>OX352251.1:5027710-6283388 GCA_947086465.1 Eupithecia exiguata
TAAAATTGGCGCAGCCACCAAACTACTGGCAATTTACATAAAGTCGAAATGACAACAAAACAGGTCATATCTAACTGCATCGTATTACACTGTAATATATCTAACTAAAGTCAATTACTAACATTAATTTGAACAAAACGGGGTTTTCCTGACATCAAGGGTACAGAGGATTTGAAACAGCTCAACCACTACGAGTCAAGCTACAAACGTGGGTCTAGTAATGAAATAAGTTCCCAAAAATTTTCGATTTCAGCGGAAAAAAAAATTTGAGAACTTATTTCATTGATTAGAGAGTGCGAGGTTTGCACACACTAGTGAACACTGTATTAACAAGAAACCATATAGGTATAGTACTCATGCAGCTTTTTAATTTAATTATAAATCTCAAAAAGAAACAGTTAATATTAACAAAAAAAATACTATTACGGTCAGAAATAAATTTTAACTACTATTCATTTAAAATTGAGCTAACTACAGATTGTTATAAATTTTATCTAGCTAGTGGTAGCATAAATATGTATTGCAAAATGCAATAGAAACCATGTCGCTGGAGTAACGTTTTCAGACGTCGTAATCAAGTTATTCAGCTTGTTATATATATTTTGTCATATATACTGTAACTTCTCTAAATTCGTAGCTTTAAAAATTGTAGAGTGAGCTGTATATGCATAATTTTTTTTAATGATGTCTCGTGGAGAAACGAATCTAGTTGACAGACGTCACAAAATAAAAAAATACCTATCAAAGCAAGACTGCTTTGATTACTGCTTATTTTTTCATTTTGTAGTTGGCGTCGTTTTTCTTCTACAACGCGGACTACATTTTGTTACAACTTATCGGAGAAGGTTTTTCACTAAATTGTTACTAAATATTTTCATCCTTATATTTTTTAATTATTTTTCAATAATTATCAAATGAGATAAATATAATTTACTGACTCAGCTAGCACCGAAGTAAGCTGTGGCACACCGTATGCACTATGCACCACATCTGACCCACATCGGGACGGTCATGCGAGACTGAACCAAACAATACAATCCTATTAACTGCGGCGGTTTGTCTTTATTACGGAACCCTATTTGCCGGCGAATTTGGTTCCGTGGCGAAGCAAATATTATGTTGGTACTTTGGGAGGAATAGAAGTGAACAGGGACGAGAAGAATCTAGAAGTGAAAATAAAAAAAATATTACTTCCGTGACATGACATACACATGACGACCTCTGTGGCGCGGTGGGCGAATGTGTGCCTGCGACGCAGGAGGTTGCGGGTTCGATTCCGACAGTCTGCAGTTAGCTCAATTGTAAATACTAGTTTTAATTTAATTCTATTATTTGATTGTGATTTTCTTTGTTAATAAAGATTTCTTAAAATAAACTTAACTTATTTCGATTGTTACGAAATGTTTTATGCAAACAAGAGTTAATTTGACTTTTTCAGAATTTTCCAGCGCTTATGTTTTATATGGATATTTAATTGTTTACGTGGATATTTCTTTAATTATGTTGGTATAATGATAATGAGTTAAGCAATTATAAATAATATTCCTAATAACTTAATCATTGCTATTGATTCCTCTATTTGGCTTTGACTTGCATATTTTAAGAATTTGTTATTGTTTCTGTTATTAATAATAATAGCCTTATTCTTGAATAACACCGTCCAAGATTGGTTCTCGTCAATATTGTGTAGTTGGCAGACTCGGTCACGTTCTTGACTTACTCATGCTTTCTATGTACAGTCACCGCCTAAAAGACCTGAACAGATGAAAACTCCAAATCCCTGTGTACACACAAAACCACAGAAACCGCTGAACCACGCCATTCTAAAAGCTGCTAAACGCGCAAGACTACAGAAGTAGTGATAGGCAAAGAGATGAATCAGCAGAAAAAAATGAAGGTAGAAAAGTTCATTTACTCATTCTGTGTATCCCTTTTATATTCTATGTATTTGGTGTAAATTTAGTTATGATTATTGTACCTACTTTCTTATTTGTGTGTACATTGTACTGTGTAATAAATTATTTTCATTCACTTATACTTATATTTAACGAGCAGATTTGCATTTTTTACGTCGTATTGGTTCTATGTTTCTGTTGTCTTGCGCGTTTAGCGGTTTCTAGAATGTTTAGCGACGCAAAGCAACAGCTTTGTGTGTACACGAGGTTTTGGAGTCTTCACTTGTTCAACGCTTTTTAGCGATTACTGTACCTGCATTATACCGTAATAGAGAGAATGTTTGTAAACATTGATATTTCTTACAGTTAGATTTTGTAATGAAACTGGTCATAGGAAACGTGCGTGTTGATAAATATACCTACTGCAGAAGAAAATATTGTGAGGAAATTTGTGACTAACAGCCGGTTTTTCATCCGCTTGTTATTTTTGACAATAGTTTATACACATCGACAATAGTTGTGTAACGATGTGTTAATCGTTGACGAGAGCCGGGTAGACAATTTTTTTGCAAATGTCAAATTGTTGACAAACACACGATGTAACAAGCGGATGCAAAACTGGCTGTCAGTCACCAGGCTACACACACAGGCGCTTCTGCTGGTTAATTAAGAATTATTCATATGTGTAGATAGATAGAAAATACTTGATTGCACACTTAACTGTATTATTCATACCTAATACTATTTTGGGCGGTCATTGACTGCATTTTGATCAAGAAAAATCAATAAAATTAAAGTCTGTTTGTCGTACAAAATCCTCTTACCCACGGATAGGATCTACGGATTTAATTAGGGTTCCGTACCCAAAGGGTAAAAACGGGACCCTATTACTAAGACTTCGCTATCCGTCTGTCCGTCTGTCACCAGGCTGTATCTCATGAACCGTGATAGTTACACAGTTGAAATTTTCACAGATGATGTATTTCTGTTGCCGCTAATACAACAAATACCTACTAAAAAACAGAATAAAATAGATATTTAAGGGGGCTCCCATACAACAAACGTATTTTTTTTGCCGTTTTTATAGATAATGGTACGGAACCCTTCGTGCGCGAGTCCGACTCG
This sequence comes from Eupithecia exiguata, assembly GCA_947086465.1. Taxonomy (NCBI): domain Eukaryota; kingdom Metazoa; phylum Arthropoda; class Insecta; order Lepidoptera; family Geometridae; genus Eupithecia; species Eupithecia exiguata. The sequence goes on from OX352251.1 coordinate 5,030,731, forward strand.
CACTTGGCCGGTTTTATTGAGTTTTCCAATATTTCGACACAGTTTCATGCACCACTAGGTACCGTAGTGTTCGTAGTAAAAGACAAAGAATGAGGGTAGATCGGTATGTCTGCCAATAAAAACCAACTCGCAGTGACTTTAGTTCTTCCGTGATCATGGCGCATGAAACTGTGCCGAAATATTCAAAAATTCAAAAATCTAATCATGGTAAATATCCCGTCCTAAATGATTCCTATAAAAGCACATTATCTACGATATTCAATTTTATCTTATTCAAATTACGCAACAAAGGCAAATTCTTTTATTTCTATTAAATTGTTAGGCTACGCATAAACATGTTACAAGCAGAAGTACAAAGCACTGGAAGTGTCCCATATCCTAGCGCATACCTGACCTATTTTACCCGAACCTCCCTTGCCCCTACCCTTAGGGGAAAAGAGGTAAAACCTACTCCTTTTGTAATAAAAAGTAATATCTCAAGTGAACTGCGGCAGTTTGAAATGTAACCTCTATCGCAAAGATCTGTAGATAGCAACACTGTTTTTGGGCACTTTATTTTTACAGTTAAAGATGAAAACATGGCAAGCTTACTTGGAATTGTTTTGAAGAAGTGTATTGTCGAATGATGAAGATGGAGGAAAAGGAAAAGGAAACGCTTAGTACGAGTAGACGGTATATCCACCAAGTAGGAGTGGTAATCCGCTGTGCGTCTGCTTGTCCTGGAGTGGAAGGTCCTGGTGGGATTAGGTCATATAGTTCCTGAGAGCATTCTCCGAAATGTGTCATAAAAAAGGTCGATTTTTAAAAATAAAACGCTTAGATGAAAGTAAAAAAAGGGACATACGGTACGTTCTACCAGCGCTCACTCAAAAACTGTACCGTGTCGCAGATGAATAAATAATGATCGATCGAAATATCAGAAAATTTTAAGTTTGGTGTACCTATCTACTTACGCGTGAAAATATGTGATGTCTTGGGCTTTGTTTTTTGTTTTAGAGCTATTTGTAGGTACACCTGGTGAACGAACATGAGGGCACTGTCGTGGTGTTTTAGTCGTAATCACACAAAAGTATACGTTGTAGCAAGCACGCGAAACACAAACGCTACCGCCCGGGCCGCCGCCGGTCCGACTATGAGGGAACATAGTTGGACCTGACTTGAGCCATATACTTTCGAGATGGTGATGCCTCATCTCCTTTTTTTTACTTTTATCGAAGATAATACAGCCTGTCTAATCCAGAATCTGTCCTACACCGAACAAAGGAGATTAATTAATATACATCTAGCCAACCATAGAACCTTCTCCTTTTTTCGAAGTTGGTTAAATATGACAAGCTGTTACAGATATCCAATATTGTTTGGTTATCAATCCCCAAATAATAAATCCTTTCACCCGTGCCAAAATATAAAAGAAATATATAGCTAAATCCGATAATACTTATCTATTGTATTTTTTACGACGCACCCCTGTTGTTATCGAAAATGTGATTTAATTACTTAAATGGGGTCCGTATGTCCACAATGATTTAACAGTATTTCATATCAGGGTTTTTCGTGTGTTTCCAGTTAAAATTGTCTCTGGTCTATTTTTGACCTTAAGCTCGGAAGGGTTAACTGTCATGTGATTTTTTAGGGATCAGTAAAATTAATACAATACTAAATTTTATTTCTGTCCAGGCTTCATTCATCGATTTGTTTTATAGCAAGACCTAATGTATACCAAAAAAAATGAAAACTGGACTAATTTCTAGATTCTAGACCGATGTGGCGCGGTGGGCGAAGGTGTGCCCGCGACGCAGGAATTGCTGGTTCGATTCCCATCTCGGGACAAATGTGTGTACGATCTGCAGACATTTGTTCAGGGTGTTCTGATCGTTTTCTATGTTCAATAAAAAATATCTATGTATTGTGTTGTAATATGTATATCAGTTATCTGGTACCCATAACACAAGCTCTGCTTAACTTGGGGCTAGATAATGCTGTGTGAATTGTCCAGGGAGGATTATTATTATTATTTCCCTTGACTCCTACAGTCGCTGTTGATAGCATTGACTGTTTTTCTCATCATCTAGTTAAAGATTTATTACAACTATTGTACGAACACATTCTATTGTAAACAGAATTGAATGGGAGGCCGTTATAGGATTAATCCTGTACACGTGATTGGTCATCAATAGTTTCATGTTCTGGAGAATTTGGTAAAACTGTAGTAGATAGTTATTGATTAAAATTATTTTTATCGTCACAGAGCCCCGACGACACGACATTTTGACGATAGATCATCTATCTATCTGTCGTCAAAATGTCGTATCGTATTTATTTGGATAACAAACATAGACAGCACGTTTGGAGTGTTTTAAAAAATACAATAAACCGACAGCAAACCTCCTGTTTGTCTGTTTCCAATTCGTCTCATATTCAAGGTACCTACTTTAGCCGCTAGTTGGCTGCAAATCTGGCTTTTTTACCCATTTTTGTGTATAAACTATTGCTTAAAATGTAGTTCTTTTTTATATTGTATACCTATATAAGTCTGTTTGTATGTTTCTTGGTTAAATTTTAATATTTTTTTCTTTCTATTTGTTGACAAATGAAAAAGAAAATGAATAATTGAGCGGCGAATTTTTTTTTATTATGAGTGTACCGGCGCGCGGCGCCACAGAGGACATCAAGTTATTATTATTACAGGCTAAACTGCATTAAATAAAACTTTGCTGACTATCGGCAAGTCGACAATGATATCATAGCAGAATCCTCCATAGATGAAAGAATTCTACATACATAATTTCAAACTTGACACTTTTGACAGACGTCCCTAATCCGTAGTTTTATCAAAGGTAAATTGCCAAAATGTATCGTTCTGAGACATAAGCGCCCAGACCCTTGTGTAGTCTAAGGTTTTGTATTATAGTGCGTAATCCCGCGCACTCTGGGTAATCTCTAAAAAAAAATAAGTTCCCAAACGAATTCGATTTCGGCAGGACTCGAACCCGCGCCCCACCCTCAGTACGGGTGTGCTCTAACCAACTAAGCCACGAAATCTTTAGTCGGTTCTTCGAAAATCTTTGGTACCTCTTACGGCTCTAGCGGCGTTTTGTGTAGTCTCCGGTCGTCTCCGGTCCAGCGAAAGATTTCCTACGTCCCATATTAAATCTAAATTCTATTTATAATAGTAATAAATTCATTTATTTTACACAAAATAAACAAGAACAATAAGAAAAAACAAGTAGACATTAAAAAACTGCACAATAACAATTATGGCTAAAAAAAACATTATTATGTATGTTATAATAAGCACTTAAATCTAACACTTGTAAAATAGGGTAAAATGGGTTCCTAACTCAGCATTTTGCAATATTATTTAAATCTTGGTTCAAACGCTTCCACAATACTCTTAATTTATGACTTATTAACCGAGAATATTGTTCGAGAATCACTCAGAAACATAAACCCAGTTATTTATTCAGTAATTGGCATCTAACAAGTCTTTGTACTCCGCTTTCGTCTAACTTTAATGATTACGCTGATTTATCGATGACGATCGGAATTTTCTGCTTGGATAGTATTGTTTGGAGGAATTCCGAAGCCATCCCTTGGCTTTGGAATTCCTCTTTTCCTCTTTATCTTCCTCTCTTAATGTTTTAAACAAGACATCCTACGATCTATATTTTTAAGTAACTTCCAAAAAAGAGGAGTTTCTACTATTCCACTGTATGTACTTACATAATATGTACATTGTACATACAGCGAACAAGCAAACATTATTATATATGTATGTTCACGATTTAATTTTGATGATTATTTGCAAAAAAAAGATGTCGAAGTTGTCCCTTAATAAAAATCGGGGAAGATTACCTTATGAAAACTAAAAAAAAAACTGAGTCAATATTAAGGAATTCAAAGTTTGTTTTTAGTTATTGTAAAAAACGTCAAATTACTCTCTCTATTATTTTCAGCAGTCTGTTTTAGTGGCGTAAAAGCCTATATGGACAAACCATGTACAGACAGCCAGTTTACTAAAACTGTTTGTTATTTCAATTTGGTAACAAAACCCCTTAAATAACAATTAATGCAATAACCACGTTACTAATCGACTACTAGTTTCAATCACGATTTTACGACGCAATACGATTTATCGATAATTTCTTTTCGATAACACTGGTACTGGTTATCACATAATCTTACAACCATTATCGAAATAAATAAAAAAAATGGTGGAAAGTTCATACCGCATAAACTAACACCAACCTAAGTATAGCGTAGTGTTATGGGGTACCAACTAGTTTACTGATATACTCAATATAATACATTACTATTAGTACTTACGTATTATGTAGATTTTTAAATACCATGTGACTGATTTATTTGGTACCCAAGGAAGAAGGTGCCAAAACTCCCTCGACTTGTTGACGACGTTGCATTGATTGCGCGCCATTTTGTCAAAGGATAGGCATACAATTTCTCGTTCATAGGAGCGGGACAGAGTAAATGTTTTTTGAACGACGTATGCGCAAAAGGTTTTTGCTTAATTACAAGAAATCTACACAATTTGGTGAAATAAATTAATTCAAGGAACCAAACAATTAGTAATAACCAATGAAATAAAACATAAGTCATTTTAATAGACCGCAAGGTTCCTGAGATCTCGTACAAATTATGGTCAAAACAGTTCACTTTTATGATTTTTTTCTATTTTTCTTTTCTCAGTCGTGTTTTCATATTCAAGGAACCAAAGAGAAATGTTGAATTTTATGTAATTCGAGTTTTTAGCATGGATATCCCGTGAGTACTAAGATCTAGGCTTAGTTTGACAACCAAACCCGTTATAGGGTTGTCGCCTCAAGAAGTAACTATTATTGCAAGATAAAGAACCAATTAAATAAAGGTTCCTGAGATCTCGTACAAATTATGGTCAAAACAGTTCACTTTCATGATTTTTTTCTATTTTTCAAGGAACTAAATAAAAATGTTGAATTTGATTGAATTTGATTGCGCGCCATTTTGTCAAAGGATAGGCATACAATTTCTCGTTCATAGGAGCGGGACAGAGTAAATGTTTTTTGAACGACGTATGCGCAAAAAGTTTTTGCTTAATTACAAGAAATCTACACAATTTGGTGAAATAAATTAATTCAAGGAACCAAACAATTAGTAATAACCAATGAAATAAAACATAAGTCATTTTAATAGACCGCAAGGTTCCTGAGATCTCGTACAAATTATGGTCAAAACAGTTCACTTTCATGATTTTTTTCTATTTTTCAAGGAACTAAATAAAAATGTTGAATTTTATGTAATTCGAGTTTTTAGCATGGATATCCCGTGAGTACTAAGATCTAGGCTTAGTTTGACAACCAAACCCGTTATAGGGTTGTCGCCTCAAGAAGTAACTATTATTGCAAGATAAAGAACCAATTTGCAATAATGAAAAAGGAAAACACTTGTGTTGTTAATTGTTGTTGATAAGCATAATAGCTTTGCTTTATGCATCGCAGTTCCATTACTGATTTCGCAAGCGTACAAGTATGTCGTGCATAAAAGAGCCGACATATTTTTTTTTTGCATTTTTGAAACGAAGGGACCTGCCTTGGATAGCATAGTTTATTATGTATTTTTTTCGGTAAAGATGACGGAGAATTAAGGGTTTAACGTAATCCAATTAATGTCAATTAAAAATAAATGAATTAATAATGCTGGACAATTCACACAGTATTATCTAGCCCCAAGCTAAGCAGAGCTTGTGTTATGGGTACTAGATAACTGATATACATAATACAATACATTTTATAGATGACATTTTTATCATACATAGAAAACGACCTATTCACTACATCCACGCCTTTAAATTTGTACTCGCAAACTTCTATTTTTTCTTATACTACCACTCCCTTATTGAAGGTGATACTTTAAAACTTTCCTTGCACAGGGTTAGTCTTCTGCCTTTACGCCAATAAATGACCTAATGGCTCATATTATAGGTAGAATATATACCTAACGATGCCTTTTAAGAATAAGAATGATAATCGATAAATTGAATCAACATTCATCGATATAGGTACACCACTAGTATCAATAACCAACTCTAAAATAACAAAAGCTCCAAATGACAAATGAAATTCTCCGGGCAACCATAAATTCCGAATAAAAGATTATCTATCAGAAATAATACAGGGGGAATACAATAGGTCCTTTATTAAGGACACCCTATATCTGTCTCTATGTGGGTGTTGCATGAGACAGTTTTTCTGCAATTTCGCAGATGTTGTTGACCCCGATGATACTAGAAAATATTCAAATAATACGAGATAGATTTATCAAATGAAATATGTAGTAGGTTTTCACAATCAATGGATAGAAACAAATTAGACCTAGTATTTACAATTGAAACAATTGAACTTTAGGACTGTTGCAAACAATCTGGTACTTTGTAACGATCTGGGATTTCAATTCCCAGATCGCTTCCTATCGTTATGCTAGTAGAAGCTAGTAAGGCGTTTATTTCGGGAAATCTAAGTCCAGCTGTGGACTGATATAGGCTGGTGTTGTTATTTTTATCTCTGAAAATAAAAACCCTCAATATAATACCTTTGGAAGTACCAGCATGGAGGAAAACTATAAAACCTATACAAGGTTAATATAACGTTAAAATAATCACCGCGTCCGATGGCTGTTCAAACAAACATACCGGTTCACACGTTGCTGGTCTAGTGTGCTACTATTGGGATTAGGGTTGCCACCACCTCTGCAAAAAATACTAATTCATTGTTTGCAGGCAAAATCTGTACCAGTATGTCTACTTTAATGACTTTAAACATACTTTTTTCATACGCTGATTATGTCTCATTAACTAAACTAATCAATGATCAAATCGCTTGTCAAAGTCAATTCGGTAAGTAACTAGGTATGTGACAAGGGATTTGATCATTGATTAAATTACGAACAACCGGTTTTTAATACATCGAACGAAATTTATGAAATGAGTAATAGTTTTCGAAATGTCGATACAAAAACTCTTTTTTTTAAATTTCAAACTTAAGATTTCATCTCAATCTTCATGTGACAAGGGATTTGATCATTGATTAAATTACGAACAACCGGTTTTTAATACATCGAACGAAATTTATGAAATGAGTAATAGTTTTCGAAATGTCGATACAAAAACTCTTTTTTTTAAATTTCAAACTTAAGATTTCATCTCTTGTTAAGTTTATTGTGGCGTATAAATACGATTCGAATACGCCAATATATCCCACTATTCGTTTATTAACAACTAGCGGTCCGCCCCGGCTTCTCACCGTATTCTATGCCTATGTTCATCAGGGATATTGTAGGATTTTAAGGGTGAAATAATTTTTCAAATCGGTTCAATAGTTTCTGAGCCTATTCAATTCAAACAAACAAACAAATATTTCCTCTTTATAATATTGAGTACATAGATAACTACATTGCTGTTTGCTAAAATAATTAAGAACAATAAACACGCAATCCAGTTCGCTAGGATGTCTCACCAATTGTATGCGATAGCTTGCCCGCGCGAGCCTTACGTGAATAGATTTTTTTTTATCCGGATAGACCTTCGTTTGATCAATATTTTAAGAACGATAGGACGGAAAGTGACGATGTTACCAAGGTATAGTATACACCTATTCACTAGTCTAGTCTTAAAGAGACCCAGGTTTTAACTGACTGAGACCTGTTAAAATTTGTGGCAACCCTGAACCTCCCCACCGATCGATAAAACATTTTATTTCGTACAAATCCAAGGGGAGCGTTATGAGTGGTGTCGTGTGCCGCCAGTTACGCGTGTGCCATTAATGTGCCGTGCACTGTACCTAGCCCATTGAGGTGCCAGGGTTGTTTGGGTGGTCAAAGTAAATTATCATCATCAACAGCAGAATAGGGTACCTACGTGCATGTCACTTCAAAAAAGCTGAATGTTTTTATTTGTTTTCTCTATTGATAGGTATAGAAACATTTATATCTGTATTTTTGATGTTCTTATCGTGTTTTTTTTCCTTTTTCCCCCTCAAGGGGGATTTCAGGGGGCAAAACTGGAATAACCCAAATTTAATACGATAGAGAAGTAGATATTTTAAGACTTAGTCGCAAAATTTCTGAAAGTGACGTCACCGTTCACCGTATTGTCATGAAGCTTTAGTTAGCGAGATATCTTTTTTTGAAAATAAGATATAAAATTATTTATTAGACAACAAACAAACATGATGGTTTTTATCATTTGTTTCAGTTCGATTAGGAAGGAACAGAAGCGCTTTGATTTAACAAACTGAACGGTGGCGTCACAGAAAAAGGGAATTTTATCACCCGAAACTGAGAACAGTTTTAATTTTCGTTATTTCGTTAATAATTTCGGAAGCGAAAAAAAATATATAACACCCACAATGTATTTTTTTTTCGGTTCTGCAGCTGAACTGTATCAAATAAAAATTTTAATGTACTAAAAGGATTAGTAAAAAAAAATATAGGAGGTAAGTATTTGAAAATAGGTACCTACTTAACTTTTTACCCGACTACCAACAGGGGAGGGTTATGAGGTTAGCACCCTATGTTTGTATGTTTGTATGTATGTGGCCGATTTCTTTGTTCCCACGTAGCGCTGAAACTACTGGTTCGATTTCAACAAATTATGTATCGATTGATTCGTCTCAATACCCCGATGGTTATAGGCTATAGGATTTAGGGCTCCGACCCCGAATAAGCCTTCAAAACGCGTATTAAAGTTTAGGTAGCCGCAGGCTGCAGGCCCCATAGAGAAAAATTACAATACCTACGACCTATTTTCATTTTCAACTCTATGCCTATCAAATATGACCGATACGTCATTCTATTTTGTCAATGTAAATGTTTCAAACTTTTATAACTTTCACGTAGTCGGGTTGTAGTTTTTAACTTTATCTTGTATACTGTACGTCACTCAATAATCACAAAAAAGTCATAATAGTCTTTTTCGAACTTAGTTTTTAAGTTTTACTTGAAGAAAACTGAGAAAAGACTGTAATCAAGATTTGTTTACAAGGTTAGTTAACATGGTAGGTGTTAATAAGGTTTGTTTCTTTTTTGTTGTTTTAGTAAAACTTATACGTGTTTTAGTAAAACTTAAACGTAACGTGTGAAACGGCGTATGAATAATGAAATATGTCTAGGTTAGAACATACATACTTGTAATGTTACACACACCTAATAAAGTTTTTTCTTATTTACAGGTAAAAGATCTAAAATACACGATGAGCGAAAGGTTGCTGATGCTGCATAAATCATCCCAAAGGTTTGAGATTATTTGAAGGTTTCCAAAATAGCCGAGGGTTGATTAACCTCCAAGGTGAATCAGATCTTCTGGGATTCTTCATTGATTCTTGTTACCTACCCTGAATATATTTAGGGGTCTTACACATTGGCTGGCTTGACTATCCTGAAAGTCGAGCCTTGAGTTGTTTTTCTTTTGTCTCTTTCTAGCATGAGCAGAGTTTCTTGTAGTAAGCTGGTTAATACCTAATCAAGGTACCTTTGTTTATCAAAAACTAGCGGCCCGGCCTTGCTTCGCATGGGAAGATTAATATATATAATATAATAATATATAGCCTATGACACTCACAAACAACGTGACTTTCTATTGGTAAAAGAATTTTCAAAATCGGTTCAGTAGATCGGGAGATTACCCCATCCATCCATCACAAATCCACCATCTCACAAACTTTACCTCTTTATAATATAGTATAGACTTACGCGACAAGATTAATTAAAAAATTTATTAGTCACTTTAACTTTGATAAGGATAGTAACTATTTTTTTTTTAAGAAAACTTACGTCATCATCGTCATATTAGCCGAAAGACATACTGCTGGACATAGGCCCACAGCTTCGACAAACTGACAGCGACAAACTGACGTGATTAGTTCAAAATCATGCTCGTTCAATTTGCACTAAAAGTGAAAAGTAAATAATATTCTTTTTATCGAAGCGTTTAAAGATAGGTATTCATTTTCGTGGAAATTTCTGAAATGGTTCTACAAAGGTGACATTGTTTGAAATTTCAAGACCTTTATTCTCTGATATTTTTACACATTTTTTGTGAATCACTCTTTATTTCAATAATATTGCTTGACATTGTTTTAATTTTCCGTCGCTTTTTTTTCACATTGTTGACACATTTTTTTGTGAACGATTCTTGATTTTAATAATATTTCATTGCAATATTAGCTTGTCCATCCTCCCATCTTAGAAAGAAACCACTCTGGTATCTTATGCTATCCTGGTACTTTCGAAATCCACACGATGTTCATAGGGAGGGTCGTTTATTCTCGTTTTAATGTAACGAGTAAAATAGTTGGTTTCAAAAGTGGAAATTTTGGGAAATGATAATTATAGGCAGTAGTGATTGTAGATAATGGGCAACATATGAGTAGGTATTTTGGTAAGTGGGAATTTTGGGAATTGTGAATAAAAGTAATTAGGACTCATGTACCGAAAGGATATTTGTGAAGAAAAGTACCTAAAATTTGAATCCAAAAACTAGAACCCCTAATCGAAATTAGAAAAGTGTAGCAAAGCCCTTACTCAGCTAATTATCATATTCAATTTATTCTTGCGAGTCCATCAAACTGCTTTAAATGGTAATTCTCGCAGGGTTCACCGATAATAGGAGGTTCTATATAATGGATAAGGAGGTTCTATATAATATTAATTTTAATATTGTTATTAACCTATTTATCAAGAATTAATACTAATTTTATAAACTAGTTTCTCCCCGCGGATTCGCACGCATTGTGTCTATGTAAACGGTTATTTGTATCCAATGGCAACTGTATTAAAAATTATTATAAAATAATTGGATTCAAAAGCCATGTTTTACTCTCGGCCTAAAACATAACATACAGGTAGTATGCAAATATCAAAATATTGCCACGTTGAATGGCAATGCTAATTCGTTGACCGAAATAAAAGCCAGCATTCCGATCACCTGTAGACTCTATTACGATGATAATTTGTTGAAAAAAACTCTCCAATCTGTCCTTACAAAGCAGAGCCCTTTATTAAACGTCTTTTTCAGCAAACGACAGTGAATTGTCTTCCTAAGATCCAATATCATTAGACGTAATTGCAGGGTCAATAGCTTCATCCGCAGTAATTTCTCCATCGCTGACTTTGTCATTGTTAATTTGTATTTTGAACCGACTTTAAAAATGGAGGAGGTTCTATAAATACATAATACTGGACAATCCACAGCATCATCGACCTCCAAGATATGCGGAGCTTATTTTATGGGTGGTAGATAGAGATAGAGAAGCATTTATTGATAAGCTCGGTTACAGCACAGAACAAAAATCTTATATACCATACACGGTGACAATAATAAGGAATACAATTATATATATATACCTAACTTGCTGTAACGGTGCAAATCAAAGGGTTCCACCTCAGCTTAATGCTCCCTCACATTAATGCAAGGTAGCGCTGGTTTTCAGGTGGAACCTGTTTGAGGTGACCTCACAACCGAACAATGTTGATATATGTAAGTATACAGTACGGTTAGTAGATGACTGATTCATTACATACATTAGGTATTATAAAATTATGCCAGACTTTTATATCCTTCCTGTAACAACCATTCCTGTGATTCATAAAATTGTAACAATCAATACGTTTCTTAGAAACGATTTGTTATCCATTGTTATATTTCTAGCGATAACAAATCGGGTGGGTGGTCTGCATCAGCAGATCAAGTTGAAATCGTGAAATTCTACTCGAGTTTCGTTTGAATTTGCTGAATTGGTTTTTCAAAGAATCTTGGCTGTTGTGGTTGTGTTGAAGAATCAGGATTCAGATAGGTAGTTCCAGAATTGGAAGTCTACTCAGGTTGCTTGCTCTCGATTATGTAGAGTCAAATTCTACAGCCATTCATATTATATTCACTACCAGCGCTGAGTAGGTATTTTTAACTTATCTACTCAGCAACATGCTGAGTTGATACCTTTTTGGCTCGACAGTGGGTGGTTTGCCAGGCAGGTTGCGGAAGTTACTAGGTAGGTAACCAATTCTGTTTAAATTTCTGACAATTTAGTTTGTACTAAGTATAGTTAACCGATATTGCACTTACCTGTCACTCGTTCTAGTTTAGTTTCTTCCTCGGATGTATGGTAGTTCTAATGTGTCGTGTCAAATAAATCATTTCATTTCATTTCTACATAATCGACAGCAAGCAACCCGAGTCTTAAATGCGCCCGAGTGGGCTATACCGATTGTAGAATTCGAGTTTTTCTCGGATAGATTCAATCGATTTATTTTTAAGGAGACCTATCTGCTGCTATAGCTTATATTAAAACAAAGTTACGAGAACTTATTAACAAAAAAAATTACTATCAAATACAATCATCATCATCATCAGCCTAATAGTAGTCCACTGTTGGACATAGGCCTTCCCTAATGAGCGCCATAGCGCCCTGTCTTCAGCTTGCCGCATCCAGCATCTGCCTTCATGTTAGTATGTATACGTATTTGTTGATTTGAAGTGATTCCAGAGTAAAGTACCCATTTCGGGCGTAAAGTTGATTGAAAGATTAGTAAGTATGAACAATGAAAAACTTAGGGAAACTTTATTGGCTACACCGAGACACGCCAAAAGTTTTATTATCTACGTTGTACAAAGTAAAAAACAACGGATACGAGTATAATGAGAGGATGTAGCATTAAGAAACACCAATCAAATTTGCGCAAATAATCGCAAAATCGATATTTAATAATTAAACAGCGTACATTTAATAATGTAAGTTCCGACACACCTGTAAATTAATCCGTTGTCGATATGTTTACGTCAGAGGCACATCCCTAGCGTGAATAGGGCTGTCAGTAAATCAAATTACGTTGGTAGGCCTTAAATATCTGAAACTGGTTTTGCAAAGTCAATTTACTTTTTGTCAGACGTACCTGACCTCGTTTGAAATGTCAATATCTCATGAAAACACCGAAAATGCGTCCGTACCTAAAATTTTGCCCACCTTTTACCTACATCTGCTGTATCTATTTGTCAACCATTCGTCATCATCATCATCAGCCTATAGTAGTCCACTGTTGGACATAGGCCTCCCCTAATGAGCGCAATAGTGCCCTGTCTTCAGCTTCAACCATTGCCGTAGGTTATTTATCGTAAAATTTTTGTTTGTTTTGTGTTGTATAATTATTTGTTATCTTCTGTGACGTCACCTAACAGCTCTGTCGGAAGACCAGCGTTGGCTGTAAAGTGTTTACAACTAGCTCATGCTGAGACAGAGACCGTTTTGTGACAATTGCTACTTCTATCTCATCTCATCTCACTAATCTCACTAATATTATAAACGTGAAAGTTTAGATGGATGGATGGATGGATGTTTGTTCCTTTATCACGCCAGAACGGCAAAACGGATCTGGATGAAATTTGGCACAGAGATAGATTATAGTCTGGAATAGGACATAGGCTACTTTTTATCCCGAAATTCCTACGGGAACGGGAACTACGCGGGTGAAACCGCTGCTAGTACTAATATAAGGAGGAAAGATTTGTTTGTTTGTTTGAAATTAATAGGCTCCGAAATCCGAAAAAACTCTCAGTTCAGTTTTGTCTCTTATTTCTAAATAATGTCTTTGTCTGTTGATGGAGTTACAAATAAATAATATTCTATTATATTCTACTCGTACTAGACCTGTAGGTCAAAAAAAGCTAAAGCAAAGCTTTCTTCACCATCTCCATAATTTCGGATACTTTCTAGACAAAATTAATTCAACGAGCAAACTCACTCGTACCTATTTAATTTCCTTCACGCTTCTAAACTTATGCTAAAGCTCCGCATAATTTAAAACCCTAAATTAAAAGTTCTGACACATGGACAGTCGCTCGCAGAATTATAAGGGATATAAAATTTGCATTTTTGGGAACCCTAGCTTTTATTCTCATCCCTAGGGTTGTCAACTTCGACAATTTGGCTGGACAACTTGTAGTGTCCCATAATGTATTTACGGTAGTTTACCGCAGCGAAATATTAATCTATGCTGTAACGAAGCTACTGTGGTGGTCGGACACTCTGGACCCGACAGCTGTTGTAGATGAGAGCACAGAAGCGTCACTTTGTTGAATACCTTTTCTGATGGCTCTTGGTAATCATGTGGGACAAAGAGTAAAGTGTAGTACACAGAAGTGGCAGTATACAGTGTAATTATCCTCTTACCTTGAACGTCACAAATATTAACTACTAGCGTCCCGCCCCGGCTTCGCACGGGTAGATATACGGGTATTAAAAAAAAAAAAAAATTTTTGACACTCTCTTGGCCAACTTTCCATGCTTAGAACATAGTACATCTTTTTGCTCTATTGTCAATAGTTTTCGCAGCGTACGCGATAGAAGGATTTTTGGGCGTTTAATCTCACTAATATTATAAACGTGAAAGTTTAGATGGATGGATGGATAGATGGATGGATGTTTGTTCCTTTATCACGCCAGAACGGCAAAACGGATCTGGATGAAATTTGGCACAGAGATAGATTATAGTCTGGAATAGGACATAGGATACTTTTTATCCCGAAATTCCGACGGGAACGGGAACTACGCGGGTGAAACCGCGAGGCGCTGCTAGTATTGCATATTTTAACATGGAAAAGTAGTTATAGTGACATAACTGTAATAGTTAGACATATGGTTTTCTGGACTTTTTTGTAGATATTGATGCCCTCTAAAAAATTGTAGTTCATCCCTTTGTTCTACTGTCACTAGTTTACGCACCGTACGCGATATATGGATTTTCTTATGGTATTTTTTTAACACCTTGGGTTATATTATTAAAGTTTTCAGACGGAGCTCTAACCTTTAAGAATTTATTCTATCGCCTATGATCATCAGAAATAATGTAGTAAACATATCCATGTCCACCAATAGCAATCTACTAAATTGGGTTTAAAACGCCCATTAGCTCAGAAAGGTCGTAGTCAAAGGTGTTTTAAAACTAATTAAAAGTCTTCTAATGAGTTTTAATCCAAAAATATCGAGACATATTAACTTTCCATCAAATTAAAAGGCTTTTTATCCCAATGGGACTGTAACTAATGTTTATTTTATTTCTATTTTTATCTAAATAAGTTATGTGTTCACTGCCCAGCCAGTGGAAGCTTCAGGGCACGCCACACTCTACTAGCGGACAAGAACTTCAGCGTCGTGGGCATTCAAGTGTTAATTAATTTTTCTATCGTATATATTTTAATTCAATGTAGCTTTTACATTTTCTATGAGTAAGTAAGGCATAGTTTGTGTAGGATATTATGTGCTTGATCAAGAACTGCCAAGAACCTAAGGGCCGTATTCATCTGCTTAGCTTGGGGCTGGATAATGCTGTGTGAACTGTCCAGCATTATTATTATTATTATCTGCCCTATTTAATTTCAATTTCAATTCGATTTCAATTCAATTTCAATTTATTTATTTAATTAGAACGGTCCTACAAAACCACTTACACTAACTAATTTAAATAATATTAAACAAAGATTAGAGATAAAAAAAAGTAACAATAAAATGAGAATTAAGGATAAATTAATAAAATTACAAATTACAAGTAAATACACATGCAATAGCAAAGATTACAATAACAATAAATGATGTCAAATTACAAATAAGAAAAAAAAAATACAAAATTAATTTCACTAAGTTAATGTCAAATCAGAGATGTCGTATTCAACTGCATTGGCAGATCAATCCATATCTTTAACCAACGCAAAACAAAAGAGAGTAGGAGAAGCACCATACATAAAAACATACATAATACCTAGCCGAACATTTCTATGTTCGGCTATATATATTTTTTATGTTTGTTCGTCGATTTTTTCCTCAATTATAGACCGACTTGCTGCTGCTCGCGGCTTCGCACGTTGTTTAAGGTTATTTGGAACTTGAATTTATTTGGAATTTGGGAATTTGGTCATGGGAACTGATTTATGGGATAAAAAGTAGCATATGTTAATCTCAATCCTTTCAACTCTATGCCAAAATCAAGTCGATTGGTTGCTTAGTTCGGGCGTGAAGGAAGGACAAACCAACACGCTTTCGCATTTATAATATTAGCATAGATTTGGAGGTGATCCCATAAAAAAAATATTGTTCGTCGAAATTAGTATTTGTAGCGAAACCTTAAAACAGTGTAAATACTAGGGAATTTGGGGTCAGTTTTTAGTTTATTTCAAGACAATTAAATTGTTTAAACCGTCCTTTCCAAGTCGATAACAGTTATTCGAAACAACATTTGCTGACGTAACCTCAATGGAATTCACAACCCAAACAAGCTAAAGACTCGGATCGTACGGCATCTAAACCTTGTAAAGTATGAAATTTACAAGGTAATATTGTCCCAACGGCTTTTCTATGTCAGTGCTTCCCAATTTAGTTGTAAAATGCTTGGTGAGGCAAGACCCCGGCTCTATGCTGCAGTAAATTAGTGTTTTATTACCTTATGTTGGAATTTTTTGTGGATTTAGAAGGGATTTTAGTAAGCTCTGTTTTTATTGGCCGACGAATGCATGTTTTGACAGGTGTGAGATTAGGCGGTATTTTTGACATATTTGGCGTTTTGAGGTTATGTTTTGTTGAGTTTTTTTATTGGGATTAGCTTACGGCTTGTTGGATTAGTTAGATTGATGCTGTTTTCTTTAAAATAATCTATACACAAGCAAAAATATGTTTTGTTACGGAATGGTTTTCTTTTGGCTCTTTTCTTTTTTCTCTTGTTTTAAATTGGTGAAAGAAGGTCGTATTAAGAAGGTCTTAGACCTTTTAACGACTCACAAATACCGTTTTCATGTAAGTTTTCAATGTTTAGACAATATTGAAATACCAATCTATTCTTGTCAAAGTGTTACTAAAATCGTTAGACGTCGTCTCCGACAGAATTCTGACAGGTGTCAGAAGTGTGACAAGCCATCTGTCAACGCCTAATTCTAATGCATATCCAGCCTGACTCTAACAAGTTATCTCTAAGTTATACTTTACCCTGTTGTTTTGCTTCGCCAGGCCAATCTAAGTTTAGTTGACAACAATTATAAGTTGGGCCGCCATTATCGAGTTTTAATGTTGGCACTACTGTTTTGTTTGCTTAGAACTTAATGTTCTGTTTAGTTTTGCGATTTTCAGATGTACGGGGTGCTGTATCTAAGTTTGAAGTTAGACTATGATTATATTGTACAGTCAGTAAGATGAAATTAATTATAATTATTAGTCTTATAATTATTATTATTAGTCTGGAAACTCAAATTTTATGCTGAAAGCATTCCGGACTCGTCCCATTTTGAGATTTTTAACAAAAAAGTAGCCAAAGTACTGTCGTCCACACACTTCTCGCCAAAGATAAGTTAGTATGTGTACAAAATAAGCCTTGTGATTATTCGACTAAGAGTGAATTTTCTTCCGCAATTTTTTTTGTAGAAATGCATGTACAAATCGTGCATATAAAGAAAACAGCAAGCACCCGAAAGGGGTCGTAAAACCTGCGAAGCAGCGCTGTAAAGTTGAAAGTAAAGAAATCGCGTCCACTACATTGTCACCTGTTCCGAGTTCTAGAACGTTCTAGTAGTTTCTAGATTTATTTACGAAACGCAAATCTAAGGACGGGCTACGTGTTTGCTACTTTGTCGCGGATAGAGTTGATCGTTTCGACTAACAACGTTGCTGGGAACGATATCAATATTGTTATCGTTATCGGATATTGAATTGGTGAACAAGCGACAGCAAATTTAAACCCGAGCTTTGCCGATTATTACCGCTCGTCACCGAATAGCCAGATCGGCACTGAAGCGTTGGTTGGGTACACCGTTTTGAGAGCCTACAACGGCATCCATACCGCTTTAAAAC
The DNA here is from genome assembly GCA_947086465.1 of Eupithecia exiguata. Taxonomy (NCBI): domain Eukaryota; kingdom Metazoa; phylum Arthropoda; class Insecta; order Lepidoptera; family Geometridae; genus Eupithecia; species Eupithecia exiguata. The sequence continues at coordinate 5,048,604 of OX352251.1, forward strand.
TAAGCTAGCTAACTAAGTGATGTCGTAACGTAACCCTCGCTCGACACCGTTGTCGAAAGCATCGTTGTTCACCCACAATGGATGATATTTGGCAAACAACGACGCGCATCGACGAGAACCACCAACGCCAACCGTTGGTAACTTCATAGGTAACTGATGTCGAAACTCTCAATACCGTTGTCGAAAACATGCTGCTTGGTTGTCGTTGCGCATCGATAAAAATCAACTACAACGTCCGTGCCTAGTCGCGAACAGAATCGCGGTAGTTTGGAAGTTAAGCTCGAATTTTATGTCTAGGAGTCGTGTCTTAGCGAGTTTGTGCCGAGCAGTAACTTGGGTATTGGTACCTTATCGGTATCGATTGCTGGCATTGTTACATTTGTTACAAGCTTTAAGGTCTCACTCTACAGACGAGTGTATCGTTGTCGATAGTTTCGGCTTGTCTCTTAAGGCGATACCCCGAGCAAAACTAGCGCCGTCACCGATTTTATCTTATTATTTCGTTGATCAAAGGTAAAAAAGAGTTTGGTGGCCACAAAGTGCAACTTCATATCTCTGCCTTAACCATACAAAATTAAAATATTACAAAGGCATAAAAAAGCTTATACTAGGTATCACAAACTGCCCAAAATAAGATAAAATACGTGGCGGCGCTAGTTTGGCTCGGGGTATCGCCTTAATTCTTAGTGCGCCTTCAAATTTGCTGCAAAGTGCCGCGCAGAGGCAGCGCGTCTGCCACCAGAGAAGCAACCAAACGCAGTGCGTTTTCGGTCAAGTGGTCAGGATCAGGACATATAAAAAAATGTGTAATTTTAATCCCGTTTTTTTACCTAAAATAGGCATATTTCTAATAGAAATCACAGATTACGCTTATTTACGTTGTCAGTTGTCACTGACTAGGATGAAAACAATTTGCAACTTATTTTCAATGTAGTCAAGTAGTCTATTCCTTAAACATATAAGACGCGAGGAAATAGGACAATGTTTCCAACAGCTCTTGAAAACGCTATTCCAGCAATGGATTGAGATAGAAGATATAAATTGAATGTATGTGAGCGAGATAGCATTTTTAGGAATAGAGCAAGAGTCGGATAAACTCGCCATTGAAAGGGTGTTCAGTTTAGTTTATATGTGCTAGATTTGGCACGCTGCTTTCGATAATACATTGAATAAATAAATAACGCTGGACAATTCACACAGCATTATCTAGCCCCAAGCTAAGCAGAGCTTGTCTTATGGGTACTAGATAACTAATATACATACCTAATAGAACAAATTACCTACATAAATAGATATTTTTTATTATACATATAAAACGACCAGAACACTCTGAACAAATATTTGCAGATCGTACAAACATTTGTCCCGAGGCGGGAATCGAACCCGCAACCTCCTGCGTCACAGGCAAACCTTCGCCCACCGCGACACAGAGGTCGTCAAATCATTGATATAATAGACAACACTTAATTGACAAAACAGAACACAATAGATACAGAATGCTCGGAATAGCAGAATGTCCAAAGAGGGTCTTTTCTCTGATCTCTAGCAGACAACAAGGTTGTCTGGTAGAGATCATAGCGATCTGGATTAACTGGACATAGAAGTACAATATAGACGTTGGGTGATGGGGCAATATTGACTTAAAATTTGTTAGGTAGGTAAATTTAGTGTTACGGTTTAAGAGAGCCTTGACTAACGTAGATCAAAATCACCACCTTTGTTGTATGGAAGCCCCTCGTAGGTTTAAATAATATTTTTTATTATTTTTGTTAAATCGGTAAGATACACACCCTGTGACAATTTAACTGTGTACGGACAGCGGAGGCTAACAGGGTCCCGTTCTTTCACCCTTCAGGAACGGAACCCGAAACAAAATTGCGTGTAGGCACTTAGTTCCTTACTAATTTGTTTTATTGCTTGACAAAAATCACGCCTCTTAAATCGAGCGGCCTTAAATTAAACTTTCACATTGTAAATTCAGTAATTTAAAACTTCAGAATTACTGGCGTTTTTGTGCTTGTGATTAATGTAACCTTAAGACGGAAAACTTCTCCTATTACTTTCAATGGCTGTTTGAATTTCTCAATAAAAGTTTCCCGTTTGCCCTCACATTGTGTTTGATATTTTGACAAACTCAGCGATTACCTTGGAAGTATAGAAGTTTAGAGTTTCAGGTCGATATATATAAACGTTTATTATATTGAACGGTAGAAGTCATATGGCTTTCAACAATGCCTAGATGAAAAAGTTTTGTTGAATAGTACATTGTACACCTAGGCGATAAAGTGGCTAATATTTATCGAGTGTGTCTTTTAATTTGTCCTTAAAACACACGAGGTAGTAGGAATCGCACTTTCTTCCGAGTACATAGTGGTAATACTAAATCTACGAGGAAAATTATCGTTTTAGAATCTTCAGAATCACTCGAGTAAATTCAAATGTGGCTATCAAAGGCGCACGTGCGATTTTTTCATGGTGAGAACCATTTTTAAATTATTGTTCCAAATACGGAAAAGGCTGATATTTACTAAGACTATTGATGATATGATTTTAGAATCCTTCGCTTGCTCGGTCATCAAAATTGAGCAGGCGGTTAAAAAGCAACTTTGCACTCTTGTATAACAAATAACTATTGTCAACCTATTATGGAAATAACCATAGCTACCAGCTAATATTTCTAGATATAAAAAAATAACACGTAAGAAATGGATTTCCATACATTTTTCTTTCTGTTCTTTACTACAGGATGCTTCAAAACCTAAAATATTTTATAGCGAAATAATGCTAAGAATAATTTATTTATACTACAAAAAGTCACACTCGAACTTTATGTGAGACAGTAATATAAACCCAAATTTAAGCTCACGTTAACCTTTAACTGCCGTGCTAGTTTATCGCTAAATACTCAAAAGTTGTCAATCTCCGGATTTCCCTATTCCATATATTATCATATTACTGAGTAATAAAAGTAAATTACACGCCATAACTTCCCAGTGCATACGATCAACGGAATAGTAATAAATTGAATACATACCAGGAATGGCGAAAAGACCCGTTATCTAGCGTCCCGTTAGCGTGCCTGCGTTTGAGTCTAGTACTTACTTTTGAGTTTGAAATTTGAAAGTACAGTAACGGTACGAAAAGCATGTATTTCCCGGCATTCTCTGACTTAACAAGTTTTGGTGCAAGACCACCAAGGTAAACCTTAGATTCGGTTTACCGAATGGCATCTTTAGGGATGCCGCAAAGATGGCGGCGCGGCATGTAGCGAACGCCATGTTTCGTACTAAAATTTACATAAATTTAATTGAATTTATTTGCTTTACCATTCTTACATAACACAACCCAACCATTTTTAACCGAATAAATATAATTTCGATGTCATTTATCTTTGTACACCTTAAAAAGGTCTACAAAAAAGTCTGCGATGGTATATAATGTCTATCTCTTAGGGATAACCCACAATAACCATTTTTTATTCTTTATTTAGTATCAGCACCCGTGCGAAGCCACGGCGGGTCGCTAGTATATTATAATCTTTTTTTCTTAGGTAAACTATAAATACATTTAATTTACTTTATTACTGTATTTTCATATTATGTTTCGTGCCGTTTTCCTAAAAATCTGAATAGGTAGGTTTTTCATTTTTAATTTCACTTTTAGTATAATTTTTGTTTACAATGAGAGGTTTTCGTTTTGCATTTTTAAAAAGAAAAAAATTAGTTCCATGTATCTCGATAGATGGCAGGGCTTCAACTGGTTACTATGGTATGTTAATGTCACATGAAAGAAAACGTCAAAATGATAATCGGTCGATCGCAAGAATGGAACAAAGCACTAGAGGTAGTGAATATACCCATCTCATTCACACCAGAGAGATAAAAATATGCTTGTAGCCTGAGAAGAAATCAGATAGAATGAATGTTTCTCTGTCTCGACCATCGTGCCAGTTTTTTCATTGTTTATGTATAAACCGAGGTATAAACAATGAAAAAACTGGCAAACAAACTTGTTTTTTCAAATGCTTTGTTGAAATGTCACTATGAGGAGTGACAAGACAGTGGAGCAAACCCTTGAATTTTTATAGATGACATAGACATACCTTAGTCACCAGTTGACGCACTGCCATCTATCGAGATATTTAGAACTAGCTTTTTTTTTTTAATTCAAAACGAAAACCCCTCATTACTAAGGCGCTACCTCGACTCAAATATTTTATCTTATTATTACGTTGAACAAAGTAAATTTCGAACATTGGGCAGTTTCTGAAACTTAATACAAGCTTTTTTGTAATGCCTCTGTAATACTTTTATTTTGTATAGTTTACAGGCAGATATGCGATAATATCATCGGCCTATGTCCAGCGGTGGACTGATATAGGCTGATGATGATGATGATGATGATGCGATAAAAGAGGTTGGTGACCACCAATGGCAACTTCGTATCTCTGTCTTCCACCAGGGGGTAGGCTTGGTGGTAGACCATCTCCGTAGCGTTGAAATACACAGGCTTTCCCATCAATCATCTTTTAATTCCATAAATTAATTGCCATGGCATAGAAATAACCTTTGAACGTTTTCATAGAAACAACACAGTCATGCGAAATCCCGGACAGACAACTAGTAGTTCATTCATAAGAAAGGTTTGCCGTACTCGACGACCCCTTTCACAAAGACTAGGCACCTACTCTATTATCAGGGTCCTAGGTACTCAGTTATCAGGGTCGAAGGACAAAGGCACAGGTAAGCAGGATCGAGTTCCGGTGATCAATCATAACATCCGGTACCTACCGTACTTACTCTATGAGAGTTACAGGATACATTAATGTTACATTTCTGTAATATACTGTGATAATAAATTAACCGACCAGTTTGGTCGTTATCGTTCAAAAATCATCGAGTCTTTATTTAATGTTCATAGATTTTATGCAGTATCGTATGTAAGTTTCGTAATCTGAGATATGTGACGTATCCAAGAGTCCTTCCTATATGGTCTAAAACCCCTTTGAGAATAGTAGTTATTGAGATACTTATTTGGTAAAGAGAACTCATTTTTGGGCAATTGCGTACGCTTCTATAACAAGCTTCCATCTGAAGCAATTGAGCTCCCTATTCGTAAATTTAAACAGTACATAGAACGAAATCTTATCAAGAAAGCCTTTTACTCCATAGATGATTATATCAATGATGTTAATGCTTGGCCAGATGTCGCCCAGTTCCGCACCGATAATAGTATATAGGGAAAATAATGTTAAACTTAGTCTTATGTACCTAAATATTAACCTGTATCTAAATCACATTATATTTAGACTTAGATATACAAATAATGATGTAATAATTTATAAGTCATATATACACTTACTAGTGGTTTATTTTCCATTATTCTTATTTGATATTTATTACCTTTTAGAAACCTGTTTATAGTATAAAATTTGATATCATTTATAAAAACTCAATAACGTTATTTCTTTAGGCTTACAAAATAAGCACTTAGACACACATTCTAAACAATATCGGTCAATTTTTAAGAATGAAACACCAAGTGCCTCCGTCAAGGGGTTTGTTTATCGAAAGGAAATGGTTTACGGTAAAATTTATTCAAAACTCACCACGAAATAGACCTTTGTGTACAGCGTTACAAACACCTACCCTATATCAATGCGTAATTTCGATAGATTTATGCTTACATCGAATTACCATGCGAAACCTCCGGAAGACGGGCTGACAGTACGTCTTGATTGATGATTGTTTGGCCGACTGTACCTGTGCGATTGCGTAATTAATTCTATTGTTAGAATTTTGATATTGGTTTTAATTAAAATTTCACTATAAATCATTTGTAGCTTGATTAGAATTTTGATTATTTGCTTTGGGTTGAATCGAAAGTGGTTTAGGACCTGTTTTAACCGAGTAATTATTATGACCTGGTTACAATAATTAATGATTTTGATCCTATAATTCGAGATTAATTCGCTACAAATACAGCTTTACAATGACTGTATTGTGTTTTATTTTGCGAAGAAATATTGTTGTTTTTGAAAGATAAATCCAATAAATAAATATATTCGGAAAATCGGTCAGTTATTGTCCTTTGAAATTCGAGAACTGAGCCAAAGAGAAACCGACAAGGACAATTGAAATCTGAAACTCACATGGTCCAAGGACGCGTCGCGTGGCTTACCACCACTCGTCGGACGACTTGTGATAGTGAGCAATTCGCTCATAGGTACCCGTATTTTAAAACCTTGCTCAGTCATCGATATATGCTTGAGTAACGCTTTTCTATGGAATAAACGTCACTCAAACATATATCTTGAGTGGAGACCGCGACTCGGCAAACGTAGTGTAGGATGCCCTCCGATCAGGTGGGATGACGATTTGCGAAAGACTGCCAGATGATCGATGCGGCAAGCTGAAGACAGGGCGCTATGGCGCTCATTAGGTGAGGCTATGTCTAGCAGTGGACTAATATAGGCTGATGATGATGATGATGAAACCTATATATGTGACTGAGACAGACAGGAGACCTTATTTCGATATTCTCTACAAGAATCTACGCCATTAAATCCGATAGAAAGATACCTTCTACGTTACCATTTCTACGGGCTATGGATGAAAAATAACCAGAGACACACAAAGGCCAAATTTGTCTATTTTTCTTTTGTTAAAAGCTGAGAAATCTTTCATTAAAATGAAATGATGCTATTTAAAGTAGTTTACTTTATGTCTTAAGACAGAAGATTCAAATTCCATTACCGAGGATCAATATCTATGCCGTCGATGTTGTTTTAGAAAATACTGAACAAAGCTTCGTTACTTGCATTTTCTTGGTATTTAAGGCAAAGCCGTTATTTAGCAGCTTGAGAGAAACTTAGGGACTAAATACCTAATTTTCTAAGAAATCATAAGTAAGTTATTTCAATGGAAACCACTTTATGAAGCGTCTTTAGTGGTTTAATGAATGTCGAAAACTTTCTTTTACAAACTTTTAAAAAGTTTATGAAAGCCTCTTATTACGAGTGTTAGTTGTTAAGACGCCATACAAAATAATTCAAAGATTTTTTCTTAGCCATACTTAAATTATATTTATTTTACGGGAATCTTTCTGTTTCATATGCATTGGATAGAAAATCTTAACAGTTGAAAACTTTTATCCTAAGCTTTTCATTAATTAAATAATAAATAAACCATAATAAATAATGCCAGACAATTCACCCAGCATTATCTAGCCCCAAGCTAAGCAGAACTTGTTTTATGGGTACTAGATTACTGATAAACATAATATAATAGAATACATAGATACTTCGATAAAAGTAAAAAAGGTTCTTTTATCGAAGCATAGATAGATTTTTTACTATACATACAAAACGACCAGAACACCCTGAACAAATGTCTGCAGATCGTACAAACATTTGTCCCGAGGCGGTAATCGAAACCGCAACCTCCTGCGTCGCAGGCAGACCTTCGCCCACCGCGCCACAGAGGTCGTCAAGTGAATGAAAGAAAGTCAATTGAAAACCTCCCCTTAACCAATCCACCTCAATAAAGGGATTAATATAATTACTAATATTCAATAATAAATATATAATTGCGTATCATTAACTTTGAATCTGAGATAATTATGTAGATACTTAGTTTAATATCGTGTGGTTAGGTGAATACAAGCGGCTCCCATACACACATCTCAAACGGCTTATTTTTTTAGGCTGTTATGCCGACCGTATTCTAACGGTCGTTATTTACGAATAAATGACGGAATTGATTCACAGATGGTACCTAGCCTACGTTTTACATTTACTATGTACGAGTAGACTGTATTTTACATAAATAGCTTAGTAGGTACATACTAGTACATTTTTATTAGGTATATCATAGAGACTAAGAGGCTTACGGACAAACCGAATTACGGTTTAAGTTAGCTTTAAGGTAAAATAAGTAGGTACTTACTGTGAAACATAAATAAATGAAAAAAAAACTTTATTGTGTTAAATGGCATGGTATCTTTTTGGAAATACGTATTATGAAGATGAAGTAATTTATTAATTTAGTCACAAAATTACAATCAAAAATAGAAAGAAATAGGTACGAAAAATTAAAAAAAAACTAAAGAGGAAAAATAAGTTTTGTTTCGTTCCAAACAGTTCTATTATTTTACAAATAAATAACCATTATAAAATCAAATACCCACTCTTTTTGTTTCCAAGCTGCTATTGTTTTTTGCGACATGTAGAGTATTGAGCAACGCCGCCGTTCGTCTGTACGGCCTATGTTCAGCATTAGACGTTTGTTAGTAATGATAATGATGGATTCATTTGTTTAATATATTAAGCTAAACTACGTTGGTATAGGTATTAAATGTGCTTATTAATAGACACTAAGCTGATAGAACTTTCAAAAACAGCACCATCATTAAATAAACATCAAAATGTACCTTCCCACGTGATTCACATTAAATACAGACGTGTCACTATAACTATTCCCACGTCGATAAAACTGTGACAAATTTTATCATTTCCAACTTACAACCTTCGTGCATCCACCGCTAGACATGCCTACTATTTCAACGCGAATTAAACATGTAACGTCCGAAGTTATTGACGTTTTATGACGGTAGCCGTTAGAACGGAAACTGTGTAAGATAATTTTGAGCTCTTAGTAATAGAATTACAGGCATATCGTGACTTGCTTAAATGCCTAGAATGACGGGGTTTAACGTTAAGCTGGTATCCCACTAGAGCGGGTCTCGCTGTGGCGATTCTGTAATAGCTGTACTGTACGTGTGTCTTAACTCGATAATGATGACATGTAATATAGAAATAATGTAAAATCTTATACGTAAATAAGATTTGACTTGTCTTTGGGTGTACTTCATTTCATTCTATGGCAGTTTATTCCAAAACGAGCGCTATAATAGTGTTTTTAAGGGTTTCTGGGCCCAGAGTTCAAAAGTGCCCATGGTTCTTTGTCAAAAGAACTTTAAAAACAAACTCTCCACGTTTTCAGAAACATTTTCAGAACGTATTAGAAACCTGTTTATAGTATAAAATTTGACATCTCTAAGTGCTTATTTTGTAAGCCTAAAGAAATAAAGTTATTGACTTTTGATGTTATATCGTCTGTACTAGACATAAAAGTAAGATTTTCATGCCAACTCATTATTTTACGCTTTTCGCCAGAAATTTGTTTTGCATGGCAATTAAGATATTTAATGTGTTACCAAAGGAATTTAAGGACTTGCCAATGAGGTTATTTAAAAATAGACTCAATAAATGGTTACTGACTCATTATTTTTATAGCGCCGATCAGGTTGCAGCGGTAGAATAGGGTATTTTACTTTATATGAGAAAAAAAAGAAAATATATTATGCAAAAAATATATTGTTGAAATAGCTTAGTTAGACAAAAAGCAGTCGCAAAATGGTCGTTTATTCATAAAATAACAAAAAAAAAAACAAAATCCAATTCAAAGTTTTCGATTTTTAGATCTGTTTTTAAACACCATTAAATAGTAGGCGCAATTTTGTTAAGGCAAACTAAAAAGTATCAACTGTCATCAGCAACATCAGCGCATTTGTTCTGGTCTCGCATCCAACTGACGTCTTTACCACGAAGCAATAGACGTTTATGCCATAGTTACTCAAGCATAGATCGGGCCTCGAAATCTATATAGAGTGCTTGAGATGTCCAAGATAGCAAACTTGAGGTTCCTTCTTGCACATCTCTAGCACTTTTGAGTAATAGCTACTGGTAAGGTTACTAAGGTCTAGGGTTTAAAACTTAACAATAATCTTCTAGGTAACCTAAAGTCTATAAAACAGGGGCTACGAAATAATGAGGCATAAAGCTTGGGTTATGATTTCCTGTGTCACGAACTACAAGTTAGGTTTTTAGCTTTACTATTTACTAAGTTACTGCTCACTTAAATGTGTCATGACATATTTAAGTGAGCAGTAACTTAGCAAATAGTAAAGCTATGTATTTTTTTTTCAATAACCATGGTACAATTGTAATTGGAAAAAACCTTTGTAACATGACCTTGAAAAACAAAGCATTTCTCTTCAAAACTCAATTTAAAATCTATGGCAAACAGTAGTGGAATTAGCGGCCTTCTTCCAGGCAACCAAGGCTGATCATTCTAAAGCCGAAAGTCAAAGGCCCCGAACCAATATAACAATAATAACTTATGCCTCAATGGTCCCAGGTGGTCTTAACCCTTTCCTCACTTAACTCGGCACTTCTCGTTTATAACTTATACTTGCTAACATGTGTGCCGTCTAAAATTAGCAGCAAAAAGCAGAGGTCCCAAAGGCTTGTTTTAATACCTTTCATTCAGGGTTGAATATTAGATGAAACGTATTTTTAGATAAGGTTAATTTTCGTAATGACGCTTCTGCTCGTTGTATGGTCCCAATTTAAGGTTTGTGTATTTGTTAAAGATAAAAATAGATATATGAATCTTCATTGTGTACTATTTTCAAAGATGTAGGTGGGTGCTTTTATTCAAAGTTCGTTCATTAATTCATTACGGATGTAAGCGGGTTAACTACGAACCTTATTTGTGTTGGAAGAACACCAACGTTTCATCCCTTAACGAGGGACTTCTTCAGGGTTCTTCAGGGTGTGCTCGGAGGGACGCGGAACGCGCGCGCCTAGAAACGCACTCACCCTGAAGAAGTCCCTCGTTAAGGGATGAAACGTTGGTGTTCTTCCAACACAAATAAGGTTCGTAGTTAACCCGCTTACATCCGTAATGAATTCGTCAAACTACGATAGTTTTTCGTTCATTAAATTTTAACAACCATACAAACATTCGCCTTCTGACCTTAAGTGGGGCGAACCTGGATAAGATTGGTACAGGACCGTGTGGAGTGGCACAAGAGTTTGGAGGCCTATACCCATGAACCTTGTTAAAATATCTTCAAATAAATGTATATGTTTGAGAATACGGAAAGTGAAACAAAATCAAAGGTAATTCAAATTCGGTTTTAAGTTTTGTAAAAACATAAAATTATTCCGTACATGCTCAGTAACAATAACAACCGAAGTCGCCGACAACCACTACCCAGCTTAATTTTCGTTTTGCCTGTGACATAAAACACTGAAGTTAACTAATTAGTTAAGTGGCAGCGCATTAGTAACTCACATGCGCTAAGTAATTAGTAAGTTAGCGAGGCTTAGCGACAACTTGAGAAAAGAAGGGATTTTGTTATAAATAACCTTTTAGACGAATTAAAGTGTTTTAGAGGATTTTTTTGGACTCTATGGCCCGTATTATGAATGCTCAGTCATCGATCGATGTTTGAGTAACGATTTTCATACGTCACTTAAACGTAGATCTATGACTGAGCAGGTTTTCATAACACGGGCCTTAGTCTGAAGGACTTGAGTTCAAATGGACAAAAGCAAATACAAGTCACGTAGATAAAAATTTGGATTGAAAGTGACTCTGAGTCTCTCTCATTCTGTCACGCTTAGATCATATTTTATGAAATGAAAACAACATTATTACGTTAGAGATACCCAAAGTGCGGGTTAGCACTATAACAAAAAACCTTATGAAATATTAGTCCAAAGGGGCACGATGAGATATGCGGTCATTTTCAATCACAATCTTTATCTACGCGACATTAGACGACGGTGGATTTATTTTAAAGAATCTCTTTTTATTTGGGACTTTAAATTCTGCAAAGCATTTACATGACGACCTTTAACGCCCACTGTGGTACAGTGACTGAAAGTCCACCTGGGGTACAAAAGGTAACAGGTTCGATCCCCGCCGCAGGTCAAAGTTATGTTTGAGCGCCGAATATTCAGATGTTTTCCTTTAACAAACAGTACAATACCGCATGCTCAGTTGCAAAACAAAGAAACCATTTATCTCTGCAAAACTCGCTCCTAAGTAATGGCATAGCAGGCTAGTATGAATCTGTGAAACAAGCAGGTGGATTGCGATACTGAGTGGCAATGGGTATCATGGAACAAGCAAAAGATGTTCCTCTGTCGCTCAGATTTACCGACGAGTTGCGACGCGTGACCCGAGAGCTGGTGAGTATCTGGCGCAGCGCATCAGCATTGGTATACAGCGGGACAATGCAGCTAGCGTCTTGGGCACGCTTCCGACTGGTGATATGGATCAGTTGAGCTACTTGTAGATTGTTTGCAATAGTCTGCAGTTATCTCAATTGTTTCAATTGTGAATACTAGTTTTAATTTAATTCTTTTATTAGATGTACCAAAATAAAATATTTATTTGCAAAAACAATATATTAGTAACTGAACGCAATTGAAAAAAAAATACACACTATTTTACTAAGAAATTCAATAAGTTCCCAAAGAAACTCGATCCCAGAGATTTTGGACAAGGCGAGTACTTGATTTTGTGGCTTAGTTTGTTAGAGCACACCCGTACTGAGGGTCGGGCGCGGGTTCGAGTCTCGTCGAAATATTTTTTTTTTTGGAAACTTATTTAATTTCTTAGAGATTACCCAGAGTGCGAGGGCTTACACACTATACTAACAAAACTATTTTACTATTTTTACTATGATTCTCTTTTCCGTTAGGAAATTCTCAACTTTTTTCTAAAATTCATTTCGTTAAGGGAAAGGCCAGTCTTCCATTGCAACACATTAAAAAGGGGAAACCATAATTTAATTTCACCGAGTCACTTTTATTTTCCTATGCTTTGCATATGTTACAAACAGATCAACGTGGCACTGTCCCTCTACGCCTATTGCTGTACTGGTCCACTGGTGTCAAACAGTCTACCATGAAAATTGTTTCACATTAGACCCTTAACAAATGGCTATGGGTTTGGACCCATAGCCATTCGCTCACGCAATTTCATCATCACCCACCACTACGCGAATTTGTCGACATATTTTTAGCATGCTTTACAATTTAGAACAAAGCGAATATTGTTGAATTTTCGGTTCTAGTTTCGCTTTTATTTATTTTAGGTAATATTGCTTTATTTATTTAGGTTGTAAGTGAATTTTGTAAGCATCTGAAATATACAGGGTGGTTTTTGAGAAGGGCGGTGATGGCCAAGTCAGAAACCACGAGAGTTAGGGAAAAGTCGTGAAAGGAGTCATGCCCTCGATTTATAAGAAAACAATAACTGCATATTCACAAAACAGAAATCATTTAGAACGGGATATTTACCATGATTCAATTTTTGATTTTTCCAAAATTTCGGCACAGTTTCATGCGCCATGATCACGGAAGAAAAAATTGAATCATAGTACATATCCCGTTCTAAATGATTTCTATGTTAATAACCATGATAGTTTCAAAAGTTTTACCACAAAACAGGTCAACCTAATAATATATTCTAAGTTTATTTTCGCGAGAACTCATAATAAAACACTGTTTTAACCGGATTGATCGCGTATATTTTATATTTTGTTTATAACCTGACGTTTCGGAGGCTTTTCAGCTTCCATGGTCACAGGCAGACTTACTTTTTTTGTTTTAGGTCAACCTAAAGCAAAAAAAGTCAACTTCAAGGTAAAAAAACGAAAGAATAACCAAGTAACGATTCTCTAGTGAAGACTAGGGAAACTTGATGTTTGTGCAAACATAATCTGACTGGAGCTACGCGTAAGTCCGGGTGCATATGTGAGTGAGCTTAACACTTAGTTTGTTTGCAGTGGAATTAGCTTAGCTTACTTAGCTTAGCTTAGGTCTGGCCTGCGGTAACCCTTGCTATTTGTTGCACAAATAAGGTCTTTTTGAGCGACTTCGAAAAAGGAGGCGGTTTTATGTTCGTCGATTTCACCAGGGACTCCCGTCGAAATCGACGTTTTTGTTGAAAGGATGGGCATAGAATTTAGCGTTGATAGGAGCGGGATAGAGCAGAGCGGCGTAAGCCCAAAAATCAAGATTTTTGTATATTTATTATTTAGGACCTTTATTTGCAATAATAAGCCGAAGGTTCCTTTGGTATTCTTTTATTTAATATGATGATGACAATAAAAAATCTTGTGATGAATAGTTTAGGAGAAAAAATTTAATAATTCAGAAAACAGATGGTACTTACACAAATGTTTTTGTTATTTGAAATGTTTTTTCCCTTTTAGAAGGAAGAGGATATGCTTGGTACGTCAAATGGCAAAAGTCAATAACTTTATTCCTTTAGGCTTCCAAAATAAGCACTTAGACAAGTCAAATTTTACACATAAACAGCTTAATAAATAGTAATTATTATCAAACAAGAAACAAAATGTTGTTGATATTGATCGCTTCAATTTTTTATCCACTGGTGGAAGAAGCAAAAAATAAATAAAAAATAATATGTCGTTGATTATTGTTTTTTTTTCGATAAAGATTACGGATAAAAAAGGTTAATTTAACACGAATTCGCCCAATTAACATTAATCGCCGCCTTATTCTTTCGCTATTACATAGAGAAGGATCCCGAGGTGGTCTGTATAAATATCTCCGAGAGATTTCTACTTATCCCGCAAAACTTAAAATCAGTGTTTTAAGATTCGAAATTGGTTTTTAGTTTTTTCATGAGATTAATGAATGACGCCTTACCGCATACAAAATATGGTAAAGGTTGCCTGGAAGAGATCGCTTCTGAGCGATCTCTTCCAGGCATTGTACCTATCTTATGTGATGGCTCTTTGTAATGTTATTTTCTGGTGTACAGTAAAGTATTTTTGTATTGTATTGTAAATATGAAGAGTATTCTTGTCTCTAGACGAACTAGCATATTTTCAATCTTAACTTTAAACAAGCAATTAGCCACTGACCCAGTTCAAGAAGGCAGAGAATATTTGGAAATCCGTAGTTACCCGGAATACACCAATATCCATTGGCTAGATCTAAAACCGCAAACTTTGCTATAATCCTGTTATATGGAACAAAGCTGTGGCAAGAAGTCCGGACATTACGATGGCCGGACAGCTTTATTAATGACCGGATAATTAAAAATTGTGACGGATAATCCAAACAGCATCATCTAGCCACCAAAGTAAGCAATGCTTGTGTTATGGGTATTATATTATTTGAGAATGTAATACACATTTTGTATCATACATAGAAAATTCCCTTATCACCCGGAACAATTATTATCTGCAACGTTGAACAAACATCTTACAAACACTTGTTCCGAGGCGGGATTCGACCGCAACGTCTTGTGTCGCAGGCGTCCTTCGGCCACTGCGCCACTGCAAAGATGCAAGAAAGTTCGATTCCGTTACAAATATTTGTATGATTTACAAACGTTTGTTGGGCAACCTCCATCTTCTACAACAATGATGCCAAAATAATGAAGCACTAACTTAGTCCATTGCTCGAACTAAATTCAATTTGTCCGGAAGCCGGACTAAGCCGTCCGACCAAATCCGGGCTTTACTTAAACTTTACAGCTTGAATCTAAGTTCAAAGTTAGCTTTAAGCTACTAAGATCTACGGGAATGTTGACTGCGGTCCCACATTTTGCCCACTATTAAGCTTAGATTGACAGTAAATTAGGCATAACTAGTCCTTTCAATTCCAATTTAAAGCACTGAAAATAATGTGATGAAAAAACATTGCAATGTATCTTGACTAATGTGAATAATCGGCTAATTATATGTTTTTTTCTTTTTTCAGGTACGATTTTGAGTCTACTAAAAATACAGGAAAACTAAGGCCTGTTTTATAAAAGCTTGCTCAGTCCACCAATCAATGTTTGAGTAACGCATTTCTATGACATAAACGTCAGTCAAGCATAAATCTATGTCTGAGCAAAGTTTTTTTATAATATGGGACAAAAACCCCGACCAATCGTAAGTACCTAGAGGTAGAATAATATCACATGACTACACAAAGTGACAAATCAATTAAAGTGATTCATTATGTCACAGGTCGTGAGTATAAAGTAATATCCAATTACAAGCTAGAAAGAAAAAAATTAAATCATAATTCTTATAAACAAAAATAAGCGACACTGATGAACAAAATAAACAAAGAAATGGAACACGAATCAAAACGATCAAATTTTTCCAATTTCCCTCCGAATCTGCGTTTCCGCCCAATAGAGAACATTTTCACAATTTAAATATCGAATTGACATCACAAAATGGCGTCGAAACGTCATTCAGGAAGCGCGCGAAAAATACTCTCAGAAATGAAAAACGTTGACAGGCTGTGACAAGAGTTAAATTAAAGTGGTAATAATTTCCTTTTTAGAGTGTTTAGGCATTTTAATGTATAATTTAAAATAAATCTGCTCAATTTTGTTTTTTGTTGTTTTAATAACTCATCGGGAAGGATTTGGCAGATGACAGTAGGTTTACGAATAGAGTATGGTAGAAAGAGTCTGGTATAAAATATATTTTTAACATTTTAATGATAATCTACAAGATACAAGCTTTTAGGCTGAGCGCTGACTTGAGCCACGATAGTTTTAAGACAGATTTTCCTCACTTGATGTTTGCGCGTCTTCATAACTTTTGTATAGTAATAGCCTGTCTTAAGACTAGTTTGACTCAAGTCTACCTGTCTTAAAACTATCGTGACTCAAGTCTGCGCTCAGCCTTATTCCACCGCTTATTCCCAGTAGTTCTGTGCATCAAAAAAATATTATAATTGCAAAAATGTTAGGGAATGAAATTCAGCAAATATCAAATGACAAACAGGAGACGACAAAATGACAGAGAACGTCAAAACTGACAGAAAACGTCAAAAACGACGGAAAATGTAAAAAATGACAGTAAATGTCATTCTGACGTCTCCTGTCATTTGACATTTGCTGAATTTCATTGCCTGACATTTTTGCAATAATAATATTTTTTTGATGCACAGAACTACAGCACAGAACCACTAGGAATAAGCATATTCCCTGGCAGTTTTTGGGGAACAAATTTTGCAACTGAATTATAGACTAGTTGTCCTCAAACGATTGAGCTTATATTTGGCATCATCATCATCCACAACCTGACTTCACCCACTGCTGGGTATAGGCCTCCAAACTCTTGTGCCACTCCACACGGTCCTGTGCCAATCTTATCCAGGTTCGCATATATATTTGGCATACTTACTAACATTATGTGAGTTCGGTGACACTGCAATTTCATCGTACCATTGAGCTGATCTGATGATGGAAGAAGGTGACCATAGGAATTCCTAAATGAAAAGACTGAACGACGGGGTTAAGTCTTTTCGTTCAGGGGTTCCTAAGGTCACCTTCTGTCTCCAGTTTGGGTTTGTTAGTTTTGTCTTTCCAAGCACCTTGGTCGTAGATGATTATAGAAGCTTTTTTTAATAAAAGTATTTCTAAAATATTCGATTTTTTTTTACTTTTTAGTTTATCTTTTTATTTCCAATACGAGACGTAGTGTGCTTACTTATTTCTATTTAGATCCGCTAAATATCTGACTATTTTTGTAGATATTTTACTTTCGTAAGAATCAAATCAACAAAAGCTTTTGTTCAATCACACAAAAAACTTATCCACTTACGTCACAAGCGGAAAAGGCGCATTGCCATACCATTTATATCAATTAACGACAGGAGTTGCCATATTTCTTTATTGTGACCCCTATGGACCCTCTTAGGCCCATTTCTAGAATGGTCCTTTAATTTGAGAATTTGTTTTGGGCCGTTCCGTTGATATACTTTTATTGACTGTTATATTTAGTACCTACGCGTCGGCAACTTGTAACAAGTTTCAAAGTGAGAATCATAAACATACAATGCGTTAAAATGCAGTAGGTTAGTAATTACGCACTTTAAAATAAGAAAAAGTATCATTGCTAACCGAGTGAACAAATAAGTATAAATTTGGGACACGTTTTATTAATTAGAAATAAAGATATGTCATTGTCAGAAATAAACTTATCAAAATCAAATTAAATAAGCTTAATTGAGTTACAAATTCAGAACTTC
Source organism: Eupithecia exiguata (assembly GCA_947086465.1). Lineage (NCBI taxonomy): Eukaryota > Metazoa > Arthropoda > Insecta > Lepidoptera > Geometridae > Eupithecia > Eupithecia exiguata. The sequence continues at coordinate 5,066,479 of OX352251.1, forward strand.
ACCGTAACTTAAGCCGCGATTCGGAATTAATCCGGCTCGAAGGACCATAACAAATTCAAGACGAATCTGTTACTGGAATAATAATGTAAAAGCGAACGTCAGCTGTCTGTCAGTTATCATGAGATTCGCAAATTCTTTGTGACTGTTAAATAGTGACAGTAAAGTCAAGTTTGACGTTAAGGATATTATAGCGGTTAATGAAGATTATTTTATAATGTAGAAGCCTTTGAGGAAAAACGCGCTCCTTGCTGTATTTTGTAGGAAATCGACAAACTTGAATTGACTTGGCTTGCTGCGGCTTTTAAATGGGGGAGTTTTTGAAGCTTGAGACTTTTGAGGCTAGAGTTGGAGTGGTCTAGTCTAGCTAGACTATTGTGGCCTCAAATAGGGAGATGACGTCAAAATGATTCAGCAACTTGACATTAACTACCCAAAACAAAAATATAAAACCTGATATAATAGAAGATGTTTAGTAGTAGGGGGAGTCCACATTCAAAGGATCCGATACAGGGATATTGAAAATATACATTCAAATACGACCTAGCCAACACAAGAAAACTATCACACATATATTTTATTCTTTATTCGTAAATCAAACAAAAAATCTCCTCATTACAAAGGAACTGACTTCGTACAGCAAAAAACAGACCACATGTCAATCTCACTCGTGTACGACGATAAATACGTCGAGGCGAACTGGTCCTTCGGGCCTTTGTAATAGGGTTGCCGCGTTTAAGTTGTTTATTTTGTAAGGGACATAGTCACTCATTACATGTCTCGGGCAATTTAAGACAGACAGACGGACTATTAAACCAAAAATAGATAAAAACAGTGGTCCTTTAATAGCCAGATTCTGAACGGGCCGAGTTTAATGGACAGAACTTTTTTTAAAGTTGTAGAGTTCTCTATGTGAACTGGCTTGCCTTGGGCATTATGTCTTCTGACAACATTAGAAATTAAAGGAAATGGCTAGTTTTTAAACGGTTGCAATTTCCATTATCTAGTGTGAAATTTAAAATTAAGTAAAGCCAGGCTTTTTTTTCGGTCAACGAATTAGCATTGCCATTCAACGTGGCAATGCTGCCAGCATTCTGGGCACTTTGCCTTCTGGTGACGGCTTAGGTTTTAAGAAAATAGATTTAAGTATAAATATAAGTTGTAATTATTATTGTATTGTATATTGTAATTTTCTGTAAGTAAAGCCAGGCATTAGCACCTTCTCTACTTTTTAAAAGGAAATATTTATCAAGGTTTTCGTTTGGATGTTGTAAATCTTCTACGAAAACTTTTTAATAATATCCCCAAAAAAAATTCGATTTCGGCAGGATTCGAACCCGCGCCTCACCTTCAGTACAGGTGCGCTCTAACCAACTAAGCAACGAGATCGACACGTCGAAAATATCTGGGACTTGACTGACTGTACTTGTTAAATTTAGACTTTAATACTCCTTTTGAGTCCTATTAGCAACCAAAAATGATATGTAAATTGGCACGGATTTATATAAGATGGCCGATATGTCAGACCACACAGTTAACCGCATATCAAGGCAATTGGTAATTGTATTAATAAAGGTATCATAACAAACATGAATGAAAAATGATATTAACAATTCAAAATAATCCCTCAAGCCCTACCGTCAACATGCATCCCTTATTAAAATCCCTACCTACAGCCTAAACCGCAGTACACGCATCATTGCGCTTACAAAGACCGATCGACTCTCTCCAATCAACTGAGAGCAAATAAACATATTTGAATAAATAACTAGGGTCAGCCCTACGAGCAATTTGGCGTTAAACCACCGATCGGAACGGTAAAGTACTGGATGATGGCCAGAAGTAATTTTATCTTGATTATGGAATTAATAAAGAAATACTACAATTCCATAGACTGCGACAACCGCTTCCCATTAGGCGGGCCGCACGCTTGTCAACCATGCGTGATATAAAAATAATTCTTCAAACAAAAGACCTAGCTAGATAGATTATTATAATACAGCGTCAAAAACTTAGACTATTCGAAATACGATGAACGTAGGGGATTAGACACAAAGATCTTCAAAACTATAAGGCGAAGTTCACTTACTATGAATTTATTTAACCATCAAAGGAAAAAAGGAGATAGTAAAATGCTCTTGAATAAAATTTAATTTCGAACTATCGTCATTAAGTTTGGATATACGTAAATCAGTAGTTCAATTCGAGAAATAACATAGTATATTCTGATGTTATTTTCGCGAGAACTCATAATAAAACACTGTTTTAACCGAATTGTAAATATACGCGATCAATCCGGTTAAAACAGTGTTTTATTTCGAGAAATAACAATAGATAATTCAATTATAATGATGAATTATGCCTATTTTCGATGATGTCCTTTTTTTTATTCCACCAAGGTGGCAAACAGGCGTGCGGCCCACCTGATGGGAAGCGGTTATCGCAGCCTATGGACGTCTGCAACATCCTCCTCTCTCTGCTACATATTGCGTACCCAGTAGGAGCTATCATCAACATCATCAGCCTATATTAGTCCCCTAATGAGCACCATAGTGCCCTGTGGTCTATACAAAGATCTATTAGGGCCTATAGTGAGACTTAATTACCTAGATTTTAAGCACCTCCGACACCTATAAAATGCTTTAAATGATTGAGTATGGTATTTGGTATGCACTGCAAACCCCATAGCTCCTTCCATTACAGCAAACGTAGATTGATCATTATTCAACTTTTTGCAGAGTGCATTTACTGTAATGTCGTCTATAATGTGCCTGTACGACATCAAAGCACGCCGACTGTCGCCGCCGCCGGTAGAACGTGGACCACTATCGATTTGCAGAGCAGTTATAACTGCTCTAAACCAGTATTATTTTATTTTATTACTTGATCGACTAGACTATACAGGGTTATTGGTAAATTAGTGACAATACGTGAACTGCAGGTCCTGCCCATCATCACAGACACGTTCGTGAAGGCGCCAAGTCTAAATTCTAAAAAAATATATAAGTCACCTCTGATACTAAATGAAAAAACATCTTTGCCTGGAACCCAACGAGTTACTTAAGACCAATCTTTCACTCTCATATCTTCTGTTAATTCAGGGCAGAGCGGTTTTTAAGTTGAGTTTAAAATAAAACCTCTTTAACGAACGATTATTGAATTGCGGGGGGTACCCATTACCAATACCAAAATTAAGAATTAAGATCTGGCGTCTTCACAAACGTGTTTGTGATGATGGGCTGAACCTGCAGTTTACGTATTGTCACTAATTTACCAATTACCTACCCTGTATATGGTAAGATCATCATCATCAAAATTTGACTTGTCTAAGTGCTTATTTTGTAAGCCTAAAGACATAAAGTTATTGAATTTTGAATCAAAATCAAAATACAATTTCTAAAACGCTTTATTTGCATTATTACAGTAAATGTACACTTAAAAAAGGTCAAATTCTTAAAGTTCAACACTGACACGGAAATAAAGTGATATTTTTTAGTTCGCTTCGGTATGTAGATTAAAGTAAAGAAGCGACGAAGAAAACTTTATTCCGACTAGGGAACTCAGTTGCTTTAGATGGAAGTTAGTCAATAAGCTACATATCTGGTGAGGAACCGACAACTGCTGGGGTTTACGTGTTCTTGAGTCCGCGACTCTGCTAATGTAGTGTAGGACAACCTCCGGTCTGGTGGGATGATGACCTGCGAAATACTGCAGGCAGATGATGCGGCCAGCTGAATACAGGGTGCTATGGCGCTCATTAGACGAGGCCCATGTCTGGATGTGGACTAATATAGTTTGATGTTAATGATGGATGACCAATAAAGATACAAAATTACAAAGTGGATAGGCTCGAAACATTTAGGTTATTTTATTGTGTAAACATTATAGCGACGTGTGACCCGAGAGCTGGTGAGTATCTGGCGCAGCGCATCAGCATTGCTATACAGCGGGGCAATGCAGCCAGCGTCTTGGGCACGCTTCCGACTGGTATTGATGATCAGTTGAGCTACTTGTAAATTGATTGCAACAGTCTACAGCTCAATTGTTTCAATTGTAAATACTAGTTCTAATTTTTTTTCTATTATGTTATTGTAAATACTTTTGTTAATTTAGATTTATTTTATAGAGTTCATTCATTGAATTATATTGAACGAATTAACTAAAACACCTGATTGGACACAGTAAAACATTCCAGCTAATTAGGAATCTGTTCGTGACATATCATTGCAACACTAAATTCCCAACACATGGACTGCAACAGAAATATTTTGTCGGATACCGACACTCGTATGTCGTTTAGGAATTTAGAGGAGCAAAGGTATGGATGAGGCATTTTCGGTAAAATTGAGTTATTCAGCTCAATGGCACAGCGGGTGAAGGTCCGTCTGCGATGCAGGAGGTTGCGGGTTCTATTCCCGCCACGGGACTAATTTTTTTATGATCTGCAGATTATAATGAGATTTATAATGTAGACCAATCAATTAATTATTTTCTTTATGTGAGGGTCGAGATGTTGGAGTCGCGTCATAATGATCTTGAATCATTTGTAGTGCGTATTCCAACAGAGAATATTTCGACCTTCACTAAGGAAGAATTCTGGCCGAAGAATGTGCTGTTCCGGCGTTTTCGCGGACGATTACCGGTCGCAGCACATTGTCGCGTGTCACACGTCGCCTACTCTACGTGGTCCGTGGTAACCTTATTCTTACATACATAAAATATACCTGTAAATAGGATTACTAAAAGCGCCTCGCGGTTTCACCCGCGTAGTTCCCGTTCTCGTGGGAATTCCTGGATAAAAAGTATATATGTCCTATTGTCCTATGTCCTATTCCAGACTATAATTTATCTCTGTGCCAAATTTCATCCTGATCCGTGCAGCCGTTCTGGCGTGATTGAGTAACAAACATCCATCCATCCAAACTTTATCATTTATAATATTAGTGGGATTTATTAATATTATCCATAAACTAATCCTATCATACCCGCCATTATCAAAATCAACTTATCTATTTTGCATAGCTCTTCAACCAATAGGTCAGCGCGCTGGAGGAAATTTGCCTCCCATACACGTAATTGCAGCCCCGGGCATCGAACCGGCTACCCGTAGTTATCGAGCCTGAATTTGTAATATATTGGCAGCAGAAACTACGATTATTGAATTACTGGACTGTTCCAATTATAACTGACTGGAAAATGGATTTGCATTGCAGATAATATGGTTTTTAATATTTGGATAAACAGGTTTTTTAAATCTGGATGCCAGAAATCCAATAAATTCACTGTCAATGTGTTTGTTGCGAAAAAGTAAAAACAGACTTCGAAATCTTTAGTTTTTCCGATAAATTGCAAAACATCAATGTTCACGTGGCTTTTGTTATTTTACGTTTCTGCCTTTTTGTTCCCAAATTCACTTACTTTTTACGATGCTCCCAACTCTGGAAATATCCTCAACTTACACAGCAGTTGGACAGCATCATGCGCGACACATTAATCAAAATTTTTAATATACCTTTAGATGACAGAGCGTGGCACCAGGCCACTCTTCCTATCAGATTGGGGGGTCTAGGTGTCCGCGAAATTTCTAGTGTTTCACTCCCAGCTTTTTTGTCTTCAGTTCATGGTACAAAGGACTGATTCATAAAATTTTGGATAAATGTTCACAAAATTGTCAAATAACAGGTTTCGATGAATCATTAGCGTCTTGGAAAATAGCCTGTCCTAGCACTAATATGCCCAAAGTTATTTCTTCTCAGAGACTGTGGGATGAGCCGCTATGTGAGTTGGTACGGAAAAACCTTATTAATACGTCTACCAGCTCATCAGAACGCGCTCGTTTACTTGCCGTTTCCGAGTGGGAATCAGGATTTTGGTTATATGTTTTGCCTTCTAAAAATCTAGGTACCCTTTTAGACAATAACACATTTCGGGTGGCCACCTCTTTGCGTTTAGGTTCTCCCTGTCTAGTTGCACACCGTTGCCAGTGCGGTGAAACCGTTGATAAGTTCGGTCACCATGCACTGGCATGTGTCTCTAGTGCAGGACGTGTGTCCCGTCATAGTTCAATTAATGACATCATCCGTCGGGCTTGGGATGCCACTTGTGTAGATACCCTAGCACCTTCTCATCTTGCAGGGACATCAGTAAGGGCCGGCTCCGCAGCAACATCAGCGGAGTCCCTCAAACGGCGGAAATACGCTAATCTTGACCGAGGTTACCTATTCGAGCCGTTTGGGGTGGAAACCCTAGGTCCTTGGGGTCCTGGGGCACATGGAATATACAAAGATCTAGCAAAACTCCTAATAGAGTCCACAGGTGATCGGAATGCTGGCTTTTATTTCGGTCAACGAATTAGCATTGCCATTCAACGTGGCAATGCTGCCAGCATTCTGTGCACTTTGCCTTCTGGTGACGGCTTAGATTTTTAGAAAATAGCTTCAGTGTAAATATTAGTTGTAATTATTATTGTATTTTCTTTAGTAATAAAATAATCAATTTGTTTTAAAGTAATTAATAAATCCCAAAAATTTACGATCCCGACGGGATTCGAACCCGCACCTTCCCCTTCAGCGCAGGGGTGCTCTTTTTCCAACTAAGCTACGTGATCTTATCTAGTCGGCCCGAAAATCTTTGGGAGTTCTTTCGGCACTTACGCCGTCAGCGCCACCTACAGAGGAAACAATGAAGTTATCCAATTCTGCTCAAAGACCAAATTTACATTTAGTTCTTTGACGAGAGGTTTTGCCGTTGCTTGATTCTAAGGTTTTTATTTATTATACTCTGGGTAATTTCTAAGAAATTAATAAATCCCAAAAATTTACGATCCCGACGGGATTCGAACCCGCACCTTCCCCTTCAGCGCAGGGGTGCTCTTTTTCCAACTAAGCTACGTGATCTTATCTAGTCGGCCCGAAAATCTTTGGGAGTTCTTTCGGCACTTACGCCGTCAGCGCCACCTACAGAGGAAACAATGAAGTTATCCAATTCTGCTCAAAGACCAAATTTACATTTAGTTCTTTGACGAGAGGTTTTGCCGTTGCTTGATTCTAAGGTTTTTATTTATTATACTCTGGGTAATTTCTAAGAAATTAATAAATCCCAAAAATTTACGATCCCGACGGGATTCGAACCCGCACCTTCCCCTTCAGCGCAGGGGTGCTCTTTTTCCAACTAAGCTACGTGATCTTATCTAGTCGGCCCGAAAATCTTTGGGAGTTCTTTCGGCACTTACGCCGTCAGCGCCACCTACAGAGGAAACAATGAAGTTATCCAATTCTGCTCAAAGACCAAATTTACATTTAGTTCTTTGACGAGAGGTTTTGCCGTTGCTTGATTCTAAGGTTTTTATTTATTATACTCTGGGTAATTTCTAAGAAATTAATAAATCCCAAAAATTTACGATCCCGACGGGATTCGAACCCGCACCTTCCCCTTCAGCGCAGGGGTGCTCTTTTTCCAACTAAGCTACGTGATCTTATCTAGTCGGCCCGAAAATCTTTGGGAGTTCTTTCGGCACTTACGCCGTCAGCGCCACCTACAGAGGAAACAATGAAGTTATCCAATTCTGCTCAAAGACCAAATTTACATTTAGTTCTTTGACGAGAGGTTTTGCCGTTGCTTGATTCTAAGGTTTTTATTTATTATACTCTGGGTAATTTCTAAGAAATTAATAAATCCCAAAAATTTACGATCCCGACGGGATTCGAACCCGCACCTTCCCCTTCAGCGCAGGGGTGCTCTTTTTCCAACTAAGCTACGTGATCTTATCTAGTCGGCCCGAAAATCTTTGGGAGTTCTTTCGGCACTTACGCCGTCAGCGCCACCTACAGAGGAAACAATGAAGTTATCCAATTCTGCTCAAAGACCAAATTTACATTTAGTTCTTTGACGAGAGGTTTTGCCGTTGCTTGATTCTAAGGTTTTTATTTATTATACTCTGGGTAATTTCTAAGAAATTAATAAATCCCAAAAATTTACGATCCCGACGGGATTCGAACCCGCACCTTCCCCTTCAGCGCAGGGGTGCTCTTTTTCCAACTAAGCTACGTGATCTTATCTAGTCGGCCCGAAAATCTTTGGGAGTTCTTTCGGCACTTACGCCGTCAGCGCCACCTACAGAGGAAACAATGAAGTTATCCAATTCTGCTCAAAGACCAAATTTACATTTAGTTCTTTGACGAGAGGTTTTGCCGTTGCTTGATTCTAAGGTTTTTATTTATTATACTCTGGGTAATTTCTAAGAAATTAATAAATCCCAAAAATTTACGATCCCGACGGGATTCGAACCCGCACCTTCCCCTTCAGCGCAGGGGTGCTCTTTTTCCAACTAAGCTACGTGATCTTATCTAGTCGGCCCGAAAATCTTTGGGAGTTCTTTCGGCACTTACGCCGTCAGCGCCACCTACAGAGGAAACAATGAAGTTATCCAATTCTGCTCAAAGACCAAATTTACATTTAGTTCTTTGACGAGAGGTTTTGCCGTTGCTTGATTCTAAGGTTTTTATTTATTATACTCTGGGTAATTTCTAAGAAATTAATAAATCCCAAAAATTTACGATCCCGACGGGATTCGAACCCGCACCTTCCCCTTCAGCGCAGGGGTGCTCTTTTTCCAACTAAGCTACGTGATCTTATCTAGTCGGCCCGAAAATCTTTGGGAGTTCTTTCGGCACTTACGCCGTCAGCGCCACCTACAGAGGAAACAATGAAGTTATCCAATTCTGCTCAAAGACCAAATTTACATTTAGTTCTTTGACGAGAGGTTTTGCCGTTGCTTGATTCTAAGGTTTTTATTTATTATACTCTGGGTAATTTCTAAGAAATTAATAAATCCCAAAAATTTACGATCCCGACGGGATTCGAACCCGCACCTTCCCCTTCAGCGCAGGGGTGCTCTTTTTCCAACTAAGCTACGTGATCTTATCTAGTCGGCCCGAAAATCTTTGGGAGTTCTTTCGGCACTTACGCCGTCAGCGCCACCTACAGAGGAAACAATGAAGTTATCCAATTCTGCTCAAAGACCAAATTTACATTTAGTTCTTTGACGAGAGGTTTTGCCGTTGCTTGATTCTAAGGTTTTTATTTATTATACTCTGGGTAATTTCTAAGAAATTAATAAATCCCAAAAATTTACGATCCCGACGGGATTCGAACCCGCACCTTCCCCTTCAGCGCAGGGGTGCTCTTTTTCCAACTAAGCTACGTGATCTTATCTAGTCGGCCCGAAAATCTTTGGGAGTTCTTTCGGCACTTACGCCGTCAGCGCCACCTACAGAGGAAACAATGAAGTTATCCAATTCTGCTCAAAGACCAAATTTACATTTAGTTCTTTGACGAGAGGTTTTGCCGTTGCTTGATTCTAAGGTTTTTATTTATTATACTCTGGGTAATTTCTAAGAAATTAATAAATCCCAAAAATTTACGATCCCGACGGGATTCGAACCCGCACCTTCCCCTTCAGCGCAGGGGTGCTCTTTTTCCAACTAAGCTACGTGATCTTATCTAGTCGGCCCGAAAATCTTTGGGAGTTCTTTCGGCACTTACGCCGTCAGCGCCACCTACAGAGGAAACAATGAAGTTATCCAATTCTGCTCAAAGACCAAATTTACATTTAGTTCTTTGACGAGAGGTTTTGCCGTTGCTTGATTCTAAGGTTTTTATTTATTATACTCTGGGTAATTTCTAAGAAATTAATAAATCCCAAAAATTTACGATCCCGACGGGATTCGAACCCGCACCTAAGTATACCAGAGTACCACCACCACCAGAGTATAATAAATAAAAACCTTAGAATCAAGCAACGGCAAAACCTCTCGTCAAAGAACTAAATGTAAATTTGGTCTTTGAGCAGAATTGGATAACTTCATTGTTTCCTCTGTAGGTGGCGCTGACGGCGTAAGTGCCGAAAGAACTCCCAAAGATTTTCGGGCCGACTAGATAAGATCACGTAGCTTAGTTGGAAAAAGAGCACCCCTGCGCTGAAGGGGAAGGTGCGGGTTCGAATCCCGTCGGGATCGTAAATTTTTGGGATTTATTAATTTCTTAGAAATTACCCAGAGTATAATAAATAAAAACCTTAGAATCAAGCAACGGCAAAACCTCTCGTCAAAGAACTAAATGTAAATTTGGTCTTTGAGCAGAATTGGATAACTTCATTGTTTCCTCTGTAGGTGGCGCTGACGGCGTAAGTGCCGAAAGAACTCCCAAAGATTTTCGGGCCGACTAGATAAGATCACGTAGCTTAGTTGGAAAAAGAGCACCCCTGCGCTGAAGGGGAAGGTGCGGGTTCGAATCCCGTCGGGATCGTAAATTTTTGGGATTTATTAATTTCTTAGAAATTACCCAGAGTATAATAAATAAAAACCTTAGAATCAAGCAACGGCAAAACCTCTCGTCAAAGAACTAAATGTAAATTTGGTCTTTGAGCAGAATTGGATAACTTCATTGTTTCCTCTGTAGGTGGCGCTGACGGCGTAAGTGCCGAAAGAACTCCCAAAGATTTTCGGGCCGACTAGATAAGATCACGTAGCTTAGTTGGAAAAAGAGCACCCCTGCGCTGAAGGGGAAGGTGCGGGTTCGAATCCCGTCGGGATCGTAAATTTTTGGGATTTATTAATTTCTTAGAAATTACCCAGAGTATAATAAATAAAAACCTTAGAATCAAGCAACGGCAAAACCTCTCGTCAAAGAACTAAATGTAAATTTGGTCTTTGAGCAGAATTGGATAACTTCATTGTTTCCTCTGTAGGTGGCGCTGACGGCGTAAGTGCCGAAAGAACTCCCAAAGATTTTCGGGCCGACTAGATAAGATCACGTAGCTTAGTTGGAAAAAGAGCACCCCTGCGCTGAAGGGGAAGGTGCGGGTTCGAATCCCGTCGGGATCGTAAATTTTTGGGATTTATTAATTTCTTAGAAATTACCCAGAGTATAATAAATAAAAACCTTAGAATCAAGCAACGGCAAAACCTCTCGTCAAAGAACTAAATGTAAATTTGGTCTTTGAGCAGAATTGGATAACTTCATTGTTTCCTCTGTAGGTGGCGCTGACGGCGTAAGTGCCGAAAGAACTCCCAAAGATTTTCGGGCCGACTAGATAAGATCACGTAGCTTAGTTGGAAAAAGAGCACCCCTGCGCTGAAGGGGAAGGTGCGGGTTCGAATCCCGTCGGGATCGTAAATTTTTGGGATTTATTAATTTCTTAGAAATTACCCAGAGTATAATAAATAAAAACCTTAGAATCAAGCAACGGCAAAACCTCTCGTCAAAGAACTAAATGTAAATTTGGTCTTTGAGCAGAATTGGATAACTTCATTGTTTCCTCTGTAGGTGGCGCTGACGGCGTAAGTGCCGAAAGAACTCCCAAAGATTTTCGGGCCGACTAGATAAGATCACGTAGCTTAGTTGGAAAAAGAGCACCCCTGCGCTGAAGGGGAAGGTGCGGGTTCGAATCCCGTCGGGATCGTAAATTTTTGGGATTTATTAATTTCTTGTTTTAAAGTGTTTAAAAAAACACAAGAATTAATCCTTAGTAGGTAACCTCGGGAAAAAAAAGTTTTTAAGAGACCACCCCAGGATTATTCTCAATACAACTGCAAAAAAAAACATCCAAATCGGTCCTTAAACGAAGGGAATTTGTCTTGTATCCCATAGATTATTATATATTGTTTTTGAAGAGTTTCTATAAAGACAACGCATAATCCAATCCTGTTAGTGCGGCTGGTAGTGTCGTTGTTGACTACAATTTGATACAAAATTGGCGCGGTAGTGTCGTTGATTGGTAATGACACTACTGGTAGTGCGGCTGGTAGTGTCATTGCCAATAAATGGATAAAAGGTTTTAACATAACCCAATTCACATCAATAGACATACATCCACGCCTTAACACCTAACCACCTACCTGCGGTCATTTAGACCGCTGATAAAAGTTTTTTACTAAACAAGTAAAAACGCGTGCGCGTATGACGTCGAAAAGCGTAGGCACGGTACTTTGGCTGGCGGAAAAAAGGTATCTACATGGACGCACGATGTATAAAAATACACACAAGTTTAGTTATTGACAAAAATAAAATCGCTGGTGTCTGAGAGACTGCGGGTAGGTAGTAAAAGGTTAACATAGCTCTCGCCGCTCGCCATAATAGTAACAACGATATTGCGTATTCACAATTTTAATAAATCAACAAGTTTTATCACGAAATAATCCTATTTAAGCCCGACTATAACCAAACGCATAAAGTAACCGAAGTTGCCACTAAGACGCTCCCGAGGGCTTACAAACTAAGAACCTTATAGTTAATATGTGTACTCATTCATAGAACTGAATCTCCGATAAATATTATAGGATTGAATGCAGAGATTTTCTTTTACTTTATGTAATCGTTGAGGAGGCCTACTCATAAAAACGAAAATCGAAGTTTCTATTTAGTTTTTGCGCAAACGTTATATCATATGCAGGTGACATGAGAGCCTTTAACAAGATAGACCTAAGCATACTTATAAACAAACTGTCACTTTTAGATGTGTCGAGTATTTTTCTTTCATGGAATTCACCATACCTTTAACAGGCTATCAACAATCAGTGGCTATCAATCTCAATTCTCAACCTTTTATTGTCTGTTGTTCCTCAAGGCTCCCACCTGGGTACTATATTGTTTATTAATGACAGCTCAGTGTTCCCAAAACAGTAAAATATATTTATTATGTATATGCGGATGAAATGAAAAAAGTAAACCCTATTCGGTCACAATTAGACTCTGATGCGTTACAAAACGACTTAGATAGACCATTTGCTTTTAGCAAAACCGTATGCCTTTGAATATTTCCAATCGTTACTATATCCGCTTTAGCCGACATAAGAGCGCGTGACATAAGAGTATGTTCTGCTTAAAAACGATACAGTACCTTCGATTTTTCTTTTCCGAGCAGTCCCTCAGATTATGAGCTAGTCTACTGATATGTCGCCGCCGCCGGATCGTAGAGAGCTGCAACTTTGAGCTATGTTGATAACTTTGATTCTCTGCCGTACAGTTTCAATACCAATCCTTCAGAGAAACTTCGACCATAGCTCTTTCCATAGCTGAGTTTCGTATCTATTCTCCAGTGATTACCTCATTGCGGTTAGATTAGCACAGAAACTGAAATGAAATCATTCGGGTGTATTCATTTACATACACTTCTAATGAACTCGTGTTTTCTCTTGAGCGGTTACACGGCTCAACAATTAAACAAAACTTAACTATTAACTACGAAAAGCAGCTTTTACGGCGCAGTGGAATAGTCCGCTTGCAACTCGGCTTGATGGTTCGATTCTTGCGGAACCAATGTTTGTGTAATCTGGGAATATTTTCGGTTCTCTGTTAAATCGGTCAAAGTGTTTTGTATGGCCGATGTTTCTGTATCATCTTGATTTTGAACTGGTTGAAATCTAATTTGATTCATTTGAAAGTTTTAGTTAAGACAAGTAGTATAGAGTTTGAAAGATGTTTTGCGAGGTAAATATTAATCCCTCAGTACTACATTTTTTTGCCCACCGTGAGATTATTCTCTATACATATATAACAAAAGAATCATCCAAATCGGTCCATACACGAAATCAACGAGCATACATACATACGGTCCAACATAGAACCTCCCCCTTTTTCAAAGTCTGTTTAAAACATTGTAAAGGAAAAGGCCAACGCTTAAACCTAAATTTTGTAAACAGTTATTTCAAGAACATTGTTTTTAGCAGACATAAGAATGGTGATTAAGAATAAAAGTTATAATAATTACCAGTATTTATTCATTCCTTTGACTTTAAGCGAATGTCGAAGTAACAATGCTTAAAAACCACTTGAAAATTCGTTATAAACTCGATTAGCTTCCATAACAATTCAGGCTATCATTGTTATCAAAGAAAATCTTAGCTTTGAATGTCCACTAACCGTCAATAATATCACGTGGAAACAATAGTTAGCACCCCTGAACAAGGGTGAGGGGTCGATGAACCTCGGGGTAAGTCAGGGTACACGCGACTTGCATCTTTATATACTGTACAAATGAAGCTTGGTTTCCCTTGTGTTGTTTACATCTTGATTATCATTTTAAATGTTACGCTGAGGTGTTCATATTTGAAATTTAATGACGTATAAATTTTGGAAATTCTTGATTAAAGTTTAACCACAAAGATTAATATGCTAAAAGAACAATTAAGAAACGGTACCTCCCTTAAGTTATATTGTGACTAATGCACCTGTGATGTTCGGGTCGAAGGAGAATTAATTATACAGTAGGTAGCGTTCATCGACACGTAGCCCTCTTAGGCAATATAGACTTTTAAATTGTCTAAGGTTAATCCCCTGACAGGTTCCAAGTCTTAAATTCCAATAATTTTATGATATTATTTTATTGTTTTCATATGAAACAGCTTGCTATCTTAATTTTAATAATAATAATTATCATTTATTTCAGACTATAGAACAGTTACAGATCTTATTTTAACTTATTCTACAGTCCATAGTAATATATACCTTAAAAATAACATACATACAATATTAAAAACTAAAATTAAAGACGCGTTATTTGACGGCGAGACGTGACGCAATCAGTCGTATCGTGTAATTTTAACTATAAATCCTAGCTTAAAAAATATTTCTGTACTCTGCTGGGGCTTTGCACTATATTTTCAAGTAGCATATGTCCGTCCCTGGGATATTATTTACCTGCCTGCCAAATTTCATTAAGATCCGTTCAGCCGTTTAGGCGTGAAAAGGTTACAGACATACAGACAGAGTTACTTGCCCTGTTAATATATTAGTAGGTATTGGAATTTCTCGGGTACCTATCAGAACACCTAAGTAGGAAAACGACCGTTCAGTACAATTGACTAACATGCGAAAATGACCTTGTAGCAAAACGTCTGGAAATGAAAATAGTCTGCGTGTCTCAAACGACAAGTACAGTCAGTCTAGAATTACAAAAAATATTGTTTTTCAATCTTCACATGTAACAGTAGGGTACTTATCGATGGACGCCACTATAGTCGCTACATATTATAATTTTCAGATCTTAGATATTGCGAGTGCAATTTTCCTCCTAAATATTTTTTTTATCGAGCAATCTCTGATGCTGATATATCAATGTAAATTTAAGCAACGAAAATCAGAACCCCCACATTTTAGCAAGATTTTAGCATCAAGAACACTTCACAGCGAGATTGGCAGAATCCGTTCCCGTTAAAACCGACTCCCTATCTAGCTATGCTAATTCCAGGATCAATCTCATGCGGCTCCAGACTTCTGGGAAGCAAACAGCTAGCTCACTTGACGCTCTGAAACCTTGAGTGGATAAAAGCTTGGGAGATCTTAAAAGACTTAGCTAAATACGGACACACTGAATTCAAAGATGACGTTGTACAATAAGAGAACCGCCACGCCACACATTTTACTGGTGGCGCCACCGGTCGCGCCACCGGTCGCGCCACCAGTAAAATGTGTACCTACCTACTACCTACAGTTCTATGGAGGGTACCTCACCTGGTATCAGCTTGCCGGCAACAAATTTTGTTGCACAAACAAAATTTGTTGCCGGCAACCAAATCACCCGCTGGTAGCGGCGCAACCATTAATATGTATAAAGTCATTAAGCGTCTCATAAACTCCACCACCAGTTGGCGGTGGTGGCAATTTTGGTGTTTCTCACTTGGTTGCTCAAAACGGTGACGTGACTGGTGGCGCCATCGTAGTGTCCTTGTGAGATAGGGCCCTAAGACAATGCCTAATTTAGGTATGGGCATCAATAAGGTTACTCTGAAACTTTTTCACCGAATAGAATAAGTGAACCAGCTGTTCCCCCATCCAATCTGCAGTCAAGACGTGCAGAGCTGACTGCAACAAATAGACTCAGATGAAGGATGCTTGCTGCAGCTCCGGATTATTATTCACCCGCTTTTTATTCCCGAAGCTTCCGTGATAAGTGAGGAGGGATTGTCTTTCCAAGATTCTGTAAGTTACAGGGATTTTAGAGTAAGCTCAAGTTTCAAGTGACGTCATCAGAAGACGTAATGTTTTTACTAACATTACTTCAGTCCGGTATCAAGTGGTCGTTTGGCGTGTGTAGATTTTTTTATTTAGGCCTTTTTGCGTTTAAAAGAATAGGCATAGGATTTTGCGTTCATGGAGCGGGACAGAGTATACGTTTTTGTACGTTTCGGGTCGGCGGGCGTGGCGTAAGTGCAAAATCAAGTTATTGTTTTTTTATGAGAAAACTACGCAACTAATAAAGAAACTGGCTTACAGGAATCAAATCATCATCATCATCATCAGCCCGTTGACACCCACTGCTGAGTATAGGCCTTCTCTTTTACACGCCAGTTAACTCGGTCCTACAATCCAATAATCAATAAAAAACCTACGAATCAAAATATAAGTCATTTCAATAAACCGCAGGGTTCTTGAGATCTCGAACAAATTATGTGAGGAACAGTGCTTTTTTTCTAGTATATTTTTCTTCCTAATTGTGTTCACAATAGAGGAACCGAAGAAATAATGTTGAATTATAAGTAATTCAGTTATTTACCAATGGGATCCCGTGAGTTCTGAAATCTAGGCCTAGTTTGACAACCAAACCCATGAGGTTCGCCCCCGAAGCTGTATTCTTGATGAAAAAAATATTTTGCCGTTCATTTCGAAAAAGGCTTGTTTCATTTTCAAAACGTAATAATAAAGACATTATACCCCAGAAATGAAAGGCGACATTTTTGAATTTCGCACACATAACCCTTCCCGGGCTTTAGGTACCGGAAGTCATGTTTCAGCCGTTAACTGCCTACGTAAATCCGCTTCCGGTGTGGTATCGTATAAATTGCTCACTCGCTGAAGTTGCTGATATTAAATATTAACGTGGAGTGTTTATTTGTAATTTTCAAAGCGGTTGCTTGGTTGATATAGATGGTTCCTATAGTCGTTTGCTTATGAGTACTTGACCATAAGGACAAAGTTACTTTTTTATCAAACTTGCATCTTCAGCATACTTATGTACGGGACCGAAACGTGAAGAAGGAACGCCGCCTCAAAGCTTTCCAGATGAGATGTCTTCACAGCATCCTTCACATCACCTGAGAGGATAGAGTGACCAATAAAAGGGTCCTTGAGATAGCCTATTTTCTCAGTTTTACCGGCTCACGTAAGCAGAGACAGCTGCGATGGCTAGGGCATATACACAGCATAGAGGGGACGCCAGTCGACCCGCGGTAGGTTATAATGTTCCCGTGGTTCGACAAAAAATGGCGAGAGAGGGTTACCGGAGAGGTTTTAGTGGGTATTACGTCCTTCTCAGGGCGTCGAGTCCCACATCATTCTGGTCCCCCCTAGACCAGTCTATTCTTAAACCTAAACCTATAGAAACCTATAGCAAGCTCCAGCCTCTCACAATACAGGTTTATTATCGCTCTACCACTGTCCATATAATAACTTAATTTTAAGTACCTAACCTTTTGTGAAGAGGAAATAAAGAATTATTATTATTATTCGTAAACGAATTTCCTCGCCGCATAAAAAAAAGGGCATATACACAGCATGGATGAGTCCACCTCCCAAAACAAGTTTTGCTAAGTGAAATTGCGACTGCTAATCGAGGCATTGGGACACCCATACTTTGATATAAAGATTGCGCAAAGCGGGACATGGCAGCACTTAATATTAATCCGTCGGACTAGACAGTTTCAGCGGAGAACAGACCAAGTGAGCGGCGATAAAGCCTACGGGAGGGTCTCGAACAACACGAAACTGGTTGGTTTTGCTTGCTGATAAAAGAGCAAGACGGCATGCAAAGAACTTAGATCCGACGAGCACAACTAGGTACCCCTGTACCATTTGCCGTCGTTCGGTGCGTCTGCGCATAGAACTGCACAGCCACATGAAGAAATTTGAATTTAACCACACCACAGGCATTGACTAAATCGTCTCTGTAGACGGGACAAGGCCGATGATGATGATGATGTAGATGATGTTTTTGTAGAATGACCAACCAAGTCTAGCCTCTAGTAGGAGGCCCCTCCCCTACACTCGTTTGGGGACCCAAACCAGGGATCGATTTTACGACTATGGTAGACCCTGATCAGGGCTTATGCAAGTCTACCGTATCGAAAATCTGTGCCCTGATCTAGCTTCAAACGAGTGCAGGAGCTAGTATAGAGCTACTATAGATATATTGAACTCATATACATACTACATATATATACATTTTTTTGTCAGAACAAACTAAACATTAAAGCGACAATAAAAAGGTGTAAGTTGCTTTACTTGTATTTAAAAGTGTCAACCCTGACACAAAGCTTCATGTCACACCCTGAGACTACCCTGTCCACGTCCTTTAAAAGTTTAAAATCGTCAACCCTATACAAAGCTTGATGTGCTTGGGACTACCCTGTCGGTGCCATACCCAAAACACTTCATAACTTTCTTTCATCTACGAGCTACTACTACAACCAAGATTACCTCGTCACAAAGCCTGAAATCATATTTTCTACATGAAGACATTAAAAACATAAGGGGGTTCCCCTACCTAATGCTAATTCACTGGGGAGTACGCACGGTCATGGAGGTTAAAGAGGGTAGAAGGGACGGTTCGAAAAATAACTAGGTAGGTACCTTTTTGTTTTGCGAAACGGTTCCTTAGTTGTATCAAGTTTTTTTGTAAAAAAAAAAGGAATTGGATTGTGGAAAATTAATAAATCGCTGCTACTGAATGTTTGAACTTTAGTATGTGCTTTGAAAAAATTGTAGGCTTTACATAGATTTTAATAATTTTAAGATTTGAATCGGAACTGCGGAGGTAGGTAAGTAAGTTAAATAAAGGGTACTAATCTAAACAAAAAGATGTATCAAACGACTCGTATATAAGTTAAAAGTATAATAGTAAAAAATACTCACATACCAATTAAATTCAAATTTTTTAAGTAGTACTTAGTTAATTTTACAATATTTTAAATCTACGAAAAAAAATTGAATATTTCCAGTGATTTACATTTTAACCCCTCTGTTTTATCCATGCAAAGCGCATAATCTTTGTCTCCGTATAAAAACAGTGGAAACTGAGCTCTATTCCCCGGAAATAAAGCAGCCAAATTTATGAACAGTCATCAGTATGCCAAATGCGTTCCGATGTCTGATTGGCTGAGAGTGAGTTAAAGATTTTCGCTTAATCTTCCCGGTTGAATGATCTAGCTGGAGTTAATGCCATTAAATTTGAATTAATGTTTGGATTAATTTAAATTATTATAATGGTTATTATGATTTAAATTTTGAAAGCTTTTTCAAAAAAAATAACTTTGCGAAGAACATAGGTACATACCTACAGGTAGCTTCTATACAAACTTCGTGTGTCAAAAAAATGTAATAATGTGTTTGTAAATGAAATGATTTATTTGACACAACACATTAGAATTACCATACATTTGAGGAAGGAACTAAACTAGATCGAGTTTAACAGTAAGACAGGTGAGTGCAATAAAGGTTAAGTACTTAGTACAAACTAAATTGTCTGAAATCTAAAAAGAATTGGTTACCTACCTAGTAACTTCCGCAACCTGCCTGGCAAACCACCCAGTGTCGAGCCAAAAAGGTATCAACTCAGCATGTTGCTGAGTAGATAAGTCAAAAATACCTACTCAGCGCTGGTGTTATGTTGACCCTTGTGGAGTAAGTTATAAATATTAAAGGGGGCTCCTATACAACAAACGTGATCTTTTTGCCGTTTTTATAGATAATGGCACGGAACCCTTGGTGCGCGAGTCCTACTCGCACTTGGCTGGTTTTTTTTCTTTGTGTACAATAATTGTATTTCTATTCTATTCCATACATAATAATATGTACAATTAGATTTTTGGAGTGTCAAGTAATGGAAAATAATTGTAAATTAAGAGAGTTCTCAAATTATTATTACCTCTTCATTTATTTCAGATTATACTACATAAAAACTACATAAGTATAAATATGAAGATTGTTTGATATTTTCACCAGAGCCTAGTTGGTTATCTAGCAGGGTGCTCCACGTGCAGGTTAAGTTGGCTTCGGAGACGAAATGTTGGAGTCCCCCTTACACCCATAAACTAACATTAATACTCATTGGAACAATCGTATCTACAACTGTCAAAGTCACTGTCAAATTAATGACTGTCAACATTTCCACGGTAATGATTCTTGCAGTCAGTCAAATGGAAACAATAACTGTACCTCAGAGGATTTTGAGCCTTATGAAGCCCACTTAGTCTTAGTAAATAAATTTACTTTCTGTTGAACTTTCTGAGCTTTTCAGTTTGTGCTTTTTGGTGGAGTACCTAATTGATTTCTTTGGTTATTTTGTACATACTTTTTTAGGTCTTGGTTGTTATTGTTATACATGGTGGCGCAAAATTTTTCAGCGGATGTTCTTTAGCTGTATTTTTTTTTCGAATGAAAAATATTGGTTCTACTTTTGGGTTATGTTTATTTGATGTCTCAAATGTTTTCCAATTAGGTCTAGAAAATGATATCGGCTAAGTAAAAGCCGTCAAAATTCATGAGGCTGGGGTCCGATTTATTGAATTTAATATTTTTTATCACTATGTAAGTGATTATATAGATTACTAGCAGCGCCTTGCGGTTTCACCCGCGTAGTTCCTGTTCCCGTGGGAATTCCAGGATAAAAAGTAGCCTATGTTCTATTCCAGACTATAATCTATCTCTGTGCCAAATTTCATCCAGATCCGTTCAGCCGTTCTGGCGTGATAAAGGAACAAACACCCATCCATCTATCCATCCATCTAAACTTTCACGTTTATAATATTAGTGAGATAGTGAGATAGATAAAAAGTGATTTTTTTCCGGCGGTCTTTGCTGTGACAGTACACTGACTTAGGTCACGCCTATGTGATGACGTCAGGGCCTAGTTGACATCACAGTGCACAGTTGCTTAAACCGCCTCCTCTCTGTACCTGTTCTGCGGGTCTCGCATTCCTAACAAAAAACACACTACGAGCGGCCTTATACAGTTGGATTTCCGTTTCGGGATTTCGAATCGAAATATCGATTCGGAATTCTGTACATATTCCACACATACGTTTATTTTTATTTCGCACGCACAGGCTACCATGCTGAATTTCGAATCGGGGAAAACTTCGAACGTAAAACTAATAAATAGTATCTTACATAACAATAATAACAACTGATAGATATTGGGTTCCGTTTTACCCTTTGGGTACGGACCCTAAAGAACAGAAGCTGATTCGAGACAAAATCGACATTAAAATCACAGTCAAATAAAATACTCCCCAACACATTATCATTATATTCATGGGGTTCTTAATCCGAAAAGAAATCCACCAGAATCACAAATCTAGGGTCTTTTGAACAACTTCAAAGTTAAATAAACCCCATGCAAAGTAAATTACACAAAAGAAAATCGACTCTACCAGTTCAGAATACAGTCTCTTTTGAGCCACCAAATTGCAGAAACAAACGTTCAGACGTGCAATTTAGACTGTATTTCCGGCAACATGAGTTACATTTTAAGTTAACAAAATGTTTAAAATGCGCCATCAATCTGAAGTCAACCTAAAGCGCGCGTGATAAAACTCCTATTTGCGCGCTCGCGTATGCGAAATCAGGGGTGTCACACAGTGATTTTTCACTTGGCTCTGGAGGATGACGTATATATTTTACTGAGGGTTCAAAAATATAGTGCCATTATAGTTGCCAAATGTCACTGTTCTTTGAAAGGTTTTTGGGAGTGACAGCTTAGAATTGCCGTCATCCCTGCTTTGTAATTATGATCTGCTCCTTTGTGAGCGGATTTGGGTGGCTATTCTGATGTTTTTTTATTAAAAGGTATAGTAAATATTAACTCGTTTCGTGACATGTTGTTTATAGATTCAGATAAGGTTAAATGACAGTACTTTAGTAATAATGGATTAAGTATTAAACTTGAGATTGTAATGTTACTGTTACCTACTATGAGTAGGTAAGTAAACTAAAGCCCGTATTATGAAATTTACTCAGTCACCGATCTATGCTTGAGTAATGCTTTTGTATTGCATTTGCATTACTCATGCGTAATAATAATAATAACGCTGGACAATTCACACAGCATTATCTAGCCTCAAGCTAAGCAGTGCTTGTGTTATGGGTACTAGATAACTGATATACATAATATTATACATTACATACATAGATATTTTTTATTATAGATGGAAAACGACCAGAACATCCTGAACAAATGTCTGCAGATCGTACACACATTTGTCCCGAGGAATCGAACCCGCAAACTCTCAAACTTCACCACTTGAGCTTAAAGTATCGTCGTCACGTCAAAATAATCCACAATTTATTTACAAAAGCCATCTATTAAAGTATTCCAAAACTTCACAATGGTTTTCCTTTATAGCGAATTTATTTTATATGTATTGGCGGATAGTAAAACGGGCCCAAAAAGCAATTTATTTTTATTGTCCCTAACCACAGAAGGTATAAAATAAACGTACTGGCATAGTTTCACTCGGTGCCTTTGTAAAGTCACATTTTAATTTCCTGTCAGCTATTCAGTGTCTTTTTAGTAAATTTTTTAACCGACTTCAAAAATAGAAGAGATTCTTAAATCGACTGTATGTAATGTATAGTAATTTATGTATGTATGTTACTATAAAGAAAAAATATCTCTATTAACAAAGAAAATTACAATCAAATAAAAGAATTAAATTAAAACTAGTATTTACAATTGAAACAATGGAGCTAACTGCAGACTGTTGCGAACAATCTACAAGTAGCTCAACTGATCCATATCAATACCAGTCGGAAGCGTGCCCAAGCTGCATTATTGTATGTTACTTGATTATCTCCGTCAGTGGTAAACCGATTTTGCTGGTTTTTTTTTCACTGTCATATATTTTTTCTTCTGAGCGATGACTGTTTACCCCGTAAAACTTAAATAAAACCGGCTAAGTACGAGTTGGACTCGTGCACGAAGGGTTCCTTACCATTATCAATAAAAACAACAAAAAAATCACGTTTGCTGTATTAGAGCCCATTTAAATATTTATTTTATTCTGCTTTTTAGTATTTTTAAATGTGTCATCCATCCTTCATCACATTAAAACATAACGTGGCAATGCTGCCAGCATTCTGGGCACTTTGCCTTCTGGTGACGGCTTAGATTTTTAGAAAATAGATTTAAGTGTAAATATTAGTTGTAATTATTATTGTATTTTCATCACATATAACTTAATTAGACTCGAATTTGAACTAGATGTCGCCACTTGAAAATTAGGTCGCTCTATCGAAGCGTTCCGAGTTTAAAAATATGTACTTTGAAACCGATTTTCAGGAATTTGAAGTTTATAGGTATCAAAAAAGGATTTATTTATCTTCGCTTTGAATACCGTTTCCACTCGCCTACCTATCTATTATCTAATAAGAGTGACTAAACTATTGTTAAATTATATTTTATTTACACACAATTGAAATATTTGAGGCAAAAACATAAAAAAATTGGGATAGCTTTTTTTCAAAACTACTTGTTATCAATACATCACCAACTCTGAAAACAGAAGCATATCACCATCGAATGAAACTAAATCTTAACACAAAGCAATAAAGCATATTTTCTTTTGCAACTCACTCAAAGTGACTCAGGGCTGCCCCAAAAGCGGGGGCATAAAATTGAATCTCTTTATGATGAGCCGCCAAGTTTCCTTGAGTTTTGAAACACATTACGAACCATAAAAGATCCTTAAATTACAAGTAGAACGCAACAACTTTTTTTAAAGAATTAATAATTGTGATTCTCGAAAGGTAACGAAAACTATCAGCAATGTTATTTCTCATCATCAGCCTATTTTAGTCCACTGCTGGACGTAGGCCTCCTCTAATGAACGCCATAGCGCCCTGCCTTCTCCTTGCCGCACCCAGCATTCTACCTGCTGTATTTGGCAGTTCGTCATCCAATCTGGCCGAATGGCGTCCTACGCTACGTTTGCCGAGTCGTGGTCTCCACAATCAATGCTAGCTTTTTTATGGATTAAACCTAACAAACTAACAAAAACTATATCAACTGTTAGCAATCCCAAAATAGACTTATTTGCATCAGTACCTACATCAAATTAATTATTTAACGGTACAAAAAAAGCTTATATTAATTGGGCTATTAAATAGGACAAATTGATACATCAGGGCGTCATTATTTCTATTAAATGTCATTCAGTACGGCTATTAATATTTTATGGCCAATCATTGGCGTGTTACCACTAATTTTAACGCAATTTTACAATGTGGGTGTCACTTCTAGTTCATAATTAATGTGTCAATTGATTTTATGACAATTGAAACTAATTGTCACTAAAGAACTTTATCTAAAGAATTTTAATTGGTCTGAAATATTTCATGTCATATTTAAGTATTAAATGCATACATATACCTTCTAGATATACTTATCATACATTTTAGCTTGGGTCATAAAAGAAAAGGGTCAAAAAGGTCATAGTTAATGCTATGTATTTTGCTTCATAACCGACGAAACGAAAAACAAAAGAGGTTTATTTTTTATGTTCGTTGGTTTCTCCGTCAAATAAGGGCCGATTTGGAAAATTCTTTCGCTATTGTATGGATAATAATTTTGAGGTGGTCCTATAAAAAACATTGTTCCGCAAACCTTAACCTAGGTTGTCTGAGAGAAATTTTTCTCAGCGATAAGGCAGCCTATTGTACTGACCATGTTTTAAATTTAGATATAAGTAACGTTTTATTTTTGTTATGTTTTAAGTACATTAAAGAGTAGGTACATGCAT
Source organism: Eupithecia exiguata (assembly GCA_947086465.1). NCBI lineage: Eukaryota > Metazoa > Arthropoda > Insecta > Lepidoptera > Geometridae > Eupithecia > Eupithecia exiguata. The sequence continues at coordinate 5,091,267 of OX352251.1, forward strand.
TTAATCATTCTTAAAACTGTGTTAATACTTTGATTTTGAAGTAGTTTTTCGTGTAATTTTTAGTACTATCAAATTAGTTAAGTTTAGTTTGGTCGATATCTGAATTGATACCATTATCTTATATTATATTAAGTAACTTCTTATTTTGATCATGTTCTCAGAGACAACCCTATTTATCTATAATTATTATTTTGTTACAGGTAATTGTGGCCGTGAATAATTTGGAACGCATCTTTTGGGTAAAGTTAATAATGTAAAAATAGTTTTAATATAAAAACGAGACGTTAAATTTCAAGGATGAAGTAGAGACATCTATTGAGCAATTTTTTAAACACGTCACTATCTAAACCAGTGCTAAAATCGACAGTAAAATTCAAATCTGAGTTTTATTCCCCATCAGCTAAAGCTCCTTTTGAAACATCGTCAAATCCTTGTAAGGCTACATACAGACGATGTTTCATTGTATCCTCGCTCAGTGTTTCACTAAGGCTTGCTATTTTCTGTGGTAATTTAAATGTAAAATTTATGTTAATCGTACTCTCACCTCGAGTGTTGCGAAAATGCGAGGGTAGGTACTTTCTGGTCGGTTTGTGTGTAGGCTTTGGATGTTTAAGTTGTTGTGATAGATGTGTATGTAGATTCATTATGAATCTAAGCGGGTTGACTACGAACCTTGTTTGTGTTTGAGGAACACGAACGTTTTAACCCTACACCGGGACAGCTTCTATCCATAGGGATAGAAGTTGTCCCGGTGTAGGGTTATGGAATGATATGGGAAATGATCAAGCACAGGTCCGGTCTGGTTTTGAGTATTGCTGCCGTGTTTGGGACGGCTCGGCCAAGTACCAGCGTGCAGCCTTATGCCGGGTACAGACCAAGCGAGCGAGAGCGAGCGAAGGCTAACAAAGGAACGCAAATGTACCAGTGTGGACGTCATGGCGAAAGCAAGCGAGTCCAAACAAGGGCCTTCGTTCGTCTTCATCCGTACTCCGGCGGCTGTCGCTACATTAAAGCAATATGGAACGAACGTACCGATTTTCAAATCCAAATCGTTGGCATTCGCACGCTCTCGCTCGCTTGGTCTGTACCCGGCATAAGACTCGATAGAATGAAGAGCCTTCAGACTCGTTGATAATAATAATAATAATCATTTATTTCAGGCAACATAACAAGTACTTACAAAGTAACTTAACTAGACCCATAATGATAAACACCTTAGAGACTAGCATACATTATTATAAGAAAACTTAAAAAGAATCGTGTCACTGGCACTAAATACAAAAATAAGCAGTGCCTTGCAGAGACTCAGGTTCAAAGTCTCGAACACCGCCGCAAGGTCGCTAGGATAAAAAGAACAAGATCTAGGCTATTTCAAGACTTATAATCATAACAATATAGAAAAATTCAAAAAGCCAAAAGTCAATAACTTAATTTCTTTAGGCTTACAAAAAAGCACTTAGATAAGTAAAATTTTATACATAAACAACAACTATATAAATAGTAATTATCAAACAAGAAACAAAATGTTATTGATTTTGTTCGCTTAAATTTTTTGTCCACTAGTCATTCAAAATTCAACCTTACTTACCAATAATTCAGGTGCCAAAAAACGCTTAAGGCCAAATCTGAACGCACTATAAGCAGTAACATCTAAGTACTGTTACTACAGTAACAATAACAATATATCTATTAGAACGCCCCCTAGGGAGTAATCTAGACGAAAACATTGGAAGGCTTTCTGAAATCCAGGCTACCCAGGTGTTTCTGGGCTAACATCTCCCACGGAACTTGTAGGACGGCTAGTTAAAATAACTTTTAATAATAAAAAAACTAATTTAAACATATTTCGCTGCACATGCATTAAGCGTAGTTGAAGTTTGTGTTTTAAATTTTAGTGATAACCTTTCTTTTACCTGGTCGTTATCAGTTATTGTTATCCGTTTTCGTAAAGTTTTTATTGATCTCGTGTCTGGAAATAAATAATTTATTATTATTATTATATTAGTCCACGGCCACGGCGCGAGTCCAACTCGCACTTGACGTTTTTATTTTTGTTATTCAGGTCACTTTTTGGTCAACAATGTATACAGATTTATTTGCACCGAGCTCTAGCTACCGTAAAGCTCGGAGACCAGCGGTTCTCCATCCACTGTAAGCAAGGTCAGGCAGGTCTGAACAATAAATACTTGCAGATAAGATTATCTTTGTTTCGAACTATCTATACTTGGCATGAAGAGACTACATTATGTTATTTGTATATGTTTATTTCGGAGGTTATTACTGGGTGGTGATTGTGGCAATACCCCTTCGTTCGGGGAGACACATTCAGCTGTAGACGTACATTATTAAAGCTGCCTGGAAGGAATCGCACTAAGCGATAAGGCTGCCCATTGAACTTTTATGTTTAATGTTTATATCTATTCTATCTTCTATGTTTCAATCTTAGTCTCAATGTTTATATCTTTCCTCTTTCTTTTGATTTATTTTGTGGTGTACAATATAGAGTTTTGAATTGTATTTTATTCTTACCCTAATATTATAAATGCGAGAGTTTGGATGGATGGATGGATGTTTGTTACTTCACACCAAAACTACTGAACAGATTGAGTTGAAGCCTGAAATGACACATGAAACATGGGAATAACCTTTTCAAGTTTGCTTAGAAACAATGTGTGCAAAGCCGCGGTCTGAAACTAGTATAAAAATAGTATGCTGATGTGGATGTGCAAGAATTAAAGTGCTTTTTATTGTTACCCAAAAATAGAATTAACGCATTCACTGCCCAGCCTCGGCGGTGCGACGAAATGTTAATCAACTAAGAACAAAATGACTTGAAGAAAGAGCTATAGAATAAAGAGCATATATGAAATATCAACGATTTATTCAGAGAATACAAACAAACGAGAATAATTTACAATTCAAACGGTTGAGCTAACTTCAGACTGTTGCAAACAATCTAGAGGTAGCTCAACTAATCCATATCAAGACGCTAGCTGCATTGCCCCGCTGTATGACAATGATGATGCGCAAAAAAACGTGTGTAGTATCTCGTTGAGTACCTCTTTATTTTAAGAGAAATGGCTAGAATCGAGAATAGTCCAACATTTAAACCAAAAGTAACTTATTTGTTAATCAACCCCTTCCAAACTTGAAATGAAAAGTTAAATTTTAAACTCGCTCGTAAATTCTTATTCAGAAAAGTTTAAGGAGGTTTTAAATGATTGATTTCAGTAAACCTTATTTGACAATGATTATTAAATTTGAGTTTACGATTCAGGTTTACGATTCGGATCCATTTTAATTGATATCATTAGAAACTTAAATTTGTTCTGTTATGTTAAATGACACCAAAAATTATTTCACGATAAATTTAAGAGCTGTATGAATTCTATTTAAAAAGTAAAACTTCTCTTCAACGAACTTACTGAATTATGTTTTGTTTTATGATCAACTAGCAGCGCCTTGCGGTTTCACCCGCGTAGTTCCCGTTCTCGTGGGAACTCCGGGATAAAAAGTAGCCTATGTTCTATTCCAGACTATAATCTATCTCTGTGCCAAATTTTATCCAGGTCCGTTCAGCCGTTCTGGCGTGATAAAGGAACAAACATCCATCCATCTAAACTTTCACGTTTATAATATTAGTGAGATTAGACATTTTATGTTGTTCTTTCCCAAGGGCATTACAGTTTTACGCCCAAAGGTCAACCTGGTCAAGGCCGGAATCGGGCACAACCATAATTTTCTTCCCTCAAAAAGCCTTAAAAATAAATATTCATTAGCTGAAAATTAAAACAAAGAACCGGCTGCAAAGTATATTTCAGCCGGTTTTTGTTCGCATTCAAAATGCTATGACATTGTCTATTCGTGAGTGAAAATAACGAAAATCTCATCTCATACGCAGAGCCTAACAGAATAATGACATCCCTAACACGACAATTCCATTCGCGTAGGGCTGTCACTCATTAGCATATGTACATAAAGAGAGAAGCTCATTGGCCGCGCGCCGCCATGCGCCATGTTGAAATAGCTGGCATTTTCAGCCACCATTTTAAAATTAATTCCCGACTTTCTAATCATAACAATATAAAATGGCACAAACGAGCGATAGCCGAGTCTACAACCTTTTGTTAGTCGAATAAGGCTCATTTTACTTTGAAAATAGTATTCTAAATTAATATTTTTCACTTGATATCACTTGATATTTTTATCGTACAGACATCGGCTTAAGTGGTTTCGTATTTCAATAAAAAATCTATATATAACGCTTTGTCAAAAGTAAAAAGAAATTCGCAATAAAAGTAAGCTATCATAATTCAATGAACGACGGAATATAAAGAATGAATGATATGTGTGCGGAAAAATAAAAATTTCGAATTACGGATACGTCAAAACAGACACGAAATAACGTATTCCACGGCCGTTTTGCATCCAAAGTAGGCGACGGCAGTCGAAAGCTTCTCCTTTCAAGTAAATAAAAATAGGCGAATATATTGAAAGCCCAGGGGATGGCCAATAACTCCGGTTGGATTTGTTTGGATCTACGTACGTATGGAAATGCAGAGATCCATCCCTTTGGGTTGATCGGACATCGATAGTTTAGTGGCAGCCCTGCTTTCGAAACGGGAACGGGTGGGGAATAAAAAGGGGATTTTTATGCGGTTACTTTTGAATGCAGTTGCTTGGAATTTAACTCTCTGGTATTTTAGTTTTAAAATATGCAGTTACTGTAGTGCTTGATCATCTTTATATTTTCTTCGTCCTTGTTTGTCATCAATTTAAAGTAGTTGTAAGTTGGTAATTATTTCATCATCATCATCATCATCTGCCTATATCAGTCCACTGCTGGACATAGGCCTCCATAGGTAATTATTTATTAGCATAGAATCGAAACACTTAACTTTAGACTTTGGTTACTCCTTAAATGCAGAACCGAGATGGAGCTGAAATTATGTTTTTAATTTTAATAAATAGTGTATTCTAAGGTTTTTATTTATTATACTCTGGGTAATTTCTAAGAAATTAATAAATCCCAAAAATTTACGATCCCGACGGGATTCGAACCCGCACCTTCCCCTTCAGCGCAGGGGTGCTCTTTTTCCAACTAAGCTACGTGATCTTATCTAGTCGGCCCGAAAATCTTTGGGAGTTCTTTCGGCACTTACGCCGTCAGCGCCACCTACAGAGGAAACAATGAAGTTATCCAATTCTGCTCAAAGACCAAATTTACATTTAGTTCTTTGACGAGAGGTTATCAAGCAACGGCAAAACCTCTCGTCAAAGAACTAAATGTAAATTTGGTCTTTGAGCAGAATTGGATAACTTCATTGTTTCCTCTGTAGGTGGCGCTGACGGCGTAAGTGCCGAAAGAACTCCCAAAGATTTTCGGGCCGACTAGATAAGATCACGTAGCTTAGTTGGAAAAAGAGCACCCCTGCGCTGAAGGGGAAGGTGCGGGTTCGAATCCCGTCGGGATCGTAAATTTTTGGGATTTATTAATTTCTTAGAAATAGTGTATTGTTTTAATCGATAGCTGAAGCTAGTGGTTTTAAAATCGTTCTGTACATTAAAAACTGGATTTTCGCCCTTTTTGTCGCCTTCTCTGAACCATATAACCCTGCCACCGTGCACTCCAGATAAGCAATTCCGAAGAATTTCGAACTATCGATAAAAATGCTAATATCCTAACCCTATCTGGGGTGGAATGATTGCATTGAACGCCTCGAGCTCGTCTTGAAGAGAATTCACTCAATGTACAGAAGAATCATTCATCCCCCTTCATTTCTGATTTACAGACAAAAGCTACCGGTGCTCTGCTTCTAACAAGAGCCTCACATTATACCGGTAGGCACTGTTGTTGGTGACATTGCTTAATCCAAGTTTAACTTGAACCTTAAGTCCATGAAGATAAAGAAATTTTTAACCCTACAGTAGTCGCGCTCCTAATCGTAACACGAGTGGTCGCGCGGATTACAGATGTATGCCAAATACAAATTGAAATTAAAAGTCATTTGAGCATTTATTCTTGTTTATTCAAGTTAAATTCTTTAAATCAAAGTTTTACTTATTGGAAATAATGAAATTAAAAAAGATGAAATGTTTGTTTGTAAAAAAAAATTAATAAAACAAATAAACCTCTCATTTGGCACTAAACGATAGATCTTTCGCTGAATTTCAGATTGCAAAAAAACGAATCCAAATAGTCCTGTTCTAATTTGTGTTTCTGACACAAGACAGATAGGTAGTAAAATAATAATCACTAAATGTATATTTTTTTCACGCGTTACACACTTTTTAGTGCTTTAAATCTGCTTTATTCCACAGTCATGGAATTTGACCGGTCGGCTTATTCCAACTTCAAAACGAACTTTTAATGCTGGTTTTCTAGTGGAATATTACAAAACATCTTTTAATTTGAACATCAGACTTCGTGGTAGACATAGTAATATTTTTTTCCTATCGAAGAGCCGATGGTTTTTCTCAGGCTCGTATAGTAGTAGCGTTGGCGTGCTACCTCCGTATACAAGGCATTGAAAGCATTAAGATTAAGTAGGTCAAAGAAAATGCCTAGCAGCCATCTTCTAGAATTTCTAAACTCGTCGTAAAGTGATCACAGCATATCTAGAAAGCCAACACAGTATATTAGATCATCGTCTTTGCTGATGCGGTCCATTGTCAGATTCTGACCGTTTTTCTAGGGCCATAACAGGAAAATCTTTTGCCTTCTTGGATTTATATCAATGGTCCTGTTTTTAAACTTAATTATCATCTTCATTTAGAACTCGGCCAGTTGTCGTAGGCTTTATTCTGCTCTTCAGCTTCAGCTAGCCAGATTTCAAGCATTTTTTCTAATATTCAGTTATTTTTGAAAATACAAGCAAAAATTATATGTTCAGACACGCATAAATAAAAAAATGCAAATAACAATAATCTAATTTATTAGTTTTACGAGAAAAAAATAACATAGAACGAGAACATTTCTGCAAAAAAAACTTACGTAAGTGGTCGCGCGGCATACAATTGTAATCCACGGACTTTGCAGACTTCCTGTGACTTAACCATGAGAGATCAATGCTTAAACAAGATCTCAGAGCGTTCTGTACATATTTAATTGAAAGTACACGGAGCCGCTTAAAAATGGCACTTATAGTTTTTGAGAAATCTAAGGTTTTGCAAGTGTGGATTACATATGTAATCCGCGCGACCACTCTAGGGTTAACTAAAATAACTATTCCATAGTATCGGCACAGGTATCGGTAAAGTTATCGCACCCCTAGAACAACCCAAAGCTAAGTCAAAGATATATACATAGATATACCATTGGTTTCCATTCCACCAAGAGGATGTATAAAAATAACCAATCGAATCACGAATACATGACGTGATAGCCATGGCGCTATTTTGGCACCATGAGATTGGTTATTTTTGCTAGTTCTGCTTTACAACCGACTCAAAAAAAAAGAGGGAAGAGGCGGTTTACCATTCGGCTGTTTGTTTTATAGATTGGTTCCCTTTACGTACTGTCTCATTTTGTTACAGTTGTTATTGGATATCTTTGCATGCGATTGGTTAAATAAATTGCTGCTGGAATTAATGCTGGACAATTCACACAGCATTATCTAGCCCCAAGCTAAGCAGAGCTTGTGTTATGGGTACTAGATAACTGATATACATAATACAATACAATACATACATATTTTTAATTATGCATAGAAAACGACCAGAACACCCGGAACAAATATCTGCCATTTGTCCCAAGACGGGAGTCAAACCCGTAACCTCTGGCGTCGCAGGCGGACATACGCCCACCGAACCACAGAGGTCGTCAAATTGATGAATCAATTCAATATTGATGATTCTTTCGCTTCTTCATCATCATCATCATATCTGCCCATACATGTCCACTACTGGACATAGACCGCCCCCATACGTCTTTCGCTTCAAGGTGGTCTAATATGAGTTATATTCTACTAGCAGCGCCTTGCGGTTTCACCCGCGTAGTTCCCGTTCCCGTGGGAATTCCGGGATAAAAAGTAGCCTATGTTCTATTCCAGACTATAATCTATCTCTGTGCCAAATTTCATCCAGATCCGTTCAGCCGTTCTGGCGTCTAAAAATTCAGGAACATGAACTCGATTTTTAGTCCTTAGAAAGAAATCATTTATATTTACTTGATGGATCAGCAGGTGCCATCACAAGTGTGTCAGTATCGACTGATACAATAATATTATCATACAATAAATCTAAAAGCCTTGCCGCACTCTAACAAGCTATATTGAACCTATAGTCTTGCTCCTAAAGCTCATTTTAAATTGAAAGTCCGCGAGAATCAGCTAGAGGCAGCCCTAAGTAGATTCGAATCCCGGTCTTGAACAATGGCACCTTTTTACCACTTGACTTTGCACAACTTGAGACTTTCAGGGGTCTGAAATCTTAGACATCGAGGGGTTTTACAATAGATGGTAAGACTGACGCAATTGTAAGAGTTTTTATTGTTACTATGCACTAGGTTCTTTTAAAAGAAACCCACTATACAGGGTTATTGGGTACTAACAGAATGCTGGCTTGCCAAACAATACAAAGTGCCACTAATGCCGGGATACACCATGCACCACAGCACCAAAAATTACAACCAGAATGATGGGGTTATAGTTTACGCAAGGGACCATCTGAACGTATCTGTTGAAGAACCGAATTTTCAAGACTGCAACAGACTACTGGTCAAAATTGGGTCAGATTTTGCAATACTTGCTCTGTATAGACCTCCTTCTTTTAGAAATATAAGCAACTTTAATGATTCTCTAAATGTCACCTTGCAAAATCTATCATCATTCAAAAATATAATTGTTATTGGGGATATTAACATTAATATACTTCCTGAAAGTAACGACCTTAGCGCACAGGACTACCTAAATCTATGTTCCTTTCATGGCATGCTTCCTGCGCACACGCTTCCAACTCATCAAGCTGGGTCTTGTTTGGATCATATCATACTGAAATCAAATTTTCCCTCGCTTTCGCTTGTTATAAATTCGTCCATAACCGATCATAATGCCGTTCTACTAACCTTAAATTGTAAATTACCTAAACTAAACAACACTCGTACTTTTTCTAAGGTAAACTGGAATAGACTTGAAGCTGACTTACGCAACATAGACCTTGCCCCAGTTTACGATTCTGCTGATCCGCAGTTTGCCATGTCATTTATCATTGAAAACGTCCAGCATGCAATTTCAAAAAATTCAAGTACTATTCGCTTAAGTAAAAAGAATTCTAACATAAAACCTTGGATCACAGCTGGTCTCATTCGGTGTATGAAACACAGAGACAAATTACATATGAGAGCCAAGTCAAATCCCGCTAATTCTGTTCTCCAAGTATCGTACAAGCGATACCGAAATTTCTGTAATAACATTCTAAAGAAAGTGAAAATTAGCTACGATAAATTAGCACTAGAAAATGCCGGGAAAAATAGTAAAAATGTCTGGAAATGTATTAAAACTGTAACTCATACATCGAAGCAACGTGAGTCACCTTCATGTTTGTTGCAAACTGGCTCTACGCCGCTTGAATCTGCTAACATAGCAAATAATTTTTTCATTAACGTAGGTAAGTGTTTGGCGGATAAAGGTCACCCGCAATTTCCTACTAGCACAAACATTTCATGTAATTCCACACTAACCTCATTTGCTCTGCTTAATACTGAAGAGGCTGAAATAGATAGTATAATAATGAGCCTTAAGGACGAATGCGCAGTAGGTTGGGACAATATATCTACCAAAATTATTAAACGATACAGACGCATTCTAACCCCACCGCTAACATACATTTATAATAAATGCCTGAGCGAAGGGCATTTCCCCAAATGCCTTAAAAAAGCTGTGGTTGTACCGGTCTACAAATCTGGCCCTAAAAATCTAATTACCAATTACAGACCGATATCCCTTCTTCCTGCATTTTCCAAAATTTTAGAAAAAGTTATAAATAAACGGTTGATTAACTACCTAGAGGAAAAGTCCATTCTATCAAAAATGCAATTCGGGTTCAGGGCTAAGGTATCTACTGCAGATGCAGTTCATCACCTTACTCACCATCTTGAACAAGAACTGGATCAGAGTAAGCACACAGCTGGAATATTTTTAGACCTACGCAAGGCTTTTGACACCGTTTCCGTACCCATACTATTGCGCAAGCTTGAAACACTGGGCATCAGAGACACTCAGCTTAAACTTTTCACGAGCTATCTCGAAGAACGCACACAGTGCGTCAGGATAGGCAATGTCCTCAGCAATGATCAAAAAAACACTGACTTTGGTGTTCCCCAGGGAAGTGTTCTAGGACCTACTTTGTTTCTAATCTATATCAATGAACTTTGCAATTTAAAATTGGATCATGGCAAAATCATATCATATGCTGACGACACTGTACTCCTTTTTTCCGCTGAATCTGAGGAAGAACTGTACAAGTTTGCGCAATATGGATTCAATATTGTAAATAAATGGCTTCAGCACAATTTACTAACTCTCAATGCAGATAAAACAAAGTATATTAGGTTTTCGATGCGCAAACGGCCATTAACAGAGACTATCCCCAAATTGTATGCTCATTACTGCTTAGAAGGTTCCGATAACGTATGTACGTGCCCTACTATAGACGATACAAATAAAATAAAATACCTTGGCATTATATTGGATGAATCACTCTCATTCAAATCTCATTTAGAAGCTTTGGTAAGTAGAGTCCGTAAGTTAATTTTTGTCTTTAAAAATTTACGGCACATTGCAGATCGAAAACTTATTATACAAGTTTACCGGGCCCTGTGCGAATCCATATTGACCTACTGCGTTACATCATGGGGTGGAGTAGGTAAAACATTATTACTGACTGTCGAAAGAGCTCAAAGAGCTATACTTAAAGTGTCCACCTTCCGTCCTTTTACTTTTTCTACAAACCTCCTCTTTAAATTATGTGGAGTTTTATCAGTTCGACAGTTATTCATAATGAACATAGTACTTAAGCAACACGTAGCCCTTCCATATGTCTATGAAAGCACTGACAAAAGGAGGAAAAATAACGTTTGCCCTAAACAATTAGGACAGAAACATACTTTTACAAATAAGTTTTACAGTTTCCTTGGTCCTTTCTTATATAATAGATTAAATGTGTTAGCCAATATTTATCCCTTAAATTATAATAGCTGTAAGGAAAAACTTAAGGAGACACTACAATGTATGTCATACGAAGACACAGAAAATTTATTAACCGTTTTAAAGTAAAGCCAAACATTTGTAAACACCTTTAATATTAAAACTAGTTTAGTAACTAACTTAAGTAACTATTTTATTGAAAGTATTCACCATTATCGTCTTGTATAATTAGTAAGCTCTATTTGATTATTTTATTTGTTTTTAGCACTCTTCTTGCCTGAGAAACAGGTTATCACCTAGTTCAGGCACACGCATCGTTTTAAATCCATTAGAATAAGATTACATACTTTTTTGTTATCCTTTTGGTCCTTAGATATTTTTGAATAAATTATTTTATTTATTTATTTATTTATTTATTTATTATTGGTAAATGAGTGACAATACGTGAACTGCAGGTTCAGCCCATCATCACAAACACGTTTGTGATGATGGCTCTTTGCTCGATATTAATAACGATAACAGGTAGGCGCTTGAAATATTCACAGATGATTTAGTTATATATTCACCTGATAAATAAATAATTTAAATAATATAATACAAATATTTAAGGGGGCGCCCATACAACGAAACGTGATTTTTTTGCCGTTTTTATAGATAATGGTACGGAAGGTATGGAACCCTAAGTGCGCGAGTCCGACTTGCACTTGGCTGGTTTTATTTAATACCACAACGGTGTCGGACAAGCGTGCGGCCAGCCTGTAGGGAATCTGTTGTGTCTGATAGTGCACATATACCTACGAGTAATATAAATGGCGATATATTCAATTACAATAGCTAGCCGATAACCTCCAAATATGTATATAAACCTCTTGGACCCTTTCCAACGGCCAAAGCTACTGTCAATCCATACTGCATATTTATTCGAGGAAAGATTGATGGAAAGGCCCATGAAGGGACTGAAGGCGTGGATTAGCCAGACTTAAGGGCTCAAACCGGCTCAATGTGCTCAAAACGGCTCAAACTTATAGAGGACATACACGGGAGTTTTGATCCACGGCTATCACGCACTACAACAGAATGCGAAGCCCCGTAGAGTAAACAAATATTTATTGAAAAGGAATTTAAAGAAAATACTGATTTTGAGAAACTACTTCAAGATGTTTTAGACATCTACTGAAAACAAAATAAACCAAATTTTTGGAAAAAAATGGATTTTGTAGGGAACATTGAGTATTTAAAAATGCAATTTCGATTGGGCTCTAAAATGCTACCTACTACAGTAGAACTCCAATTATCCGAACTCCGACTATCCGAATCGCCGATTATCCGAATCACAAAAAACTAGACTGCTTTGAAGTGGATGGAGCGTCAGCCCGAGTGTGACCACTTGCAACTGCTCACCGTCAAGCGAATGCGTGACCTGGCTGCCCGAAAACGGTTGAAGACCGCAAAACAGCTTACATTGACGGAGATGTTTAAAAAACAATGATTTTTATTTCTAAACTTGTACATAAGTACATTTTATTTATATTTGAAACATGTGAAAATTTCATGTTTCTTTCATTTAATTCAATAAAAAATAGTGCAATATCAAAACGTAGCTTTTCTCTCCAATGGCAATTTTTTTTAAAAAAATCCGATTGTCCGAATATTTGATTATCCGAATGGGTCCCGGTCCCCATTAATTCGGATATATTTTTTAAAATAATATTTAGTTACCTGATATCGTCCCTTTTGTGATGACACAGCAACCTGTGACATTTGGATCATTGCATACTTTTTACCACCAATCAAATAAAACAAATCAAAGTGACACGGCCAACATGTAGACAGACTTGTAACCCACGGCGGAAGAGAGGCGTCAAGGGACCATCAACGTGGATCAGAGTGGTCGTGTTGTTTGTACTTTATGATAATACAGGTTCGGACGCGCTGCGTGATTTCGAACAGGTAAAGTTTAAAGCTTCTGTCCAGGCTCCTCTGGGGACAGTTTTGGAGTTCAAAATGGGAATCTGATGGGGCTGTTTATAAATTTATTGAAAACAATAATTCGTTTGTGATCAAATGGTCTTATACGGGCACAATTTCGCTAAGAGTGGACAGGCTTACGATCGCAAAATTTGCAGTAACTAAACATAACAATAAAATACTACGCTCCTGGCCTGAGACAAAAATTATCATGGATCTACTTAGTAACCACACGGTTAGTGCAACTTTACACACATAAAGTTATGGCCAAGGCGAGAGTCGGCTTAAAAGACGAGCCAACCTTTTTTGTATAACGACAATATTCATAAACAACCAGGAAATGAAACGTTTATTGCAAATGGAAAGCTATGTAATTCTAATTCAAAGTGGGGGAACTGGGATCTGCACTGACATCTCGCATGGGAGTGTATTGTGCATTGTCCCCCTGCCTAACCAGGCCCTAACCAGCCCAGCTCCTTGAAGTACCGGAGCAGGACTCTTGGTGATTGACAGCTTCGTTTCAGCTTTTCTGTGGGTGTGGTTAGATTTGATGGCTCTATGAGACTCTTCAATCCGGTTTTCCGTCTGGCCTCCTCTGTGGCCATGCAGTGTACCACCACGTGTTCCACAGTGGCGTCTTCATGGAACCCGCCACGGCATAGGCAGCTATCTGTGGCTCCAGTCTTGAATAGATGATGGTTCAGTTCACGTGACCTGTGATGATGTCCACTATTGTTCTTATGTCTTCACGGCTCATATCTTGAGCATCGTGTTTGTTCATCAAAGCTATGTACTAAAACTAATAAACTTCGGAATGTAACGACATAATCACTATCTGTTAGAACCATACAATACAATATGCCATAACATCTTCACGATCAATCAACACCAGTTCATATAATATAAACCCTGGTCGGTAATAAAATTACTATCCAAGAAATAGAATTCCAAAGACACCGAGCGTAAATTCGAAAATTCACTGAACTAAATATGCACGTAGGTAAATATGCATATAATATAAATATGCAAAATAGTTACGACGATAACTAGAGTGTATCACGCGAAACCGACATTTTGTTAGCATTTATATAAGCGTGGCAACCCTGTCGATGGAAAACTACAAACCTATTTCAACCCTGTACCTTCTGTATAGAGCTCAGAATAGGATAGCGTTGTAGCAGGATTGGTCCTTCTAGTCGGAAGTATAATATCGTTAATGGCAACAAATGATGGGTCAAGGGTGAACTATAAAAGGAATCAAAAAAGAAATTAGAACCACATACAAGAACAACTACTTTTACTCTGTAAGCACCAAGAGACGTAAATTGTAATTTAGGGATCTTAGTACCGTGTTGTTTCAACGAAAAGCGACCGTAATAATACTTAGGCTAAGTCCATTTATGTAAATGCTGTATGTCCTGGGACATACTATATTTGGGTAAGATTAAACTGAATACCTTAGCAATCTTGTTTAGCATCACAGATATTTCGACACTGAGCGTACCTACATTTTATTCAAAACAGTAGACATTTCTCAACGCACAAGAGAAAATCGCGTTTGCATTTAAAAAAGCAATCTACAACGCAAATTCTCCTTCGTAAATAAAGTTCACTTACTTTTATATTCGCGTAAAATTTCGAAGATACTCGAGGGCAAGGAATCGTTTTGTTTCCCGGTGGGGTATGTTGTTTTGTAGAACAACATACAAAAGAGGGACTGAATTCGAATCAATTATACTTAGTACACGAGTTTCTCCTATTCCTATAAGATTCTCATCAAATCTTGCCTCTACAAGTTACACATACCCAAGTAGTTTAGTATAGTTAAATTTAAAATTAATGTCATGTTTTTCGAGTGTAAAAAAATAGTTCTTCAGTAAACTTCTTTACATATATCCGACTTTAGCGATATCGTAGCTTTCACGTACATATATGCCGTTAAAGGGGTACCCTTTAAATATACGTGAAAGCTACCTAGCCTATTTTGAAAAGTTATAGGATTTCACGTTCATAAGAGCGGGACAGAACAGAAATCGGTTAAGTGTAAAAAATCTATTTTTTGCTTAGTATCAAAAATTCTCAAAGTAATTTTGAAAATCTAAAACACCATCTGCTTTATATTCTGTTTGTTTACTTAACACAGTATTTTAAAGTATTTATTAAATAGCGACGATTTATTGTACAGTTTAAAGCGAAATTTGTATGTATTTTTCTATAAAGAAAATTTTATGTAATCCTTTCGAAACACTAGCGTTCTAGCTTCAATCCTTAACAATAACTTAAATTCATCTCTAAGTAAATGCTTCAGTATTATGGAGCTGAAAATAGCTTACAGAACGTGTAAACAACAAATATGTGTATTTTTATTCACTTCCCTATAAAACAGGGGGTTGTTTAGCCGGTGCCTGTACCTGAAGTGTTAGCAGAAAATTTATTGCTCTACACGGGTTCTTAGACTCTAGTTTATACTGTGTAAATCGATTCTTCCGCGTTGAGTTGTAGCGAGGTAAATATTCCGTACGAAAACTCGAAAGATTAGAATAACAAAACGTATTTTCAAGAAAAAGCCAAAATCATGTTAATTTCTTTAGCTGAGCTTGTACAAACGACTCATTTATGCAGTGTTGAGAAGATCTATGAAGATTTTCAATCTCATCATCATCAGCCGATATTAGTCCACAGCTGGACATAGGCCTCCCCTAATGAGCGCCATAGCGCCCTGTCTTCAGCTTGACGCATCCAGCATCTGCCAGCAGTCAATTCATCATTCAGTCATTTTCAATCTACTTAGCCCTATTTTACAGCTTTTGTCGTAATGGATCATAATCTGGGCTAAAAAGCTAGGGCTTATTTTTATGAATAGACTAAGCCTTGAATAGGATAACGATTTATTTATTATTTACGTAAGTTCAAAATAATAAGCTCTCAAAGGAACTCTCTTTAACTATTCATGAGATAATTATATGTAATACAATATATGCCCTTAAAATCACCCGAAGTGACCTCAATCACCTCAAATAATAACGTGAACGAAACAAATATACCTAATGATAATTAAATTGGGAAAAGGTTTATTAAAGTACGTGGGTATATACGATAGCAAAGGCATATTAAATTTGTTTTGAAAGACAACCAATTAGCGAAGTAGATCTTATTTCATGAAAATCAACACTTACTATAAATTGGATTTATTACTTTCTTTTATTAATTTGGTGAAGAAGTAATTATTGGAAAAAACAGTTTTTATATGTTGTTATAATAACGCAGTTAAATAAATCTATATTTTATAAAAGAGAAGATGAAACTACAAGACCGACGAAGCTGAAATTTTGCATGGAGTTTCCTTTTAGGACGTAGACACAATATAATCGGGCGGGTCAGCTAGTAGATATATATTATGAAAGATTTCTCAGTGATCGATATAATTATGCTTGAGTAACGCTTTTTCTTTACGCTAGATCTATGACGGAGCAAAGTCTCGTACTTTATAAGACTCGGCTTTATAAGACTTTAGCTTATTAAATGACAAAGCATTTTTGCCTTATCGCATTCACTGCCCAGTCTCTGCAGCGGTGCAAACTCCCGCAAAGGCGGGTTGCACCTGGTAGGACTGCTAGTACTATATAATAAGCGTCATGCAATTAAAGTGTTAACATCACTTCTTCTTGTTGACAGAATTCTGAGCACGGTCGTACGTTCCCGGAGAAGCTTTACACAAAAAATACTTTAACTGACGAAAACTATATAATATGAACATTCGATTCAGTTAAGTATTCATCCGATGTTGAATATTAGCTTGTTTTCGATACCTTTTCGGTGCCCATTGCTGCAATCATATCACTGAAGGTTAGACAAACTAACAAACAAATACACTTTCGCATTTCTATTAGTTTGGTAGGTATAGGTGTAATCTTAGGTAAGTAAAGTCGCGTGCGCAAGAGTGTACAAAACGGGTGTTTTGCAGCTTCCGATAATGATATAAGTTAGTTACGCATCCGCTGTTGAATATAAGCTGGTTTTCTATACCTTTCCTATACTTTTCTATCACTGAAAACCTTCAGTGATGAGCAATGAGCACCGAAAAGGTAGAGAAAACAAAAACAGAGAAAGTTGCTTTAAGAATGTCACTGGTTGCTGGTATGAATCTCTAATCTTACCTTCGCGTGTAAAATCGTGCAACCATCAAACCCCTAAGGTCAATATAGGCCTTTTTTTCCCTACCTCAAATAAAAGCCACCCGTTTGTTTGTTTGTCGTCGGATTTTCAATATTGGACAGTCGTGTTTGCCATGTGAACCGGTGATTACTCATATGCTTGTTTTTTTCCACTAGTTTTCTGCCTCGGCCATTTTGTTGGCATTTTTGTAGAAGTTTCAACATCAACTTCTTTTAATAATGGCACCGCTTGCTTTTCGCTACGACTCTGCCAGTGTCAGTAAGGAGTGTCATAAACTTCAAAAATAATATGATCGGTTCCATGAACGCAGAATTTTGAAATTTTGCATCAAAATGATTTATATAAACAAAGGACATCACAATAAACAAAGGTCTGTTCTCGAAATCATTTCGTTCTCATAGGTAAAATTCTGCTCGGATGAAGTATGTCATGTGACGAAAAGGTTGTAGGTTTGAATATGGAGGGATATAATATAAGGGAAGCGGAAGACCGAAGAAATAATGGATTGATTGTGTGAAAGAGGTCGTGGATAGGAAAGAAAAGAGGAGTGAGGAAGATAAATATATATTATGCTGGGCCCAACTAGCGTGGGATAGGGTCTGAGAGATGATGAGGTAAAATTCTGCCCATAATCCTTCCCATTATGATAAAATCTAATAAGGCGCGGCTTTCGCCCAGCAGTGGACCGGTTGAGTTTGTAGATGTATGTAGGTAAAATTCTGAAATCATGAAACACTTCCTTTTCACTTCACTTTCCTTACCTGGAAAAATATAGAGAAGTCTGCAAATGTAACCCTTTTTGAAAAATGGTCAAATGGTAACCTACCGAGTGGGGTATCAAATGAAAGGTATCAGTTTGTACATTTCAAAACGGTTTTTGAAATTTTTGGAGGTTTCATACTTTTTGAAATATTTTATTTTAAATTTCAGTTTGAATTAAATAGCAATGTCTAACAGGTGGGTATACTTGGCAAATTTTCGAAAGCCTCGGCGCGCGAATTACACTCGCACTTGACGGATCAGGTTTTCGTAAATATTCGGTAGTCGCTTTATTCGTGAATTCGACCGATACCCGCGCTGTCTCTTTGATGTGGCATCATACATAATACATAAATTAAATGTATCGAATAACATTTCTATATTAACACTGACACTCCAATATTAAAATTGAAAGGAAGAATATGATAATATTTACGTAATAAAATTTGCATTCGAGTATTGCTGTTCTTTAATATTGAATCAATGGATATCCTAACTTACACGTTATGTACCGCAGGTGGGTATCCCGTGCTAATTCGTTGTCTGATAGATGACAGACTAACTATGTGCGTAGGACATAATATTTTAGTGCACAAGTGTGCGCGCAAACACAGGTGCATTCTCTATTCTCTCATTCTCAAAACCCGATGATGAAGACAGACCGACATGCTATGCTATTTTCTACCATAAAATACCCAAGATATTAAGATAAACAAATAATCGTTATCCTAATCCTTTTCGCTTTATATTAACAACGTAGGTGTAGATATTTTCGCAAAAGTTAAATTCTCCAAAGAAAACTTACACTTTAGAGGATCTAAAGAACCTATCTGCAAGCTTATTCAATAATAGAACTTAAAAAATGGCTTTTAACTTAATGCTATTATTCCATGAATCAATATTTTGATAACAGGACTTCGAATCTATTCATTGACATTGATTTAAAATTATTTTGAAAGTTATTAATTTAATAATAGAATTAAATTAAAACTAGTATTTACAATTGAAACAATTGAGCTAACTGTAAACTGTTGCAAACAATCTACAAGTAGCTCAACTGATATATCAATACCAGTCGGAAGCGTGCCCAAGACGCTAGCTGTATTGCCCCGCTGTATAGCAATGCTGATGCGCTGCGCCAGATACTCACCAGCTCTCGGGTCACGCGTCGCTTCATACGAAAATAAATAATTTTTAATTGTGTACCATAATGAAAAATAAATATTTGCATGCCTATGTCAGGTAAAATTTAACTAGACGTATTATAATTTTAAGACCTACATTGTAAGATATATTCTGGCAATATAAAAATCAAATAAAAAGAATCCGTTTCATACATTTCTATGTATCTTATTCACTTTGTATGACGTAGGTGTAATCAACATGTTTAGTAATTTCAAGGTTTGTTGTGTTGTTTGTGTGGTAGTAAAGAGTTATCCATCTTTTAATCTTTCCAACAACAAAGCTCTTTTCCACTCTGTCAGTTTTTCCCCGAACTGAATTTCCTCAAAGCTGCGCGAGTACATTCCAGTAGGTATTTGTTGATTCCACTTTTATTGAACAGTAAGAAGATTTCGCGGAATACCGATTACTATACTATTTTGTCGGGTAATAGTTTTTGTGTCCCTTTTACGATCGGCCGAGTAGGGTAAAGGGATTTTTTTATTTTTTATTTTATGCCTACCTATTTGTCTTCCCGTAAACTAAAGTTTGTGGGCTTTACGAAACGGTAATAGGTTTTTTATTTCTCTAAGCTTTCGATCATGCTTTGGGCCACAAATAGATAAAATATGTATGTACCATAATCTGGTCGTCACGTCTGGTATTAGGCTGAGGCCAAATGAGCGTAAATTTTTGAGTTTTGAGTCGCGTAAAAAGGGCAGCTTCAAAGAAAAGTCATTACGCGCGTTCGGCTGCAGCCTTATAAAACTTTTGTTAAGTTTTTGCTATAAGGCTCGGGTTTTCCAATCAATCAGTCAAATCATTTTCAAATCGAATAAAATTAATCATTATAAATATAATTAGATTAGAGTAGGTATGTCACAAAGTATATTTCAAAAATTTAATTTTTTGTTCTCCATATTTAAAAAGTCGTCTATAGAGTAAAAGCATTGATCTACAAGCCATTTATGTAATTTAAATTTAACCTTCCTTGAAATTAATATAAATAATTCTTATAATAATAAGCATTTGCTTCCCTTAGAGTCGAGACCCTAGATCCGTGGGGTACCGAGGCTCTCCAGGTTTAACAAATTATCTGAGTGTCTGGTCCAAGCGACGCGTGACCCGAGAGCTGGTGAGTATCTGGCACAGCTCATCAGCATTGTCACAGCGGGGTAATGCCGTCAGCGTCGTGGGTACGCTTCTGACTGGTATTGATCAGGATAATTAAGAGTTAATTGGGCTTACCGACGTCAGTATACAAACATCGTTTGTTCTTCCTACACTTGTATTACTGCAAATGTAAATTTCTTACCATTCACCATACATTACCTTAGGGCGAACAAGTGAAAACGAGATAATGTTCCACATTTGCCAATTAGTCCCGTAATAGTTTAAGGTAAATGCCCCAGTTGTGGGCCGGGGCCAGTAATTGGACACCTAAATTCTCACATTAATATTTTCCAACCGCACACCTTCCGCAAAATGACCACGTAAGGCAAACGCTATTGTTGGTCTGGGATAATGTTGCCAACTCGGCGATTTCTCCTGGTATTAAGAATAGCTCGCAATAGTGTTTTTGGTACTTTCACTACCAGGAAAATGACTTTCTCTGCATCGTTAAGCGTTCCAAGTTTGGATAAAACGTCAAAACATGAGTTGCAAGTGCTGAAAATAGGATTCCGTCATAAAAAGTGCCGACGATAATGATTTGATAATTATTTATTTAGGTTATCAAGGTTAAAACAGTGTTTTATTATGAGTTCTCGCGAAAATAACCTTAGAATATACTAGGTTATCAAACTAAATGAAAACTTAAAAGTTAATTGATACTGCTTTTTGGTCATGCCACTGATAAATTGTCAACACAGATCCGTAGTAAAAACAGTAAAAATTCTGAAAATTATGCTTGCCAATTTGTTACCGTTGGCAACACAACTCCCAGGTGTTTTCGCGGGCAAACTGCCGGTCGCATTTCTCTGTCACAATCCGGTTAACTATACAACTACTGTCACGTTATTTATAAACGTTGGCTTTATTATTTATACAGATATTGTCTTGTATTGAATTCTTCATTCGGAAAAGAAATAGCCAACATTTGCTCGTAAAACTACAGAAACTAGAAAATGTTTATAAATAAGAACGGGATATACGCGTTATGTATGATACGTGATGCATAAACTTTTAGTGGGTGGTTTCGTGTGATGCAAAAATATTGTTTTTACCGTAGCGGTGTTGCCTTTTTACAGGAAACTCTTATTTTATGGTAGTTTTTACTTAGATTTATTTTTATCTTTACTTTTCCTTTTGCTTATCATGGTTTCAAGCTATTATACTTTTTCAGTCTTGCTGCCGAATTTTGAGGCACTAAACGTACCTGTAGATATTATTTGTTCTTAAAGGAAAGGTAAGACATTTATTAAGAAAATTACAATAACAGAATAAAATAATTACAACTTATATTTACACTAAAATCTATTTTCTAAAAATCTAACCCATCATCAGAAGGCAGAGTGCCCAGAATACTGTCAGCACTGTACGTTGAATGGCAATGCTAATTCGTTGACCAAAATAAAAGCCAGCATTCTGATCACCTGTGGACTCTATTAGGAGTTTTGTAATATCTATAAATATTGCTTGTGCCCCAGGACCCTAAGAACCTAGAGCTTCCACCCCAAACTGCTCGAATAGGTAACCTCGGTCAAGATTAGCGTATTTCCATGAAAGTATTGAATGAAAGCTTATTAGATGTATTGCTAGATGTTTCTATTTTTCAGTACAAGTTTTTTTTGCTACACCTTTTCAATGGCCAATTTAGGTACGAAGGAGTCCCAGCAGCTACAAAAATGACCCTACAATACGGGTCAGAGCTCTAATGTCGCATACAAAGGCAAGTTAGGGTAAGCGCACCCATTATCGGCCACGTCGGCATCGTGCACAATTTGGTGACTGCATTTGTAAATCGCTTCAACCATTGTAAGCGCTAACGTAGACGTAGTGAGGACACGGGCAACTGAAAAATAGATGCAAAAGCTCATAAAAATGACCTGGTATTTTTATCAAAATAATAATGTTTTTAAATCGTGTCCAAATCTAATTTATTAACATTAAGAAGCTCGGAGGAGTCTCGGAGTGCTCGGGAACGCGGAACGCGCGCGCCTAGAACCGCACTCGGTTCTAGGCGCGCACGTTCCGCGTTCCTCCGAGCACTCCGAGACTCCTGAAGAAGTCCCTCGTTAAGGGATGAAACGTTGGTGTTCTTTCAACACAAATAAGATTCGTAGTTAACCCGCTTACATCCGTAATGAATTCGTCATACTACGATAGTTTTTATAGTAAAACATTGAGAAGGTTTATCAGTTTTCATCGATTCTGATGAAACGGAGCTCAACCACGCAAGTTTTACATGCCCCATCTTTGCCCCCTTCTCCCTACCCACGCCCATAGAGTGCACTGTGAAATTTTCATACCCTAAGTGCCTATTCACTCGGGTCTCGTTAAGGAAATACTTGGGTTCGTGCGGGCCTAAAAACCCTCTTTCGTTTCAGTTAGGTGCGAACGAGCATTGTGCGAGCTGATTGTTCGGGAAAGAGGAATTTATTTTTCGTTTTACTTATGAGTTTGATTGCTGAGTTAGTTTCAATTTAAACTTTCAAAAAAATGGAGCTTCACAATTATGTAAATGCAACGAGAAATCTTTACACGTTTTTCGATATCATTGTCTGTAAGATTTTTGAGTTGGAAAGAGACATCTTAAAGTTGGTACTTTAGGATGTCTTATAAAACAAGACCCGTCAAGTGCGAGTGTAACTCGCGCGCCAAGGGTTCCGAACATTTGTCGAAAATGGTGAAGATCGTCTCGGTGTTAGCTGACTAAACTGCATGCCAGAAAAAATTAATATGTAGTTATCTCAAAGAAAATTACAATCAAAGAATAGAAACAAAATTAGACTTGTTTTTACAATTGAAACAGATGAGCTAACTGTAGACATTGCAGACAATCTAGAGATAGCTCAACTGATTCATATCAATACCAAGCGAAGCGTCCCCAGGACCGACCCGAGAGCTGGTGAGTATCTGGCGCAGCGCATCAGCATTGCTATACAGCGGGGCAATGCAGCTAGCGTATTGGGCACGCTTCCGACTGGTATTGATATGGATCAGTTGAGCTACTTGTAGATTGTTTGCAACAGTCTGCAGTTAACTCAATTGTTTCAGTTGTAAATACTAGTTTTAATTTAATTCTATTATTTGATAGTAATTTTCTTTGTTTAATAAAGAATGTATAGATACCTATGCATCGTTACCAAGTTCAGTGTTGAGAAGAAAAATCTTTTAACTTCCATCGTAATGAATCGTTTTCGTTTCTTTTATCAAGATTGAGATTCAGAAATTCAACTGTAAAAAAATAACATAAAATCTTGTTACGATTTTCTAAATCATATTCGGCAATAAAACCAACAGTCGTTATTTCTTATCAAGATCGGAAAAAAACTTAATTAATTCAACGTCAAAACGATTAATGATATACCAGCTGTAATGTGATACCCCATCGCGATAACAATTTAAACATACTGCAATTTTTATTAATTTACGTAAAAGTTCTAAGACCTCGTATAAACATAATTGTGGTATCAAATTTTATTAGTTGTAAGTTGATCTGGAGTCATAACGATGTGCTAATTCTCTTTATTAACTCAAAACCTGTTTTTAAAGTACCGTACCCAAAGGGTAAAACAGGGCCCTATTACTGAGACTCCGCTGTCCGTCTGTCCGTCTATCCGTCTGTCCGTCTGTCCGTCTGCCCGTCTGTCCTTTTGTCACCAGGCTGTATCTCATGAACCGTGATAGTTAGACAGTTCGCAGTTCGCCATCCCACCTGGCCGGAGGGCGTCCTACACTACGTTTACCGAGTCGTGGTCTCCACTCAAGAACACGTTTACCCCAGTTATCGGTTCTTCGCGAGACGATTTCTTATGGCCAACCGGCTGGTTAGATAGATTTAGTTAAGACTAATAAAAGTTTTATGGAAAAAAACAGTCTCTGAAAGCTTAAAAGATATGATATTCATGACACAAACGTTTATAGATACGAAAGCAGATACGTAAACTTCAGATTTTATAGGTACGACAAATATTACGTCGGCCATCTTAGAATTTGAATTCGTTAAAATATTTAAGCAACCTTACCAAGCGCATAGTTTTAGTAAGTTTAGTGGTGTAGGATTTGTATGAGGAAAATAGTACAAACTAAACACTTTGAGATGAGGGTAATTTCCGTAAATTCATCCATTTTTAAACGACTTCACATCGGTTTTATTATTTACTAGCAGCGCCTTACGGTTTCACCCGCGTAGTTCCCGTTCCCGTGGGAATTCCGGGATAAAAAGTAGCCTATGTTCTATTCCAGACTATAATCTATCTCTGTGCCAAATTTCATCCAGATCCGTTCAGCCGTTCTGACGTGATAAAGGAACAAACATCCATCCATCTATCCATCCATCTAAACTTTCACGTTTATAATATTAGTGAGATTCCATCATTCCTAGAAACGAAGATAAATAGTTTATTTCCATTATATTTCACTACCATCGTTATCATCCAGGTAATTGCGCCAATAACTGGCCCTGTCCGAATCTCTCGAAACATTGCTTGGCTTTGCCTATATCTACCACAGCTTAGCAAGAAATCGCTGGTTAAGAGGCGAACCTAACGGATTTGGTTGTCAAACTAGCTTTTACCACGGGATACCTGTGGTCGTCATCATCATCATCATCATCAGCCTATATCAGTCCACTGCTGGACATAGGCCTCCCCCAATGAGCGCCATAGCGCCCTGTCTTCAGCTTGCTGCAACCAGCATCTGCCAGCAGTCTTTCGCAAATCGTCATCCCACCTGGTCAGAGGGCGTCCTACACTACGTTTGCGATACCTGTGGTAAAAGCTCGAAATTCATTTTATTTTTATTTGGTTCATTTAAAGTAAAACACGATTGAGAAAAAAAACGTGACAATGCACTGTTCTGGACATAGTTTCTTCGAGAGTTCAGGAACCCTGCAGTCTATTGAAATGACTTATGTTTTGATTCCTAGGTTAATACTAATTATTTGGTTCCTGGAACCAGTTTCTTCATAAGTTGTATATTTTTACGTTTACGCCGCCGTTCAAAATACGTATGCTCCTATCAACGCGAAATCCAATGGCAATTCTTTTCACAAATGGCGCGCATTGCGCCCTCTTAACCTCAGTGTGATATCCCGCTGCGTCATCTTTCCCTGGGATGTCGACGATCCCTGGGGACCCACTGAAATTCACCAAGGAGGTCATCATCATCATCGTATCGTATCTTCTACTTTCTTGTCATCTGGTAATGATTTACCTACGTGATCCAGGCGTTTCCGCTTACCTGTGTCTTAGCTCGCCATTTCGCTTGCCATTTCTAACAGATCGGGCATAACTAGAGCCCTTATAAAGAGTAACGTCAGCAATTCTGTCTGTATTTAATTATTTATTGCTTTCGTCTCTGTACAGAATTGTATAGATTGAAAAAGACGGGTCATATTGTAAATAGCGACAGTCGGTCACATTTTACATTAGGTTGAGATATTGTTCAAAATAAGAAAAAAAAACTATTTAAGTTCACTTTGGACCCGGCCTTACCATCAAGCCTACCTGGTAGTAATCCTGGACGAAACCCTACCACCATACGTATCTTGGTATCTTTTCCACCTCAAGATTTACTAAACTAGGTACTAGGGTAGCATAAATGTAAAGAAAGTAGGTAGGTGCTTCACGTTACCACAATCATCTTTGTGTATCTCCAAACAACTTCTGCTCTCCTGGTACTTTGATTGCTAAAAGTATTCATCGTATTGATAAAATCTACTAGTAGCAAGCTAAAGTACCGACTGTCTGTCTGTCTGTCGTGTCGACTAGATGAATCTATGAGCCAGCATTATTTAAATCATCAATTTTGACGATCTAAGTATATAATAACCTAGTTTTTACCCGCGCGGCTTCGCACGCATTTTTTCTATGGAGACGATTAAACGCTAATTTCTAAGCCATGGATAAACTAAACTAAACTTATTAATAGGTAAAAAATGTAACCAGTTGCTTATGTTTTACTTACTTCTGTCCGCGGATTCGCTGGCGCTTTTCCGGGATAACATCTAATCTACCTCCCTGCCAAATTTCATAAAGATCCGTTGAGCCGTGTAGGCGTGAAATGGTATCAGACAGACAAGAGTCACTTTCGAATTTATAATAATAGTTGGATGGAACCCAGTTCAAACTTAACTAACTTAACTGTATGCAAAATTTCACCTCGATCAGTTCAGTAGTTTATGATTAATGGGCTAACAAACATCCAGACTTTCGCTTTTATAATATTAGCGTGACTGTACCATAGATAGAGATCCGGCTAGCCATACACAAACACCCAGGTAGGTATCCGCCGGAACGTTTTCCGGTTCCCCGGCTACCTTCGTTTTATTTCGAACCGCTGCGCATACTATCGCAAATATTGATGTTGCAGGCAGAGGTTTAATATCAGGTGAATGTAGAAATGACTAGTCATGATTTGTTGTGATTTGGGGATGTTTTCATAGTAATTTAAGTTTTGTTAATACCTTAATATGTCATCGTGAGTCAATTAAGTGGTATTTAATAGTGTCTCAGACAAAGATTGTCTTCAGTTGGCAAATATTTTTATGAATATGAATATATTTTATTGTAAAATTGTGAAAAACATCCATAGGAAAGGTCTTAAAATCGTAATTAGAAAAGAAAATAAAACCGGCCAAGTGCGAGTCGGACTCGCGCACGAAGGGTTCCGTACCATTATCCATAAAAACGACAAAAAAACACGTTCGTTGTATGGGAGCCCCCTTAAATATTTATTTTATTCTGTTTTTTAGTATTTGTTGTAATAGCGGCAACAGAAATACATCATCTGTGAAAATTTCAACTGTCTAACTATCATGAGATACAGCCTGGTGACAGACGGACAAACGGACAGCGAAGTCTTAGTAATAGGGTCCCGTTTTAACCCTTTGGGTACGGAACCCTAAAAAACACTGAACAACATTTCTCGTGTAAAACAATACCAACCTAGGGTATAACAGGCAAGGTACACTGCATCAAGTTTCAACTCGACGCAAGAATTTCCCGTCCATTTCCGTTGATACCAGATGTGTCCATTCCGACTACAACACCGATGCGGTGTTTTCCGATTCGTGTCTGCAAATTCCATTCGTAAACTGAAACAAACAATCAGTCAAGCCAACCAGGGGGGCAACGCGGACATCGCACCTGTGTCCTTCATCCCCTATAGTTCGTACATACGGTACGTTGCATTGTTGATGGAATAGACTACTTGACTACTACTGGGAAATAATTCTAACGTATTGTCTGATATAAATGATGCAAAGTGGAATTAATATTTCTTCAAGGCCAGTCGTATTAGTTATGAAAACTAATTTTAAAGTTTGAATAAAATAATGCCGCGCCAAAACGATAATCCTGTCATGGCTACCGTGTTCTGAGCAATGACGTCACCCCGCCACAACACACCTAACATGAAGAACTCATTGACACTGTAATCTGTAAAAGTGTGACTTCACTTGCGATCCAACCAAACACATAGCGTTTTCGATCACATGATCATATATAAAAAAATGTGTAATTTTATTCCCGTTTTTTTACCTAAAAAAAGGCATATTTTTAATAAAAATCGACACGACTGTGTATAATATAAACCGTTTGAAACGTCCGTAACAATAGGTAAAAAAATTAGATAATTATCCGTGAAATAGTACTCATAAAAACGGCTATCGGTTTTAGTTGATCGTTTAAAGTTTTTTTAGAAGACATACTTTTAGAAGACCCTTTCATTTAATGCATTGACGTATTAAGCAGTCTTTTGTTTCGTTTTGAATTTATTATGAGAATTCGATTGTGTTTTGTTTTAATGTCCGCTTATAAATGCGACCCTAATTATTAATAACCTAAAATAATGTTATCTAGGTTATACCTACGAAACTCTTTCCTGGCCGTACATATTGTTTGTGTACGTACAAGTTTTCTGAGAGTTGGACAAGGAGCTGTATAGTTCCTCATAGAAACAGGACCGAATAATGAAGTACTCTAGCATGGGTAAATACTCGTAAGTTTACCTTTTGCAGCTTTTTACGTTGATGCTAATTTCGGTCGTCAAAGTTCCGTTTATTTTCGCACCGCACCGTGTGTATCCATACAATGGACTCTTAGCTGGATTGCTACGATAAATTGGAGTGTATACATCACCTTCAACAGAGCTGTCTGCAGCCACTTATTCAAAATTTAATTTGATTTCCTCTTCAGTGTCTGTCTTGCAAATATCTTCATCAATTTTAACGTACCCGTCTGGGTTTATATCAACTCAGTTAAGGATAGTTTCGCTAACTTAATTAGAATAATCCAGTAAAACCTGGTGCGTTCAGCAAATAATATGACAGTGGGAAATCGCACGTAGAAACAGGATAAATTACACAGAGTTACTTTTTAGAAACTCTTTAGAAAATTAGAAGTTCCCCGAATTTTTTCCCAAATATCGCAAAACAAAACCCGGAAACTTGGAACTTACAAACAAGACAATAACTCATAACACCTGCAAAAGATCTCAGGCTACTAACGCCAGACGTCCCTAAGGGGGTTAAAACAATTTTCAGTTACGGTCTCTCGGACCCCCGCTGACAAGAAATTCACGGTCGTTAGCCATGAAAATATTGTAGATACGTGAACATAATCCTGGCAATTGTCCGAATAATATTCCACTCCACGCAACTTGCGAATACGAATGGGCTAGCATAAGCAGCAGGACCTTTTCGCATTAGGCGTCACGATGTTTTTGATGTTGACGTGGGCATACAAATTGTTAAATTACCTTAAAAAACACAATACATATATTTTATATTAAAAAATATGCGCAGATTGCACCTAGCGCACGTGGTGGTCGATGTCCAGCAGTAGATTTCTCGTGGCAGATATTTAAGAAGATTTTAAACTATACTAAAAAAAAATCACAGAATAGAAATAAAATAGAAATGTTTATAAATACTATTTAACGGGTATTTATCGCGTTTAATTACCTTATTTTCCCGTTAAATAGTATTTATAAATATGTGTTCAGATCGCGTAAGTTTAAAAATATTTAAAATAGAAATGGTATTTACTTCCGAAACAGTTGAGGTAACAGTTGTAATGAATGTAGAGGTAGCTTGTTTGCTCCATATTCATAATAGAATATCCATAGTAGATTACGGATAATGTGAACAGCAGTTCAGCTATGAGTAGGTACATTCACCCTACTTATAGTGATTCCATGTCGCATGTACTCATGCATGTCATATGCAAATTTCCTATAACTATGTTCCGTTCCTTACAAGTTTTTACATATTTCGAATGAGCTTTTATCGTGACGGTGATTTTTCATGAACAATGTTATTTCTTTTACATATTATTGTCATCTGCTACTTGTTTGTGTGCGTTATCGTCATGAGAGATAAGCTTTGTCAAAAGATTTTCATTATGCACCAGATATTAATTGGATTGTATTAGATATCATCGTACAACACATAAAAAAAATTCACATTGACTGAAATCTCTAAAAATTTACTGAATCTAGTTAGTAAAACAAAAATTAAATGTTAGTTAGTAGTTATTATTATTAGCATAATATCAGTTCCTAGTTATAACTTCAAAGAGGGTTATACCTACCTATTCCGATTAGTACTTATATAGGCATAAGTACTAATCGTAATAGGTAGGATAGATAGATAAATTATTTATTATGATAAAAACAAACAGCACATTACATTTTGGTTAGAAGTGCCTTAAAGCCTATGTTAGGTTTAACTAGACACCGTGTTCTCACCTGGTTCAGTAAGAGCTCTTAATAACAGGTACATATTAAATAATTTATCTATCTATCCAGTTAGATAAAAAGGTAGAATAAGCTAGATGTTCTATTTCTATAATAATATCTAATTTAAAATGACACATCACATAAATGTATTAAAATCTCTGTTCTAAATCTGAAAAAATAAAATCCGTAATCCCAGAAAAGTTAATCAGCGTCAAGAGTTTAGACTCCAAAATATGCAATCATACATTTCCTAAATAACACCATTCCTCACACAAATTCACGAAAATAAAAATGGCAGAATGTAATTCCGTCACAAGCGCCACCTAGCTAATATCCCGGATAAGGATGGCACAAGATTAATGATGCAGCTTTGGGCGTAGATTGGCGCACCTGAGGTCCCCTGGACCGTGCAGTTTGCTCATGCATTCTATATTGTTCTATGTCTATGGATGTACACCTACGTCTAACATTAGGGATATAATATTCATGTCCAACAATGTTATGGTGTTGACAAGTGGCGAATTTATTATGAGACACTTACCAGTTACTGGCCAGTACGTTGAGTTTTTGGCCAGGGTCTAGTCTATGGATACCTTCACATAATATTTATGATGTACTATGTAATGATGTTGCCAAGCTTGCAAGCTTGCAAGATAGTAATGAGATGCTTACCAGTTGCGGGTCAGTTGATAAAGTTGCTGCGACAGAAATACATCATCTGTGAAAATTTCAACTGTCTAACTATCACGGTACATAAGCTACAGCCTGGTGACAGACGGACAGACGGACAGCGAAGTCTTAGTAATAGGGTCCCGTTTTTACCCTTTGGGTACGGAACCCTAAAAACGAAATGCAGCGCATCAGCATTGCTATACAGCGGGGCAATGCAGCCAGCGTCTTGGGCACGCTTCCGACTGGTATTGATATGGATCAGTTGAGCTACTTGTAGATTGTTTGCAACAGTCTCAGTTAGCTCAATTGTTTAAATTGTAAATACTAGTTTTAATTTAATTCTATTATTTGATTGTAATCCTATATTAGTCGATTGCTGAGGCTTGACTATTCATACTAGAAGTTACCCCTAACAATAACAAAGATAATTTATTTTTTTGTACAATAAAGTGTTCATTCATTCATTCAATAACCGTCGTCACCGGTTTAGTTTCAATCTTCCGATTTCTAAAGACCCAACAAAGGAGGTTCACCTCAGAGTTGAGTTCATCGACATATCTTTGAACGAACTCTTTAACTACGAACTCCTTTGACCCGATATAACATTGCATGTTATGCCGTGTACAGACCAAGCGAGCGAGAGCCAGCGAATGCAAACGAGTGGGATTTGACAATCGGTACGTTCGTTCCATATTGCTTTGATGTAGCGACAGCCGCCGGAGCACGGCCGAAGACAAATAAAGGCCCTTGTTTGGACTCGCTTGCTCTCGCAATGACGTCCACACTGGTACTTTTGCGTTCGTTCGTTAGCCTTCGCTCGCTCTCACTCGCTTGGTCTGTACCCGGCATTACACTTTACATACATAACATACTTGTCGGAGTTAAAACCTTATTAATCCTTTGCAATGCACCTATTCTACTCTATGCGAATCTCAAGCGTCTATGTTTTGACGTTGGATCAATTGGACAGGAGGACAGAGAAGAAATGGAGGAATTCAGATAAGTGCCGAGTAGAGTTTCCGTAGCAGATTGGTACAAGAAGGTCATAGAAACCATGTAAAAGTGGTCTCGCGATTCGTGTAGACAGAAGCCCTAGCCTGGGTCTGTGTTTCAGAGCTGTATTTTCATCTGGCATTACCTAGATACGCCCGCAGTTAACAAATAATGAACCTACTCCGTTATTTTTTGACATGTCTAGAAAATGTAAAGATTCGTTCACGTCCTTATCTAATAACTAATAAGTGGACATCGCCATGCTTGAATTATAAATGCCATAATTATTAACTTGGACGTGGTGGGAATATTCAAGGAGTTTCATTTTCTCGTCACATTCGTGTTCCAAGCTTTATGAATAAATAAATAAATAAATAATGCTGGACAATTTACACAGTATTATCTAGCCCCAAGCTAAGCA
Organism: Eupithecia exiguata; assembly: GCA_947086465.1. Taxonomy (NCBI): domain Eukaryota; kingdom Metazoa; phylum Arthropoda; class Insecta; order Lepidoptera; family Geometridae; genus Eupithecia; species Eupithecia exiguata. The sequence continues at coordinate 5,123,466 of OX352251.1, forward strand.
GAGCTTGTGTAATGGGTACTAGATAACTGATATACATAATACAGTACAAAACATAGATAGATATTTTTTAATATACATAGAAAATGAGACGTATTAAAAAGTACTTTCATTATTAATTAAATATACCTATATAAAAAAACATTTTGCTGTAGAACCAAACCGATAATGACATTTCTTTTTTGAGTAATTTCCTGAGTTTAAGTCATGTTTCCGTTGTTATATACTATGTATGATACAAAATATCTACATAAGTTATATAATATATTAAGTATTAGCTTCTGCCCGCGGCTTCGCACGCGTATTTTCGGTACAATCAGTAGCGTACTATCTAAGTAAGGCTATGTTCTAAATGCGCGCTAAATTTCATCTTGATCGATGCAGCAGCTTTAGAGATCCTAGGTTACAAAATAAAAATTAAGTTTAAAAAAATTCGGCTTTACTTATAAAAATTTGTAGGATATCTCAAGTACCCATAACACAAGCTCTGCGTAGCCAAAAGCTAGCTAGTAAAAAAAGGATAGTAAAATAAAATAAAACCAAAAAATATTTATTAAAAAGAGTAGATGAAGCGTTAGGAGTCATAAAAACGCATAAGCCTTACAAGTTAACTTTATTAAAACTCGTTATATGTAATTCATAATGAGCCGTTGTTTTACTAAATTCATAACCAATCAACAACGTCGTAAAAAATAAAACACAACCTAAAAAACTACAACAAAGGTCGACTTTAACAAAGCCGCCTCATTAGTATAGTCTGATGCTAGACCTGGTTTAATCCTACTTAAGAAACAAGTTCATCTTGCGAGTTCTTTATCCACGCCAGTGGGACGCAGGTGGTTTCAATGCATCCCTCTTGGTGGAGTCTGGAGGACGTGGCACAGAGGTTGTAAAACAGCTACTCCGGTATGAAACTCTTAAAAACTAGATAAAACCAGAAAGAGTCGAAAGTGCATTGAAATCTGTATATTTTTATTGTTATTTTTATATTTTTATTGAGTTTATTTCGACCTAACACTGCCACAAAACTGTTTTGTTTTGTGTCAGTGTACCCCAATTTTTTTTTTTTTATAAAAAAATGTCGTAGTGTTGGATTGGATCGCAAGGAGTGGAAGAAGCTAGGAGAGGTCTTTGCGCAGCAGTGGAACCTTACGTCTAAATATAAAAATAAATGAATAAACTAACTTATTATCTACTAGCGGTCCGCCCCGGCTTCGCACATCATATATTCTATCGCCTATGTTCATCAGGGATAATAAAGGATTCTAACGGTGAAAGAATTTTTCGTTTCGGTCCTGTAGTTTCGGAGCCTATTCAATTCAAACAAACCAACAAATCTTTCCTTTTTATAATATTAGTACAGTGTTTGGAAAATCTCCAGCGTTTTATTATTATGATTAATAATTCTATTACTTTCTGTTTACCTACTCTAACCGTAGCTACGTTATCATATGTTGTTCTAGTTAATCCCACTTACATAAACGTATTAACCTTTACTTGACTAGCTAGGTCTTTTGCACCTGTGTTCGGGGCCACACGATAACACACTGTCAGATCTCTTGATGAATTGCTTATTAGATTGTCGGCAACGTTCCATGTTTTGCGCTTATTTTCGCGCCAATATTGCCATCTCGCTCTTTTTTTCGAGAAATTTATCGACGCCGGTTTCTACCACGTTTGCCTTATTAAGTTGTCGTTTATTTTTTTCAGTAAAGATTCTCTAAAGTCGTAAATTGCGGTATTAGCTTTTTGCTTGGGTAAATAGTTATTTATTTTATTCTTCAATCCGACTTCAAATAAAACTGCGGCTTTATTCAGCGCAGTTTTATTTTGATTCCTGCCTTTTTAGATCGTAAGGTATTTCAAGCAAAATTTTAATCTGGATGACAACACCAGCCATTTTTAGGAAATAGAAATACATACTGACACCTCTTTAGAATCCGGGATATAAATGGAATAAGGTAACCTATACACTATCCAAACTAGATTGGAATGTTTGTACACCAAAATCTGAAACTCACTTGCGAGTTTCAGATACAATTGTAAGGAATATATTTTACTGAAGGATAGATCTCAAATCGACAAGTAATTTAAATTGCGTATAAAAAGACGCAACATTGTGATTTTTAGGTTCAGTATGGGCGGTTTGTTTACAAACATTCCACAACGGGTTTGGCTAGTGTTAGAGAGAATCTATTAGAATGTATTATTCACTTACTGCTAACTCATTGTTAAGTTAAGTAGTATTGCGTAGTGTGTCATCGATTAATGTTTGACTAATGTTACTGAAAAGCAGACGTCTATAGATTTACGACTTAACTTAAAAAATCTGCGTAAAAAATATTTGTACCTTTTGGTGTATGTTTTTGATTTCCAAATCTCCCGATGTTTTAGGCTCATGCTCTCAAAATAAGAACGACTTTTTCTTTGTTACAGATGCACACAGAAGATGAAGCGACAATTTGACCAATCACAATGAAGAATCACAATCCAGTGAACGGCCGCGCCATGACCGGCCAACAACTATCACCACCCGGCAAACCTGGCCAGCAACTACACCATCACAGTAAAAATGGCCCCCAGTTAGAACCACTCGATAAAAGTGATCGTAAATCAGAACATTCTGGAAAAAGTGGTCAACAATTAGATCCACTCGAGAAAACAGACTCACATGGTCATAGACTGCTCCACCTAAAACGGAACCTCAAATTAGAAGACCGAGGTGGTTTCAGAAGAAATGTCTTCGACAAAAACAAAAATAGCCTTTGTACAAATGACATTAGTGGTTATAATACGACTTTCGATAAAACAAATAGGTTCAATAAAGTTAGATGGTGCTTTACTAGTGTAAAAAGACTTTTATTAGTGGTTTTGTTAGTGATTGTGTCGGAGGCGAGGATATGTTCAGCGAGGAATTTTCAAGGTAAGCGTAGTGTAATAAGTTTTTTATTAGTTTCTAAGTTAGACAGCGCAATGCGAAAAGGCACGAACGCTGACGCAGCAGAATCACCGAGACTGATATAAAACAAAATCATTTGGCTTCTGGAGAGGAAACTCAGCATCTTGAAGTCGTTGGCTTTTACGATCCATTTCCAATTTGTTCTTAATACGTTGTGCGAAATTTCGAGAGTGAATCGACGTTGAATTTGAGCATAAACTTGTTTAAAAGACGATGAATATCGATCGACGAGACTCTGCTGTAATGTAATGTTTAGTATCTTAACACTTTCATTTCCCTCGACGCACACGTTTATCCAGACTCCTGAGACTGGGCAGTAAATGCATTAATTGTAAATTTTAAATTTCCTGCCTACTATCTAAGAATAGAAGACATCACTTAAGACCTAGCGTAGACATAGGTAGAGTTGCATCGTTTTGAAATGCGTCGGCCTTAATCTCACCTCTTTACACTGACAAAGACACAAACCGTTTTTTAAAATTAAAGGTTGGTTTTATGTAACAAGAATGATTCAGCAGGTAGTTAGTTTTTTCAGTGTTGTTTAATACCTATTGACATTTCAAGAAAATGAATTAAGAAGACCATATTTTTTTATGCTGTTTGAAGCTATCGTCTTACTTGTAAACTTATTCAACTTGTGACATTTCCGAAACACTTGTTCAAGTGGCCGTTATGGCTAGTTTTTATCCGACTTCGAAAAAAGGAGGAGCTTCTGTGTTCGGCTGTATGTATGTTTTTATGTAAGTCGTCGATTGTTCGGTCATGGACTGATTTCGAAAATTATTTCGGTAGTGTTTAAAAAATGGTCGCGAGGTGGTCCCATATACATTTTATGCCTTACTGGTCAGTACTGTTCGCGCAAAACTTAAAAAACAGTGTAAATATTAAGGAACTTGTAGTCGGTTTTTAGTTTTTTTAAACAATCAAATTATAATTTCTAGTGCTCATTCGCAGTGCATCTAACTTAGGTTTGGATTACGGCTGTTACAAACTTTTGTTGTAACGTTGTTGGATGTACGAAGTTGAAAGGTTAAATTTCTTCTTTCTTTTGCAAGTAATTTTCTTCTAAAAATAGGTTTGTTAAACACATTATTATGTAAGCAGTTTAAAGTTTTGATGAAGCTCTGATAGGTTTACAAAATACCTAATGTAACTCTCAGACTAAAGAAATTTCGGAATATCATCGACCTTCCAAATCAGTTTTTACAAGAAATGAAATAAGTTCCCATAAATTTCCGGTTTCGGCGGGACTCGAACCCGCGCCCCACCCTAAGTACAGGTGTGCTCTAACCAACTAAGCCACGAAACCCTTAGTCGGTTCAACCGAAAATCTTTGGGACCTCTTACGGACTATAGCGCCGGTGGCTCCACCTACAGGGGTTAGGGTGGGGCGCGGGTTCGAGTCCTGCCGAAACCGGAAATTTTTGGGAACTTATTTCATTTTTTAGAGATAAACAAAGTGCGGTAAGCACTATAACAAAAAAACCTCAGTTTTTTTAAAGCATTGACTTTGCTGTGCGACCCGCAGGGTACCCGCCTCCGATTGGAGAACCACCAGGTATACTTGTGCGCCGTGGGCCGTGAAAGTGTTAAATGACAATTTCCAGCAAGTTCTTAGCTTCTATATCTTCAGGTACTGATCTTCTTGTGGTGTGTCTGTTGCGCGCTTTATGGCAACATTTCGATTTCGGGTCGCGACTCGTGGTTCCACTAATTTGACCCACTGGTGGGACAGTGTGTCGATTTAATCACGTGGACTTTACAAAACTGAAGTAATGATAAACAAAATGTACGGAAATAAATAAAATTCGCTTCGTAACGAGTCGCTACGAGACAGCAACCATTCATAATTTATTCGAGACTTGTCTTTTTGAGTCACTGACTAGTTTTGGGTTAATTTAGAAAGGCGAAGATGTCAAAATCCATTGTTTTCTAGGCTTAGTCATTTGTTAGTACAAGTGTTAATTGAATGAAGCCGTTTATGAATAGATGAGTAAGTGACCGCAAATCAAGTATTTGAGGTTATGCAGAAATCCCTGGTTTTCCTCTAAATGAAGTTTGGTTACAATACTTTGTAAGTAAACAATGAGATTAGGTAGGTATTAAGTTAGTCATTACCTATGAAGTCATCATACGTAGGCTACAAAATTCCATGACGCTAATTTAAGATCAATTAGTAGTATTCATTACGTATGTAAGCGGGTTAACTACGAACCTTATTTGTGTTGGAAGAACACCAACATTTCGTCCCTTAATGAGGGACTTCTTCAGGGTGCACTCGCTCGGAGGGACGCGGAACGCGCGTGCCTAGAACCGCACTCACCTTGAAGAAGTCCCTCGTGAAGGGAGGGGTATAAGGTTCGTAGTTAACCCGCTTGCATCCGTAATGAATTCGTCAAACTACGATAGTTTTTACAATTAGTAGTACTTATACTTATTCTGTGATATTAACAAAATCACAAAGAAAGAAATAGTGTCAATGGTTTCATTGGGGAAGGTTCCACAGAGACGCGAGGTTGTGGGTTCGATTCCTGAATAAATAGTTTTTAAGGTGGGACTGAACCTACGACGTCCCCGATTGTAATGAACTTTTGCATACATAATCGGATAAGAAATAGCGATGTTTGTATCGTTTTACTTTTTGAAAATACATAATCATCATTAAATTTGAGCGAAAGTAATAAAATCGCTTGGAAATGGATAAAAATGAATTTTTGCTCTCACTTTATGATGATAAAATATTTTGAAAAACTAAAACGATACAAACATAGCTATTACTTATCCGATTACGTATGCAAAATTTTATTAAAATCGGGGACGTAGTTTGCAAATGAATCGAAAAGTACGTTTGTATGGGAGCTTAGAGGTTCAGGGCCTTCGTTGTAGGTAATTTGCTCTGGGTGTGGGTTTCTCAGTAGTTCAAAATAAGACACTACCTATTTCCCCCTTGAACAAATTTACTCAAGGAGGAAAAGTGGAATAATAAAAAACGGGGAGGGGAAAATTCTGGACTTTTTAAAAATGAAATTCCAGTTTTCCTTCTTATGGGGGATTTGTCAAGGGAGTTAACTGAAATAAGCCATATTTACCTACTTAAGTAATAAATGCCACGTTAAAATATATAACGGTCTGTTCTTTTTCAAATCTCGAAAAGTTCTTACAAAAGCAAAATCACCAAAAAACATTACTGAATTAAATCTACTTTTACTGAAAACAAGGCACGATCTTTTCTGCAAATTCTACACTTTAAGCGAAAGGCTACCTAGGTTTTAAAAGTAGGTAATTTTGGTAGTTAAAGAGTTTTTAGCTGAGAGAGCTCTTTTGAGATTTATGTGATTGTAAACTCTTAGCTGCTTCTGAACGCCTGGTACTGGTAATCTTGTGCTCGTGCACTTTTTTAACCCTGAAGTTTACCAGGAGTTTGTGCTGTTGAAATTAGGTGTTCCGCGATCATCCCACTGGCTTCGACCCAAAGTAGTCCGAACACGGAAAATCAAATTTAACGCTGATTTCATTCCTCTTTCGTCCCATTTTGAAATTTCTAACAGAAAAGTAGTCAAAATACTCACTCATCAGTATCCACTCGCTGTTCGTGTAAAATCTTGATTTACTATTTTCCTTAGGATTTTTTTTACTACGTTTATCTTAAGCAAAGTACCAGGAAAGTAGGAATGCATAGAATATTTAGGTAAAAGCACAAAGAATCATCTAAACGTAACCATTCGACGTTGTTTCTGTGAAAAATGTTTTGAAAACGAAATACATACTTCACAGCTTCAACTTCATACCTAAAATAGGCCAAACCAAAAAACGAAACACGTGTAAAAACGCGAAATTTCCCAACACCATTCTCAATGTACTGTTAATTGCGTTAATTTTTTAATAATCAGCACTAAATCCTCAAAAGCACGAGTTGCGTGGGTGTTCGTTCGCACTCTCCCATTAAGAGCTTGAAACGGGCTCTGTTGTAAGGTTAACTGTAATTTTCCACATTATATTAATTATATTTTCTTGAGCATTAGTTATTTAATATACTCACTAATTTCTGCCCGCTGGCTCCGCTCGCGTTTTTACTTTAAGAAGTCTTTACTTTATTTTAGAACTACATCTCTTCAAAATTTCAGCATAATCCGTTCAGTATTTTTGGCGTGAGACAACTAATATCCAAAATTCGTATCTAAAATATAAAGTAATAAATATTGGTGGACCATTCACACAGCATTCATCTATTAAGCCCAAGTTAAGCAGAGCTTGTGTTATGGGTACTAGATAACTGATATACATCATCATCATCATCAGCCTATATCAGTCCACTGCTGGACATAGTGATATACATAATACAATACATTACGTAGATAGATATTGTTTATTATACATAGAAAACGACCAGAACACCCGGAACAAATGTCTGCAGATCGTTACCTAGTTAGTTTTTGATTGTAATCTCTCAAAATGTATAAAGTGTATTTTATTTTTTATAAGCCTTTTTACAACTATGGGACCACAATTGATGCAAAGAGCGCAGGATATGGACACCTGGAAGATCCTGGAGAAGGCCTTTACCCGAAAGGGGCCTTAAACTAACAACAATTTGAAAATATACTATGTGGAGTGTGAGCGGAGCGAGTCCATGAGAGCTGAGCTTAGTGATTTGTACAATGTTAACCTTATGGATATTGGTGTTATCCAAGTTATTTTAGCTGCACCACTGAGTGATGCGGCAGTAAAATTATTTAGGTTAGTTTTAGATGTAATTTAGTTGTATAATTGTTTATATACGGGACTGACATAGTCAGCAATGACTCAAAGTCCCATAAAAAAAAAATAAAGATAAAAAAAAAAAAAAATGTTACACTTTTTACTGTTTTTTTAGTTAAGGAAAATAAAGGCTCATATATTAGGCTCTACTAGCTCTACATCCAGACTTTGACGTGCTTGCAGGAGAATGGATGACGTTCCGACATACATGTTTGGAATTCGCTGAAGGACTCTGATTTTTAAATTGTTTTTTATTTATTTTTCTATTTTGTGACATAACCATATAATTTACTGATTTTTCTTTTTACATTATTTATTAATGATTTAATTGTGTATAACGTTTAAGAATAATTAGTGTAACATGATGTACTGACTAGAATTAAATTAAATTATTAATATTATTTTGATATGATCTAATCTTCTCGATTTAAAAACCGGTAAAAAAATCAAAGCGCACGGGCCTAAGTCAAGTGCCCTTCAGAAGGAGAAGCTTCACTTGGAAGCTCATTTTGCAGGAATTTCCTGACGATCCTACAGATTATTATTATTATTATATGAACAAAAAACACTGACAAAATATCTTTCTTCCATAAACAATCACCGACAAATCGACGGTTATAAAACAAAAATAATACCCTCAAATCGGATAAAAATCATATCCCATCAACGAAGTAACGAAACAATCAAACCAATCCGGATAAATTGAAAAGCTACAAAAATAACACCATAATCTTCAAAACATAACCCTTTTCAAAACTGAATACATTCATCTGGCTAATCGATTGCGGCGCCGGGTGTACAGTGAACCTGGGAGAGTCAGAAAGGGTTAAAAGGATTAAAAAATAGTACCGGATTAGGAGGGTGCTTGAAAAATGAAATTATTTTATCTTTGCTGTTTTTTCACAAACGATGTCTTTTTAAGCGATTTATGTCGCAATTGATATTGAAAATTACTTAAAGTGATTGAATGCGAACCCATAGAAGGATTTCCAATGGTAGTTTTTAGGGTTCCGTACCCAAAGGGTAAAAACGGGACCCTATTACTAAGACTTCGGTGTCCGTCTGTCCGTCTGTCACCTCATGAACCGTGATAGTTAGACAGTTGAAATTTTCACAGGTGATTTATTTCTGATGCCGCTATAACAACAAATACTAAAAAACAGAATAAAATAAATATTTAAGGGGGCTCCCATACAACAAACGAGTTTTTTTGCTGTTTTTATAGATTATGGTACGGAACCCTTCGTGCGCGAGTCCGATTCGCACTTGGCGGTTTTATTTTCTATCGTCTCTTCACCACCTAAAGCTACGCGATTGCTAGAGGCAAATCTAACGGGTTTGGTTGTCAATTGTCAAACTAGGCCAAGATCTCGTACTCACGAGAACATCGTGGTAACAAACTCGAATTACATAAAATTCAACATGTTTTTTCTTTGGTGCCTTTAAAGTAAAAACACGATTAATAAACAAAATACGATGAAAAAACATGAAAGTGCACTGTTTTGCACATAATGTGGTCGAGATCTCAGGATTCGTAGGTTATGTTATGATATCACTAATGTAAGGTTTAAAAAAAATATGAAAGTGCACTGTTTTCCACATAATATGGTCGAGGTCTAAGGATTCGTAGGTTATGAATGACTTATGACTAATTATTTAGTTCCTGGAACCAATTTCTTCATAAGTTTTGTAGTTTTCTTTTAAATAAAAAAAGACTAGATTTTTGCGCTCCACCCTTCCAAAAAAGTATGCTCTGTCTCGCTCCTATTAACGCAAAATCCTATGCCTATCCTTTTCACAAAATAGATTTGTATTCTGAACTGTTTTACCAAGCAAATTCCTAATCCATTAAGATTTCGACTCCCTCCAGCGAACACACTTCCAAAGTCCCAGGAGGTAAATATTTCACCCCCATCCATGTAATATATTCCCGCCTAGACCTCATCTTTCTCTATTTTGCATGAAGGGGGGATTTAAATTGTGTAATCTAACTTTCAAAATTCATTCATACATTCAACGCCATCTAGCGATGGTGAATTGAAACAGTGGATTCTTTTTGTCATTTGTGTTTTGACTACAGTGAGGGGTTGTCAATGAATTGATATGTAAAATACATTAAATTATAATACTTTTATTCATGTAGTCGTACAATTTTATATGGGCCAGTAAAACTCATGCTGCGCTGAGAATCTTTTCTGATGTATCATATTTTGTTGGAGATAAAGTTTTGAAGCCTAATCAGATAAAAATTTTAGCAGTAGGGGACACGAAATGCAAGACTGAATTTTATGCTATTGTTTAAAAAAATATACAAGATTTTATTTGACACTTTGTCCTGCATGTTTATAGCATGTTTAATATTAGAAATGATGGACACATTGTACTTGTAAACCCATGTCAACTTTCTAGAACTTAACAGTCTTTGAGCTAAGCCGCGGACTGACAAGACGATCATGGCCAACGGATAAAGATTCCTTGTTGACTATGGAACCCTGAAAAACATCTTGAGAATTTATTCATACATTTTGTTACTGTCATTTTGGTTTTGTACTGGAATCAGGTTGGTTTCCCAGAAAGGTAGGCTTATGACTTACCATGCCACGTGAAGCAAGAAATAGCAATTTTGCTGTTTTATTTTGATATTTCAAATCAAGGAACGTGAAGCCAAATTCCAAGAATCCCGTACACACGTGCCAACTTTTACAAAGCTCCACATTCGCAAACTTTCTCTGCTCAAACATTTCATTGTGAAAAAGTTGAAGCTTCCACAGGCATAATGTCGAATATCATTTTTGTCACTTTTTTCAGGCCTTTATACGATTCACTGTTCCCTTTGTCTTCATTTAGGAAGCCATTTTTCTTGTTTACTTGGTAATCCGGTTACGAAGCATTGCTTTTAAATAAAACTGAGTAGGTCGGGACTTACCTCTTTCAAGGGTTCTTAAGTTTTCTAATAGTACAGTAGAACTCCAATTATCCGAATTAATGGGGACCGGGACCCATTCGGATAATCGGATTTAAAAAAAAAAATTGCCATTGTCGTTGTATCGACCACTCGCTCGCACTAGTTCATGTTGGCCTCTCAATACCAGGCGCATATTATGCGCCTAGAAATGATAAGATATCGTTGATATATTATATCAACGATATCTTATCATTTCTAAGGACGTAAGGCCTTACAAAGCTGTTTTGTATGGTATAAAGATTTATTTGCTGCTTGCAAATTGTCTATGTCTAAAAATTCAGACAGTATCTTTGAGTCTTCATATTTTATTTTGAACAAATATGGTATTCTATTTCAAGATTCGTTAATTTCATTCTATTATAATTAAGAAATTATATAAGTTCCCAAAATTTTTCGGTTTCGGTAGAACTCGAACCTGCGCCCCATTCTCAGTACGGTTAAGCTCTAACCAACTAAGCCACGAAATCCTTAGTCGGTTCGTCGAAAATGACGAAAATCTTTGAGACCTCTTAAGGCTCCAGCGCCGTTAGAGGCCGTCTATTATAATTTCTAGACGTTAGAGGCCGTCTATTATAATTTCTAGACGTTAGAGGCCGTCTATTACAATTCTTAATGCCATGCTAACCGACAAACAGTTCCTGCACACAGATTTAAAGCCTCCATTTTCGCCATTATCCCACGGATCTCCAAAACGGGACGTTTTCATTTTGTAAAAGTAGCGGTAATGACATCGTCGGGTTTCCTCTCCCCGTGTGTTGTTGAATAAATTATAAAAATACTGTTGGGCTTATCATGCCATTGGGGCGTCGATTTCTGAACTGACGATTTTGTTATTTGGCTAGTATCCATATTTTTTTAGCAAATGACACAAATTACGAGTATTTTTGAAGACGCTTGAAACAAAAAAGTATAGAGTACTAGTTTTTTTTTAGTTTATTTACTACTAGCGAATTTAACGCGGGTGAAATTAGAATTTAACATTTCTAAAGGTATTATTCCCATAAATCACCCATGGTAAGCTTTTTGCTTTATAGTGCGTTACTCGCACTGGGTAAATCTTCTACGAAAACTTTTTAATAATATCCCAAAACTTTTCGATTTTGGCAGGATTCGAACCCGCGCCTCACCTTCAGTACAGTTGCGCTCTAACCAACTAAGCAACGAGATCGACACGTACCTGGTCGAAAATATCTGGGACTTCTTACGACTTAAGCGTCGTATTAGCTCCACCTACAGGGGAAACCTTGAGAGATTATCCAAACCCATGGTAATTTAATGTTTTACAAGGACAAAAAGTAGCCTATGTTACTCTCCATCCTTTCAACTAACTCTGTACCAAAAATCAAGTCGATTGGTTGCTTAGTTAGGGGATGAAGGAAGGACAAACAAACAAACACGCTTTCGCATTTATAATATTAGTTAGGATTTAATTTTGAGATCCAGCGGCCTAGTTATCGCTGATTATGTGCAGAAATTGGCTGTGGCGGTTGAGACGTAAGAATTGATCCCAGTCTGTCGTAAGAGCAGACTAAGGCCCGTATTATGAAAGCTTCCCCAAGCATTACTTAAGCAGTCATTACGTGATCTCTACTCAAGCGTTAATTACTCAAGTAATGCTTGGTAACCGTTCAATAATATGTCTAAGCAGTTACTCGAAGGCGTGGACGGAGGAAATCCGCTCTTGACGGCTACTTGAGTGAGTGTAGATTTTGACATGAGCTCCCAAGCATTGTTTGAAAATTAGTATTCACTCAAAACTAGACATAAGCATCACTCAAGCAGAGCTCGATGACTGAGCATGCTTTCATAATACGGGCCTAAGAAACCCAACCGGAGGAAGAGCAGCTTCTTTCTGTTTATTATTAACACTTCTACTTCTCAATAATCCGCTGGCCAAGGTCGGTGATTATGGCAAAATCTCCGTGGTAAGTGGGGTTAGAATTTGCATCACCCCAACTCTTCGCGTGGGTGTCGTAGGAAGCGACTAAGGGACATACACTAGGGTGGGCAGGAGCGCCTCTTGCAGAATAGATCTACCACCGAACTGCGTTTCCTAACCTGCATGCTCTGCGTGGGAATTATGGGCACTACTCCTCATGAGATAAAAGCCGATTAGGCGATTATCAGGGGGTGGCCTGTGTCCAGCAGTGGACTATTATAAGCTGTTGAGGTCGAGAAGGATGTGCAACAGTGGACAAATGAAAGCTGATGAGATTGTGGGAAAAATATCATGTAACATTAATAAACTGTTCACAAAAACCTTGACCAAAAAACTAAAACAATGGCTATAGAAATATAGCGCATTCAGTTTCAAAAATTCATTTGTGTACTTTTCCGGCTATCCACCAGGTGACCAATGAAATTCGTAACAGTACATAGGTTGAGATGTATAGCTGGTCCAATCCAAACGAATCTTTGTTTTATTAATATAAAAGCAGAAATGAAAGCGTAATGAATGTATAAAATGACACGGCTAGGTACCTTATCATCTTCAATGTGTTATGACTTTGTAGAGGTAATTTTTTCTTGGTGCATTTAGAATTCCCTAAAAAAAATTAGTAAACATTCTTTTTTACATGTAACAAAACTGTCTGTTAACAATGAAAATTAAGATCAATGAACAGAATTAAATGAAAACTAGTATTTACAATTGAAACAATTGAGCTAACTACAGACTGTTGCAAACAATCTACAGGTAGCTCAAATGAAAAGTGTTTTAACTTTTGTCCAAAGCATGTTGTATTTTTAAATAGTTGCTCAAATCAAATCAAATCAAAAATTCTTTATTTGCATAAATACAAATAAAATAAAATACTGACACGGAAATAAAGTGGTATTTTTTATTTCTGTCGCTTCGGTATGTAAACTCAAGTAAAGAAGCGCGGCTGAGTTCTATTGCCACTTTTTTGTTATAAATCTGTTAAAGATTACTTACTTTTACTTCATCAAAAATACAGAAACAAAACCTGGTTCAGTGTTACCCAGCTGGTTAACTGTTTACCTACACCGCACGTAGTTGGCAACATACTACTGACCTGATTCCGTACCGTACATCCCATAGTTTCAGTCTACAATAGAGGCCGCAAACACGACCTCCATGCTTGCCTGATGTTGTGATAAGAGGTACTCTATTTTGTTGCACTGTAGTTGTGAAAGTTTATAGTTATGTTAATCAGTAGAAGATTAGGGACGTTGATTTAGATTATCTGGTTCCCATCACAGACTCTGCTTACGTAACTTCAATTTGGGCTACTCTCTGCTAGCGATGATGATGTGAGATTCCGTTTTTGATTTTTGGTCACCGCGATACTGGCTTTAAAATAAATTAAAAAAAAAAAAAAAAACATTTATTTCAGACCGACAGATCCATAGTAGGTACACGATTTCAAAATTAATTAAATAAAAATTACATTAAATTACACAATTAATAAAATAAAATTAAAATCAAATAAAGTTAACAATTAAAATCGAAAATCAAATTTAAAAAAATTAAAATTAACAGATCATTGAGCCACCAGCGATGATACTGGTTTCAGCATCATCATCCAGTGGCCCATGATCCAGTGGCACATGATACTGGCTTTGCCTAGTGTGGAGACCGCAGGAAATCTGTACTTACCTGAACTGTCGTTAAAAAAAACAATATTCAATTTACCCGTTCGTTGGTCGGTCCCTCGTTTATAGAGTAAAAAATTTGTTACATGTTTTTTTGTGTAACTTACCTATATTCTAATCAATAAATCTGTTACAGCAAAAACACTTCTAAGCTTTATACAAAAAAATCTTCATTATTAGGGTTCCGTACCTCAAAAGGAAAAAAGGAACCCTTATAGGATCACTTGGTTGTCCGTCGGTCTGTCCGTCTGTCAACCCTCTTGCTCAGAAACGCGTATCGAGTATCGAGGTATTGAGTTGAAATTCACATCATATACTCAGGTTCGTAACCTCTTGGAGTCGCGATATATATCAAACTTCTAATTCAATGCATATAAAAGTTACAGCCGTTTGCCCATTTATTTTTATTTTTGCCCATCATTTTCCAATGGAGTCACATGCACACAAAACATATAGGGTACTTATCCGTTGACTTAGAATCATGAAATTTGGCAAGAAGCAAGGTCGTAAAGCATAAGTAAAGGAAAAAATCTAAAAACCGTAAATTTGTTGTTAATTTACAAAAAAAGTTTGATTACTCACGTGTAGAAGTTTGTACGGAACCATTGATGCGCGAGTCTAACTCACACTTGACGTTTTATTATTCTTGTTATAGATGTTGATAAGATGTTGGATTATTGCCAAAATAAATTGACACAAACTCTTTTTCTCAAACCCTTATTATCGAAGATGAGCTTATTGATCCTTATTAAACCTGTCAATTTTAAACGCGAAATAGGGATAAGTCTTATAAATTGTTTTTATGAATAAAAACCCTGCTAACAGGCCAACACGTAATAAAAATAAACACCAACCGAGGTCAAAGTAAGCGTAAAAACATCATAATCTTATTATGAGAAATAAATGAAACGAGAGAATTAAAATGGAAAACAACAACATTTCATACCTTTCTTACTTATTCCTACTTAAGGCGAAGTCTAGTACGAGTATAAAAATACTCGTACTTACTTACTTGTAAGGTAAAAACCTTACACGTAAAGATGCGTCACGAAAATATGTTCAAATACAGTGCAACGCCACTTTTATAATAACGGTGGTGTTTTTCTAAAGAATCGGTAAATCTACGAGTTTTGCAGACAGATTGGTAATTGTAGTAGAGGTGTTAAAAATACACAGAGGGTAGCTGCTGTTCTTCCTCTGGCAGGTTCTCTTAGTCGGTTCTTACAAAATCCATGGACGAGTTGGAGGGGTCGATTCTAACGCTGCGACCGCCACGGCAAGCTTAGTCATAACATAACAAATATTTCAGACGCCTTAAAAACCTAAGTAATCGTAGTACGGCAAGATAAGTTGTCAAGTAAATTTAAATGTTCGAAGAACGGAACGTAAAGTCCCACCTTAACAGCATAAATGTCCCAGAGAAATAATGAAACGCAATAAAATATACAATCACATTAAGAATTCTCCCGTAAAGGACTTTCGCGAATATACCACTTGAAACAAAGACGATTTTCCCTTACAGGAACAAGCTTGGAAGAAAAAATCAAACATTTCAAGTTTTGCGAGGATTTTTGAAAGAACTTCCGAATCGTATAAATTAGGTTTGAGAACTTTATTAGATTGTTTCTTGTTGTACACTGGTTTATTTAAAGATGAGTCATGATGATGCTTAAAACTTAAAATAATACTAATCATCCCGTTGTGACTTTAATACCTATAAAAACATTAAAAAAAAGTTTGTGCGGCAGAAGTCTTGAGTCTCTTGCTTTCCGGAATATTTAATCGATGTTATTCCAAAAGCAAGCACAATTTTTTGGTTGTTTTCTATACCACGTCAGGTAAATTTGTAAGGTTGACAACTTTTCAATTTAGGTACTGGAAATTATGTGAATTAGAAGCTTGATTCGACGAGCCAAAACGTTATGCATTGTAGGACGCCATGTCCAACAGTGGTCTATTATCCACCGTTGGAATCTGAGGCCGTTAAATCTAAATGACCCGAAATGTGAACGTAACTCGAGATTGCATTCTACCACCTGAGAAATAAAACAAAAATTCCACTGCAAGTAGATCTCGTAACAACTGGTTCATAATCTGTAGTTAGTACATAATCTGTGGACCGTGGGTGGAAGATTGATCGCTTGGTATGATGTATGCGTGCTGTGCCCTTAAGGCGCGCGTGGATGGATGTGGTAAGTGCCCAATCAACTGACGCCTCCCGATCGAGAAGTTTGATTGAACCCTCTGACACTGTAGTCTTATTAATTGACTGCAGAGGCGTCAGAGGACTGACACTGAATTTAAATGTAGGTACCTGAAATTAATCGAAGAAATCTAAATAACATAATTCTAGTAATCGCATAAAAGTTTGTCAGCGTTTGCTATTGTGAGCAGCGGCGAAAGGAAGGGAAGTATAAATAAGGTAAGAAAAAATACTGGGCTTGTAAGGCGAGTAAAACTAAAATACGACTTTTTAGCCTATAGTTTTGTTCGTATTGCTGCTAATTCAGCTAGTATTTTGATTTCTAGAAATCAAAATACTACCGTGCATGTGCACGTACCGTGCGTGGTAGTATTTTGATTTCTAGAAATCAAAATACTACCACTTAACCAGCTAGCCGAGCTAGCAGCTAAACCAATTTCTAGCGTGCATATTAGAAATAAAAATTAAAGAAAATTGGCTATAAACAATTTGATAATTATATCTCCAGTCTCAATCGCATACCATGTTTCATAATAAATATGCGGCGGACATTTATTAAATTGCCGCCTCTATTTAAAACTCGTTCTTAGCTCTATGCCACATTAAGCTGTCCTAATGTCATCCATAAATTAAATAGTCTCTAATGAGTTAGATTATGATGTGGTTTATTTGAGTATATTAATTTTGTATTGCATGGGTGGTCTTTTAATCGATCTTTATAATCGATTTAGAATCGATATTTCACGCATTCATGGCGTAACTTGCATGACATATACAGAGATATAACTGGTCTGTTCTAGATGATCAGTTGGTAACATTTTTTACCCATGATGTAGATACATAAATGATAGGTAAAATGTTTTTAGCCCCAGGCAAAGTAACATTACTTAATCTGTGCCCCAGGTAAAGATAACCGTGGCGGGCATGCCGTGGCGGTGGCGTCGTTAAAATCGACTCCTCCAACTCAGTCCGTATCCTAAAAGTCATCCAAAAGGAATCTACTAGATGAAAGGCAGCAACTTCCTTCCGAGTATTATTAACACCTCCACTGCGACCACTTATCCGCCTGCTAAGCCCGGTGATTATTGCAAAACCCCTCGTTTGTGGGAGGCATGTCCAGTTGTGGTCATAATGTGTGCTAATTAATAGTTAAAGTAACAAATCTGAACAAAAAAGCCTTGATGCGTATCTAGAGGTCTATCCTAAAATAGATAGATAGAAAATGCTTTATTGCACACATAACTTAAAAATAACAGACAAAGATAAAATGGAGTACATAAGAAAAATGTGACAATTGGCGGTCTTATCGCTCAGGAGCGATCTCTACCAGACAACCGTGGATGGATAGGATCGTTGTATTGAACGGACTACGTTGTACGGACTATTTTAAAAAAAAGTCAAGTACTTTATTACTTTGGAATAGAGAATAAACACGCGCCAAAATCCAAACAATCATCGTATATTGTTATAGTTCCCCTTTCAGTTTCAGCCCATTTACCTTCGTACCAACTCGTTCTAAGCCAATTGTAGAGTTAGCAATCTACCAAACAGAATACCAAACATAAACAATGAATACCTAATTCTCTTGATAATAATAGTTAGTATTAGTTTAAGTCATTGTAATATTTTGAAATCCTATTTTTTTATACCAATTAATTTATTTGCCTGCATTATCAAAAACTATTTAATTTTTAATATTCTATTTTGATTTATTTTGTAAAATTTTAACTTGTTAGATAATTATAAATAATGTGTCTTAATTTTAAGTAACTAATGTAATTGGTTTTATAAATCGTGTTAGTTACTAAACAACATATTTAATAAACAATAATAAACACACACGCCCACTTGTGTACGTTTATGGATATCTTATAGTAGCTTATAAGCTAATAAGCTACCACTATATATCAAATAGAAAATTCTAACAAACAGAAAATAGAGACATTATGTTGCATTATGTTATAGAGCATAAAAATTCGAGTGTTTTAAAGTAGTTTGGAAAGTTTTTAGGTGGACTAAATCTTGATGCCAACCTAAAAAAAATTATTAGGGCCTTTTTGTTGCTTCAACATCTTATATCTGCGTATTTAATAATAACAAGCGAGAGCTCTACATAATGAGCTGTCTTTTTCTATCTTTCCTTCGTTCCTCATCAGCACGTAATACGTCAGTCCACTGCTGAATATGCCTTCCAGAAACAAGCACCTCGATTGGCAAGCGGATCACTGACCGCTTTTTTTCTTGAATGTAGCCAAAACTGCCGCCACTTCATACGCCGCGCCGTGTCTAAATCTTTAAGACTCTGTATAAAGCAAGGTGCCCAATATAGTGAAGCGTGCGAAACGGCAGACGCCAGACGCACTGAGTCAGCACAAAACAAATTACAGTTTTGTATAGTTTGCACTATTTGAGTTTTTGATAGGAATTACCTGAAACTTGGAATTTGTATCGAGTGCTTACGTTCCAATTCACGGCAGCCTTTTGATATGTTGATTAAAATATTGTTTCGTGGAATTTGTGGGCTTTTAGGATTCATTTATAAGATGACTTCTGTGACGCGGTCGGCGAAGGTCCGCCTGCGACGCAGGAGGTTGCGGGTTCAATTCCCACCTTGGGACAAATATTTTTACAAACTGCAGGTATTTGTTCCGGGTTTTCTGGTCGTTTTCTATGTATGTAATGTATTGTATTATGTATATCAGGTTATCTAGTAGGATAATACAAGCTCTGCTTAGCTTGGGGCTAGATGATGCTGTGTGACAGCATTGTTTAATTTATTGGGTTTTGGGTATTTTAGTTTCAAGAGTATGATGCTGTTATTTTTTTGCTTACCTATAGATTATTATAAATTCTCTACCTAAAGATATTTGAATGAACTCTTTGAAATGAAACACATTTGAATGAACGAAAGGATTTTTGAAGTTTGTCAGGAAAGCAAAATGGCGGACTAGACATTTCCTCTATTCAAAACCGTGTGCGACATACTGAGTAAAACATAACCCTTTGCGCAGTTGGGTAAAAATCTGCTTGATAAAGATTCGGAAAAACAAATGAGATATTAGATGAGAAATCTGGGGCCGGTATTTTTTCCTTGCATAAACCAATAATACATTAATCTACCTTATTATTTTACACCATTCTCTAAAGGAAAACCAAGGATGAATCACCTCAAGGAGAAAGTCGCTGTCATGTCGTACAAAGAAGTAAGAGGAACCACATTGGAAAGACAAAAGTGGAGAAAATTGCACCGAAAAGAGTTTATAATAGCTGTTGCCCGCAGCTTCGCCCGAG
The DNA here is from genome assembly GCA_947086465.1 of Eupithecia exiguata. Lineage (NCBI taxonomy): Eukaryota > Metazoa > Arthropoda > Insecta > Lepidoptera > Geometridae > Eupithecia > Eupithecia exiguata. The sequence goes on from OX352251.1 coordinate 5,143,254, forward strand.
CTTTTCATGCATCCCATTTTTCGGGTTAATATAGCCTGACACTCACAAATAATGTGGCTTTCTTCTGGTAAAAGAATTTTCAAAATCGGTTCAGTAGATCCAGAGATTACCCCCTACAACCTCATTAACTCGCAAACTATATCTGTTTTTAATATTAGTAAAGATATAGGTACTTCTGTAAATACGAAGTAAAGAAAACCGTAAATAAAGATAGAAAAAAAGTATTCGAATCCTGCCGAAATCGAAAATTTTTGGGATATTATTAAAAAGTTTTCGTAGAAGATTTACCCAGTGCGAGTAACGCACTATAATGCAAAAAGCTAAGAAAAAAGTAGGTAAATAAATGTTTTGGTTCGACAATTTGCAACTTACAATAAACATTAACACTATAAACCTACATTCCGTCGAGAAAAGCTTATTAACCTGTTTGCCGCGGCGCAAAATAAAAGGTAAAAAATTTATAAACGATTTAATTATATCGGACAAGTCTCTGGACGATACTTATTTCGTACAATATCCGTTCGGGACGTTTGGCGCGATTCATTCCATTGATTGTATGGAAGTTTTAATGTTATGTCCCCATTTTGTATCATTTAAAGGTAGTTTGTAAAAAGAAATGTTTTGAGTTGTATCATAACGTGAGGACGGTTGAGCCAAGATTGAGTTCAAGTTAAATTATTAAGGTTTGATGTTATATGTTTGAAAATGGAAGGATGGAAATCATGTCATGGTCATTATTAGGTCATGTCCATTATGTGAGAAATATTGGTTGTTTTTTATTGGTCAACAACAGGATTAGGAGGAGATTACAACATCTGTTGAGCGCCTGGTTACATTTCAGTAGGTCAAAAATCTCAAAGCAACTAATTTTAGTTATCTGGATATTGAACTCAAGACCATCAGACCAATTACACAATACCTTCACTAGGCCAGCGCAACTTAAGCACCAAAATATCACCGCTTCCAAAGAACTTCTAACAAAAGTTTCCCCACAAAAACAAGCAAACCGCCATCTAGCGAGCAATAAAGGAAGTTAACAAATAAAAAGCTGTTGGAAAAAGTGACCACTCCCGACGGGGCCATTGCAATAAACACGCGGGGCTGTCGAGGGGTTAACATAGCACTTTCTATTATTAAAGTGTTGAGAGTATTTATTTTGTTTGTGGACTTACCTTTGGCCTGGATAGTACCTTGAGAGGTTAAAGGCCAAAGAAGTGTTGGCTTGCGAATTTCAAGAAAGATCTGAAGGGTTAAAAAATAAATTAAATTTCAACATCTGACATTTATCTTGCTCTTAAATGTGGTTCATTAATCATTTGTCGCGCTCCTAGGTATTTTAAAGAAATACATATTTATGTATTAAATCGATTCAACCAATTTTGCTGTCACTTGTCACACTGTCACAGATAAAGTATAGCAGCTGATCTTTTAATAATTTTTACGCTACGCCTTCAGTGTCATATGACTCTACCGTAAAATTGTTCATTAGTTCAGAAATAATCAGAGAAAATTCGTATGAATTAAGAAAATCAAATAATACCCGCAAGTTCCAGCAAAAAGCCTCCATCCTCGATTTTCTTCGGTACATTTGCTATGAATAGCATAATTCACTTTTCCGACCCAATGACTTTAATATATCGCTGGCTATTAACGAGAATTGAAAGGCTCTGATGATCGCTTTCATTTTCAATTGAAATGTCTAATTTAAGCGATTTTTGTGGATAAAGATTCTATTATCATTATTACTTATTAAAAGCCAAGGAAATTAGGCCTTAGCAAAAGGAGACAAAAAAAATACAATGAATTTTCGATCGAATGTATGTACGTATGTGTAAAATAATTATTCATTATCAGTAACGTGTAGAGAAATATGAACCTGTTTTTAAAATCATGATGCGTAACTTAAAATTTTTACTGTGATGATCGCTTCTCGTATTTAAAATAAGCGTTCGAGCTATCAAACACAGATGTGTCAAGATAAAGCCATTAACTTGATGGCGACCATCTTTGTAATTCATATTGAAAAATTACACATTCCAATAACAATTCCTGGGTGATTTAAATCACCCCTAATTAAGGACATCGCCGCGCGTAATCACTCTTTTACGTCGGCCATTTTGAATTAATATCGCAAACAAAATGGCGTCTTGGAGTGGATAATAAAATTTTTATTAATCTCAGATGGGCGTGCGAATAGCTTCACAAAAACGCAATTACATATATTATTAATTTGGTTCTTAGGTTCTTAAAAGCAATGTGGTGCTTATGTAGGTTATTAAAATATTATGGGAGGGGTGTCTTGTCAAGGACGTTGGGGTAATAAGCTCATGGTCATGTGAGGAAATTGTGGACTTTGGGGTTTTAAGGACTTACTAAGCTGCTTAATGTTATAAATCGTGAAGAGCATGAGCAAGAGCACCTTTAATATAAGAAGGGTTGTGTTGCTCACCCGAACAACTACAACTGGGTATGTCCTTTATTGTGACTTAGTGTAGGTACGAAGATAGGACGGCAGAGAATTTGAGAGGTTGGGATTTGAATTGCTTGCATTATCATCTAGTTATCTATACACTACCGAAACTCGGTGTAGAATGTTGGTAAACAAGCCACGACACAAATTACTAAAACTCACATGCTGGGCATAGTTTCAGATATAATTTGTAAGCAATATTTATCGAAGGAAGGATATCAAATCGACAAAAAATGTGATTAACGTATAAAAAGACCCGGCAACAGAGTGAATTTTAGATTAAGTATGGGTAGCTTGTTTATAAACATTATACACCGAGTTTGGCTAGTGTAATCTACAAACTCTTAAAATAAATAAATAAAATAAATAAATATAATTATGTGTCATAGACAATGTGACTTGCAAACAAAATGTCTCGTCTCCCAGCTGGTTCGCAGTAACTTAAAACTTTGCAATGATCTTCATTATTATTCTGGTCTTAGCAAGGACAATTAATATACAATTTAGACGCGGCGTGAGTGTTCTGGATAACACTACAGTTTAATTGGATTATGGAACTAACCGTTGACTTTAACGATGTCGCTTGAAGTGTTTTGTCAACTTTGTCCTGTTTGCCTTTGGTGTGTGGGGTTTTTGAAACCCTATGAGGGAGAAACGTGAGGTGTTTTTTTACATTATCAACCACAGAAGCAGCCTGGAGAGTGGCTTCTTGTTGGTGGCTTATCAATTAAGAGTCTAAAAAGATCATTTAATTTTTAATCACCACACACTATTTTCATAATCCCAATTCGATTAGTTACAGAATATGCCCCTCCTTCTCCTCCTCAGCAGCCTTCATTGGTTCACTGCTGGACGCAGGCCTAATATGCCCCTACTTGATGGATATACCGTCCAGTCACACTAAGCAGTTTTCCTCCACCTTCATTTTTCATCATTTGTACTGCTGGGGTTTGGAACACGCTCCCTGCTGCTGTTTTTCCGGTCAATTACAAACTAGGTCTCTTCAAGACAAGAGTGAATAAGTATCTCTCAGACCTCCGTGATACACCGTCGGCCACCTCTTCACTTTTCACTTTTGGTGAGTGTAGACTGCAGGGTTGTGAGGCAGTGGATTGTATTTGAGAGTTAAAAACACCAGGATTAGAACTTTCATTAATTTTAATTATCGCAAGTTTTTACATACATGTTGCCGACAGGAGGGCCAACCCGAGAGGGTTGCCAGCTATATCATCATAATAAATGATTGTTCTGAAGTTCCAGCTATACAAAATAATACAATCGATTGTCCTATCGATTATTTATGTAGGTATCTTAGAGTGAGATTGTGGTCAAACGAAGGCTCTTGATTTAAAAAAATGGTAGCTGTGTCCTGCAAAGAGGAGATTCAAAAATTCATGACTGGACAAGTTGTAAGGACCAAATTCTGATCGGGTAATTTCCATGATTTTCTACACGCGATAAACATAGGGCCCAATTATTCTGACCCAATTTGTGAACAATAAAAAGTATCAGCTGTCATCGAGTAGGTACAAAAATAGAAGGGATCATTCTGACAGTAATAGTTAGGTACGACGACATACTTTGTAGATGGTGCGGTCGGACTGAATACTTTATGAATAAGGGATAAGGTATAGGCGGAAGCGATTTCTGAAAAGTAAGTGATAAAAGTAGGTGGTAGATAAGTACCTCAAGAGTTAAAGGCTCAAATATCCGCGAAAAATTTGCCATGAGAGCTGAAGAATTTGAATTTAAGAATAAGTTGTATGTAATAGTATGAATCCTTACAAACATGTTCGCGCCGAGTCTGTCAAATTTTGAAAACTAATTTGATAAAGTTTTGACGATCTTAGAGTGTGTATAAGTGGAATCGAACGCAACGTCCTCAGCTGGACATAGGCCTCCCCCATACGACGTCACAAACACCGGTCCGGAGCCGTCTCCATCCATTAACACCCTGCGTCGTCGATGTCGTCCGTCCATCGAGTGGACAGTCTCTCAACACTCCGTTTCGCGTTGCATCGCGTCAAAACCGCCAAAGCTTTTTACTCGATACGAACCGGAAAAACATAGTAAAAGAAGTTTAGTTAAATATTAAACTCAGTTTCTAGAATAACGGGTTTACTTGACAGTGATTGCTACTAAGGATTGCTATTACAAAACAAACTTAACTAACGTCACGCTACGACTACTTTACGGTCTTGTGTTTCATTTGTTACTTGATGTTTATGGTTAGTTTATGAATTAACAAAAATCGAGTGGCTCGTCCTTAGAATCGTCCTCCAAAATGTTCTTAGTAGAAAATAGTTCGCAACGCAATTCGTCATTGGAGCAAAACGTCATAAATTGAACAAGTGCTACGTTTAAAGTGAAATGACTTTGTTGTCAAACGACTACTGCTTAAAAACGAACTTCGAAAAAACTAATTTTTCTCAAGTTCGTAAGTTAGTTTGAAATGTGTTATCTCCAGAGCCCTGAATTCGGTTACTCGATATCGTATAGACGATGAGACGGCCATTTTTGTATGGCATTTGCGTAGTTCTATTTCCACAGTGTAAAAACGCTGAACAAAAATGTAATGTCGCGTCGTTGAGACAAAACGATCGCATAATCGAACTTAAGGATCTGGCTCTCTCGAGGCCTACTCTGAAAAGAAAAATATAAGTTTCTGATTCGTTTTCGTGCAAAACCAACTCTTAAGTCGCTTGCATAAAATTAGCGCTTGCACGAAAACGAATCAAACTTCGATTTCGAATTTTTTTACTCGTAAGGGTTCGATTCGATTACGAATTAAATTCGTCTTTGTAGCATCGTCGGAGGAAGCTGTATTAAATTATTGTATGCATATAAATTATGTAGGGGAGGCCTTTGTCCAGCTGTGGACTGATACAGGCTGATGATGTTACTATGTTTGTATTCAGATCAATATAAACTCACATTTAAAACGCAGTATTCATGTACAAATACAAATTATTTATTTAGGTCACAGACAGCTTAGACATACATAAAAAATAAGAGTAGATACCTAGACTCACATTACAAAGGTAGCTAACTAATTATAGTACAGTATGTCGTTCTGCAAGTTACTTAATTTTGGTTACTTATTTTAATATAAATGTAAGGCATGTAAACTTTACACTAGGATAATTCCTGTGTCGTAAAGTTCTTATTTATATATGTACTTATCTATAAACCCTTTTCTATTACAGGTAAGCTTCACCAGCCACCCCATCCCGGTAAGGTGTAAACAACCCCCTCATTACCCCTGTGTTATTATGTACAGAAGATTCTAGATTACGTCCCCTAAAGTGCCTGTCCTTAAAACGATGAGGCCGCAAGAATTTCGTTCGGGAATATATCTTAATCTAAGCGAGAGACACACTGTTGATTTGTTCAACAAATCCGAAGATATTTTCTTCATACCAAGAGATGTCACTGTTGTTAATAATCAAAAGAAGTATCTTATTCCGGCGTAACTTAGTCACGCAATCTAGAAGTACTAGATAACAATAATATAATAATTCCTTATTTCCTCTTCACAATAGGTTACTTAAAATTAAGTTATTATATGGACAGTGGTAGAACGACATTGAACCTGTATTGTGAGAGGCTGGAGCTTGCTATAGGTTTCATAAAAAAACCTGTAAATACAAGTCTCCAGGGCCCCCACTCCACGGATTACATACAATAGGGTACAGTTGTATCTTGAAACTAATCGTTTTGGTACGACAGTGGTTTTTTAACTATGTTACCAGCATTACAGGAAAAATATTACATTTTAGGTAGAAATTTGTGAAGATCAAAACACACTAAGAGTAACAACACAAAAACCAGATAGCTAAGTAATAAATATTTTAGATACCTTAGGTACTTACACCAACAAAATTTATTACAAAACCCAATTTAATTTTCTCTTATTTGTATCAGGTGTTGACGGTAGGTGTATACGACAATCCTTTCTTCAAACACCTCGTTAAAAAAGTAATAACACCAAGAATATGATAGATAGATAGATAAACAATTCTTTATTGTACCACACAAACACAGAAAACATTACAGAAATAAAAGCTACGAGAAGAAGTACAAAGGCGGCCCTATCGCTATGAGCGATCTCTTCCAGGCAACCATGGCATGGACTGGACGTGTAAGAACAAAAAAGACGGTGGCACTTATAGGTGCTTAATTTTTTTTCTATGCAAATGTTATAGGGCTTTTTTTGATTTAACCCTTTTCCTGCATAGTATGACGTATCAGGCAGTAATACATTTCCTTTATTGATTTTTTTAAGGAATTGTCTCAAAATGTTTGATTGAATCATCCCTGTGTCACCCCAAAACCACGCATTTCCAAGATTTTAATTTGTTCACGACTGCTTTTAATCAGAGCGCCTGGATCCTCTATTTAAGAGACGAATGGGAAGACAAGAGACGTATCTCCCTGATCTATTAATAAGGCAGTTTAATTTAAGTAGCGATAGCAAAAAAAAGCAAAAGGTAAAAACAAAAGCAGTTCAATCAGCACTTTTGCAAGAAGTGGAAGATAAACGCTTTATTTAAAATTTCAATAAGACCAACAACATTTAAAGGTTACTTTTCTAATATATATGGTCAATCAAACAAGACGTGTAACTCCCGTCACATGACTAGTTTAATACATTTATAATGTAAATTTATCTAGACACAAGCTAGTATTACATAATTAGATACGATGTTTGTCAGTGATTTAGAAGACAATACAATATTAGTTTCCTAAACAGACTGAATCGAATTTAAACCATCTCCAAGCGACGCTACAATCGCAATATTTCTGTTTAACGAAGGTCGTAGAAAAACTTCGTTATTGCCTTAGCAAAATGCAGTTACCCGCTAGAAAAAGCAAAGCTCGCGAAAAATTGAATCAGAACTCGACTTTTTTTCCAACGGTACCTCTGTGACAGGAACGTACACCAGATTAATGGTTATATTTAAATTATTCCCTGGTATTTCATGTTTTTGTTTTTTTCTGTCGTGTTTCATACAATATCCTTTGTGGGAAAATGCTTTCTACAAAGTTTCTACATTTCATCCCGCGTACAATGGTAGAAAGGATTTCCGGTTTTTGTTTTATACTGAATAGAAACACAATTTAATCCGAGTTGATGTTTGGTCTTCTACATGACATCCTTTTTAATGTGCTGAACTTGAAGCTTTTAAGAATTTTTTCGTGCTTACTGCATAAAGTTTAAACACAGAAAATAAAAAAATTCTTAACTTTTGATTCATACCAAGTGTTGAGATTTTGCTATGAAAACGTCGCGCGTTCTTTTGAGTTAGGGATCTTTAGATACGGATATACATATGTTTTTCCTGCTGACAATCCAGCTCCTCGACAACACGGACATAGTGAGAAGGCTAAAAAGAACAAAACCTTTTGAGTTAGTGTAGTATTAATTAAAGTGTATGTGCATAAGTGCAATAATAATCTTAAAGAACACACGAACAAAGTGACTTGACCTTGAGTTTAGAGAATTATCCATTAGCCAATTCTATTGCTAGATTGTAATTATACTCCAGTGTATCTAATATTCATTTAAAATGTGTATACTAGACAATAAAAATAAATGTTTTTCCTATCACGAGGGCCACTCGCACGCGGAAAGCGGATTGGCTGGAGCGTGCTATCACACGTACGCGGATCAGATCTGCACGCAGGCGGAAATCCGCATGACAGTCTGCATTAAAGAAAAGATAAAAACATTATTTTATAGGACTTTATATCATGATCTATCCGTTCTTAGATTCAACCAATTGGTCGCTTTTAATCAGTCCTTCAAATTCAAAGGATTTTGACCAAACAACAACCTCACTTAACTTCTTGTAAATATTTTTCGTCAATTCTGATAATAAACCACATGAAACCAAGTAATTCCTCAGCAAACAAGCCATTATTGGTTCTTCGAAGGGTTCGAGGCTTCGAGGGGAGGTAGGGGAAAGCTGGCAATTAAAACTCGTTTTATGTCCTTTATGCTGTCTTCAATAAAGGGGTGATTATTCCATCACTCTTCAATAAACGACATGTTTAGTTATTCCAAATGACAAAAATAGCTTTGTTATATTATTAACGTCTACTTGTAGACCTCGATTGTATGCTTTTTTCTAGAATACCAGCCAGCTGTTTAATTTTATTCTTTACCATGATACCTAGCTTGTTATTTGGTTGTCATCATTGAAAAGATCCATGTATAGTCCTTTTCACGAAAGAAGTCCCCTAGAGGCAGCGCTGTCGGCAGTGCGTTTGTATGAATTTAGTGAATTTAGCGAAGAAAAAGAAATTGGTTCCACTAATTGCCGCGGGACTTCTTTCGTGAAAAGTGCTATACGTACAGTTCTACCATATTTCTACACGAAAAAAATATTAGGTGTATTATTAAGTACAGCAGAGTGGAAATCATGTACGCAATAAATTATTTCTACTGGCAAGTTACAAACCTATAAGCCCTATCCCTTTATGATCGATAAATACTGCGTACAAAGGTACTATTAGGCGTCCCATTTCCACAATCTTTTATAATCTTTCAGCACAATAAATCACAGTTTTTGTTGGTTTCATTAGAAACTTGCATATTATGTTTATAAGTTCGCCCTAATCTCGGTTTAAGCGCGCGGGTAGCACGCCAAATGCACATTAATATAAGAACTTAAGGCGTGCTCGGGTGTGGTACAAGATTGTAGACTGAAACTAACTACCGCCGACAACCGCTGGCTGGGGTAAACGATTTCTTGAGTTGATACCACGACTCAGTAAACGTAGTGTAGGACGCCCTTCGGATTTTTTGGGATAACAATCTGCGAAAGACTGCAGGAAGATGCTAGATGCGTAAAGCTGAAGACAGAAGATATGTCCAGCGGTGGACTAACAAAGGCTGGTGATGAGTAACGACCACCACTTTTCATATAGGTACACTCCATTTGCGTAATGAATTACCAAAAAGTGGCTCTTGGTCTTGTTTAAATGAGAACTCTATATATATATTTATATATACGAAATGTCCCTAATTTCCCCAGACTATTTTAGTCCTACCATTTTAGGTTTTGGAATTGCTATACACATACTCCATTTACATATGAATCCAAAGTTAAAATGCCCTCCGATGCGAGCGTTTGCCAGTTTTCGCTGTCCATTCCAATCTTACCTTCCACCGCACCACAGTAGCTATATAAAGTTTATCTCATATTGGTTTCACCTGCACATCCGAACTGGGGTTTAATCATCAAAGAATTAATAAAAAAAATATAGTCAAGTAACGAAAATCATCATAATTCAGCTTTAAAAGTCAGACAGTTAGATACCTATAGCTATTTGATCTGTCAATTTAACCCGCCTTCCTCTGTCACCTTTGACCACTCCTTAACCTAACAACTCAAGGAATTACCTTAAAACATATTGAAGCGACGATAGGGAAGCTTAATTTGTATTGTATGAAGTTTAATTCGAGTTTTATAATTAATCCACTATGTTTAGTCTCGCAAATGCAGTTTAGGTTTACTTTGTTGTTTAAACAGTTGCTAGTGGTTTAAAAAAATCTTCACCTAATTATGAAAGTGAGTGGTATCTAACCTGTGGTAAAACAACATAACACTATTATCTTATCATAGATTAAAATGTTTAATGTTTCAAAGGAGAGATGGATGTTTGTTAATGTACGTAAACTTTTTCATTGTCTCCTGTCTGGTTGTCCTGTAAGAAATTCTTAAAAAACTAATCAATTCGACTGAATTCTAATTCGTTGTCTGGATTCTCGGCATTTCCTGTCAATACCTACTTGTTTTGTGTTTGATTACAGAAGTTACTTTTTATCTGTAAATCTATCAAACTAAAACTTATCAACTTATCTATCGAAACACCTTACATTTTCTCTTCAACGAGACGCGTCAAAACGCGCACGCGTCGAAGCCAAGTGCACCTAAAAGCCTGCAAAGGAGTTGCCTGAACATTTCAGGTGGCTAACAGGGTTGACATCTTAAAAAGACGGCCTGAGCCGAAGTGGAGGCAGCTTCGGAAGTATTACTCCCAGTAGGCTTAGTGTAGGAGATGGCTGGAAGATTTTCACGTCAAACTCAGGGTAGCGCGGACGGTGTGACGAGAAACACTTACTGTAAGTCTTCGAGAAAACATTCTGTAACTAGAGTATAGCAAATAACAGGACTTCGAAATCAATTCGCATTCTGTAACAAAAACGATCTGTTTTTAGGAAATGAAGCATTAAAAAGTAAGACCATTTTAAATTTCGTTTTCTCTGATGAAACGATTGAAGAATCATGTACAATGTACCCAAGACAGACTTTAAACAAAAATTGTGATCAGAAGTTTCATGATTTAAATATTTTTTTTGTAAATTAACATTGTAACAAATTGTGAACCATAAACATCAAGTAAATGTTTCATGGGAATCAGACAAAGCGGTAAAGAGTTATTTATAACCTATAGTTGAAAAATTAAAACATCATTTTTAAAACTTTTGAAACTATCATGGTTATTAACATAGAAATCATTTTCGTTCGTAGCAAAAGACAGAATGAGAGTAGATCGGTATGTCTGCCAATAAAAACCAACTCGCAGTGACTTTAGTTCTTCCATGATCATGGCGCATGAAACTGTGCCGAAATATTAGAAAACTCAAAAATTTAATCATGGTAAATATCCCGTTCTAAATGATTCCTATAACATCATTTTTGTATTGTATACATACTGTTAATGACAATACAGAATGAAGTAAAAGATTTGTCCCTATCTCCTAAACTACGAGTAATGCTAGAGTGTTGCTATTTTCGCAAAATCAATGAACTCTTGAATCTTCGACTAAAATAAATCCGACTTGATGGATGAAGATTGCATTCTAAACGAAATTCTTTAGGACTAGGAAAAGACTAGTGTCTTTTTGGTAAGTGGACACTTTGGTACTGGACGTTTTGGAACACTGGGCAACTGACAGATTCTTTTGTATCATCAATAGATGTTCGTTTAACCACAATCTCACCTGATGTAAATTGACAATGTGGTCGATGAAGGTCTAGAAGTCACCTGATGCGGTGTGAGTGTGAATTTTTCAGCATTGTTTATTTATGTAAGCGGAGATGATAAGGTGGAGCTGAGCCGGTGACCATTTTTGTTACTTAAAATATAATTTTAGTTAGTAAGCAATGTATTTTTTTGTACCTATATTATGTTACATAAATAAAATATTTCTATTTGACCTTTCGTCAGGAGGGGCAGGTGTCGTCGGCTAAGTTGACATTACCTTTTCATAAAGATGTTATATTTTTTACTTCCTTAGTTCCTTGTTTCCTTAGTTGTTGTTGTTCAATGCTCCGTCCACGCATTTATTTTCTGTGACTGAATGAAATAATGCAATATTTTATGTTTTTTTTCTGTTTTTAAGAATAGCCATGCGATTCTATCAGCTCGAGAAATATCGGGACTAACGAAAACTTCGATATCTATTGAGCTGACAGATGCTGACAGATGCTGACAGATGTAATGTACATAACTACCTTACTTATCTTCATAAACTTAACTACCTAAGTAGAACAAAAATCTATCCGCCTATTAAGAATAGGTACTAGGCCTCATTCAAGATTCAAACCCGCGAACCGCAAACTCCCACTAAACACAGCAGCACAAGGAAAATTCCAGACCGTTAATGGGTTGTTCGATTAAGGTTTTTACGTTTCGAGAAGGGATGAAATCTTAATGAACCAAATGCGAAGATCCGTTTAGGTTTGAGGGGTTAAAAATTCAAGCGAGTGGCTGTGAACGTGTTAACTGATACGTCTAAGTGCTCCGAAGCCTCCGAATGTGGTTAGGTACTCGATGGGTTATATCGAGTTATTTAATTCGCTTCGTTTTGGGCAGCGTTGAAGGTGTTAATGTATTTTCGTATTGCATTATCATTTTCCAGCAAGATGCTTAGTTTGGGGCTAGATAATGCTGTGTGGATTGTCCAGCATTATTTTTAATATCTTTTTATTCATTGAAGTTTGTCCTAGTAAAAGTTAGTTAGCCTAGTTTTTTTTTGCATGCTGTGTCAGCCTGTAATATGTTGGTGCACTTAGCATCAATTTTTCTAGTTGTTTAAAGTCTACTTTGTATGTTTTGGTGCACTCACCATAGGCTAACCTAACTGTATAAATAAATAAATAAATATCGACACGAATCAAACCTGCCACTGTACGATACTCAGGCTACGTCCCCTACGCTAGTGAGGTCGTGTAAGTAATATGTAATTCAAATTATTATTGCAATTTTATACTGCCTTACTAGAAGCCTTACTAGAAATTCATGACAAACCAAAAAAAAACTGACTAAGAGCGAAATTAAAAAACCCTCTACATTGGTGAAAATTTTCCACTCCAAATGTCAATTTATCGAGCAAAGCCAGAAAACAAAAATAATGCCAGACATGCTACAATACAATTGAATTTACAAAACCAAAAAGGAGTACATCATATCCATTAGTAGAATTTATTTATGTTGCTCCGGGCTTTGAATTCAATACTGCAAATAGATTTAACTCAAAAATAAATGCTATTGAAGCGTGAAATATGGTTTTAGTACTAGCTATACATACGGCATGTTGAAGACAGGGCGCTATGGCGCTCATTAGCGGAGGCCTATGTCCAGCTGTGGACTAATATAGGCTGACGATGATGATGGTGATGGAACATACGTTTAGATTTATATTAAAATAATGACGTGACAAGCACAAACACTTATGGTGAAAACTAAGTACCTGTAGGTACTAGTAGTTAGTTAGTAGTAGCCAACCAAAAACCAAAAACATACTTACATAACAGCACAAAATTAACTTACTACCAGGGAAGCATAAACATAAAGGAACTTTGTATGAACACTTGATTTTTACCAACGAATCTCTATTGAACTCTCCAATCGACTTCTGCTGTCCTGGTACTTTGGGCACTATACATAAAACTCAGTTTATACAAATTAATATAACCCGCTATGTAATATCTATTGGTTTAAGATGGAAATCACAACGATAGAGAAACAGGAAATGCGACTCATTGCGAATTCGATGCAAGGTTTGCTGTGTCGACGACACTTTTATTAACACTTCCCCTCCTGCTCTTGCAAGTTTGTTTTACTGTAATTCCATCTCGTTTCAGCAACAAAGTAAATACGAAACGTGGAACATTGGACGAACCGCGCATCTATGTCGAAATTTTGAGCTCCTACCACGAGTTCGAGAAGAAATCTAATAAAGCAGTTGCCGAGACACCACATTCACTCGCTACCTGATATTTTTCCGGCAAACTATAACCTGGGTCTCTTCATGAAGAGAGTGAATAGGTGTCATCTAGACCGTGATACCTCTTCGGCTTCACGATAAAAACAACAATTTTAAACGACAGAATTGAAAGCCCTAACAAGTCGCGAGTCATTCGTATAGGCTTGTTTGCTTTGCGATTCAAGGAATGAACTAGGGGTATGTCTTCATCGAAAGATATTTTGGTTCGATTTACAGTTCGTGCATCGAACGCTATTGCTAGTTGAACATGCGTTGTTCATTTAATTAAAACTCGACTTCGACTCAAAGAGATTACTTTTGGCGAGTGCAGACAGATGGTAGGGACTAAAATCTCGTATGTAGGGAAATACAGAGAAATATAGTAAAATATGGCTTCCTAGTGTTAAAGTAAAGCGCGAGTACAGAGTTTTATCTACACTACAATTTAACACACAAAAACTCTTTCAAACTTGCTGTTCGACCTTTATTGGGCTAGGATATAACACAGATAAAAAAAAATATGTCATCGAATTTTATATATTTTATTATTCCATATTATACAGGGTTATTGGTAAATTAGTGAAAGTTTTGATGGATATATGGATGGATGGATGTTTGTTTCCCAATCACGCCAGAACGGCTGTACGGATCTGTATGAAATTTGGCACAGAGATAGATTATAGTCCGGAATAGCACATAGCACATACTTTTTATCCCGGATTTCTCACGGGAACGGGAACTACGCGGGTGAAACCGCGGGGCGCTGCTAGTAGTATTATAAATTCGAAAGTAACTCTGTCTGTTACATTTTCAAGCTTAAACGGCTGATCAAATCCTAATGAAATGTGGCATGGAGGTAAATGGTATCCCGGAGCCGGATATAGGCTACTAGAAAAGCTAGTTTATTTTACATATTCGAAATCATCATCCTTTATTAGTCCACTGCTGGACATAGGCCTCCCGTAATGAGCGCCATAGCGCCCTGCTTCTTCTTCTTCAGCTTGGCATCCAGCATCTCCCAGCAGTCTTTCGCAAATCGTCATCCCACCTGGTCGGAGGGATATTCTAAAACAGTAGAATGGCCTAGAGCGAACCTTATCAAATTTTTTGGGTGCTGGGTGTTCCTGTAACCCAAATCAAGAGTAGTTTTAACTCAGATAAAACAAAACAATGTCATTGACCGATGCCCGGAGCATCAAGCCGATATTGTCGCCATACTCGTAGATAGGCACAGTTGGCACGGATAACTGACGAGCGGATTCACGTACGACCCGCATTCTAGACTGTCCCGGTTTCCTCTGTTGAATTGGATAAGTGAGTGAAATTCAGTAAATCCAATGTGCGACACAGCGTACATAACACCCGACCCGACACTAGACGAATCTACTTTAGTTTATTGTCGTGTGAATAAGAATTGTGTAAATAAATAAATAAATAATGCTGGACAATTCACACAGCGATATCTAGCCCCAAGCTAATTAGAGCTTGTGTTATGGCTACTAGATAACTGATATAGGTACATAATACAATACATTACATAGATAGATGTTTTTTATTATACAAAGAAAACGACCAGAACACGCAACATATACCTACTTGCAGATCGTAAAAACATTTGTCTCAAGGCAGGAATTGAACCTACAACCTCCTGCGTCGCAGGCGGGCCTTCGCCACCGCGCCAAAGAGGTCGTCCACTTTACTATTATCTAGTTGGTCTAGAAACCGTTTCTATTCTAAGTCCAACTTTTAAAAGTTCTTTATGCACATACTATTGAAAATATCTGAAAGCTTCGAGAACTTGATTTAAAAGTTGGGCTTTTAAATTTCAAATGTAACCCATTTTCTTAACCGTAAACTGGGAATATGCACATAAAATAAGGATTCACTGCATAGTAAAGTTGCAACTATTGGTTTGATGTTACCATCAATTTATTCATTGCTTTTGGTTGGTTTAACTACAATAAGTACTATCGGGCGTCGGGTGTCGGGCGGGGGACCCGACCCTAAAGGGTTACAAAGAGTATGTAGGTATACTTGTCGTATAGTATGTGTTTTTGTGTCTGTCTGTCAGGTTGTAGCTCCCAGATGGGTGAACGTAATTTGATCAGGTTTTCATTTGTTCGAAAGGTGACTTTATCGATAGTTTACATGGGAATGTTTTATGAAAATCAATGCAGCCAAATTAAATGATTATTCAAAATGAAATTGTACATGCCGAATTCTGCTAACCAATTACTTTACGATGACAATGGTAATCATCCACAGATGTGGATGATTCAGTAACGATACCTTCCATCTGGAAGAAACTCTAGATAGTGCGTGCTGCTATTTGCATGGAGAGATTGATAAAATGGTTTCTATCTTGACACTTGACACGTATTCCTCCATTTCGGTTTAATTTAAAGATCTTTATTTTATACTCAAAAAGAACAGACAAATTCTCTTAGAATGAGTATACATTGGTATCTGAAAATAAGTATTATACTTAAGTAAAGTTACGGTAGATTTATTTGTAGTTTCTTTCAATCAAAAGTAAAACGTCAAAATGTGTCCTTCTGAGACGGAGTTCTCTCTCTATATGAACATTTAAATATAACTAAAAAACATTGCTAAAATTTTAGTTACGCGCCTTTTAATCGACGTCCATAAAAACAGTAATTGAGTAGCCACAATACCTTTGAACTCACAAATCAAACTGGACCCTATCATTACAGGCGCAAAGACTGTAATAATTTCACACGATAAAGCCGATAAGGCTGTAAAGTTTTATATCGACCTTGTTTCTTGTAAGTTATGGTTCAGTTTAAGAAATAAGGTTTAGGGTGGATGCAAACAAGCAACTAAGTTGCTTTCCACTTTTATAATGTTCCAAAATACTTGGAGAATTTCATGATGTCACAGGACTAAGACAATACTGTAACAAAAATGGCGAACAGCACTTGAAGAAGTCGCATTGTGTGGTCCAAATGAGAATAAGATACAGTCAGATATTAAGAACAAAAAAAGAAGGTTCTAGAAAACGTTCTGGAAGGCATGCTAGGTCGCCGAAGTCCGAAAGACCTGACCAGTAGCCCTATTGTCTAACTCGAAGGCCATTACCAGTGAACTTGAAATCGATTACCAGTTGTCAATCCAGTCAGAATGTTTTCGGTATTGTGTAAGGTATTCAACTGGTAATCGGCTTCGGAATGAATGATTCATGTGAATCCAATTTCTGTAGTTTTCGATCTTTCATGCGTTCCGTTAATGCAAGTGGAACAACTAGTAGTTCCACTGGTACTATTTGCAATTAAGTTGTTGTACTAGTTGAAAAAACAATAATTATATTTGTTATGCTGGAAAAACACAGCCTGTGCATTATTTTTGTCATTATTTGCAATTAAATCACGTATTTTTTCAGTTTGTTGTGAGGAGATTATATAAAAAAGTTTACCACAAAAGTAGTAACGAAACGCAAGTTTTCTACTGTCAAACTCGCTCGCAGTGTTGCCAGATCTACTGATTTAGCAGTAGATCTACCTGCTTTTTGAACCGTCTACTGATCTATTGATTTTTTGCTCAAATTTTGTGAAATCTGCTTTTTCCGAGCATCAATAGCAAGTGACTCCATGTCTTTATTTTAGCTCACGTGACAAGTTACCAATGACACAAACTTCACAAAACTGAAACAGATGAATGAAACTGAAGAGTTCCATGTTCCTTCGTTTCTTCCTTCCAGCTTTCACTTTCTTTCTGTCGGTCTTGGTATGTCTGTTCATTGTTTTCGATTGATTGGTCGGTCCGTTCGTTCGATAAACTTTTGCAAAATGCAAACTGAGTGAGACTGTTTATCCAGTTATTACTCTACTATGCACTAAATAATATATGTCCAAAACCACAAGTCAAAGTTCAATCAGACTGAAAAGAACTGAGCAAAGCACAGCCGACAGGCCGCCTGGCCTCGCTTTCCACAAAATTTCTACTGCTTTTTTCAGATTCCATCTGGCAACACTGCTCGCTCGTGTCCCTCACTTGTCATAACTTGTCATTCGCGGTATATTTTAAAATTTGTTTGGCTGGTTTGTGAAAACAAAAACAACTTTTACGACTGTTTTTTTTCTTGAAAACTAAAAGATTAGTTCCAAAGTAAGTACATTTAACAAATTACTACCGCGTTTTAAGCGTTACAAAAGTTATCAAGTGTTTTGTTACACAACAGTGTGGTAATATGATAATATGGCTATTTCAGAATGCCAGCAAGAAAAATAGTATCAGACAGGCAGATGGAAATGCTTGTGGCTTTTATGGAAGCAAACAGGGAATTCGCAGTGGGCCGCCTGGCTAATAACGGCCCACTGGCGAAACAACAAGCTGAAAAACTTTGGGAGGACCTTGCGTGTAATCTCAATGCTGTTGGGGCTGGCGCCACTAAAACCTTAGCCAAGTGGAGAGTTGTAAGTACCTTTTATCTTTTAATTTGAATGATTGTCACTAATGCTAATTACCCATCTAATTTTAAAGCTTTAGCTTTAGATATGCCAATGCAACCACCGCAATTGGCCCCAACGCGCAGGCGATCATGTAATAATTTTACTTTAAATTTTAGGAGAGTACCATTATTCATGTCACATCATATCAATGGCTAGCCAATTAGTGTCCACTGCTGGACATAGCCTCCTCCAAAGCTGTATTTTTATACATTGTTACAGATACATCACATGCTGCAGATGTGCCTCAGTGGGCAATGCAGATTGAGGAGCGGCATTTAGCAAACGAGAAGAAGATCTCGAGTTCGCTAGAGGCCATGGCTGCCTCCTTGGCAGCGATACGCAGCGCTCTGTAGCGCGAATTGAAGAAATACTTTAGTTAGGTTTACTGTTGTACATATATAAATTAGTAGTAAGATTAAAATAAATTAGTATGGATTGTTTTTTTTTAGTTTATTTATGAGTCAGAATCAATAAATTAGCAATAAAAAATAAATTATTAAGCTTTCATAGGCTTTAATAATTATAATAATAATGCTGGGGACAATCACACAGCATTATCTGGCCCCAAGTTAAGCAGACCTTGTGTTATGGGTACTAGATGATAGTATACGTAACACACTCCCAGGACAATTATTTGCAGATCGTAAAAACATTTGCTCTAAGGCGGGAATCGAACGCACAACCTCCTGCGTCGCAGGCGGACCTTCTGCGCCACAGAGGTCGTCGTTCAATTATGTTCGAGTCCTCTACAATCTGTCAACAACGGCTTGCCTTCCTCCATCAACTTCCCGCCGCCGTACACCTTCAGGGGGATGATGCAGTGCTGCGGTTGTAGCGCATGGTCGCGTGTCATCTCCTCATCGACATCGACGAGGCGTTGGTTACTTTTCCCGCTTTGATGGGTGTATTGTGCATCACCCTGTAAAAAATAGAAGAAAATGTTTATATATACCTACTCGTATGTATACCTATATACAAAACTAGCTATCGCTAGCTTTATGAAAAATTGATCAAAGCTCACCTGTGGGAGAGGTAGCGCCAGCGAGTTTTTAGAACGCCGTTACACCGTTCTCACATTTCGCGTGCGATCATGTCTTTTTCAAAATGGGTAAAATTGCTCGCACCATAACGCCTGAAAGCAATTATTAATTATGTGTAACAGAACTAGTGTATGTGCTCTCAATATACACAGTCATGTAGGTAGGTACTAGGTAGGTACCTACTCAGGTGAAATATGTTGACTCTTTCTCAGTTGCGAAGGAGATATTTGATTGAGAGAATGCTTTGTATTATTTTCGAAAAAATGAATTTGAACTCGGGTAGGTATGTATTCAGATAATTATTACTTATTACTTCAGAGATTTTTACTTACCTACTTATTTCCTTAGCCTTCAAACACAATGTTTATCACAATTTTTTTATTTATATGGATATATTTGAGATTTCCATTCCAAACAAGACTCGAATGAGCTCCCTGCTTCATTTGACGTTTCAAATGGGCTTGAATTTTCTACTGAAATTCATTTCGACGTTACACAATACCGATATCCGCGCCAATATACGAAGTTTCATTCATTCACTGGGCTTCAATTTCGCTGGTAATGGTCTTCCATGTGTCAACTATTTACACAATACGAAAGTTACAATCGAAGTCCAGGCTAGGTTTCAAATGTCAAAAATGAAGTCGATTACGATTACCAGTTGAGTTAGACAATAGGGCTACGGTTGTCGTAGGATCGGTGTGAGTGGCAGAGTGCAGTGGGTGGAAAACAGATGAAGTTGAAAATAAAACCGGCCAAGTGTGAGTCGCGCACGAAGGGTTCCGTGCCATTATCTATGAAAACGGCAAAAATCACGTTTGTTGTATTGGAGCCCCCTTAAATATTTATTTTATTCTGTTTTTTAGTATTGTCGTTATAGCGGCAACAGAAATACATCATCTGTGAAAATTTCAACTGTCCAACTATTACGGTTCATGAGATGATAATAATAATTACTATTATTAAGCTGTTTATGTATACATATAATTTGACTCGTCTAAGTGCTTATTTTGTAAGCCTAAAGAAATAAAGTTATTGTTTTTTTTTTTGAGATACAGCTTGGTGAAAGACGGACAGGGGAGTCTTAGTAATAGGGTCCCGTTTTACCCTTTGGGTACGAAAACAAAAAAAAAAGAATTGTATGTAAGTACACCAATTTTGCGACAGTGGCGACAACAGTTTTCGCCACTGTCGTAAAATTGGTGATGCCATGATTTTTGGATGTAGTTCATTTGCTATCAAATAGTTTTTAGTTTATAACTTATCTTCAGAATGTGTCTTGCCATTTTTTATCGCCTTACTTGCGCCAAAACTGGCAACACTACTGCAATATGGCCGACCGGTTCGCTAAATTATAAGGTTCCACCAATTAGATGGTTGCCGTCCACGGTTTCTCACTAGACTGAACGAGTTTGTACGTCTTTTTACAATAATTATAATTTTCCCGTTTCGCCGGGGCGAGAACTTATCGCTATATCTTTCCCAGATGGGATACGATACTTTACCTATTTGCGACTCAAGTTTATGGGATTATCTCATGGTAATGGACAATAATCGTCTTACTTCTGTAAAAATACAGCTATACAGCGGGGCAATGCAGCTAGCGTCTTAGGCACGCTTCCGACTGATATGGACCTGATATGGATCAGTTGAGCTACTTGTAGATTGTTTGCAGTTAGCTCAATTGTTTCAATTGTGAATACTTGTTTTAATTTAATTCTATTATTCGATTGTAATTTTCTTTGTAAAAATACAGTTGTGGTAAGAAAATATTATATTTTATATTTTTTTGTGTCTGTGAGGGCCAATCGTTGTTGATTTTCTGGTGTTCCATTTTCATTTAGTTTCCTTCCTGAAAACTATAATAACCTGCAATGAAAGCCAATTCTATAAGAGTGGAAGCCTCGCGAGCGCGAACCGAGCCTTTCACGATCACGCTACGAGCATTTCAAGATCGCTCGGCGCGATCCACGATTTGTTGGTTTTTCGAACGTACACTCAAAGCTCGCTGTGTGTTCGGTTCGCCAGTGAGGACGGGTTGTGTTGAGACGAGCGCGAACACGACTAAACTAGGTACTAAACTACGTTCGCGTGGGCGCTTAAAACAGAAGCGTGTAGATATAATCTCCGTTCGTGCTCGCAGTCCGTCCACACTGGTGAAATGCTCGCTTACATTGCGTAGTAGGTAGGGTAGGGCGGGGCTAGTTGAGCATTTTTTCACTTGATCGGATACAGCTCCTCAACAGTAAGTTTTAATGGCTTGTTATGCATACTGATGGGTTAGTAATTTATCCCTTTGCAAAATTATCTATAGTCATTTATTTCTAACAAGTCGATTTTAAGAGCTATAGCTGTTTAAATGCAGAAAGTCAAGTATGCTCAACGTACCCCATAGGTGAGGTAAGTTGAGCAAGGGTACGGGGCAAATTGAGCGCTTATAAATTGTACCCAAACCATGGGTTCAATGTTAATTAGACCTAAAATAAAATTTCCATATGACAATCAACTTTTTATTAATAGTATTTCAGTGACGTACCTAACAGTAAAATTAAAAGTAATTATCTTTTAAAAATAGAATCAACAAAACATCATGTTTCTTATGCATAACTTTTGGATTAGACTCAATCTTTCTATTCAAAATTAGCCTTGAATATTGATCTAATTATCAATATAGGTTATATTCAATAAGAAAATGTAAATAAGATCTTGGAATCTTAACTCTTACACTCTGTTGCAATTTACGCAAACAAAAGTGACCAGCATCTGGCGTACATTTTGTATGTGCTCAACTTACCCCAACCCGAAATTGTAAATCAAAAGTGAGGTTATGAAGAAACGGTAAGAATAATACCCAGAACCTTTAAATATATCAAAAGTACAATGAAATTATGGAAGATTAACACTTACCCGACTGAAAACAGCAAACATTTGAATAATACAGACGAAAACTTGCGGTAAACGAATTTTTTACTTTTTGGTCACAAAATAAACAATTCACGCGTGTACTTCACTCGATCAACAAATCGTCACCGGCGGTCGCGCGATGAGTTCCCCTTTTGCGACCGCTTCTTTTCTCAATTTGATGTGTTAGCGTGCGGTGAATAGTTTTCGAGATATTTCGACTGCCCAACTTACCCCTATGCTCAACTAGACCCGCCCTACCCTACATTACGTAAGTCTGTACGCAGCATTAGAAACCTTAGTCTCAAGTACCTAAAGCATAAGTTTAAACTAATTCTAGACTGTGTCACATGAAGAGTCAAAGCTGTATGTCTCTATAAGCAGACTTCCGTGAATCTTAACCCTGCATTTATTACCTACAGTCGTAACTGAAACGGATATCCGTTTGCACAGGTTAAAATTACTTTAACAACTTCAGTGGACTGAAGTCTGAACGAAACTATTGAACAATGTGTTTACTTGTATGACTCCGTTTTCCTTTACGTCCAATAAAAGCATATCATAAATTTACCATGCGAATTCTATTGACTATTTTCTCAATTTGATGTGTCTGTCAGGTCTTGTTTCGATGGATTCAAAATCAAATAACGTTATCTCTTTATGCTTACAAAATAAGCTCACAGACAAGCGAGCTCTTATCATTTGCCAAACGTTAAAATGGACTGTTTCTGCAAAACTGCCAACTTCAAGCGAAACCATTCAATTCGCCCAATAACAGACGTACAAACTTCAAGTGGTTGCTTATAATTTCAAATCAGATACAACCGGACTCGGCCGGACCGAACCGCTTCCAACCGGATTAAAGCCAAGCGAAACTGGGTATTGAAACCGGATTAGACCAGAACTTCCGCGCATGGTTACGCTGATTTAGAAACTTGTTTGTTTCTTGGCAATCTCTATTCTACCAGATTCTCGGAGTTGTCGAGTTTCCAACTAATTCTAGATTATATCTCAATAGGCTTTTGTATCGGTAAACATTGCCAACATTGTTTGGGGACAAGGGATGAGGCAATCTGAATATCTTCATAAGGTTGGAATTATGTAGGTGTCAGAGGCTATTGAATCGTTGCGCATAAATCAGAGCCCTTTGACCTGTTGGCTGTAATGAGGAATGTAAGCCATTATGCATACCGAACGCGACCCTACCTACATGATCTTACATTAAAGTAGCTACCTGTGTGATTAATACCTTCGCTTTAATAATAAAGGGCATAAATTGTGTGAAACATGGGTAAAGCATTGCGTTTATTTTGAGTTTTGAAGAGAGATTTTCAGCCATTGAGTTTTTTAGGTTTTTTTTTCAGACAGTTTAGAGTCATGATGCCTATAAAGATAGGTTTAGTTTGTTTTTAATGTAAAAATAATTAGAATAACTAAGATTACATATCTATAATTGTCTATGATAATTAACTGTAAATTGTGACGTATAATTTGACAAATTAATAATAAAATGTTTTACTGTGTTTATCTGTTGTGTCATGTGTCCGCAAGAAAAACTAATATTTTTAATTTCATGCAACAAAGTTATGTTGTAACACTTGATTTCTGATAAAATGTCTCCCGTAACGTTATAAATATATTTCCTGTCTTTGTCATCAAAATATTATTCCTATTCAACAGAAAACCTCAAGTTTCAAGATGAAATACATATATCCGAAGATCTGGAAAACATGATTCGTGGAGTGTGTGGATTGTAAACATCCGGGAAGGTAACTAGAAGTTACCTTCTATGAAGAGAGGTTTATACTTAGAATAGGATACCAGAATGCCGGATTGTTATTTGTAGCAAAATAATGTCGAAAACTATAGCAAAAACTACTACTTATAGTAAACGCTCGTCTGTTACTTCGGTCGTTGTTAGTTGTGGTCACCAAAGCAATTAAAACAATTTATCCAGGAAGATCGCTCGTGAATTCCATAGTTAATAATGCTATATTTTTGTTGGTAGAATCATCATTTTGGGAGCGGAAGGCCCGAAACCGATATCTCGCGAACGTGGAGAACCCGTCGCAATTGAAACTTCATTAGGTTACATAATAATCGGCAAGGCTCCGTTCATCAATCCAACTTGCAATATAAAATTTCCTTCGATCACGATTCAAACAAACCATACAAAGGGAATCATATTAATAAACCCGTCAGCCAGAATGACTTAGCAATTGCAACCAAAAACGTCCCCGTGTTTGGTACGGGCCGTACACGAATGAAGGAGTTAAACTGAAGGAGAAAATGAAGGAGTTACTTAAGTAAATAAATAGCAACAAACAACCTACTATTAACTAAGTAATTTGAAAATTACTGAAACGGTAGCTTATCCAAACCACACACATAAATGGGACTCAACGGGAAATTGTAAAAGCAAAGAGAAACTTAAAAGGTGGTCAAGTACTCTGTTTTATTTCAATTCCAGTATCAAAGGGGTTGACATCAACTACTTGATATCAACTCACTTGAATTATCTTGAACATTCAGCCAAGCATGAAGTACTTCATTACTTATACTAATTAGGTTCAGGATCCTCAAAGGACGTGTGTTACTTAGTTTGTAAATTTGAAATGCTTAATGTAATTACGGAAGCGCTTCCAACATATTACATAATGTTAAATTTCAATGACCAAGAGACATAATATTTAATAATTATAATCAAAATAAATAAATAAATAATGCTGAACAATCCACACCACATCATCTAGCCCCAAGCTAAGCAGAGCTTGTGTTATGGTTACTAGTTGACTGATATACATATTACACTACATAACATACATAGATAGATATTTTTATTATACACACAAATACCCAGAAAAAATTAAAAATTATCTATCTATATAGAAAATTACAATCAAATAATAGAATTAAATTAAAACTAGTATTTACAATTGAAACAACTGAGCTAACTTCAGACTGTTGCAAACAATCTACAAGTAGCTCAACTGATCCATATCAATACCAGTTGGAAGCGTGCCCAAGACGCTAGCTGCATTGCCCCGCTGTATAGCAATGCTGATGCGCTGCGCCAGATACTCACCAGCTCTCGGGTCACGCGTCGCTTCGACCAGACGCTATCTATCTGTATCGTTTTTAATTGTCATATTATTATATCATTGAGCTAAACTAATTAAGTAATTCATGTACCTACTAGGACCGACGCCGGTCGAATATCTCGCCATGCCTGCCTTAGCGACATCATCCGGCGGGCCTTTGTCATTGCTAACCTATTCTCGAACCGAATGGTGCGGCGGCAGATTTGACCGAAGATCTCAAGAAGTGCAAATAGGTCTCGACAGGAGCCTACGCATACCCGTAGTTTGTTTGCAACAGTCTTCAATTAGCTCAATTATTTCAATTGTAAATACGAGTTCTAGTTTGTTTTTATTATTTGATTGTATTTTCTTTGTTAATGAAGAAGTTTAATAATTGATATTTTTCAATTATTAAACTAATCAAAAACACAGTCACTTCTCTATTAAGAATTCTTAACAAAGCCAAAGGCATTTAAAAGTCTTCTCAGATCAATAATTAGAAATCGCTTTTATAATTTTGTTTTATTGAAGTTTTAGTATCTGTTTTCACTTAAAGCTCGTGAAATATTGGCTTTTGATTGACAACTTCTTAATTGCTTTGTAACAAGTCTCTTAAGGCATCTATTATAGAATCTAAGAAACCTACCAGAATTATTTAGTTTGAACTTAAATTTACTCAGTATTTTATTTGTTAACACAAAAAAGGTTTAATAAAGGAAATCTCGAGCGTGGCGAAGAAACGTCCCATAGAAAACTATCAAAAATCCGCTTTCCCAGCGCTTTACACCGAAAACGCACTGTTGAAGCTAAATACCAATTTCATAAGGCAATGCGAAACTCAATAAAATTGCTAAAACATGTAAACAAGCCAAACAGTACGTGACCCAACATCGAACCTTGCGCTACTCCTACAACTGGCCGCTGCTTTTCCCCCGTACTTCCGTTTAAACTGCGGCTGTAAGAAACATTCCTCTAAATTGGATTACTGTCGGTATTCTAGTGTACCTACTTGCTATCTGTGTAGATAGGTGCCACGAGATGAGGTCGATGTTAGCTATGAATACTGTATCATATGCTCACGTTGCCTCTAGTTAATATATTCAGCATAAATATCTCATGGAGCAATGGTTTTGTTTATGCCGCATTTTTGTTGGGGTTTTTGATACTTCTGTGATATTTGGCAAAAAACCAGAACTGATATCTAAATTGGTAACCCAATATATTAAGGATCGTATTATGAAAGCTTGCCCAGTCATAGATCTATGCTTGAGTGACGTTTATGCCATAGAAATGCATCACTCAAGCATAGATTGATGACTCAGAATGTTTTCATAATACGTGCCTTACTAGTATTAGTCGGGATGAGGAATATCTATTGCACACGAAAAACTAGATGCTCACAAAAACAGTTATCTGAATCTGCTGTAGTCAGCACATTCAAAGTCGCGTCCGCAACACGCCTAGCAAAACCAACGGATACGAATATCAAAAGTTTATGAAACTTCCAGAAAGTTGAGGGGAGTCGAAACTCCAGCCGCGGTCTGCTATTTGAAAAATGAATTGTCTGCACTCCAGATATATGGTCCAAGTTTGGCTGAAAAATATGAAAACTTGATTGCTGGGACTTCCCTTTTCGGGCAAAGTTTGGATTAAACCGAGCATGACCTGAGAGAATCCCGCAAAAAGCCGAGTGCAATGATATTACTAGAATACCAGAAGCGGAAGTAAAACATCAAAGACTTCTTGGCGTTCTATCTATGCAACTTTGTAACAAAGTACCAAAAATAATTAACAAATAAATACCTTCACCAAAAGTCACAACACAAAACAAATCCTATAAATCGACATGAGCTTGTTACTATAATGAACTTTAAACAAAATATACAGCGATTGCGTTTAGAACACCTATAAAGTGTTGGTAATGCAGGCATTACATAGCATTCTGAAAATCATTCGAACTAAATTTTATCGTGACTTAACGGTATAAAATATCTAGATCTTTCGCGTGTCTAACAGTTTCATAAATGTATTACAGTAATAGTATGCAAAACCCGGTTTAAGTACGACCTGGCGAAGTAGAATCCTGGCTATATGTGGTGGAACACAGCTAAGATTGCTCAAGGTTGTGTAACTTCTACAAGCTAGCTTGCTGCTGCATTTCTCATTCTATATAGTAGGTACCTAGTTATTTCTTAAATAGACATTATTCTGGCTGGAGGTATAAACCTAGAAGTAAAGCTGATAATCAAGTCGCGTTTTGTTCGTTCGTTTACCGTGGTACCATTAGATAGTACCATCAATGGTACTGTGGCAATTATTGTTTGCCGTCGTTCCATTACATCGATGGTACCATGGCAAATAATATTTTTTGTTAACCGTAGTACATTCTGAAAATTAATAAAAACCAAAATGTAATTCAATATTGTTATTTTATTATCAATTTATCAACGTAAAAACAAGTTTTGCCTCAATGACTGTGTCAAATGAAAGGTTGTTGCAGCACAGTCCTGAATTACAAGAGCAATCGTAACTTTTAAATTAATAAATAATGCTTTCACGGGACATTATCTAGTCCCAAATTAAGCAGAGCTTGTGTTATACATAGATATATATTTTACTATACAAAGAAAACACCCCTTCAACACCTTCAGATCGTACAAATATTTGTCGGGAATGAAAGCCGCAACCTCTTGCGTCGCAGACGGACCTTCACCCGCTGCGTCACGGAGTTCATCATATGATTCGTTCTGTTTATTAAGTTTATTACACAAAAGCCACAACTGTCATAAATAAAAGTAACATAAGTTTATTACTGGATTTAAATTTTATTAATTTTGAAGAGTTAAAGATGGTAGTCACCAAAATTATCGGTTTAAATTTAAATATTGGCGCTAATTCCGACAAGATTAAAACATTGTGACAATCAGGGAACCTATTATCAGTACCTGAGTATTTGCGGGGTATCAATGTCAATTAACCGCAGTTACTTAGCTATTCCCACCAGCGAAATGTTATCTGCTTATGGACCCAGATATGACACCTCAATGCTAGGCAATGCAGACTCGAGAGACCTAATACGTGCTTCCTGGAAGCCAGTTCTCATTGTTTCGGCGCCTTTTAGTACCGGTTTTGTATGAAATTCCATCTTTTAGTGTTTCTGTACATTGACTGAGGTAAGTTCTTAGTAATCTTATAAATTTTAAGCATTGCGGATTTGAAGGTGTAATTACATATTTTGTGTTCATGGAGCTATTTCGTTTATAACATTGTTTTTGCTATACGAATTTTTCCATGCATGCAACCTTAAATTTTACTGAACAAACCGTGTTAAAATTTCGAATAATAAATAGGTACGTAAAAAGAAGCCTGAAATTTAAAATCCAAAGTCGCGGCGAGCAAATCCTGGTATTCAATAATACAGAGCTTTTATTATTCATTATTCAGTTGTCCCATTTTCATCCGAATCCACTTTATCTCTAAAGCATACAATACAGTAAATTTCAATTCTAAACTCTTTCACACGAGGCTCACCAGAATGGGCTTAGTAATCCAATAACTGTGGTGAACAGAGCCGAAACGTCGCGATTTAAGGTACATGAAACTGAAGGTTTGATTGATAGCCCGATTAAGGGAGCGTAGGGTGCGTCTATAGTGAGCTCTCATTTTATTAAATAGAGATATAGAAGAGTTGAGTGGGAGAATTTGAGAGGCCCTTGTCCAGCAGTGGAGTCAATCAGTTTTATTTTAACTTTCCTATCAATAATATACGAGAAAAGATAATTGTGCGGACTGTGTCAAAGCAAGGACGGTTACAACTTTTTAAAGATGTTTTAGATCTGAAATGTAAGATAGGCTACTCTATTCCAATATACACGAATGCGAAGGCAGAAGGTAGTTAAAGAATTTAAGCAGAATTAATAATTATAATTTCAAACCTGAAGCATCAACTGACAAAGTGTTTCATCAATCTCACTAATATTATAAACGTGAAAGTTTAGATGGATGGATGTTTGTTCCTTTATCACGCCAGAACGGCTGAACGAATCTGGATGAAATTTGGCACAGAGATAGATTATAGTCTGGAATAGAACATAGGCTACTTTTTATCCCGAAATTCCCACGGGAACGGGAACTACGCGGGTGAAACCGCAAGGCGCTGCTAGTGTAATATAAAATGGACGCCGCCTTATATCATGAAAGTGCTGTTCAATTTAAAAGTCTATTGTAGGCGTATTTCGTATTTCAAAGTAGGCTCTCTTCTTTCATTTGTCGTTTCGTCCATCACTCATCACATCAAACTAAATTGGACTCGAATCTTAACTAGATGTCGCCACATGAAAAAATTTGAAAACAAAATATCGCGATATCGAAGTATTCCGTGTTTCAAACACCTTCACAACCCGTTTTCCATTATTCAGGAATATGAAGTCGGTTAATAGTTTTTTATGGTTTTTATTAATTTTCTGAATGTACATTCAGACCATGGCAAATAACAAAAAATGTTATTTGCCATGGTGCCATCGATGTAATGGAACGACGGCAAACAATAATTGCCACAGTACCATTGATGGTACTATCTAATGGTACCACGGTAAACGAACGGCCAAATTATTCTTTAAGTTATTTTTATTTACTATGCTCGCCAATTTCTCCGCCAATTGGCGACCGAATTTCCCATAAAAATTTGACAGCCTCAGGGTAAAAAAAATTGACATGATATTATTTTCTTATGCAAATAAATAAACATAATGATCGACAGTGGGCTAGCATTATGTTTCCAACTTCCATTTATTGGTACTTTATGCGGCAAGCTGAAGACTGGGCTCTCATTAGGGGAGGCCCATGTCCAAGAGTGGACTAATATAGGTTGGTGATGACTTATCTACTTTAATTGGACATTTTGTTATCCAGGTACCATGTGAACGAAGCCACTGACAGAAGCTAGTGTTATTTATATTGCCTTTCTCCGGTTTTCAGACTGATTGTTGAGTTAAAAGTCCACCCCAGCCCCCCTTGCGTGCTAAACTATAGTTAGCGTCGATCTAGAGGATTAGAATGGATTATGGTAAAAATAGAGTAGAAAACATGATACCGACTAAACCTAATAATAGTTCTATAGGGTACCTAAAACCGGTGTTACGTTACCGGTGGCGTAACGTAACATTCGCAGCGAGCATGATACCTTACGCCCTGTGCTAGAATCTGTCTCGTTGCTCGTTGCGAGTGTTTTCTTTCCCCGTACTGACTGCACGAACGTGAGCTGTGTAACATGTTACATTACTATACATAACGCAGGTCAGTACCCGCATTAATATTTTAAAAGCATTCACTGCCAAGCTTCAGTAATGCGACCCGGAGAGCCGCGTCGTCCGTCGCTGTCCAAGGAGCTGTCTTAGATGCCCATGTACATCGGTGGCAGACAAAGAGTTTAGCGAATTTTTGAAAGGAAGGGGTTTGAAAGGAATTATTACCAAACATCAACCTGATCTGTCCTCTTGGGGCACGGTTGGGCCTTAATCGTGTCTCCGTCACCCCATCGGGTGACGGAGTATAGCTAAAACTCAACAGAGAGGTATCTACAAAATCTAGACAACTCGCAAACCATTTTGATGGATTGTCTCAAAGTTAGGGTAGATAGACTTTTTCATGTATAAACTTTAGTATTCAACCTTTTTACATGTCTAGCCAGACCCAAACTGGAATCATAACAGTGAATCATAATCCCAGAGCATTTGAAAAAACGCGGCAAAATGTGAAGACGTAGCGATCTCTCGCGAAGAAAATGCAATATTTATTTTCACATGACCGTTGGTGGGCGGCCATTTGTGTAAATCTTTCAGGGTTCAGTGAGAAAACCTTTTATAAAAATCTTAGTAATAGAAAAACCTGACTGTCCTCAGTTTTAATACTTGAATTTTCAGCATCAACTGGATTATACTTCATATCATACATACCAAAATGTGTACACTGATAATCTTGAAAAAAAAAGTTTACACTAATGATACCAGTAATGACCATCACTATTGGGTGGTGGTAAATGTGGTGATGCTTAGTGGTAGAGAACACTTCTTACACTTCACTTCTTAGTCTTTGGCCTATAATGATTCATCAATCATGAAAATCATGAAAGTCATAGACGGTCTGTGGTCATCACCAACGAATTTTGTTTTGGTGATAAATGATACTGTTGACGTTCACTGTACTTACAATAATTTTGGTATGAGGGACGAATCTGGAAAAATATTATCGTGCGGGACGAACAAAGACTTTTTAATGGCGTGGGCCGAACATTAAGACGAATATGGCATAGACCACAATAAGTAATTTCTAATGAAGGTACCTTTTCTATTA
The DNA here is from genome assembly GCA_947086465.1 of Eupithecia exiguata. NCBI lineage: Eukaryota > Metazoa > Arthropoda > Insecta > Lepidoptera > Geometridae > Eupithecia > Eupithecia exiguata. The sequence goes on from OX352251.1 coordinate 5,174,846, forward strand.
AATTAGGTAGAACCTTAAAAATAAACCTACATATATTGTTATTAAGTAAATCCAAATACGAGGGACAAAAAACATTGGAAAAGGGGTTTGGAGATAAAATATATTATGCGCTGCAAAAGGCCAAAATTTAATAATGTGTTATATCAATAACAAATGATATTTGATTGAGGGGACGTTAGCTGTTAGCAGCACATAAATATAGCTACACAAATACCAATAGAAACGTGGAAATATACGAACAAAGCTTTTTCGTAGTTTTTTCCTCGAAACAAACTTACAAAGGGTCAAAACAAATCATAGAAAGCATCACAGAAGCTCATTCCCGTAAAAAGTCCTATCGCACGTAAACTCTCAAATAAATCACACGGAACCCGTCCACAAAACATTACAGCCACCCTGTATAGCATATCGCAACATGAATAATTCTCCGGGAGCCGGCTTTTTCGTGTACCGTTTTTCCTTTTAATATTCCCGGGAATATGGGGAGGTTCTCGGAATACGGGAATAAATGTTAGGAGACAGTGGTGTGATTGATCGGGGCGGTTTAATTCGTGGGGGAGGTTGATTTGGTTTTTTGATGGTTTGGGATGAGACTTAAGCTTGGTCAGTGACCTGGGATTAAAAAACGTGAAAACGGCTTATCTACATACGTGGCGCGAGCGAAATAAAGAAGGTTTAGCTTCTATTCCTGCTGCTGGACATGTTCATTTACGTTTGGATTGAATGTTTTTTTTTTCGTAATTATTAATACTATTTAACGGGTATTTATCGCGTTTATTTACCTATTTTTCCCGACGCGACCGACGTTTCGACAGGTTTACACACTGTCGTACTCGGCTATCGTGTAGCTTAATTACCTATTTTATTCTCGGTATATCCTTCGTCGACCGCATACCCAACGTGAAGATACGACGGCACACAAAAGTCATAGACGTAGATATGCGGACCACGAGCTCAAAGTGGAGATGGGCAGGACACGTCCATCTCCACTTTAGGCGGGATGACGGTAGATGGACCAGGTGGTCACAGAGAGTGGTACCCCGTAGGCGGGAAGCGTCCTCGAGGTAGATCACTAGCCAGATGGTCGGAGTCACCGTCAGGGTGGTCGGAAGACTGGATGAGGCTGGCACAGGACCGAGTTAACACTTTACTTGCCTACGACGCACATGGACGTGTTCAATCACGTCTAGTTGCGGCACGCTACCTCTGGGTCGCACCGCAGTTGCATGACGATTGGCGGTGAATGCGTTAAGGCCAGGATATTCGAATTCAGTCAATTTTCGATTCAATTTTAAACGATCAAATATCCTTTGTTTTGTTTGGACTAAAATTTATGTTGTAGTTGGATTAACATTATTGATTATTCTACGGTTCTAAACACGATATTTATCACTTCACCTGATGATAAAAATTACGAAGAAAGGATAGTTTTTTGCTGTTTTTGTTGTTGTACTTGTAGTGTATCAACGTTTTACTCTCAAAAAACATGTCAGAAAATAGGCAACGACGTTTAGAAGAATATTCTATGGTTAGTTTTTCTCAAAACCTTTTTTAATTTTTATAATAAGCAAAAACTTGATTTTTGAGCTTGCGTTGCTGTGCCCTATCTCACTCTTGTGAACACAAAATTCTATGCCTGTCCTTTTCAGAAAATGGATCGAATATCCTGCCCTTAGCTGGCGCATAAAAGAGGAGGCCTAAACTCAGCAGTGGGTGTCAGCTGATGATGATGTGAAAATCAAACACCTCCTTACACGCAGTTGGCTAAAATTATCAATCCACCCTAAGTCATAAATACACGAAGACGTTTAATAGATAATCTAACTTAATTACAGTATATTGACGAGACCCTTTGGTAATATGACAGCTCTTATTACGAAGGCAGTAGGGTGCAAAATGCGTAAATATTCTTAGGATGTTGATCCAGCAATAAGGCATTTTATCACGAGGGTTATTACGAAGAGTGTCGTTGAATTTTTATATTAGAAATGAGATGAAGCTTAAGCTTTATGTATTTATATTTTCAGCGGGTAGACATTTTCTTACAGAATAGATTGTACCTACCTAAACTCAATTTTTTTTCTTAGGTAAGTGTAAATTAATAATTATAATAGTTGGATCAAAGGCCAGATCCAAAAGGCGGTATTCCTGGACTCAGCGCGTACTGTCAGGAAGTTCCTGCCTTTGCAACCCTAGTCACCGGCTGCTTGAGCCTAGCTTCGCGGCCGATATGATATATTTTTTTACAGTGCAATAGTTTTATAATATTTTACTGTATTTCTTGTTGTAAAATAATATTTTAAATGAGATTTTAAATAAATATGTAAAGTGTAAAAAAATAAATAATTTATTTCAGACCAGAAAAGTTACACTTTTTTTTTATGCTGGTCAATTTACATAGCATACCCCCAAGCTAAGCAGAGCTTGTTGTGTTATGGGTACTAGATAACTGAGATAGGTAAAGAATACAATACATAGATAGATGTTTTTACTATGCATAGAAAACGACTAGAACACCCTGAACAAATATCTGCAGATCGTACACACATTTGTCCCGAGGCGGGAATCGAACCCGCAACCTCCTGCGTCGCAGGCGCCCGCCACGCCACAGAGGTCGTCCTCGTATCGTTTTATAGATATCATTTTAACTTATTCTACGCTCCATAGTTATACATAATATATGCATGTCTTGAAACTAACATGCATAATATATAAAAATACTAAATAATAATACGTTATGTTTTGACTTAAGAAAACGGCACCGCACGTACTATCTAGAGTTTCTTTCATCTATAGACGAATCTGCAACGATGACATTGTAACGTTCAGACGCATAGTACCAGAAACGCAAATTACCTTATACGCGGATGGCCAGAAATGGATTTCGCAATAATACATAGTAAAGCAATTGTCTAAGAGAACTTGGCGCCTGGATACACATTATGAAAAGATTCCCGAAATTAATTCGATTATTGTCCTCTTCTCAATATTTATTTGTTCTCTATCACGTTCGTCAAAAGTATGCAAATGTAGGTAGCAAACACACCCGATCAAAAGAACCAAAACGCTTCCCCCAAAATTACCGGCGGTATAATCTTGAATGCAAATTGTACAAAAGAAGAAATAGCCGTAATCTAGAGGGTGGGAAATTACAAAGAAAGCGGAACCCTAAAAACGGAAAGATTTTGTGACAATGGCGACTATTGAAGTCTTATGGGGGTTCGGTGGGCGTAGTCAGGATTAGAATTTGGGGAAACAACAGCCCAGAGTGTGCAAAGAGCCTGAAGCAAATCAATAAACAAAATTGAAATAAGTTAGCATCGGCCCCATCACAAGGCAGTTTTGGTGTTTTGATTAAAATATCAAACTTTAGTCCAGAGGTTTTAGCACCTGTGATAATATTACAGCCTCATGTTTGACTTTACATGTCATGTTCCTGACATGACATGTAAAGTTAAACTGAAGTAATTTTTTGTAATTTAGCTTCTTAGTTGTTGATATGACGTGAAGTTATTCTTTTCCCCACCAAATACGAAATGAACTTGCATAGAGTATGATTTTTGCTATAATAGTTTTAGAAGGGACTACGAACGCAAAAATCTTCGCGCCCATCCTTATGCCTCCTAAATACGTCCCTGTTTTAAAATGATGCAGTGACGAGATGTGCCTCAAGCAATGATAATAAGAAGAATTTTGATAAGATCATTCCTGTGAGGCGTGGAGCTCGTTTAGACAATTTGCTTACATTTATAAACTGTGATTATTTACAAATGGTAGGTACTGTAAACATTGAAATGGTAATAGGAAAGGATAACAATGTAGATTTACACTAATAACCAAATAGATCAGATTTCTTACTTATTATTTGAACTGATTTCGCGAGCTTTGATAAAATTGAAGAAAAAAATTAAACAGATGGGCTACTTTTGGAGGTAGCGACTCGTTAAGCGGTAGTTAAACTTTCTGATAAAGTTGAAATTATCTAGAAATAATATTTATAAAATTCTTACAAAATATCTACTGGTGATCGGAATGCTGGCTTCTATTTCGATCAACGAATAAGCATTGCCAGTCAAGTCAACCTGGCAATGCAGCCAGCATTCTGGGCACTCTGCCTTCCGGTTACGGTTTTTTTTAGGGAATTGATATAAGTGTAAATAGTATTCGTATTTACACTTATATCAATTTCCTAAAAGACACAAAAATGTTGTTTTTATGTCTTGGTTGAAGTAAAGAAATCAAATAAATGTGCTTAAGAGATATGTCAGTCAGGTTGGCTCTGAAACGAAACAGAAGTGATACAGCTTTTCAGAAAAGTTATACTCCTTAGTAATAAAGGAATAGTAAGAATATTATGATTGATGATGATAATAATTATAGGATATAGAAACCAGTTTTCTATTTGGTATACCTTACTATAAAACTGTTTAACTGTTGGCTCCTTTCAATTCTTCTCACTACCAACTCTTTATTTACTTATATATGTTCTAAAATCTTTATTAACAAAGAAAATTACAATCAAATAGGTAATTGAATTAAATTAAAACTAGTATTTACAATTAGTCTAACTGCAGACTGTTGCAAACTATCTAAAAGTAGCTCAACTGATACATATCAATACCAGTCGGAAGCGTGCCCATTGTGCCCAAGACGCTAGCTGCATTACCCCGCTGTATAGCAATGCTGATGCGCTGCATATAAGTTCTTCATTTTAATTTAAGTATGTCAAGGTGGGTCGATGACATAGTACGTGTCGGGGGGCGTCAATGGCCTATTGGCCTATACCCAGCAGTGGGTAAAATCCGGCTGCGGATGATGATGATGATGTCAGAAAGATGTTGCTTTCATCGACAAGCTTATTGTTCGGTTTTATTTTAGGGTTCTTCATTTTAATTTAAGTTGCCTGAAAGATATTGTTTTCATCGACAAGCCTATTGTTCTGTTTTATTTTAGTTTTTGTTATGTATCTAATGTGCATTAAAGTGTTCATTCTTACAATCAAACTGTCAGACAAACAAAACCATTGCAAACATCATTGCATTCCATAATTTATATTAACCATAACAATAATACCCAATTCCACAGATAATTTCTCCTTTATTACCAACTGTTTTACTCTATTAACAAAATTCTGTGTCTAATTAGATTCTAATTGTACGCCTTTTCGTTCTCTATTTCGTTGTGAATAAGGGTGGTTTTTGTGTTAGGTGTGTTTGGTATTGGATTCGCTTATTCAGGATTAGTGCCACATGTGTTAGTTTTGTCGATTTGTCGCCAAATGTTCGGAATGATCTATACTAGTGCCTGCCCGCAGGATTACTCGTATAAATTACTGGTTAGATTAAAAGCCGTAGCTTTGAGAGCTTTACGAACTATATTTTATATGAGACTTAAGTTTTCTTATATCTTTCGTTTAATTTTGTGTTATAAAAGGATTGAGTACCTGCTGTAGACTTTGTTCTTCAGATAATATAATTTTAACCCTTCGCTTTTTAGGGTTCCGTACTTAAAAATCACGTTTGTTGTATGGGAGCACATTGATTTTTTTTTGCCGTTTTTATAGATAATGGTACGGAACCCTTCGTGTGCGAGTCCGACTCGCACTTGGCCGGTTTTATTATTTGTTGTTTGTTTTGAAATAGCGTCTTTTGTAATCTTATTTCTACACTAATATTATAAAGAGGAAAGATTTATATTTTTGTATGTAACGAATAAACTTACAACTACTGGTCCGATTTCAAAAATTCTTTTGCCTTTAGAAAGCTACATTATCACTGAGTAACATAGGCTATAGAATATACCCGTGCGAAGCCGGGGCAGACCGCTAGTATTATTATAAAGTCGAAAGTTTGTGAGTTGTGCCGCAGTAAGGTTGTTTATGATGTTGACCAAAGTAAATGCCAAAACTACTGAATGGATTAGGCTGAAATTTTCCACATATAGAGATCTGGACCTGGAATAAGATATAGGCTACATGTTCCAAACAAAACACATGCGAAGCCGCGAGCAAAAGCTAGTAGTACATAAGACGTTGTCATGTGTACTTATTCAAGTTTTGAAATCTATAGATTGAATCCTGCGACTTTCGAAAAGGTCAATGAACTCTATAAATAAACAGACTAAAAGAAATTCAGAAAGATAAACTTTTGTGCATTTGTTGATCTTCTTTGTTCATATATCCCTGTTTGGACATTTGTTAGGTTTCGCAGTATCGTATTATTGCTAGGGCTGATTCTAGTTCGTTTGATTTTAATTTGAAGCTATTATTACAGAAAAAATTAAGTATTTTATACATTTTTGTGTTGTCAATGTGGATTAACGTAATTGATTGAAATAATAATAATATTTATGACAATAATGCTGGACAACCCACACAGCATTATCTAGCCCTAAGCTAAGCAGAGCTTGTGTTATGGGTACTAGATGAGGGGTATACTGTGTTACTTGTCCAGCATTATTTATGAATACCATTATACATAGAAAATACCCAAAACACTCGGAACAAATATTTGCAGATCGTACAAATATTTCTCCCAAGGCGGGAAACGAACGCGCAACCTCCGGCGTTAAAAAAAAATACAATTTACTATCAACAGTTCGTTGATACCTTTGCCTTCACCGCACAATGTTGGCACACACTGGTAATTTTTGGATTGCGTAGGAATCATCGCCCTTGTTATTGACATTTTTAATGGCATATTCATCAGCTTTATAAAGATTTCAGGTTTCCCATTTATGTAGACTGTTTGCTACCTGCACATTCAGCTATGTCCTTTATATTCTGGGTGCTCCAACTCACACACCCCCTGCTAAAATACCTCTGTCGCCCTCTACGACATTCACGAGTTGATTGTACGTGTTGTTCTGTCCTAAGCAAAAAGCCAAAAAGTCTACGAAAAGCCCTCAATTCGTTTTGTTCAAACCAATTAACAGTTTATTCAGCAGATGGAATAAAGGAGCATGTACATTTGTACGTTTTTGGCCCACGTTCAACGTTGCGAAACTCAACTGATAATTAAAGTAGATACGGAATAGAATATTCACTCTATATCCGGAGTTTGAGCGGTTGGCTTTTGCTGACATTTGTTTTATTTCAGCAACATATTGGTTTAACTTTTAATTTATTTTGCAATTGTATGTTTTCGTAAATCCGTCTCTCTAAGTTAGAAGGTGATATTTTTGGCAATATATTAAGTATTTTTGTATACAATTCTGTCTCAATCACATTTTTTATTATTCTGTAGGTACTTATATGCTTTCTTATTTATGTTTCTTTTATTTAAATTGTTTATTTTTACTTTGTTTCAGGTCAAGGTATGTCAAACGAGATTATTAAAATTGGCTTCGTAAGTTTTTACGCCTTTATTTTATCCCACTATATAAAACTCAAGCTTAGTTATACAAGCACCAGTTACATGTTAGAATTAATAAATCAGATATCAAACTAGACTGGAGTCTTCAAAAAGGAGCGTAGAGCTACAAACTTTAGCAATTAGAAATCGCAATGAAATTATATCAAAGCCAGATTTGGGCAAACAACGCAGACACATAAATCAGACAATTTCGGCAATGGTAAAACTGATTGGAGCAGTTAACTGAATACAGCTAAGGGTGCCATCTCTGTGGGTGGTTACGAGACATTGGACATAGGTAAGGCACTGTCATGTTGACTAATGTCCCTAAAACTGAGCCCTATAAGCTTGGGGTTATTACCGCGTCGTCTTATACTGGATAGACTTCTTAATCAACAAAACAAAACAATGAATATTGTTAAAATAAATAAATAAAATAAAAGCTTCTCCTAAGAAACAGAAAATTCAGTCTGAAATCACCACAATTTTCAATTTACAAATAATCATATTTTCTTTGGCAGATGGCGTTTCTTTTTCCTTTGACTTTGAACGTTCAGTATTGAACCCTCACTAAAATATTGAATACTAGCAGCGCCTTGCGATTTCACCCGCGTAGTTCCCGTTCCCGTGGGAATTCCAGGATAAAAAGTAGCATATGTTCTATTCCAGGCTATCTATCTCTGTGCCAAATTTCATCCAGATCCGTTCAGCCGTTCTGGCTAGATAAAGGAACAAACATCCATCCATCTATCCATCCATCTAAACTTTCACGTTTATAATATTAGTGAGATTCGGCTAGGCTGGCAGACATGTTAGGTTATATAGATACTGTGAAATATATGATATATCGAAAGCGAGGCTGGTATCTTCAGATACCTACCCAAATCGTTTAACTGTCACAATCGAAATCTGACAATCCCAAATTCATATCACGACCTCTCACAGGGGTGTCAAAACGATTCCGGCTTGTAATTAAGGAAATTTGAAAACCGACATCAGAAACTCCCGTTTTGTGCTCGTTACAATCTGATATAGAAGGGGTCACGCCCCCTAGGGTGTAGGGTGCCCATTCATTAATCAACCAAGTGACAGATCGCTAGCACGCCACATGTTAGACTCTAGATTATACCTCGTTATTTCCAGTCGCATGGTCACACTAGCATGTAAACATGGCACTGATGCCTTTTTGCTTGAATAAATTCGAAAACATGTATTGAATAATTATGTTGTCTCATTGAATGTTATTTCTGAAACCGCAAATTTGAAAGTATTATTCGCATTTGATGGGAAGGGCCTTAGGCCAGCAGAGCGGAACTATGGCGGTTTGCTAGCTTCAGCATAAAAGTCGTAATTTCACATATTATTGGCAAAATGCATAAAAATGCTAGGTTATTATGGCCATGGGAATCGAATCTATTATTAACCTCTTGCTTCTTGCCTGTTTTGCCCACTGCCTTCAATGTTCGTATTCTCTCTCTCTCTGAATATTAGTTTAGGTCATCTCCCAATCAGACCTTCATTTCCGTTAGCTACCTCCTCTAGCTGCTTGCTAGTCGCCATCTCCGGTCCGACTTAGATATAAATCCATTTCCATGATCAGCTAGCTTATTGAACTACATTACTTCATCTATGTCTTTAAATATCACTTTTTGAAACAACTTCTAATGTCATTTGCATCGGCGTCTGTCTTTAAGATTTTATTGTCTCTATGGCTCTACGACTTTTTAAATATGCACTTTTAAAGATTAAGATACATTTATCTTGACTACTTTTTCACGCGGATTTGCAACCGTTTTCCCTGACCGTATGACTTCAGTCCCCAAAATGCGATCTATTTCTTAATCTTCCGTGTTTTTTAGACAGACCAAGTTACCTTCACAAAATAATAGTACCTAAACTATATTACTTTTTTTATTGTCACTAAAATAACATTTAAGAACCTATCATTGCCGAGGTAGTCATTATGATATTACGTACGAGTACTTACTTTAGATACTTTTCACCCACAATCGAAACTACCTTTACAAGTACAAATCTCCGATTACCCTTCACAGTTAATTTAATTACGGGTCCCTGTTTACTTAGGCCTATTGGGCTATTGGGTCATCGAATGACCCTTGGCCCTTGGTCCACATGATCCTTTACTTTTGTATGCCAATTGAATCGTTGGTTTAATTTAAAGCAAAATGTTATAGCGCTTGGAACTATGAAAGGTCAGTTATTTATTATAATTATATTATCAAAGGGTCGGTTAAGCTTTGCGTATAATTTTAGTGGTTTTGTGAACTATCAATTAATTATTTACGAGTACATTTATCTGTGAACTCTGCAATTTAAGAATTCACGCACCAATTTTTGTTAATATCAAATCAGAATATTCTTATTTCTTTAATACGAAGAGGAAATTTAGAAAAGTCAATTATTTGTCACCTAAATAAGTAAAAAATAATTCTAAAAAGAGTTATAGATTATCTTACTTCAATCCTTTTAAGCTTTAAGGTCATCATCATATAGATTATTACTATACTGTACAACAAATTGGATTCTTTGGATGTAGCTGTTTATTGTTAGCTTTAGAGAAAGGCCAGCTTTACTCATACGACTTTACATGTAGCGTTTTGCTTGACTTTAGTTTTTTAACTCTTGGGTACATTTAATATATATTTTTTCGCTTTACACGTTGTTTTCGAAAAAGAGAAAAGGAATAGTAAAAATACTTTCCCTCTGTTTTTCTGTGAGTGTGCTACAACTAAACAGTATCACAAACTCAGCTAACCCTAGCTATTATCCAAAAGGATCATTACCATTATCCTCAGTCAATTAATAATCATTTATTTTCATTAGCCTATCTGTTTGCATTCAATTCAGGTGCCCCAAGTGCAATAACAATTTTTACCATTCATTTCAATGATAAATCATCAAACCCGTAACGAAGTTAATGCAATCCGGTCACTCAATAGAGGCGGTATAAAACGTCCATTAGTGTTCAAATGCATTTATGCTCTCGACTAATTATAGGGGGGAGAGTGTAGTGTGTAGGGTCTATATCACTTCGACTAGCGATTACTGTAAAATGAGCTCTATGTGTTTGATCACACTATTATTTGCTTAACTTTTGTTTAAAAATTCCGTTGCAACCTTCATTTCCCATTCCTTAGCTTATCAGGGTTTTTACGTTTAAAAATTCTAAATTCAAAATTCAATAACTTTATTTCTTTAGGCTTACAAAATAAGCACTTAGACAAGTCAAATTTTATAGATAAACAGCTTAATAATAGTAATTTGTATCAAATAAGAAACAAAATGTTATTGATTTTGTTCGCTTCGCGTTTTATATTGATGACCACGACTGTTATTAAATAATTACGCTGTCCCTACCCCCCCCCCCCCCCCCCTCCCTCTCCCATCCCTCTTTAGTTTCTAGTATTTTCTCATTCAGCTGGTTAGTGAGAAGTATACTTTCAACCTGTGTGCTTATGTTTGTTTTTGCATGAACTTTCGATCTATCAAAATTAACGTTCGCAGTGGAACCTCTACACCTCATTACTTTGATTTCGTCTGTAGAGTGGGTTTGGGGGAGCTACCGCATTCTCAATAGAGCTCCGTGAGTCATTGTAAGGTATTTTATTGAAGGTGTTGGCTGTAAGTGCACTACCTGGTGTATTAAGCTTAATTCGCTATGGTTCGTTGTAGCTGTTATAAAGAGGAGAGGTTCTAAAATGGACCCTTTAGGTACCCTTTACTATATTTGAATCGTTTTAAAAATAAACAGTGAGCGATCGTTCAGAAATAGTCGTGTTTCGAAATTACAATAACAATATTAGCCTGGACCCCACTGCTGGGCAAAGGGGCTTGGTTTTTTTTTTGAGAATAGAATCACATTCGAATTAGTTTATTTACAATTAAGCTAACTACAGATTGTGACAAACAATCTAGAGCTCAATGGATTTAAAAAAAAATCATAGTATCAAGTCAGTTCTATTAAAATCTACACTAAAGCAAACTTTCTTCATAATGATGACTATATCAAAAGCTGTGCTGCATACCATAATAGCACTTAGTAAACAATCAGCCAACTGGTCCGTAAACAATAATAATAATGAACCGAATGTAATCAAAACTGTAAAAGGGATATGAACAGTCAAGGGGAGCGTTAATGGTACATTTGCAAATGCACTTATATCGGTACTGTCGTGCTCAGATGTTTATAGATTAAAAATAGTAATCAAGACTAAAGATAATTATATTTGGAAGATATAGAAAAAAATACTAGTTAAATCTCTTATTGATAGTAAGAATGCCCATAACAATGATAGGTTTTCCTAAGTTTTTGTCATTGTGTTATCTAAGCATTGAGTTTGGTTTTTTAGTACCCTTATGAGCCAGTAAAACTTGTTTATTTTGACACTTTTTTCGTGAACTCCGTTCTTTTGAGAAATAATTGGTGGTGGATGTAAAAGGTCACTTGTGATGTTGATGATCTTTAATTGAGTATCAATTAAAGATATTTGTCTCTTTGCGACAGTCTGCAGTTAGCTCAATTATAAATGCATATATATAAAAAATATAAATTAAAGACACCACCTGATTCATTATGATAGAATCCTCTTTTCCATACAAAGAGCTCAATACAAACTACTTGATGCCATTATCGTTGCCATTACAGTTGTTGTATATATTCTTTTCTATTTTATTGTATTTTTTATGTGTAAATGTGTACTCGTAAACATATGGACCCATGGTTGTCTGAAATAAAGCATTTTTACATATTTTTTTTATATATATCATCAAGCTCGGATAGATTATTGGAAAAAGTAAATGGTATTCAGCAAGTACAACAAACATTAATCTGAACTCCGTTCCCGTTGACTGTACTACATTTATGTATACAGCACGTTAATTAAGTAGGTACGTCTGGGCTTTGGAACAAGGCACTTGCCCCTTACATCTCCGATTGATTTATACACTGAAACTATTCCCGCTTTATTCCAATTCTTGTGGAAGCGGAATTTCTAGAAAGTACGCTGCGTTGGTAAAATTACTTCTAGTTTGAGGAGGAGGCAGTCTTTGTTCTTTAACTGTTAGAATTTGAAGCTAAAAATTTATACTTAAGGAACGATGCAATCGGTTAAAATATATGTTACGGTTAGGGTACAACTCATCCGAGAAAAAACTCATCCGCGGATGAGTATGTCCACTTCACTTTTTGTTATAGGTACAACTCATCCGAATGAAAATTCGCTCGGTTTTTGATTCGGATGAGTTGTACAGTTGTAAAAGTGAAGTGAACAACTCATCCGCGGATGAGTTGTACCCTAACCCAAAATGCAAAAATGCACTTGTAAAATAAATGAATGAAAATGAAATTCAAATCATGCTGGACAATTCACACAGCGTGATCCAGCACCAAGCTAAGCAGAATTTTTGTTATGGGTACTAGATAATTGATATACATAATACAATGCACTACTTAATTATACATAGAAAATATCCGGAACACACTGAACACATTTTTGCAAATCGTACAAACATTTGTCCCGAGTCAGGAATCGAACCTGGCGGTTTTCTGCGTCATATTACTTTTTATTAAGTCTATCGAACATATTACAATAAGTCTCGTTGCTTAGTTGGTTAGAGCGCACCTGTACTGAAGGTGAGGCGCGGATTCGAATCCTGCCTGAAATTGAATTTTTTTGGGACTCTTTTAAAACGTGGAAGTTTATCGAATTTCGAATTTAAAAATCGAATTTGTAATTTCTAGGTATTTATTTGAGATTTTTTTTAAGATGTGTCACCATAACTAGAAAGTGAAGCAAAGCGAGCACTGGTGCCATGAGTATCTACATAAATGAAATAGATAGTACCTAATATTTACTACCTGCTGCTATATTTCATTAGAGCAAAGACAACATAGTTTACAAACACGCTGCAAGACTAATTTTATTTCTGATGCGCGTTTGTCGTCTCCCCCTGCCGTTCCTTAGAAAAATGCACCAAGCTTTGAATTTCATTATGGAAAGAAGCTCAGATTTTTATACCAATATTGTCTTGAGGAAAATACTTTGAAAAATGCACTGGGAAATTCTATTCCCTTTTTCCCCTTCATTCCCCTTATACATTCCTCTTATTTCCCCTCTGTTCCCCTGTTCCTCTAGGTCACTGGGTTTCTTACAAATGACATACAGACTTGACAATGCCTGGATTAAAATGGCCGACGCTATCGTGGTATAAGCTTCCTATTTGCCGTTGGGGCCGTCAACTCGTGACAGCGATAACTTACCCTACAAAGCACGAAATGGCCCAGTTATTGCGAAAACCCATTCAAGTACGACGTCAAGGAAAGTCGTTAGCGAATGACAACGTAAAGGTAATGTGCGCTACACGCCAATTTGGGACATTGTCCTCCAGTTGGGACAACAATGCCGATACATGGCGGACCCTTTTAAAAATGTATGCTACTTCCATTGTCAAGCCATAAAGTCATCGGTTTTATAAAGTTGGCACGCTAAACAATCGGTCCCGAAGTTCATACATATTAATGCACTCTGCGACGCATTGGATGACTCTCTACTGGTTTCAAAGTACCCTGTATTTATTAACTCCACTTATATTCAGCGTAGAAATTATTGTTAGCGTCTAAAAAAGTTATTTCTATCCAAAAATTAATAAAAAATACTGTTGGAATTTGATGCCGGCTTTCTCAGCAGCCTACGCTTTTCTTTCCTTACGACATTTTTTCTTGGAAGCTGGAATTAGTTTTTGCTTGATAGACTGGAAGAGCTTTTCATCTTATTTTAACGAAAGCAGTATGTTTTATTTCCTAAAATATACAAAACGCTCACAAGTTCCTCGACAAATGGACATCTGCATCTGTAATTGTAAATGTATCCAACGAAGCTAGAAATTAAACAATATTCCTTTTAAAAAGCGAAATAACTTCCTGGTGAACCTTTATAATTATTTTCCCGCTAAATATAAATAAGAGAGTCTCGAAGGCTTAGTGCCTGTTGGCAGTCGTGTCCTCGCCTCATAATATCGCTACGTTGTTGACATCTCGGCCTCTATTCGCCCGCCATTTTGGACGCTCCAAAAGCGCGGGAAGCTCACTGTCATGGCGGCAGAAATAATTAGATTTCGTCGGCGCACTTCTTGCCGGTTCATTTTCTGTATGTTTTGTTAATTATTTCTTCGTGAATGTCACGCGGCAGATATCAGTGTTTTTTTACTTTGCTGTTTTCAAGCTTTTGTCTCGCTAAATATCACTAAATTGAAGGAAAGGTGTAGACATTTCTTTGTAATATTTAATGCGAGCCTCCCCCTTCTCTCCTTTGTCTGCCAAAGGAAGTTTGTTATGTTTGTTTTTATTTAAATTCAATTCAGAGTCTCCTCAAATAATGTTCCCTTTCGAGTGTGCAAATTAATATTAATTGTATTAGAAGCCCAAGCCGGGAGGACCCCATGTGTTTTTCTTTACAATTAAACGATTGCCCAATCCCTTTACGGTATAAAAAGGTGCATTGCATATTCGACCTTGTTGTATCGACAATACTGTCAGTATAGAAACGAATTGAAGCACAAAATTAAATTATCTATCGTCTCTCACTAGTTCTAAATTCAATTTGTGTTTGAAATACAAATTGTGGCGGTTAAATCCCACGCGTCGGTCGGCCATATTTAAATTAATTTTGTTTTTAACTAACGCGGGAAAGCTCTTTGGGGTGTTACTTGGTGAAAACTGTTTTATTGTACGTTTGAGGCTTTCTTGGTGGGAAACAGATAGAGTGTCATTTGTGCTAATTTAGAGAATAGTCTCATGAGAAATTGTCGACGAGTGCAGTTACTTCTACATTTGTATTGTGAACTTTAATGAGGGGCCCGCAAGGTTGTGTTTACAACGTCTAGCAGTTTAAATTTTCAAAATATTCATAGAGAAACAGGGAGTCGGAGAGAATTCTTAATTTTGAATGCTCTATTCTTTTGAGAATCACTTACATTTTATGACAAATAATTTTATCAAACTAGAACAGAAACAAGTGTACCTATGTGTATATCTAAGTTAACATTTACAAAATGGCCGTATATGACCGACATACGGTCCTAAATGTCGTGATATTTCAGAGGTATTTCACAAAGCCATGGACCTACTTATGTTCACGTTATACGGGTCAAAATGAACGTTTTATTTTGGGTAAAGTGGGACCATAAAGATAATCACTCGGTCATCTCTAAAGGTACCAATGGTAATGTTAGGTTAAAAGATAATGCTAGTTCATTTAGCAAACTAGTTTTAGTGGTCCTTAGAGATGTTTGAAAACGGCTAAACGATTAGCATAGATTCTTGGAGAAAATATAGTACTGAAAATAGAACATAATCTCGAATTTCCGGAAAGGGCCGTCGTCCCTTTCCACCCTGTAGATGAATTCTTAACCCAAAGTGACGAAAAAGGTTAAACAATAAATCTATATGCGTGTACGTTCATTTATTTCCCGACGCGAGAAAAAACTGGGCCCAAAATAATGAGGAAACTTTCCCAATTATTGTAGTTTGATACAGACACTGAGAAAACTAAAACAAAGTTGAACACGTACAGCTCGTGAACTGAACGAAAAAATATCACATAATACGGTACGTACCAAGAGCTGACGCAGGTTTTATTTTGCAGTTTATCCAATGCTGGAGCTGGACCTCCTTTAATTCTAGCCAGTCCTTTATGTTCTACCTACATAAAATCAGTTATTGTTTATTGTTTATTTTGCTCACATGTACATGTATACAGTAGAGATGGGCCGAACATGGGTTTCACCGAATACGAACATTCGGCCGAATATTCGGTAAAACTTTTACCGAACCGAATATTCGGTACATTTGACTCCGTTCCGTCGTATATGAGATGTCATATTTGCCTTATATCTCAGTAGACTATAATTAAGTTCCTAAATCTTAATGTGTAGATTAAGTGATTGATCTCTTAAATATCAACCTGAAAAGTACCTACAAACAAATTACTAATTTTCTATATAAAGAACTATATTGGTTGAATAGGATAGGTTTAACCGTTTAATATCAATAAATATATTTTGCGACGCTATGCTGAGTAGAAACTAGAAAAAAATATCATTCATAATCTACTAAGGTGTTGTGATTTGATTCAGCTATTCTCTAACACAATAAAGACTGACCGAAATAAATATCTTGTTTATTTTCCTTCAATTAAGGCCTGTTTAATATATTATTATAAAGAGTTAACACAGAAGCCTAATCCCAAAACAGCTAGATACCTATATTTTGCATTAAGTTATTATGGATTCCTTGCCTACCCTGCAAGGGATTCGGCGTGAAGATATTGATTTAAGTTATTATCTTTTTACCAACCTACTTTAATTGAAAATAAAGCTTCAGTGACGACAAAATCAGAAAGCTACACTCTAAAATACTTACTTCATTACACTGTACACTCAAATCATAATAATACACGGGTCTTAACAGTAAAAACTTTGAGTATCACTTTGCCGAACATTAGGTGATTCAGCCGAATATTCGGCCGAATATGAATATTCGGTAAACCTGCCGAATATGCCGAATACCGAATATAAAACGAATATTCGGCCCATCCCTAGTATACAGCTTAGATATTAATGTTAGCCTAGGTCAATAGTACATGCACCCTGTAGGGCACTGCAAAAGAATTTATATAAAATGGCAAAAATACATCTTCATCAGCATATACTAGACTAGTATAGGCATAATATAAAGATGAAAATATTTAGTAACAATTCCGCAAAAAAACCTTCTCCGATAAGTTCTAACAAAATGTAGTCCGCGTTGTAGAAGAAAAACGACGCCAACTACAAAATGAAAAAATACCTATCAAAGCAAGACGTCAACTAGTTTCGTCTCTCCACGAGACATCATCAGGACACCACAATACTCGACCTTAACACTGAGAGCGGCAAGCAACAACGGCAGAGTCCCACTAGATCATGATCATTTATCTTAGTATAGGCATACTAGTCATCTGCAGCCTATACTGACACCCATTAGAGTGCGATAGCACCCTGTCATGGGGGACATCTGTCTCCGCTCTTAAACGATTCATCGAAGGTTCTTTCCTATAGTATTTACCGGGTTATTCCAGTTTTCCCCCCCGAAATCTGATGGGGAAAACTGGAATGGAAAAAAAAAACATTCCCGTTTTCCCCCTTGAAGATATTCTCTATTACCTACTTACCTACCTACTTAAAACACTTCAGTCATCCAAAATCAAACTACAGTAAAACATCCGTGAGGGCTGGTGAAGCGGCATATTTGACCGAAGATGTCAAAAGGTCCAAATATGTAGGTCTCGACCTGCCTACAAAAAAAAGTACCAGTATATCTATTTCTTTTACTTAATGTACTATAATGTGTAACAGTAGGTATTTGTGAGTATTTGAGATTCCCTTTTAAGTAAAGAAAATACCTGTATTAGGAATTAGGGAATTTCGCTCCTACGCATTTGCTACCCTTGGAGTTGAAGTCCGTGAGGTACCGTGGCTCTCCGGGTTTTAAAAAAATTATCTGAGCGTCTGGTCGAAGCGACGACGCGTGACCCGAGGGCTGGTGAGTATCTGGAGCAGCGCATCAGCATTGCCATACAGCGGGGCAATGCAGCAAATGCAGAAAGCGTCTTGGGCACGCTTCCGACTGGTATTGATATGGATCAGTTGATCAACCTGTCGATTGTTTGCGACAGTCTGCAGTTAGCTCAATTGTTTTAATTGTAAATACTAATTCTAATTTTTTTTATAAATTAGTTGTAATTTTCCTTGGTAATATAAAGATCTCCAACTATAGTTGTTATTTTATATTCTAAATAAACCTAAATATTCCTATACCCAACCAATCGACGTTAGCATTCAGCGTCAAGGGAACTATTTTTGGTTCAATTCGGGTTGGTAATCAAAGACCATTTTATCCTGAACCCGTGGAATCCACCGCGACCGGAAATCCTGCAGGTTTTTAGAATGATGAATGAGCAGCGAGGATCAGGGTTGATTGGTTTTCCTTTGCTTTACAGAGTTCACAGGTTATTGCTTGCAGGTTTGGCTTTGGTTATGAAAACTCGTGAAATCGTGTCAGGATCCCTGACAAGTTCAAAGTTTGAACCTGATTTAAAATTTATTTCTTGTCAATGAAAACGACTTATGACAAACTTATTCACTTGCTGTTTGACAGGTGCCTTATTCTAATGTCGTGTCGTACGTGATACAAGATCATTTGTACTATTAATTGTCACAGTTTTAAGGCTATTGCGTACAGTACTTTTAAGGTAACTAAAAATATTTTCTTTCGTTTTTTCTTTCTTTCTTCGGACTTATTGTCATTTACTTATCATGTGAGATTGTGGTCAAAAGTTCTATGCATAATTTAAAAACCCCGAGCTAAGTTCTAGGCCATTTTAAGGCAACTAGCCTTAAAATGGCTAGAATAAATACCAAGAAGCCACGCCAACAAATAACTCATAAGCTAAACGAATTTAAAACCCAGGAACTAAACCAGGTTACAAAGTAATTGTTCCTAACTCCTAAATCTAAGCTGGACAGGATCGCGTGCGAGTTCTAGCAACCCCGTGTGTAAATCACCCTGGGGTAAGATTGTTGGGTAAAGGTAAGATGAATGTGTGAGCGATATATCAGAATGACGATTTTCTGACGGATTTATTGCTGTTACTGCTTGGTTTTTTTGGAATGGAGGAAATATTTGCTTAAAAGGGAAAAATGGAAAATATTTGTATGTAGTTGTTCCGCCTACGTGTAGACCGAGTTATGGTGAGCATAGGCTTGTATAGGTTCTCTTTAATAACAAAGGAAGTTTGCAAGGATCCTAGAGTTTTATCGTTAAACCTTCTTTCTCTTTGAGTCTACTACTGATTTTTTTTTTATTTATTTATCAACTTAAAGGTTAGGTATTACAAAATAATAATAACACCCAAAAAACCACAGAGGTTTGTAACGGAGCGCTATTTGTGAGCCAATCTTGCGATTTAACAAATTGTGTTTTTTGTATTACAAAATATTATACATTATAACGACAGGTAGGTATTGTAAGTAAGCTATACATTATCTATTGTTAACATGCGTTACAACAAAAAAATAATGATGAAGATAACCAAATGGCACATTTTTTTCCTACTTAGGTAAGTATATACTAGGTATTAGTTATGGTATTCGGATGTAGGTTTATGTTTTGTCTCACTATCACCTACAGATACAATAATGCCATCACTTTCTCGATCAAAACTGTTCCGAGCCATTTGGACGTGTATTGTTATGTGACGATAAGGAACCAAAAATTATAGGAGCCATCAAGTAACTTGTGAAGATGAGACTTGCGTAATTCTATTCGTTTAGGTTTGATATTAACACACGACCCGTTTTTTTTAAACCTTGCAGGCTTAACCGTATTTTTTACCATCAGTCTACATGGTCGTAATGCAATGTGGACAAAGGACCCAAATTGAGTCAAACGATTTTTGAACAAAAGAAGATAGAGATTCGTCACCTACGTAGAAAGAAAAAAGGACAAAACGCTTAATACAAATCAGTAAAAAAAAGTTATTTTTGCAAAAAGTGGATATCAGACCCAATGGTTCTGATGTCGAGAGTTATAACAGTAATTGTCATTATGCAATCACAAGAACACTTGAAAAGTGTCACAACGCGACGGCCAGTGTAATTTCATTGCTGTTCAGAAAATTACTGGTATATCACTCAAAATGAAGCGTCAAAGGAGCATCCAATTTGCGGCCTCATAAAAATCAATCAACAAATAGTCTCCTAGTTCTAATAACTTAAAATACCGCTCTTATAGGACCTAGCTATAAATCTGCCCTTTAGAATATCGAACAAAGAGCAAAGGTACCCCATTAAGGCTACGTCATAACTAAAATCCTCGTTGCTTAAGACACTAATGTAGAAATTAATTATGAAACAATAGGGCCTATTACCTGTTCTTATCAGCAGCCTTCAGAAGGCAATGAGGAAGAAACTTCACAAAGGTGGTGGGAACGGCAAGTGGGAAATTTATTGCCGCCGCAAGGAAACAAAAGAAAGGGCGGATTTGGGGGGAAGGAAAATTTGGAGGAGGTTTTTTGTGTGTATTGAGAATGTTCCAAGCTTTTATATATAGCTTAAATCATAAATTCAGAAAAAGTCGTGTGCGCCTTGTTATTAAAAAAAGGTTTAGAAATATTGCTAGAAAGCTTTTGATCTGATATTAAAATTTATGATATCGATGAGTGGCTATCAAGCCTTTTCCTTTTTCTATATCTGTTCATTGGGAAGAATAACAAACTATTTTCTTTTAGTATCATCATCATCAGCCTATATTAGTCCACTGCTGGACACAGGCCTCCCCTAATGAGCGCCATAGCGCCCTGTCTTCAGCTTACCGCATCTGCCAGCAGTCTTTCGCAAATCCTTTCTCTTTAGTATCATAATTGAAGTCAATCTAAAAGCTCATACGTTCTGTTCATAGGTCACTGCATCCGTATCTAACAAAGCGCAGGCAGGCAATGGTCCCACTACTACACCCCACATTGCAATGCCATATAAAATATTGCCATTGCTTATTAAAATATTTCTGTATTTCATCGTGTCCAAACATTCCCACCTCCCAGTCCCGACCTTTCAGCAAATGCCTTAATTTCCTGAACATTACCCTAGCTGCTTCAGACAAGGATTTGTGTTCTGTTTTACCAAAATGTTTGCAATTTTGGGTGTGTGTTTGTGGGGTATTGTGTGTGTAAGTGCCACTTAAGGCTGTCTGTGACTGTTGGAAAGTTGGTAATGTTTTGAAATTGGGAGATCTTGAGAGTGGTTGCTGGTATAATTGAGTTATGATAAAGGTATAGACAGATAATCATGGTTTATTAGAATTAAGATAGGTTTCAAATTTTTTATTACTCTTAGGAGCCTGTAGTGTCTATGTTTAGTATCCTTCTGCAGAGCAAAGGCCACCCTTTCCACTTTCTATTGTCAACCAGCAAATATAATAATTAATAGGTATCAATGCTCTCAACCAGTTGTGACAATTATAGAAAATGTTTTAATGTTTCCAATTCTAATTGACAGTGGTGTCTGAAAGCATATAAGATTTTATTAAGTTCCGAGTGTTGTTTAAAATATGTTTTTCAAAGACCCCAAAAGTACCTTATAATTAAGATAAGTACCTAGTTAGTATTTTCTCTTGGGTATCTCAGACAAGAAAGTTGTGGTTTTCATGTCTCGATTAAATACTATTTATTTAATACTTTTCGGTTAGTCTCGCTTCGAACTGCAAGAAGTTGCATCGCGTGAGCCTTGCATTTCTGGCATATCCTTTGAAAAACGAAACTATAGACGTGTGTCTATAGTTTCGTTTTTCAAAGGATGTCCCGTGTGTCAAAAGTGTTAAGGGTGAAACCATTCTATCAATATCTCCGTGTCAATAGCACCGCATGCATTATCTAGAGTTTCTTTAAAGAAGATTCTGCGATGTTGCATGTATTGTCATAGTAAAGGGATTGGTTAGCAGAATTCGGACCCAGTTAATTAAGTCACACGTCTTGTCCGGTGATGAGCAGCGAGAATGGGAATCAAACTTCCCATTCGCAAGTGCCTCACGCAGTCACGCCAATCCTACTATCACACGAATATTATAAATGTGAAAGTTTGGTTAAGTGAGGTAGGTAGGTCAAGAATGAATGAGAAATTAGAAGTGGCAGTGGGCCGGCCATATCCCGTGAAAAACTGACAACCGCTGTAGTAATCGCAGTGTAGGACACCCTCCGGCCAGATTGGATGACAACCTGCGAAAGACTGCACGCTGATGCTGGATGCGGCAAGCTGAAGAAGACGCTATGGCGCTCATTAGGGGAGGCTTTTCTAGCAGTGGACTAGTATAGGCTGATGATGATAATGATAATTTTAAAGAGGTTTATGTAATGTGTTTTGGTATTAGTTGATACAAGTATGTTTATAAAATTTTAACTAACAATAAGACTAAGGCTTTAGTCCCTTCACTGAGGTTGTCAAGATTAAAAGAATTTCAAAAACAAAGCCAAATTAAAAGAATTTCAAAAACAAAGCCAAATTAAACCCAAAGTAGATAATTATGAATGGAAGCTTAGATTATCAATCTATTAACGAGTTCCACCCAATAAAACATAATATTCATAGACGAGCAATAAATCATTTTTTCCAACCCTCATTACGAAGGGTGGATACTGGATAACGATTGCATCCACCAATTAATCGCAAATCTGCGGAACCCCAAGGTGAACGGCCTCATTTAGGGTTCCTTAGGGAAACGGTGATTGATTATTCCAAGTTTCTTTGAGGACGTCAAAATATTTTCGACTTGGCTTGTTTTTGTTGGATTTTTGGTAATGAATTTGGGGTTGAAAGCTTTTTGTTATTGGGTGCTTTTAAACTTTTTAAATTTTGTTGGTTTGTATGTTTTCTATTCGTAAGATTGACAATTATATATAACTAGTTTCCACCCGCGGCTTCGCTGTTGTTTCTATGAAAAAGTTAAAGTTTAATGTTATTTGTCTCCCACGGGAACCAAGTTATGGGACAACAAGCAGCGTATGTGATATTCCATGTCTCACCTATGAAAAATTTCAGCTCTATCCGTTGAGCGGTTTTGGAGTGAAGAAGTTATAAACAAACATCCATACATCCAAACTTTCGTTCTTCTAATATTGTGGTCGTGTGATTTTACAAACATCTGCTAATTTTCTTTTAATTCGGCATATCTATCTGACTTCATTAACACTACCTGCAAATTAAATATAAATATATAAATAAAACAAATAATGCTGGACAATTCACACAGTATTATCTAGCCCCAAGCTAAGCAGAGCTTGTGTTATGGGTACTAGATAACTGTTATTCATAATACAATACAATACAACAGATAGATATTTTTTATTATACCTACATAGAAAACGACCAGAACACTCGATATAGTAAAGTGATTGACGATCTCTGTGGCGCGGTGGGCGAAGGTCCGTCTGCGACGCAGGAGGTTGCGGATTTGATTCCCGCCTTGGGACAAATGTTTAGGTATACGATTTGCAGATATTTTTCCGAGTGTTCTGGTCGTTCTCTTTGCATAATAAAAAATATCTATCTATGTATTGTACTGTATTATGTATATCAGTTATCTAGTACCCATAATAATCTGTATACGACTGCTGTTATAATTTGTTGACAAAGTATTTTTTTTAACACTGCTGATAATTTCATTTTAATTTTTAGACTAATGTTGATGTACATTCACTTAATTTTACGTAGGTACTTAAAGTTTTTATAATAATGTTTGACGTTTTGGAAAATATCTTTCTGTGTGTCAATTGTGAATATAAATAAATAAAATAAATAAATAAATAACACAAGCTCTGCTTAGCTTGGGGCTAGATAATGCTGTGTGAATTGTCCAGCATTATTTATTTATTGCTTAGCAGAATTCGGACCCTGGTACAACGTGAAGGCGATTTTGAATATTTCTGTACCATTGTCACAAATAACGATACATCTATTGCTGTTTCATTATCATTTACCATTGTGTCAAGCAAGTTATGACTCATTTACCACTTCAGGCTTTCGTATGAATAGACTAATACAGAATTATTGGTTTTTCGCTTCCTGTTAGCAATCGTATTTTGACTTCTCTTTGTTAGAAACCAATGGATATAAGCCTAGCCAATAGTTAAGCTAAGTATTCAATATGCTATTGTGCTGTTAAGCTACCGAGGGAAAAGCATTTCTTTATGTACTTTCTTATATCATCATGAGCATTGTGTAGTGGGACAGCCCATAACCACGATTGACTGTTGGGAATTATATGCATGTTTCAGGCCGTGAGACTCTGGAAGGAACGCCTTTTCTGTCTGACAAGCTAAATCCCTTCCTATCTTCAAAACTAAGGTTCATCAACATTATCTGTCTACTCTTGAATACAACTTCCTGATGTTTTTTGTCGATATTTTCTTAATCATTCCGGTTTTTTGTGTCTTATTCGTTTCGTTTTTTGTGCTCTTTTTATATAACTATAGTCCTTGGGGTCCTGGGGCACATGGAATATACAAAGATCTAGCAAAACTCCTAATAGAGTCCACAGGTGATCGGAATGCTGGCTTTTATTTCGGTCAACGAATTAGCATTGCCATTCAACGTGGCAATGCTGCCAGCATTCTGGGCACTTTGCCTTCTGGTGACGGCTTAGATTTTTAGAAAATAGATTTAAGTGTAAATATTAGTTGTAATTATTATTGTATTTTCTTTATCAATGGATTGTAATTAATAATAACTATAGCAGTTTTGTGTTTTCATTTAAGTACCTTCTTTTATTTAGTTAAAAGTTTTATATTTCATACGTATTTATTTTATTTATATGAATATCGTTTACCTCCCTTCCACATTAAGATCCGTTCAGCTCACTCGAACCCGCGCCCCACCCTCAGTACGGGTGCGCTCTAACCAACTAAGCCACGAAACCCTAGTCGATTCAACCGAAAATCTTTGGGAACCCTAACGGACTATTAGCGCCGGTTGGTTCGAGTCCCGCCGAAATCGTAAATTTTTGTGAACTTATTTCATTCTATGAGGATACCATTGTCATAATCAATCGAATTAATTTAGCAGAATAGGGCCTCTGTGAAGACGATTTCTTCCCATGCAGTAAAATCAAATTATTATTAAATTTCAGAACCTATGTAAAAAACCAAAAGGTACGTGTTTTCCTTCTCAAATTGTCTATTAATGTTATCTTAGAAATAAATAAAGCATTTTCCCCGCCATCTGGGCTTTTCCTTAATAAGACTTATGAGTTAGTCATTCGGGCTAATTTATTATGTTACGTCATATTTATAAGCAATTATGTGTTCCTTATATTCGTTTACTGGGACGCATAGGGAACATCTCGATGCGTGCCTCGTGTCGACGCGACTAGAAATTGTCGTCGCGTTTATATTTCCGTCGGGAATCACGCTCATCGAGTCGTTTTAGAATTAAATGTCACATCGGCGATACATAGATGATGATGAGTTGATGGCCATCTGAGACCAGCTGATAGACAGGTATTTTCGCTTATGGTAGTGGTCCTTTAGCATAGCAAAATTGCCTCTTAAATATTATCTCTTAAGAAAATGAGAACATTATTCAAGAGTTGAGCATTACTAAACTAAGCAATGCTTACCGAGTACCGATAGCAGAAAAACGGAAATATTTACTTTATAAATTATTCATTCATTCACGACAAATCATTCATTCAATTCACATTAGCGAAGTTAAAGATCGAATTCGATAAATGTGTTAATTTCATTTTCAAAAAAGCTTTATCAAGTTTCTGACTAAGACATTATCTTTTATCGCTATTTTAATCTGCGAATAAACGGTTACATGACCATTTGTGTCAAATGATGAACGAGAGTTTATAATACTAATTTTCATTTCATGTTAATATTGTAAGGCAAAGAACTTGTCATGTCCTTATTGATGGTCAAAATGTTAATAGTCGTTGACTACCATTTTATTGAGACCTGAATATTTAATAGCAGTGATTTTGTTGACCTATAAATTGTAAGTTAAAAAAACTAAATCTGGTTTTACAGTTTTAGTAAGTTCAAAGTTTCACTTTTTTGTTTAGTTTTGCCCTCAGGGTGAAAATACGTGTCTATTATATATTAAGTTATCGGCTTATATTTAGTTATCTCTAAAGAATATAAAAAAATTGCACAATTTGTTTAAAATAAATCGTTCTAGCCAAGTAGGTTAATTAAGTATACTAAGTATGCCAAAAAAAGAAGACATTACCAGAACCAAAGAAAATTTAATGTAATATTTTCACCAACAATAAATACTCAACAATGACGTAGCTTATATTTGTTGTTGTTTAAGGTCCGTCTACGTTTAATGTTTTTTTAGTTTATTGTGAATGTGCTATGTTTTTGGCAACGCTACACAGTTTGTGGACTATACATCAAAATGATGCATAGTATGTCCGCATCTTACATACATTATTAATTACAAAGCGCGCGAGTGAGACGGGTTGATGCACAGCTGGTGTTGTTCGAAAGAGATGGGCAAAGTCCGTGTCTGGTTTGCAAGTTTAGAAGTTTCGGGTTGGACAAGGACAATGATATGTCACTGAATGCTGTGTCTAATGGATTGATAGTTAGGTTCCATTAGAAGCTGTCTAAAGTTGGAAAGATCATCTTTTCTCTATTATTCAGATGTATTTTAGACATAAATAAATAAATATTGCTTTGCTGGAAAAATTAACCATCATTTATCTAGGCCCTAAGTAAGCAGAGCCTGTGTCATTTGTAGACCGTACTAGATAACTCATAGACTCAATAGAGTGAATGAATGAATGAATGAATTATTATTAACATAGTTATATGTTTTTATTACACATTGAAAACAACTATAACACCCGAGACAAATATCTGCAGATCGTACAACATTTGTCCCAAGGCGGGAATCGTACCTGCAACAAGCAGTAAGTGATGGTTCAAAGCGTGACTAGGTTTTGGTTTTTCTACATTGTTTTCCCTTATTCCCGAGAGGTATGTCAGTGAATAAACTGCCAAATTATAAACACAGGTCGACATTCGTGTCACTTCGAGTTTATACGAAATACCTACTTCTGACGTCAGAACGACGTCACAGACCTGGTTTATACATATGTTTAGAAATAAATTGAAGAGACATGGAAAAGGGTTTTCAATTGAATTTATTACTTAAAGGTCCCTTGTCCGTTAGAGCAAAACTGACTGCATTAGATTTGTACCGCTTTTTGAAATGAAGTTAGAGTTAATAAATATACAGGGTTTTTGGTAAATTAGTGACAATACGTGAACTGCAGGTTCAGCCCATCATCACAAACACGTTTTTGAAGACGCCAGGTCTTAATTCTTAATTTTGGTATTGTTAATGGGTACCGCATTTCAATAATCATTCGTTAGAGAGGTTTTATTTGAAACTCAACTTAGAAACAGCTCTGCCCTGAATTAACAGAAGATATGAGAGTGAATGATCGGTCTTAAGTAACTCATTGGGTTCCAGGCAAAGATGTTTTTTTCATTTAGTATCAGAGGTGACTTATATATTTTTTTTAATTTAGACTTGCCGCCTTCACGAACGTGTTTGTGATGATGGGCAGGACCTGCAGTTCACGTATTGTCAGTAATTTACCAATAACCCTGTATACATAGAAGACAAAAATAATTAGTTTTATGCGAAAGTTTCTCTTCAAGACTTGAGTGAATAGTGGTCTTCTAGACCTTCGTGATACATCTTCGGCCATATCTTCTGTTACCACCATAGGTGAGATTGTGCATAAAAAAGTACTATCCACGATAAAAAAAATCGTTTCAGTACTTCAAAGTTGCAAATTTCCACTGACTCGTGCGCTATAACAACCTTTTTTAACCACAGATTATCAAACCCATCTCTTCGCAAGGAATACCTACGTAATTATTTAACAGCATGTTAACTATGACATTCTTTACTATGACAGTAGTGTCGTCCCAGGATCGTCCATAGATGAAAGGAACTCTAGATAGTGCTTGCACGGTAATATTAACAGAATGGTTTCAATCTTGACACTTCTGACACGCGTCCCTTCACTATCCTGTATTTTCTTTCATGAAAGGTTCAAAAAACTGACAATATGTATTATTTTGAGACGATTTTTTAATCGCTTCAGAGCGTTTTCCCACGAGGCACGACACGACACGACAAAATGCGGTGACGACTCCGGGCGACATACATTTCTGTGAACAAAGTGCGCTTTGAACGATCTCTTCCAGGCAAGCTTTTGATAGACTGGACAAAAGAGAACAATATAGACGGTGTTGTTTGAGGAGTTACTATGTTCGGTTGTTTATAAGCTTGTTCGCCGATTTCCCCGTCAATGAGGGCTTATCAATGCGACCGAAAAAGTGGTTGCCGTAGACTAAGATAGATGGCGCTGTATAAAACTCAAGTGTCGAAAATCTGGGGGAAACAGAAAATTATTTCGTTGTTTATTTTATGACACTTAACATTGATACTTCACTTTTGTGCTGCGCCATCTAGTAACAAAATCAAAAGCTTGTTTTTTTTAAAGATTGCATTGAAAACCCGTCATTAAAAGAATGATTTTTATGATTTTACTTTTGTATAGATAGAGAATGATCCGGAGATGGTAACATAAAAAAATTATTCCCCAGGGATTGGTATTTGTTCATGTATTTGTTCCGCAAACATTAAAAAAACAGTGAAAATTTTTATCAGAATTTCAAGTCGGGTTAATTTTTTCAAAACGATAAAATGTATTGTACTTAATTTAATTTTCAAATTGAATTTGTTATTTTATGAACTAAAACGAAGATTTGCCGACTGCTTTTTTCCTAAACTATCTCAATAATAAATTTTTTCTCGTTTAAAGTAAATTATTATCTATTATTATCATGCTGTTGAATAACATACACTTTGCGAAGAGATGGAGTTCATACGACCTGATTTATTGTTTTGAAAAACACACTTTTGTAACGTGTACCTAACCTACTAGGGACACTAAAGTTTTCATTCATTCGTTTTTTTTATACCTATTAATGTAATGTGCAACGTATTTATAAAATTTGAATGGCAAAATTAATAGATTTAATCTAAATTGCATTTATCTTGTTACAGGTAAGTTGCGAGATCTAAACGGAGAGCAGATAAGGAGAAACCTCTAGCTAGTAATTTATTGTATTGTTTGGTGCTCCCACACATTGTTGGCACAGTATAGGAAAGTGAAGTTAAACTTTATAATAAAACTAGTGCCTATACTCCAGCCAAATTCGACTTGAAATATTTGTAAACAAACAACAGTAAAAAAACTAATATTT
The DNA here is from genome assembly GCA_947086465.1 of Eupithecia exiguata. Lineage (NCBI taxonomy): Eukaryota > Metazoa > Arthropoda > Insecta > Lepidoptera > Geometridae > Eupithecia > Eupithecia exiguata. The sequence goes on from OX352251.1 coordinate 5,204,103, forward strand.
AGCGTCAAGTTCAGTGGTATCGGGAATGTCTCTCACGCTCCCAGGGTGCCACTCGACATGTGAAGAGATGGGAACATGGGTTAGAATAGAGTCATTCGGGGTAAAAAGCCGCACTTTTGTCTTCTTTTGTTGATAATACTTAAACTGTCACGATATTATTATTATATGATTATACCTTACTATTCGTCTTAATATTCTTTTCTAAGACTTTAGCCTTCGCTCGCTTTTGTTCGCTTGGTCTGTACCCGGCATAAGATTTCCTACTCCAAACACCACACTGTTCAGAAAACACCATTCCAAAACGAGCTCTCTCTTAATCAGTTTACAGCTTAAATTCGCCCACGTTGTCAAGCATCTAGCATAGTGTGTCACAGTATAGAACAGAGTATGTATAATCCGAAATTTAAATTCGATAGACCATACGTTATCCGTACAAGGGAATCGTTTTAGTTTCTGTATAGATTAAATTGAGTGGTATTTATTTTTATTAAATATAGTTATTTTAATCTGATTACTGTCAGGAAAGGTAGGGTTTAACTATTATTTCATAATTACCCGACTGTGAAATAAGGAAGGTTAGGTTTTTATGTTATAGTCCACCCCTATTTATAACGTAGTGGTTTTAATCTCTTTGCGTCGATGGTCAAAAATGGTGAACATTGTCAGTTGTCAAAACTCAAACGCTTCGTGTAGCAAAAATGCTTTTGGAAAATTGCTTTGTTTGCGAATTGTCGTCATTGGCCGACCGTACAACACTACGTAGGTGATTTTTTACCTAAGTGATTTTTTTAGCTTCTCTATCCCACTGCTGGGAAAAGAGTTCCCCTTCGGATCGACAGGAAAATAACAATAGAAATAAAAGGAATTGAACAATAATAAGAATCGGGATAATCGGGCAGCGTTATCGCTATGAGCAATTTCTTCCAGGCCACCCTAGAGCTGAAAATTATAGGCGATCCGTATTCAGTATCCTACCGGTCAGTGGGTAACATAAACTTGTTTGTGTTTCATCGGTTAAATCTGTAGTTTTAGCCTTCAGTCCTGATTTTCGAGCAAGAGGCCGAAACCCAACGGTTTTGATATTGTATTGGCAACGAAATTGTTAATTTTGTTTATTAAACAACAACAACGAGCGTAGGTACAGTGCGCGTCACAATTAAGTATCCCCCTATCTCAATGTATGTGGGTTCAAATCCTGTCAGCGATCGTTGGAGATTGGGTGATCAAAACTACATGTTTTTTATAATTTTCCATTTTCTTTTCATATTTTTGACGTTTCTAACAAAAATTGTATGTTCGGTATCATTAAAATGTAATTTTTGCATAAATTGTTTCATTTTAATTTCATTTTAATTTGGTAACCATACTTAAAATTCGATGAAGTAAGTAAGTATCAACTTGGCCTTGCGGTAGTAACCGGTAAATGAATGCAAGACAATAAGAGTGACAGGGTTCGAATCTCGTGAGCGGCGTTTCGTTTTTTTTTTATCAATTGTTATCTTTTTTTCTTTGCAATGTGTAAGATTTTTAATTGATATTATTCTTTATGGGCTTAATTGGAAGTTAATGAAAAACGAACAAAAATTACAAAAAATAATATTCTATAAATGTCTACAATATTATACAATAACTACTACGTTTAGATCTATGATATTATAACGAAATAATTGTTTTGATACACCATTATAACAAATAATATCTGTAAACAGTGAAAGGTTTTTTATAAGATTGTGATAGTTTATTCAAAAATAAAGAACATTGGTAACAATATTTCTCTCTCGCAAAATATGCACAAAGCAAACCACACGAAATAAGACGAGTGACAATTACTTTATTCGCTACAAACGACAAAGTCAAACCCTACCCGCATCCATTAAAAAAATGTAAGACTAAAAATGGGGAAGGCATTAAAAATGGGGACTAATTAGACCGATAGACAAAATTGGACACGTTGTTCCATCAGCTAAATAGCTCAGTTGATCTAATGCCGAGAATTCGAGTCTCCATATAAAGGGTGGGTGGTTCGATCCTTAGCGGCTTGATAAGTTTTTGCTTTGAAAATTAGTCACAAGCGAATAGAAGTTAGAAAATGTTTTGTAGACAAGGGGGATACTTAATTCTGACGCGCACTGTACATAAAAAGCCAATTACCGAACAAAGAAAACAACAAATTTTAATAAAAATTCAAGTAAAATTCAATTTACCAGAATAAATATTCACAATTTGATTTATCACCTCGACACAGGGTGTCGAGTTCTATAAATAATCGAATGACGTCCCCTAGACGCGGTATCAGACCAAGGGAGTCCCAGGGACGTATCTTTCAAAATCAACGGTAAGCGCTGCAATCCTATAAACCAATTATCAGATGGAGGATGTGTCAATATGACCCTTAAACTGTTTAGAGTATAGTCGAGGAAATAAATGTTCAGATCTCAGGAGCGAGACGCGTTCTTTATTTAATCGATTATTGAAACTCCTTGGAGGTCATTATGGAAAGGTAGGTTATTTAAAGTTCGAATTGAACGTCATAATAGAGCTATTTGATGAAAAACAAAAAACTCAAAAAAACATGATGAATTAAATTAGGTACTGAAATTGCTTTTCCAGAACAAATTTTTAAGACGTTTTAATACCACCGTTGAATGCACGCAATAGAACTAAAAACTTAGTTTTAATGTTACAAAATCATTATTTTAAATAAATAAATCTCTCCCACGACCATTCAAAACATACAAATCATTAGTACAACGTATGAAAGCACAGATAAGCCTATTCATCAAAGCAGCGACTCCGACAAAACACATTTTTCCCCAACGCTCCTGAGTTTGCTTCCCACCTGCAAATGTCGTCTGGAGTTAAGCCGATAATTACAGGATTATACCCCCCTCCCCCATCCATTCTGTCTGCATCCCACATTTCCCCCGCTAGTACCTACCCCCCCACTTCACTTCGCTTCAATGCTCTCCGTATGTGCTGTAATGGTTTTTAGGGTATAATTTTTTCTGATGGGGTTTTGGGATAATTATTCGTTTTATAGTGCTTTAGTGTTTTGCATCTGTTTGTATTGTTATCGTCTGGAGGGTGCGCGGGCGGTTAAAAGGTTTGTAGTCTCTCAGACTCCTTGATAATTTTTCGTACACTTTTAAAAGCTCGAGGGTCTGACATTAAGGGTTATTTGATAGGCATCCCTTTTTTTGTAGAAAGCAAGTATTTTAAATATTCAGAAAAATATGAATTTTACATCGTGTAGGTATTTGAATTTTGTACTGAAAGTTACATTTTCTATAAATATTAATTTTTTGGTGCAAAATATACGCCCTTTCGGTTTTTAAAGCCACCATCAGGACACGTAGTTACGTCCACTGCTGAACCTACCGACCTCTGTGGCGCGGTGGGCGTAAGTCCGCCTCCGACGCAGGAGGTTACGGGTTCGATTCCCGCCTTGGGACACGATCTGCAGGTATTTGTTCCAGGTGTTCTGGTCGTTTTCTATGTATAGTAAAAAACATTTATGTGTGTTTTGTATTGTATGATGTATATCAGATATCTAGTACGACACGATACGACAGACGGACAGCAAAGTATTTGTAATAGGGTCCCGTTTTTACCCTTTGGGTACGGAACCCTAAAAATACATACAACCGAACAAAGCACCTCCTGAAATTGGTAAAATAAAAACTACTATGATCCTACAGGTGTTAAAAATTTTCACACTTAATTTTAATCTTCAAAATGTAAATGAAGCTTTCAAGACAAACACCTTAAAACTAAACAAAATTTAATCAGCACTTTTGTTTATTTAAACAAAGCTAAAGTAACTACTCCGTTTGTATAAGTTTAACTTTGAGACAACCTTTGACTTTCGGCTTAGATCATTACAACGTTATTATATTTATGTATTTATTAATTATAGGTAGTTCTCAAAACACCTGATTGACTTTGAAAGTTGGAGATTAACCGGGTTATTCATAAATCACCATAGCATCTGATAATGACGGTATACCTACTCGCATTTCGTGTCTAAAGATTTCGGAGTAAACAATTAGATCACTCTCATTTCGTCTCTTTTTCGAAAATATAATTCTTTATTCAGACAACGCGAAAAGACGAAAGTTTATTTCCACCTTATTTCTTGACTAGATATCGAAAAAATTAATGAATTCTGGCCATGCAAGTTCCATACATCGAATTCTACAATTCCATACATCGAATTCTACAATTCCATACACCGAATTCTACAATTCATTCTTTCAATTCTTTCGGCTCTATTGAACTCTTCCTCAGTTTCAGCTTAACTCGAACATTGGACCTACATTTAGGTAACAAGTGTAATTTAATGTTTTTATAATTAGTTTGTGTGACTGCTACTAAACTTAATTTAAAGTCCTTTCTTTAGTAGTTTTACTAAAAAAATATGGATCTTTTTATTCGTAATAAAATATTTTTCAAACCACATGCTCGACAATGCCGAATTATAGGTCATGTAAACCCTACCGAAAGCAAGACATTAAATCCCTTGGTATTAGCCGGGTTATAATGTTGTACTGAATTTCATTATAACCCGCTGGTTAATAATATGATTTCACTTTTCATAATTCTTATTACTATATGCATAAAGTTTAATTTTGCTAAACACAATTTGTCCTAGGCCATGGCCTACTTGATTTGACAAAATAAATGAAGTTTGCCTCCGTGTGAACCCCGGTCCGGAGGAGCGCGGTGTTCGAAATTCGAATTTCGAATCTAGGACCACGGCTTGTGCTTTCGAATTTGGAACGTCGCGCGCCTTCATTTGTTCACGCGTGACGAACAAATCGAGTTCTTGTAGGTGCCTATAGAAGATTTAATTTCAAAAATAATATTGAAAATGTCGAGTGATGAAAGTGTTTTGACTCCTGAGTTTATCAAATTAGATGCCATAGGCATTGTCAACAATCTGCTGCCAGAGAAGTCAAAGGAAAACATTATTTATCTACTGAGCCTGTTTTTTTGTCTCGCATAAGGTGTGAAAAGTAGAGTATACACCTCGGGGATAAGACTGTTTTAGTCTTGGGCGGTTGAACCCCTCACTGCACTCAGGACTCAGTCTTAATTCCCTCGCTTCGCTCAGGAATTAACTTATAACTCCCTCGCTACGCTCAGGAGTTAAATTATGAGTCCTTCGTTACGTTCGGGATTCAATTCGCTCCCGTGACATAAAACAGTGCTTTATCCCCTTAGTGTATAATCTACTATTATTTATTCATAAAAATTCATTGTACTTGATACCTTTATCACGTTAAGGATGAAAATGTAAAACCTTTTCGTCTCGACATCGACATGTGATACCGTAATAAGATTTACGCTCAGCGGCCCGCATCGGAGGCAGCTAGGCGCGCCGCGATCGACGGATTTTCCACCAATTGCCCGTGTGCGTCCGACCTACGTATCGATAGCCTTATGGACTAACGGGTGCACTCATATTTGACTTAAAATGCGGAGGTGTCAATTCTGATGGAATAAATCTAAACTAAACTAATTTGACAGCTCTTAAAATGTTTATTTATTTATTTATTTGTTTTATTTATATGTTTATTTAAAAATAAATAAATAAATGTTGCCATATGATAAGGAAATATAGAGCAGTAATAGCAATCCAATACTGCAGCGAGGAAACGCCCTTTTAATGGGTCCGCACTAAGGGTCTTATACTACTAAGTTTGATTAATTTCTTTTTTAGAAGACCTCTGTAGCATGGTGGGCGAAGGTCTGCCTGCGATGCAAGAGGTTGTGGGTTCGATTCCCGCCTCGGGAGCAATGTTTGTACGATCTGCTAATATTAGTTCAGGGGTTCTGGTCGTTTTCTATGTATAATAAAAAATATCTATTTATGTAATGTATTCCATTATGTATATCAGTTATCTAGAACCCATAACATTTAGTTCGTAAAAAATCATTCTCGCACTTGATTTAATTCCATAATAAACTATCCTCGTAAGTATCTCATCGTACCTACCTTATTATTTACCCCTTTCGACCCAGCATTCGCAACTGAGTTTCGTAACCAGTTACCAACGACAAAAAGCACTCCTTCGCAACCAGTTACCATAGAAGACTTATATCGAATCTGTTATGACTGGAACTAGTAAACGTCGTCATAACTATGTAATAACTGTTATTGAATCTGTGACCGTAACTTGTAATAGCACCTGCAATAAATTACTAGGCAATCCAACTTCTCCGGATTTCTAAGGCATGGACGTTATTAATTTCAGATACTGGTTATTGCTATGGGAATTTAGACCCTGTCAACACGGTGGATGGGGTGTTTTTGAAGCACTTTTGAATGGCAGCTGTCGAAATTGATGGACAAAGGTTTATTAGATTAGGAAATTATCTATCCATTGTCATCAACAGTAACTCTTTACGTGTATATGTATGTTTTATACTTTTAATTGTTTCATCTGTGCTTTTCTCAATTCAACTAAGACAAAGGAGAAAACAAAGCATTCCTAACTTACGTTGACGACCGATGTGGCGCGGTGGGCGAAGGTCTGCCTGCGACGCAGGAGGTTGCGGGTTCGATTCCCGCCTCGGGACAAATGTGTGTACGATCTGCAGACATTTGTTCAGGGTGTTCTAGTCGTTTTCTATGTATAGTAAAAATATCTATCTATGTGTTGTATTATGTATATCAGTTATCTGGTACCCATAACACAAGCTCTGCTTAGCTTGGGGCTAGATAATGCTGTGTGAATTGTCCAGCATTATTACTGACTTAAGTTTCAAAAAATAACCATGGTAATAAGCGAGCGAAGGTGCGTTTCGGAACCAGTAAATAGCATAAGGATTTGAAATTATTGGAAGTGCCTTCCTATTTACTGAGTAACTTGGTGTCAACCCTAAGTGTAACATGAGACGATAGAAGTCCAAATAATCGACATCTAAAAGTTAAAAATACGAAACCAAATATTTAGATTGGAACATCGGAAACCTTGGATGTTTCATCCATTTTAACAACAACTTACAAAAGAGTGAAGGCCATGAAAACGGCTCTCAATCTCGGAACATAAACAAAACGAAATAACCCAGACTCTATAAAAATTCAAACAATCACAAAAACAACGATCGAAATACTGAAAACTGTGAAACTTGACTTACTACAGGTGTAAATGTCCAACCGATGCGTACCAAGCAAATAAAATGAACCAGTATAACAGTTTAAAAATAAAGGAAACTACTAGGAGATGATGATGATGATTCTCTGTTAATGGCAAAATGAGTCTGGATGGACTCATCGTTTTCTACCAGTGTCAAGTAACGGAAAATAATTGTAAAAAATATCAAATTAAGAAGATGTGTGAGATGAGCGCCTAATCGCTAGATTGGCTTGGGTTTTCCAAGAAGTTGAAATTAACTGACCAGTCAAAACAAAACTGCCATTAAGTAGACCTATCTTACATACCTGCTTCTGATGTAGTTGGGGTATAAGGGGGTCCCGTACACCCCAACTACTAGAAGAAAAGCAGGTATATAAGATAGGTCTACTTAATGGCAGTTTTGTTTTGACTGGTCAGTTAATTTCAACTTCTTGGAAAACGGTTCTGCGTGCCTTTCAATGCGGTGTTCAATGGTTCATCGAAATTTCACCGTTTAAGATAGGTCAACGTAAGCTCTTAATGAATTACATTTTGATCATCATGTTGAGTCATGGTGAGCCTTTGACTCGTTTAGGCTTGTGAAATCAGTCAAAACTGTCATCACAAACGACGCTTGTGATGACTTGCCCAATATGGTACTGAAGTATAATGATTCGGGTATATTGGATGTCAGTACCAGTAGTTACTTCGTATCAGCCTACTGTTTAACATAAAAGTTCTACAAAATAAGCTTTAGGAGCACATAATTGAGTCATTTAAAAACAGCAAAAAATACGTGTCGAAAGCGACTAATTTATGGAAATAATACGACATTAGCCATTGGCAGTGGTCCGCCATCTTGCGGCTAATCGAGTGACGAAGGGGGTGGTAGGAAACAGCATTATTTTTATGGCAACACAATTTTCTCCGGCTCATTACATACATACCGCGATACTGGCAACATTAAAGCTGAGGTGGGGGTGCCTAATGCCCGATAGGCACGCGAACCGGTTTTTGATTATTCCTCCTAAATTATATCCCATTTTCACACCGAGTATGCACGACTCATACTTTTCGTGACGAGACAAGCGTCGGCCGGTTTGGCGGGGAACGGGATTTGGCGCCATTTTGTTTTTTACCCACATCCTTTTCAATTACATCTCGCCCGAAGATGGTAATTATGAGGATTTATTTCATTTAACGTTACACTCGAGGCGAATAAAATTAAATCATGTTTTTCAAATTGCTCACTTACCTCTAAATGTTCATCGCTACTAGAGACGTATATTGCTTTTATCGATAAACGTAAATCAAACTCCTGACTTGTAATTTTGAACTTTTCTGACCTGTTTGACATCATAACCGTAACACAAATATGAACGAGTATTGCTACGTTTCTTTTGTAATAATTTTGGTTTATTATGCGTCTTGGGTATCTGAATTGGATATCGGTTTGCAGAGGTATTTTTATTACATAAACCGTGGGTATTTTGACCTTTTTGGTAGCAATATTTTTCTAACAAGGGCACTCATTATCATAAGACGGTAAGGTTACTCTTGAACATTCTCCTGTGGTATATTATGTATCGTGAATAATATATCAACTTAATGCCTAATTTAACTTGAAATGTCTAGGACTTGTGAATTTCTATTTAGTAATCACAGCTTAATTAGTGTCTGAAATCGTGTCAGTCTAGCTTTACATCTGCAAAATTGACACTGGAATGAAAGTCGGTGTCGAACTCAATGTTCAACTGTCAGATAATGTCAATGTCACTGTCAGACAGAAACATTACAATGCACTTATCGCAGAAATCGACTACAAATTTTGTAGAGCCACTAATTGTGTTAGTACTAGATATTAGTAGACATCTAGGCCGTATAATGAAGGTTTGTTCAGTCATAGATCTATGCTTGAGTGGCGTTTATGCCATAGCGTTACTCAAACATAGATCGATGACTGAGTAATCTTTCACAATATGGGCCTTAGTCTAACATAAAACCTTATCAGAATATTAGAATGTCGTGTAGTCGTGTTCACTCAGAAAACATCCCAACTTTTGCATTCACGTGTAAAAATTCGTCGTTGTTGTTTACGACTACGATTTAGATAAAGATATTATGATTTAAGTACTTAAATGTATCAAATTTGCCCGCCGCCATTTTTTTATTCGTCCCAGTCACGCGAGAGGGTAACACGAGTCAGGAATGCTGTTATTCTGAATTCATTAATTTTTCATATTTTCGTGGTTTCAGTTTACTTTTTGATTAGGATGGCATCAGTTCCTAATTAGGTACAGGAATTAATTAAAACTTTACTGTACATAAGTCACAAAACCAAAATAAAGGGGATGGTTTCTGGGTATTTTATGATTTTTCCAAGTCTTACTATTGTACTAAGTCTAAGTCTTACTACTGTGGAAATTGTCCAGCATTATTTATTTAATTAAGTATTTATTTATTTATTTACTTTTTAAATAAGACATTTTTATTAACAAAGAAAATTACAATCAAATAATAGAATTAAATTAAAACTAGTATTTACAATTGAAACAATTGAGCTAACTGCAGACTGTTGCAAACAATCTACAAGTAGCTCAACTGATCCATATCAATACCAGTCGGAAGCGTGCCCAAGACGCTAGCTGCATTGCCCCGCTGTATAACTGTAGCTTTTTAAGTTGTAAAACTCAAAAAGTAAATCCTGTGTAGCTGGCAGGTAAATGTTATGAAGACAATGTACCTGCCTAATTAACTCTTCAAATGTTTTAGATTTTGATGAACCAAAACCTCCCAAGATTCATTATGAAAGTAAGGGTAAAGTAAATTATTCATTGATATTTTATGATATTACGCACCTATTCCTACAACTTAGTAACGAGGACAGTAATTTGCATAATAAATTTCAATTTTATTGAACGCAAAAGGGTTCTAAGCTCCAAAATGTTTTGATAAATATTTGAGAATAACAGTCAAACAAAAGGAAAATGGAAATGCTTTGTAGTACTTATTAGACGTAAATGGTTCATAATAATAATTGAGATAAGTACCAGAAGCTTATATTTTAGTTAGAACGAGAGTTATTGGTCCAATAATGGTTACATTTTCGAACAAATCGTTTCAATCCGATTGTTAACGTTCTGAAATCGAACGACAAGCCCGTTTCAGAAGTGACACATCCCTAGAGAGACGTTCGATTTTCAAACGTTTTGGCGGGAACGCAGTGTCAAGATGGCCGCCGCAGGACGACAGCGGGCGATATCGCGCCAATTCTTTTGTGCCAGCTCTGGATATATCTCCTTCGATTCTAACTCCGATTTGAATGGACAAGCTAATCTCAGTGTTATTGTACGCGGTTTTATTTGAAATTTCGTTTTGTGTATTTATCGAATGCGATTTTCATGACTGAAGTGGAGATACTGAGGTCCGTGTTATGAAAGCTTACTTTGTCATCGATCTATGCTTGAACAATGCTTATGCCAGAGAAAGCATTCTCAAGCTAAGATTGATGATAAAAGCAAGCATTCATAATACGGGCCTGAGAGTTCCCAAGTAGTACACATTGTAAGAATTGAGTAACGTACTAGGTGTCGATTATTTTACACTGTTATGATATTAGATACCTACCTTTTTTGTTTTGAATTCATACCTAAAAGCAACAAAACAAGAAATATATCTGTCTGAGTTAAATTGATGGTTTAACACTCTCATTGCCCGAACAGTGAATTTGTTAAGCAGTCCTGTACACTATTAATCTCGCAATGCGCCTATTGTCTATGCGGACCACCAGCATCTGCTGTTTGGCGTAAGACCAATTCTCCGAGATGACAGAGAAGAAATGGAAGAATCAGCTAAGTGGAACTCTTGTGCAATCATCCTAGCAAAAAGTACTAGAAGGTCATAGTAACCACGTAGAAACGGTCTAGCCCCTGGGTCTGTGTTTCACAGCTCTATATCCAACTGGCATAACCTCAATACCGCAAGTTAAGACGTATACAAAGCCAAAACGAAAAGTAGGTTTTTGAACCCGTTTTCTGACAAAAATATTGACTGTGGAGCTTTGAAATTTATATATCCTGTAACACATATCTTGAAGGGTTTCTTGGAGGTCCGAAATGCTTGCCGTTAATTATAGTGTAGTTGTTATAGTACTAGTTATAGTGTGTGTGTAGTTGCTTCGAACCCACTTTTTATCGGTGTCTCAAATTCGATTAGTACTAAATTCAGTCTATTGATTCACATAGTTCATACCTATTTCTTGGAGGTCCATTAGCTTCGAAAAACAGTCAAAATAACGATATTTAACGTAAAAAACTGTCACTAAATTCTCCTACCGACCTATGTATATTTGCATGCCCTAGATTTAGGCAAAACATGTATGGTGCTGACCTATTATCATTCTTCCATCTCTGTGACCCATGTTTACAAATAAAGAATTTGAATTTGAATTTGAATTTGAAAAAACGTATTTTTGCCTACAAATTCTGGGATACAAACCTGACGTGTAACTGACACGTCATCTCACCGCAGAGGATCGTATTATTTGGTTGATTAGGGCACTACATGGTATGCTGAATCGAAAACAAGCACTCAATGCATGCCCAAGGTCATGTGCCTTACTATTCACCTTAGGAAATAAAGTACCTACTCCGTTAAAATCAAAATATCAAATGTATATTAACCCTAATACTAAGTTTAAAAAGGCTAAAGAAAACATTATGTTTCAATCAACTCCTACACACTGTTTTCCCTCACAAAAGTTATAAACCATGCCATGTTCGCCCATAAATCTCAAATAATCGCTTCTATTTTATCTCGTACTCGACATGTCTGGATTGAGCACTAAAAATCGAATCGGAATAACGACTCGGGTGACAGAAAATATCCCTTTAGTAGAGCCAGAGTCGTCAGACGACTAAAGCGAATGTCGGCAATCATTACTGTTTTGCAGGGGCTTGTGGCAGATCCAGAAAGGGGGGGTGTCATTAGATAGGGGGAAGAGTTAGAGTTGTCGGTAAAACAGTGTCGCTCTCGGATGCATTTGTGATTGTTGATTTGTGGGATGGCTGATTTGTTTTGTAAGGGATCTGTTGATGTTTATGCGATTTGTTTGTTTGCTTGGAATCCTTTTGAAAATGGAAAATTGAGGACCTCATTTGTCGGGTTGTTATTGAATTAAATGAATGTTGTGTACGCATTTTATAAGAACCTACCTGCCCCCCTAGCACGGGCATCGTTGTCTAGGGTAGAATAGACAATAATGACATTGCATCGCTACACATTGCGTACATTATTGAAGTTATAGGAATGCATTTTAAATAGTTTACGCATTGGATGACGAAGTGACGTAATTTTTCTCTATTCTACCCTAGACAACAATCCCCGTGCTAGGGAGGCAGGTGATTACTTAGTTCAGATGGATACGTAAGTGTATTAGACAGGCTACTCATAGTAGTTCAATAGTTTTTTATTAATAACAATAAATGTTACATGTCAGTTCGATAAATATATGCTAAACAATTGGTCTGTGGTAGCTACATAATATCATATACACAGTAATATGAACATTGGGAAATATATCTTTAAAATAAATATATATTTCCCAATGTTCATATTACCCCAATATTTAATAATAGCAATAAGGTAATAATAAAAAATAATTCAATACAATTAATTAGTTAAATGTCATTTTGAGCCTATGAACTCGTCATAACTGTAAAAAGTTTGCTCGATAAACCAGTGTCTTAGGCGACGCTTAAACATACTCTCGTTTGCAGCTTCTTTGATACAGTCTGGTAATCTGTTGTACACCTGTGGGCCCATAATATGAGTCAGCTTTAACGATTTTGTCAGGGACCGCGCTAGAGACACCAGTTTGTGCTGGTGACGAGTGCGAAATGCGAAGTCACCATGCGTTGCGTACGTGTCAAGGTTCCTTCTAACATACAGCGCAACCTGCGAGATGGCTATGCAGGGCAGGGTGAGTATGCCTAGGGTCTTAAAGGGTCTTAAAGTGTGGTCTGGCAGAGACGTCGCCACAAGTACTATGTATTTGCGCCGCCCACTGTTATCGAACAAAAGAATAAAAGAAAATGTAGGTACTATTGCGCCGCAAAAAATTATGAGTGACTCACGAATACATCTGAATCGATCAGCTGTGATAGTAATTAATATTATAACTTTTCTCCACCACCTGTAAAATTTTGAGTACTTAGCTACGCTGTAACTTGGAATATTCCACAATAGTGAAAAGCAATCCTGCTAAATAAAGTAGACTATAAAAAAAGGCTGTTTTCGTATAACCATGCCGCGCCCAAGTGGTAATATAGTGGTCATCATTAAAATGTTACGAGTTTTGCTATAAATAACCTACAGTCATTATGATTATAGCAAAGGTATTTTTAGCATGGTTATAAATTCACCCGGAAGTAAGGTACCTATAACCTCTTTATTGAGGTTTTCTATGCGACCTTAAAGCAGTGGTTGCCATAGACTAAGATAGATGGCGCTGTATGAAACTCAAGTGTAAAAAATCTGGGTGGAAATAGAGAATTATTTCGTTGTTTATTTTATGAAACTTGACATTGACACTCGACTTTAGTGCAGCACCATCTAGTGTCAAAATAAAAAGCGTGATTGTTTTTTTTAAGATTGCATTGAAAAGCCCTGAAAAAGACATTGAAGTTTGTTTAAAAATAAGGACTTCATTGCAAGTCCTTATTTTTGTCCATTTCCATGTACATGTGTGTTAGAGGTATGATAAAATAGAAACAAACGCTGTAAGTTTAAAACTTAAATTTTAATATTTCTATCAACATCAAAGTTAATCAAATCACAAACTGAGACAAAGAATCAAAACATAAAAGGCAGGAAATTGCGTGTGCTTTAAAAAGCCGCCATTTTTTGACATGTCACTCCGCCATCTTGAATTCATCTTTTGTCAAGGGTGAGACGTGTCGATTGGGTCACGTACGAAGGTTTACGTCTGTTTACCTAAACAAATCTTGGATTTGGAAGTATGTATTTTCGAGCGTCTTACTTTAGATATTTGGGATTATATTTTTGCGTATGTATTGTGTAGGTAATATTTTAAATTTTAAGACTTTTTTATGTTTAATACAATTCACACAGCAGAAATAGCCCCAAGCTAAGCAGAGATTGTGTTATGGGTACTAGATAATATAATACAATACATAGATAGATATTTTTTATTATACATATAAAACGACCAGAACACCCTGAACAAATGTCTGCAGACTCCAGCAACTTTGCAAATAAAAGAAAGAAAAAAAAGTTCGATATCCTTGTAAGTACCTAGATCAGATATCTTTCTAGTAAGTATTTGTATACCCATAAGCCATCATAACACAAGTTATGCTTACTTTGGGGCTGTGTGAATTTTCCAGCATTATTGATTTATTTTATTACTAGCTGACCCGACAGACGTTGTCCGACAATCAATTCAAACTGACAACTGACAGTTATTTCAAACTTGCTTAGCAAAGAGTATAATATAACGCTGGGGCATAGGTTACATTAAAAAAGCTTATAATAAAGGTAGTAGTCGTTAAGATTTCTTAAATCTTCCAAGTTTCTGAGCAATTTTCTTATTATTTTTTTAAGAACTATCTACGAAGTAGGTATTAGAAAACATTAAAAAAAAGATGAACGAAATAGGTAAAGCTGTTCTCAAGTTATAGCGTGACCAGGAGGAATAGGGGTTTATTTTTATATAGATACTAGCAGCGCCTCGCGGTTTCACCCGCGTAGTTCCCGTTCCCGTGGGAATTCCAGGATAAAAAGTAGCCTATGTCCTATTTCAGACTATAATCTATCTCTGTGCCAAATTTCATTCAGATCCGTTCAGCCGTTCTGGCGTGATAAAGGAACAAACATCCATCTATCTATCCATCCATCCATCTAAACTTTCCCGTTTATAATATTAGTGAGATGAGATTAGTGAGATAGATTATTGGCTATGGCGCTCATTAGGGGAGGCCTATATCCAGCTGTGGACTAATATAGGCTGATGATAATGATGATGATAGATTATTAGAAAAGCTTTCCTCAAATCATTGAAAGTTGAAATTTTCTTGCGAACGATTCGATATTCTGGCAAATTATCGAGTTACCAATTAACGTCAATTCGATATTAAATTCTTTTGAACGTTTTACGGGAAAACAATAACAATAACGATTCGGTTATTAAATTATTGTACCGCGGGTTTTAAAATGATGCTTGGACAAAGTAAGTGAGTTAACCGCCATTGGTTGGATATCGTTGGTTTCAGTAGTTTCGATCTGGTTCGGTTTTAGGCTTTGGTTGCTATGAAAGTGATGCCAATACCCAAATTCTATAATTGTTAATTCTCAATTCTATGGAATCTTGTGTATCAGTATAGCTTGGTAGGCTTTCACCTAATTTTTTTTCAAATCAGACAAATAAAATACACATTTAATAAGAAGGTGCATGATATTAAGTGGAATTTGATTCTCTTCACATCAATACTTCTATGGCTATGGTAAAGACTTCCACTACTTGTCAAAAAATTGAAGTGGACAAAATCAATAACACCTTCTTATTTGATTGATAATTATTACCATTTAGAAACCTGTTTATAGCATAAAATTTGACTTGTCTAAGTGCTTATTTTGTAAGCCTAAAGAAATAAAAGTTTTTGATATTTGAAAGAAGTGAAAAACCTCACAGTTGCTTAACGCAAAAGCTACTACCCTTTCATAGAATTATCATTATCTCAGAGATAACAAAATGTTAGTCGCGCCGCTTTATCGGCAGGGGTGCCTTAACGGTTGTTAATCGAGTTTTGGAATACGGAGTCACGTCGTAGACATCTGCTACTATTTTGGTGTGGCTTGTTATATACCACATCGGGTGGAAAATTTAGTTTAACTATCCTTGAACTAGTTTACATTTGCAGCTACACAATTTTCACATCCTGAATAATGTCCAGAAAGTAGCATAAATGCGTCACATGCAATTTTATGTAAATATTTAGTACCTATGGATATTTCTTGTTACTGCGACGTATACTTTTGTGTGATTTCGACTAAAACACCACGACAATGCCCTCGTGTGCGTTCTCCAGGTGTACAAATAGCTCCAAAACAAAAAACAAAGTACGAGGCATCATATGTTTTCACGCGTAAGTAGCTACACCAAACTTTAAATTTTCTGATGATTCGATACCTTATCATTAGTTCATCTGTGACACGGTACAGTTTTTGAGTGAGCGCTGGGAGAACGTACCGTATCTCCCTTTTTTTACTTTTGTCTAAGATAACCATAGTATTGACCTAGGTACTAGGGCAGCATTAATGTGAAGGAAGTAAGTACTTTCAATTTTACCAGTGAATCTCCAATCATCACTGTATCTAAACAACTTCTGCTCTCCTGGTAATTCGAATTAGTTTTAAATGCAAAATAGGCTGATTGAGGAATTTGGAATGAGTTTTAAATATTGTTTGCATAGAGATTTGTGTGAAAGTAAAACCTCAACGGGAAAATCGTAGCAAGAAATTGTCAAACAGTTCCACTACCCGGTTTTCCCTGATCACGGGAAGTGTTTACCGAACCGAATCTACCAGAAATCCCTGGAAAATTCCCCGTGAAAGAAAGGGGAATTTCCTTGTCGTATATATCTACCGACGTTGGTAATGTATGAAATAATATTTCTATAGGGCGCCCCAGGCGAGTGTCGCAACACTCAAATAAGCGTATAGGGTGTACAACGCGTAATTCAATCCACAATACGCCCTCGGGGTAAGGCGTAAGACGAAAAGTAAAGGTAACAAAACCCTTAAGGGTTTACTAGGCACCGCGGTGACGCGAAAATGAATCTTATAGGTTTATTTTACCGATTTTATTTGCAATGCGCTGTCAAATGCTATGTGAAGAAGGAATTCGCGAAACAGAAGCTCTGAAAGATATGAACTGGAAAGTGATACCATAGCTAGGTAGGTACCTACTTAGCTATGTAGGTAATAACAATAATAATGTTGGATAATTCACACAGCATTATCTAGCCCCAAGCTAAGCAGAGCTTGCAATGCAATTCAATAACTTGACGACCTCTATGGCGCGGTGGGCGAAGATCTGCCTGCGACGCAGGAGGTTACGAGTTCGATTCCCGCTTTGGGACAAATGTGTGTACGATCTCCAGACATTTGTTCAGGGTGTTCTGGTCGTTTTCTATGTATAATAAAAAATATCTATCTTTGTAATGTATTGTATTATGTATATCAGTTATCTAGTACCCATAACACAAGCTCTGCTTAGCTTGGGGCTAGATAATGCTGCGTGAATTGTCCAGCATTATTTATTTATTTATTTTGATTACGAATAAAGAACCAATGAGCGGTAAATATTACGACCTGTAAAAGACTGCAGGTAAATGCTGGATGCGACAGTATGCGCTATGGCGCTTATTGGGGGATGCCTATGTCCAGCTGTGGACTGATACAGGATGATGATGATGCGCGGTGTTAATAGTATGAGTGACACTCACGATTACATCGGAACTTACCTTCAAATGATATTATAAAACGTGTACATGTACCCCATATATATCCAATAATCCTATCCATACCAGGTTGTCTGGCAGAGATCGCTCTTGAGCGATAAGACCGCCAATTGTCACTTTATTATTATTATTATTGTTTAATTTGTTAATTCTTTTTATTTTTAAGTGTGCAATAAAGTATGTTCTATCTATCTATCTATCTAAAATTGGATTCTATAATATTTCTATCCATTCCCAATTTCACCGCACGGTAAAACCAAGCCTTAGGGCTGCCAGAAATCAATAAACTCGCTTTGTATTGTTTGACACAAGCAATTAGTTAATGTGAAAGTTATTATGGATTTGTATCGAGGCTGATTGATTTCTTAGCCCTCGGGCAGAAGCTTTCGACATGACGAACGCCGAGGAAATGTCGTAGGTTGGCAGGATTGTCGTTGTTTGGTGAGAATAGGGGCCTATTCTCGATTCTCGAGTCCTAGATTTTTATGGTTCCGTACCCAAAGGGTAAAAACGTGGATATATTCCCAACCACCCCATTAACCTCCCCATCAATGGGGCGGTTGGGAAAAAAATTCCCAACCGCCCCATTACACATGTCAATGGGGTGGATGGCATTTTCTGCCCCATTAACTTTTTAGATTGAAGGAAAAAACGTGACCCTATTACGAAGACTTCACTGTCCGTCTGTCCATCTGTCCGTCAGTCACCGGGCTGTATCTCATGAACCGTGATAGTTAGACAGTTGAAATTTTCACAAATGATGTATTTCTGTTGCCGCTATAACAACAAATACTAAAAAACAGAGTAAAATAAATATTTAAGGGGGTCCCCATACAACAAACGTGATTTTTTTGTGTTGGACAGTTTTTACTCATTTCATTCGTCGCTCGTTATCAGAGACCAATTTCCGTGCCGACCCGACACCAACAAACAGGTAAAAGTATCAAAAACAAAAAACACAGATTTTACTTCTCACCATTGCTTATGTTTATTTCTACCTTTTTTCGCAACAGGATCTGTAACTTGATCCTGTAACCAAACCGTGACAGCCCTGCGGTTGGCTTCGGGGAATTCTCATTGGCACTCGCTTTGATCGAGATCATGTTCGATCGATCAAATTCCGCATGGTCAACTGCGATTGGCTGGATACTACAGATTTGAGCTCATCTTCCTTTGATGCTTTATGAGTCATAGAGTGCATTTTTGTGAACTTCCAACATATTCCGCGATAGCATACAAATTAACACTTTCAGTGCCCGTGACACACATCTTAAAGTAGAGCTCCTCCTAGACAGCTGGGCAGTAAAGAGGGTAGTTTCATTACACAAAATTATTTTATTTCTTTTCATGATTTTTTTTCTTAATAACGAGTATGTACAATTCATTCATAGTATATGTAATAGGTGAAAGGCTAGGTTAAAAAACGAATGCACTATATACGATACAAGTCGATTAAGTTAAAAATGTCAAACTAATATAAAAATAATAATAAAGGTTGCCTGGAAGAGATCGCTTCTAAGCGATAAGGCCGCCCATTGTACTTGTCTCATGTAATGTCTTTTTGTAATGTTCTTTTTCTGGTGTACAATAAAGTGTTTTTGTATTGTATTGTCATATGAATTAAATTTTAAAATAGGAAGTAAAATTAATATTGAACATAATAAAACCATAAATTAAAATAAATAGCGGGATACAATTTAAATTCATACACAAATTTGATAACTTTAAACTTATACTTAGTAGCCAGAATGTCAATTATTTAAGATATCCTTAATTTAATTCTCAAGTCAGTTTGTCCATATAAAATTGGTTAACGGAATAGTTACATTTATCTTATAAAAATTATTGAACGACGTGGGTAACAAAATGCGAAATTATGAATAACTAGCAGCGCCTTGAGGTTTCACCCGCGTAGTTCCCGTTCCCGTGGGAATTCAGGGATAAAAAGTAGCCTATGTTCTATTCCAGACTATAATCTATCTCTGTGCCAAATTTCATCCAGATCCGTTCAGCCGTTCTGGCGTGATAAAGGAACAAACATCCATCCATCTATCCATCCATCTAAACTTTCACGTTTATAATATTAGTGAGAAGTGAGATTCCTTAAAATACTTCGACACAATATGCCAGGGAAGGTTAGGTGTCTATGGTTAAGAGAATAAACAAAGAGGAATCTAAAGGTTTCTACCATCTATTCTGTATCTCTACCAAGAACGAGTAGGATGGTTGCTAACTACTGCACACCTACTCTTTAAGCTGCTTTCCCATACACCTACAAGAACATATTAGGGGTGAGATTGTACATGCCTAAGTGTTTACTGCCCCTGTTAGTTCGAGTGTGAACTCTAAGCGTATCTAAGTAAACTATACATTTGAGTTTCCATTCAGCTTAGAGACAAAGCAGAAACCCCGTCTGTGCCGACCACAATAGGGCGGAACACTGTCCGGCTTTTTGGTCCGACTTTGAACTCGATAATAGTCAATTATCGGGCCTAAATAGCTGAATTCGATGATTTAGGAAATAAAATAATAAATCCCAAATAAAATCGATTTCAGCAGGTCGTTAATTGCGATCGCTACCTTCCCTAAGTACGGGAATGCTCTAACGAACTGAGCTACGATATCAAGCAACCAACGAGTCAAATATTTTTAGGACTTCCTACGGACTCCAGCGCAAATTTTTGGTATATTCTTTAATTCCGAGTGCGAGGGCTTACGCCCTGATGATGATGATGATGAGAGCTTACGCACTATAAAAAAACTTCGGCAATTTAGTTTTTTTCTACGAATATGCGCTTTTTATTTTAAGCCTCTCTTGATTAACGTTTATTACCTTTATAGGTATTCTAATTGCACCAAACTGTGAATTCTTAATCATCTTGGATTGAATTAAATCTATTCTTAAATAAGATAATCTGCATGGGTTAGGCAGCTATCGCTTTAATTAAAGTTATCTGATTAATTCAACGTATTACCCGACTTTTCTCATCCACGTTTCTCGCACATCCGGCCATCCTGCAACCGACGTAGTCCCATCTCTATCTAACCACGATCCCGGACGAGGCTATCGCGTATCATGTTACGACATTCGATATCCGGACTTTATTGATATTAAAACTACAAATAACAATGTAGTTGTAACTTGTAAGTCATCTTCGGATTACATGGTTGGTTTGTTTTTTGGGTAACACTGGTAGCGGATTGAATATAGCTTTATATTTAAACCATATTTTGCCTGCGGCTTCGCACGCTGTTCAAGTAGCCTTTCCTCCGTCCCCGAGATACCATTTACCTCTCTGCCAAATTTCATTAAGATCTGTTTAGCCGTTTTGGCGTTAAAAGGTAACAGACAGACAGACTGGGTTAGATATTTATAAATACTATTTAACGGGTATTTATCGCGTTTTTTTTTATTTCCTCTCGCCTATCGCCTTATTTTCCCGACGTTTCGACAGGTTTACACACTGCCGTGGTCACGGGATGACTCAACTTAAGAAACTGAACGAACTGAACGGGAAGACTGGGTTAGTTTCGAAAGGTGCGGAATACAGCGATAATAATAATAAAATTACTAACAGACAGAGAGATTTTATATCTGAATTAATATTTTTATGTTTCATTGTATAACGCAAAAATATGTCCCCAAAATTGCAAAAAAAACTTCGCAAAAGGAAACTACTCTAGACTTTAGGCCACTATTATATACGCTGACAAAAAGTGCAAAAGTGCAACGCAAAAACTTCCTCTTCCTGCTGACTGAAGAGGTTTGCCACCTGCAGAGGGGTCGAACCCTCGGAGGCATAGTAAAGAATACTTCTAACTGTAGGTATGAACAGAATGAACGATAAAAGTTTTGAAACGATCATGGTTCATTAAAAATACTTGTAACGGAATCTCTACCATTTGATTTTAGAACAAACGATGACACGATTAGTGTTTTTAGGGTTCTGTACCCAAAGGGTAAAAACGGGACCCTATTACTAATTCTTCGCTGTCCGTCTGTCAGCAGGCTGTATCTCATGAATCGTGATAGTTAGTCAGTTGAAATTTTCACAGATGATGTATTTCTGGTGCCGCTATAACAGCAAATACTAACATACATAATAAAATGAATGTTTAAGGGGACTCCCATACAACAAACGTGTTTTTTTTGCCGTTTTTATAGATAATGGTAAGGAACCCTTCGTGCGCGAGTCCGACTCGCACTTGGCCGGTTTTATTTTAACTGTTCATTGGTGTACTTTAATATACTGTAATACCACGTTCTTATGCTATGTGTAATATACACAAAAGTCCACGCACATTTATAAAAAAAAATATTTCAACTTTAAAGAACACTAAAAACGTAAAATAGCTATTGTAAAAGAAACGAAGATTAGACTTCCTACGAAGAAACTTATCGATACATTTAAGCATAGAAATGTGATCATCATATATTAGTCCAATGCTGGACATAGGTTAAAAAAAACCAGAAAAAACAGAATTTATACTACAAATTTTTTTGTTAAAGAATTTCCACTTTTTTTTATTCATTGTTATTTTTGAACAGAAATGTCATGTTGATTATTAATTTATCAATTTTTGTTTCTCGGTCTTACTTTCAAAAGAACTTATCCCGAAAATGTAAAGATTAGGTATCCGTATGATAGAATTGTGTTCTATCAAACGCTAGGGTCTGGGGGATCGAAAACTACGGTAGGGCGATATTTTTGTCTCCTACGGCCACCCTCAAACCGGTCTGCTTGGAATTCAGTGTGAAACATTGCACGTAGTTTGTCTTATTTATTACAGAGGGGGTATCAAATGATTCGCGACTGATTTTTGATGGTTCTACTTCTTAGTTCATAGGGGAAGTGATCGAAATAATACATATCCCCGTTATGCTTGTATGGGGCGGATATTCGTAGAAGAAACAGAAGCAAAGTAATACAAACATACTCGAAACCGAGTAATTCTTGAGCTACCTACTTGTAGATTGTTTGCCACAGTCTGCAGTTAGCTCAATTGTTTCAATTGTAAATACTAGTTTTAATTTAATTCTATTATTTGATTGTAATTTTCTTTGTTAATAAAATTATGTAATATCAAAAAAAATAATTCTCTATATTTTCGTCTAAAATGCGAGTAAAAAACAATCGTAGACTATATTTTAGGAAAAAATTTAGTTTTTTTGTAATCTAACTGCAATTATTGTAATTCATAATTATTTACTGCACGAAATAAAAACATTAGACTAGAGATTAAGTGACAAAAGAAAGGCGAGCTTATCCCTAAATTGAGCTGTCTTCCAGCAAACCTCATTGGAGAGAGAGAGAGACGAGGTTAAAGAAGTAGGAAATAAAGTGACCAAAAAAAGGCGAGCTTATCCCTAAATAGAGCTCTCTTCCAGCAAACCTCATTCGGAGAGAGACAAGGTTAAATAAGTACCTATTTAAGTGTGTAAAACTCTATTAGGGAAAAAGCTTTGTTTGTTGTTTTTTTTGTCAGTGTTGCAAACTGCTACATCTATCTTGACAGATATCTCTGCTTAATCTGCAAACTAGATCTGATTCCAGACAGACAGCTGCACAAGTCAGATATCAAGCAATTGAAATTGAATCTAATGAGACTGTAATAAAATCCGTATTAGATTGTAGACGATACGGATACGGTTCCGATTCTAAAGTACCGGGATATCTCTAGGGGTTTATTTTTATCAGTGTCAGTCGATTTAAGACGTTGATGTACTGAGCTCGGCGATAGCAAGTGATTTATTGATATGTACGTCTTTATTTGACGGAGATAGGTTTTTGATTATTTAACTTTATTTGGCGTCTGTGAAGGCTGAACTTAAAACTAGGAGATTGTTTTCCGTTGCCGTATCTATATTTTATGTAAAGTGCGTCCAGATTAAGTTACATATTAAATAACTTATGTTACAATAGGCTATTTGACCACATTAAAAATAGGTTCCAAATTTTTTTCATCCTAATCAGTGACAACGTAATAAAGCGTAATCAGGTGATTTTTATTAAAAACATGCCTTTTTAGGTTAAAAAACGGGATTAAAATTACACATATCAACCGACGAAAAACGGAGAAGGTTCTCAAGTCGACGCGTATATATTTTCGTTTTATGTTAGACCACGCAAAATTTTTTCACTCCTCAGACCTTTCAATTGTTTGTTGTTTTGTATTCTACAGGAGGTTGCGGGTTCGATTTCCGCCTTATGACAAATGTTTGGTCGACCTGCAGGTATTTGTTCCGAGTGTTCTGGTCGTTTTCTATGTATAATAAAAAATATCTATCTATGTAGTAATGTATTGTATTATGTATATCAGTTATCTGGTACCCATAACACAAGCTCTGCTTAGCTTGGGGCTAGATAATGCTGTGTGAATTGTCTAGCATTATTTATTTATTAAATAATCTTATGGAACAGTGTTTCTTAAAAAGACTTAATGAATTGAAAATGAATTTGAATTGAATTTGTTTTTTTTTGTGAATTTGTTCTTGTTTTCCGCTTTCTTTTATATGTACCTGTGTCCAAATAAATGTTTTTCTATTCTATTCTATTCTACTTAAGGAACATGGTCTTCTTACCTGGACCATACCTAATGATACTGTTAAAATAGTCCAAGGGCCCATTTGTTTATTTCATTGAAAGTGGATTTACTCTCGCATCTAAAACTAAGGTAAAACGACTTTACATCAATACAGGCCATTAACTAAAACCCTCCCAGTACACCCCTAACTTGGGCTCAACAAATCGGGGGTCGATTCTGTAACTCGTAAAACAAAGTCGTAAATGTCTACTGGCGTTCTATGCGCGATCGATTCGACTTGCCTATTCTCACCTTGGAATTTTACCTTGGATTTTAAAATTCGAACGCTTTTGCCGGTGAAATAGTGGAGATCTTGTCTATTTCACTTGGGGTTTGGTTTTCGAATGGCTTTTTAGCGGGAAAATTTAGAAATGGAACGTTTTATATTGGTGGAAACTCGAGAGTACGAAACTCGAGACCACCTGTATAAAAGTGTTCGTGCATTTTATTGTGTGTGTGATTTCATAAAAGCACCAAATATCAAATATCAAAGTGCTTTATTTCCTTTAGACATTACAAGACTCTTGGACACGTCACAAAAAATCAGGAAATAAAGTGATCACTTTGATTTTTTGTTCACTTCAATCATTTTAAGGTAAAGTAAAGAAGCGAACAAGAAACCTTTACTTTGTTAGAATGTTAGTTTTCGAGTTGGAGCAAAAGTCGTCCCAAGTTTTTTATCCTCTAGCTAGATAATCTGATATTTTGTAGTTAAATTTTTACAAAGGACATGTTTGATAATTTGTTTGAATTTATTCATAGATAATTTTTGCAACTCATTTGGAGTTTTGTTACAGATGAAATAATGTTATGGTTTTGTTAAAGAAGCGTAAACATTGCCTTATAAAAGATGCATTAATTTTGTGTAGCCTAGTTATGGGCACAGCGAGTTTATTCTTATTTCTAGTATTTAAATTATGTAACTAAGTAACTAACTAACAACCTCGTTGAACTTTGGGTTTATGTAAACAAAAAAAACAACATCTCTAAGGCCCGTATTATAAAACCTTGCTCAGTTATAGATCTATGCTTGAGTGACGTTTATGCCATAGAAAAGCGTTACTCAAGCATCGATTGATAACTGAGCGAGCCTTCATAATACGGGCCTAAAAGTACAATACTTGTGTACTTAATAATCGATAAAGAAACTTAGAAAAAATCGATGCGTATCCTCGATTGTGAAGAGGAACCATCTGAAAATCAATGCCTTATTATTTAATTAGTAAAACCCAAAAGAAAATCACGCAACAAACAAAACGACCGACGTGACGTGCATATTGAGCTTATATTATGTACATACTAGCAGCGCCTCGCGGTTTCACCCGCGTAGTTCCCGTTCCCGTAGGAATTTCGGGATAAAAAGTAGCCTATGTTCTATTCCAGACTATAATCTATCTCTGTGCCAAATTTCATCCAGATCCGTTTTGCCGTTCTGGCGTGATAAAGGAACAAACATCCATCCATCTATCCATCCATCTAAACTTTCACGTTTATAATATTAGTGAGATAAAAAATGTACATAGTATATCGATTATATTATGTACATTTAGCATATTATGCTAACAGGGAACTCTTATTGGAAGATTAGGATGATGGTATAAGGTTAGACACCTCAATATTTCTCCTATATTTTTCCACTCAACTATTTCAGCGTCAAACACGATCATTCTATGCGACTGGACATAACCTAATTGAGACGTCAACTTTCTCAAGATAAAATAAGCTCTACGTATCTAAAAATACGGTTCAAAATAGTTATCGTCTTCATAATTTTTCTTATAATATAAATACGACTCTACGGTCTAGTGATACGGTTCAAAATTCAATGTATATCGAAGGGTTCAATCGGTGTGCTCTTGAGTGCAAGGGGGTTCAAGGAACAGGGCCCTTAGGGGTTTTTTAACAGTTTTTCTGTCGATATATGCACCCCTAGTCACGTTTCGTATGAAGTAGCTTCCTGGATAAGCG
This sequence comes from Eupithecia exiguata, assembly GCA_947086465.1. Lineage (NCBI taxonomy): Eukaryota > Metazoa > Arthropoda > Insecta > Lepidoptera > Geometridae > Eupithecia > Eupithecia exiguata. The sequence goes on from OX352251.1 coordinate 5,230,318, forward strand.
GTTTCATTTTTCTTTTTTTCCTTCGTGGTAGGTTGAGCGTGGAAGTGGCTTTTCTTTTTGCGGAAACGTACTCGGAATTGTGTTCAGTATGATGTATATATCATTATCAGCGTATATTAGTCCACTGCTGGGCATAGGCCTCCCCTAAGCGCCATTGCGCCCTGTCTTCAGCTTGCCGCATCCAGCATCGGCCAGCAGTCTTTCGCATATCGTTATCCCACCTGGTCGGAGGGCGTCCTAAACGTTTGTCGGGTCTCGGTCATTTCAAATATATAATAATATACTTCCTGAAAACTGGTGTAGAATGAAAACTTAAAACTATTGTTGATAGTAACACTAAAGTCATTTATATCGAGATATTTATACCAACCATGATTTGAGTGCGAGTTTTAGTGTAGCCACAGATTACTGGATGTAGCATTGATTGGCAAATACATAATGCTACGACCTACTGTGACCACTTGTAAGGCACGGTGGGCGAAGGCCAGCCTGCGACGCAGGAGATTGCGCGCTCGAGTCCCGCCTCGGGACAAATGTTTGAACAATCTGCTGATATTTGTTCCGGGTGTTTCAGTTTCAGTTTCTTTATTCACAAACAAATACTTGTGTCGGAATATTTGGGTACAAAGAACAATAATAATACACAATCAAATAATCACATAAACCAAAATTCAAAAAGTTAAACAGATGTCATAATACAAATAATTCTAATAATGTTCTGGTCGTTTTCTATGTATGACAGAAAAAAAATCTATCTATGTATTGTACTGTAGGTATTAATGTATGTTAGTCATCTAGTACCCACAACACAAGCTCTGCTTAGCTTGGGGCTAAATAATGCTGTGTGAATTGTCCAGCGTTATTTATTTATTAATATTTATGTTTCATGGTAGTTTTCTTATTACTTAAATATAAAAACATTTTTTGAAATACCTTTTCTATACATTAATTATCTTTAAATTCGCCAATTATAGTAATTACCTTTACACTTTGGCTTTGTTGTTGAAGAGGTTATGTTCAACCATCGACAAATTATTGCCTGATGATGCTGATGACAGATAAAACTGCTAGATATAATCTAAAAGCTCTACTTTCAAAACTAAACATAATCTATTATCAGCCAATCATAGTCACGTAACGTAACAGTCACGTATGCCAGTCATTGGCTATTAAAAAGCGCATTCCATATTAACACCACCGTGCACTAGTCATGATTTACCCGAACCTACCCAGTATAGGGTAGGTGCGAATTGCAAGGTTCAAATAAGATTTTTTCCCCAATTTCGGGGTAGTAGGGTCGAAGGGGATACAATTTGGAAGGAAGAGATTAGCGGGGAGAGTGATAGAAAATAAATACTGTGACGCAGCCGAATTGTTTCCGGTTTTATCCGGTGTGTTAAGTGTTAAGTTACCACAACACTTTATTTATGACACTTACTTTCGTAGGAAAATAAATAAAGTATGGGTAAATAGTGCGTGATATTATATGTCATATTTCTGGCCCTGTAGCCGAGCTTGGGTTCTGAAGAAAAAAAAAGTTTTTTTTTTATCTTTACTGCAATACTGTAATGTACTCTATCGTTTTTTTTGAGAAAGTATCATTTACGTACTTGCTTACAAAAAAGAATTTAGTAATAAGGTCCCGTTTTACCCTTTGGGTACGAAACCCTAAAAAAGAAAAAAAAATTAATAATAAGTAGAACTGGGAAATAAAGTGATCACTTTGATTTTTTGTTCACTTCAATATATTTAAGGTAAAGTAAAGAAGCGAACAAGAAACCTTTACCTTGTTAGAATGTTAGTTTTCGAGTTGGAGCAAAAGTCGTCCCAAGATTTTTTCTCGTCTAGATAATCTGACATTTTGTAGTAAGCCTTTTTACAAAGTCATGATAATTGATAATAAGTAATCTACTAAAAAAAAAACATGGTGCCGGTACTCCCGCAGATGAGACCTTCGCAAAACCCCATCCCAGATACTTAACCTAGGGACTGCGCAGGTGGTCAAAGGAAGCCTGCATCATTAACCAGAGGTTTTATAGTTTTCGGACGCCGTTTCGCAAATTACGAGTCTTCGGCCGTCAACATGATGAGAATTACCGATTACTGGCCGGTTACTGACTAGTCGTTGGTCGGTTTTATTCCAATAAAATTGACGTTTAGGTAAGTAAATCACACGTGGGCAACGTTCTACCGGCGTGTTAGTTTCCATTTATACACTATACAATAAATTTAGTTCGCGGCTTTACATGTACATTTTTTTTAGGATCAAAACACAAGGAGCCATCATATTTGCTATTGCAGATTTTTATGCAGAGCATTTATACAAAATTTATATAGATAGAAAATAGAAAATAATGATTGCACACTTAACTTAGAAATAATATAAAAAGGTCATATAGCTCAAGAGAAATCTCTCCCAGACAACCTTGAAGCGATCTCTTCCAGATAACTTTTAATTTTTTGTCTGATCCATTCATTAGTCTTGGTTTTGAAAAATAAACATGTATTATATTGTCGTATCTCACCGACATAAAAGACAAGAGACGAATGCTTCAGCATTTTCTGCGATTAATGTCCCATGTTGAAAATAATATAGAACATTCTTTTCTTAACATATCTGGTTAAAAATTAACAAGGTACTTTACCACTGGAACAGACAGTTCGACAACGTCAGTGTTCCCAACGCATTCATTCATTACTTAGCCTGAAAAGCGGATTTATATACTTAAAAATTACTATCAACGCTCCAGCTCTGGAAAACTCCTGAAAAAAAACAGACATTACAAATCAAAAAGGCAGGGTAAACGCCCGGTTACCGGCCGTGTCCGTTTTGTAGAGAATATGCAAATTCCGGTAATTAAATTCTGGAACGTATAGAGCTGTTGACAGGTTTATGTTTGCACGACTTTTTATATGACACTGCCAAATGTTTGTGTTGATTTTGAAGCGAGCCTATTGGCCAAAAGTAATGCCAGTTTCGAACATCTTTTGTTTCGGAAATCTACGCATGCACAACTTTTTCTGGTCTGTTTTTAAAATGGAACGTAATTTTTTTTTTAAACTCTTGACCTGTTTTGAAAAAGGTGCGCATAGTTTTCTTACTGGAGTTTTAGGCATAGAAAACACTGAACAAAAACCGCGTTGTAGAAATTGTTTCACAGAATCTAATTTAATAAGCTACTAAAACAGAAGCATTGAAACAAATGGAGTCCAAGAAAACACTGAAAATACATCGCAAAATATGCTTTTTCTCAGGAAAAATGTACCTAACCCTGTTAGGAAATTGTTAGTATTTTTCGTCACCTGCCACCGCGTTCTGAAAATCCGTAGAAGCCGTTGTGTTGCCATAAAATATCCCATAAAAAGCCTTTTCAATTTGTCAGGTTGACAGAATAGGGAAATGTGGTAGTATATAATTTTAGTGGCGATCTACCGACGTCGGTACAGAGTTACGAGTTTTCTAGTATAACGCCGATTTGGTTAGATATTTCCATAATATTCTGTGTAATTGAAGAGAAAACTACTTACAAAAAAAACTATTTGTTTTCATTAAAAACGTTACTTTAGCTAGACAAAGCGATGATGAGATAATTCAACTTCCCGCCGTTTGGTTAATCTATTGCCAAAGTGATTAAACCACCCCAGAAATTTATAACCGCTACCATAAAATTTCGTCGGTAAAATTCCCTATAATCCCTTAGTAGACCACTACTGATCTCGATTAATGACAGTTGGAATTAAATTCACCAGGAAACCAATATTGGGACATCTGTGGCCGTAAGCTGGCAACACAAAAACCAACCCTACACCCTTTCGAATATCGTCTGTTTTTAAATGCGATCCGCGAGGGACTTACGTTCCATTCCACGGTCTGATATCAAATGACAGTCACATGTATTCGCTAACGAGGTACCATAATACCGTAGTATTTGCATTTACATATGTGTCGTTGGAATTTAATCCCTATTCACACGTAAATAAAGGTCGGGAACGGCAAACAGCTCGCGTGGGATACATTTGAGAAACGTACCGGGGTAATTATGGCGTTTGAAAAAGGAATTGTAATGGAACGTAATTATAATGCGTGTGTGTGCGTTTATAATGCGTGAGTACCCGTTATCTATGCGTGTGTGTGTGTTGAAATTTTACAATATAAGGGTAAGTGCAGATTGGGGGAAACTGTGTTATTATTTCTGCAGATATTAATAGAAATGTAAATGGCTGACTGTTTTGCCGTTACAAATAATACACGGAATAATAATCGAGCTAATTAATTTAAATTATTATTCGAAGTTGATTTGTTTAAAATTGGTAACATTAACCAAAACTACACACATTTATCAACCCTTTCAGTAGTTACGCGTATAAATTTTGAATGAAAAAGGGTTAACAAAATTGACCTAATTAAAAGATCATAAACACAAAGTAGGTTTCATTTCATTGTTCGTTTACAACCTTTTCATTTACGAAAGTATACAAAAGCCACCCTTTCGGGATACAACTGTAAATTGTTTTCTACCCTTCATAACAAGTAGGCTGGACTGGACATCTACCAAGTATAAATCATTTTTATTATCCGTCCTCCCCAATAAGGGGAGTGACTGGCGATTCTCCCCCTGGTGGGTATTTTGAGAAACTCGAAACAGTTTTTCGCTTATAATCTCTCATATCGACGGTAAGTGCACTTTTGCGTGCACTGAAAATAGTGATGTCCATGAAAAGTACATACTTATCGATGCATCTCTCTAGGAAGGTATAATTTATCATTTTAGCATGTATTAATTAGTCCGCTACTGGACATAAGCCTCCCCTTATGCGCGCCATAGTGCCTTGTCTTCAGCTTGCCGCATCCAGCATCTACTTGCAGTTTTTCGCAGATCGTCATCCCACCTGATCGGAGGGCCCTGCTGCTGCTTTTCATATTATTCGAAAATATTAATTTCGTTTATTCTGGCCGTGAAAAGATATATGTATCTGAATTGTTTATATTAGTCATTTATTTATCTGAATTAATAATATGATTTTAATTACACGGCTTAAAGTACACCAATTTCATTACCCGAATAAAATAAGTTTACTTGGATAATCATTACATAGTTAAAATTGATGTAACTGTCAATTCAGCTAGAATAATAATATCATAGGTAAAATACAGATGCCCACTTTGATTGGAACCATAAGTACCTGTAAGTTTTGTTTTTAAACATTATCGGTCATGTTGTGATAACCACTACAGTTAAATTTACAACAATAAGAATCAATTTGAATAACTAGGTAGGTAGTTATTGACGCACACAAAACCACGCTATTCGACTAAAATAGTCCAATAATTACCCTTGTCGATATTATCTTTCATATTTTTTATAGCTTTTACAAATAGTACGACCCGACTATTTTCATAATCAGAGACACTCGATACAAAGCCCCAAATGTTGTAATTAATGCTTCCAAATTACTTTTGGGTCGTAACCGATGACAATTACAGATTACATCGATATCGATACAACATTGAGTACAACACTTAGTTGAAATAATTGCCTAGGATTAAAATGGTTTTTACAACGGGTAAAATTGAATTGTATGTAACATTTTTCTGGAAATATTTTTATAATAGTTGTTTTTACTTTCCAAGCTACGCTGATGCATCCCACTTATGAGAAACATTATCTATGCAATACTTTGCATAGATAGATATTTCTTACTATACGTAGAAAAACTCATACAACTTGCTACAACAAAGCTCATAAAAATATCCGGAACAAATACCTGCAGATCGTACAAATATTTGTCCCAGGGACGCGAATCGAACCCGCAACCTCCTGCGTCGCAGGCGGACCTTCGCCCACCGCGCCACAGAAGTCGTCAAATGTATTATATTTATGAACGAAAGTCATTGTCCTAGCAGGTATTCCAACTCCAACAGATTTGCGTAAAACCCTTGTCCAAAGGATAAAACGCTGGGAACAACAGGATAAAACAGCTTATCGATAATCTGTTCCGACAATAAATTTCTCTGAAACTTTTTGATTAATAGCCGTTTTCATACGATTATTGCGGTTTCAGTGAAAAATTCGTTTTATCAAATGACATAAATCACGTTGTGTTAGAATCTACGTATCGAATATATCGATATATGTGGTGCGAATAAATATTTTATTGTTTTATGTTGCTTGCGGATATTCTGTTTGAATGGTTTGAATATAATAAAACAAACGCTGCCACACTTGAATTCAAACTTTGAATTCATGTTGTTGCAATTCAAACTTTTGACGAATTCATGTTGTTGCAGTGTTTATTAGTTTTATTAGTAGTGACACGACTTACACGTCGGACTCAAATAGGTCATTGGAATTATTTGAATAATCTTAGCACGTTTATGCCCAAGACGGACTTGGCCCATCTGCAGCGCGTCGTGATGCACCAATTCTGGCCACACCGCCAAAGCTGGGCAGTGAATGCGTTAAACACTAACATCATGCTTGACTATCTTATTCCACCAGCTGCATTCGCGTTTTTGGAAATAAAAGTGCCTTCTTTTTTATTCCAAGTGTAGGACAACTATATATTCCTGTATAAAATTTTAGCTCAATCTGTTCAGTAGTTCAAGAGGTACTTCACGCCAAATCTACAATAATCGAAACAACGATCCAAACTTATTATAAATAAGAATATAATATTGTGTTGTAATTGTAATAGTGGGAACGTGTCAAGTGATTTTGATTTTTGTGATGTAGGTAAGTCTGTTTATGTATAAAAAGAAGGAAGAAAGGTGGAAGCGCACAACGCGTCAGCGGAACTGCGCGGCCGCGGCACTCCCCGTCAAATTAGAACAAATGACGAAACTAGCCCCGCGTCTTATTTAGTGATTTGTTCGAATTTGACATAAAGTGCCGCGGCCGCGCAGTTCCGCTGTCGCGTAGTGCGTTTGCACTCTTAGAAGTTTAAAATCCATTTCATGAAAGCATTCAAACGAATCCAATTAGACAGATCTGTTTAATCCACAGTAAACCCGTAGACAAAGCAAAACTGTCGAGTCAACCTCTCATAATCAATATCTGCATAAGTTGCGAAAATATTTCACCGTTCGACGTCGATTGCACGCTCACTTCGTCTATCCTGACTGGCGTTGGAAGAAAACAGGCGATGGGTTTTAAATTGATTGTTTGAATAGAAGGGTGGGGTGCAATGCTAGACGGATTACGGAGCCGGGTTATGAATCCGGCTTTTACACCAGTATAACACTTTCTGTCTCTCTTATAGGACAGATTTTTTGATTCGAAATAATTGATAAATGTTAACTTTTTTTTATCTAATATTTTGAAAAATCTAATTGTTATTCAACATTTTACATAGTGGCGAACCTAGCGTGTTTGCTTGTCAATCTAGGACCAGATCTCAGTACTAAATTCTACATTTTTCCTTTGGTCATCAACGTAAAAACACGATTAAGAAAAGAAATTACGATAGAAAAAAAAACGTGAAATTGCACTGTTTCGCACATAATTTGGTCGAGATCTTAGGAACCCTGCAGTCTATTGAAATGACTTATGTTTTGATTAGTAGGTCATTACTAATTAGTTGGTTCCTTCAGATAGTGTTTTCATTGTGTAGTTTTTTTTTAAATATTCAAAAACTCTTTTTTGCACAATATGATACACCCGAAGATGATGTCCACCAGGTGCTGAGACTATTGCAAAGGGAAATGTAAGGAATGAAAACCAGTTTATTGTAATGGGTGGATGGACTTTGTAATCGGGCTATGGGGGAAACAGCAGAAGCCTGCCATAAAAATAGTCTAAAAATAAATAAAAGCGTCAGACGGTGGCTTGCCAATGATGGATGGATTACTCAAATTGCCGGAAAGGAACAACATTCTTCTGGGAAAGCGTGCTTCATCTTAGGCCACATCATCACTTGTTCAAGTGAGATGGTGGCCAAACAGTTGACCATCACAAATAAAAAAAACATCGACTTATTGTTATTAATTATTGTTCCGGCTTTTATTTATCGACAACTCATTGCCCCATCACTATCCTGCATATTCTAAGGATCACGTAATAAATCTGGGCAAATTAATGACGCCCTTGACAGATCGTTTACGTTATTCTGCATCGTCATACCGCGAAATGAGCGAGGGTTATGATGGAGTGGATCTGTGTTCTGAACGCTTTGTGTTTTCTATTGTACGGCGAGTGTCGGAGTGTTTATTAGCCTTGACAGGCGTGTGGGGGGTACAACGGTAACTTTGTGGGATATTCCCAAATTCCAATATGTCATGAACTTAACTGGCAAAGCTTATAGTATATCCAGCGATATATGAGCGACGACAATTGTATGACGTACGAGTCACACATTTGACTAGCAGTTATTCGAACATCAAATTAGACTTTTTCTATCGTACGTATTCCATGATTTCTTCCGATAGGCACTTGTTAGTTGTTGAATGTGACTCCCCAAAGATAAGGAGTTTGGCCGTAATAACCTTGTTGTTATGGCAGAACCCCAGGTTTGGCATCAACCTCCTAATTTGGCAGATTAATTAATAATCGCAGTTGAGGTGTTAAAATACAGAGAAGGAAGCTGCTGCCCTTCCTCTGGTAGGTACTAAGGGATGGTCGACTCTTACGACATCCACGGGTTGAGTTGGAGGGGTCGATTCTAACGCCGCGACCGTCACGCCTGAGTCGTACACAGCTGTTATCTGCAGTTACGTGTACCTACTAACTGTAATATACGTGGGATAAATATTCTCTCGTTATCGACAACTGTTATTTTCATCGACAACTTTCCATCGACAACATACACATCACTAATCTCATTCTCTCTTTCTAGTGCCCGTGTACGAGACCGCGTACGCATGCGAGGGGAAGACACTGAAGATCGGCTGCGCAGAAGGCGATGTGATTCATCTAATACGAGCGAACTATGGAAGGTTCTCGATTACGATATGCAACGACCACGGGAACACCGACTGGAGCGTTAACTGTATGAGCACAAGGAGCTTGAGGGTTCTGCATAACAGGTAAGCATTGCTTTTAGGGGCATCCAATAATTACGTGAGGTGATTTTATGACCAACCACTGGGGTAAACGTGTTTTCAGAGTCCCCTCTCCCCTTGGTGAGATATAGTGATATTTTGCTCGACCAAAATAGAAAAAGAATTTTCAAAATCGGTTCAGTAGATTACCCCTTACAACCTCACAAACTTTACCTTTTTATAATGTTAGTATAGATGTCCAAGCGTTTGGTCACCATCTTACTTAAGTAAGTGATGATGTGGCCAAAGATGGAGCACGCTTTCCCAGATGGAACTTCATAATCATCATCATCCGCCTATAGTAGTCCACTGTTGGACATAAGCCTCCCCTTAATGAGCGCCATAGTGCCCTGTCTTCAGCTTGCCGCATCCAGCATCTGCCAGCAGTCTTTCGCAAATCGTCATCCCACCTGGTCGGAGGGCGCCCTACACTGCGTTTGCAGAGTCGTGGTCTCCACTCAAGAACATGTTTAACCCATCGGTTGTCTGTTCTTCTCGAGATATGGCCAGCCCACTGCCACTTCAGCTTGCTAATCCTTTGAGCTTTGTCCATAATCTTGGTTCTCTGTCGGATGGAACTTATTCACCCTGGATTTGAAGACTCCAAGATTTTACCCTGGTGGGGTAGAGCAAATTTTTTTCACAAACCTTTATTATTGTTTTCATGAAACAACATAACATAAACGCGCACTATTATGCGCCATACTACCCCTGTATTAGAGCTTATTACTACCGATCACGCTCAAGCGAACACGCGTAAGGCTGGGTGTACACGAACTGCTGTAAAAAGTCTGATCTTTAATTTGATGGTAATGTTATTAGCGCATTTATCTCCGATTCTGATCTTGTCGTGACATTTTCCGGCTAAGTCCGTTGGTTTATTCTCAAATTGGACTTGGACGACGCCACCGCCTGCGACGCAGGAGTTTGCGGGTTCGATTCCCACCCTGGGACAAATATCTGTACGATCTGCAGATTATTTATTCCGGGAGCTCGTGTACTGTATTATATGTATCAGTTGTATAGTAACCATAACACAAGCTCTGCTTAACTTGGGTTTAATGCTGTGTGAATTGTCCAGCATTATTTATTTATTTTACTTATAAATTTAAAGTTCAAAATAAGATTAAACAGGATAAAACAGCAAAAAATATTGTAAAAGTGGTTCATTCTATCATAAAATTGAGTTCTGAAATCAAAACCGGCAAAAAAAGATTTAATAGTGTCATTCAGAACTTGTGCCCAAATTAATAAAATTCTAATTCTAGCAGCAAATTGTAAGAATGACCAACGGCCAGGTACTGGAATAATGTTGACTTATTCAAAACACCACAAACCATAAAAATCCCCATAATTAGTAATTCAACCAAAAATAATCATATTCAGCCCTTCAAAAGTCATCAACCATGTTTACACTCAGCCTAATCTGAAATCGTTACGGCCGTCCGAAGAGTGTCGAAAATTGCCGAAACTCGCCGAAAATTGCCGAAATTTGCCGAAAATTAAATATTCGACACCCAAGCTGATCGCGTTAGACTTGCGAGATTGGCAATAAACCTACCCAAGGGTGTGTTTGAGAAAAGTAAATCGTAGCACATTAAAATATAGTCGAAAATCGTAGGGATTTACGATCGTGAGAGGCTAAGTGGGGACCCAAGCTTGGTCAAACTCATGTAAATTACATAATGTCCAAATTGATAGTACGCATTACAAGTATAATATCAGTCTATTTATACAAGTAATTATAAGTAGTGTAGGACGCCCTCCGACCAGGTGGGATGACGATTTGCGAAAGACTGCTGGCAGATGCTGGATGCGGCAAGCTGAAGACAGGGCGCTATGGCGATCATTAGGACGGGCCTATGTCCAGCAGTGAACTAGTATAGGCTGATGATGATAATAACCTTAACGCACGTGTCCGTGTACACCACTGCCGAGGCTTGGCAGTGAATGCGTTCATGATCACTTTCTAAGATTACCTGTAGGTACTTCTAGTACCGCAACACACAGTCCAAAAATAAAACACAGTGACCCACAATTCGATCACAACCTCTGCATCTCATCCAGCTATTCACTCCCTACACCATCAAATCCCAGGCATTGACTAGGTAATACACACCACAATTTTATGTGTCTTCAGTAAACACCTAATAAACTTTCTGCCGTAAACGCTAGACCGACATTTCACTGCTGGGATATCAAAATATTTGCATCATAAAAGGGATATTCGAGCGCCAGGACGGGCCATCAAAATCATGCGAATTACTAATAAAAGCTCTGTTCTCTACATTGTAAAAAGGAAATCATAATGAGTTGGTTGGAAATCGTCTTGAAATTTTACGACAATTGCAATTACTTTTTTCTGGTAAGACTTAGACCATAAATTTAAATAAAAGCCTAATCTAGGAATTTATGTACCCTGCTGAAGATTTTACTAGAAACTTTTTCATGACAGGTGCTCCTATTAACCCGGGAATAAAATCGGTGCTCCTAAATCGGTGCTCCTAAAATCTGTGCTCTAATGGGAATACTTCGATTTTATCATTCAGCTAAATTTTGACAGACGTTGACCACGTTTCGACCCGGTTAGGCTTTTGCAAGCTGTCAAATCTGTCATCACACATTCGAACAAAACTCTGCCAACGTGCACCCTGCTAAATATCGAACTAGGCTCTGGTGAAAATATCAAACAATCTTCATAATATGATAACTCACCACCAGTAGATATGTTACTTGACACTGGAAGAATTTTGTCTAAACAGACCATATTGCCATTAACAAAGAATCATACTCATCAACCAACTGCATCTTCTAACAGCCGTTAGGCCCTCTACACACCAAAGCCACCCGTTGTTATGCGACCCGGTGTTAAATATTTAGAGGCTCACCCACCGAAAAAAATCTTACGACCACGACATGCCCGCCCGCGCGTCTTGCGTCTGCGTCCGCGGCGAGAACAAATCAATGAAGTTGTTTGAGTGTGCCCATACTGCCCATGAGTCGCCGCGGTGCGATTTGCGGAAAAGTGACATAACGACCCCAGTCGCAAGACGCAAGATGCGCCGCTAGACGCATCGCCCGATGCTGTGACCTAGGCCTTCGTGTCGGTGTGTCGGTCGGTGTCTTTAGGCAATCATAGACATAGATCATTTTCAATGAATGCTGGACAGTGGCGGCCCAGGACCGCTATTTGAGGCCTATGTCCAGCTGTGGACATTTGTTGGCTTATAATGATGATGATGCAACCTTTTAGGCTTATGCCTCTAACCATTGTTTTCATGCTGACAATTTATTAAAAGCTTGTTATTCTTTGTATTTCAGGTGTAGCATGCACCAGAACTGCAGCATACTGGCTAGCACCAATATGTTCGGAGATCCCTGTCCAAACACACTCAAGTATTTGGAAGCCCACTACCAGTGTGTTCCTGGTGAGTACCTATAGAGACGTTTCTTTTGATAAGGCTTGATCTCGTTTAATCTACTATGCTCAGCAGAAGTTCGATAAGGTTTGCCCAGGCCATTTCTACTACAATAAACCATACTTACCCGCATCTAATTATTCTTAAAAAAGACTGATTAGGGCTTAGGAAATTACATAGACCCGAAAGTAGCTGAAGAAACAAGAATCAAACCAGACTAAAAATACCAACATTCAACGCTTTTTTTTGTTATAGTCAAATAGACCTTCGTTTGACTACAATCTGACCTGATGGAAAGTGAAGATATGCCCTTTCTTAGCAAACGTTCTAACAAATAAGTCCCTATATTTCTGTTTAAAAACTTACAAAGAAGTTAACCATCGTCTTCCATTCCAGCATCACCCACAAGCACAACCACCAGACCGTCACCACCATGGCTCATCACCTCCCAGCCCTCGGTTTGGAGGTCTACCATTGCTCCAGCTCCAAAGAACCCAGTCCAGCCGCAGCAGAACGAGAGGAAGAAACCGACTGTCATCACTCCACCTACCTTCAGGCCACATATCACGTTGCCTCCTGAAGTGCGGTTAGGAGATGTGGGGACTAAGGTATGTATCGTTCATTGTGTCTTGTCCTTTTTAAATTTTCTTCAGATAGTAGAGAGAGTATTTCAAGCTTTCACTGTTTTCTCTCATGGAAATACCAACTCATTTTTGTTTGTTTTGGAGGTCAAAATTAGAATGATATATTTATACAATAAGATACCTTGAGTTGTTTATGATTGGCTGATCACAAGACCTCACGCTCTTCATCATAAAAGTGGCACTTAAAAGTGTAACATAGGTTACAACTTTACTATGATCTGACGGTAAAAAAAGTCCATAGAAAGACCTTATTTTGATGTTATATTTCGAATAACAGTCCATTTTCTTCCAGAAGACCACGACAAGACAACCTGACACGTCATCAGAAAGACAACCGCCGCCAAGTGTTAAAGACATCATCGAAATCGTGAAGGACGATCTACCGAAACTCCTGGAGCCAGAGATACCAAAGCAAGAGAAACCAGTGAAGGAAGAAGATACTTCAGTGGTAGTAACAGAGGAGACAATGCAATGGCCAGTGAAAGATGAAGATTCAGATTCGATAGCGCCAGTACAACCGCCGAAAGATGACAGACCAGCTGATACCGTCATTGTTGACGACTTTGTAGGGAGCTACAGTAAGAACCTTGGATGTCTATTTTTAACATTGCACATTTTTTTTTTGATCACATCCCATCATCAACCCATTGTAAAATGTGAAGGGGTACCTGCTGAGGTAAACGTGTTCTTGTTTGGAGGCTGCAAAATGCTGGTTGTGGCAAACTGAGGCCAGAGTGTTATTTGGGAGGCCTATGTCTCGGCAGTCGACTGATAGAAAGTGGCAGTAGATATAGATAATGAATCAACACTTTATTCCACTACAAAATAAAAAATCATATCTCAATTTATTATCATTTATCATCATAAACAGAACAATTTAGACAGCCTTGTCGTCTATATATATAATATTTATCACAGCCAACCTTCATTGGTACAATAACCGCTCAAATCATTCATTTTTGCATCTCGTTAGTTGTAATTTTAATAGTTTTTCTTCTTTTAATTAGTTGTTCTTCTCCACAGCCACCGCCTCAACTCCCAACCTTGGCCGGCGCTCCTATTGCCCGCAGCTCAACGCACGAGGCCTCCACTGGAACTGGACTCTCGTGGGGAGTTACGCTGTCCAACCTTGCCCTGGGGGAGCTACTGGTTTAGCCAGGTACGCTTATTTTTATGTTTGCATTTCATTTTTGTCGGCCTGTCTGTTCCTCTGGGGTTGTTCACCGTCACCCCATCGATTCAGTGAATGACTGGCTCATAACTTTTTTGGCGTTCAGGGTTCTCGCGCAGGTCTCCGGTAGGGAGGACTGGTGACTAAGCCTAATAAAAGTTTACAGCTGGAAATAGAAAGATCACCTGATGTAGCCGTGAATGTCTCTTTTTGGTTCTTTTTCTCAGAGTCTTCGAAATTCAGCCAATGAGCGGCAAGAAACGTATCAATGAGTTCTCATTGAATTTCATAGTTTGATCAGCAGGATAAGGTTTGATTTGGTACGACTCCTTTTTTATGGGCTAGGACTTTTACTCTTGGGGCTCAGTGACCAACAGTGGATGTTGGCAACTGACACAAAAGTATAATTTTCTTTACAACTTCACCGTGATTTTCGACAATATCTAATACTCTTCAATTCCGTTCTTCCAGATGGAAATGCACTCTATCCCAGCACCACTTCTCCGAAGACGAACGGCCCAGGAGAAGAGCAACGAGCTTGCCTTCCGGAGAGAACTTCCACGATCTAGGACTGGACCAGGCGAGCGATCGTCAGATGCAGCTGATCAGACGACTTGGGTCGGAGGCTTTACTAAAAGGTAGGAATTTGTTAAAAGCTCAGGAGAGATTGTTTCCTCCCAATCTCGACTACCGCTGCTTACACCTACGCAACTGAAAAATTTGCGCTTAGGGTTTAATAGCCACTGCAAAAAAATATTGTTACGGTCAGGAGCATTATCTAAAATGTAATGTCTGCAACCGACAAATAGGCGTAACGGCCGGCACGATGTTGAGATGTGGGATGACATGAATAGTTGTCTAAATAGTAGTTTGCCTTCGAGGCAGACCATGAGATGGTCAGATTTTCGGGTTGGCCGGTGGACTGTACATATAGGTAGATGAAGCTTGCACATGTAAGTTGATGTATAAAAGAGAAAGCCTATACCTAGCAACGAGCTGAGATTAAATAAATGAATGAATGACAGTAATGATGCAGATTAAACAGATAAAATGCGTGTAATAAATCTACAAATTGCTGTCAATCCGCAGGTCGCGATGGAGATTCAGCGGAATTGATAAAAGAATATCAATATGGACAGAAGGACGCACTACCAACTGGATTGTCTCCTCACGACTCTGATTATTTGTACTGTAAGTATAAACTAACAGTGTCTACGTCTTGCTACGTGTTTGTGAGTGCATCATTTGCTAGTAAAGCTCTGCGCGCATTAATCCTATACCGCTTACTCCTGGGTGTAAGCGAATGAATACACATTTTTGTACCAGCACAAAAATCAGCAAAAAACCTGTTACGTACATTGCAGCCTAAGCGCTTCGTTTGCCAAAAATAAAAATACTATTATCGTCTCGCACTCTGTTGTTATGGTTCACATAAAGTACGAATCGTAAGACTGAGGTAGGAAACGCCACACTAAAAGGATTTAGTTATTACTGCGAAGACAAAAATATTAAGTAGCTGGATTACATATAATAATAACACATTGACTTGTAACTCGTTCTGCTTGCTCTCAATAGGTCATGGCTGAAAATCAGTGCTTTTGCTTCTTTAGCAAAATATTACACTGAGCCAAGGCCTTTTTGACATACTGCAGCACACATAGACACCTTACCTAGATTTAATTATTGTTGTTTTTTTATGTCACCTATGTTTTATTATTGTTTGTTTTTGGTAATGTACCTACTGTAAAATTGTTGTATTTTGTATGTGTGTGTCTGAAGTTGCAAATAAAGTCTTTATCTATCTATCTTATCTACATTACCTTTATGTCTTCCTGACTAATTCACCACTCTCTTCTCTTTTCTCTCTCACAGCGGATGCAGTACCAGAATGGCACGGAGCAACGCCTGACCTCAGCGGATGTCGCTCTGTCTGGCTGAATCGACTCGAAGCTCAAGTCAGGGAGGGAGAATCTCTGCTTAGCATCAGCAATGACCTGGCACAAGTAAGTTAAACTAAAGAAACATATTTATTTGTACTGCAAAGAGAAAAATGAGAAAAACAAAGATAATTCTGGCCTTTAGAAACCAACGCTGCCTTTGGAAGAACTAAGGAATTTTTTGACCAAACTTTATCTAATTGGATCGCTATTGATACATAAATTTATCGAGATTTTGACCAAAACCCACACATAACCTTCAATTTATCGCAGAAACTATTTCTTGATTATTTTATTGTACGGGAACTACAAATAATAGGTTGTCGACGATATTACAAGTCACTCAATGTAACTCAAAATTGTCGCAGAACCGGCTAAACATACATATGATTTGACAGTAAATTCCCGCAAATTACTGGGTAACACTATTAATCCAGACAAGTCACTACACCTGCCCCACTCTTTTACAGGTAACATCATCAAAAACATTTGTAACTTTTCAACAGGTGACCTCATCTAAGACCCTCTACGGCGGCGACATGACCACAACAGCAACCATCATGAAGAAGCTGGCTCAGAGAATGGCGGAGTCTATCCAAACACCTGACGCTCGACACAGAGAGGCCATGGTTACGGATATGTTGCTTGGTGTTATCAGAACCGGTTAGTATTCGGACAGGATATAACTAGATCTTGTAAGATTTGCAACGAAATCTGTGCGTTTGAAGATCTAGGAAATATTATGTAGGAATTTTGTGATTGCTTTCTGTGGCGTCGTATGGGGGAGGCCTGTTTCCAGTTGTGGACGTGAATGGGCTGATAATATGATTAAGGTTGACAATCACGCATACGTAATATCAACTTTTGAGTCCAAAAAAACATACAAATCAAATCAAAAATTCTTTATTTCCGTAGATACAATACACATTTATAATGTGTATGTGTTTTATGCTTTATTTACTGTGGAATATCAAACGAGTAGTCGTACTAAACTTGTTATTGTTTATGCAATATTTGATTTGTGGTGTACAGTAAAGAGTTCCCTAAAATAAAACTCCAGGATCTGAACATTGTATTTTAATTTAGTTTAATAAGTAAAAAAAATCTGTTCTAGGTAATACCCCAAGGAAATCAACACAGATCACTATGAACTAGTCAATCGGTCCTATATTTGTAATCATGCACCCACATAAGTCATCACTCATCATAGATGAATACTAATAAACGGGGTATGTCATTTAAGTTGATTGTTTGAATTTCAGGTTCGAACCTCCTTGAAGAGAGCCAGCGCGCCTCCTGGGCAGATCTAAGCAGAGAAGGACAGAACAGAGTTGCCAGCGAGCTGCTTACACAGTTGGAGGAGAACGCGTTCCTACTGGCCAATGCTGTTACCAAGGAGAAGACTATTCTGCAGATTGTGAAAAACATATGTGAGTTATTTGAAATTACTATTGAGCTGACGATTTTTATTCATACGCAACTTATAGGAAAGCGTCAAATGTTCGTTTCAATTGCAGAGCGGAAATCGTCTTCTTATTTTGACCCTTGTTAAATAACAACATTTAGTTATCTATCATCTAAGTATCCTAATTTTATAAATTCCAGTTTCGTAATAACTTTGTTTGTCTGTTACCTTTTCATGACATAGGCGTGAAAAGGTAACAGACAAGGGTGAACGGAAATAATGAAATTTGCCAGGGAGGTAAATGGTAGCCCGGGGACAAAGGCTACTTGAAAAGCGCGTGTGAAGCCGCGAGCAGTAACTTCAGGGATAATAAAAATATAAAAAACATAAGGCTGACATGGCAGTCATGGTCAAAATATCCATTCATACTTATACTTTTATAATGTGTTTTATGTTGCTTTTACTCACTTGAAATTGAAATAAGCAAATTTGAAAAAAATGCCAACCAATAACTCAGATCAAAACAAACCTAGTCAACCATAGATGCGGGCAACCAGGGTTCTCTATATCATTGAAATTAGAAACCAGATGGTATAGCAAGTCTATAGAAGAATAACCGTACGAATCATCTTCTGCTGTAACAAATGTATTCTAGCTGTGACGCTGTTATTCTAACCACAGTAAATACCATACTACATAGATCTAGCTGTGTGTGTGTTATTTGCCAGCCTTTAAAGTACATTTTCTTCTCTAGGTCTTTCCGTACGAGTTCTGGAAGTTAAGAAGGTGGAAGACGAGACCTTTCCATCTCAGATAGCTCAGGAGCAGTGGAAAGGATCTGAAGACACCATCACCATACCAAAAGCTGCTTTACTTGGTAAGTTTACTGAAGTGCCTTTTATTACGTTAGTATTATTATATACAGGGTTATTGATGATTCACTGACGTTGTGTGAACTGCAGATTCTGTCCATCATTCTGTACACGTACCCACGTGAAAATGCCAGGTTTTAGTGACTGCTCATGTAAATAGTGACTCTGGGAACTTGGGCGACAATTATTCTGTGTGTAATTCGTTCGTGGTTCGATCCGCTCTCCAACGCCATCTGTTAGCGAGTCGAGGAGTGTATAGTAGAAAACGTGACAATATTTTTAGCTGATAAAGATTATGTTTAGATTAGCTTATATTTTCCACATAGTATAACTCTCATGTCTCCACAGACAACCGCCAAAAAGACCTCGTCCGTATCGTATTCTTCGCATTCGATCGCCTTGAAGAGATCCTGCCTCCTACCTTTGGGAAGACCCCCCACTTCGCTCCGTACCAGGCAGACCTGGCTTCGTCTTCCACCACCAGCATCAACTCTGAACGGGACAAGAATAATGCTACTAAGATTCTGAATTCTAAGGTAAGGTTTTCGAAACTATTCATAAAAATACTATTCAAAACATACCAAAAATCTATGAAAAAGAAATGATGGTTTATTTGCATCAGATCAGCCAAATGACAAAGAAGTTATATTTACTTTTGTAAATATCAACAACCGCTTTCCACTCCTAAGACCTCCTATTGGACATTTGCCGCCCTTTTTGATGCTTATCACCTGGTCTGGCACAATCTGTGCCACTTGCTACTTATGGAAGTCGCCAAACATGAAATCATGGACATGTTCAAAATTCTGCAGCTCTGGATGTATGACTGATCTGTTATGGTTTACGAAGGAAAAAAAATACGAGTAATGTACGAAATAATATGTACGTACATATTACTTTAAAACGTTCGGTGTACTAAATGTTATCCTATGATCTTTTCCAGGTGATATCAGCAAGCCTTGGCAACGGCCGCCACATCCAGCTCTCCCAAATGGTACATATCACCATGAAACATCTGAGAACCGAGAACGTCACCAACCCCGCTTGCGTCTTCTGGGATTATACGTTGCAGTAAGTGGACATTTACCATGGCTTTACCATGGATTTAGCTCCGAACTAGGACACTCCAACTTATTGCTTGGTTGCCATAGAAGGCTAACTGCTTTATGGCCAAATATTTTATCATTTATGTACCGATCTCTGATGGGCAAAATTACAGAAAGATTGACTCACAATCACCAGTGGATAGGCAGCCAGCCAGCAGCATGTTAAAAACCAGAAACATACATCGTAAGGGTTATCGCAGGGAATTTGTGAATAAGCCAATGCAAAGTATGATCTTCGTAGTAGATTATTGTAAGAGGTAGCAGGAGCGTCTATGTCATGACTATTATATGAATATTAAGTTGACTTAATATATGCCATGTTGCTGATATTGATATCAGCAACATGGTTAGGGCTAACCCAGGAAAAATAAAAAAATTACACAATTTTCTTTGTAAGAAATCTGAAAGCATTTTTCCACTCTCATTCATGCTAGATTAGTAGTTTGAATTGTCCACCTTTTTCACCATAATTTAGACGAATTCTTTCTTCACAGCGGCTGGTCCCCCGAAGGCTGCCAAGTGGAATGGTCCAACGAAACCCACACCGGCTGCGCTTGCTCCCACTTGACCAACTTCGCGATCCTCATGGACGTCCACGGTGTGGCGCTCAGTCCCGCCCATCAGCTCGCTTTGCAGACCATCACTTACATCGGATGTGGGATATCGACTGTGGCGCTGGGCGCTGCTATGTTTGTTTTTATGTGCTTTAGGAATGGAAAGGTAAGATGCTGTTTCTTTCTATTTACAAACCATTTGTTGGATATCTTTGTTTTAAGAGTACACCGTAGAAGACAGAAGAAATTAAATTATTTATTTGATACGACACATTATCTCTATCGTTTTCTAACCTTTATCCCTATGTTCTTCCAGTCGGACCGAGCCCTGATCCATAAGAATCTGTGTGCCTGCCTCCTAATCGCCGAGATCGTCTTCCTCGTCGGGATAGACCAGACGCAGAACCCCATCAGTTGTGGCATCATCGCTGGTCTACTGCATTACTTCTTCTTGGCTGCGTTCGCTTGGATGTTTCTAGAAGGTATATTTATGTGAATACTAATACAATTCATCCTTAGATGTTTCTAGAAGGCCTGATTAGGTACATGAAGACAGGGGACGACAACGGGGTCTGGAAAGAAAAAGATTTGACCATCTTCTTGTATTCAACAGACTTCGTAAAAAGAGTTCTATAAATGGCTATATCTATGTTTTTTTATGTATAACCGTCGATATTTTCGTCGTTCATGAACCGATTTGAATGATTCTTTTGCAGGTTTATAGAGGATGAAAATTTTAATTTTATTTTAGTGCATTATTGTTTAATTCATATTTCTAAAACTTTTCTTGTAAACTTTCCAGGTTTCCACCTCTACGCGATGCTGGTAGAAGTCTTCGAACCAGAACATCCTCGAAGCCGCTGGTACTGCTGCTGTGCCTACTTGGCTCCAGCTATCGTGGTAGCTGTCTCTGCTGCCGTGTATCCTAGCGGCTACGGTACTGCTAGGCACTGCTGGCTGTCGACGGAGAGGATGTTTGTTATGAGCTTCGTTGGACCCGTCGCGTTGGTTCTATTGGTAAGTTTTTCTATAGATCTCTCTACTGTTACTTTGGCTATGCCTTCTTTCCGTCGAACTGAAAAAACTCAAAAATTTCGCTCGCTCACTTCTTTGCCGTTATTTCTTTTATTTAAGCCGTAATTTCTTAAAATTATCGGGTTGATTTTAACCGACAACCACAAAAATCGCCGTTAATAATGCTTTACAATTTCCACAGCTCTCTCCGCTCGCCGTTATCTTTTCCCATAATAATGTCACATGTGATTGCACTGAGTATTGAGATTGCAAAATCCTATCATCCAACCCTGTAGCTAATTGTTTTATCTTGTTTTCTTTCAGGCGAACTGGTTTTGTCTCGGCATGGTGATTTACATGATGTGCACGCATTCCACCGTCTCGTTGAAAGCCAAAGATGACGCCAAGATTTACAAGATCAGGTAAGAAAACTCAGTCAGTTCTCAGTGGAAGCTCATGGGAGGTTGATAGTTGTTTGATGGTAGAGAATCGGCATTGATCATGGGCATTCTCAGATTTAGAAACAAAGAATAGAATATAATGTTATTTATTTGTAACTCCATCAACAATTACAGACATTATTTAGAAATGTATTTATTTATTCAAGCTTAATAATTAACTTACAGACTACTTGGTCCAAAAAGTTTACTATCTATGATACAAAAAAACAAAACTTCAGGATAGAAAACTAGTGAAAACTTAAATAGGATCTTAACTGATTATAAATTGAACTTAAGCTGTCATCAAATATGTCCACATGTTGGAACTCCAGAAGAAACTTGTTGAGGAGTGTAAGTGCCCGTAGTGTAGGTGCAAATAAGAGATAAAGCTACCATTCATCTACATCCTGCCTCAAAGTACGTGCAAATCTAACATAGTACATGCATACAATAATAAAATGAGTATTAGAATTACACATGACACAGACTTACATAATTTAAAAAAGAAACAGAGCAGTAACAAAAACCAACCAAACAAAGAAACTGTCGATAAGAGCCACAAAACGGTCCCTGTCTCAGCATGAGCTAGTTGTAAAAGGAGCAAAGGAGAATCTAATCATAAAGAGCATTCATCTAATGACTGGAGATCCTCAATGCTCATGTTTTATTGCTTATAATGATGACAATAGGTCTTAAAATGAAATAACAAAGTCCAACATGCACCTTGAAGGGCACGTCTAAATAAATGTTTCGTGGTTGCTTAAACAAATTATTCGTAGATAAGTTAATTTACCTTACTTTCAAGAAGTTACGTCCTGCCTGCCATTCCTTAGTTATTAATACAAAAGAAAATCTCGTGGCAAACGCTTCGCTTATTTTTTTCTGCTTGCGTTTATATATTCATCTAATACTCATTCATTGACGGATACATTGACCCCCCACGATGTCTTCTCCGTCTTATAACCTCAAAACCTCAATTCCAGGGTATGGCTAAACAGCTCGCTAGTCCTGGCCTTCCTCCTGGGTCTGACGTGGACCTTCGGGCTGCTGTACCTGAGCGAGCAGACTGTGGTGATGGCGTATGTCTTCACCATCCTCAACTCTCTGCAGGGGCTCGTCATCTTCATCTTCCAGTGTCTTCAGAATGATAAGGTGAGTTCGTTGACATTTGTTTCCTGGCTAAAGCATTTGATATCTTATATAGTCTTATATAGAGACGAAAACTATGTTGAACTTGAACCTCTCAAAAACTTGATGTAAGACAATATCAAAGCTTTAAAAGCTTTCGCTAGATACCTACGTATGATAATTTCATAGTAATATCCTCAACCTCCCATAATGGACCACAGCTGGACGCAGGCCTCCCCCTGATAAGAAATCCTAACTTTCGATCCTAATCCTAACTATAATATTATATACTAGCAGCGCCTCGCGGTTTCACCCGTGTAGTTCCCGTTCCCGTAGGAATTCCGGGATAAAAAGTAGGTTGTGATGTTCTATTCCAGACTATAATCTATCTCTGTGCCAAATTTCATCCAGATCCGTTCAGCCGTTCTGGCGTGATTGAGTAACAAACATCCATCCATCTATCTATCCATCCATGCATCCAAACTTTGACATTTATAATATTAGTGGGATGCGAAAGTGTTTTTGTTTTTCCTTCACGGCCTAACTAAGCAACCAATCGACTTAATTTTTGGTACAGAGAAATTTGAAAAAAAAACGGGTAAAACCGCGGGGAACAGCTAGTAAAGAAATAATGCTGGACAATTCACACAGCTATAACTAGCCCCAAGCTAAGCAGAGCTTGTGTTATGGGTACTAGATAACTGATATACATATTACAATGCAATACTTATACAGGGTTATTGGTAAATAAGTTACACTACGTGAACTGCAGGTCGTGTACATCATCACAAACACGTTCGTGAAGACGCCAGGTCTAAATTCTTAAAAAAAAAAAACACCTCTGATATAATTTTTTTATTTTTTGCTATGCATAGAAAATGAATATTAGTCTTATTGTCCTACCATTAGGTATACTTTTATCTCATGGATTCCCTTGAGATTCCCATAATCCCAACGCTGGGCATGCGTTTTGGGTATTGCAGTTCGATGGTCTATTCTGCAAGAGGCGGCTAATTTGGCGGCTTTCAAAACCCGCCAAATTACTACTGAATACCATCAAAAACAACATATCCTAATCAAAATAATCCGTCATTTCCAGTTCCGTAACGAGCTCGCCCGAATCGGCCGCCGCCACCCCTGGCTATCCTGCTGTCTCCACTTCACGGGCCAACCTTCGGAAACCCTGGCACCACCGCCAGCGTCCTCGACCAACCACCTCGACAACCGGCAACCTAGCGTCAAGAGTCGGCGGTACCATCAGAGTCAGGATGTTGATGACGTGGTCGATCCGAGGGATGTTACGGTAAGGAATCTTGATCTTTAAGCTTTTGGGAAATGTTTGACAAACATCAGTGGATTTTATTATCTTTTTGGGGATGATATTGTTTTTTATACAGTGGCCATTGATAATTTATGAATTGAAAATATCCATACAAATATGGGCAAGCTATAATCAACAAACAAATAAAATTACAATCAAAGAATATAAACAAATTAGAACTAGTATTTACAATTGAAACAATTGAGCTAACTGTACACTGTTGCAAACAACTACAGGTAGCTCAACTGATCTGACTATTATTGATGGTTGGTATGCTAGATATAATTCTTCTGGGACTTTCGCCACGAATAAATTGAACGTACCTAGGTATGTAGGTTAACTTACCAATTCAAGAACATCCTAAAAGATAACCTTATGTAAAAAACCGTTTTATAAGCGCTAACTAGATATCACCAATAAAGTCGTTAATAACGGTGATTTTAGTTACCGTAGCAATCAAACTTTTCTTATCCCAAGGTTAACGCAGTGATAAGTTAATCTCAATTTGATTATCAGTGTGACCCAGTTGCTACAATTTTATTTTACCTACTTTACACATCTTCTCCAGTTTTATATTGCCTATTGTACCTATATTCATTCAGTGATATGTTTTAATGTGGCCTTTTATTTTAAGTAACTAATTGATCATCATGTAGCGTGCTTATGTGATTAATCGGTGAGGGGGTTTAACATAATCTAAGAACACAACACTAATACACATAAACACAAAACAATACAACAAGGTCTCATTTCCTCATTCACTTGTAGCAAAGTACAGCGGCGAGCTCGTCAGGAATCTCGGCATCGGCCTCGACAACGAACAATCTCGTTATCAACACGTTAAACGTTGTCGTTAATAACAATAACCATAACAACAATAACGTTATCAACAACGCCGCTGTCGCGTCGCTGGCCGCCGCGGCCGCTGCGCACAGCTACCATTCAAACAGAAACCGCCGAACGTCGCAAGAAAACCAAAATTTTGCAAGCAATTTTGGACCTAGTCTCAATGCGACAGCGGCCAGTTTTCCACACAATGTCGAGAGAGAACCCCCCGCGCCTATGACTCACCTAAGAAACCCTATGAACCAAGGCAGTGGGAGGTACCCGCAAGGGTACCGGCCTCAGGGACAGCAAGGTGCGTACGCATATGAGATAGGATAAATTTTCCAAACCACCGTACACCACGGCTTTGTGACTAATTTGGTCTAAAGACAGCTCACTTTATTATGTGTTTTAAATAACTGTGTATAAATGTCACTATCATTATTTCCGAGTCCGAAAACGGACGGAAATAATGTAAACGCGTTATTGCTAACGCGTTTACAACGTTAACAAAAACGGTAAGTCAGGTTTTTTGTATTTTGGTATCACTTCTTCGTAACGCTTCACTAACATCATTTCTCTCTCTCTAACACTTCTAGTGGTGTGGTGGTTAAATAGCTGCATCCAGATGGTATCAAGTTAACCCTCATTTCGAACTCTTGTACCATGCAGATGTTATCCTATCTCCAGATGCGTATGCATTCTAGCTTCTCTATAAGAATCTATCTGTATTTATGTATTTCTATAATAAATATTCCACAAAAACAGAGCTACAATCTTCAACCGGAGTCTTCGAGGTGGAATTTTCGGCCCACGGCGCCTATTTACGTACCGAACGAAGACGCAAGATCCATGCGTGTGCCAACACCTCAGAATATACCACATAGCTCGTCCCACACTCAAAGCATAGCATCTATGCATAGCTACAGGAACAACATCGAAGTTCCAAACGATTATCAAAACCTGAGATCACGGTCGCCATCTTGTTTCTCGAACAAAATGGCGGCATCGATTGGCGCGAACGAATGGACGGTGATGGCAGCTACCGGGGCTTTGACTGGCAATGCTTGGAAGGTGAGGGGTGGGCTGTAAAAAAGCTTTTATGCCGGCACTTTTAGAGTGGATTTTTGTTTGTTTAGTGCTTTAGTGAGATCTCTTGGGTTTGTTTCATCACCAGGTAAGTTCTTCTGCATGGTAAGTTCCTGACTTCGTTCCTACCCCTCGATCGCTACAATGTCGTGTGAAACCGACACCAAAACGTACAAAAGGATATCAATATATTTTACAGTTTTATCGTTATTTTAGATTCTGGACTTTACAAATCAAACTGTTATTTGCCACAATAGGAACGATAAAGCATTCTACCGTAAATAATTCCTTATAAAACAAGCGACACAGCTTATCAACGTCACGAAGACAAACAACGATGAACATGAAATCTGCCGTAACATTGACTCATTATCTGGACTTACTTTGGTGTTGGTACATAATGCAGGAGATCTTTCTAAACCAATCACAATGCATGACCTAACGCTAGTTGACATTGCATGACGTCATAACAGCGAGTGTACATATTCATGAAGTAGCCCTACCCATCTCCTTCTGTCTGTTATACTTTAAGCGATTAACAATTACTTTTCAGAGTTTCAAAGACTTAGTAGTTGGAAAAAATTGTAATGGGTTCTTTCCTAAGTACCTAAAATAAGCTGCAAGTCTTTTAAACTCTACATAAAAACGACAATATTAATGTGTCACCGAAATCAATATACAATATTTGACTTTAAGGTACAAGTAGTAGAGAATTTAATTGGAATTCATAATAGGTTATAAACAATTGGCGTCCAACTTGGGGCATAGTTGTTATTTTGTTGGGCGCCAATTTTGCTATACTAGGTATGTCTACATCGACAATAAAAAACCTTTCGATGATATGAAAATTATTATCTACTGGACTTTTTTGTTAGTAGGTTCCTTTTTTCAAGATTCTACCTAATGTATGTGACACATACACAGAGTTCGTAGTAACCTAATTCAAGTTAGAAATTACAGTAAAGGAATAAATTTCACTACACTATCATGACAGTTGTATCGTCTGCTCTGTTGGTAGATACTAACCTTTCCGTTGTTACACAATTATTTTCAGCATTTCCAGGCATTCTACGAGCTGTCTTTTGATCATCGTCATCTAGATAATCACTTCATCACTAAAGTTCTACTTATAACCATTTAGAGTTTTTCTTGATTCTGATGATCTTACCAACTTACAATATCATTTTTTGCAACAGCTTACCTATCCTTAGGTACTAATTTATCCTTCCGTTCACAGAACACTTCTTCTAAACACCATCCGGGTAACTCTTCAACTCTTCCTCACCACGATACGCTGTCTCGACAGCTGGCTCAGCAGAACCACTTGAGTCCCTACGAATGCGACCAGCCCATAGCTCCCGGCTCCCCCAGACACGGCATAAAGGACGAAGAGAGCCCTCTCCATCATCAAGGGTACCAGACCACCCGCAGCTACAACCACGACTTTCGGAACCCACACGTTTATATGTCGCAACAATCACCAGGAAGTCAGGAGATGATTTTCCGGAAGCATTATAAAGATGAGAGGCGGAAGCATCACCATCATCACGGCAGCCAGAATATAAACCACACCTACTCCGAAATCGCATCCCAACAAGGCCGGATCTATAGACGAGGCTCTGAAGAGTTCAGAGTTATTCAAGACGATCCGGTTTACGAGGAAATAGAGAGGAATGAGACTCTAATGTCTGATGTGTCTGATGATAACTCCGGGCCGGACAACTGCCGGCAGCCGCCGGGCCACCACGGATCTTCCAGCTCCAAGTTTTTTGGGGATCACCGTCCTTTGATCTCGTACAGCCCGGGGGAACGGCACCACCAAGAGGAACATTACGGGAAGTACGGGAAATGGGACACGATGGAGCGCTACGACCCTAGGCATTACGAGAGTGGTCGGCTAATGTATCACCAGCCACAAGAAAATAACATGAGGGCATTGGCAGCTGTACTGAACGGTGAAAACAACGTGGTCTGCCACTTGGAGCCACACAATTCTTACGAGGGTTATCCGCAGCAAAGCGGAAACCCCAGGACTGTTTCTCAACCGAGTTTCTAAGTGCAATGATTATGAAAGTGTACAGTAATTGTGATGAAAATTTTCTATGGACGTATGTAGTGGTAGAAATAGTGTTAATAGTAGTAACCTTGCCATACTGTGGACTCTCTAGATTATTCTAGATTAACATATTTATAGAATAGAATGTAATCTTACACCTTCCACTGTGATCCTAATATAACGCTCAAGTTTCAATGTTGCGAACTGTGTTGATTTGAAGGCATTTTTGTTTGTAAAATATTTTAGGATATAGCTGTGTAGAAATGTATCCTTGCTGCCAATTTTTGTTTCTTTCGCGTGTGAATAAGGCAATTAAGATCTTGCGAGCCTGAAACTTCCTTCGCATAAAACTTCAATGAACTATCTGTCCAATTTTTATAATGGCGTTTTCTATAACTCCGTTTAATGTGAATATATTTTGTTCGATGCATTCTTCTGTAGAAGTCAGTTTCATATATGAAAGTCTGTGATTATTTTACAATAACTGACGGTGTTTGAGATTAACTTAAAAATTCTTTTTGACTTTTAAGCAGAATTTTAAGCCTGTTATCTTTTTCTGGATGAAATAGATAAGCTAAACCAATTTAATTTTATTCATAAATTTCTTTGATTTACTTTTTATGTATTAGGTCAATCTCGGTCATAACATGTTTCCATTGCCATACTTTGTTTTAATTTATGGTGTTTTGATTGTTTTAGCATCCCAAAATTTTGTACAAAAATCCTATCCCAGTTATTGGTAAAAGCTTAAAAAAAAAAAATAGTGACCTGTATAACACAGTAAGCTTTTAAGGTATTTTTTATAACGTTTATTGTTTTCAAAAAATTCCATCCGTGACTTTTATAGACTGACACCTTATACATACAGTTATGCACACTTTTAGCAATTAGTTATAACACTTTATAACATAATGTTTACATATTTTCTTTTAAATATGGGAAAGGAATTGTTTTTCTTTTAGTGACACTTTCTTTCATGTATATTTAGACTGTAAAGCAATACATTTATTAGACTGAAGTATTTAATAAATTTTAGGCCATTTTATTTGAAAACAATAATTTATAAGTAACAATGTAATTTGGCCGGCCGAAATTTATTTAATACTTTTATTTTGAATTAATAAGTGGGATTTTTTTCAATTTTTCAAATTAGGTAATTACTAGTCCATCTTTTTTCCCACTAATTAGTAACTGTAAAGTAATCGTGAATTTTGTTTTTTTATTATTTGTTTATAATGTATTTTTAAAATTGTCAAATGTTGAATGTAAAGTAGAAATTGTAAATACAATTAAAGTTTATAATAAAGAGTGGCTGTTCTGAGAGAATAGCAAAATTATTTTCTGTTTTTTATCAAACTTTCCCTTTTTTCGTAAGTCTTGTAGGCAGCTCAATCAAACAAGGTCAATCAAACAAATAAAAAGTACGTATCATTTCAAAGACATATATTTTCAGTTACTTATAAAAATAATTCAGACAAGACATCCACAAAATAATTAGTAGGTAGGTACACATCAAAAGTTTGAGAGTATATTGAAATTTAATTTAATAAAACATACATTTCGCGGACATGTTAGTTGAATTATGGAAAAAAATTGTTTGCTTTGTATGGTAACCTATTCTAATATTGTTTTATTCCGTTGTCCAAAAGTTAGGAGATCTATATAGGCATGGTTTATTTGCCCAATGGTTATGAGATCTACATGTTTGATAAATTTATAATTCCACTTCCGTTTGGATTGTTTTTCTAAATCTTACATTATTTCTAAATATAATCACGCCAAAATAATACATAGCGGTAGGTCCCTATTACACCTACGTCAGATAGGTAAGTTTAAGCACCAACCGCTTTTCTTTAAGGAAACTCTTTTTAATAAAAATATAATTTTGAACGAGATCCAAAACGCGTCGAAAGGGATATTCCAAAAGTACGTATAAAACCAAACTACAATGCTAACTACTTAAAATTAGACGACAGTAATATTATACTAAAATTAATGACGATGAAGGCACATAGTAACGTTATAGAAGAACACAACTAAAACACAAAACAAAACATGCATGCCACTGGTGCTACTAATGCTAAAAACGATATGCTAAAGTAGTTATGGAGAGTAAGTAGTAGGTAAGTAATATACAAGGATGTCATAAATTGAACAAGTGTCAATGAGGTAATTAATCGCAGCTAAGAAAGGTAGAACAGGACAACAATAAATAAAGGTAGGTAAAAGTGCCAACGAATGGAAAAATACAGTTGCATGAAAGTGATTTCAATTATAATACCTAAGATCTAGAGCTTAAGACTTAAAATAGAAAAATAAATGCCATTTGGATGAAACTTCTCAGTTACATGTAACAAGTAAGTAGCAGTATAAAAAATATTGATAACACTTGAACTTATTTAAGCATATCGACTGTATAATATATAATGTCAAAGATCATTTTTCTTTTGAAGAAGTTCATGATATTGAAATACAAATTAAAATAATTCTATTAACTGCTGATACGGTTGAACTTGTTTTAGAAATTATATAAAATAATGATATTGACTTCCGTGTTAAGACTTCAGACAAACGTAAATAGAAACAGTCGAAATTATGATATGTCGTAAGAAAAGATAACGGAGTAGGTACACGACAATACCTCTTCGCTAAATTGGTCACGATTAATTAGAATACTTCGTAACGAGACTAGTGAATTAAAGATCGTATGCATGAGTGAAAAACTTTAGTCTAGCTTAGGTGGTCGCGATTGAAGCTCATACAATGAATGAACTAGTCTTGTATGAAGATAATGTGATAAAAAAAAAAGTCGGTAATTAATCTAGATATAGGTACAAACGTGAAAACAAATTTACAAAAACACACTCACGACACACACACAGGGTCTGCAGTCTTCAACCGAATTATCACAAAGCCTGACACCATACTAGGACTCCAAGTTTTTGAGAAATACAGAACAACATGCCTATTCCTTTTGGGCGATGACTGAGCTGATGTAATTCTCTCTCGTCATAATCTTAATGGTATAATTATTTTTAATTATCCAAAGATAAAAAGTAAGAACATAAAGACGATAACTTCATCATTGATAATTATTTAGGTACTGAATTATTTGTCTCACTCAAAGAGTCGTAAGTAAATTGAAACGAGAATTGACAATCTGAATTTTAAGAAGCTAACTTATAAAAATTAGAAGTAACAACCTTGGTAACAAGGGTTTAGAAGGACCTAATCTTGGAGTCCAAAAACAACCGACTGCTATGAACACCCGCAGCTTTCAACCACCATCCCTGGTATAGTGCCATAAATAATATTATATTCATGGTCGAAATACAGCATAGTGATGCTGCTCATTCGTCGAGGGGCGCAACAGGGCCCACCGCTGCCTTGAGGGGCAGCTAAGTGCACCAGGTGCGTATGGGGGTACTTTTGAAGGAAGCTATAGGGGCATTCTCCGCTGCAGTAGTTGGCATCGTAGACCTTGGGTGCGATGATCCAGTCCCAGCCAAACTCTTCGAAGTTGACGACGAGGGGGTATCGGCAGCACCGGACTTCCTTGGAGTTCTCGGTGCAGTCCATGCCGACTGTTCGCCGCGTGCGCTTGTGTGAATTATCTTTGAGGCTTATTTCTACGTATGGCATCTGAAAAAAGAAAAATTGAAGTCAGTAATGACGCAGTTCATCAAGTGAATGGAGGTACCTACTCATATTTCCGCATTTGTACTCGAGTTCCCTCACCAAGTTACTAAGTAAGTATCACAAATGTTCCAGAAGATATTGGACGCAAGGTCCTACAGATTTGTTAAGTGGTTTCATATAAGAAAATTACACCCAGGTATTCTTAGTAAGACATTCATTCAGTGTGAGTTATTTCAATGCGTAACCATGGCAGTTATGAATCAGTGCATACGGTTATTAGGAAATGTTCTCTCCTACGCAATAATTCTTTTGCTAATTTGGTTTGCATACCATTCGTATTGTAAGTTCCACAGACAATAAAATATACCTACTGAATATGACGAGTTTGCGCAGTTCATTCAAAAATTTAAATTCAGCCATAGAAGTTTTAGAATGATAGCTGACACAAACGAGATGTAGCAAAAAATTTGCGATAAATTAGTCTCAATTTCCTATTTGTATACGTACGCTTGTGTGCGCGAAAGCAATGATGTTATATCAATGTCAAAACACTCATAGATTAGTTTTTGGCTACAAAATAAATAAAAAGTTTAATGGCACTATCCCTCTGCTGTGACAGCACTCTGTTTTTTCTCTATGAGTTCAGCAATTTGGACCACACGCAGGGCGGTAAATATGACCGAATGATTTTTAGTCTTTCGGAAATAAAAAATCTTTAAAAAGTAAGTATCTAAATGATATTAGGTCCATGCACATAATTCAATCAACGTGTTATGTTTTTATGTACGTATTTGCATAAGTAGGTAGTTCGTATTTGGGTTCCGGCGCGGGAAGCCGGGAACGAATGTCTTGTCATCATTATAACCCAGGTGCTACAGCGGGTGTGCAAAATTCACATTCCCTGGGCCGCATTTTAAAAGGTACGTGTACGAATGCCGCATCTTGCTTTAATAAACTGAATCAGCGCCGGTTCCAGAGTGAAGCGAGCGGAGCAGTCGGTAGGAGCCAAATGGCAAATATCACCATAATTTTAGCGAATTTCTAATCCAAACCATCTATTTAGAACGGAATGTAATAGTTTCTCTTTTATTCACTAAATCGTTACATGTGAAAAAATTATATCTAGGAACTGACAGATCGATCCCCTATCAGACTAGTAACAGGGAAAAAGCAGATAGGTATAATGAGGACGATAGTGCACCAATAATAAACTTGCAATTTCATTGACAAAAAAATAACTAATGTAATTGTTCACAGTGCCTATCTTATCTATCTATCGAATTGCAGAGGTCAGAAAGGGCGGCCAAATTTGAATAGCCCACTGGCGACAAATTTATAAATCCGCCACTGACCACACGTGCCTTGTCGGTAGATTTTCTAAAGTGAGTTCCTACTACTACTTTACCTAATTTGTAGGTGCAGATTGCAATAATTGACTCACCAAAGCAGTGTTTGATTCTGAGCTTGGATGCGGCACCACCAAACTCATTCTATTATTGGAGTCTTGTACTCTCACTACTATCGCTAAACTATCCCTCGGCAGCCTACAGTACTCTGCTGCCATCGTGGTAATGTTGATCTTTAACCACTTCCCTGCTCTTAGCTCTTTTCTCGTCAACTTGACTGAGTTGTCAGTGTACGGCACAGAGGCTTTATTTCCTTGGCTGTTTCTAGTGACTCTACTGACTTGTAGGTTTATTGTGATGTGTTCTTCTGGGTCGAAGGTGGTGTTTCTGTTGTCTAGCTCTTGGAGATGAAGGTTTAGGACGGCTTCGTCTAGCTCATTCTCGAGGACTTGGTTGGTGAAGCGAAAGTTGATGACCTTGAGGCCCTTGAAGTGGCTGTGGCGTTTGGCGTCTGTGGGTGGAGAAATACAAATTAATTCACGTACAATTCTGACAGTCATGAAACAGATTTTGGTTTGTTCGCTTAGTTCAAGAGTTTTATATTTTTGTTCGATGCCCCCAATTTAAATTTTCCGTTCTATTATTTTTCCTACCTAGATAACAACTACCTACCTTGTTGACAATGTTATTATTGACTCACGCATTTTATTGTAAAGCCACTACATACCTTCCTACTCTACGTAAGACGTCGTAGACTATCAGACTACCTACATTTCTTTGACTATTCCACTTTAAACGTGCATGTGCTCTATACCAACTTTGTTTCTTTGGCCATGCGTAAGAGTAGATACAACATTCCCAATTTCCTACACATTCCAACTTCATCTACACTTCTTTCAAAATGTTTTCTACAACATATGGGACGTCAAGCCGCCACTAAACGCCTCATAGCCATAGAAAACCCCAAATTCTCATCCTTTCATACATTAAAATGCGTATTAAATCAAAAATGTTGTACTTTAACCCCTTTATTTAATATAATATTAAAAGAATCAATATAGAAAAAACCGATCATTTTATTATTTACGACAGCCATCGGAGCGATTGTTCTTTGACTCGTTTTTAATGCTGAAGATAATGTTATCACTTTAATATTCACGTGAAAAGGAGCTATAGGTATCAAGTGAACAGTAAGGATACATCCACATAGCAGAGGTCTCTTTGCGAATAATCTTGAGACGAGTCCAGGATGTCACCACATCTGAAAAGAATGAAATTAATTGAATAAGTTTTGCACGGGTTCATGGTTTCATCACTTAAAACCCCCAATTATTATCATATTTTGCTGCTACCTGTGCGAAGCACACATTGCAGCGAACAACATTATGAGATAGAAGATGATGATGAACCGGCAGACAGAAAGAAATGATTAGACCTACTTTCAAAATATTTTGGGCCATTAGAATCGTTTATTCAGTTGTAACAAGGATCTTATGTAGATTTAAAGTAGGTACCAAACATGTACCCCGTTAGCCAATCCAAATTAAGAAAAGCGTCTTTGTCAAGTAGAGATACTTAGTAGCGTCTAGAGCATAACCTATTAAAGTTTCACTAAGGCAAGGAATTTCGCGCCAATACCAACTTTTTTACATAACGCGCAACGCAAAGTACCTACACATTCTACCGTCAAAAGGTAGAATGGGTGAGTCTATAAACATCTAACAATCACCAAGAAGGCAATTTAGGTTCCATTTTCAAAAATTAAGTAAAATGTTGGTTCTTTGTTTATGGAACACCAAAAAGTCGCGTCTTTATGCAAGAGGGCGAATGTCTTGTACCTACTGGCTGATGATTTGAAACAAAAATTAAAAAGAATTATTACTTTACAACCCCAAACCTTAAAAACGCATTTTCCGGCCGCTTAGCTAAGTTATATTGACACACTTTTGAGCAAGAGAAGTGAAAAGATTATTTATAATGGTCCAGGGGATGAAGTAATCGAACATTCAGTGTAACTCAAACCCAATCTCAAACCTACGATAATGTAACTAGACCTTACAATCTGGATAACAAACAATGCAGTGCGAACTGTCAGTGTAGACGGAGAGACGTCTGATATCAGACAGTTATTATTAGAAACAACAGATAAGACATTATTTTTACCAACAAATGTGTAGTTACTATCAGAACACGCGCACTTATTTGTAGCGGCATATATTTAAGCGTTTGAAGATATTTGTGCTAGTAAACTTTTTGATGTGAACTTCAGAGAGATACAGATTTTATCAGTTTAGATTGTTTTTATGAATTACTAGCTTCTGCCGGCAGATTCACACGCGTTTTAACGGTGTAATAGTAATCAAAATCAAAAATTCTTTATTTCCATAAATACAAAAATGTACACTTAGAAATGGTCAAATTCTTAAAATAAAACACTGACACGGAAATAAAGTGGTACTTTTGATTTCTGTCGCTTCGGTATGTGGACTAAAGTAAAGAAGCGACTAAGAAACCTTTAGCCTTTTAGTTGTTATTTTTCGAGTTGGAGCAAAACCCGTCCCAAGCTTTTTATCTTCTAAATAATCTGATATTTTGTAGTAAGCCTTTTTGCACAGAAAGGTTTTGACAATTTGTTTGAATTTATTTATTGATAGATTGTGCAACTCACTAGGAGTTTTGTTGTAGCCTATAGGTATTTATTTAGAACTTTATCGGTGTAAAATTTCAGTTAGTAGTTTTCCAATTTCATTTTATTTTACACGTCGACTTCCTTGCAGAGATAAAATCTGTGTAAAAAAATCTGCACTTCGTTATGGAAATACAACAATAATTCTTATCCTAACCTGCTTTAAAATTAAATACACGCAAACAACCCCACAAAGTTACTATAAGAGACTAACAACAAAGAGAATAATCTAGTGTAAAATATAATAAGACATTATTTTAATTTGATAAACAATTAGCTTTTACAACATACCTATCAAAATGACGTATAGAGTCCATTATCGTCTGACCTGACCTTTATCAAGAAATATTTCAAGGTTCCGTATAAAACAGACCCTGCCCTATATTCGTATTGTGATTCATAGTGCTTTCCAGAAAACGATTAATTTGTATGTAAATATCCTGAACGTATGAAAGTCGCTCTGAATTCCTCAAGATAGGTTTTTTCCACAATCACGAGTCGCTGCATGATGTGAAAAAAACCTTCGAAGATTTAGAGATTGCCATAATTGTAGCGATCTTCTATTTTTTGGGGAAATCTTATGTCATTTGATGGATAGATGAACGTTTTTCCTACATATGACTATAGCCCGTTAATGTCCATGAATAGTAGGTATGCCTGCTATTAACTTTTTAAAACATGTATATCGTTTAACTGCAGTTGTAACAATCTAAAAGAAAATATTGAAACAATTGCCCACTTTGTTGACAAACATCAGAATGATAAAGTACCTTGGTAACTACTTGGAAATAAACAATAAGACATTGATAATAACTTAGATATATATCCACTAGTTATGCCCAAGTCTTCAGAAATCACTGAAGAAGAGAATAACAATAATTGGTACAACGATGAATGAATCAAAGAAGTGAACAGTATACATATTGTTAACAGTGGTAAGGTTTTATCGCAAAATATTAAAGAGTTTTTATGTACTAACTTACTTCTACTACATGCTGAAGACAGGGCGCTATGGCGCTCATTAGGGAGGCCTATGTCCAGCAGTGGACTGATATAGGCTGATGATGATGATGATGATGATGTACTAACTTGTAATGGTTTAATACTGGAACAATGCTTCTTTTAGATTAAATAATAAGTAAGTATAATACATGAAAATTTTGAACGGTATGGAGAAAAAAATGCTTACTCTTAAATAGGTAATGACCATAAAATTTGAAATAATGAATAATTCAATGAACAATTTCACGGGGAAACTAACAACAATATAGAAACTCCTACTTTTTTGGAGTCTGTTAAAAATGACGATACGGAAGGAAGAACGAAGAAGGAAATGTAGATGAACAAGGAATGAAGGTTTACAACCGAAGGTAAAAAACCTACCCCTAGTACTGAAGGATGATGTTAAAGTTGTTAATTCACAAAAAAATAATGTCTGATTCTCGTATGGATTTATCATGATATTTAGCAAGAAGCAAGGTATTATGCACAAGTAAAGGAGAAAACCCGATAACCGTAAATTTGTTATTTATTCACAGAAAAAATAATTTTTGAATCGCGCCATGGACCAAAAATCTATAGGGTACTTCCCGTTGACCTAGAACCATAAAATTTGGTAAGATCTTATAAAACAAGTAAAAGAAAAAATCAGAAAACTGTAATATCGTAGTCTAATCATAAAACAAAATTTGTATTCTTGCCGTGGACCAAATCCTATACTACTTTCCGTTGAGCTAGAATCATGAATTCATGATATTTGGCAAGAAACAATGTGTTATATTACTATTATCTTCATAAAATTTTAAAACTACCTTTGCTCGCCGCGGTTGTCTTTTCTTATTGGTTTTGTTGCTCACTAGCAGAAAATCACAAAAATTTCGCGGCTCGCTCGGTTCGCCGCTATCTTTCCTTCCTTCCTTTTATTGCTGACCCTGCCAATACACTACTGCTACGGCTAACCAAATGCAAGAAAATCACGGCTGGCTTCGCTCGCCGTCATATCCCGTGGTGCCTAGGTACCTTCCTTTTTTCTGTTTTTCACCGGATAAGTTTAAAGCGGCCCTAAAGAACCGTCACAAACGTTGTCGTACACGCGCAAACAAATTGAATTCAATAAATCGTTACTTGTAAAAAATTATACTTAGGAACAGTAGGAACTGACAGATTGATCCCTCATCATATTACTAACGGAAAAAACCAGATGTAATAAGCGTAGTGCATCAATAAAAACTTGCAATTTCATTGTAAAAAAAATTACTAATGTGATTGTTAGCAGTAGGTACCTAACCTACATAACTATCGAATTGTAGATGTCAAAAGGGGCGGCCAAATTTGTAGTCTACTGGCGGCAAATGTGTAAATCCGCCGTATGAGACTCCAAGGTTTTAGAGGGGTTTATCGGCGGGGTCGTTTCACTTGTTGTGAGTTCTTCTTCACGATACTCATAATATAGTACAAATGCTTCCTTGGCTGAATCACAGTCAGTAGTAGTTAGAACAAATTAAAATCCGTTTCAGTAAACTCTTTTGTTATTCAGTAGAGAGTATAAAAAGAACACACCTATCTTTATACACCCAGGTGCTAAAGCACCACATCAAATGTTCGCAAAAATTTGTGCATGTGCTAAAGAAATATCTAAAAATAGTGAGTTCGTTCATCCAAAGCTAAGGTCATCTCGCCCACACCTTCCCCATCCATCTCTCTGTATCGACAGTGTTTAGTTATCACTCGTCGGTTGTTTAGAATTAAGTTTCGCGTGTTTATTTACCGGAGCCAGGTGTTAGATGTCCTAAATAATCTAGACTGTAGCAGTTTTCAGGTCATTGGTAGAGATTCTTTCATGGCTATGACTCATTCTATCTAATTTGATAGAGCTACATATTTTGTGAACATCAGTAGAGTAGTTTTAGTGCTGTAAAGCATATTGTTCTCAATTGTCAATTTTGACTTTGAAAGTTTTCGTGAGTATTTTTTGTTGACATAAACAGTAGATTTTCACTGCTGAAAAGCATCGACCCTTAGAATAACTAGGTATAGGCTCAGAATAATAGTTAAGACAAACGAGGCAAATCGAAAAAAAATCGACTTAAGAGTCGAAATTTCGATTTCGATCCACTAGTACAATACTTCAGATGACGCGGGAAGCAGCTCTCGGAAAAAAATACCAACCAACTGATATAATATGTTAGTTTTATGGTATATATTACTATGGACCGTAGAATAAGTTAAAATAAGATCTGTAACTTTTCTAGAGTCTGAAATAAATGATGATTATTATTATTTTTGTTTCGTAAAAGGGTGTGCTAACACTAATACTGCAAATGTCTGATTTCACGGGTAAGTACTAATATAAAACTTGTAATATTGCGTAAACTAGTCTTAAATAAATTAAAATGTTGCTATGCATGGAAAAAAATTACCCCGGTTTTGTTAGGTACTAAGTATATCTATGTAGTATAGGAAAGGTGGACTCACACGAGTTAGGAATTTAACTTTCTCCCAATTTACCAACACAATGCCAATACCTACATAAAGCATTTTAGGCCCGTATTATGAAAGCTTACTCGGCCATCAAGCGATGCTTGGCTTTTCTATGACATAAACGTCACTCAAGTATAGATCTATGACTGAGCAGGTTTTTATAATACGGGCCTTAGACTACACCTACTCAGAAAGTGGATTATTCCTATTAAAACATAACCTAGAAAGTTCGTCATTGCAAGCGTACTAAAAAGCGGGACTGAAAACTCTATGGAATATCTCTCGCGTTTAACAGGAGAGAAAAGTGTATGGAAATTAATTTCCAACGTGTTATTTTTTTCTCTATAATAGCAGCCGGTAGCTATGATTATTTTCATAAAAGGTCAAACGACAAAAAGTTTGCACTCCGAATCCGCCGTATAACTTGGCCTCTTCCGTACTATTCGGAAAAATAATCGAAAAAAGAACCAGGTGAAAATCATACGCGCGTATTTATTGCTTACGATTTTCACATAATTTGAGTTAACATTTTGAATTTACACGAGTGATTTTGGAGATTTTTCCTCGTAGGCATTATTATTATTAGTAAAGCACTATGTATCACTCGGGACATTCCTGCCTCGTTTGTTTTAAGGCTGCGCTTCGGGCCCCAAATGACACACTCGATGGGAATCAGGCACGTTCTCGCCTAGGTGTACAATGTACTATTAATAAACTGAACTAGGTACTAACTTTGTGTGAAAAGATGTACCTTGAACAACCTTGGACTTGAAAAGCAATAGAGAATTTAACAATTAAACTAACATTAAAGCTTTGAAGTTTGAACGAAGTTGCTTGCATTTCTGCCAAGGAGGCGGGCGATGAGGCAGCTCCACAGTTTTCAAGTTTTGCTGTCTCATCGTTCAATTGTAACTTATTCAGTAAGTCCCTTGTTCGATATAAATTATTTTGTATTTGTATATTTTCACGCCTGTGGAGAAAACTGCCCATAAAATAAGCATTGATTTCGTTGAGAAACCAATAAAATTCAAATTGTTTATTTAACCAAGACCTATAACTACACCTACAGTCTTAGGCAAAATAATGAACATACTAGAATATCTGTAAATTACTAATGTCATTAAATGCGAACGTCAAAAACTAAAATTCACGTGCTTTATAGTCCCGATTAATGTAAATTTATTTCCAGTTCAAGAAAGGATCTCAAACCGACGAGGACTGTAAGACTATAAATTGTTTTAAAAAAATCAAGAATTATGATGTCTTTTTAGGTTAATTAAGTACAGCGGGCTTTTTTACCTTTTTGCAGTGATTTATAAAACTGAGTACCTATAGAATGAACTATTACGACACAAGACTCAGAAGCTCATAAACAAGCTGGCGATATCTGAAAGGCGTGTAGGAACGCCCCAAGCGCCGCCTATCGGCGAAGGTGACAAATAAGAGAAACTTTACGATACGATGCAATAACATTAGAAGCAAAGAGATTGGTAGACGACGGTCAATCCTACTGATCAGGTACAATATTTTATCGAACTGATGTTTCTAGAAGCTTATTAATTCGTAAGAAAATACCAAGAATATTTTATTAACAAATTGATTTACTTAGACGACACGTAAACATACGTAATCAACTTGTAATACCTGGTTCAAGACAAAATATTCATAACTCAGGCACAAATAAAATGGTGGAAAAGATTTGGATTAGGATGTATCTTTTTAACCTGACGATTTAAAAGATACATCTGACATTAGTAATTTTTCACTTCTGTTGCGCAAAAAGTGTGTCAATAGCGTAGCTTAGCGGGCGTAAAATTCGTTTTTAAGGTCTAGGGTTGAAAAGTATTTTTTCTTTTAATTTTGTTTGAAATCATCAACCAGTACAAGACATTCTTCCTCTTGCATAAAGACTCGACTTTTTGGTGTTCCATTTACAAAGAACATACATTTAATTTTTTTTTTTTTTTGAAAATGGAACTGAAAGCGCGTTTTTAGTCATTGTTGGATGTTTTGTATGGTGATTCTTCCTCCATGGTAGAATGCATAGGTAGGTAGTATAGTAAGTTTGCGTTGGAATAATTGTTAAATACAAATTTAACTGAAGATGAACTTGGTTTATTTAATTGAAAATGTCATTAAGCGAGAATTAATTTAATAATATGCAAATGGGATAGAATGGCAAAGAAATTATCAATATGATTCTATTTATCTGTTGTGCTTCACATGAAATATGGTATTTTAAGACAAACGACAAATTCGTGAAGTAGAGAAGTGAAATCGGTGTAGAATATTTACTGAAGGTAAGTTTTGATTGTTCTATTTTCTCACAATCGAAGTGAAAAGTATTGTTTTGCACGCAGGCTAAAACCACCCATTATAACTCGGTCTGGTCGTCCTTCGCTACGCTCGGGAGTATAAACAACCTCGTCTATAATGAAGTGGTTTAGACCCTTGTTAAAAAATATACTATTAACAACTTATTGAAAGAAATGCTAATAAATATTTATGTTTTAATTTTTTTGACGATAAGACAAAGTAATATGGTAGTAAATAATTTAGGTACACTATTTTTTTTATAGTCAATTGATCTTACGTTTTACCACAATCACACCTGATGGAAAGTGAAGATATGGCCGTGTATCACGAAGGTCTTGAAGATTCACTCTTGACTTAAAGAGACCCAGATTGACTAACGTACCTAACCATTTTCTCAATTTGCTACATCCTCGCCGGGTACATTAATAATAAATAAATAAATAAATAATGCTGGACAATTCACACAGCATTATCTAGCTCCAAGCTAAGCAGAGCTTGTGTATACTAGATAACTGATATACATAATACAATACAATACATAGATAGACATTTTTTATTATACATAGAAAACGACCAGAACACCCTGAACAAATGTCTGCAGATCGTACACACATTTGTCCCGAGGCGGGAATCGAATCCGCAACCTCCTGCGTCGCAGGCAGGCCTTCACCCACCGCGCCACAGAGGTCGTCGTTATTACAAGCTAACAACTAAGAGTGTTATAATGTTTAATATTCACCTATAAATTAGGGATGCAATAAGTAAAATACGAAATAATCGGAAACTAATATGATAAAACGGTTCACAAACAAAACTAAGAAGAACATCTGTATTTTTGCATACTGACGTGATGGGGTGATACCGGGGAGTCCACCTTTACTAAACAATATTTGAAATTCAAAATCTTAAAGTTTAAAAGCTGGGTTCATAACTCTTGGGTAAGTATTTAAACTTAATCTTAAGAATTAGGCATGGGAACAAGATAATATACTTAATTGCTCTTGACTTCTTGAATTGTTGTTGACGACCTCTGTGGCGTGGTGGGTGAAGGTCTGCCTGATACGCAGGAGGTTACGGGTTCGATTCCCGCCTCGGGACAAATGTGTGTACGATCTGCAGATATTTATTCAGGGTGTTCTGGTCGTTTTCTATGTCTATGTATTGTATTATATTATGTATATGTGTGTTATCTAGTACCCATAACACAAGCTCTGCTTAGCTTGGGGCTAGATAATGCTGTGTGAATTTTCCAGCATTATTTATTTATTTTTATTTAATTATCGAGAACACCACTAAAAATTGATAACTTGATCAAACCAACGTGTAGTTTATTTAAAGAAATGCATCATTTTGTTATCAGTTATCCAAGTTTAAACAGAAATTTTTGGGTTTTTCTGCGAGTTTTAAGTAATCGTAATTTTTATATCTGAGGTGAAGTATTACGGGTGACCTTTAAATTGGTTAATAAAAGTGCAGTTAT
Source organism: Eupithecia exiguata (assembly GCA_947086465.1). NCBI lineage: Eukaryota > Metazoa > Arthropoda > Insecta > Lepidoptera > Geometridae > Eupithecia > Eupithecia exiguata. Next base: position 5,273,283 of record OX352251.1, read on the forward strand.
ATTTGATAGCCATAAGGAAATAGTTTTTAAATGTAAATACGCTTTGAATTTCAGCACCTTCTGAAATTCAAAGCGTGGCGAATTTCAGCGGACGAAAATGGTAAATTTTAATTTCTGAGGTTGAGTACCTACATAAGTTAGAATTTTCGAAGGTATCTGGTCCAGACGCATCATGTGATTATGTATGGTAAACAAATAAAAAGTAAACAAAACAAATGAACAGGAAAACTTACAATCATCTCTGAAAAAAAACTGAAAACCAACAAAAATAATCACCAGTCACCAATAAAACTCCTTGAAATTGCAAATTTCAAATAAATTTTCAAACTTCGAAAAAACATCTGAAAGTTCGCGAACATTTTTTTTTCTGATTTCGAACGCGCGCGCTTCGATCGCAGCGGCCAGTTACAAACTGATGCGTCCAAAGATCGGCCAAGTCCGTGGTGAACCAATGCGTGGGGCTGTTGCCAACTCGGTGAAATTCCGAAAGATCCAGCTATTTTTCGCAATATTTGGCCTTAGATTATGCAGGGTTAGGTGTTCTCAAACTTTTTCAAATAAGATACCTCAGAATAACGCTTTCTTTAGGGAAAAAAAATTGTTGCATTCTATGAAAAAAATGGCCCGTTTCAACGAAAAACGTGCTAGTTAAAAATAAGTTGTACTACCATTATTTTTCTTCTTTACTTTTAATCCACTGTATCGAAAATTGGGTCGCGTTGCAGTTTTTTTTTAATTTTACTATATACTTTAAGTACCTCAGTGAGAATTTTCGAATTGAATGTAGAAACACCAACCAAATCCGTGCGTGGGCTGGGCATGCATGGACATCGAATTATTTCTCTTATCAGTGCAAATTTAGACCTTCTGATTATGTAATAACATCTATTTTGGCACTTGAGTCATTAACAATGTTCTTTTGTTTAAGTTTTGATTTGCAATAAATTTGCAGAGCTTTTTGTTGCATCGAAGTTGCAATGTAACACTTATTTTAAATTTCGTGGGGAAATCCCGTACGTATATAAAATCGTTCGTTTTATCTGTTTACATTGATACAAAAATCGAAGGTTTGGCTGTTTTTGTATACCTACCAGGATTACCAAACAAAAATAACAAAAGCATGAATCATAAAAAAAACGCTACCAACCTTTTCTACACCGAATTTACATAAAGCATCATTAACATAAAGCAAAGCTTTTGCAACTGACATTTAGATGACACTTTTGCAAATGAAATGAAATGAAAATGAAAATATTTTGAAAATGTTTTTATTGAAAAGATTTAAGACTTAAAACTATTACAATCATTGATCCCCAAACTAGGATAAACATGTATCTTGGGGATCTCCTTCCATGGGTTCTTCACATAAAACTTATATCAAGCTAACGTTTAAATATAGTTATATTAGTTTTAGTATGTCTTGGGTCTCCTGAGGGCACCGGTCTCTTAAGAGTCTGGGCAACAGGAGACATCATGAGTGTGCGTGAGTGCGTGTGTGTACTGTGCTGTGTGTGTGTTCGTGACAAGTGCTCCTGAGGACACCGGTCTCTTGAGAGTCCGGACAACAGGAGACAACATGTGTGAGTGTGTGTGGGGGTGTGTGTGTGTGTTGTACGTGTGTGGTGTGTGTGTGTTTTGCTCCTGTTAACACCGAGCTCTTACGAGTCCGGAAAACAGGAGCTCATGCAGATGTGTGTTATGCATTATATTAGCAAAGAACGAACAAATACTCGTATATTACTATTATATTATAATATTTATATATATTATATATTACAAAGTATTATATTACGTATTGATTAAGTCATTCGTTGTATAGAATACTTTGACCCGTAGGTATAATGATCTTGCTCAGTCATAGATCTATGCTTGAGTGAAGTTTATGCCATAGAAAAGCGTTGCTCAAGCAAAGATCATCGATGCGATGACTGAGCAAGCAATAATACGGGCCTTTTATTCAAGCATGCGAATTACAGAGTTTCACTTTCTAACAAATTACAATGGTATAAGTTTTATGACGCTAAGCTCCATCAGAACTTCCATTGACAGAATTAAAGGTTTTCTAAATTCAAACTTCCAATCAGCTGAACAAGGGAAGCATAGAGTTTTTCAAAACTCTGAACTAAATTCAAATGGTAAGTTTCTTGACTGTAAGGTATAATGGGTCTCACAAAATCAAAATCAAAAATTCTTTCTTTCCATAAATACAAAAATGTACACTTGGAAAAGGTCAAATTCTTAAAATAAAACACTGACACGGAAATAAAGTGGTACTTTTGATTTCTGTCGCTTCGGTATGTAGAATAAAGTAAAGAAGCGACTAAGAAACCTTTAGCCTGTTAGTTGTTATTTTTCGAGTTGGAGCAAAACCCGTCCCAAGCTTTTTTATCTTCTAAATAGTCTGATATTTTGTAGTAGGTAGTAAGCCTTTTTGCACAGAAAGGTTTTGACAATTTGTTTGAATTTATTTATTGATAGATTTTGCAACTCACTAGGAGTTTTGTTGTAGAAGCGTATACATTGCCCTTTAAAAGATAAATTAATCTTGTGAAGCCTGGTTGTGGGCACAGCGAGTTTATGTTTATTTCTAGTATTTATATTATGTATATCGCTATTTTTAGGGAAGCTTTTGATATTTTTATGAGTGTACAATAAGTTTTCATAAATATATTGACAGGGGACTGTCATTATGTTTATTTAACCCAGATTGACGAGAAGGGGTTGTCAAATTGTACTGACCGCCACCGCAGGCCGCGTCAGTCTGTGAGACCATTAAATCTAACATTAAATCTTCATAGATAAAAAATATATGCCTGCCAAATTCAAACAAAAAGCTAGCCTGCAACTTTGGTACACTGTCTTAATTTCAAATTCAGAATTATTCTGTAGTTTTTTCGACCCGCGTGATTATGATTCGCGCGGTCCATATTCGAAATTCAAAATAAAACCATATTTCTATTTGCACTTCGTATATTCCCGCTTAAAATAACGAAGGACCATTAGTTATTTTAAACCGAAGTAATCGTAAAGTACAGGCAACGGCAAAAGTGTTTTCACCCAAATATTGAGTTTCATGACTGTACGTCCATTGACATGCCAGATTGAACTCGATTCGCGGGCCTGGTATTTTGCGCTGGTAAGTGAGAGGTCATTCACTACAATAAAATGTCAGTGGACTGACCTTTGATGATTGCCGGCGATAGGGGCCTCAGGATTCAAGATTCTTCGGTTATCTTCCAGCATCTTAGGACCAGAGTTATCTGTCAAGAAGCAGTGATATTATCAAGTCCATTATCATACAAATACAAAAAAAAATACAAAAATTCTTTATTGTACACGAGAAAATAACATAACAAAGAGACATCACATAAGATAAGTACAATGGGCGGCCTTATCGCTTAGAAGCGATCTCTTCCAGGCAACCGTGGGATGGAAAGAATTGTGCATCATATTCCTTATTGAAATTTACTAGCCTTCTCCTGCAGCTCACGCGTTTTGCGAAAGGCTAGGCTAAACTTTTTTTAAAGGCCGTAGTTTTTAAGTATTTTACTCACTAGACTTATTTTGTCTGAAATAAATGTTTCATTTTTTTATTTACTATCTCACTAATTTCATCTCACTAATATTATAAACGTGAAAGTTTAGATGGATGGATGGATAGATAGATGGATGGATTTTTGTTACTCAATTACGCCAGAACGGCAGAACGGATCTGGATGAAATTTGGCACAGAGATAGATTATAGTCCAGAATAGGATATAGGCTACTTTTTATCCCGGAATTCCCACGGGAACGGGAACTACGCGGGTGAAACCGCAAGGCGCTGCTAGTTATTTAGATAGAGAGTTGCATAATTATATTCCAGGTCCAAAGATACATGCCTAAGGAAGGCCCTCTTTCCTGGCAGGCCTTCGCCCTGCAGTGGGACACTTCAGGCTATTCAGGCACTTCAGGATAATTCGCAGCAGTTTGTGGCGAGCTGTTTTGTGAGTAGCGACACCACGGGTGAGCGCTCCCGGGGAAGTTCCTGGTTCTCGTCTCCACATGCTTGCGTTGTGCATCGTCAATTAGTATTAAGTTCTTAAACAGCGCTGAGCAGAAAATGTTCAGCACACGCTGAGCCAACCCCTATTTCGACCCCAGGTCATGCAGGCAAGTCACCTTTTATTTACTACCACTTACCTCCATGTCAGACTGTCCTATGTCCAGCTGTGGACTAACATAGGCTGATGATTATATTGTTTATTAAATATAGTAACTAACACGATTTATAAAACCAATTACATTAGTTACTTAAAATTAAGACACATTATTTATAATTATCTAACTTAAGTTAAAATTTTACAAAATAAATCAAAATAGAATATTAAAAATTAAATAGTTTTTGATAATGCAGGCAAATAAATTAATTGGTATAAAAAAATAGGATTTCAAAATATTACAATGACTTAAACTAATACTAACTAAAATAACCAATCGAACACGCATCCTTTCATTCATCCCTCTCGCAAAACCTCAGGCATACTAACATAAAACTCTTCCATTCATCTGCGAAGATATCGCAGTCTGGGTTTTGGTCAAGGAGTCCTGTTGAGCCCAGCGAGGGTGCGAGGCAGTGGAGAGCTGGCTGCTTATGATAATACTAGTGTCTGGTGAAATTTGTAATAATGATTAAGATATCCCGTTTGCCCTACTCGGGAAAATCGCCGCGCTGGCGCTGGCGCTGGCATGTGCCTCTTTTGCACTATTTTTCGATAAATAATGGAATCAGGCGTTACTTTGCGGAAAACGAATTCGAAAATATTTAGTAACAATTCCGCGAAAAAACCTTCTCCGATAAGTTCTAACAAAATGTAGTCCGCGTTGTAGAAGAAAAACGACGCCAACTACAAAATGAAAAAATACCTCATTCTAAAACACTGTTTTAACCGGATTGATCGCGTATATTTTATATTTTGTTTATAACCTGACGTTTCGGAGGCTTTTCAGCTTCCATGGTCACAGGCAGACTTACCTATTTCGACCCAACACCGTTGTAGTACAGACCTTAGAATATACTATACCTCATTCATTAAAAAAATGTTTGATTACTTACTTCTATCTAGTAGTAAGTTTGTAAGGAACCCTCGATGCACGAGTCCAACTCGCACTTGACGTTTTATTTTTTTATTGGTGATGGTCAAGCGTTTATGCACCATCTCACTTGAATAAGTGATGATGAGACCTAAGATGGAGCACGTTTTCCCAGAAGGAATTTATTCACCCTGGATTTGAAGACTCCAAGATTGTACTCTGGCGGGAAAACAGACGCTGGAAGCACATTCCACTCTTTGGCCATGCTTATTAAGAAGGTAGAGCAGAATTCTTTGGTTCGACACTGTGGTATATCGATCAGGTACTGGTGGTATTTTTCTGTGCTTCTACTGGTCCTATGGTGGAAGGGAGAAGATGATATTTGTATGATCGGCAGATATATTGATGACCTCTATGACGAGGTGAGCGAAGGCTCGCCTGCGACGCAGGAGGTTGCGGGTTCGATTCCCGCCTCGGGACAAATATGTGTACGATATGCAGATATTTGTTTAGGGTGTTCTGGTCGTTTTCTATGTATAATAAATAATACAAACAATAAAAATATCTATTTATATATTGTATTATATTATGTATATCAGTTATCTAGTACCCGTAACACAAGCTCTGCTTACCTTGGGGCTAGATAATGCTGCGTAAAGATAAAGATTTTTTATTTGCCAAAATATGTGTTATGTAAGGTAACAAGTAGATAAATACATTTTATGGATCAACATGCTTGACCGTCAATCGGCATGCAAAAATATATTTGAGAAAATGACGTGCAATAACTTATTATTTAGGTACCTACTAAAGTTTATCATTAAAAAAATCGAGAATATTATAATAACACTTACCAACTAGTAACATTTTCAATTTCTGTCTACAGAGTTTAACATTTAGTTCTTTTAACTGTTTCGGCGTAAATTGTCCAGCATTAAAAAAAAATATGGAAGAATGATACGATGTAAACCTCAGGGGGAAGCAATTGATGACTATTACCTCAGGGGGAAGCAATTGATCGAAATTTAGGTAGGTACGTTTGGTGCGAGTTCCGAGCACGAACCTTCAATTACAAAGGTCGTTACTATTGACGGAGATTGTTATGCAATTCTTCGAATAAATCATCTTAGATTATGTTTTGAGAGGATCATTGGTTTATTGCGCGCGCGCAGGCAGTGAAGGTAGGTATTATTAAAGAATACTTTAGTGCCTATCGTATCAAATTTAAGATGAAAACAAGAATTAGCGAGCTGAAGTGGCAGTGGGCCAGCCATCGTGAAGAACCGATAACTGCTGGGGTAAACGTGTTCGTGGAGACCGTGTCTCGAGAAACGTCCTTGTCCTCGGGCCAGGTGGTATGACGATCTATGAAAGTCTGCAGGCAGATGCTGGATGCGGCAAGCTGAAGACGGGACGCTATAGCGCTTATTAGGGGAGGCCTATGACCAGCTGTGGACTAATATAGGCTGAAGATGATGATGTACCAAATTAAGTATAGGCTACACTACACAAATCAACAGCTATTACCAAATATCATGGAACTGCGACTGATAATTTCATGATTTTAACCGTAAAAAACGTCAAGTGCGGGTCGGACTCGTGCACCGAGGGTTCCGTATAATTGTAACACCTGGTTTCTTGCCACATACCGTGATTCTAGGTCAACTGGAAGTACCCTATAGGGTACATAGCGAGATTCAAAATTATTTTCTTTGTGAATAAACTACTAGATATTAGATAGATATTATTTATTGAAAGAAAGATTACATATTTTTGGTTCATAGTATTTTTAATCCTAACATAGGTTTAACTAGACACTAGGGTTCTCTAAAAATAGCAATAAAAATATTTTGTAAACACGGTAAGCTAGACAGTTACGCACACAAACACAGCGGTGTCACAGTCTTGTTGTAAGTCGCGGCATGCAGCACACAAGCACTCCGCCAATCACGCGCAGTCAACGACCAATGAGTGACAACGCTGCTAACTTATTTACCGTTTTCTGATTTTTCCCTTTAGTTGTGCTTTAAACCTTTCTTCTTACCAAATTTCATGATTCAAGGTCAACGGAAAATACCCTATAGGTTTTCCGAGCATGTGATACGATTGAAAATTCAAAAATACTATTGATTGTACTTATCGGTAACTTTTGATTGCGTTGACTTGTTTGATTTATATCACGGCTCCAAAAGGTTTCATGCGTTCTTGTGAAAAGAGGGTGACAGACGGACAGATTGATAGACGGACATCAAAGTGATCCTATAAAGGTTCTTCTTTTCTTTTGATGTACGGAACCCTAAAAAATGGGCATTATACACTAAAACTTTTTTTGATGCCGATCGATCCTGTTTCTTATATTGATCAAAAAGTTCTGGTATTCAGTTTTATTGCGTACCAAAAATAATACAGATTTTTGTATGTATTCCTGCACCCTGTCATGTGTGTGTGTGTCCTGTGTGTAGTGCAGCACACATAGACACCTTACCTGATTTAATTATGGCTGTTTTTTTATGTCAACTATATTTTATTATTGTTTGTTTTTACTAGTGTACTGTATAATTGTTGTGTTTTGTATGTGTGGTCTGAAGTTGTCTTCATCTATCTATCTATCTGTCAAATAGGGTATGGCAATATTTCTTAATCTAAATAGGACTTAAAATAAGTACTTAATTAAGGTATTTTGTATTTTATATTTGTAGGTCGGCTGATGCAAAGGTTTGGTCTACCAAGATTATTATCACCGAATTTTGGACTAAAAAAAACAGTCTCCTAAGACCATTTCCCGGTAGCTACACCAGTTAAGGTACTTCCCATTACTGCCCCGTCCAAAAAATCCACCATTATACATCACACTAAAGGATTGATTTAAAAACGAACTTACCAATTGAGGAGATAAAAGTCACACGCAATAGTACGCAAGTGTAGGTACCTATTTCCCTCTTTTCGACCTAGTTTTGGAGATAATAATTAGGTATGCAAGATAATCATTATCGAGTTTACATAACGGTCTTCCTGTTATCTATATTTATTACTACTGTTATGTATATTTGACGACCTCTGTGGCGCGGTGGGCGAAGGTCCGCCTGCGATGCAGAAGGTTGCGGGTTCGATTCCCGCCTCGGGACAAATGTGTGTACGATCTGCAGGCATTTGTTCAGAGTGTTCTGTTCGTTTTCTATGTATAGTAGAAAATGTCTATCTATGTATTGTATTATGTATGTTAGTTATCTAGTACCCATAACACAAGCTCTACTTAGCTTGGGGCTAGATAATGCTGTGTGAATTGTCCAGCATTATTTATTTATTTTATTATTTATATATTAGTTATCAAATCTCGTCAAATATTTCTCTTGGCGAATGTATATTGACAATAAATTCGAACTGATTTACGATTTAAATTTAGGAGATTTGAGTTAAAACACATTTATAGGTTAGCTCACCATTCGTGCTCCGGATAACTGTCAAATTAGGACAGTCTAGATCCAAACATTCGAGAAACACTTCCTCAATCTTTCCTGCACCCATTCGCACGTCACTCTTTGACTTTGAACTTGCAAACCAACCTTATCTTACTACCGAAATATTCGCAATAGCCATTATAACGTTTCGTTAAGGATCAAATTCCTGTGTTGTATAGTTCTGAGCTAGCTTTTTAGGTTATGTAAGGTCCAAATTTGGCGGGAATTGACCGTAATTGTTTAATGTGGATCTGACGTTGTAGAGTTTTGGCGGGTTTTTTCATCGAATTGCGATCAGAATTTTATCTCGATCGGAAGTTGTTTTAGCATCGAAAGAATATCTACTTATCTATCCATCCCACATAGATAGAGTAGTCTCTTTTTGGTGCCTGAAACAGAATTGGATAGATTTTTTCGTACTTTTCTTTTCGTACTTTTCTGTAGAAAGCAAAAGTAGAGTTTGGTCATTTCATTTTCGCAAAAGAGAAGTCATGCACACAGGCAAAAGCTCAGTAGAAAACTATCAAAAAGCCTCTCCCACTGCACTTCGACCTGCCGAAGGAGGACTCGCTGAAGTACTAGATTTGCGTGGTTTTTATTGAAAGTGTTATCAATAAGTATTTAACTTTATATGACATTGGTAGTCAACTAAAAATTCATTATTTTTGTATGTAAAAAACTCTCCAACTGCACTTCGACCTGCCGAAGGAGGACTCGCTGAAGTACTAGATTTGCGTTGTTGGCATTGAAAGTGTTATCAATATTTATATGACATTGGTAGTCAACAAAAAAATAATTATTTTTGTATGAAAAAAACAGGTTTTTTATATCTTATGGAAACTGATTTATGTGATTAAAACATAATGTTATAATAATTTAATTGTTTTGAAAAAACCGTCTTTAAATTCCTTAGTATTTGCACAGTTTTTTTATAAAATGACCAGCCCACTGCCACTTCAGCTTGCTAACCGATAACCCTGGTTCTTATTAATTAAGTATTCAGAAATGAGAAATAACGTGTCATTGATTTTATTCTCTTAAACTTTTCGTCCACTAATGGAAGAAGTGAAAAAAAAACTAGTAAGTTTAAAAGTATTAGAATATCACTTATGCATGTAGTACCTATAGACTAATACATATTTATTTTGTCTGAGTCTACGAAAAAGTTGTCCATTTCCAAATCCAAAATGGCTGATATTTTTTAATCGCAAAAATCACTCATGGGTATCGTTTTCGACTAACTCGGATACGTAGATTACGAAAAAGATGTACATTTCCAAATCTCTTGACATTTTACTATCGCAGTTTTCTCTCTCTTGGATATCGTTTTAGATTAAATCGAAGATGTAGGTTACGAAAAGGGGAACCCAATGAAAAAGTGAACAATCTACAACACGCGAGCTGCTTGCAACTCGCGCACATCTAAAAAACTAGTATTTTTATAAAGCTTAGCACAATGGTATACTTCTCTCATACAGATGTTCACACTGCAAAAGAGCAATATCGGAGTCAGTAGGTCTCAAACAGCTCAATAAAGAAGTAATAAGAAGTAAAAAGAAGTGGTACCATTCTCATGACCGTCGGATGCGCAACAATCATCCGTCACTTCAACGGCGAAAATAGTGATGTGCATATACTATAACCACTATCGTGGATGTATCGATGATTTGTTGACTTCAGTTCCCCGAGCAAGGACAGCTTAGACAAACTTTTGTCTAGAGAAAAGCTTACCTTTTTTTCAATCTTTTTAAAAAAAAAAAAAGTTTGGAGTTATATTTCATACTCAGCGTAATTGATTGATCTTGAAGGAATTAAAGAAAAAGGTTATATTCAATCAAAAAAAAAATTGATTACTATTTATTGAAATGAGAATGATAGCCCGTTCTAATTATTTAATTAGAACTGGTTATTAAAAAAGAATTAAGTGTAGGTACGTGTTAAAATATTTTTTTTTTTAATTAAAATTGCTGATTACCTTTTAGTGATAATTAAAATTAATAAGAGTTTCAAATATTTTACGATTGCGAAGTCCATTCGATGTCATTTATTTATATTGTACCTAATCGTAAAATACAAATTGGAAGTAGTATTTACGGTTGAAATCATTTAGCTAACTCTAGACTAATTTACAATCAGTATCAGCATTGCCATACAGTAGCGGGGCAAAGCAGCCAGCGTCTTGAGGACCCTTCCGACTGGTATTGAACTGGATCAGTTGAGCTACCTGTAGATTGATTGCAACAGTCTTATGACATAAGCTTCTTCATGCCATTGATTTTGATTCTGTTTTTTCCACAGTGGAAAAAACGACAACACTTGTTTAGATTATCTGTCATATTGATTTAGTTTCAATAAAATGTTATGTTTGTGAATTATCTATTTATTTATAATTTCTAGAAGCCGGAACCTCCTAGTCAGCCAATAAACCTAGGTAGTAGGTACGTCATGGAATTCCTAGATGTCTGGATCTTCTCTCGTTGAAAGATTCCATCTTGATCTTTGTTTACGTAATATTTAACGTACTTGCGTTACTAAGTGTCGAAACTATTTGTTTTTTTTTAAAGATTAATTGTTTCTGCTAAAAAGAACTTGTTGCTGAGAGATGTCGGTTAATGTAAAGAGGAGTTTTTGGAAAGACGTCAGTAGTTTCCTTGATCATCTCACGGGTAAGGTGTGTCAGAAGATTGATTTCATTTATCGACCATCTTAAAACAATGTTGTGTAACAATTAGTGTAGGAACTAACTATCACACTAATTGTTACACAAAATTGTTGTTGTGTAACAATTAGTGTAGGAACTAACTATCACACTAATTGTTACACAAAATTGTTGTTAGGCAAATTTTGTTTCTTTTTCAAGTATTTTATTCTACAATCCTGATACAATGCGAGAGGTTTTAAAAAAATCTTATGCTAGGGCACATACCTATATTATAGGAGCCCTGTAAGGGCGCCATGCAACTTAAGAGGTAGGCAAGCTAATCACTTAATTGTGTATGACAATTATTGTACCTAATTAATTAGTTTTAATTTCTTCAATTGCTCAGTATGAATAATCTAAAATCTAGATTGACTTATGTAAAAAATGTTAATCCTATGTATTGTCCATCTTTTTCACTTTAGGTTCTCGAGTTTGAAGAGATGCTTACTCAAAAGGATAATCAAATGAATGATACATATCAAATATGATTCATCTTAATATATTTTGTTGTTATACCTTTTGCTAAGGCCTCTTTGGGTACCATTGTGTCTCTTTTACATTACCTTAATACTAAGACCTAAAAAATGTACACAATGATTGCAATGAAATAAATGTTTTGTTTTTTAAACATAAACATAAGAATAATGATTAATATTATTTTACTACCATTCAACGTGGCTGCTGCATTCTGGGCACTCTGCCTTTTGGTGATGGTTTAGTTTTTGAGGAAATAGAAATGTGCATAATCTTAAAGTTTTTTTTCTGTACTTACCTAAACTTTTCCTTCCAATGTCGATGCTTTTTGTCAAATTATTTAGGTGTTTATTCATGACAAAAAATCATCGACATTCCGCGACGTCACTATAGAGAATGGGTCATTCGCCCTCATACAACAAATCATTTTTAATTATGTACGTTATTCCAATCATTCCATTGGGTAGCTGTTAAACAATAATGCCAAATGACCAACAGACCAATGGCAGGCCAGGCAGAGGTTTACGACCTCTTTTGCAGGATGCCTGATGAGGCCAGAGTTTGTGAAATGGGTCACAACCTCAGAAGCCGAATTTGGGTCACGCGAAATTGATTTATATTCGCAATTGTGTTTGATTTACGACTCTATTTGAGGACACCAGAGTGATGGGGTTAATAAAACCGTTCGAGGTGGAATTAAGAGGTTTCGAGGTGCCCTAATTTCAACCAGACTTTCATAAAATTGTTAATAAAGGTGGGTTGAGTCTTTAAAACATCATCATCATAATATGGGCTCAGACACGACGCGTCGTGTCAAGGCGGGAATCGAACCCGCATCCTCCTGCGTCGCAGGCGGACCTTCGACCACCGCGCCACAGAGGTCGTAAAAGATGAAGCTGTGTACATTGTCCGGCATTATTTTTTATTTATAACCATTAGAGCATATACGTACTACTACTCCTCAACAAATGCCTCCCCTAAAAAGCACCGGAGACTTTAAATTTTCTCTTATTATATCCAAAATTTATCCCAAAATCTTTACTCTAATCTATGCTCAACAGATTTGCCATTAATTACAATAACACCCCAATATCTTCGTCCATAAATATCAATTTACCTCGCTCCCGCCCGCATGCGCAAGCGACACCCCTGAGCGTGAGATCGCACCAGTCCAAGGCTAGCGAAGGACATCGTTCTCATCCGGTGCGAATGAGCTCAGGGTTGCCAGGAAGAACTGTTTTAATCTTGCAAATTTCCTCGAGACAAATTTTTGAACAATCTGTACAGATTTGTAAATTCTGGAAACTCTGTGTGCGTTCTGTGTGTAACAAAAATTATCCAGGTCAAATTGTTTGTGTGCAAAATTTCAGGTCGATCCATTAAGCAGGTTCAAACTAGTTTATAAAAATAATAATAAATAAATAAATAATAATACTGGACAATTCACACAGCATTATCTAGCCCCAAGTTAAGCAGAGCTTGTGTTATGGGTACTAGATAACTGATATACATAATACAATAGAATAGACAAATAGATATTTTTTATTATACATAGAAAACGACCAGAACACCCTGAACAAATGTCTGCAGATCGTACACACATTTGTCCCGAGGCGGGAATCGAACCCGCAACCTCCTGCGTCGCAGGCAGACCTTCGCCCACCGCGCCACAGAGGTCGTCAAAGGTATAAATGAAGTGTTGGGGCTGATGTGTTCTTTAATCCTGAATGAGGTAGGGCCTCATGTGTGGCCGTTGTCTTCAGCCTCTTTCGGCTTTATAATTAAAGTAGAATGACGCACCTCTATTTGTTTTGTGTGTGACAACCCTACGCAAATGAACCCTGAACTTCTAGTGCCATACACAAAGCTGAATGCGTGAAAGGGAAGGAAGCGATTAGGGAACTCCTGCGCACGTTTGCACTTCTCCGCACTTATTCTCAGTAAATTGCAAAAACAACATCGTTGTTGCTTTTACTAACAGTTAGTGATTTGATTTTTAACCGACGAAACGAAATACCAAACATAGAACGTCCTCTTATATTAAGAGGACGTTTTATGTTCGGTTTGTATTCTTCATGTATGTTCGTCGATTTCTCCGTTAAATATGGACCGATTTTGAAAATTCTTTCGGTATTGTATGTAGAATAATTTCAAGGTGGTCCCATACAAATGTTACTCCCGAGTGATTAGTATTTGTCCCGGAAAACTTAAAAAACTGTGTAAATTCCAAGGAATTTGAAGTTGGTTATTAGAATTTATTACTCAACGTATAATGCCGGGTACAGACCAAGCGAGCGAGAGCGAGCGAAGGCTAACGAACGAACGCGAAAGAACTAGTGTGGACGTCCATGCGAAAGCAAGCAAATTCAAACGAGGGCTTTCGTTCGCCGTCGGCTTTGCTCCGCTACATCGAATAAAATGGAACGAACGTACCGATCATCCAATCCCACTCGTTTGCATTCGCTTGCTCTCGCTCGCTCGCTTAGTCTGTACCCTCCATAAGGTACTATTCAAGAATAGAAAAAAAAAAGAAAAAAAAATCTTCGCGCTAAAACTACTGAACAGATCGGACTGAAACTGCATACAGGTAGTTCTAAGTCTGGAATAAAACACATAGGCGTCGGCATTTTATCCCATAAATCACCTTAAAACGGTTCCATAGAACGTAGGTATCCACTGCGAAGCTGCGGACTCAAACTAGTTTATAAAAATAAGGTAGGGATTACAGCATACCGGATTCGGATTTCGGACACCGCGTAAATCTGAAAAGGTCCTTAGATAAATGAAGTGTTAGGGCTGATGTGTTGTTTAATCCTCAATGAGGTAGGGCTCCATGTGTGGCCACGGCCGCCCGCATCGCCAATCAACATGTCATGGGGGTGGGACCACCCAAGACCCGTCATCTTCCTTCCTGCAAGATATCCGTTCTTGTGTTCTTGAAAATCATTGTGAGTTTACGGAGAGCTTTTCTAAATTAGAACATAAATAGATAATTTGGCGTATTTAAAAACACGGAATTCAAATTCCTTATTATAGTGAAAATTGGTTTAGAAGGAACACTTCGATAGCGCGATCAAATTTATCAAGTGGCGACATCTAGTTAAAATTAGAGTCTAACTTAGTTTGATGTGATGAATTAGGGATGACCCGTGGCTGAAACGACGAATTAAAAGACCTCTTGTTTACGTCTGTTGCCATGGAAACCATATTTTGTTACCGATTGTGAAAATTATCATACTGTGATGTTTTAGAGAGGCTTCCGTCGATTGGGACCGCTAGGTATTGGGACCTCGGTCCCATTCGCCGGATTGATTTTATTTTATTATTTTTGTTCCGGCGAATGGGACCATTCTCGAAATGATCGGAAAAATCTAGCTTGATCCGTCGAAGTACTTAAAATACTTACTTAAAAGTATACTCCAATTCAAAAACCTGGATATTTTTTGTAAACAAAATGGTTAAAGAACCGAAGGAATATTGGTGGAAAATATTTAAATGACATTGGCATCATCGAAGCAAAACACAGAAGCTCGAAACAGTTTTCGTTCTTGAAAGCTTTCATTTATCATTTAATTGATCTCTCGTTCGTTTTTTTTTTTTTTTTTTTTTTTTTATCATTTTTCGCTACAAATGTGAGCTAATGCGTTGTTGAAGTTTGTGTTTTAATTTTTAGTATTAATTTTGCTGTTTCTTTGTTGTTTTCTGTTTTTGTTATCAGTTTTTCTTATGTTTTCATTCAATAACGTCTTTGTTGACATAAAATATCTTGGATTCTAAATTGGAGTAAATGAGCGAGAACTTCAACGACTTCTAGAATACCAGGGGCCCTAGTACGACTGATACGCATTATCTCTCGAATACTTCTATCGAATTCGAGTCCTTCCTATAAATTTAGCGCCTGGTAGCGCCCCTCCCGGATCGAGAGGAACTACTTATCGAAGTTTGACAACGATCCAAAAATCGTTTTAGTTACAAACTCGATGATAGTTTTCGAATGATTTTGAGTGATTGGTTGCACTTTGTTATGCCAGTGGCTGTCGCGTTTGCGGCATTGATGTTATACAAGATAAAGTTAAAAACTACAACCCGACTACGTGAAAGTTATAAAAGTTTGAAACATTTACATTGACAAAATAGAATGACGTATCGGTCATATTTGATAGGAATAGAGTTGACAAGATAAAGTTAAAAACTACAACCCGACTACGTGAAAGTTATAAAAGTTTGAAACATTTACATTGACAAAATAGAATGACGTATCGGTCATATTTGATAGGCATAGAGTTGAAAATGAAAATAGGTCGTAGGCTTCGATCAAAAATAAGGAGTTCGCGGCCTCCCCCGTAGATACCTAGAGCCTTACAAAAATGTCACTCAAAATTGGGTTCGTTTTGTTTTGACGCAGACAGTTTGCGCAGAGCCTGACAAGTTTTTTCCATACGGAACAAGAGATTGGTGGAGTCGAATTCATTTTATTTTATTTTGTAAGTAGGTAGGTACCTACCTGAGAATTATATACCTACCTACTCAGTTTATTTTCTATAAGGATTAATTAACAGAATTCAGGTAAAGATAACGAATCATTTATTGATGAAACTATAAATTGGTGTCTCAACAGTAGGTATTTATACAAAAGGGTCATTTCAGACATGCAATAATTTAAACTTACAATACAATTTCAGGCAGGCACTCTAGATTAAAAAGAACTGGTTCCTGTCTGCGGCTTTGCACGAGTTTTTTTTACGGGAAAAAAATAAACGTTTTATAAATTCATACTTCTGGTAGGTAGGTAAGAACCTAGTCTTTCTTTTATTAGAGAGTCTACGCAAATGAAATTTTAGGGCGGGCAAACTAATTATTTTAAAAATCATCAACTAGTAATATTAAACTTATTTTTATGAAAAATATATTAATACATACTATAAATGAAAAAAAAAATTTAGAAGAAATAGCCTCTCCATTTATCAATTTAGAACAAAATTAATATTTTAACATAGGCAAACCAAACAACAATATTTTATGCTGATTTCACAAGTATATGACTCACATGTCAATATACGGGTAAAAAATATATATAAACTTACTGAAAATAAGAAATTCCATCCTTTTTCAGCACTTTGGACGAGTGATTCTTGCATTTTTTGTACCCATGCTTTTTGTCTGAACGCTAAAATGACACTAGTTGAAAAGCTTTCCTAACATGTCAAAATGTATCTCTTTTGCTACTGAAGGTTGTGGCGTGCGCATTGTGAATCTAAGGGGGGCCGGCAAAGCCGGACATTTTTGATCGATGGTCGTAGGTATTGTAATTTTTCTCTATGGGGCCTGCAGCCTGCGGCTACCTAAACTTTAATACGCGTTTTGAAGGCTTATTCGGGGTCGGAGCCCTAAATCCTATAGCCTATAACCATCGGGGTATTGAGACGAATCAATCGATACATAATTTGTTGAAATCGAACCAGTAGTTTCAGCGCTACGTGGGAACAAAGAAATCGGCCACATACATACAAACATACAAACATAGGGTGCTAACCTCATAACCCTCCCCTGTTGGTAGTCGGGTAAAAATGAAAATAGGTCGTAGGTATTGTAATTTTTACCCGACTGAAAATAGGTCGTAGGTATTGTAATTTTTCTCTATGGGGCCTGCAGCCTGCGGCTACCTAAACTTTAATACGCGTTTTGAAGGCTTATTCGGGGTCGGAGCCCTAAATCCTATAGCCTATAACCATCGGGGTATTGAGACGAATCAATCGGTACATAATTTGTTGAAATCGAACCAGTAGTTTCAGCGCTACGTGGGAACAAAGAAATCGGCCACATACATACAAACATACAAACATAGGGTGCTAACCTCATAACCCTCCCCTGTTGGTAGTCGGGTAAAAAGTAAGTAGATAGAGCACCAATTGGTCCTTCAAGAAAAATAAGAACACACGGGAAAACATTTCACTGGGTACTTGCACTGAATCTAAGTATTTCCTTTGCGTCCTATGAGCGTACCAAGTTTAACGCAAACACGTCAATCATAACGTAAAACACGCTCACTCAACAATTCTCATGATTTCAAAGATAAAAACGAATCTATGTATGTTAGTTTACGACATTGTTACAACTTCAGTGCTTTCACGCATAGCACAAACAAGAAAGGGAAAATGAGACTCATTCATCGCATTTTTTTGGCTACACTTTGTGTCTTATTCTAAGCTTTTTTTGTGGAAGACATCAATGGTTCTTAATAAAATTCATCGAGTGTTTTTGTGTAACTTCAGTGCTTTCACGCATAGCATTAACACGAAAGGGAAAATGAGACTCATTCATCGCATATTTTTGGCTACACTTTGTGTCTTATTCTAAGCTTTTTTTGTGGAAGACATCAATGGTTCTTAATTATCGAATGTTTTTGTATAAACTCAGACCAAGGCTGCAGGTTCCATAATGTCTCATGAAGTAGTGAGAACCACTCATGTCTATTGCAATGCAAATTGGTAAGGTACTTTAGGTACCTTGAGGTAAAGGAAATAGCGATATCCTACACTAACATGTGTAAGAGGAAATGAATATCCGAAATAGATAAATCACGGATTAGATCATATTATGACATCATCATCTCGTGCGATCATTTGACGACGTCTTTGACACGATGGGTGAACAACTGTCTGAGGCACAGAGAGTTGTAGACTCGATAAATGCTTATCTGCATGCAGGGCTTGATACCAACAATATCGGTAGCTGATACCGGTCACCTGTACAGGTTCTAACGGAAGACCAGCGCAGGCTATCGCTTATGGGAGCTTAGCCAGCATTATGCTGAGTTATTATATTACCGCAGCCACCGGGGGTAATCTCTGAATCTACTGAACCGATTTTGAAAATTCATTGACCTAATAAAAACCACGTTATTTGTGAGTGTATATATGTGTGGCTATATATTAACCCGAAAAATGGGATACATGAAAAGAGCGGGCGAAGCCGCGTGCAATATTAATAAATTACAGCAACTAGTAATTTATAAATAAGCGGTGCTAAGTATACCAACAAAGCAAGAGAAATTGTAGACAACAATAGTTATCATACGTTGAAATATAATAACTAACTTATTTATACAGAAAACAAAAAACGATGAGCAAAAAACTAAATAAGATAGCACATACATGATAGAACGTATAGTAAAAAGAATAGTAAACAAAGTAGTAGCAAAGGAATTAATATGTCAAAAAAAGCTCAGAGTAACAGATTTTTTTAGACATAGGTAATTACTTCTTTAATAGGTACTCATCGACTAAAACTATTGTATAACATTTCGGTGGTCATTTAGGTTTTTTACAGAATTCGAGAAATTCACCCAGTCGCAGACTTTTAAATTAAATAAAAAATAAAAATCATTTATTTCAGCACCATGGCACATTAAACAATAAATATAAAAAACAGATCTAAACAGAACTAAAATTAATAATAAGTACATGGAATTCATTTGAAATAAAAACAGATTATTTATCTGCAAGATTTTGTAGCTCAAAATTTTACTGACAGACTTACCAGCATTTAATTACTTACCATTTAACCTGTGTCTGCCCGCGTCCGTGAATGCAAATTCACGTCTCAAGGCCTCCGGTGCATATTTCGGGCCAGACGTCTGAATGACTGACTGGAATAAGAATGCAACATAATTCGGTACCTAGATACTAAAATAGCCTAACCAAATATGAAAAAAGCAAACGTTGTGTAGGAAGTCCTCCGGCCAGGTGGGATGAAAGACTGCAGGCAGATGCTGGATGAGGTAAGCTGAAGACAGGGCGCTATGGCGCTCATTAGGGGAGGCCTATGTCCAGCTGTGGACTAGTATAGGCTGATGATGATGACAATGAAGCTAAAAGGGACTACCACAAGATCTACGAAGGAGTGTCTTTTTCTATTTTTTTGTTTTGATGTTACTATTTAATAATCTGGTTATCTATTCTAATAATAAAAGGTGTCCACGATTTTATTGTTATCTTAGACCTATTATTAATAATTAATAAATTATTGCAAACTGACAGACGGACAGGCAGACATTTAGATAGCGCTTAATTAATTGTAAAGTGATAATTGCTGTTGTTACTAAGTTAACATCATTTATAATGCTTAAACGTCAATTTAATTTGAGAGGTAGGTAAAAATGTTAACTTACGTTTAACTAATTTTTTTTTTCATATTTTGAAAACGTTGGAATTGTATTGAATAAAAGTGTATTTCTTTTCAACCATAACTATGACACAAAAGCAACAAATGTCAAATTACAACGAGTACTTACACATATCAATTTCCTACAAATCTAAGCCGTCACCAGAAGTCTGAGTGCCCAGAATGCTGGCAGCATTGCCATGTTGAATGGCAATACAACAATTATAAATAACTAGCAGCGCCTCGCGGTTTCACCCGCGTAGTTCCCGTTCCCGTGGGAATTCCGGGATAAAAAGTAGCCTATGTCCTATTCCAGACTATAATCTATCTCTGTGCCAAATTTCATTCAGATCCGTTCAGCCGTTCTGGCGTGATAAAGGAACAAACATCCATCTATCTATCCATCCATCTATCTATCCATCCATCCATCTAAACTTTCACGTTTATAATATTAGTGAGAAGTGAGATTAGTGAGAAGTGAGATTAATAACTTCACTTACATGAAAACTCTTATCGAAACCAATGAAGAGGTTAAATTAATGATCAATATCGTCGCCAATTTAAAAATGACCTCGTCTGGGCTTGTTCGGTCTGTCTGGATATATCGATTGAGAATTAAACTAATATGACGATGATCATGATGATTGGTGGTTCATTTTATAAGAAATCTAACGTGTTTGTCTGTCTGTCAGTTACACCTGTGTAGTTAGCTTCGCGTTATGCACATAAACACCAAAATAGGATTCAGTGGTCATTTTACTGGTTTATTACCCTATTGAGTATACATGTGTACAGCACTTGGATTCGCTCGTTCACTTATGTGCCTATACTACCTCAAATCAACTCTGCCGGATGTCTATATCTTTCAAACTACTGAATATTTAACTTTGAAATATATATATGGTAAAGTTCAGGACGTTCTCTATCCGTCATAATATGTTTCGAAAACAAGATTCCATAAAATTTTCTCTATAGAAAAAAGTCGTATTACCTCAAAATTTTTACTAAAACCTTAATTTCACAATAAATACAGAAGTTAAGATTTTGACAATGAGCATTATCATGCTAGACGTAGACGTTAGTTAAACTATCGTTTAACTACGTCTATAGAACATTTTATATGTTGCGTTATTTTCAAATATTGTCCTATCCTAATGCCCTACCACAAAAACACAGAAAACAGTACAGAAATAAATGTTACAAGGAAACGAAGCACAAAGACGGCCTTATCGCTATGAGTAATCTCTTCCAGGCAACCATGGGATGGACTAACCAATAATAACAATTCTAAGGTTTTTATTTATTATACTCTGGGTAATTTCTAAGAAATTAATAAATCCCAAAAAAGGCCGACTAGATAAGATCACGTAGCTTAGTTGGAAAAAGAGCACCCCTGCGCTGAAGGGGAAGGTGCGGGTTCGAATCCCGTCGGGATCGTAAATTTTTGGGATTTATTAATTTCTTAGAAATTACCCAGAGTATAATAAATAAAAACCTTAGAATCAAGCAACGGCAAAACCTCTCGTCAAAGAACTAAATGTAAATTTGGTCTTTGAGCAGAATTGGATAACTTCATTGTTTCCTCTGTAGGTGGCGCTGACGGCGTAAGTGCCGAAAGAACTCCCAAAGATTTTCGGGCCGACTAGATAAGATCACGTAGCTTAGTTGGAAAAAGAGCACCCCTGCGCTGAAGGGGAAGGTGCGGGTTCGAATCCCGTCGGGATCGTAAATTTTTGGGATTTATTAATTTCTCAATAATAACAAACTAAAAAAAAATACGCAATAACTAAATTCGACACTGTCTGATATAGACACATCAGCCACTGGCTGCTCGTCTATTAATAAATAAACTTTCGTTTTTTTATTTTCGTTATATTGTAATGTTGTTTTTAGAGCATAAAGATTGAACTTTATGTCTCCATAAAAACAACCTTACCCTACTTATTTTGTTTTTCGAATGCCTCTAACAAACATACAAACAACCCATTTAAAATAACTATTAATACCTCTCTTACGTTTGTCTGTCTGCATGCAAGAGATTCGTGGAAGATACATGTCGTTTACACCGCTTGCAATATTTCAAAGGCTGAAGTTTACGAACCGTTATCCTCTGTCTGTCCGGCGGTTGTTAAAATACGCACTTTTATTACCCACCCTGTGTTTTTAGGACATTCACTCTGGTATTTATAAATCTGCGTCTTACGAGACGTGTTTAATGAGAGGAAAGTACTTATGTGGCTTTCAACTCAGAAAGTTGCAGAGTTCAATACAGTGCTGGCACGCAAAAAAAATTAAGCAAACAAAAAGGGGTCAACCTTGGAATGAGAGATATGTATATAGATTTTAAGTAGTTTTTTGTTAATTTTTTCTTAAAATATACTTAATACCTTTTTAAATCTGCAATACTTTTTTCTATTATGAAAAAATAACTCCAACGACAGACCCTCGATATAATTTACTGAGATTCACAGTTGACTTTGCATTACTATTTTTTAGGCTTTTTTTCATTAATTATTTTAATTATTAATAAAAAAACATTTTTAATTATGAAGACTTTTATTACTGAAGACTGTTGCAAACAATCTACATTTAACTCAACTGATTTATATTCCTTGTTGATTTTCTGAGTTGAGCAATGGGAACCAAAATAAGTTTGATAAAGAAGGGCCCCGTTGCGCAATCTGCTGAACTGAGTTACGCAATTGCGTTGCACAGAAGGGACCTCGCGGTATTTTGATACACCAAAATCAGTTAAGACGTTTTGTTTCTTTGGAGGAATAATTAGATTCCCAGCGTTTTATTAGATACGCTCGAAAAATATTTATAACTACCCTCGAGGGGAAAAAAACCCTCGCGGCCTACGGCGTAACTTCTTGGACCAAGACTCTACCAACCATAGACTCGGTAGTGACCTAGACTACTTCAAGCACCTAGGTACCTAGGTAACCAAGTTCAATGCCCTTGCATTTGCAGGTAGCTCACGTATCGTCTAGACTACCCTGTTGTATGTTAATTTGGTGATTGTCATTCGATTTTCGGCTACCTACATGCTAAGTCCAAATGCCTGCATTAGTTAAGGGGAGGTCTTATTTTAAACCGACGACGAAACAAATTAAGGGTCTAGGTTCTGGGCTGTATGTATTTTTTCTATGTTTTTTTTTTATTTATTTATTACACCAACCATAGACTCCCGCTCCGGGTCATTCTTGGTGCAAAGGATTGCCATCGCTATCCAGCGAGGCAATGCTGCAAGTATTATGGGCACCTTTGCACCGGGAATGGTCAGGGGCGGGTTATTTTTTATACTGTGTATTTAATATTAGTGCAGTATTGGATGATTTATTTATTTAATAAAGGTTTACCAACAACATAAATATTTTTTTATTCACTTAGGTATTAAAAACTAAAATAGGTCCTGTTCTGATATGCAAGTTACTTACAGCTAAACACGACATGTTTAGGAACAACCTTCACGAATCTCAACGACCTCTGTGGCGCGGTGTGCGAAGGTCTACCTGCGACGCAGGAGGTTGCGGGTTCGATTCCCGCCTCAGGATAGATGTGTGTACGATCTGCAGACATTTGTTCAGGGTGTTCTGGTCGTTTTCTATGTATAATAAAAAATATCTATCTATGTATTGTATATCAGTTATCTAGTACCCATAACACAAGTTCTGCTTAGTTTGGGGCTAGATAATGCTGTGTGAATTCCTCCCCTATTCCCTTTCCCTATTTCCCTGCCATTTCTTCAGCCAACCATTTTTTTTCGAATGGTCTCATATGCTCTTGGCCGCCGATGGCCATGACAGCCGGACTTTTGGCCGGGAACGGCGCCACACCGGTAAAGTTAGGTTGGGGCAACACGCACAAGGGCCACCACTTAGGTGCGAGCCTCGGCTTGGGCTGTTGCCAGATACTACGAGAGGGAAATAGAGGTTTCGCCTAGGTGCTCGAATCCATCTACGGGCGGAAGCGGATAATTCTTCGACCCCGTAACTACCAAAGAAGGTACGAATCTAGTTATGAATTTAGCTAGCCGACAATCTTTCCTAAAAGTAAAGATTCGCCTTAACAGACGTCTAGAAAAAAATTAGTGCCCAGGTCACAGAATACCTAATAGCTTGCCTATTGTAATGGTTAGCCGGGTTTTTTAGGAGTCTTCCTGTAGTCTGAACACTAAACATAAGTCGAAATGTAAATTAACTCAGGTAAAAACTTTGTTGAGATTCCTAGCCTCTACATGCCTATAGGTATGCACGTACGGTCAGCGATATAAATTGCAGGACAGTGTAAATTTTCAAGTATATGTTATGTATATTGTATGTCCCTAAGGAATTATTTTTTCAGGGGTCTGATCAAACAGTACCTTTTGAATATTTTGGAACTTTAGGACCCCGCATTTTTGCGATCGCTCATAGCGATAAGGCCACCCTTTGTAGGTACTTCCACGATTCTCGGATTTGAACGACGCCGGTATCGATTTTTATCAAATATGAAGATATGTATAGAGCGAGAATATAAGTAAAAGTACCTACTCTGAATACTTTCGATGACGTCACCATACATACAAAAATTTAAAAGCAAGTCAAGAATTCAAAATTCAAAAAATCTTGTGCACTTAGAAAAGGTCAATTTTTTTTAATAAAACTGGCACGGAAATAAACTGATATTTTTTATTTCTGTTGCTTCGGTATACAGACTAAAGTAACGAAGCGACAAAGAAACCTTTAGCCTGTTAGTTGTTATTTTTCGAGTTGGAGCAAAACCCGTCCCAAGTTTTTTTATCTTCTGGATAATCTGATATTTTGTAGTAAGGTTTTTTGTACATAAAGGTTTTGTCAATTTGTTTGAATTTATTTACTGATAGTTTTTGTCAAACACAACATCCTTATTATATGTCGGGGATTGAGAAGACACCCCAATAGAAGGTGAATACGAAGATAAAAAATAAAACGTCACCTGATACAGATTAGGTAATATTACTTCGCCTGAGTAATATTACCTAATCTGTATCAGGTGACGTTTTATTTTTTATCTTCGTTCTAGGTTTTACTTATACTGTTGAATGTACCCTTCACCCTGTCATCATCATCATCAGTTGACCCCTCTCTGATCATCCGATTATCAGAACAACACCCGTAGGCTCCGACCACGTGGGATAACGATTTGCGAAAGACTGCTGGAAGATGCTGGATGCGGCGAGCTGAAGACAGGGCGCTATAGTGCTCATTAGGGGAGGCCTTATACGTCCAGCAGTGGAATACTATAGGCTGATGATGATGATGACCCGTAGGACCTATCCTGTGGTACTAAAATGCGTCCTTATCGTAACTTTATTCACCCTAAGAAATAAAATAAATTTCCAAAAAAAAACGATTTCGACGGGATACGAACCCGCGCCCCACCCTCAGTGTGTGTCTAACCAACTAAACCACGAAATCAAGTACTCGCCTAGTCGATAATCTCTGGGACCTCGTACGGTCTCTAGCGCCGTTCATTATTAATCCTGTAATAGTGGTCTGCCTACCATGACCGATGCCGAGACATCATGGACGGTCACTCATGAGGCTGTGTTCAAAATGAGAGTTGCCCAGAGAGTCATGGAGCCAGCCATGCTCGGTATCAAGCTTATAGACCTTGTCCCCAATGTCCAGATCCGAAGTCGAACGAAGGTGAACCGTATCAAGGAACTGAAATGGTCCAGGGCCAGACATCTTGCACGAAGACAAGACAAGAAGTCGAGTAAGGCACCAGGTCGAGTAGATCTTCAACTTCGAACACCAGCTGTACCCTTCAATCGGAATGAAATGATGTGGAAGTCTGTATTAAGGACAGGTCGAAATGATGACCTCGGTACACTCGGCCGCACGCGCCGCTAATCTTGTTATAACGGAGTGTGGTGCAAAATACATGGAAAATAGAATTTAAGGAACAGCTCGTTATTGTAATTGTTGCATGTCTTGTATCTGTCACCGTCAGATAGTAAGACCTGTAAAATTAAAAAAATCCTAGTCACTTTATAATTTTCCGGAAAATAATCAACAGAACTGAAGCACTTACAATTTAACGTATTGAAACACGTAAATTTATCATTTTCCTAAGCTTATTCGTAAGATAATAAACGAACAAAGCTGTGAACCAATCACGGCCTTGTTTTACTATTTTACAAATTCTCTGGCGATCACGTGCTCATTTCTGTGTTTACAGTCATTTTGGATAGGTACTATTAGCCACTGTTCCACTAATTCTACAACTTAGCTAACAATTATAATATCAAAATTATATTATCTAATAACAAACTAATTAAAATTTAATGAACAAAATATTTAAAAACTCTTAAATAATTGAAAAACATGCTATAAAAACTTCGTATAGAGTGACTAGGATTTTTAAATTGACATATCCAATACTCAAAACTCAATCATTTATTGCATTCCATAGGTGTACAAAGGTGAATAGATAGAGTCTAGGTAAATAAGTGTCACTATAGACCCTGCTGGGCACACAATATTTATGGAGAGGAGGAAGGACGAACATACCCATAAAACAAGCTCTGCTTAGCTTGGGGTTAGATGATGCTGTGTGAATTGTGCATCATTTTTTTCCACGAAACATCTGTACTTAGCCGAAAGGAGGTGATTCTAGACCCCGAAGAGATCAACTTTTGTTCTACGATTTTTTTGATTTTAGGATTTTTTTGCTTTTTTTAACTTTTTTTTTCTTGTTATAGTTTTACGTGTATTCTTACATTGTAGTTAATGTTTTAAAATTTCAAAGGATTTACATGCACAAATTTTGTTCTGCGATTTTTCGAATTGTAACATTTTATTGTTATTATCTTAATAAATAAATAAATAAATAAAAATAAATATTACCTAGGTACCTACTTGTTAAAAAAAAACATTCAAATTAAAAAAAAAAACAGGTGTTCCCCTCGGGGTTCAGAATCACCCCCTTTCGGCTGAGTTCACATGTTACGTGGCACCCTGTATACACTTGAATAGCTGAATCGCCTTCTGCAGTTCAGGGCCGATTTCAAAGGTGGTCAATTTTATCGACGCGAGAACTCTCACTTGGACCAAAACCACAACCTACATTTTTCCGCTCCCGCACACGCTACCGCTTTTATTCTACACATCGCCTATTCGACACCATCTAAGCCAGTAGACCTGCGAATAGGCACAAGCGTTTACCTATCGAAGGAAAATGTGCAGAAAACATAGATTCGTGATAGAACGGGTTAAATTCGGGGCGTGATAGCCAAAGATCCGCAGCGCGTACCAAAATGTTAAAGTTAAAACCTTTAAAAGGAATTTCTAGTGAAATAACTGCAAAATAGTAAGAGGTAATGTTAAAGACAGGTGCCGTCAACGAGATTTATAAATAGTTAATTGGGTACCGTTCCTTCTTCATTGGGTAGCGAACAAAGGTAACCCCTCAAGAATACTACCTACTAAAAATCGTTCAAATCAACCCATGAATGACGAAAAAATCGATGAACACACATTAAAAAAAACAAGGAAGTACGATTTTGTCAACTGAAAATTTTGTTAAGCAAGGTCTCTCGAAAAGCAATGTCTTTACTCTACCTAAACATCGATCAAGATCTTCCTTAAGAGGGTATCATACCTCAAATTTTTGTGACATGGATAGGCATAGAATTTCGCGTTCATAGGATCGGGACAGGGCATAGCAACGCAAGCCCAAAATTCAAGTTTTTGCTTAATATCTATTAGGACATTATTTGAAAAAAAAAACGCAACATATAAAATGTTCTTTATACTTAGTTCAATTACCATGCTTATTCTCAAGATCTTATTGAGAAATCAAGGTTTAAGTAAAAATTTAGAGGTAAGTTTGCGATTTTTTTCTATCGTGAAAATTTTATGGAATCGTGTTTTCGAAACATATGATCGATAGAGTAAGTCCTGAACTTTACCATATATAAATTTAAAAGTTAAATATTTAGTAGTTTGGAAGATATGGAGGTCCGGTGGAGTTGATTTAGGGTAGTAAATTATGATGATTTTTTATAAATTGTTAAAGGTATTAATGTACCTATACTCCGATTGAAAAACCTGAATATATTTTGTATGCAAAGAGTTAACAAAACCTAAGGAATATTGGTGGAAAATCTTTAACGACATTGGTATTATCGAAGCAAAGCACAAAGCTCTAAACAATTTTTGGTTTTGAAACCTCTCATTCATCATATAATTGCTCTCGTTCGTTTTCGAATTATAATTTTAACTTTTTTCCCTGCACATGTGAGAATATGCGTTGTCGAAGTTTTTGTTTTAGTTTTTAGTGATTCCCTTGCTATTCCCTTGTAGTTTTCTGTTACCTATTGTTATTAGTTTTTGCTAAGTTTTAATTCATAAAGTCTTTGTTGACATAAAATGTCTTGGATTCTCAATTGTAAATCGGAGTATAGTGGTAGTGACTATATCATTATGTACTATTATCGTAATGCTAAAAGCAGACCTATAGTTATCGAAGATGTGTCACTATCAATAGAAGGTATAAGTAGGTAAATTCAATTGGCGATGAAGCCATACAGAGTCCTCTGTTACATTTGCACCAGTTTCATTTAATCCGTTTCTATCTTATGTATTTATTTTTATAAAATCAACGACAAAACCTAAAGGGGTTTGAAAATTTTGGCCAAGCATCGGTTTACCAAACTCATTTTTCTTGCAAAATGGCAGCGGTGCACAACGATAGTTATATATTTGGATAGAGGAGACATAAACAAATAAAATGTATATTTCCTGAAGCGTAAGGTTTCAAAGATATTCATTTAAGAAAAAAATCTTACGAGATAGGTATAGTTTTATTTTTTTGAAAGTCATTAGGCCTCCGTTTGACCACAATCTCACTAAATTTTCATCTGTGAATATCTCAGAAACCTGACGCTTTAGGACCACTGTGTCCTGTGACCACACCACACACAGGACTGCCTCGTTCGACATCCGCGGGAAGAGTTATGATGTTGCAAATTCTAAACCAGCATCACATGGCAAAATTGACATGGTTTGGAGGAAACGTGAGACAAAAGAAAGAACATAGATGGCGCTGTTTTGCATACCGTCTTAAAATACAAAGTGCAGTCGCATTAAGACGGATTACGGATTATAAAAGTACTTGTTTGATAATGGACTTAACACCAGGAAATGCTCATTTCAAGGCAACGCTTAACTTATTTCCATTCTTTAGTTTCATGGCCAACGCTTCACTATTTTAAAGCCTGTTTACTGTCAATGTAAATTACGAGATATCACTTCGCTCGATACTTAAGGCGGCGGTATATGTAAATTGGGCGGATTTGGGTTACATTAAAACCTTTTTTCTTCGTAATCTTTATTGAAAACGCTTTTAAAAAATACGTTGTAATCTATGACATACAAAGCATATTATATACTCTTCGTTACAAAAGTGCAAAAAAAAATATGTTACAAAAAATATTGTGCAAAGTTAATAATATAATAATTAAAAAATTGTGCAGATACCATCTGTTTTCTTAGTTATTACCATTTTTCTCCAAAACTATCAATCATAAGTTTTTTTTATTGGCATCTCCATAGAATATTAAGGAGACCTTCGGCTTATTTTTGCAAATAAATGTCATAAGCAGGTAATTAGTATAAAAAGCCCAAAAATAAAGTTTTTGCTTATTTAGCAAATATAAACTTTATTTTTACTTCACTAAGTTTGTTACAATTTAATCATAATAGTCAAATTTAAAACATCAAATACTGCACTTAACATTAACTACGCAGTATAAAAATTAGTCTTTCATTAAATAACCCGCCCCTTCTTCACTAAGTAAGCAAAAACTTTATTTTTGGGCTAAGGCCGCTCTGCTCTGTCCCGCTCCTATATGAACGCGAAATCCAATGCCTATCCTTTTTACAAAATGGCGTCATAGGTCGCTCCCTTAACATGATGCCAAGCGTTGTGACACCCAGCATAGAAATAACATTGGCTTAAAGAGATTACAAATCGGAACACGTAAGACTTCCTTTTGAACAAAAATACACTAGAAGAGAGAAAGAAAGAAAAAATCATATTTATTAAACCTATAGAAGAGAATTTCGATAAATAAATAAAAAATAAAATAATTTATTTCAGACCCAGTTGATCCATAGATACTCACGATTTCAAAATTAAATAATAAGTACCTACACAATTAATAAAATTAAAATTTAAAATCAAATAAAATTATAATCAAAAATCAAACAAAATTAAATAAAATTAGAATTAACAGATCATTGAGCCACCAGCGATGATACTGGTTTCAGCATCATCATCCAGTGGCCCATGATACTGGAGCGGAGGTCCTGCGCCACGGCGGCCAGCAGGCTGTTGGTGCTGCGGCGCATGCGGCCCACCAGGGATGCGACCCGCTTGCGCATGATTGCGTGGAACCCATCCACGTGCGCGTCCGCGAACATCCCTGATGCGCTACAGTACCGCGGCAGCCCCAACAATATCCTGAAGCCGTTATTGTACTGGACGCGTAAGGTAAGATAAGTCATCATTAATCAAAATTGTTTTTTTTTATCATTTCTGCTGTCTTGCAGCTTCGGGATACCTAGGTAATAAGGTCAATTGTGTCGTGTTGGCGCAAGATTCACATTTTTTGTGTTTTTAACTTTGTCAGCTTGGCTAGGCGGAGGTTGTTGGCACGAAATTAATTTTTTTTGAGGTTTTTTATATAATGCGTTTCTGTGTTTTACAAGGAATAAAACCGCACTAGAAGGTCGAAAACCATTTTCTTATAATTTATGACAAAACTAAATTCTATCCACGGTCATTTTTGGAGCATTTGGGAAAATAATAGATTTTAGGCTATAAATCTACGTATTCTCCTCTCAATATAGGTATAATTGAATCGAAATAAGATTTTCACTTCTCTTGCTCGAAAAGTGTATCATAATAGTGTAGCTTAGCAGGCCTAAAACTCGAGTTTAATCCCTCGGGCTAAAAAGTAATTTTTCTTTTTAATTTTTGTCTAAAATCATCAGCCAGTACAAAGCATTCGTTCTCTTACATAAAAACTCGACTTCTTGGTGCTCCGTCAACCTTTTTTTTGAAAATAGAACCGTCTTGGTGATGTTTTATGAAGGTTGATTCTTCCCTTCACGGTAGAATGCGAACTCTTTCGTTGCGGGTTAAATAGAGATTTAAAAAAAAAGATGGTATTGGCGCTAAATCTCTAGAATTTTCTTCATTCCAAATCACAAACTTTTACGTTTAACTTCCTGACTTTTACTTCCAAATTGTGAACGTGAAAAATGTCATCAAGTGATAGTGAAGATGCTAATATGCAAATGGAAGAAAAGGGCAAAGAAATAATTATGAATCTGTTGCCGACAAAATCACGTGGAATATATTTAAAGAGTTACGAAAATTTTATGAAATGGAGAGATGAGAAACGTGTGGATTCTTTTACAGAAGGGGTTTTTCTCACTTATTTTGATGAATTATCGAAAAAATTCAAATCGTCGACTCTTTGGAGCACATATTCAATGTTAAGAATGACCTTACAAACGAGACACGACGTCGATATTAAAAAATATGTAAATTTAACGGCTTTACTGAAGAAATTGTCCACTGGATACAAGGCAAAAAAATCTAAAGTCTTGACGACACAAGAAATCGAAACATTTTTAAATAACGCTCCAAATAAACAATACTTGGCAACAAAGGTAACCTACTACTTATGTACTCAACTCAAACTAAATAAATAGATACCTACCTACATACCTAAATTATGTACCTAGGTTATTACGATTAATAACACACTTATTTTTTTGTTCAACAGGTTGCTTTAATTTATGGAATCAGCGGTGCATGCAGAGGAATAGAGCTTGCTAATATAACGCTAGAAGACGTAGAAACGGATACAAACCTACAAGCTGTGAGTCTGCCGAACACGAAAACAAACAAAGAGCGTAAATTTGTCATCAGTGGAGAATACCTTAATATAGTTAAAGCCTATCAGGAGTTACGTCCCACTAATGTTTCAACGTTTGGATGAATATGTCAACTCAGCTGAAGCCGCACTCAGATCTTAATAATGCACGAAACTCAAGCATGAGTCGAGTCTCTCCAACTTTTACTCCACAACAATCAACTCAAAATATTACACACACATCCCAATCACAGAGAACCGAAATAAAATTGCCCGGGAAAAACATATCACTAAACATTCAAAATTGCTCTAACTGCACATTTAATTTTTAATAAAATTTCTGAAAATTGTCTAATTTTGAATTGTTTTATTTTCTCGCAATCGAAGTGAAAAGTAGAGTGTTTTACTCGGGCCAAAACCACCCATTATAACTCGGTCTTGTCATCCTCCCTCGCTACGCTCGGGAGTATAACAACCTCGTATATAATGGGATGGTTTAGTCCCTTGTAAAACAATCTACTATTATCATGGCTTCATAGAACATATTTTACGGCAAATTACTTTCCGTTAGTTTTATTCCTTGTAGAACACAAATATTTTTATTAAAAATCTCGCTCCATGAAACGATCAACCATGAAGAGAATCCGCGTAACCACATAGAAACACTCGCCAAACATAACCCACGCCTCACGTAGGTACAATAAAACTAAACTTTACAATATATCACGCTCCGTTCAAAGGCTCCAGTAGGAAGAACTAAAATCAAAAGTGATGACATGTCTAAAATTCGCATTTTCTGTAGGAAACTGAAAAAATGCCTAAAGTAGAAGTGGATAAAGTTGATAATAATGATATGAACGCTCAAAAACGTGTAAAGTGAAGTGTTGACAGAACTGAAGATGGTCAACCTGAACTCATTAGTGGTAGTGGTAACATTGGTGGTGATGAAGAATGTGGATGCTGGGAGAGTGCAAGCTGCTGTTAGTTTCTTGTAAGTACGTTTCAAATTCTCCTCTTCTCAGCTGGCAAGCGACCAATCCGTGGCCTGTCAAAATAAGTAAGTATTAAAGTTACTGAAACCTTAAAGGATCGTTCTTTGATTTTAAAGGAATGAGAGTAAGAAAATTGGTATTTGAAAACGCATCCTGCATGTAAAGCTGAACGCGCAACTATGGGCGCTGCCGGCAGGCATTGCCTGCAGTTATCGAATTTCCTCATGGCCTTTTACTGAAATGCCGCGGGTTTCAAAGTGCGCGCGGCATCACGTCTCGTCGCGTCTCGGTGTGATCTGACCAATCCATCCTCAAGAGCTTGTCACCTCGACAACTAGAGAGAGATCGTGATTGGAAAACCAAGAAGAAAGTTTATTCTGTCGACAGTAGGTTAGGATGGAGGAGAAAAGAAGACAAAAACTATAAATAGTAACAGATTTGGAATTATCACTCCGTCACTATCAACTTTCTTAGTAAACGATAGAATCGGAGCTTTTCTTAACGACGCAGTAAGCTGATACCTGGCTGATACAAAAACACTGACATTTATCGCAGTGGGTACACGGGTAAACAGGAATTACCCCTACACCCACCGGTGGGTGAAACCAGTGGGTGCACGGGTCACGGGTCGATTTCTCCTTAGAGTAGCTAACTAAAGGCTTCAAGTCGCTGAAGACGCTCGTGATTCAAGTATTTACTCTACGTATAATTTTGATGCAGTGGGGCCACGAACCTACGATTTTAACTATGACTGGTAGTCCCACTAAGCAGTGGAACCACGAACCCATGATTTCAGGGATAGTGGGACCACGAGTAATAGTGGTACAATCCCAGTGGGACCACGAGTCGCGACCCACTTTTATAACCTTTATCTCTTCCAGAACAAATGCAACATACCAAGAGATGGAGCACAAGGGAGAGACTAGCTTGTCTCTCCGAGACATCCTGCCCATCAAGGCGAAGAACTACGACAAGAACCGCGCGCCGAAACTCCTAGGCCAGCCGACGGTGGTGTACTTTCACGTGACGGTGCTGTCGCTGGACTCCATTAATGAAGAGAGCATGGTAAAATGATCAGCAATGCATATGCTAGCCTAATGGATTTATTTATTTATTCAAACAAGATCATAACATTACAGATATCTCCAAATCGTTATGCCTAGTACATATATACTATATACCGGATATACCGGAGCCTTTGGTATGCTAAAAAAATGCCCAGTGGCTCTCATTATGGGATCCTAATGATCGCCGCAGCGCAGCGCCCTGTCTTCAGCTTGTCGAATCCAGCAGTCTTTCGTTTCGTAGTCATCCCACCTGGCCGGAGAGCGTCCTAGTTAAACTAAAGTCACTCTTTTTTCGTAGCTTTAGGTCTGGTTTACTTGTCTAGACTAAGTTTAAATTTTAACAATAGATTTATGTTTCACGTTTTTATTTTTTTAAACTAACAAACAATGTACCCAGCAATGGGGAAGACGCTGTCTTCTGTAACACAGTTTTTTTAAAGCTAAAACAGAAGGCAGAGCTGCCCAGAACTTTGTCATATTTTTGTGTTTTTCAAAATAAACTTTTTCATTTTTTCATATATTTTTTTTCATATACTTAAAATTATCATTAATATACAGGTAATGAAGTGAAAATTCTTAAGTATAATTCAGCCCGTCGTTTTTCAAGAACGATAATCCTCAGGAATCGTCAGCAGGATTTTCTTCAGACTCAGTAATATCACGCCTTTATGGGGTTGTGAAATCATAAAAAGCCAAGTAATTCTATTTCTATTTCCAGACGTACGTAGCCGACATCTTCCTGGCACAATCCTGGCGCGACCCCCGCCTCCGTCTCCCGGAGAACATGCACGAAGAGTACAGGATACTGGACGTTGAGTGGCTGAATAACATCTGGAGGCCTGACTGCTTTTTCAAGAACGCGAAGAAAGTCACTTTCCATGAGATGAGCATCCCCAACCACTATCTCTGGCTGTACCATGATAAGACGCTGCTGTATATGAGCAAGTGAGTTGATGATGATCTCAGGTCTACAGGAGTCTACCTGTTGCCGTTATCAATATCAAACAAAAATGAAAAAAAAAACACGTTTGTAGTATGGGAGCCCCCTTTCCTCCTATTCTTTTTTAAGTATTTATTAACATCGAATAATAATATAAATAAATACCTATCATCAGTGACAATTTCAACTGTCTAACTAGTATCACGTTTCATGAGAGCCTGGTAACAGACGGTGTAAGACGGACGGACAGCGGAGTCTTAGTAATAGGGTCCCGTTTAACCCTTTGGGTACGGAACCCTAAAAAAAAACTAGGCAATAACTGATGTATGTGGTTAAATGCTCAACTTTACAGTTTCCTCGTTACAGATTGACGCTAGTGTTGTCCTGCGCCATGAAGTTTGAAACCTACCCCCACGATACTCAGAGCTGTTCTATGATGATTGAAAGCTGTAAGTACCTCAATAGCTTTATCTGATGCTATGCCTATAGCAATGGACTCATTGCCTCCCTGACTGAGCGCCATTCAAAATAATTGTGACCTGTGGTCAGCCAACTTGGCTCATCAAGCATCTGCCACTTTGCCAACTTTACGGACACGACAAAACGATTCACAGACTTAGAGATTAGTTTTTTGTCGTGGTTATGTTTACAAACGTTCCACATAGTGTTTTGACTGTGTATCGGTAGGTAGTAGACACTTTTAATTTACCTAATCATTACAATAACATACCGATGTTCAACTTATTGTTTCCAAAAAATCTATAGGCGATTCCTAACCTGTCATAATGAATCAATAGAAGTAGGTACCCTACCTATTGAATTCATTTATATCGTTGTTCTGCAGTGTCCCACACAGTTCACGACCTGGTCTTCATCTGGAACCTGACTGACCCGCTGGTTGTCAACCCTGACATTGAGCTGCCTCAGCTCGACATCGCCAATAACTACACTGCTGACTGTACCATCGAGTATTCTACTGGTAAGCGTAGAATATAATGGTATTAAGGTTGATCTGCGGCAAATAATTTTTCCGCTAGTTTAACTCCTGGTAGAACGCCGAAAACTTCAAAACCACCAATCAATTGTAATCTCGTGCCAACACGAAACGATCAACCTTAATACTTTAGCTAGCAAAATCTAGGTGGCGCTAGCATAAAAGTGAAATCTGTTGTAATTAACCCCTCATCACTACATAGTATAAATAAAACAAAGTCGCTTCCCGCTGTCTGTCCCTATGTATGCTTAGATCTGCGGTTTTTTTTTAATAGATAGAGTGATTCAAGACGAAGGTTTATAAATACATGGGGTCGCTAGTTTTGCAATATAATGAAGTGTTTCTACTTCTAATGAAATTTGAAAATCTGGGAAAATAAAACTACTTATGTACAAACTCTTTTCAGGTAACTTCACGTGCCTAGCCGTGGTATTCAACCTGCGCCGTCGACTCGGCTACCACCTCTTCCACACCTACATACCATCAGCCCTCATCGTTGTCATGTCCTGGATATCCTTCTGGATCAAACCAGAGGCTATTCCTGCCAGGGTGACCTTGGGAGTCACTTCTTTACTGACCTTAGGTAGGTAGTTTAACAAAAAAATCCTGACGATAACTTTCGGCTAGGGAGTTAAGTAGAGTTAATAAATAAATAAATAATGCTGGACAATTCACACAGAATTATCTAGCCCCAAGCTAAGCAAAGCTTGTGTTATGGGTACTAGATAACTGATACACATAATACAATACAATACATAGATAGATATTTTTTACTACACATACAAAACGACCAGAACACCCTGAACAAATATCTGCAGATCGTACAAACATTTTTGCCGAGGTGGGAAACGAACCCGCAACCTCCTTCGCCCACCGCGCCACAGAGGTCATCAAAGAAAAACACACAACGAACACTCATAGAATTCATCTGTCAAAAAACAAACTACATAAATCACTGAGCGGTATGTAGAGGGGACCTAGCCCACACGTGATGCTAGATAACGAACTAGCCTATGGTGAAAATATCAATCTTCATAATTTATTATTATTTTCTATTACTTGACACCGAGTGAATAAGTGATTGAGTGGAGACCGCGCCCTCCGACCAGGTGGGATAACGATTTGCGAAAGACTGCTGGCAGATGCTGGATGCGGCAAGCTGAAGACAGGGCGCTATGCCGCTCATTAGGGGAGACCTATGTCCAGCAGTGGATTAATATAGGCTTATGATGATAATGACTTGACACTGGCAGAATGGTGTCCAACTAGACACATATTGCCATTAACAAAGAATCACCATCATAGACAAACATTTATTGAAATAGAAAGGTCTCTATGACAAGTGACAAAAGCGGTTAAATCGTCCTAGGTTAACTTGTGGAGCATTTATCCCACCTAGTCAACTCTCCCGGACTCCCTATACTTAAGGTTAAGGTTAAGGTGGAAGTACTCCTGTATCCGCATTTGGACTCCGTTTGGTCCATTATGCGTTGTCCATTGTGCTAGCATAGCCAGCCTAACTCCGTCCAGAAGCGCAGAATCTTCCTGGGGTCTTCACAGGCTTCGCGGAGTGACCTCGGCAAGTTGAGGATTTCTGTTCGTTGTGCTGTTATTCCCTCGCATTCCAGGATTACGTGGGCCCTCCCTATACTTATTAATTTACTTATTTTCTGCTCCAGCCACCCAGAACACCCAATCCCAGCAAAGTCTTCCGCCCGTCTCCTACGTGAAAGCCATAGACGTCTGGATGTCGTCTTGCTCTGTCTTTGTCTTCCTTTCTCTCTTTGAGTTCGCGGTGGTGAATAACTACATGGGTCCTGTCGCTACGAAGGCCATGAAGGGGTATTCGGATGAGGATCTTTCTAGAGATCTTGATGCTTTTAAGGTGAGGTTAGGAATAAGGTAAACCCTTGGTTTTATGCAGATCATAGAAACATTTGACCCATTGCAAGCAGAGTCGAACGCGCCGCCGCCTGCTCTGCTTTTTATACGGACCTTTGCCCACTGTAAAAAATCTAAAAATGATCCACCTAAAATAGTGTCGGTTGGTTTGGTGTTTATGGGAAGTTTTTCCCTAGCAGTAAGTGGAAAATAACTTGGAAATGGACCCAGCAAATGGCCTACCTTAAGTTATAAAGGCTAGGTGTCCACCGTACCTATACAATATAGGGCATAATCCTGCAATTTCACCGACCATAGCTATGCTGCTTGGCAGCAGATACAGTAAGATACTAACCTATGGTATAACGTAAATTCTACGCTCTTTCACGAAGAATTCTACCTACTCTACCTACCGAATAAAACCATGGTTCAAAAATCAATAACTTTATTTCTATAAGCTTACAAAAAAGCACTTAGACAAGTCAAATTTTATACATAAACAGCTTTATAAATAGTAATTATCAAACAAGAAACAAAATGTTATTGATTTTGTTCGCTTCAATTTTTTGTCCAGTTCGTAACTAATAATAAAAAAAACATAATTTAACAGTATTGTTGTTTTTTCAGCACATTTTCCCTGCAACAGCTGACCCGCGAGCCAGTACATCCGCCTCTATCCCCCAATACGAAACATTCTGCAACGGGAGGGAGACAGCAGTATACATAGATCGCTTCTCTCGCTTCTTCTTCCCTTTCTCTTTCTTTATACTGAACGTTGTTTATTGGTCTACTTTTCTGTAGGTTTAGTTTAATTTTTAGGACACTTGTAATGTTGTGTTAGATGTAATGTAGGAATAAATAGTTGATGTTTGTGTTTTATATACCTGTTTATATACTTCCTAATATACATTACCTACTTAAAGAAAAAAGGTGAATCAACCTCTGTATAAGTTAGTTTGTGAGTAGGTAGTAAAATAGGTACTAAAATAATAATAAAAACCAAAAACCGCTTTTTGAATGTAATAGACTATATTTAAATAACGTAACTTAATTTATCTTATTTCTCTATTATCTAAAGTACTTAGATATAATTGGTACTTATAAAAGTACCTACCATAAAAGGCAAATTGGGCTAACTAGTTTTTTAATAAAAATAATCAGAATGGTTACAAAATTAATATAAGTCACATTAGTAGTATGACTTGGCATAATAAAAGTAATTTCAGGCTCGAAACCTGCAGTAGGTACCTACCTTAACAGGTCATTTGGATTAAGGCGGGACTGAACCTCTAAGTTCCCATACAAACGTACTATTCGATTCATTTGCAAACTACGTCCCCGATTGTAATGAACTTTTGCATACATAATCGGATAATAGTGATGTTTGTATCGTTTTAGTTTTTGAAAATACATAATCATCATTAAATTAGAGCGAAAGTAATAAAATCGCTTGAAAATAGATAAAAATGAATTTTCGCTCTCACTTTATGATGATAAAGTATTGTGAAAAACTAAAACGATACAAACACAGCTATTACTTATCCGATTATGTATGCAAAATTTCATTAAAATCGGGGACGCAGTTTCCAAATGAATCGAATAGTACGTTTGTATGGGAACTTAGAGGTTCAGGACCTTCTTAAGTTCCTTTTTGCTACAATTAATGTCAACAATAAAAACAAATCAAGGCCCTAAACCCCTAGAGTCGTTAGCACCCCAATCGGGGGTCGGGTTAACGACTATGACAGACGCTGATCAGGGCATAAAAGAGTCTACCGTACTCCAAAACCAAGCTCTGATCAGGCCCCAAGCTAGCTAAATTCTATCAATTACGGTCTCAAAATCAGTGACGCTGGATTTCCTCCCCGTACCATAAATCTTCTGACAGAGATCCAAGAACTGCCAATTATTAAGCTCCATCTCATTATTCCTTACCATATTTCTGTAATCACTGCGTATTTGCAACATCTTCTTCGAGCAAACCACTGGACTCTTATTCAAGATGGCTGACGCTTCTATCCATAGATAACTCCGGTTAAACTTAGGGTTTTTAAACTTGTCTAAGTTACCTAAATACCAGGTTAAGAGGCTTTCTGTCAGCTCGTTAGACCAGTTTTCATCGTCGTCGAAGCTGGGCTTTGTTTGATCGATCAATGCGTTGGTAGAAACCTCCTTTACTATTATTTCGTTTAGGATATCACTCCACTGCGATTTCTGTCCATCGATTTCTCCAGTTACAACATTATAAGCTTGTTTTAGGTAATTAATCTTATTATAAACTGTATTAACTGGTTCGGATATGTGATTCGCTAATTCAGTCCATAGATATGTCTTCTCAAACTTTGGATCAACGAAATCGTCAATATGGTTGAGATAATACACCAACGCGCTATCTACTTTTATCGGGTCCATATAAACATCTAGAAAAGTCTTTTGTATTTTCGCATCTTTTATAGGTGTTATGGAGTAATTCGGTTTAAGTTTCAAAACCTTTTCCAACAGACTATGCAATGGGTTGCTTTTCTTTTTGTTCTCGTCAGAGATCGTGTAAGCATTTTTTAGTTTCTTGAACATCTTTTTGCATTGCGTGTTGGTCTTATTAGGGATTTTCGCAGCAATTTCGTCCCATAACTGTTTCTGTACTATCTTTCTACCTCTGTGTGATCTCATGTAATTTATGTAATGTATGAGGAGTAGTTTCTTTGTGCGTTTTGTCCAGGCTTTCGAGAGTTGCTCAGGGGCCTTCTCTAGGACCGACTCTGTTTCTTGTAGACTTTGGGGTACTGAAGGGTCTTGAATGACGATTTGTGCGTTGGCGATGTCGGAGATTTCCTGGCCTTCTTGTAGCACGATGATGCATTGGTAATCTTCATCTGAAAGATAATAAATTCATTTATAGGATAATTTCTAGTCTTAGCTTTTTGCTTTATAGTGCGTTATATAGCAAAAGAGACACCTCTCGTCATTCGTACTAAACGTTTCTTTAGACAATGAACAGGTATGGATAATCTTATAAGGTTTCCCCTGTAGGTGGAGCTAATACGACGCTTAAGTCGTAAGAAGTCCCAGATATTTTCGACCGATCTCGTTGCTTAGTTGGTTAGAGCGCACCTGTACTGAAGGTGAGGCGCGGGTTCGAATCCTGCCGAAATCGAAATTTTTTGGGATATTATTAAAAAGTTTTCGTAGATAATTTCTATAGTAATAGCAAATTTATACTAGTTAGTTACTTAGTTGGTTAGTTAGTTCGTTAGATAGATAGATAGTACTTTATTGTATCACACAAACACAGAAAACAGTACAGAAATAAATGCTACGAGAAGAAGTACAAAGGCGGTCTTATCGCTATGAGCGAACTCTTTCAGGCGACCTTGGGATGGACTGGACATGTAAGAACAAAAAAGACTAGCTGACCCAGAAAACTTTAAGAAATGAAATAAGTTCCCAAAAATTTCCGGTTTCGGCGGGTAAGCACTATAACGAAAAACCTCAGAAAACTTTGTTCCGTCTTATAATCAGAGATGGTGTCACGAAAAATGTATGAGAAAACGTCTTCATCAATTTTTTTCCTCGTAAAATTCATATTTTTAATTAGTTATTCTGCTATTTGGGACATACAAATCCATCAATCCATCAAATCAAAGATAATTATAATCGGTCCAGCCGCTTTCGACTTATAAATGATGTAACCAACACCACTTTGGAGTAAAGGTTCTAGAAGAGTGTTGGGAGACCATCAACTCGATGGACCGACGACATCGTAGCGGTCGCAGGGAGTCGATGGAAGACGCGGCTCAGGACCGCTATTTGTGACGGAGTATGGAGGAGGCCATGTCCAGCAGTGGACATGCATGGGCTGATATGATGATTTGACCAGCCCACTGCCACTTTAGCTTGCTTAATTCTGAGAGCTCTATCGGCTATGGCTAGGTTAACTAGTAAATACTAGGTCTTACCTCCATGCTCCGCCATACTCTCATCATCCATCTCCAGATGCTCCTCCTCCAAGGTCTCCACCTCCATAGCTTCCTCCTCGTGTGCGTTGGCTGTATAGATCCTATCGAACATGGGGAAATGGGACCAGGATATCTTCACGTCGGGGTTACGGGACTTCATTGTTTTTAGCTTTCTGTAAAAAGGAAAATATAGAGTATAAGGTAGGTATAATACCTATGTGTGGACACTACTATACCAGCTGCCAGCGCGGCGGCCCCGGAGGTGTACCCACTTAACATAATATAAGCTTATGCATTAGTTTTAAGAAATTTATATTTAAATGAGATGGTGGCCAAACGCTTGACCATCAACAATAAAAAAAACATCACCAATAAAAAAAAATAAGCACGTTCATGACCGTTAATGAATGATAGCACTAACTGTCAATATCGTGATATCTAATATGGAACGTAAAATATTATGTGATCGCCATCAGCGCTGTTATCGTAATTCGGAACACACCGCATAATGTTTTAAGTAATATGACATGACATGTTATATGATATGACATGACCTCTATACAAGGTGGCGGCCTGTTACTCGACAAAGGGTTTAAGTAAATAATGATGAATAAATGCACTTACCTATAACATTTCCTAAGTTCCACAAACTTATCCCTACAATTCAACGGAGTCTTCTTCAGTTCAATGGCCAACGGTTCCCATTTTGAAATATCGTTGATATTATTACTGATTTCGTTAAAATTCTTTGAAAAGAACGTAATCATCTGTTTTATTTCTCTCGCTAACCAATCGCTATCCGCTGATATGGCCCCAGACTTGAGTTTATTTTTTACAGCTCTGTAGCCAAAAATTTTCTTGCAAAGCGTGT
The DNA here is from genome assembly GCA_947086465.1 of Eupithecia exiguata. Classification (NCBI taxonomy): domain Eukaryota; kingdom Metazoa; phylum Arthropoda; class Insecta; order Lepidoptera; family Geometridae; genus Eupithecia; species Eupithecia exiguata. The sequence goes on from OX352251.1 coordinate 5,315,770, forward strand.
AGTAAGGCCAGGTTATTAGGGATTTGGGATGAGTGATTTCCTTTTGAACTGTATCAAGGAACGTCTGTTTTAAATGTCGGAATCGGTGAGCGCATTGTGTGGTATTCATATCAATTTCTTTAGCTAGAGGATCCCATATGTCTAGTTTATTTTTGTATAGTTTGAATTTGTCTTTGTTTCTGAGATAGAATTCTAAGATTTTCGTTGACCTTGGATCGGTTCTTGGCGAATTTGAGCTCTTTTCATCTATGGAGGTCTTTGTGGGGGATTCTTCGTCAACGTTTTCTTTGATTGTGACTTTCTTTACTGAAAACAAAAGAAATAACATGTTTAGGCAATACATAATGTCCAATAAATAGCTTCTACGCGCGATATCATGCGGTTTTATTTTCTCGTGCTACTTACCTTGGTACCACGAGAAAATGGGGGTGAGAAAATGGAGATTCTGTTCCAGAATTACATCATCATCATCACTAATATTACATATGCGAAACTTTGGATGTTTGTTACCTCTTCACGCCAAAAATACTGAACAGATCGAGCTGAAATTTTTCATACAGGTACTGCCGTTTGCTAGTTTTTATCTCATAAATCCGTTCCCATGGGATATAAATAACCTTGTCATTATGTTTTAGTTAAATTAAAGTTATATTATGTCTCAGATCTCACTTAGGTACGTTTACTGTTTTTGTTTTTTTATATATATTTATAAGTTGTTAAGTTGAGTAAAAATTTTGTGCACGCTGCGGCGTCCCATAAGTGTGAAAATGAAAACACATAGATTATAAGATTTTGTAGTGTAATATTTAGCCTTCATGTGATTTTCACGTAGGATGCCCTTTTGTAAATAAATAAATAAATAAACCTTAGGCTGTCGCATTAACTGCCCACGCTGATCCCGAGGGACATGTGCGACGTAGGCCATGAAAGTGTTAAACAACGCTTGTGAAACCGCGGGTCGAAACTAGTCTATAAATAAGGAAATGAAAGCCAATCTCTTAGTAAGTTTTAAGACACATTTACTGTATCACATAGACACACAGGAGTCTTAACCTGGACTGGTTAAGATCTGAGACCGCTAGACATTAGGCCTCTTTTAATAAGCGCCATGTTGGCTCTTATCATTAAGGGTAATACCATAATCCCCACAATGCGGGGGATCGCAGTTCGGTGGTGGATCTAACCTGCTGCCTGCCCCCCGGTGGATATCTCTTAGTCGCCTTTTACGACACCCGCGGGAAAACTTGACTGGTATAAATTCCAAGCCAGCACCAATTGGAAATTGCAGTAGAGTGTAATGTAAAATTCAATAAACTATGAAACTTACCACTAATTTTTCCATCGTTTTGTATATTCTCAACATAATATCCAACCATGAAGTTAATATCCATGCCGTAATCGAATACACGATCGAACATGTCAATGTATCTCCAATCTATCTGCAATTCTGGATCATTCTTCTTTTCATCCAAAATAGATTTATACAGTGAAACAAGCTCATCCCACTGTTTCCTACAGCTTCTTACGTTATGCCTGATTTTCGTACTTATAGCCTCCCAGCAAACGAAGTGGCATACGGGATCTTTAAAAGCTTCTAAGTTTTCCTGAGAGAAAAACTTCACTAGACTGTCAATCTGAACTGATTTCCAAATTCCACCTGAATCTTCTGCTTTGAAAAACTCTCTCTTCACATCTTTAGCAATAATGTTGTCTAAAATTATGGCTATAGCATTACGATTCTGCAAACTGTAACCACCTTCTATATAACTCTTGATGTGCTCCTCACGTAGCGAAGTATACTTTTCTTTGCAAGTCTGTGGTTTCTTTTCAATAATACGACCGACTTCTGTCCATAAAAACATGTTTGGTATGGTTGGGTCTTCAAATTCTTCATAGCAATCGAAGAAGTACTTTCCTAGTATTGTTATATGGCTCGAGTTCCAATCATCTTTGTTTTCCACTGGCTTTGTTGACACCGGTGCATTGTCTGTATTGCTAAAGTATTTATTTAGGAACTCGACATCATCATGATAGATTTGGTCGAAGAGGTCCTTATAAGGCCAATTAATTGGAGTTGTACTGTCTTCTTGCTGTTTTAAAAGTAAATTGATGTAATGCTGTTTATAGTTAAGGAAGCGCTTATGCCAGTAGTTTGAATCCTCCCCTTTCCCTAACTCTTGAGTTATGGTCTCCCACAAATCTTTCCTCCAATGGTCTTGCTGGAATTTGTGTTTGTATTTCAAGTAGGATCTAAGCATCTGCTCTACCTTTTCATCTGCATTTCTTGTATTGATCTGTTTGATTACTTTATTTGGCTGACTGATCACCTCTTGCTTCAGCACAGCTATTTTCTTAGTATTTTCCTCTTCTGGCTTAACTGGTGTTGGTGGTTCATTTGGTTTTATATCACCAAAAGCCTGTTGACATAGGTTCAGAAACTCCCATTTCACGTACACACCTCTCTCTGTATAAGCGAGTACTTCACCATACTTAGATTTCAGATCATTCAGCTGAGCTTCGCAGCTTTCTGAATCTTTGCCGATCAGCATGGTTTTGCATGCGACAGTCCAAAGATGTTGCCTCTGTGCTACTCCTGATATAAGAAACGATTGTTTGTTATCGACATAGAATATGAGAAGCCGTTTCATCTCTTCATTGGTCCATTCTGTTAGTTCTCCCTCGTCAACCTCAGCTTGTAGGGAAGATTCATCAATGTAGTCTTCAAGGTTACTAAGTATGTAATTGTCTTGGATTTGTATAGCAGAATTTTCCATGTCAGCATGTTCGACATTTTCCAGTGATGTGACGATGCCTTGCTGGCTTTCTCCATTTTCTAAAATTAGTGAGAACAGTACAATAGTTATAAAAGAGATTGTATTTTAAATCATTATTAGCCAATTTATTATTACGGGAAGATGAGTTGTTTTGATAAAACATTTTGTTAAAAAATATATTATTGTTAGGTATGGCTTACCATCAACATAGTAGAGCAGGATCTCTCCATTATTCTGAACTTCCGTTTTTACCACAATTTGCTCCATTTTGTTTGTTTTTTCTGAAATCAGATGAAGAATTGGATGGAAGACAAAATACACTTGGGAATAGGATTACTCTGAGTCAATGGAGAGTTTTTTAAGAACTTGTATGGTTTTGTTTCAATCTTGTGAATGAGTCCTGCGCACCTGGCTAGTCTCCGTTAAGAAGGGCCCCCTAGTAGCCGAAGTTCGGCTAGTTAGGAGGACAACATTGTTACAATCCCCAACCAACTTAGATCTACCAACAGGAAGTTTCCGAGATGTACCTAAGTACCTAAGTAATAAAGAGAAAACGTAACGCACATAACATTGATTCTGAAGGTGGAAGAAAGAACTCTTGAAACAAGCCCCCTTTACAGACGAGTAGATTTACAGACATTTTTGCGTTTGTTGGTTGCCAAGCCGGCACTATGCTTTGCTTGTGTTGCAAAAGATGCATGCTTTACCGTGAATTCAGGTAGGTTACCTGTTTTCATCACATAGCTTCCTCTTACCTGAGATCTATCCACAAGAAATATAAATACTCCAAGGAGCACATTAACCAGGATAGGTATGCAGGAACAAGAAGCAGTTTTAATATTCTACTCTGAAGTGGCCCAGCTGACCGCACCCGTAGTTGTTGTTCTTTGACCGCGCCAAGCCAGCCAAGCAAAGAAAATTATAAACAAACAAACCTGAAATATTTACTAAAATAGTTTAGGCAAACAATCACACGATCAGAAATATGTAATTTACAAATTAATCAAGATAGAATAGAGGTGAAACCTTGGTGAAACGAACGAACGCCACGCCATTTTCTGAAAATTTCCGAACATGAAATTGCCAAAATCGACGGACAGATTGACTTTGACGTTCATGAACTTTTGACGTTGAAAGCGATTCGAATTCGATTCGCGCGGGAAATTAAAAATGAATTTCCGACTGTATTTCTACAAGTAGCTCCATTGATCTAATATACCGAAGGGGATCTCATTTTTCATTGAGTAGCTCTAGCTAGTATTTAGTTTTGCGACCAATAAACATTTGTTATGAACCCATGCTAAACCTAACTTCGATCCAATCGTCGTGTCGGTCGTTTTGGTTGGAGACACTTGGAGTGTATCACCGTAGTGGTTTTATTCTCTTTGTGTATCACGGAATAATATTACTCACGGAATAGTTGACAGATGTTGATTTTTTTATGGTAACGAAAAGAAAGATACAAAAAAAAAGAAAAAAGAAGGATACAAACCATTATTCGTTTGGTTATAATGTGCGTACAGTGTGCGTGTTGGTATATATATTATTATGGTAACGAAAAAATATTCCGTGGACGGAAGAAATCACCCCCTTGACCATTATGGCGTCCACTATGTCCAGCGTTTTCGTCAAATTACGCGCGTCACGTGTCAACTGAAAAGCATATTTTATTTTTTATATTCATATTTTTTTACCTAGGGATTACCTAATAATTTGAATAAGGTACCTACCTACTTTTCTATAAATTGCTGTGCTGAACCTACTAGGATTTCAAAACATGGGAGTGTATAGGAAGGTACATATTTTCGCAGCTGACTGTACCCTGTGTGGCCTTCAAGAAATATAATAAAAATCACCATGTAGTTACACAAACGCATTTTAATCATGAATACAATACAAATCAGTCATAAATTGTAGTCAACTAAATAAAGTAAAGATGTGGTTGTAAATGGTTAAGAACAAGTAGGTAAGAAGATAAATCTATAGGTTTTATTAACAATGATAAACATTTAAATAGGTACTTGAAGAACTTCTTTATAGTAATAACTAATACTAGGTATGTAAGTAAAGTTTGTTGATAATGGTTAATTCGAAATTATGTAATACTGAGAGTAATGTTACACGGTTTTATACAGGCTGTAACAAAAATGAAGGACCAAACTTGGGGGGGGGGGGTTCAACTTCAATCTCAGAACACGGAAAAAATACGTACATAAAAACAAACTGATCACTACACTAGGCTACTACTGATGCTTGTGCTTTATTGTCATAAAACCGAAGAAAAATACATTTAAGGTACCGCGTACCGCTTCTAAGGCGCGTCACCCGCTCCGATGGTGTCGAGAGAGAGCACAAAGGTGTTTTGTGTTTTACAGGGGGTGTAAACACTTACGTATGCCTTTTTAGGGTTCCGTACCCAAAGGGTAAAAACGGAACCCTATTACTAAGACTCTTGCTTCCGTCTGTCACCAGGCTGTATCTCATGAACCGTGATAGTTAGACAGTTGAAATTTGACAGTTGAAGAAATACATCACAGATAATGTATTTCTTTTGCCGCTTTAACAACATATACTAAAAAAATTAATATTATAAATATTTAAGGGAGTTCCCATACAACAAACGTGTTTTTTTGCCGTTTTTATAGATACTCATAGTACGGAATCCTTCGTGCGCGAGTCCGACTCGCACTTGGCCGGTTTTTTATACATTTTTACGGAAACTAAAATTCGGATTCTTTTTGTGTATTTATCGTGTTCTGTGATCGAAGCTGAACCCGCCCTGAAAGTTTAGTCCTTCATTTTTGTTACACCCTGTATACAGAATGCCCCGCGACATGTGTACTAAGCCGAAAGAGGGTGATTCTGGACCCAGAGAGGATCCACTTGTGTATATTTTTGCACACTGCCCGAAAACGGCGACTTTATTGTTCAAAAAAAGTGAGAAAAATCGGGTTTTGCTCACCATGTTAGAATAAAGGATATTATTTAAATTGTTGTTGAATTCAGAATATTGTACTAGGAATTTATAATGGGAGTCGCACCTCTGTGAGCTGCGCTCATTTTAGCTTATCAAAGGGAAGGCGGATTGAGGGTTTAACCTTCATAGAAAAGTACATTACATTAATTACGCTCGTTCGCGTTTTGAAAGAGGTTTATTTTATAGCATTCTAGCCCTCCATTGCTGACCAAAATGAGTTTCTGACATTATCTTTATAAATTACGATTTTTATTTATGAAAGTAAGTGAATCCTTTGAAATTTCAAAACAATAAGAATAATGTAAGAATACACGAAGAAGTCTTCTCTCAAAAATAGTATAAAAAATTCGGAATTAATAAAATCTTAGAACAAAACTTGATCCCCTCGGGGTCCAGAATCACCCCTTTCCGTTTAATACGCATGTTCCGTGGCACCCTCTATTAAGTTGTTATATAAAGTTCAATCCCTAATTGGTACCATAAACTTATTACGTTCAATATGTATCTAGATTTAGATTTATAATATATTCTTATATTATGTATTCAAGTAGACGAACCTGAGTGTATATAAAATCTAGATTAGTTTTTACCTTAGACGATAAGATTAAATATTTAAGTTAAATATTTTTATGCATGTTAGAATTAAGGTACTTGTACATGATGTTCAGTAGATCGTGTGCCATATGGTAACTGGGGGTAGGTGGAACCAAGTGCAATAGCTTGGTGGCTTTTTAATCCTGAAAAGCCGCTTAGCTATTTTTAAAATTTTTCGTGTTTTTCCGAAGCTTGAACTATTTTGTGCTGTAACTTTTTATACGATGTAAAATGCAAAGCCATATTATTATATGCCATACAATTTTGTTTTGTTTAAAGGGTATTAACGTTATAATTTTAGATGTAATTAAAACAAAATTGTATGGCATGTTACTTTGTACAAAAAAGTTCCAGCACTAAATAGTTCAAATTTCAGATAAAAACGGCAAATCGTAAAAAAATCCTTAAAATACCCGATTAGATTTTCAGGGTTAAAAAATCAGCCAAGCTATGGCATTTTGTTCCACCTACCCCTAGTTACCATATGGCACACGATCTACGGAACATCCTGTATAGACTGGAAAATAAGTGAATTAATATACTTGTTCTAATGTTGTCCGAAATAAATGTATTATTATATTATATAATCATTAATATGCCTAATACAATAATTATGAAAAAAGAATTTTCAATCCAATTCTTTTCAAGTGAAAAATTAATTGTTCAATTCAATTGTAAATACTAGTTTTAATTCAATTCTATTATTTGATTGCAATTTTCTTTGTTAATAATAATGTAATCTACTCTAATAATATTAAAAAGAAAGATTTGTATTTTTGTATGTACAAACTTAAAACTACTGGACCGATTTCAAACATTCTTTTGCCGTTAGAAAGCTACATTATCACTGAGTAACATAGGCTATAGAATATACCCGTGCGAAGCCGGGGCGGACCGCTGGTTTATACTAATATTTTAAATGTGAAAGTGTGTTTGTTTGTTAGTCCTGCCCTTACTAAGCAATCAACAATCGAACGTTTTCAGCATGAAATTTGAGTTTCTCGACTCATCCCACTTTGGTACGAATCCAATGGCACGAGTCGAGAACAATTCGATTTTTTGCATAGAGATAGTTGAAAGGATTAAGAGTAACATAGAATTATTAATATGTACTATTTAACGGGTATTTATCGCAATAAAACACTGTTTTAACCGGATTGATCGCGTATATTTCATATTTTGTTTCTAACCTGACGTTTCCATGGTCACAGGGAGGTCCGAAACGTCAGGTTACAAACAAAATATAAAATATACGCGTTCAATCCGGTTAAAACAGTGTTTTATTATGAGTTCTCGCAAAAATAACCTTAGGGTATTTCTCGCGTTTATTTACCTACTTTTCCCGACGTTTCGACAGGTTTACACACTGTCGTGGTCAGGGGATGACTTAAAATAGGTAAATAAAAGCGATAAACACCCGTTAAATAGTATTAATAATTATGTGTTCAGATCGCGTAAGCTTAAGAGTAACATAGACTTTTTTTTATCCCATAAATCAGTTCCCATGGGATAAAAATAACCTTAAACAACGCGGGCGAAACCGCGAGCAGCAGCTAGTAATACATGAAATCATCTACACTATTAATATAAAGAGGAAAGATTTGTTTGTTTGTTTGAATTGAATAGGCTCCGAAACTACTGGACCGATTTCAAAAATTATTTCACCATTAGGATCCTACACTATCCCTGATGTACTTACATAGGCGGTAGAATATACCCGTTCGAAGCCGGGGTGGGCCGCTGGTAATATAATATAATAATACATTTTTATTAATACTGCTTGGTCTTTGTTTAATTTAATGTAAGTACCTACTTACAATATCTAATGATATGGAAGAGTCGGGGAGACTGTTTTATGCATATGCAGGGATGAAACTGTAAAGATTTTAGTGTATGGTAAAAACTTGGAACTTGTAAATTATTAATTCCTTAAGTGTAGTTTTATCAAAATGAATAGGTACAGATAATTAAGAATGTGTATTTACCTACCTATACTCCAGCCAAATTCGAAGGGAAATGTTTGTAAACAAATCGCCCGTATTTAACCCAAAAATCACTTTTTTGCTGTGTATTTTGATATGCGAACGACGTCAAGTGAATTTTAGTTATTTGTGTCGTGGTTTGTTTACAAACATTGTACATCGAGTTTCGCTGCTGATATTTCAGTTAATATTACTGACAATTATATATCTGAAACTCAACGCAAAACGTGAGAATAAAGGTTTTTTTTGGTATGGTTTGTTTACAAACACTTTACATTGAACTTGGCTGGAGTATAGGTAAATCTATGAATTAAAAAACTTAGCAAATATAGGTAAAATTAATTATAACATCATAAAATAAAACTGTACTTATGAATTCACAGAAAAAAGATTTGTACTAAAATACAGCATGAAATTACATTCACTTACATTTATAATGACTTATTAAACTTACATGACGACGTCAAATAAAATACCTAAATATACGTTATATCGGTAACTGTAAAAATAAAACCATAAACATTTAATGCTTAAAGTAATCATAATAAAATTCATATTAAAATGTCCCGCATTTCAAAATATTCATACAGACAATGTTCTATAACATGTAAACAAGTTCTTACATGGCACTTTAAATTGCACACAATGACACTAAAGCAAAAAGCAAATAAAAATATTACAAATAGGGTAAATTTTTAAAAGCAAACGCGTTTTTTAGTGTTCCGTACCCAAAGGGTAAAAGCGGGACCCTATTACTAAGACTTCGCTGTCCGTCTGTCACCAGGTTGTATCTCATGAACCGTGATAGTTAGACAGTTGAATTTTTCACAGATGATGTATTTCTGTTGCCGCTATGACAACAAATACTAAAAAACAGAATAAAATTAATATTTAAGGGGCTCCCATACAACAAACGCGATTTTTTTGCCGTTTTTATAAATAATGGTACGGAACCCTTCGTGCGTGAGTCCGACTCGCACTTGGCCGGTTTTATTTTATTCTTATACAATTATCCACACTGGTCTCACTAAGCCAGGCCTTCAAGTAACATTTACCTCTTAGGTTTTTGCTATTATAGTGCGTAAATCGTACTGGGGCAATTTACTTCTAAAATTTAAAGATGTCCCAATAAATTTCAATTTCGGCAGGACTCGAACCCGCGCGCCTCACCATCAGTATGTATCAATACCTACGGTATTAACTAATCTGTGCTCCAGTATAGGTACAAAAGAAAGGGATCGCGCTAGCTTTTAAAAATTTTACTCAACAAGGAATCTAAACTTTAAAGTAAGTACATCAAAACATCAACACTAACCTAATTATTATTTAAGTTGATCGCGCATTGATTACTTATGGTTAAAATTTCTACTGAGCCCCGTGTCCGGTTGACGGTAGTATCGAAACGTGATCGTGACGTTTTCTTTTTCTACGGGATTGCAGACTATGCAAATCACATACAAATAACGGTGCATTCCGAATTACGCTAAAATCGATATTATCTCGAACAAGCGTTCCGACAACGATACCGATAATGACGTGATAGACGACGTCATTACATGCGCCATTTTGCGATATCAGCGACCATGCCACAAACCGATATCACTGTGAGCGCCTCTGTCAAAACTGACATTTGGCTTTATTGATGATTGTTATACGTCAAACGGGACGTTCGTTGTCGCGCTCACGGTAATTTGGAACGCGTTTGAGCGCGATGATATCGCTTTTAGAGTACGTCGCGACTCGTGAGCGCGCTGCTGAGTGTTCCGAATAAGATAGCATTCAACTGTCAATATCGTGATATCTAATTTGGAACGCAAAATTACTATGTTTTTTTATTTTTTTTATTGGTGATTGTCAGTTGTTTGGCCACCATCACACTTGAATAAATGATGATGTGGTCTAACATGGAGCACGCTTTCCCAGAAGGAACTTATTCCCCTAGATTTGAAGACTCCAAGATTGTACTCTGGCGGGAAAACAGACGCTGGATCATTCCACTCTTTGGCCGTGATTATTATGAATGTAGAGCAGATTGTTTTGGTTCGACACTGTGGTATTTCGACCAGGTAGGGGTGGTATTTTTTTGTGCGTCTGCTGGTCCTATGGTGGAAGAAGATGGAATAAGATGGAATGGGAGAAGATGGAATAAGGTCGTGCAAGGTGTGATCGCTATCAGCGCTGTAATCGTATTTCGGAATGCACCTTAAGAGACGTCACGATCACGTCTCGAGAATATCGTCCACTGGACTCAGGGTTCTATGGTTACATTATATCAATAAAGATAAAAAAGTTTACTTACCTACAATTAATTATTAGGTGTATGTGATATTTATATCAACGAATTTTTAATCGTTATAATTCTAATTATACTAAGGTCCAATTTCACCGTTGTTCACGTTACAATTATAAAGTAACTATTTATAATAAATAAACGCTTTAAACGAGTTCAGCACATTTTACCGTTACTTAAATTTGATCCGGTTGAAGCGCTAAACCTATAGGTACACTAACCAAACTCAATGTAGAATGTTTGTAAACAAACCGTCCATACATAACCCTAAATTCACTCTGTTGCCGCGTCTCTTTAAACGCAATTTACATTACTTGTCGATTTGAGATCTTTCCTTCATTAAATAATTGCTTATCTGAAAATCGACGCCAAGCAAGTGAGTTTTAGTTATTTGTGTCGTGGTTTGTTTACAAACATTCGACATCGAGATTGGCTGGTGTATAGTTAAAAAGCTGTCATGCATGTTACACAATAGGTACCTATACCGAATTTGAAATTGGTTTTGTAGATCTTACTTTTGGCAGCAAACGGTGAAAGAGGACCTAAGAAGTCAAATTAACCTTTCAATTTAGTAGGTATATAGGTACCCTACCTTTTTTTTTTGTAATAACGGCTGACTCATGTGTCGCTGGACCGTAGCATCAGGCCGTTCGTAGAATGGCTAGGCCGCTTACAAAACGACGCAATGAAGTTAAGAGTCTATGTTACCTGAAATCGCTTAGCGTCAGCGATCATAATCTTGATTGGTCGGATCGGTCGAACACGATTAATTACAACATAAAATTTTCCAAAAAAAATAACTAAATTTCTGCTCTAAACTGTACAAATCGTCGCTATTCAATAAATACTTTCAAATAAACCTTGATACTTTGTACAGTAAACAAAAATAACATAAGGCAGGCGGTGTGTTTTTTAGATTTTCAAAATTAATGTTTTTTTATAATAAGCAAAAGTTTGCTTTTGCACTTACGCCGCTCTGCTTTGTCCCGCTCCTATGAACGTGAAATTCTATGCCTATGTACTACCGTACCGTATCCTATGTACTACCGTACGACGCCATTTTGTGAAAATGCCGATTGTTAAACGATCAACGTTTAACAAGAACGTTAAAATTAACTTAGCCATCTAAAAAAAACATTTTTCGTTTCTGTAATCAACCTAGCTATTCTACAAACGGGCTGATTCTACGATCCGGCGGCGATATATATATTTTATAATCGGTACATTTCCGATTTGTTCGATTTTTATTATTATTAACCTATAATAACTATACTACTAATCATAAATATAAACTCATTTGCAACGATGCTAAGCTCACATTCTATGGCCCGTAAGAAGAAAGCTTTTCAGTTATAGATCTATGCTTGAGTAAGGTTTTATTAAAAAGCCTTACTCAAGCATAGATCGATGACTAAGCTTTCATATTATGGGCTTATAAGTTGGTACGTTTATGCACTAAATTTGTACGGATGAAATTGGTAAAAAGAATTGTACTATTAACAAGGCAGTTACGTGATTTTTCACTATTTGTCTATTGTACTGTTTCAATTCCATATAGCGTTACCCCGACCCTTAGTTAAGGCAGAGATACGAAGTTGCCCTGGGTGGTCACCAAACTCTATTTTCGTATCTCTGCCTAAACTATACAAACTAATATTTTGTTTTGTATAGTTAAGGCAGATATACAGTCATCTGTAGTAGTGTATAGTTATTACAGAGGCATTAAAAAAAGCTTATAGTATTTGGTAAATTTGTTCTGTTCAACGTAATAATAAGATAAGTGGGTCGGGGTAGCGCATAAATATAAGATTTTTTGGTTTGTGACACAAATCGCCAAAGCTTTTAGCAATTATTTCAATGTCTATACTCCGTATACGCGTTTCTTTACTTTGATATAAAGAAATAATGCAATATTTCATAGGCGTCCTCTGCCCGCCAGGAGTCCGGTAACGCTGTCATGGCCTGCGGTCAATAGAATGCTGGTCCAGTAAAAAAAAAATTTTTTTTCACACCTATGTCACACGATTTGACTTCTTTGTCGCAATGATTTTTCTCAATAAATCGTATAATTAGACCTTGTTAACTAAACACTTTAATGCTCTTAACAGTGAAGAAGACAGTAATAAAAATTACTAAAAACGTCAAGTAAATTTTGCAGACATGTTTTTTTTCTGAGGGTGACAGCAAATGTGACGTAAAAAAGAACGACCCAAATCCCGTGGATGCTATCAAGCGATCACTATTTTTATAAAGAAACAGCATCTAGGTATGAAATATTGCATTATTTGATTCAGTCAAATAAAACAAACGCGTGGACGTGGATTTTATGCGTAAGTATAAAATCTACCAGACTACACACTTCTCCTTAGGATTCATTTTGGATCCAAGCGGACATTGGAATTCCTGAGAGAACTCTTTCAAATTCGATATGGGGCCGATCACCCTGTATTTAGCAACAGTGTGGTCATCTTTTTCGATTTGCATCTTCGTAGATTCTTTGGTCATTGCTGAGCACCACACCTGGAATTTTGACACACTTTTTAAATTAAATAGATAAATAATGTTGGACAATTCACACAGCATTGTCTAGCTCCAAGCTAAGCAGAGCTTTTGTTATAGGTACTAGATAACTGATATTCATAATATAATACATAATCATGGTGCCATAGATACCTATTCAAGACAAAAGCATAACAAAATCTTTGGTATGAAATCGAAGTCTTTGTTTGTGTTTTAACAGTTCAACGCACTGCGTAATTTTATTATTTTGAGATAAAAAAACCGTCTTTAAATCCCTTAATTTAACACTGTTTTAAGCTTTGCGGGATAAATAGTAACACAAAAATGTTATTCCCTCGGGAACAACATTTTTGTGGCACCACCTCGGGATTAATCTATAAACAAAGTCAATATTTTTTTTCAAAATCGATCAGTCAGTGACGTTAAATATACGTAAACAAATATACCTACAACCGAACATAGAAATTCCTCCTTTTATCGAAGTCGGTTTCAAATAAACCAAACAATATTTCAAATTTAGGTACCTACCTGTGCAAAAGATATGAAGAAAAGCTGTCGATGATTGTATTGAAGTCCCGGTAATGTCAGATTCACTGCAGCAGTCTTGCTGTAGTCCAGATAAGCGTGGAAAGACGCCTTCAAGCCGCCATTGTCTGCTATATTTTCACCTAAAATACAAACGGTTTTAATAATCGTGCTTCTAATACACAAGCTAATAATGTGACAGTAAGTTTGGTTTAGAAACAACGACGCCGCTTCTACAGAGAAGCTAATATGTGACCATAGGTTTGTTAGGTTTGATTTAGAAACCACCCAAATACATTCATATTTTAAAAGAAGTAATTATTTTGGATGACCACTAGACAGTTTAATTCTGATAGATTGATAGATGAATATGATAGATTTGATAGAGATTGATAGAGAGAATAGGTAGGTCATCATAATCATCTCAGCCTATGTTAGTCTACTGGACGTAGGCCTCCCCCCATGAGCGCCATAGCGCCCTGTCGTCAGTTTGACGATTCCAGCATCTGCCTGCAGTATTTCGCAGGTCGTCATCCCAACTGGCCGGAGGGCGTCCTACACTACGTTTACCGAGTCGTGGTTTAAGGGAATAGGTAGGTAGTTAGGTAAAATTATTAACCTATGTACCTAACACGCAATAGACAAAGATCTTACAAACCTCCTAAAAGAGTCCACAGGTGTTCGGAATGCTGGCTTTTATTTCGCTCAACGAATTAGCATTGCCATTCAACGTGGCAATGCTGCCAGCATTCTGGCCACTCTGCCTTCTGGTGACGGCTTAGATTTTTAGAAAATAGATTTAAGTATAAATATTAGTTATAATTATTTTATTCTGTTATTTTATTTTACCTACCTAAAGTTTGTTTTCCGTTCAAATGTTGACTTTCCATGCTGTATTGGGAGTATTGTTTCTGAATACACTCAGCGCGCTTCTTGAAACGGGCGATAGTCGCGTTATTCCACCATTGGTTTAGGTTACCATACCTGTAAAAAAATTGTGTTAGTCACACGTACTGCAGTAAAACCCGAACTGAAACCCGATGCCATGGGCAGATTAGTAATTGAGTAGTGTTTCGTCTTCTAAGCCAGGTATCTTTTAAAAGGTAGTCAGTTAATCTCCCTTCTCCGCGGCCGCGGCTTTAGAATCGACCTCTCCAACTCAGCCCGTGGATGTCGTAAGAGAAGACTGATGTAGATCTATGAGTGAGTAAGCTTTCATAATACGGGCCTTACTAGCTAAGCTAAACTTTACTCACTCATCTAGCATCAGCCTGCAGTCATTCGCAGGTCATGGCCACCTGGCCGAAAGGCGTCCTACACTACGTTTACCGAGTCGTGGTCTCCACTCAAGAACACCGCTGGGCTAAACCCAGCGGTTACCGGTTCTTCGCGAGATATAGCCACATACATAGACAATATCTTTACATAGGTACGTATGTGGTACTTACATATCATACTCCCTTCCCTGATCATCAAAGGCATGCGTCAACTCGTGTCCCATCACCACGCCCATGGCTCCGTAGTTGACGCTCTTAGGGTTGTCTCCATCATAGAAAGGTAGCTGAAGGATTCCGGCAGGGAAGACGATCTGGTTTTTGGTTGGGGTGTAGTAGGCGTTTACGGTCGATGGGTTCATCCCTGGAAAATATTATGGTTTGAGTTAGTTCAGAAATCATATGAAAACGCACGGAGTGGAAAGATTTCGGGGAGGCCTTAGCCCAGCAGAGGGACGGAATAGGCAGAGAAAAAAAAGTGACATTGAAACGGATTTGAAATAGCTTAGTTATTATTTTATGGGGCTTAAAAAAAGAAAGTATGAATACCTGCTCTCCCCTTATTTGAGTGCTACCTAAATCGAAGTCATTCAGAAAATTTCAGAACACTACCATTATTAATTTTATGCTAGGTATATTACATTCAAATCGATAAATTAATCTCACTAATATTATAAACGTGAAAGTTTAGATGGATGGATGGATAGATAGATGGATGGATGTTTGTTCCTTTATCACGCCAGAACGGCAAAACGGATCTGGATGAAATTTGGCACGGAGATAGATTATAGTCTGGAATAGGACATAGGCTACTTTTTATCCCGAAATTCCTACGGGAACGGGAACTACGCGGGTGAAACCGCGAGGCGCTGCTAGTACTCTTATAAATCTGCTGTTGCTATGTACAATTAAATTAAAACCTGCATGCCATAATCTCTAATTATTTTTGCACACCAATGTATGTTGGTCAAACATGTTGACTCTAAAATAACTATTTGTTACCTTTTTACACGTGTTTTTGCAAATAAATTACTTTTACTTTTACCTCATCTGTACCTAAATGACCAGCCTAAAAAGAATTGTACACTAGTAAACTCACCCCACTTAGTCTTATTAACCGGCCGGTCCAGCTTCTCCAGATCATGCTTCAGACTGAACACGTTGAAAGCGATATTATTCTCGAAATATTCATTCGGTTTGACAGTCAGTTGTGCATATTGCTTGTCTAGCTCTCCTTTGTGAAGGATGTAGTCGGGGAATCCTGGAAATGGGGTGAAAAGTTTTAGTAATCCATCTATCAATCATCATCATCATCAGCCTATGTTAGTCTATTGCTGGACATATACCTCCCCTGAGGGTCCTGAAACATTAGGACACCATGGTGGCGTCACCGGTCGCGCCACCATGTTGTCTCTAGTGTGTAGCTACCAAGCGAGAAACACCAAAACGACACTTCCACCTCACCTGCTGCAGGGCTATTCACGATGGATCGAAATGAAACCGTGACTCGGAATCTAAAAAAGATACGCGCGAAATTCAAATATTTTAGCGGTTTTTAATATTTTCTGCGTTCTGCAAGGAACTAAACTACCAGAAAAGTTTTCCACCAATCGTAGACCTATTTCTATGAACCCATGTTACAATAAAGTATGAAAGAATGGAGCAATAGGTGATATGTTGATTATTACTAATAAATCTCTTTTAATAATAATTGCACCAAAAGTAGCTATAAATCGAAATTTATTTTTTATTTTATATTAAAAAGTTTTCGTAGAAGATTTACCCAGTGCGAGTAACGCACTATAAAGCATAAATCGAAATTTGTCAAAACATAGGTTTATAGAAAATATTTAACTTTTTATGGAATATTTCTTTTCTGGTAGTTTAATTCCTTATCGTTTAATTCCGTATCGCGTGTCTGTTCTAGATTCCGAGTCACGGTTTCATTTCGATCCATCATGAATAGCCCTGCTGGTGGTGGAGTGAGCGAGACGCCAAATAGCTCTACCAACGGGTGATTTGGTTGCCAGCAGCAAATTTGATAATGACATAACGCTATTTGCAGAAATAATGTTACCAGTAGAATATACTATTGAGCCGCCTGAAGAGTCTATAGAGATTCCGCTCTCAACTGGTTATTTTTACCCGACTACCAACAGGGGAGGGTTATGAGGTTAGCACCCTATGTTTGTATGTTTGTATATTTGTATGTTTGTATGTTTGTATATTTGTATGTTTGTATGTTTGTATGTATGTGGCCGATTTCTTTGTTCCCACGTAGCGCTGAAACTACTGGTTCGATTTCAACAAATTATGTATCGATTGATTCGTCTCAATACCCCGATGGTTATAGGCTATAGGATTTAGGGCTCCGACCCCGAATAAGCCTTCAAAAAAGGGTATTAAAGTTTAGGTAGCCGCAGGCTGCAGGCCCCATAGAGAAAAATTACAATACCTACGACCTATTTTCATTTTCAACTCTATGCCTATCAAATATGACCGATACGTCATTCTATTTTGTCAATGTAAATGTTTCAAACTTTTATAACTTTCACGTAGTCGGGTTGTAGTTTTTTAACTTTATCTTGTTACAACTTACCTATCATATCAGTAATAGCATTAGCCTTCTGAATCGCTGCCTTTCTGGTCTCCGCATCCATCCATTCTAAATGCTGAAGGTTGTCTTTGAAAGCCTCCCTGATGTGATCTATCATAACCTCGCCTTGAGTCTTCGCTTCGCCTTGGAATACTTGACGGACGAACATTGCGCCTACCGCAAATCCTGGTAACAAAATCAAGCGTCTGTAGTAACATATACATTTTTTGTCTATCTATCTAATAATTATAATAGCTAAATAATAATTGCAGGACAGGATACTAGTTAGTTTGTTTTAAGAACTTCTTAAAACCTAAACATTTATTTACCCATCTATTGTACATAATGTATTTCCATCTTTCCTGCAATAAAGCTTATTATTATTATCTATCAATACATTTAAGTTAAATTAAAATTAAATTAATTTCTTTTGTTGATTCAAATAGCACGATCCATAGTTAAACCCTAGAAATCGGTCTCTACATATACAGATTGACAGATACACACATTGACAAATTTGCCATTGACGTCAAAATTTTCGACATTTGAGTCAAGACAAGACACATCAACTCTCCAATATTCGAAGCGACACAAATAGTATACTCAATTAGCGATAAAATCTCCGACAAATCGGTGTCTTGCGGTGTTTTGCGATAGAGAGGCGCAAAGATCGGCCTTAAAAATACGAGCGACTTCTTTCAGGCAACTTTAGTATGGATCGGACATAAACAGAACGACAAAGATATGTAACATAACAGAGTGGTCGAAAAACCAACACAGACAGATCCAACAGAATGAACTATTCTGGAAAATCATGCTTCATCATAGGCCATATCTTCACTTTCTCAAGTGCGATGGTGGTCATGCTTCACCACTGCACTATAAAAATAATACTCTTGGTACTAGAATGTACTCACCTAAAGCATTAGTAGTATCCGTAACACAATATCGCCAGGACTCTTCAGTGCCCTCAGAACCAAACAGCGCCTTCCGCAGAATCTTGGTTGCGTCTCGGAACGGCTTCGACAAGTAAGTCGATAGCGAACGAGATACTTGCCACATCATGTAGCTTGTAAGTGTTCTGAAAATAGATTTGGTAAGTATGAGATACAAGAATCTGCGTATAGCTACAGTACAAACATTCTAATTTCGATTTATATAGCATCAATAATATTGATCTTAAAATGGAGCCTTGACTGACCCCGGAACGTCTATTAGGGAAATGTAAAGTCAGTCTACCAAAACCATTTCCGAAGTCAACGAATGACTTAAAAATACTGTATTTTTTATAGAAAAGGTGAACTTACTTTTGGTCTTCTTCAGTCTTGCTGTATTTTTTAATAACTTTGGTAAGGTTTTTAAAATATTCTGGAGCGTAAACCACTATTCTTTCTGATTCTAATACCTGAAATAAAACAAAAAAAATTGTGCTTAGACAAGGCCTCATGCTTTACGCAACAAATTTTTAAGTATTAAGATAAATGACAGAGAAAACTTCAAAGGACTTACAGTCCGATCCACTAGCTTAAATGCATCATTGAAGAACATAGTCCAATTCAAAAAGGGCACCTCTTTCTGCCACTGTCTGATCGTATAAGGGTGGTACAACCCTTCTTCATCCCTCCTATCTTCAGAGGGTGTTGTAATATTAGCCAGTTCAGATTCAAAATCGATGACTTTAGACATTTGAGTTTTAGCTTCTGTTTTGTTTGCGCCGAGGAGTACACAGATTCTTGTCATGTAGTCTAGATATGCGTCTAGGACTTTTTTATGGGCTGTTTTGTTGAGGTAGTTGTCTCTTGTTGGAAGGTTAAGCCCTCCTTGGTCCAGCTGAAAATAGAAATTTGGTTTTACAATACAAAAATGCTTTATTGTACGCCAGAAAATAGTTACTTGTTCAACAAGTGGGCAAAACGATTTGTTGAACGAGCCGATATAAAATCTCGAGCTAGAGAAGCAGTCTAGAGTAGAGTCAGTTTTTTATTTTTTTCGGCGCCTTCCATAGATTATAAAATAACTTTTTACACCATCGACATTTAGTACAATATTCTGAATTCAATTTACTTTTTCAACAAGTTGAATAATATCCTTTATTCCACATGTGAGCAAAACTTGACTTTGCTCACAGTTTTTGAGCAGCAATGTTACCGAACAATTTTCGAGCGAGAGTGGTGAAAAGAATATTACAAAGAGACATTTCGTAAGACAAGTACAAAGGGCAATCTTGGGATGGACAGAATCATGTGAATGGATAAATCCTTGATTTCAAAAATCTCACTATTTGGATCTAAGGTATATGGTAGCATGTTTTATACCAATCAAAGAATTTAAAGGTCAAAATGCTTTAATGGATATAAAACATGTAGTGACTTACAACAATAACATGCGTTGAAGAATTCCTGTCATCTTCAGTCACTGCCCAGTTGAAGAGTCCACCTAAATTGTATCTGGAAACAAAATGCAAAAACCTATGAATAAAGTTGGCAATATGACATTGCAGATTTTAGTTTCAGCAACAAAGAAAATTACAATCAAATAACCCTAAACTGATATTATAAATGTGAAAGTGTGTTTGTTTGTTTGTGTAAAGCCACTTGATTTTGCCCGATCACCAACATCTTCTTCATTCAAAGTACCTACACGTTGCTTAGCTTTTTCGCCTTTATTGTCTAGTATTTCAAATTAATGCCATAGCTGACTAACAACGCCAGCATTTAACTAGCGTTGTTTGTTAGCTGCGTAACTTACGTGTTCTGAACATCTTGCAGCAACTTCTGCAAATCCCATTTCGGCTGCCGCAGCATAGTAGTCGGCAGGATATGCCATCCTCCGAGTTTCTTGATCACCGATACCAAAGGTTTCTCCGCTAGCTTTTCAATGGTTTCATTCTTGTCTATGCATGCGTCGTAGTAGGTCCGAGCTTTGGCCTCCGCGTCACCAGGTTCTAATGTTGAGATGTTTACTTTTTCTGTAAGAGGACGTCTTTCTTTTAGTAGAATGTCTACCAACAAAAGTAGGACATACATAGTCTATGTTAAAACTTGAGATAACGTTAAGATATGTGGTGATAATGATATTTTCGAAGTAAATAAGCATAACATCTTGTGCCTTAGGGATAGTGAAATTGTAGCGGTCGCAGGGAGTCTTTGGGTGGAAGCGGTTCAAGATCAATATTCGTAGTATCGATTGGGGAAGGCCTATGCAGCATTGGACGTATAGGGACTGATGATGATGATGATGATTGGGATAGTGAAAGATAAAGCGGAATTGTAGTAATTTAAAGATAATTTCTGATACCATGAATTTCGTTCCGAAGACCTTGGGTTCAAATATTGACCGCACACCAAAACGTTATTTGCATACGCGTGCTCTCATGGAAAAGGCAAACATCGAACAGATTGCGACCTCTGTCTTTTTCACATTCTGACTCGTACTTTGTAAAGATTTCTTCTCCGTAATTTGAGACAGTTACAGCTAAATCTTGTATTTTCTTTTTGTCACATCCAAAAGAACAAGGAAAAGTCTTATATACATAATAATAAGTATTTTGTTGGTTTCAAAAGCAGCAAATTATCTCCAATTATCGCTACACTGTAAATTTACATCTCAGTTCGTTTATCGCGTTTTTATATGAAGTGCGAATTAGGTCTGAAGCCTGTGTTAGCTTGTTTGGGATTGTTATTCTCGGCTTTTTGTTATTCAGGATTCGAAAGGAGTATTTTGCAAAACATTGTAACTTGTGTTAGGAATGCGAGGAAGGAAAGAATTCGGTACAGATCCAGGCATGATTTGAAACCAATTTCATTATGATCGTAATTCCTAGTAGGTACCTACGTGTAGGTATTACGTACTTTTCGTTTTTTAACATCCATCAACGGATTGTTAGTCTGGTCTACTTACCTACTTTTGAAAGGAGCTTCCTCAAATAGCAAGGTTAAGAGTTTTGTCAAAATCAGACCTTGCAGATTTAAAACAATGAAAGAACCATCGTATCGTTTCAACAAGGTCCTTGATAATTTGCTGGGTTGGCTCTCAAGCTTAGCAGGATGGAAAGGTTTATATTCTTAGTCGTTTAGATACTGACTAGAGGGTAATATACCATTCGCAGCGAGAGATACATTACGCCGTGTGGTTAAATGCATCTCGTTGTTAGTTGCAAGCACCTTCTTTCCCCGTACGGACTGACACGAACGTGAGCTGTGTAACATATTACATTACGCTGTAACCTCTGTAACCTCCGAACCGAACAAAGACTAAAATAGCACACAGATTATTCTTAAGCCGTATACTAAGGCAAAAACACGATAATTAGGTGTTTTAGAACCCATTTTTTATCGGTGTCTCTAATTCGATTAGTAACAAATTCACTATAGTGATTCACATAGTTCAAACCTATTTCTTGGAGGTCCATTAGCTTCGAAAAGCAGTCGAAATAACGATATTAAACGTAAAAACGTATTTACGTGTACAAAATCTGTGATATTTTGTAGGCGCAATACAGTTACACGTCACCTAACCGCAGAGGATCTATTATTTGGTTGATTAGGGCACCACATAGTATACTGAATCAAAGTCAATCACTCTTTGGTGCATATAGGCGCGCGGGCCATAATTTCATTTTTGGGTTACCTATTCATCTTAAAATTTCGGATTTCCATTCGCTTCTACCCACCGTCTGACGTTAGAATATAGACGTAATTTCACATTCACACAACCAAACAACATCTAATTTCAACCACAAACAGTTCTTTCAGGGTGTGTACTGAAGTTATGATCTATTATGGACATATTTGAGTATGTCGTGAGATCATTTCGCGGGTGATAATTGAATGGTTTTCCTGCATTTTTAGAGGCGTCGTGAATTTTGACGAATTGTGAAGTTTAGGTGTAAGTTACGTAGATCTTTGCTATTGTGAATTGTTTTAAGGCATGTGAATTTAAATTTCCGCTTAACAGGTATTTTATGTTAAGAGAATCAATAAGGATCAGTCGAGTCAGAATCTATTATTCCCGTTAGTGGAGACTCGTTAGAGTTAAGACGAGGAATATAAGGCCGGAGTGGAGTTGGTCGCTACGATATCTACAGCTGAAATGAAGTCAATTGACCGTAGCCTACATGAATAAAGAATTTCGTTCCTTTACTCATGTGGTATGACATCAAAAACAACTGTAGTGCCATATGAGTAAAGAAACAGAACAATGACCATAGCCATCATATCTTAAGTCGTTACCTCGACCTCAACTCAACCTAGGCTCAACCTCCAAATGGAATTCGGTATGGTTGATCGTACAAAATTTATCCACTCGAACTTGCCTCACAATTTTTTTATAAAAGCCTCGTCATCATATCAACCACGTCCACTGTTGGTCATAGGCTTCTCCGATAGCTCTGTCCTGAGCCGCTTTCATCCATATCGACTCCCTGCGACCGCTTTAATGTCCTCGGTTCATCGAATGGATGGTCTTCTGACACTCTGTTTCGCTTTACATTGCGGTCGCCACTCGAAAACCTTTACTCCCCTGCGATTATTAGTTCTGTAGTTTTCATCATCATCATAATCAGACCATATTTGTCCACTGCTGGACATAGGCCTCCCCTAACGAGCGCCATAGCGCCCTGTCGTCAGCTTGCCGCATCCAGCATCTGCCAGCAGTCTTTCGCAAATCGTCATCCCACCTGCAGTTTTATGCAGGTTATAAAGCCACTGCCACGTCGGCTTACAAATTCTGACAGCCATGTCAGTGACATTGGTTTTTCTACGGATTACCGTATTCCGGAAAAGTTACTTACCGAGAGCATATCTGATAGTCAGTTGATTCTGCAGTTCGATCTTGCTGAATATCCCCCAGTTGGACTTCCCCTCAGGTATAGGGTTGTTCTTCAGCCATCCCCCACAGGCGAACTCGTAGAAATCATTGCAAGGATCCTGTTTCTCATCCAGGGCTTGGATGACCTGGCTGGCGGTGTAGATGCAGGACTTAGAGAGGCATACTCCTGATCCTGGAATGGAGAGGGTACAAATTATTAAAAAGCATGGTGTGATGATGAGGCACTAAGCTGAGGGTGGACTTAGCAAAAAAGGTGTAAGGATGGGCGTCGGAGGCGAGTGAAACGACAGAAATCCAGATATGTCTACTTTTTATTAGGGAACGTTATTACTTATACCACTGATTAGGTACCTACTGGTTACAATGATTAGTGCATACTTATGTATAAAGTATGTAGTAAGCAGTAACTATTATTAGTTACTGCTTACTACATCTCAAAGGTCAAGTGTGAGTACGGCTTTGCACGCGCTTTTCAAGTAGCCTATATCCGTTCCCAGGATACCATTTACCTCATGCAGATCCGTTCAGCCGTTTACGTGAAAAGGAAACAGACAGACAGACAGATAGACAGACAGACAGAGTTACTTTCTAATTTATTCTAGTAGTACTAGCTTCTGTCCGCGGCTTCGCTCGCGCTTTACCGGGATAAAAAGTAGCCTATGTCCGACCCTGGGATACCGTCTACCTCCCTGCAAAATTTCATTAATATGCGTTTAGCCGTTTAGGCGTGAAAAGGTAACAAACAGACAGAGATACTTTCGAATTTATATTATTAGTATGGATAAGGATATTTGGTGTTTTTATAAAACAGCTTGCTATCTTAATTTTTCTGAAAGGTTCTGGGGTAAAAAGATTTTTTTTGTAAATTAGAAATTGACTTCAACTTAAGGTGGGCCTGAACCTCTAAGCTCCCATACAAACGTACTATTCGATTCATTTAGAAACTACGTTCCCGATTATACTGAAATTTTACATACATAATCGGATAAGAAATAGCTATGTTTGTATCGTTTTAGTTTTTCAAAATACTTTATCATCATAAAGTGAGAGCGAAAATACATTTTTATCCATTTTCAAGCGATTTTATTACTTTCGCTCTCATTTACTGATGATTATGTATTTTTAAAATCTAAAACGATACAAACATCGCTATTTCTTAACCGATTATGTATGCAAAATTTAATCGACAAAACAATCGGGAACGTAGTTTGTAAATGAATCGAAAAGTACGTTTGTATGGGAATTAGAGTTACTGGTTTTCAGCAGACCCCAAAACACCAAATTTCCATTTACAAGTCTCGGTTAGTCCTCTCCTAGACCGAAGTGGCCTGCGGTAGCGGCCAGTACAATTTACTATATTGATTTGATTGTAATAATATTCATCTCTCCCCTCTACGGGTACAGACTAAGCGAGCAAGAGCGAGCGAAGGCTAACGAATGGACGCGAAAGAACCGGTGTGGACGTCTACACCCGTTCTTTAGCGTTATTGCTTGCTTTCGCAATTGACATCACTGCGAAAGCAAGCGAGCCCAAACGACGGCGACGACGGTCTTTTTTCGCCTTCGGCCGTGCTCCGGCGGCTGTCGCTACATCAAAGAAAAATCGAAAAAAGCATCAAAGACAGACGAAGAAGCCTCGAACACAGACGGCGCGTTGCCAGATTATCAATGTTTTACAAGGATCGCTTTGATTCTTGATTCGCTTTTGGATTGTGCGCAAGCTTTGCACGACCTTATCCCATCTTCTCCCTTCCACCATAGGAAACACAGAAAAATACCACCCGTATCTGGTCGATATACCACATTGTCGAACCAAAAAGTTCTGCTCTACATAATAAGCACGGTCAAAGAGTGGAATGAGCCAGCGTCTGTTTTCCCGCCAGAGTAGGTACAATCTTGGGAGTCTTCAAATCCAGGGTGAATGTTCCTTCTGGGAAAGCGTGCTCAATATCGTCATTAATGAAAGAAAATATCCAATAAAAAAAACGAAATTGAACGAATGTACCGATCGCATTCGTTCGCTCTCGCTCGCTCTGTACCGACCATCAGTGGAAAATCTTCGTTTCTATAGAAACGTATCTACGTCCTCAACCTAAGTATCATCTAGTTAGAAACAATCCACAAAGCATTCCTACAAGTGCCCGATACACTTACAAAATACGAACTAGTCTTTGCAGTTTCTACCTTATTCCAACCACATAGAACTCAAATAACATCATTAACTCGCCTTGTTTTTCAGGCTTTTATCCCCTCGACATAGAATTCACATTAACATCGCTCCCAGGGGTAAGTAGGTACAGTCGGATCGATATTCCGAGGTCACGGTCGTAATCTTCAACGCTTAGCTTATCTTGCAATCGCTTTTATGCTTCACTGTACCGGTAATTGATTAGTTTTGCACGTGACTGTACAGTGTAAATAGTAGGATTGGTTCAAATGGGCATGGATCTTGAACCATGATTTATATTTGGCTGTATTCAGCTATCGGCCGGCCATGTCTCACGAAGAACCGATGACCGCTGGGGTAAACGTGTTCTTGAGTGGAAATCACAACACGGTAAACGTAGTGTAGGACGGCCTCCGGCCAGGCGGGATGACGACCTGCAAAAGACTGCAGGCACATTCTCGATGCGTCAAGCTGAAAACAGGACGCTATGGCGATCATTAGGGGAGGCCTATGTCCAGCCGTGGACTAACATAGGCTGATGATGATGATGATGAAGACTGAGAAAAATGGCGGAAGCTTAGAAAGGCTCGAATTAGATATACCCAACGTCGGTTAACAGCTTTTAACAATATATACTACTTGCCCCAAATGAAATATGCCATACTATAAATGTACATAGGTTCGATGATAATGCAATGCTATGGTAATATTGAGCTGGTCTGATGATGGAGACAGAAGGTTTTCAAAATGTGTGGGAAAAATCTAAGAACTGAATTTCAGAGGTATAATATCCTCAATCGATTGAAGTGAAATTTGGCATACATAAGTTCGGTTACAATGCAATGCAATGTCATGGATGGTCGGATGATGGAAGCAGAAGGTGGCCATAGGACCACTAAACGAAACGACTTAAACCCGTCGATTTTGGGTTCGTTGGATTTCGCTTTACAAGCACTTTGGTCCTAGAGGATTCTACAAACTTGTACTCGTAAGTAATTGTTTTTTTTTGTGAATTACCAACAAATTTACGGTTTTCTGATTTTTGCCTTTACTTGTGCTAAAAGACCTTGCTTCTTGCCAAATTTCATATATTTAGGTCAACGGGAAGTAACCTATAGGTTTTGTGTGCCTTTGGAAAATTCAAAAAAATTGAGCATAAACCGCTGTAACTTTTGATGGCCTTGACTTAGAAGTTTGATTTATAACGTGGTTTTAAGAGTTTACGAACCGGAGTATATGATGTGAATTAAAACTCGATACCTCCACGCGTTTCTAAATGACTTAGAAACGCGTTGAGGTATCGAGTTTTAATAAAGAAGTTCAAAATAAAGAGAAAAGAGAATTGACAGACGGGCAACACAGTGATTCTATATATATCTTTTTTCTTTTAGAGGTAAGGAACCCTCAAAAGATGGTACTTTCCACAATTTTTTCTGATATTTTAAATAGTTTTATTTCATTTTTAAAACGAATGGTCTACCTTGCATCGCATAGATTATTATGTTTTTTATTTCAAAGCTTTTTTATAAAGATTACGGAGAAAAAAGGTTTTAATGTAACCCAATTGACGTCAATTCACATACACCCACGCCAACAAACTATAAAGTAGTAAAATACTTAAGTTAATAGTTCTGTGAGCACCTACTTAAATTATAACAGTTGAGTTGATTGGTGGCACGTTCTGCTACGGGCATTTAACATAACAATATTATTTCACGGTACCAACGTTTATCTATGAATTATGTTGTAAATAAATACGTTACGTAACAGTTCTTACGTGACGTGACGTGACGTACCCGGGTTATAGCGGTGTTTCTATTATTTTCTAAAATAGGTATTATATTATCATCATCAGCCTATACTATCACTCGACATTTGTTTTAAAAATTAAAACAAATGTCGAGAGGTAGAATAAATAATAAATAAATAATGCTGGACAATTCACACAGCATTATCCAGCCCCAAGCTAAGCAGAGCTTGTGTTATGGGTACTCGATAACTGATATACATAATATAATACAATACATAGATTATTACCTCTCTACAATTACTTTAATATGAACTTTAAGGTAAGTTTTTTTTTAGTGTCACCATTATGTAAATAAATATCTTTTTTTTTTTTTTTGTTTTTATAGATATTTTTTATTATACAGAAAAACGACCAGAACACCCTGAACAAATGCCTGCAGATTGTACACACATTTGTCCCGAGGCGGGAATCGAACCCGCAATCTCCTGCGTCGCAGGCAGACCTTCGCCCACCGCGCCACAGAGGTCGTCAAATTGATGTAGAAAATTCGACTTTGTCTCGCTCAAACGTAAGTTCTTCACTTTCGATCGAAAATTTTTGTAATTTGCATTACTTTTAGAAACCTGATCATTTTATGCTAGAAGATACGATTCATATAACAAAAAGAAAACACTAAAATTATACAAAAAATATTATAAATCAGTTGTAACTGTTCCGCCCGAAAATTCTCAAACAAAACGTAAAAAAAACATAACTCGAAAACTATGTAAAATTGGCGAACGTACATGGAGTAATTTCAGATACCCTCGGGGGTAAGGCATTAACTTTTTTGACGGACTGTCCGGACGGGCCACCCTGTATCAAATAAAATAAAAAAATGCTAAAATAAATAACCCCCTTTTATGGGCACAAAGATAATCTTGGTACCTAGATAGGAATCATTATCGCCATAAACATCCTGTAAGCTCGCCGGACTAAAATCATTTAACTAATGGACTGTACAAATACTGTCCTTAACCGAATCTGTCTTATCACGAATCTGCTTAATTTTGGGCGTAGCTCAGCGCGACTCCAAGAAATTAAAACGGTCAAGTGCGAGTTAACTCGCACACGGAGAGTTTCGTACCATCTCGTACATAACTATTTTGCAACAGGAACGCTAAAAACCGATAAAAAAATAATTATGTATAGCAAAAAGCCATCATGACGCGATCACCCATCCAAGTACTGACCGCGCTCGACGTTGTTAACTTCAGTGATCGGTAGTCAACTTGGAATGGACATGGAACCCCTTAATTGTTGCATTTTATTCTTTTTATATTTCAACTATCTACCTATTACGATTCAAGAAATACAGTCTCGACAAAAGTAGAGTAAAAATAGTCAAAAAATTAAGTTTTTTAACATGGGAGCCCGTTTAATTATAAAATTGTTTTATTTGTTGCTATAGCAGCAAGATAAATACATAATTAATATGTGAAAATTTCAACTGTCTAACTTTTACAAATCATGAGATACGAGTACCGGTGACACGGGGGTTTTCACCCTTTGGGTACGGAACCCTAGAAAAGCGTATTAATGTGTACAGGACTAGCCACTTTGCAAGCGTCTAGCCGTGGGTCCTATAGACAGTGTTTTGAATATCCCGACTTAACTATATGTCCACGGAAAAAACACCAACGATGAGCTTAATAGGTTCATAAGTAAGTCATCATCATTCCTTACCCCATGATTGTCCACAGCTGGACATAGACGTTCCCTAATAAGCGCCATAGCACCATGTCTTCAGCTAGCCACATCCAGCATCTGCCTGCAATCTTACGCAGGTCGTCATCCCACTTGGTCGGCGTCGTCCTGGCATACGTAGTTAACGTTTGCCGAGTCGCGGTCTCCACTGAAGAACACGTTTACCCCATCGGTTGTTGGTCCTTCGCGAGAAATGGCCGGCTACTGCCACTTCAGCTTGCTAATTCTTAGAGCTATGTCGATTACTTACAACTTTAAGTACGACCACGAGGTACGAGTAAGTCGGTACCAAGACAAATATTTACCGTTCTCTGGTATATAGCAGGGAGGCACTGGTATGTCCTGTTTGTGCGCATGCGTGGAAACGATTATGAAGACTATGAGGAACACGAGGATGATGAACAGGAAACCAGCGCAAATCAACCCGGCTTGCTCCAAACGGCTTCTCTGGTGCCATAGGGAGACTCCCTGCAACAGTATAAAAGAACTTTAAGTACCTCTTGTTCGTGGGCAACCACGTCGTGGCTGTCGGATCTGTGGCATGCCACATTGGTGGTCGCGTGCTGTCAGCCAAATCGAGGTTTTACTTTTATAATCAAAGAATTTTTTCATTGCTATTTATAAGTAAAGCAACGTCCGAATAAATTAATACAAAATTATATCAAATGCGAAAGTTTGTGAAGTGTTTGGGTAAAGAAAACGACAAAACTACTTCATCATCAGCCTATGTTAGTCCACCGCTGGAC
Source organism: Eupithecia exiguata (assembly GCA_947086465.1). Lineage (NCBI taxonomy): Eukaryota > Metazoa > Arthropoda > Insecta > Lepidoptera > Geometridae > Eupithecia > Eupithecia exiguata. Next base: position 5,345,540 of record OX352251.1, read on the forward strand.
ATAGGCCTCCCCAAATGAGCGCCATAGCGCCAAAACTACGTATCCAGATCACAATTTCACATATTTATAAATATAGACCTGGGACATTAAAGCATACATTATAATCCCGGAAAAAGCGCAGCAAAAAAGACCTAGATAGAAAATAGCAATAAATAATTTAATTATATACCGGGAATACCATCATTCGCGATAGAAACTAGCGATAACTGGGATGGCCAACTGTTCTGTTCTACTGGGAGTAGACTAGTTTACAGGAAGGTCTACTGGGGGTAGACCAATCTACAACACGGAAGTATACTGGGAGTAGACCAGTCTACAGGGATGTTCACTGGGAGTAGAACAGTCTACATGAAGGACTACTCGGAGTAGACCAGTCGGACGACCCAGGTATCGCTGGGTTGACGAAGTGGAAACCGATCTCTGCAAACTCGACGCTACTAGCGAGAGACAGCTCAGAACAGAGATGCCTAGAGAAGTCTTGTGTTGGCCAAGATACACTTTGTTTTGGTTCGCTGAACCACCTGCCGGATGGTCAGATGATGTCAAGGTGGTGACTACAGCCAGACTGAGGATGTGGTTTCCAAAGGACATTATACCGATTTTACTGGCTTAATAAACAAAGATGGAATGACATTTATTAGCTACTTAATAGGTGTATGTAATATAGTTGCTATTGTTTGTTTTCTTGGAAAGTTTAAAACGAGCAATACATTAGCGGTCGTAGTTCTCCACAAAAATCATAGGTAATAAAAAATATTGTTTTGCATCTAGTTATTACAATGTTTTTGTGTTCTACTGAGAGATAATCGAACCAAAAAGTTTAACTAATATATTTACTCAAACATAGCATGTAATCTGCTGATTATTTCGACAACCATTTTTGAGCAAAGGCGACCTTTCGGTCCTACCCGAACAGGCGGACAGTAATATATAGTACTAGTGTAGTAATGTATAGTGTGTAGTATGGAGCGTGGTCCTAATATCGGTTGTCTATTTATTTATTTATTTAGTAGTAAGTATATTAATAATATTTATTTATGTATACTTTTTTTTTTTTTTATTTCTTTATTATATTAATGTAGGTCATTGGTCTTTGTAGTTTATGTATTTTAGATTATCTTTGATACACCCCCTGCCTTTCTTAAATTCACAATTCTTTCCATCCAAAGGTTACCTGGAAGAGATCGCTTCTTAGCGATAAGGCCGCCCATTGTACTTATCTTATGTGATGTCTCTTTGTTATGTTATTTTATGGTGTACAATAAAGCATTTTTGTATTGTATTGTATTGTTATCATATCATATCACGCTATTTTTTTTCGTGGCACCCAATTCATATTTAGCAACATATATTTAGATACAGAACACAGTACTTATACAAAAAAAAAATATATCGTGTTAGAGCGTCTGGTGTCTGAGATATTCACAGATGAAAATAACTATTCTCTTATGAATATTTTTTGTATGGGTGTGGTTTTTTCTCCTACAACGCGGGACTACATTTTGTTACATCTTAACGGAGAAGGTTTTGCACGGAATTTTCACCGAATATTTTCATCCATAAATTTTGCAATGGATTTCCGCAAGGTAACGCCTGAATCTATTGTTTTATTTATATGGGCGCATACCCCGAAAAATAGATTTTGGTGGCCACCAAGAGCAACTTCGATTCACTGCCTAAACTAAATGGAATAAAACTATAACAGACGCATTAAAAAAAAGTTTATAATAGGTATCACAAACTGATCGATGGATTTTTGAAATTTTTTGTATAACGGAATAATAAGATAAAGTTGGTGGCGGCGCTAGTTTGACTAGCGTTACCTTCACCCAAACAACCGCCGCGCCCTATTTTATCTTATTATTATGTTGAACAAGGAAATAAAAAAAAAATTGGGCAGTTTGTGATACTAAAGCTTTTTTTTAATGCCTCTGTAATAGTTTTAATTTGTAAAGTTTAGGCTACGATACGAAGTTGCCCATGGTGGCTACCAAATTTTATTTTCGCATCTCTACCTAAACTTTACGTAATATAACTATTCAGAGGCATTTAAAAAAAGTTTATATTAAGTATCACAAAATGCCCATTGAAATTTTTGAAATTTCCTTTGATTAACGTAATAATTAGATAAAATAGGTGGCGGCGCTTTTTCGGTCGGGATAGCGCCTAATAAGGACTTTTCAAAGCAATCCATAAAAAAAAAACAATCACGCTTTTTATATTGACACTAGATGGCGCTGCATAAAAGTCAAGTGTCATAAAATAAACAACGAAATCATCTTCTGTTTCCTCCAGATTTTTGACACTTGAGTTACATACAGCGCCATCTATCTTAGTTTATAGCAACCACTTTTTTGTTTGGAAAGCTCTCATTCCCCAGCCAGCAGCTAAATGCATATTCCACTTGCCAAGTTGTTGCGACTTGTCATTGTCAGAACTGGATCGAACCCATCTCTCCTATTGTATAGCAAATAATTGGTGTTTCCCAAGCCCATTGCATGTTGCTTCTATCTACCTTCAAGGTTATGAGCGTGCGTCACAAAGATGTAAAACTAACGAATACATCGTAGTACCTAGTAAGAAACTGACGGTCTTCTACGTGTAAGAATTTTATTGGGTTGAAGGGTCACATTAAAAGATCAAGCAAAATGTGTAAACACTTAGTTTTATGGTATAACGAACGTAAATGTTCAGATTTAAAAAATAAGATAGGTAGAGAAAAAACATGTAGAAGCCGAGGAATTTAAAGAAAATAAACTGGTTTCTTTTGTAAAAAAAACTGTTTAAATTGAAATGTTCTAAATTATCAGCTACACCACATTATTTTTCACGAATTACATAGCCCGACAGTTGTAAATACTAGTTTTAATTTAATTCTATTATTTGAATGTAACTTTGTTAATAAATGAAGCAACTAATATTATGAAAAAACCGCCTACGAAGCCGCATGCAGGTGCTAGTAGTAATGTATAAAACGTAACAAGCACATACATTTTCGTTTATTCACACGTTGGTAGGTACTTTATACAAAACACATGGCCTGTAGATGTTTGAATCACATCTCTTTTGTTAGACCTACATGCGCAGTTTACGATTGAACGGGGCGTATTACACGGACAATAATATCACAATCCTAGTATCGCAGGGTCACAAGCATTATACAGGATGTTTGGTGGAGGGTTAGACAAACTCGGTGGGTGCGTAGGTGGACCTATTTGTAAAATACAATTTGATGTAGAAGAGCCTGTTTTTTTTTAATCCTGTTTTTTTTTTAAGATTTTCCGAAACTTTAGAACGTTTTCGATTGAAATTTTTATTTGATTTTGGTTTCAAATGTATCTTTCGTCTATTGAAGGCATCATTCATTAAAAAACGAGTAAATAATTAGTAATAAGCTCCCAAAGATAAAAAAATAAAATTATCAAGATTCAAGTCAAGGTCAACTTTGCATCGTTTTAAAAAAAACTAAAAGCGATCGAAGAATTCAAATACTTTTAAAAATTACTCTAATCATCGCTTATTTTTTTATATTTATTAATATAAAAAAATATTTCCAAACCGGTCCATAACAACCGGAGAAATCGACGAAAAAAAATATATCCATCCGAACATAGAACCTGCTCCTCTTTTGTTGTCTGTCTCTTTTGTTGTCGGTTAAAAACCACGTGAGCCCTTCACGGACTTGACCTGTTTTCTCAATCCACTGTAATTATATGACAGACAGACGGACAGACGTTTCCTTATTAGTTTGAGAAACATGCATTATGTATCAAATGGGCACATTGTTAGATCTATTCTTAGATGGGTATTTGCGCACACCATCTGGACTTTTGGACTTGAATGTTGGCCATTTGATTGTAGCTCAGATCAGACTATACATTAAACGGTATATTAACCGACTGCGAATAAGAGGACGTTCTTTGTTCGGCTAAAAAAAGCGAACTAAGTAGTAAGTTAAGTATTTGACGTCCGCCTTGGGACAAATACTGGTACAATCTGCAGGTGTTCCACCGGGTGTTCTGGTCGTTTTCTATGTAATGTATTGTATGATGTATATCAGTTGTCTAGTACCCATAACACAAGCTCTGCTTAGCTTGGGGCTAGATAATGCTGTGTGAATTGTCCAGCATTATTATTATATATTATCATTTATTATATTATCAAAAACGTAATGTAGACGAGTTCAAGCAAAATACTCAAATCGACTAAAATAAACAATGCCCTTAATCTCACTAATATTATAAACGTGAAAGTTTAGATGGATGGATAGATGGATGGATGTTTGTTCCTTTATCACGCCAGAACAGCTGAACGGATCTGGATGAAATTTGGCACAGAGATAGATTATAGTCTGGAATAGAACATAGGCTACTTTTTATCCCGGAATTCCCACGGGAACGGGAACTACGCGGGTGAAACCGCAAGGCGCTGCTAGTAAGACATAAGTACTTACATACTTTCGAACATAAGCCTCCTTCTTGCGCTGTCGGGTAAAACAGTACACAAATTCTATTTTAAATCATAACATATAAATAAACTATTAAAGAAGTGGTAATTAAATGATCATAATTCAAACTAAACATAAACATCATGTCATATTTATAAACGCTTCCTATAACTCAGTTAAGCAATTACAACTCACTTTTATAATTATCTCAAAATTATCTCGTATACGACGTCTAGTCACGAGATAAACAAGTGACGAGATATAAAACGATTATGTAATTTTCTATTCTATATCTTGTCTATTCTTCATCCTTACTGATAGCCGAAGCCCTGTTCAGACCGACGACGAGGTGTTCCTTTTTTACTATCAAAACTATCGTAGTTTGACGAATTCATTACGGATGTAAGCAGGTTAACTACGAACCTTATTTGTGTTGGAAGAACACCAACGTTTCATCCCTTAACGAGGGACTTCTTCAGGGTGAGTGCGGTTCTAGGCGCGCGCGTTCCGCGTCTCTCGCGTCGAGGTATTCCTTACCCATAGCGGTACCGAAACCCAAGCAGATATACATATGTTGGATGGAGAAAGTAATATATTATACTAATAAGGAGTTGCTGATAAGAATTAAGATAGATAGATAATTCTTTATTGTTGGTACAATAAAGACTTGTGTGAAGATTTGTGTGGTCACAAACACAGAAAAACAGTACCTACAGAAATAAAAGTTACAAGATGAAGTACAAAGGCGGGCTATGAGCGATCTCTTCCAGGCAACCTTGGGATGGACTGGACAAGTTAGAACAAAAAAAAATTAAGAAAAAAAAAAAAAAAGAATAAAATAAGAATTAAGGCGCATACCCCAGCCAAACTAGCGCCGCCACCAACTTTATCTTATTATTCCATTAAACAAAGGAAATTTCAAAAATCCATCGCTCAGTTTGTGATACCTATTATAAACTTTTTATTAATGTGTCTGTTATAGTTTTCCATTTAGTTTAGGCAGTGAATCGAAGTTGCCCTTGGTGGCCACCAAAATCTATTTTCGATTCACTGCCTAAACTAAATGGAATAAAATCACCATGTGATAAAAGCCAACAAGGCGATTATCAGAGGGAGGCCTGCGTCCAGCAGTGGACCATTATAGGCTGTTGAGGTGAGGTGAGTTTTAACCGTGGACGAATGCTGACTGGAAGATAGAGTTACAAAGAGCCTTGTGAACTCGACATGACATAGATAACACAGCAGATGCCTAGGTCTGGAATTTAATCAGATCCGTGTTTACATTAGTTTTGCTGCTCTCATGTTTCACTATTCATAATAAGTAAGATAGTTTGAGTTAAACTTTGTATTTGTTGCAAAAAAATATTTTTTCCATATTAGTTGTAATTATTGTATTCTGTTTTTGTAATTTTCTTTAAATAAATATGGGTTATATTTTCTTTAAATAAATATGGGGTATATTTATTTAAAGAAAATTACAAAAACAGAATACAATAATTACAACTAATATGGAAAAAATATTTTTTTGCAACAAATACAAAGTTTAACTCAAGCTATCTTACTTAATAAACATTTAAACTAAAAATAAAGTAAACGTAACCTAAAATACCTTTTTACATAGTTTATAGTTCAGAAAAGAAAATTAACCCTATGACCAAAATTAATAAATAATAAAAAAACCTGAATCCTAATTTTAAGAAGTTGTTATCAACATCCAAACTTCCGAATTTATGATATTAGTATGATGATATAGGTAGCCCATGGAAATGCCACTTGGGAACCCCTGTCTATTATAGTAACAAAAATTTGAAATGGGGAACAATTTTATTATTTTCCTGAATACAGAGTAGTGGAAATTCTCGATATCCGCAAAATTAATTTTACCTTTATAAAAAGATGGATGGACGACTCTGTCGCTCGTTTAATAAGCTAGTTTCCTAAAAAAATTTAATAATTCCGTCAGTTAGATTAACAGAAGATTAGATTGACACGTACTTTTTCTCTTGACACTAAAAAAAAATTAAATACAGCATGTCAAAGTATGCTAAGCCGGGCTCGTGACGTCACAACATCGTTAAAAAGTCGTAGTCGTAGTGACGACACGCAGAACTTTAACATGCTATTTATTATCTTCATAATATTTGTACGAAAAAATACGTGTCAAATATCTTTTGATAATTTAACTAACAGACTTTTTTAGATTTTTTTAGAAAACTAGCCTATTATACAGTATTTATTTTGTGTTCCACTGAAATGTCGCACCATCCGTCGCGGGCCGTGTTGACGGTTTTGAATTTGATGTGTTGACTTAGGGCATGTATAGAGCTATTTGGCGACTCACTCACTTCACCACCTTTTTTTCGAATGGACTAATATGGTGTTGGCCGCAGATGGCCATGACAGCGTTACCGGACTTTCGGCGGGTACGGAAGGCGCCGCCACACCACCGGTAAAGTTAGGTTGGGGCAACACGCACAAGGGCCACCACTTAGGTGCGAACCTCGGCTTGGGCTGTTGCCACTTGCCAGATGCTACGAGAGGGAATTAGGTGTTTCGCCTAGGTGCACGAATGCACCTTTGGGCGGAAGCGGGGAATTCTTGGACCCCCTTCGTGGTATTTAATATGTAGTGGTGTTTGTTGTTAGCTTTTGGTGTTTCTCGCTTGGTAGCTCAAGACACCACGGTGGCGTCACCTAGTGTCCTAGTGACCTTGGGCCCTTAGACTCCATAAGATCCCAATAAGCAATAGGTTAAGTTCAACGACCGTAACAAAGTATCTTTTAATCGCTTCCAAGGTCATGACGTCATCAATCTACGCATCTCTAGACGATGACGTAGGTAAGGTACGGTATAAATTAAATGTGTTTATCAAAACACGTGTAAGGCCAAAACATTACTGTTGATTTAAAAATGGTCAGATAATTTCCATTAAAACTAGAAATAACTTGTTATTTGTCAGAAACATACGTCACTCAAAAATGTTGTGATAATAATATCAATAAATACTTTATTAACAAAGAAAATTACAATCAGAGAATTAAATCAAAACTAGTATTTACAATTGAAACAATTGAGCTAACAGCAGACTGTTGCACACAATCTACAGGTAGCTCAACTGATTCCTAACAATACTAGTCGGAAGCCCCAAGACGCTGGCGGCATTGCCCCGCTGTATGGCAATGCTGATGCGCTGCGCCAGATACTCATCGCCAGCGCTCGGGTCACGCGTCGTTTCGCCCAGACGCTCAGATATTTTTTTAAAAACCCTGATAGCCTCGGTACCCCACGGACCTAGGGTCTCGACTCGATAATTATTGGTTATAATATGCGGGCATAATAAGATCAATTATTGCCGATTCAGGCCGCAAATGTAGGACTCAATTATTGAAATTGAAGGGTAAAATTCATGAATATTATCTTAACAATTCTCTCTATAATACGTCACTCTGGTAATTCCGAACTGAAAAGTTATCTCATATTTCGTAGAGCTCCGTAGACCGTCTACGAAAAGTCAATGCTTTTTGCATCTGTTTTAATTTTAGAGGTTAGTTTTCATAACTTTATTGAAGTAATTAATTTAGTGCTATCAGTCTTTGAAATGAAAATAAGCACTACAAACTAATGCCGGCAACTTTACACATATATGTACATAATAGCCCTGACATTGAACAACACAGAAAAATAACATGAAAATTCTTACCCAAAGAAGAAAAACTAAAAGAAAATTGTTTACCTTTTTAAATCCCTGTGAAACTTCCGGTTTAGGCGCAGTAGTAGTCTCAAAGAGATTCAGCCTAGAGTTCTGAAAGAAATCGTTGCTCGAATTTTCCCGCGAAAACAATTCAGCTGTTGAGCTCTCCCTTGTCAAAGATGGCCGCGCTTTTACGAAGGGATTGTTTCTTGCCCTCTGGTGTTTCAGCCAGTTGAATTTATCTCTCCCAATGCTGTCAGGAGTTGAAGGTGATGGAGATTCTTCTGGTAAAGGTGAAGGGGTGTCAGGAAAGTCGTGGCTAGCCATGATTGTATTGAAACTTTTTGGTAGAATGCGTGTTGGACTAAAGCCAATTTGTACTATGCCCTTTTGAAAATAGAATGTTTTGATTTCACTTTTCGATGCTCACTTTTTTATACGCAACTAATAAGGTATGACGCGGTTATTTAGACATTTTCGAAATTTGAATTGCGGGTTTTATTTCATCATTAGTTTTGTTTATGTTTTTATTTAGCGGAATACATTATGAAGGCCGAATGGGAGACGTCTTTATTTAGCGAGTTCTGGCGCGAGACTAAACATAAATTTAGTATTATACGATTTGTATCAAGCTGCGCTGGCGCCGCTCTCGATAAAGATTATAATAGCGAGATTATGCTAAACACTTATTGAGCTATTATGACGGATTTTCAGAAGTTGCTTAGCATCGAACATTTTCTTTTTGCGGGAAATGAGGTAAACAATCTATTGTCAGAAGTTAAAGGCACAAACCACGAAGAGAGTTATATTAATTCACTTAATTGAAAGTTTGAAACTAAACCACAAGTTCTAAGCTTATGTGTAGTCTAGGTACATTGTGTATTTACATTAACAACCAGGTGGACGTACATATTGCATGAAATAAGTTCCCAAAAATGTTCTATTTCGGCAGGACTCGAACCCGCGCCCCACCCTCAGTACGGGTGTGCTCTATCCAGATAAGTCACGAAATGTTAGTCGGTTTCACCGAAAATCTTTGGGACCTCTTACGGACTATAGCGCCGGTGGCTCCACCTGCAGGGGTAACATTACAGTTTATCCAAACCTGTTCATAGACTAAAGTTACATTTAGTTCGTTTGACGAGAGGTGTTGCCTTTGCTTAATTTTAAGCTTTTTATACCGGTGCTTACCCGCACTCTGGGTATCTGTATGACATGAAATAAGTTCCCAAAAATGTTCGACTGAAACCGTCTGAAAAAAAGATAAAACCGGCCAAGTGCAAGTCGGCAAGCGCACGAAGGGTTCCATACCATTATTTATAAAATATGCAAAAAAATCATGTTTGATGCAACAAACATAATTTTTTGGAGGAGCCCCCTTAAATATTTATTTTATTCTGTTTTTTAGTATTTGTTGTTATAGCGGCAACAGAAATACATCATCTGTGAAAATTTCAATTGTCTAACTATCACGGTTCATGACATACAGCCTGATGACAGACGGACAGCGAAGTCTTAGTAATAGGGTCCCGTTTTTACTCTTTGGGTACGGAATCCTAAAAAACTACCGTATTCGACGCAAGGTCTGATGTATAAAGCGACTGGACTATAAATGAATGCCTGAAACCTTTGAAAAATTACTGTGATAAGATGTTTCTATAAATTCCTAAACAATATACAGTTACTTTTGCTTGTTTCAGTTGCTAAGCCTTTTATGATTTCTTCTGAATCACTTTACATCTTGGGCGCTTTCAGATGATAGATTTTATGCAAACTAATTTATGTATGTATTTATGTACATAGTGAGATCGTTTCCAGGGTCGAATATGTAAATTCAATGTCGGGCATGTGTCTATTTTTATAAACCCAAGTGGGTAGGAGGACATGGATTAGGTATTCATAAAGGTTGCTTCGACGTTTCTTTACTTTAATATTTTATCTACAACAATGATCAAAACGACCGGGGAGAGGTGAGCCGCAGGACCAACAGACGACAAATGTGGTGCGGGCAAAGGTCCGCGCAGCAGGAGGTTGCGGGTTCGATTCTCGGGACAAATGTGTGTACGATCTGCAGATATTTGTTGATGGTGTTCTGATCGTTTTCTTTGTATAATAAAAAATATTTATGTATTGTATTATATTATGTATATCAGTTATCTAGTACCCATAACTCACGCTCTGCTTAGCTTGGGGCTAGATAATGCTGTGTGAATTATCCAGCATTAATATTATTATTCAGAGGCACGGGAATGTAACAGTGTTATTTTACGTGTACCTATTCTTAATTTTTTTTTGTAATAATACATGACACGGGTTTTAATTAAACCGCAAGTAAAAACATTCGTGAAATACTTTACAATCCCACTATATATATAATATTATAAATGTGAAAGTTTGGATGGATGGATGTTTGTTACTCAATCACGCCAGAACGGCTGAACGGATCTAGATGAAATTTGGCACAGAGATAGATTATAGTCTGGAATAGTGCATAGGCTACTTTTTATCCCGGAATTATCACGGGAACTACAAGGGTGATACCGCGAGGCGCTGCTAGTGTTAAGTAATGCGAATACTTAATGTGTTCACATTTTTTTTTTAGTTATTTCTTTCAGTTACTTTTTCTTCTTGGCTGTACAAGTAACTTAGTACACTTGTTACGTGGCACCTTGTACAGCCAGTAGTTAAACGTAATGGAATGATCCCAAGACAATGTTTTCACTAAAAACTAAATAAATAGACGTTGCTAATGAACAGGTTGCGATGTCTGTCTGTCCGTCATTGAATTGGTTCGGCAAACTTTACTCTGTCCATAAACTGGGCTGTATGAACTTCAGTTTAGTGATGGTATACGGAAATAGACAATTTAGGTTCAAAAACGTTAGGTACAGCTTACGTATATACAAAAAATCTAAATGCTTGCCATTAAAGTAGGTACTACTAAACGAGCTCGTCCCGCGCAGCCTCCCCCCCCCCCCCCCCCCCATCCTCCCCCGCTGTCATCAAGTTGCTACTTTTTTTAGGGTTCCGTACCTCAAAAGGAAAACAGGAACCCTTAAAGGATCATCTTGGTTGCCGTCTGTCAACCCTCTTTTCTCAGAAACGCGTCGAGTTGAAATTCACAGCATATACTCAGGTTCGTAACCTCTTGGAGCCGCAATATAAATCAAACTTCAAAGTCAACGCGATTAAAAGTTACAGCCGTTAATGCCTATTTTTTTCCCTAGTGAATCACATGCACATAAAACCTGTAGGATCTTCCAGTTGACCTAGAATCATGAAATTTGGCAAGAAGCAACTTCTTATAGCACAAGTGAAGGAAAAAATCTAAAAACAGTAAATGTATTGTCAATTCACAAAAAAAAGTTTGATTACTTACGTTACGAGTACAAATTTGTACGGAACCGTTATGATGCGCGAGTCCAACTCGCACTTGATGTTTTATTATTTTGTTTGGTATAGCTTCTCTATTACGTAGACGGTTGTACTTTTAACTCGAGGATGCTTGCAAAAATGTTCAGTTTGGACGAGATTTCAACTCAGTGTCCCCCTCTAGCACAGGGATTGTTGTCTAGGGTAGAATAGAGAAAAATTACGTCACTTCGTCATCCAATGCGTAAATTACTTGAAATGCATTCCATCAACTTCAATAATGTACGCAATGTATGGCGATGCAATGTCATTATTGTCTATTCTACCCTAGACAACTATCCCCGTGCTAGGGGGGCTACCGAGCAGGAAAAGGGATTAGAAGGAATTTCGTATGGAGGGTAACATAACATCTGATTTATTTTTCAAAATCAAAAATTCAAAATTCAAAGTGCTTTATTTCCTTTAGACCTTACAGGACTCTTGGACACATCACAAAACTCAGATTACATAAGTAAAACTAGGAAATAAAGTGATCACTTTGATTTTTTGTCCACTTCAATCTTTTTAAGGTAAGTAAAGAAGCGAACAAGAAACCTTTACCTTGTTAGAATGTTAGTTTTCGAGTTGGAGCAAAACTCGTCCCATTAAGCTTTTTTATCCTCTAGATAATCTGATATTTTATAGTAGGCCTTTTTACAAAGGATGTGTTTAACAATTTGTTTGAATTTATTTATTGACAATTTTTGCAACTCACTTGGAGTTTTGTTGTAGAAGCGTATACATTGCCCTTTAAAAGATACGTTTATCAAAATTCAAAATTTCATAACTTTATTTCTTTAGGCTTACAAAATAAGCACTTAGACAAGTCAAATTTTATACATCAAACTTATCACGGAGCTTAGGGGAGGCCTATGTCCGGCAGTGGACTAACATAGGTTGATGATGATGATGATGATGACGAGGATAGCTTGCATGCAAGTCATTGAAATTAGGGCCAAAAACCGAAATAAGGGAGAAAAATTCAATTTGTATGCTGACGAATTCAAAATTGAGAAACAACATATTCGTTTGAAATTCAATTTTAAAGTTCAAAACGCTTGCTGAAGCTTTTAACATACACTAACAACCCAATTAACCCAGTCATTGTCCATCAAAACTTTGAACAAACAACTCATAAACCTACCAAGCAATCAATTTATAAAACTATTCAGCTAACCCATGTCCTGTCCATAACTGGTCTATAAATAGAACAAAACCGGCCGAACAAAGGCCCTTACTGACCGAACAACGCCTGCAGGAAATTGATAGCAACATTGTAACGGTATTGTAGCAATATTGCAGGCGCCAACGGATTGGCCTAATTTCTGTTGAGTTGAATTTGACTGAGTTGGCCATTGTTTGCGATAATGAAAATTATGTTATTTATTGAATAGGTACAATAATAGATAAATAAGCGCCTGCAATATTGCTACAATTACAACGTTGCTATCAATTTCCGGCAGGCATCAGTCTTTACTATAAACATCAGTTTTTACTACAAACGGACGAGGGTTATGACTTTATGAGGTTGGCACTCTATGTATCTTTGAATTTAAGGCCGAATATAAAAAAGCAATATATTGTCGACAACTATTATTAAAAAAAAACGCACTTAGACCATTATTGTAATAACCAGCTTGTTTTAAGTAATAGGGTATTGTCCCAATTTTTTCGCGAATTACGCAAAACCGACCTTATAATGACAATGGAAAGCTCTTTGAATGGGCAACATCATTTGCAATTGTGTGGCGAAGGCCATTAAAACGGCTTTTGTTGGCTTTTAATTGGATCTCGTTATGGTACCCTATAACGAGATCCAAATAAAAGCCAACAAAAGCCGGGTGAGGAAGCTCCCGTTGGTGCGAAGCGCAGACTGGCCTCCTTTCGTAGACCATTCATTTTTCCCTTTTATATAGGTTAAGATATCCTCTGCTTAGACCTACCATATGGTACCGGATGTGGGTACCCCCGGAGCGGACCCCTTCGTTCAGCTGGATGGAGCTGACGCTGCCGGCATCCTCGTCCATGAATCCTGTCTTCTTGTAGCGAGCCATCTGCAAGAAATAATGCTGGATAATTAATTCACTCAGCATGACCTAGCCCTATGTTAAGCAGCTGTTCTGATATGCCCAAAGGTGTTGCTCATAAATTGGTTAATATAAGGATGAAAATATTTAGTAACAATTCCGCGAAAAAACCTTCTCCGATAACTTCTAGCAAAATGTAGTCCGCGTTGTAGAAAACGACACCAACTACAAAATGAAAAAATACCTATCAAAGCTAGACGTCAACTAGTTTCGTCTCTCCACGAGACATCATCAGGACACCACAATACTAGAGCGCCAAGCAACAACGGCAGAGTCCCACCAGAGATGTTGCCACTCCGAGCTTGCACTTGGCGCGCGGAGCTCGGAGAGGCATTAAAAATGGCCTTTAATAGGTAATACCTATTAAAGGCCTTTTTTAATGCCTCTGTAATAGTTTTATTTTGTAGAGTTTAATAGGCAGAGATGTGAAAATAGAGTTTGGTGGTCACAAAGGGCAACTTCGTAGCTATTTGTATCTTCTTTTTCTATATCTATAGGTATCACAAACTGCCGAATTAAAATTTTCGAAATTTCTTTGGTTGAACGTAATAATAAACAAAATAGGTGGCGACGCTATTTGGGTCGGGGAAGCACCTATAATAATAATAATAATAAAAACATTTATTTCAGGCAACGTTAGTCTAGTACAGGATGTAACATACTTAAAAACTACGGCCCATATAAAATATATACCTTATTCTAACATACATAAAATATATATACCTATTTACTCCCACGTAGAGTCCTACGATCTTGTAGAGTGAGAATTCTTTAACAATACTTACAGTTTTTATTTCATCTAAGCAGACCGTATCTTCGGCACAATAGCTGTTCGCGGCGGCTTTCTTTGATCATCCCTTTAATTAACGCCGCTCTACCTATTCCATACAATATTTTAATTACTTTGAATATAATGTAGAGAAACTATTATTTTGACGAACTTACTGTCTTAAACTCTTCAGTTCAGTCCCACGCATAAAACTAGTCTGAGAACGCTTATATCGCCAAAAAATTAATAATATAGGATATAACTTTAAGCCAGATTTATTTGTATTTGAAAAAAAAAACACAATGAATGGGCCTGATCGGGCCACGTAAAAAAATGATGGTGGCTATTATAAAAATGCTACTCTGCAGGTAAACACCTTCACTATCCAGCCTTGGCAGTGCAACCGACCCGTAGGGCAGGCTGTCACGACGTAGTGCTGCAGATGAACATGTGGGTCTTGGGCCATGATACTTCTTAAGATCAGACAAAGTAGGTAATATTTGTAATACCCAGATACGAGTCTGTAATATTTCTGACAATATATTCGGTACTTAGTCTATGGTAGGTAGGTATCTCTATCACTTTCTTCAAACCACGGAATAGGTTAGTAGACCCATCTAATTTGGTCTATCATAGTTCGCGCGTGGTCACAGAGGCGTTATGATTACACTGAAAGGGTTAAATGTAAGGATATTCCCATCTTTTGAGGTTATACTTAGCGTCGTTTAGTATCTTGAGATGTGTCTAAAAAGATTCTGGGTCTTTTTATATAAATTTGTCTTTATTTTGTAAAAATAATCGTGTGTATTTTCAATACAATTTATCCTTTTATCAAAGTAGAATACGTGTTAACAAGTTTCAATCAAAAGGTAACAATAAAAAAGTAGAATTCCAAAACCAAACCATCGACAAAAGAAACTCGAATTTCAAAAATCGTCTGACAACAAGCTACTGCTTGGCGAGACGTTGTGTATGGGACATGTTTCTTGGTTCAGACCACAGCCACTTGGGCTTTTAGAGTTATCCATTTTAGGCCTATTGTTCACTAACAAGTCGGTCATTGCGATGTTTGATTTTGTTTTGCTCCAAACTCAAAATGCTTATTGTCTTTAAGCTTTACATGACTCTTGGATACGATACGTCCGATATTTCAACACATAAAGTAATTCTGCAGAGGCCTAATTCTTCACCATAACAATGGTGTCGTCTCTTAATTCGCCTTTGATGAAAGAAACTACAGATGGAGAAACGGATAGCCATGACAGCGTTACCAGACTTAGGTGTTTTTCCGAGAAAAATTAAGTATTTTTTTTTAAGTTTTTTGTTGATTTAAGTTACACGTAACCTATAAATTGTTTACCTAGTTGAGTAAAAAGTTTTGTGTACGAGTGGCGTCCCCAAAATATGGAAAAGTATATCAATCTGTCTTACAGCAGAGTCCGTTTAGTAGGTACGACTTCGCAGTCAAACACCAACCGTTTATAGTGATGTAAGTATAAGCATATGTTTGGTTTGCCAAAAAAGTTGCAGCGAGCGGCGTCCCCAAAATATGGAAACACATTGTTATTATGATTCCGCAATGTATTATTATAAGCCCCTGATGAATTCACACAGAGGCGCTTTTTTTGTCCTAACCTATGTTGTTCATCTGCTGGGCAAAGATCTCCCCCAAACTTTTCCAAGAGTCGCTTTCGTTGGCGGTCCCACCAGTCTACCAATATAAAAAATAAAATAAAAAAATTGGCCTATTTGCTTTTCCAGATCGTAAACTACAGTATGCTAAACTTCACCCCGATCCGTTCAGTAGTTTTAACGTTGTTTGGACACAAATCCAAATATTCACAAGATGCAGAAAGCTTTTCTTAATATTTTTTATAGTTCAGTAAATTTCAATATTGTCTATGTAATTTCCACTAGCACAGTTTCTTTTCGCACTATTTTAGTTTATTCACAAAGAATAATTAAAATTGGTTCATTAAAACCGTCACTGTGTAAGACGTGACTGGACTTCATTGAACTATGGACACTGAAACTCGAGTGAAGACAGGGTGCCACAAAATATGTGTACTAAGCCGAAAGTGGTGATTCTGGACCCCGGGGGGAACAATTTTAGTTCTACGTTTATTGAATTAAGTGAGAGATCTTTATTTACAACGAAAATTACAATCAAATAATAGAAACAAAGTAGAATTAGTATTTACAATAATTAATTAATAGTTATTTTATTTATTGAATTTAGAACTTTTTTAAATAAAAATATTCCAAATAAAAACAAAACACAAGTGGAATCACCCCCTTTCGGCTTAGTACACATGTTACGTGGCACCCTGTATTTAAGGTATTTATCCTGTAGATAACTTAGCTATAAGAGGAAATCCTTGTCTTCCCTATATTGAACCTAAGGATATTGACGATGACGACGTTTGTGACGCAGCGTGTGTAGGTCCGCCTACGACGCAGGAGGTTTGATTTCCGCCCGCTGACAAATATTTGTAAAATACAATAATTAATTATATGTAACGAAAACTGCGAAAAAAAGTGTGAAAACTTTCAAAGCCAAATATTGTATCGAATAGAGCTCCTGCACTTTGCTCCAAATGATGCCAGTTGCGTATAAATAATTATTTACTTTTGTAACCCGTTTGTTTCAAAAATTTGTATAGAGATCTAGAACAGCGCTAAATCTGTTTTAATACTCTCTTCCATAACTCTACATACAGCAAAATTCCCATTTCGTATTCCGTTTCAGATCTATAAAATCCATATTTAATATCCACTAGCCGGAGATAAAGTGCAACAGCATCCCGCAAAGGTATAAAGTTTCCAGGATTTCCGCATTATACTCTGCAGTTTTGCAACAGATGGAATATAGGATCAACTGTTATGAAGTTTATCATCACATCACCAAAAAATCATAGTAGTTATCAATGACAAGATGATTTTTTCAATGAAAAAATATTGAAACTAGTTTAATAATTATAGTTTACACAGTAAATCAATCTGTCTTGCTTTTCATCACTGAAAAATGCGTATAACGCTGCAGGCAGAAGCAAGTAGCAAATAAAACCACAACCAAAATACTATTTTATGCTATTGAATATACTGATTCTAAAAAAAAGTCTATTAGACACTTATTCTAAAAAAAAACCGACTGCTTTTCGTTTAAGCTATCACAATGATATATTTTTTTCTCATTTAATGACTTATTGATCCTTATTTGTCACTAGTATAAGTTTTCTAGGTTAGTTTGAATAGAGTCAGTTGTGTTACTAGTTACGTAAGTCTGTAAATCAACTTATTTGAATAAAATATTTCATTTTCATTTCATTTCAATCTATTGTAAACAATTCTTACGGACGAGGTGATGGAGATTTCGTACGCGAAACACGACGCCCACCTAACTTCGTTACCCGATAGTTAATATTCTGACTTCATTAAGGTTAAATCTAGTTCATCCATTTTCCATTTCCCAGATTGATAGACCCGCCTGGCAACAAAATTTCGAGTGCAAAGAGGCATACTGTACCTCGTGCCTATATCTAGGTCACTCTTCACTCCCAGGCTCGTACACTGACCTATAAAAGTGCCACGGAAAGCACTGACCGAGAGCGACTTATTAAATATTTTTCAGTGAGGATTTTCTTACTTATTTGTCTGTAGATAGGTTTTACCTCGGTTAAGTCTACTGAGAACAGCATGTTAGATTATAAACGATTTAAAATCATCGATAAATTAGAGATAATCAGAGATTCCGTTACAATTTTCGTTGAAACTTGAGCTGTTTAAAGTATTCTGAACAAAGCTAGGAGCCATCAACGTTTTTTGATATTTCTTGCGTTTATCTCTTACAGGAGAAAAACTTTATAATAACCATTGATTGTATTAAACAGAGCAAGGTACCAAGGCTTAAAACTAAACTGCTTCGTTTTATCTTTAGAACATGAGGGGAGAGGGGTCAGAGAAGACCCCCTTTCTCCTTAACTGGGGTATATTTAAAACCGTTTCAAAATTTTCCAAGTAATTTATATAAAAAATATAAAATTCGAAGCATAAAAATTGGTCCCCTCGGGGTTCAGACTCACCCCCCCACCCTCGGCTTAGTACTCATGTTCTATGGCACCCTGTATATCAACAGGCCTGATTTTTTTATGAATGTTATTTTATTTTGTTTATAATTTATCTCTTAATTAATCCTAACCGTTTTTTTTAACGGCTAGGTGTGTTATGTTTTTCGAGTGTTTCTTTCTTCGTTGGCGGAGACTCATTAAATTACATAAAAGCATCAAAAGCGATTTAGATCAAAACACTCGTCCTAGATTATGTATACGGTATGTAGCAAAATTTTCTTTGGCCATTTTTTTTATTTGACGCAAAAAAAGTGTAAGTGAGGACCGTGTCGAGTTTTTTGTACCCAAGTAGGTACAAAAAACTCGACACGGTCCTCAATCAAGTAATCAATTATAAACTACCTAAGTAGGTAGTTTATAATTGATTACTTTATTAACAAAGAAAATTACAATCAAATAGAATTAAATTAAAACTAGTATTTAGAATTGAAACAACTGAGCTAACTGAAGACTGTTGTAAATAATCTACAGGTAGCAAAACTGATGCCTATCAATACCAGTCAGAAGCGTGCCCAAAACGCTGGCTGTATTGCCATGCTGTACGTATTGCCATGCTGTACGTACATAATTATGTATTTATCACTTGTTTGAGACTCATCCATGCTGGCTCATAGCTGAAATATTCACAGAACTAATTCTCCACTTACACAAAGCATATTTTTAGCATCGCCATGACATTGACCGCGATTTTTATCAATATAATGTAAACAAAACCAAAGCCTTCGATAAAAGATAGTAAGTAACATTAGCTCTATGTAGCTATGTATTAGAGATAGCGGGGCCTCTGCTATGCTAATGCGATGCTATCATCCTGCTGCCATCAGGTAGTTTCACCATAGATTAATGAAAATTATCGATAATCAATACCCATTTTTTTTTAATTGGCTTTGGGTGGCTTTGATGTCACTGCGGCCATGATAGACCTATTGTGATCGCCACTTTATACGTTCACCCCTGAAGCTGCGGCGTTCATAATTCGCCACTGACCCTTGCAGCTGCTAAGAACTGTAGAATCAATACCCATACAAAGTTGCGTTTCTCGGAAAAAACTGAAGGGTCGTGGGACGGCAGTCCTACACAACCGCACAGAGGTAATGCGCAGGACCAACGGCTTATCGCTTCATTGCCCATGACGCACGAGTCTAGGTAGACCAGCGACATACACCTCATACCTACATAGATACCTGCATATTATTTATTATACATAGAAAACATCCAGAACTCTCTGTACATAATATCTGCAGATCGTAAAAACATTCAGGGAATACAGCGGGGCAATGCAGCTAGCGTCTTGGGCACGCTTCCGACTGGTATTGATATGGATCAGTTGAGCTACTTGTAGATTGTTTGCAACAACAGTTAGCTCAATTGTTTCCATTGTAAATACTAGTTTTAATTTAATTCTATTATTTGATTGTAATTTAATAAATTCAGGGAATCGAACCCGCAACCTCCTGCGTCGAAGGTTGATTGCCACTTCTTCCAGACATCTTCAAAGATTCTTTCAGTGAGTTGACGCAGACCTACGAGGTACTCCTTCTGATCGTCGTCGCGTCGCACCGCAGAGAATGGGCAGTGGATGGGTTTATACGCTTTTCGAGGAACCACCGGGGTGTAACCATGCCGACTCCTGACTCCGGGATATACTCGTATTATAGATTTTTCTTGCTAGAAAAATTTCAATAACAATTTTGACCTGACGACCCCAGGGGGGCCTGGGAACTGATTTATTTATGTTATTTATGAAATCAAAAGTTTTAGAGTTGTTTGATTCCCGGCTCAGAGATACATCAATGAAAATTTCAGCCCGATCCGTCCAATAGTTTTGGCGTGAAGAGTAACAAACATCTAAATATCCGGCTCTTTAGTCGACTGGCCCCGGAAAAAACTGGCCCTACGGGGCCAGTTGACCTAATGCATTTAATTTATTTTATTACTTTTCTTTAGTCGACTGGGCCCATTACTAATTTAAATAAAAACATCCAAACTTTCGCATTTATAATATTAGTGTGTAGTGACATACGATATTTTCTTGTTATTTATTTTCCTGTGTTGAATATCGTAGATCAATAATACCCACGTAATACCTGAGTATATTTGATTGGGAAGGTTTTACTTTCCATGGTATCTCATAATTTTCTGATGCATTTTCCATCTTTTTGCGTCGAGGTAAAAAAATTGGTTAATTTACTTAATGGTCATTTGGCGTATTGGTCATTTCACGTATTGGTTATTTTGCGATTGGTCATTTTGCGTATTCATGATGTTATTTCTATTGGTCATTTTGCGTATTCATGATGATTTTTCATGGGTCATTATGCGTATTAGTCTACACGTACCCGTTCCTAGAATTTCACTGATAAGATTTTTGTTTAAGGAGCAGACCCCAGTCAAACTAGCGCCGCCACCTACTCTATTTTATTAATCCGTTAAATAAAGGAAATTTCAAAAATCCATCGCAAAGTTTGTGCAATACCTATTATAAGTTTTTTTTTAATGCCTCTGTAATAGTTTTATTTCTATTTAGTTTAGGCAGAGAATCGAAAACAGAATTCGGTGGCCACCAAGGGCAATTTTGTTAACTTAATAAGTTAGGTACCTACCTAGGTAGCTAGGCCTCCACGAGGGGCTGATAAGAACAACACGTAAAGGACACCGTTATCAGTATGGAAACTGATTAATTCATCTGAATTTAGAATAGGTATGTAAATAAAGAATAAAAATAAAATTGTCAAGAGCGGGTCAGACCACGCACTATTAAGGGTTCTGTCTGTCCGTACATATTTATAATCTCTTTTAAGGATTTTTTTAATCTCTATACCTAGGTAAGTAGGTAGGTAGTAGATATTCTACCTATTGGAGGTCACAAAACCAATAAAAATATTTAAAAAAAATACGGTTTTCATTCATTCATTTATTCGTCTCTTACCCGTTTTCGAATTCGATATGCGCTTCCTTCGCTGCGCGTATATCAAAGTAACGTAAGGTAGGAATACCGCACCTACTTTTATAAATTTGTGCAATAATGGGCGTTTCGAAATTAAAGGGATTAACGGACAGAACGAAACCTGCCAATTGGTGCTCCGCAGAATCTTATAATAATATAGGGGTAGAGGAGATAGGGTATCATTGGGCTGTCGAGAGGTATGGGCACCACCCTTAATTCCAAATATTTTGTCGAGTTTTCGGATTTAAAAAAAAATGAGGAACCGACGACAAGATATGCGTTTTTGTCTATTCCCATTCCATTGTATACTTATAACTACCTATATTAAGTCTCATAACCTGTAAATCACTGTAAAATATTTGCCCAAATACCTAACTACACTTTGAAGATATAAGTGTAAAAAGTATGTTATGGGACCATTGGGCACTTTTTTGAAGGGTATGCTTAATGCTCTTGAAATACTAGTAAAAAAACTTTACCGAAAAAAGATGGTATAAATATCGCCCTAGTAGACTTAAATTAAATCTAAACCAAGTAGCCTGACCTAAAAATAAGCAAAAAAATCAAGTGTAGACGCTTTAAAAATATGTTCAATAAGCCCTTATGTGTCATGCTGAACTAGGTAGTATGTAAAATTATATATTTTTTGGTTTTTAATAAGACTAAGAAGTAGGTATTTTAAACAAATGCCTAATCCTCCCACTTGAATGCCCATGCCTCCCGAGCTTTGGGCACATCTGACAGGTTTCAGAAATCCTTCGTAACTTTAATTAAACCAATAATAATTTCATGATACTTCTTTGCAAAAATTCTAGTCAAATATTATATAAAACATTTTATTATATTATGATTAGAATTGAGGAGCAATATATTTATTTTTACATAAAAAGTCATTAATAAAATTAATGACTTGTTTTGTAAAAAAAGCCCTACCTCCCCTACGTACCTACTTAAGTAAAAAAATTGAAAAGTAGTGTAGCCAGGTTGGTAGGTACTTTTGCAAATACCTAGGTATCTATTAAGTAACTACCTAGGACGTAGCTACTTTGGGGACTCCGACGAAGCTCAAATTGTTACCAAATGAAATGCTCCCCTTTCGGCTTTTTCCATTGTTGCTAGTTAATAGGTAGGTAGGTATAGCTACCTATCCAGTTCAAGATACAAATGGATATTCATTAAATTGCTTAGCTTGTAAACTACAGTTTCAGGGCATGGTTACATTTTGGCTATTTCACGGAGGAATCGAGAAAATAAAATGCGCAAGATAAAACATTTTACTAACCGTAATTCCTGGTTTTAGATGTAGCGTGGGCATGGATAAATTCAAAATACACCACTACACTTTACTACACCGCCGTTTCTATACGGTAAGTTATTGGAATTGTATTATTCCGATATTTATTTCGACCAGAAACATAGCGCCGACACGCAGCGAAATTGTTTAGAACAGAACTCTGGAAGACGGAGGACTGACTGGGCTAGACTAGACCGAACAGAAGAGGAATCAACTTCAATGGTAATGATCGGCCTTGGAATTATGAAAAGCGCCATCTGTCAGCTTAGTTTAAAACCCAAGATTCATCTTTGTCACACCTATGTCTCGCTAATTACAAATAAATTGCCAATGAATCAGTTCTAATCAATTTAAAAAATTAGCGTATATAGTGAAGCCATTTTCACTAACTGAAAAGTAAAATTTACGTAAAATTCAACGTGAAAAGTAAAACAATTATTCTGACATCTAGTGGACACGCCTTGAACTAGATAGAAAATTAGTGAACTACTTCACAAAAAAATACGTTAGCCAACCGTACCGAAGAAGGCGCGTTTTTACGCATGCGTAGTAGTGGGGACCGTTTGTAAACTCATTCATTCAATGAGTAGAAAAATAGAATCAGTTGAATTCGTTTAGAAGCGAAATCGGTTGTGTGCATTCTCTGAAAAATATTCGCGAAAAATAACCGCTGCGGGCACCGCCTACGCATTTTATAAATAAAAATAGTGTTGTGTATTTGTGATTAGTGAAAATGACCAGCAACGCACCAGTCAAGAAGGTCCCTATACACTTGCAGGTAAGATTCGCACCTGTTGTTTTGAAATTGCGAAAAAAACGAACTGTATCTGCCAAAATGGATGGGAGTTCTGTCGAGTGAGTGCTGACCTCATTTTGATGAGAATTAGGTTGCCGGTTCGTTTGGGAAATAGATTAACTCGTTGAGATGGTCCCGGTCCGCTTTATATAGCATTGTTTACAAAGATTTTATGCACCTACAAAGACGATTTTTATCTTTGAGCACCTAGTGATAATTTAATTAATTCTTTACTTTATCTTACGTATAGATGCCTAATCTTAAAGAGATCGTCCTACCAAGATATCTATATATAAGTATCTAAGTAGGTAGGTGTCTTACTTGTACAAGATTATTATACTGTTTTTCAAACAACGAAAACCTTTAGGTAGGTAAACGCCTATAACTAGGTACCTACCTTACCTACCTACCTGATAACAAAGTTATCGGTTGCGTAAATTTTATAGCTTTTTACCTATATAAGTACACAAAAGACCAAGTTTATAGGTAGGTAGGTTTGTGCACACACACAAACCAACCTATTTTCTGTAAATTTAGAGTACCTAATACCTAGTTCCTACCTAATCTCTTTACAGCGTAAAATGAATCGCGAATCCCGCTCCGGTCATTGACCTCAGCCTACATACAATACCTTACCAACCCGGGTGGGATGGGGATGGGAGCGTATTCCCAAAGCAACCTGCAGGACCCCACCCTGTTTCGTTAGTTTTTCACGTTGGCAGTGTGACCAGATTCAGTATTTTAATACTTTTTCAGTATATTTCATCGATTTTTCCGAACAGTATATTTTCAGGTATATTGCTGGCAGTCAGTATTTTTGGGTATATTTTGGTTGAAGTTAGGGCAACACCGTAGTGAGTGATCGTCTTTGCGACAATGTTTGCGGAATTCCCCGGAACGCGAACATTAGGGACCTTCCCGGATTTAGTTTATACTAGGGATGTTGACTAGGATGTGGTGGCTTAACGGAACCGAAGTCGGAGTTTTAGAATTTGGTTTGTCGGAGTTGGAGTTGGAATCGGAATCGGAACCGAAACCGGAACCGGAGTCGGAAGCGGAGTTACGAAACCGCTTCCGACTTCGGTTACGGAACACCCGAAGGTGTTGGTAGATAGATTGAGATGAAGTGTTAAGGGCAGGCCTCGTGGAATAAGGGTTTCTTATTTTATCAATTCTTCGTATTCAGTAGCATGCACAGAGTTGAAATACCATTTTAACGAAGAAGTCGTACCTTCCTTTCGTGAAAATTGATGAATTTATTCAAATAAAAGCAAACAAACTGATTAGAACTTGATTTATTGAGAGAAGTATAGGGCACAGACTATTTACCATTAGGGAGGTGACAAATCTCTAGTGTTGTGCTAACCTATAAAGAAGGGATTGAAATTTATAATTACAACACTCTTACCAAATTGAAACCCTTCTTTCAAATATAAAGAGAAAGCTGAGAACTTTAACAATTTAAGAATAGACACAACATGTAGGTTTACATACACAATATGAAGAAATTACTCTTATTTTCTAATATGAGTACTTGCTCTTACCAGACAATAACTTACTAAAACAATTAATTACACATTTCACAAAGTTTGTAGGAAGGTAATTATTAAAATTTAACTACTCCAATCTTATTTCTTAAATACTGAAATTGATCTCTAGGTAAGGCCTTTGTAAATATATCAGCATATTGCTCTTTGGTACATACATATTCTAAATCTATAACTTTCTCTGCAAATTTCTCTTTTATGAAGTTATATTTTACATCTATATGTTTGCAGCGTTTATGATAGTCCACGTTTTTAATCAAACATATTGCACTTTGATTGTCTATATGTAAAGTCACCGAATCTTGTTGAAATGAACTTATGTCCATTAATAATTGTTTTAACCACATAACCTCTTTTGTGGTAGCACATGCCGCCATGAACTCGGCTTCTGTAGTAGATAGAGCAACACTCTGTTGATGTTGTGTTGCCCATGTTATTCCAGCACCATTTTTCATAAAAATATATCCGGTCAGGGACCGCCGTGTGCATGTATTTTTAGCATAATCTGCATCACTATATGCCTGTACTTTGTTATCATGTGACGATGTGTAGCACAAACCATAATTCTTGGTTTCTTTTAAATATTTCATAATTTTCTTGACAACATTCCAGTGTGTATGATCATAGCTATTGAGATATCTACTCACCAGACTGACTCCATACATAATATCAGGTCTGCTTACTATAGCCAGGTGCATCAAACTGCCAACAGCTTCTCTGTATGGGATGTTCTTGTCTGGTGCTGTACTCTTCTCCAGAGTAGTATGAGGGTCCACTGGAATCAGGTTTGCATTAGCATTCTGCATATTAAATTTACACAATAGTCTTTCAATATAGTTTGCCTGGTGAATAAAAATTGATTCTTTGGACTTCTCTATCTGTAGTCCAACAAAGTTCTTTGGTTCATATTGTTTAATCTCAAAATTCTTACATAATTCAGCCATGACAATATTCAAAGAATCTCTTGAGCTTGACAATAGGAGCCCATCATCTACATACAGTAGCAGGTATACTTTGTTATTGTTTACATTACTGATATAAACACATTTATCTGCATGGCTTCTTTTAAAACCATATTTATTTAGTAAACTGTCAAATTTGTGATTCCAGCATCGAGGTGCTTGTTTGAGACCATAAAGTGAACGATTGAGTTTACATACCAGATTTGATGAAGCTTCCAAACCTTCCGGTGGTACCATATATATGTCTTCTTTTATGTCTCCATATAGGAATGCAGTTTTCACATCAAACTGAACCATTTCAAGGTTATGTTGAGCAGCTTCTGAAAGCAAAACCCTAACAGAATCATATCTAACTGTAGGCGAAAAAGTTTCGGTGTAGTCTACACCATATCTTTGTGCACAGCCTTTGGCACATAATCTTGATTTGTATAGCGGGCCAGATGGCAGATCTTTTATTCTGAAGACCCATTTACAGCCAATTATCCGCACACCAGGTGGTTTTTCCACTAATTGCCAAGTCTTGTTTTGTTCATGAGCCAATAACTCATCTTTGATTGACTGCTTCCATTTCTTTGCATCTACATTATCTGAAGATATTGCTTCACTGTATGTCTGAGGGGCGTCTTGCTTATCTGAAATGTCATCTGTGCATATATATGTATTAGCTTCTTTATTCATTCTACTTCTTGATCTTGTTGTTACATTTGGATGAATTTCTTTTAAGTTCAATGTTTCCTCTGGTTCATATAAAGATCCCTCATCAGAGTGAAATGACTCATCACTATTTTCACTTTGTCCTGATGTTTCTAAAGTTTCTTGGCTAGTTTCATTTTGATTTATAACAGGATCTGAAGTATACTCTGATAGTGGTAAGTTAGCATAATTTCTCATAACTGAATTTTCCAAAAATATTACATCTCTACTAATCATCACTTTCTTTGTTTTGGGATCAAAGAGCCTGTAGCCTTTGGTGTGTTCACTGTAACCCATAAATATCATCTTAGTTGCTTTTGAGTCCCATTTCTTTACTTTTTCTTTTGGTACATGAACCATTGCTTCACACCCAAAGATTCTCAAATGGTTAATATTTGGCTTTTGTCCGGTCCAAATTTCTTCAGGGGTTATAAATGCCAGGGTTCTAGTTGGACAGCGGTTAGTGATATATGCTGCTGTGGAGACAGCTTCTGCCCAATAACGCTTTTGTAATTTAGCATTTATTAGCATACAACGGGCTCGTTCTAATATTGTACGATTCATCCTTTCGGCTAACCCATTCTGTTGGGGTGTGTAAGGTGTGGACGTTTGATGAACAATTCCACATTTTGTTAAGTGAGATTTGAATTCATTACTTAAATATTCTCCACCATTATCTGAGCGTAAAGTCTTTATTGATAAATCACATTGCTTTTCAACATTGGCTTTAAATTCTTTGAATTTATCAAAAACATCTGATTTGTTCTTTATTACATAAACAAATACTTTCCTGGAAAAGTCATCAATGAAAGTAACAAAATACCGTGCACCTCCAAGGGACTGAACTTCCATGGGGCCACAGACATCTGAGTGTATAAGTTCTAGCAAGGCTTTTGCTCTGGAACCTTCTGAAGGAAATGGATTTCTTGACTGCTTTCCCTCCAGACAAGATATACATACAACTTTGTCTTTATTTTCCACTTTTACCCCTGTGCTCTCAGATAATTTGTTTAGGTCTTCAAAATTCAAATGAGCCATACGTTGATGCCATAGGTAGCAATCTTTTCTTTCTGTCGTAGACATGTATGCTGGAACACTGTGTGTGTTAAGCCGGTACATATTATTTATTAGTTTCGCATCTGCCACATGTTGATTATTCATGTTAAATATCTTACAACCTTCTTTGTCAAATTGCACTTGACAGCCATTCTTAATTATTTGACTTACTGAAAGAAGGTTTGTGGCAAGTTCAGGAACATAGAGAACATTGTGTACTGCAATCGTTTCGGATTTACCATTTTTATTCAAGACATGTAGATTCACTTTTCCACAAGCTTTCACATTTAATTTCTTGTCATCAGCTACTCTAATTGTATTAACCGGAGGTGGTATTTCATCATAGAGCCAGTCACGGTACATTGTTAAATGCATTGATGCTCCTGAGTCCACATACCAACCATTGTTGTTACTCGTTGATGCAGAAAATACAGCTACATAACCAGAGTTCTCAGTTGATTTCTGTTCCTTTTTCTTGTTTCTACAGTTCTTACTAATGTGCCCATATTTATTACATGTGTAACACCTCGGACCTTTGTTAGGTTTGTTCACTTTTTCAAATGCTTGTTTGGCACACTGCTTATTATTATTTTTATTAACATACAGCGCAGCAGTTTCTGGTTTTCTAACATCTTGCAGAAGCTTAGTTTTAACAGAATCAGCTGATATTGCCGAACCGGAGCTTTCCAATGCCATAATCATTGGTTGATACATATCTGGTAGTCCGGCCAGTAGAAGGGTTCCCAACCACTCATCATTTACAACAAAACCAATATTTCTTAGTTTGTGAGCAGTTGACATGATGTTATTAACATATTCTTCTATATTTTGGCATCCTTCTAGTGTTGTGGTGATCAGTTCTCTCAACAATCCAACTCGGCGAGTTAGTCCTTTGTCATCAAATGCTTTGGCTAAATTATCCCACACCTCTTTTGCCGATTTAGCCTCTTGTATGTGGACATAGTTGATGGGATCGATTAATAAGATTATCTTTGACTTTGCTCTGGTATCCCGTTTCTTATCAAATGTTTGACCCGACTCCGGTACAATGCATGTCCACAATTCTTCGTGCTCGAGGTAAGTTTGCACTGCAAATTTCCAGGTAGGATAATTATTTCTTCCGGTCAGCTTTTCTATCAACACGTTATTTGTAGTCATTTTAGCTGATGAAGATCAGATTTCGGAGCACGACAACCACGTCATCAGTTTTTTTTTATTTTTAGGTTATACAGCACTTTTGTGAGTTCGATAGTGTCCTTTTCTTTTGCTTTCACTGAATTTAATTTTGCACTGGTTATTTTGGAAGAATCAGGTGTGACTGGGCACATAACCTGATGAATTTATTCAAATAAAAGCAAACAAACTGATTAGAACTTGATTTATTGAGAGAAGTATAGGGCACAGACTATTTACCATTAGGGAGGTGACAAATCTCTAGTGTTGTGCTAACCTATAAAGAAGGGATTGAAATTTATAATTACAACAAAAATATCTATTTACGAACTTTATACTTTGCTGTTGTATCTGCACAAACTTCAATAAAGTACATAGAGTACCTAGGAAATCAGTATTTTTATTGGTATATCTGTCCTATGTAAGTCGGTATATTTCAGTATTTTTTTGAGGTGCCTCGGTATTTTCGTAAAATATAATCTGGTCACACTGCACGTTGGTAACATTGGTGACTTGCGCAGTAGTGTTAATGATGAGTATGATGACTGATTTACTCTCTTTGGAGCTGAATTTAATGAATTTACATGCTATACTGAACTTACACTGTAATGTTATGTAGGTAGGTTAGGTACCTTCTTATCTACATATTAACCATAAAAAAAACAACACTGGATGATGTCCAGGCTGGACATAGCTGGACAGTCCAGCTAGTGTGTTTTGAAAATCGTCTAGCCGGTTTTATCGACATAATTTTTATGCAGGTTTTTTTTACCTTGGTACTTAATATACCTAAAGACTCCTATAGATAATATTAGCGTGCCTATACACCAGCCAAACTCTCGATCTCGATTTAGAATGTTTGTAAACAAACCACGACACAAAAAATTAAACTCACTTGCTTGGCGTCAAGTTTCAGATATAGGACAAAATTTTATAGTAAGCAATACCTATTTATTGAAGGAAATATCTCAAACCGACTAGTAATGTAAATTGCGTGTATTATATTGACGCAACCACACAGGGAATTTTAGCTGTTTGTTTTCAAACATTCTACATCCGACGCGACTACCAACCATTTTGCAAACGAATTTTCAACTGATCAGCAATCCAAATGACGACATTCGCTCTAAACTAAACGGATCGCCGGCATTGCCAGCTTTCCGATGCGTCCGCACCGTGCGGTGCGGATCACTATACCTACGACTTGTATAGTAAACCATACAAAGAATACTAAAATCCGTTTCATGCGGTTGGTGCGGATTGTCCTATGCGGCAGGTGAACGCGCATTCACGACTCGTCCGACTGGTTTTTCAAAGAACACCAACCCCACTTGCAATCCTCAAAAGAAATCAAAACAAAACACTGCATAAACAAAACAAACCTAGTCTTTATGAGAACGACCGACCCCGTTCCAGAATACGGGGCATTGATCAAACATACAGTTAACTAAGTAGGTACCTGGACTCCGATTTAAAAATACAAAATATATTATTGATTCTACATTGGCGTATATGTTACCTACGTATCTCCAATGGCCACCCAGATAGACAGCTCACTCCAGGAAGTTGCGATGCTGTTTCACAGATCAATACTCTTCATAATGATGCTTACCGTTTGGCTCGTTTCAAAATCAATAGTCCGGCCCGGTCTAGTAGCTTCAAAGTGTTAGACTTTTCTTTTCTGCTGGTCAATTCATACCCTCCGTTAGTCGCGTGGGGTCTTTGAAAGCCCAGGTTTTGGAAAAATGAAAAATTTAAGCAATTAAAACAATCTCAGCAATTCAATATTTTAGGTACCCTCCTAAGTTGGATTGTATTGGCCGCGTATCGCTGCTAACTTCAGTTCGCGCAAAAGCGCAGTGAGATACAGAAGTGTTTTGTGCGGACGGGCTTTGAAAGACCCCACGCGACTAACCGCGTAAGTAAAATTTAATTGTTTTTATTAGTTTAGACTTTTTTGTAGCATGTTTTTTTAGTGTTTTTTTTGTTGTTTGAGATTTAATTAACTAGTAAAATGGATGAAGAACAACAACGTCGTATATTAAGCTGGTTAGACGATGAAAGTAACGATGTTTACGGTGGTAGTGATGATGAAGAAGGTGAAGGCGGTATGTACCCGGATGAAAGGAGTGAACATAACACTGATTCTGAGCAGGAATGTGAAGATGAACCTACAGAACAGAGTGAGGTATGTTCGGACGAACTGCCGGAGAATTTGGAATCTCTGCACGACCATCGTCAGATTCTGGAATCGTTGGGCGAACAGCATGTGGTTTGCGATTCAAATGATCAACAAATGGATTATCTGCCATTTTTGTAAGGGTAGCATATGCCTAACACATACTAAATCGGTATGTGTACCGACTGTGTTCAGAACGAAAATTAGTGAAAAGTTCACTGACTTCATTTGGTAAAAGTTTATGTGTTTTTTTGTTGATTCTTTCCAAATTTTACGTAATTGTCTTCGTTAATTTAGTTTTATCGTATATATATTTATAAAAAGGAGAAGTTCCTACATTTAATTTGTTAAAAACCTTTTTTTTGTGATTGTGATCTCAAGGAGAGAAATTTACGTACCTTTTTTTAGATTGTAAGTTCAAAGAAGAAATAATAGAATATGTTTACGTAACTTTTTGTAGTTTTATTGTATTTAAGTTATTCGTCAATGACTTGCTTAGATAATAATGAAAAAATGATTAAAAAGGTGTTTTTTAAGCTGTTTATTTTTGGGGTCTTCAGAAACCCCACGCGACCAACCGTGTAAACTAAAAATGCGCGACTGACCGAGGGTTAAAAGTAGTATTTTGTAAGCTTCCGTGTGAAGATCACTTACTGTTCTGCTGGTCGAAGCAGATGTATATATTCAAATTTTAAATTTCGAGGATGCAGCATTAACAATACCTCATCTGTGTGTGATGCAGCAAAGAAGTGTCATAAATGGTCGAATTATTTTCTTGAGTTTATCTCTTATACTAGGAAATATCGCCGCGCATTGGCTGCTTTAAGATTAAGAATAAAAAACAAAAGAAAATGTACCCTCTCGCATTGGCTTCAACTTCTTCTTTATCGCGCCGCTTGCTTTTCGCCGCGATGCCAGTGTCTGTGTCAGAGTGTCATAAACTTCGAAAATAGAATACGATCGGTTTGACGAACGTTTTACCGGCGCGGGGCGGCGAGGCGGCATCTGCGCCCGCCAAAAAGGTTCGGTGACGCGCTGTCATGGCCATCAGCGGTCAACAGCATTTTGGTCCATTCGAAAAAAAACATAACACGATAGGTATTGTTATGAGTAAAACGCTCAAGAACAAAACTGAATATTCTGAATCTGAATCGACCAGCTTATCAGTTTAGTTGCAAAGAAACAGGATATTAAATTTATGTATTTTTACAAATTGATCAATAATAATAAATAATGTTGAACAGCATGGATGGCCATGCCAAGGTAGTAAAAAAGAAAACCTGTAAAGTCCTGGATCATTTTACTTGAAAGATCTTTCGTAGTTTGAGGAATTCATAAATGAATCCTGGAGCATTCTCCAATCCAGCCGTTTCCCGTGGTAAGATCCCGTAGCCGCTGCATTGGAAATTCTCGGTTTCTACAGTTCGCTTTGCCGAAACAAGTGCCTTCGTTCGCCTTCGGCCGTGCTCCGGCGGCTGTCGCTACATCAAAGCAATATGGAACGAACGTACCGATTGTCAAATCCCACTCGTTTGAATTCGCTCGCTCTCGCTCGCTTGGTCTGCACCCTCCATACGATTGCAAATATGAACAAGAATAAAAAAGTCTATTTTACGTTATCGTTCACAATCCACATTGTTTTGAGTGGAGCGAAGCGAGCCGCGCTCTAATCTACAATCGCAAAATATAAAGACAATAAACAGAAAATAACTTAATCCCGAGAAGAACAGACCACCGATGGGGTAAACGTGTTCTAGGAGACAACGACTCGGCAAACGTAGTGTAGAACGCCCTCCGACCAGGTGGGATAACGATTTGCGAAAGACTGCTGGCAGATGCTGGATGCGGCAAGCTGAAGACAGGGCGCTATGGCGCTCATTAGGAGAGGCCTATATCAAACAGTGGACTACTATAGGCTGATGATGATGATGATGCACTTAATCCAATGAACAATGTCATAATATGTCTTATTTAGCAATAAAAACTTAAAAGCTATTGAATTCGCAAATCCTCATAGACGGATTTTTTAGATAAATGAGTAACAAACTTTTTGCATTACAGACAGACACACAACCGCCCATTAAAGTCTACAAAAAGCAATTAAATCTAAAACGACTATTCCACTAATTAACATTTCACACACTGCGTACACTCAACTCAAATTCAACCAACGTCCGGTGTTAAACTTTCTTACCGACTGTACTTTATTATTTCCTAGAAGTCGACGATGCGAGAGATTTTAGGCTGTACTCGTACGTGTTATGGTTTAGAATTAATCAATTTGGTTCGTTGCGTAGATGTTAATATAATAGTGATGGGAAAGATAATCTTGTTGAAAGTCTTGATTTCATCAACCTCGTTTTATATCTAGGTAAGTGAAACCCTTCTAAACAGTTCTTCGCAACGTATAGCGGAACGAGGCGCTTTCCAGAAATGTTTTTTTTTTTTTTTTTTTTTTTTCATTTTATTTAGTTACGTAAGATCTCTACAAGTGGCGCGGATCTGTCGTGGAAGTCAATTGAGTAACAACTTGTGGTCATTGGCATCCTAAATTCATTTATTTCATGAAACTTCAGTGAGACAAAAGAAATTCTAGAAATTCTATTCTCTATTTTACAGAGTTAGTTGGAAGCTAGAGGGTAACGAACTAAGAAATAATAGACTGGGTGGATTGGATACATAAATCAGTAGATGTACAAATTAAAATAGGGATGATAATACACAAAAACACCAATTCGCAAAACGACGACGATGACGTCATTGCAGGTAGGTACTTTGTAAATAAGAAAACACAACCAGGTTTTTTTTTCTTCGGGAAACCGAAGTTAATAGTCATTTCACAACCTATCTACTGCAACACTACATCTCACGTGGTTTCGACGCGATCGCGAAGTGGCAACGCCTACATTTTTTGAATTTGGAATTCAAATTTGCTGCCGCTTCGCGATTGCGCCAAATTCTCTCACGTAGGATGCGGCCTTAATCATCCATCACTCTAGAACACCTAAATATAAAATAAAAACACATAGATATACGATTTCTCCCGTTTAAGTCTATAAAGTCCGTATTCGCATGTTTCAAGACTGAATACAAATTGTCCCATCACTACACTCGCTCACTTCAAGTCCGATCTATTCTTGCAAGGGGTCCCTCCCTTCTTCCCTACAAAGGGCCGTAATAATGATTTACGATACGTCAAACCGTGCTATTTAAAACTCGCGGTATTTTAAATTAAAATGTTGCACTTTGTTCTTGGTTATTAAAACTGTCGTGTAGCGGTTTCTTGAGACAATTTAACCTATACAACCATTTTTTTTTTGTGAAAAGGAGAGACTTAGGATTTCGCGGGACAAGGCATAGCAACGCAAGGCCAATAAAACCGGCCAAGTGCGAGTCAGACTCGCGCACGAAGGGTTCCGTACCTATAATCTATAAAAACGGCAAAAAAAAAATCACGTTTGTTGTATGGGAGCCCCCTTAAATATTTATTTAATTCTGTTTTTTCGTATTTGTTGTTATAGCGGCAACAGAAATACATCATCTGTGAAAATTTCAACTGTCTAACTATCACGGTTCATGAGATACAGCCTGGTGACAGACGGACAGTGAAGTCTTAGTAATAGGGTCCCGTTTTTACCCTTTGGGTACGGAACCCTAAAAATAAAATTTAAATACCTATATAGTTGTTTGGAAGATATGGCGGTCCGGCGGATAAATTCTTATCGCTCAAGAATATTTTTTTAGTTGAACATTTCAGGGTCATTTCCTATCAATAAATAGCTAAATAATTTATAAAATGTGTAGGTACTTGTCGTAGAAATCGACGAACATAATTATGTACATAACGGAGTAGGTTCATTGTTTGTTAACTGCGGGCGTATCTAGGTAATGCCAGATGGAAATACAGCTCTGAAACACAGACCCAAGCCTAGGGCTTCTATCTACACGAACCGCGAGACCGCTTTTACATGGATTCTATGAACTTCTTGTACCAATCTGCTACTCAAACTCTACTAGGCACTTATCTGAATCTTCTCCATTTCTTCTCTGTCATCCTGTAGAATTGATCTTACGTCCAAACAATAGACGCTTGAGATTTGCATAGAGTAGAATAGGCGCATTACAAATGATAAATAAGGATTTAACTCCGACATACATATAAATTGATTTTTAGATTTTTATTTATTCACCATTCCTATAACATAATATGTTTTTTATACTAGGTAAGTCATTCACTTTATATTTTTATATTTTTTTCATTTTCAATAATAACAGCCGACTTCAATACGAAGTTCAATGATCGAACTCCTCCTGAAGTCGGTAGTGTGCGGACGACAGTACTTTTGCTACTTTTCTGTTAGAAAACTGAAAATGGGACGAATCCGGAACGTTTTTTGCATAGAATTTCAGTTTCTTGACTCATCCCACTAGATATTTTTAAACTTACGCGATCTGAACACATATTTATAAATACTATTTAATAAATAAGGTAATTAAACGCGATAAATACCCGTTAAATAGTATTTATAAATATGTCATCCCACTAGATTCGACCCAAAATGGGGCGAGTCGAGAACAACTCAAAAAAACTACAATTCATTGATATTGATCAATGAATTGTAGTTTTTTGTTTTGACAGAAATTGCTGATCACTGACGCGTTTAAATCTCGTGACTTCGTGATCAATGTACTCTGGGATAATGTTGTCATTGACAGTATAAAATGAATGAATGAATGAACACTTTATTGCACTTAAAACAGAACTAAAATAATCCTTATATCTAAATTATTTAATTTAATTAGTAAGTAAAACAATTTTTGACTCTCTCACGACGCTGCTGCTCGTCGGTTAAACAGATCCCTAAGTACAATCAACTTAAACGGCTAACTTACTTAGGTACATCACATACATTAATAAACACAAAATTTATGCACCCCAGTCTTGGCATCTAACTGAATGTCCATGATCCGTGATCAAACCCTGCCGACTTGCGTACGCACGACTTGGCAGTTTAGAATTGTGGGAAACGCTGCTTTTTTGGTCACCCTTTACCATCGTTAATGGTGTGAAAGATACGCGAAATACCTTTGTAAGAGCACGCACGACCCACACAAATACATATCAAATACAAATAATTAAAAATTTTTTCAAGCATTTGGTTTTGCAATCCTAATACAATGTGTATGGTTTTAAAAATTCACTTAAGCTAGGTATTAGGAAGGAACCTTGTTAAGGCGGCGTCATGCAACTTGAGAGGTATACTCCGATTAAAAAACCTGAATATTTTTTGTATACAAAGTGCTAACAAACCCCAATGAATATTGGTGGAAAATATTTAATGACATTGGTATCACCGAAGCAAAGCACAGAGGCCCGAAACAGTTTTTTGTTTTGAATGATTTCATTCATTATTTAGCTGAGTAAAGTGTTGTGTAATTTAAATTTAAACAATTAACCATAACATTGTTAGTTAAACTTATTTATCTTTAAGATAGCCGCGCTGCAGAGCGAGACCCTTTGCACAGGTATTATATTACTTAAAAGAGGGTCCCATACCACGGCAATGTATTAGAATAAACTTTATTATTATTATCATTTAATTGATCTCTCGTTCGTTTTCGCATTCAAATTTAAACATTTTTCGCTGCACCAATATTATCCGTTGTCGAAGTTTATGTTTTAGTTTTTAGTGATAACTTTGCTGCTACCTTGTTGTTTTCTGTTATTGTTATCAGTTTTTGTTAAGTTTTCATTCATAAATGTCTTTGTTGACATAAAATATCTAGGATTCTTAATATCGGAGATAGCTAAGGTAATAACTTAAATCTGTATATCACAAATATAGTACCTAATAAATTAATTACCTGGTATCTAAAATCTAGGTTGACTTATGTTTTATCTAATAATTATTACAATACTTATTACAACAGTGTGTAAGGGAATCTTGTTCTTTCAAGACAAAAAAAGTCATGAATATTACTTAGATTTAATTAGTAATTGTATCTATGTAATCTAAAAATAAATGCATTATTATTATTATTAAAGGTTGTATTAATTAAAAACTGACCTAATTTACTTATTACAGTTCACAATTTATTGGCTGAGAGATACAAAAAGTCAAGTTCTAGATACCTTGTAACTGAAGGGATTTTTGAAGATTTTCATAAGATGTTTCAGCTCATCTAATTTCTTTGGATAATAAAATCGTGAGCATTATGGGTCGGAAATTGAAATGCTCGCAAATCCCCCCTCCTTCGACTCCCCATAAAGACCGTCACAAACCCGCTACCGCTCGTGCTGTTCACCAAAATCTCACCCATAAACGCTCATCTATATAGGTATATCCTTCCAATCAAGAGATGGGAAGGAAGCCGCCGTATGAATAACGTGCTGATGGAATCTGTCTGTACCCCACTTAGAGGGGGAGATGGAATACTAACTGTTACTGTATCTATGGGCAGGGTGATGTGATGTGTCTGGCTTACAAAGTGGGATCATATTTCGTCAAATCTATTTATGTTGCTTGTCTCTTTGTTGACAAGGGCTAAGTGGATTACAAAATTTGCTAGTTAATTTATGAAAACACTAGCAGCGCCTCGCGGTTTCACCCGCGTAGTTCCCGTTCCCGTGGGAATTTCGAGATAAAAAGCCTATGTCCTATTCCAGACTATAATCTATCTCTGTGCCAAATTTCATCTAGATCCGTTCAGCCGTTCTGGCGTGATAAAGGAACAAACATCCATCCATCCATCTAAACTTTCACGTTTATAATATTAGTGAGATTTTGTAAAGGACAGTCGGCATAAAGGCCAGGTCACACCGAGACGCAACGTGACGCGACGCGACATTTCGGATCGGAACTCTTGCGGTCCCATTCGCCGGAAGAAAAATAATGAAATTAAATCAATCCGGCGAATGGGACCGCGGTCCCAATACCTAGCGACCTAGCGGTCCCAATCGACGGAAGCCTCACGCTGCGCGCAGTTTAATTCAAAATGTAACTTTAATAAGTGTTTATAATACCTCAAATTGCTTATTTTCAACTACGCCGGATGTCCATATCTTCCAAATTACTGAATATTTAACTTTGAAATGTATAAATGGTAAAGTTCAGGACTTAATCTATCCGTCATATGTTTCGAAAACACGATTCCATAAAATTTTATCCATAGAAAAAAATCGCAAAGGTACGTCGACATATTAATTTCTTAATAAATACAGAAGTTGAGATCTTGAGCGTAAGCGTGGTAATTGAACTAAGTATAAAAACGTTTTATATGGTTCGTTTTTTTTCAGACATTGTCCTATTTAAAAGATAATAAGCAAAAACTTGATTTTGGCGCTTACGCAGCTATGCTCTGTCCCGCTCCTATGAACGCGAAATCTTATGCCTATCTATTTCACAAAATGGCGACGTCGCCATTTGAAAAATTTGATCGCACTATCGAAGTGTAGTGTGAAGAAATTATTTTAACTTGATGACGCCTTTTCTGC
The DNA here is from genome assembly GCA_947086465.1 of Eupithecia exiguata. Classification (NCBI taxonomy): domain Eukaryota; kingdom Metazoa; phylum Arthropoda; class Insecta; order Lepidoptera; family Geometridae; genus Eupithecia; species Eupithecia exiguata. The sequence continues at coordinate 5,384,214 of OX352251.1, forward strand.
CGCTTTGTTCCTATCGCAATAGTTTTTCTGAGTAGCCCTGCTTTGTGTACAATCGTAGATGCAAAATACAAATGGAAAGTCGATGAATGAGGACAGAAGTAGAAACTTCACAAAGATGTTTTTTCGACACCCACACAGGTTACATCAAATGGAAAGTATGACTGTTTACTTATTGTGTTTTTCGTGGTAACCACTGGGCTAATTAAACCAACATCATCAAAGTCTACTTGCGTCAATCAAAATAATCATCACCATTTCAATTGTTATTAATGATCCTTTATGTAAAAATGATCTGAATAAATGATTTTTATTAGTACCATTATTTATTACTAGCAGCGCCTCGCGGTTTCACCCGCCTAGTTCCCGTTCCCGTGGGAATTCCGGGATAAAAAGTAGCCTATGTTCTATTCCAGACTATAATCTATCTCTGTGCCAAATTTCATCCAGATCCGTTCAGCCGTTCTGGCGTGATAAGAGAACAAACATCCATCCATCTAAACTTTCACGTTTATAATATTAGTGAGATAATCTTTCCAGGCCACCTGCGATGCAGGAGGTTGCGGTATCGATTCCAGCCTCGGGACAAATGTTTGTACGGTCTGCAGATGTTTGTTCTGGGTGTTCTGGATGTTTTCTATGTATAACTAACTAGTATTGTATTGTATTAAGGCGGTATCCCGACGCACACTAGCGCCGCCCTGCAACCTCTTTTATTTTATTCTTACGTTAAACAAAGTAATTTTCAAAAAAACATTGGGCAGTTTGTGATACCTGTCATAAGCTTTTTTTTAATACATATGTAATTGTTTTATTTTTAAAAGATTTTGTTTTTGCCAGCAGTTCTGGCCTGTGCTCCCCGCATCAACGTATCTTGTATCAATATCTTGACGATACTATGCTCTGCTACGTACCTTAACACTTTCATTGCCCACGACGCATATCCGTCGCCCCTGCGAGAAAGTAGGCAATGAATGCGTTAAAATCGCTTATCAAAATGTCATAGTTTGCGTGATCACCGTACTACAGATTGGACACGCGTGTACCACGGCTTTCTAAAGGGAAATTTTATTGTTATTGAGTTATTTTAGCTTCGGGAAACTGGTGAAAACAATGCTGCTTCGTCTGTCAATCACGTAGAGACGATAGAGTTATATTTGTGTGAAAGTAAATCACCTAAGGTAAAAGTTAAGACAATGCTTTGACTAATTAAAACTAACGAACAAAAATCTTTGCCATACAGCGGGGCATGCAGCCAGCGTCTTGATAGGATCAGTTGAGGTTTCTCTACATTGTTTTCAGAACAGTAGTCGTATCTTCTATCTATCTAGCTTATATCATATTACAACGTATACTTTAGCCAAACTCCTTATAGAATTTTTGTAAACAAACCACGACACAAATAACTAAACCTTACTTGTTTGACGTCGTCGAGTTTCAGATAATAATTGTTAGCAATAGTATTTTTTGAAGGAAGGATCTCAAATAGACAAGTTGCGTAAAGGACGCGGCAACAGAAATAATTTTCCTTCGCTCGTAGCTAGTCTCCTTTGTGACTTTGTGCATGTAATCGAGTTACAATCCTTCTTGATGAGTACACTTCAAAATGTCCCTTATTGTACACCACAATAAGAACATTTCTACAAGAACAATGAGTGGCCTTATCGCTTAAAATCGATCTCTTCCAAGCAACTTTTGGATAGAAAGAATTACATGGAGTGAGTACAACTTTATTTCAAGAAAAACCAAAACATTTCCCACAGCAAAACCTCTCAAATTCCAACTTCGCAGATGACAATGGGCTGGTCTTCATAAACATGTTGCAAGAACTCGTCAACTATGACATAAACAAGAGCACACAAACACACACTACAACACTACACTGCAACTGTGGACATCGCGAGAGTTAAACTGTGTCAACACACGGCCTACTTCGCACTGAAGTTTCATGATCTTTCATTTCTTAACTACTGTTTCGCTGCAGTTTTTATCGTCACTTAGTTTCATTACGTTATTTTTGAGTTATCAATAATTTGACCTATTTAAAAAAAACTATAAACCGACTTCAAATTTCGGTAAATAGTATTCATGTATGTCTCGAACTGTCACATTAGGTGGTTGCTAGGGTGGGGTTTTTAGTTTTACGGGATACATACTAATCCCTCGGGACTTTATATGGGACCACCTTGGGATCTCTATACAATAATGAAAGAATTATCGAAATCGGACTACTCTGTAAAAAGTTATGCGCGGTCTAACATAAAAAAAAATATACCTACGCGCTGCGATAAAAGTAAAAAAGGATGATACGGTACGTTCTACCAGCGCTCACTCAAAAACTGTACCGTGTTACAGATGAAGTAATGATAAGGTATCGGATTATCAGAAAATTTAAAGTTTGGTGTATCTACTTACGTAGGAAAATATGTGATGCCTTGGGCTTTGTTTTTTGTTTTGGAGCTATTTGTACACCTGGTGAATGAACACGAGGGCATTGTCGTGTTATTTTAGTCGAAATCACACAAAATTATACGTCGGGCAGCAAGCACGCGCAACACAAACGCCACCGCCTGCGCCGCCGCCGCGCCGGTCCGACTATGACTGAGGTAAGGTAACATAGTTGAACCTAACTTGAGCCATACACTTTCGAGATGGTAATTCCTCATCTCCCTTTTTTACTTTTATCGAAGCCTACGCGTCGACCTGAGAACCTCCTCCGTTTTTTCGTTGGTTGAAAAAGAAGGCGCTCGCAACGAGACGGATTTTTGACGTTTCATGTTCGCTGCGAACTGCCCTGCTTTCGAATTTATAAGGTTTTTATATTATAGTGCGTAATCCCTCGCACTCTGGGTAATCTCTAAGAAAATTATCGATTTCGGCAGGATTCGAACCCCACCCTTAGGGTAATAAAAGGGTAATAGGGTGGGGTGCAGGTTCGAGTCCTGACGAAATCGAAATTTTTTGTGTCCTTATTTAATTTTTTAGCAAAGAATAAAATAAATAATAATAAATAATGCCGGACAATTCACACAGCATTATCTAACCCCAAGCTAAGCAGAGCTTGTGTTATGGGTACTAGATAACTGATATACATAATACAATACATTACATAGATAGACATTTTTTATTATACATAGGAAACGACCAGAACACCCGGAACAAATACTTGCAGATCGTACAAATATATTTGTTCCAAGACGGGAATCGAACCCGCAACCTCTTGCGCCGCAGGCGGACCTTCGCCCACCGCGCCACAGAGGTCGTCAATTATTTCTTTATTTCTCTATCGCGTTCGGTTTCGATAGATCGGTGTTCCGATTAATTCCTATTATACACAAAATGTGGTAGAAAAAATGAAAACTAAAAGAATGACCCAAGAAAAGGCAAAAAAGATAAACCTAACAATTTTATCTGAACCCTTATCAAAGAAACGCTTGCCGCAGCCTCTCATCTTTGGCTTACAGCCAGCTCTTGGTCATTTTGCTGATTCGACCTATTCGATTGGGTAAGTCAGTGGGACCCGAAAGCTCTTGGGTAAAGATTTTTAAGTTGTGACGCCACACGCCAATATGAGGTTTTAAGTACTGTGAAGTTGCATGGGATATTAATCTATATAAGGATGAAAATATTTAGTAACAATTCCGCGAAAAAAACCTTCTCCGATAAGTTCTAACAAAATGTAGTCCGCGTTGTAGAAGAAAAAAAAAATCTTCTACAACGCGGACTACATTTTGTTAGAACTTATCGGAGAAGGTTTTTTTCGTGGAATTGTTACTAAATATTGTCATCCTTATATTTTGCAATGGATTTCCGCAAAGTAAGGCCTGAATCTATTATTTATCTTAATCTATGTTTATTACAATCAAATAATAGAATCAAAATCAAAAATTCTTTATTTCCATAAATACAAAAATGTACACTTACAAAAGGTCAAATTCTTCTGACACGGAAATAAAGTGGTACTTTGATTCTGTCGCTTCGGTATGTCAAGAAGCGACTAAGAAACCTTTAGCCTGTTAGTTGTTATTTTTCGAGTTGGAGCAAAACCCGTCCCAAGTTTTTTTATCTTCTAAATAATCTGATATTTTGTAGTAAGCGTTTTTGCACAGAAAGGTTTTCACATTTTGTTTGAATTTATTTATTGATAGATTTTGCAACTCACTAGGAGTTTTGTTGTAATAGCGTATACATTGCCCTTTAAAAACATTAAAGAGCAATGTATACGCTTCTTAAGCTTCAAATTAGAATTAGTATTTACAATTGAAACAATTGAGCTAACTGCAGACTGTTGCAAACAAATTATAGGGAGCTAAACTGATTCATATCAATACCAGTTGTAAATGTTGAAGATGGTCTGTTTGTTCTGTCACAAATATCAGCTTTGTACGGGTTAGGGTAAATTCGTCATCGGTCCATTTAAATGCATAAATATGAAAGTATACACGGTAGGTATTTTTAACAAAACACAATCATCTGCGCAAAACACCAAGTTTGACTGACAGCTGTATGTCTGTCTGTCTCATTGTTTTGGCTTATATCCGAAAGGATTTGGACCGATTTAGATGGGACTTTAACTGGTTATTAGCATATTATATCGTGGAACTTAGACTACTTTTATTATATTGGAGAAAGAATTAGGGTTCCACGCAAAAAAACCTATATTTTTTTTTATAAAACTCACACAGTATAAACCAGCCCGAAAGTAAAAGTTATGAGAACCCACAAATCTGTGTGGGAAACAGATGGCTGTTTTTTTTAAATTAAGATAACACCCGAGCCTTCATTTAACATAACTGAATTAAATTAAAAAATACATTTTGTTATTTTATCAACTAAAACGAACAATGTTTGTAGCATCTCGTGCATTTTTCATGATCTTTTATATTCACTGCACACGGACGACGCGTATGCTGTGAATATAAAAAAAACCTGCCAAGTGCGAGTCAGACTCACGCACGAAGGGTTTCGCACCATTATCTATGAAAACGGCAAAAAATCGCGTTTGTTGTATGGGAGCCCCCTTAAATATTTATTTTATTCGGTTTTTTAGTTATTTTTTGTATTTTGTATTTCATCTGTCTAACTGTCACGGTTCATGAGATACAGCTTGGTGACATACGGACAGCGAAGTCTTAGTAATAGGGTCCCGTTTTTACCCTTTTGGTACGGAACCCTAAAAACATTCTTGATCACCGGCCATACATTTGTTTGCTATGCCAATTATTTTTCAGAGCTATTATGTGTTGGGCTGTTATGTGTTTACCTTATACGTAAACACATAACAGCCATGCAATGTTCGATAGATACCTTCCTTTCTGAGCCGTCTTGACGTGTACTATTTACCGGTGTAATATAGTTCCCCTTCCTAGTTATGAAGAACAAGACTTCATTCTCTTAATTTACTAACAGTCATACAAACGTGTTACGCGTCGTTAAACCCAACAAGGGGTTTCCTTTGCCGGTTCACTGCGAATTTCCCAGGCTCTAGTTCCATATTTAATACTTGACTGAGGATGTGCTGTTTTGCTCATTTCCACTGCTGGTGTTTTAACTAAAATATCATACGATATCCTCAGTGTAGTAAAGCAACAGTCTCCTTAAATGAAGGAGGTAACGGGTTCGATTCTTTCTGATAACCTCATGTGTTATATCAGCAAATCAGTTTTGCAACCCCTTAGGGTTGCTGAAAAAAAACCTACTGACATTCCAATATAAAATGTCGTAATATGAAGTTTTGAAATTTCATGTGAGGTTGTGGTCGTATTCGTATACCATCGACGTCGAACAAACATATATACTCCAGCCAAATTGGATGTACAATGTTTGTTAACAAACCGCCCATACTTAACCTATTCACTCTGTTGCTGGATTTTTTGATTCGTAACTTACATTTCTTGTCTATTTGATCTGCTTCCTTCATTAAATCTTGCTTCCTATATCTGAAAATCGACGCCAATCAAGTTTTGTTAGTTGTTAGTGTCGTGGTTTGATTAAACATTTCACATCGAGTTTGGGTAGTGTATAAACTCTCCACCGCCAGCATCGCCAAGCAATAACATCTAACGCACATTCCAGAATACAGACCTAGGGTCCCTGCTCCCAGACTATATCCCTTTCATCTGCAAAACCCGAGCCATCACGACGAGGTATCGACCTATATGGTCTGCAGGCTGTGCCAAACCGGTTTCAACTCTACTGAACACTGAGAAAGTTCATTCGAGAGTGACCAGCTCGCTGGGCCTATCGTGAGGTTTAGATAAGGAATTATCTTATTTCAGTTTACTTTCTGACGTGGCGGTGTTGTGACGGAGTGTGCAAATAATCAAAGAATACGATGGTGAGATTGTTTTTGTACATTATATTCAAACAAATCTTCCAGCCTCGGTTCCTCGGAGTTTTCCAAACACTGATTGTCCTTTTCCGTATCCTACCAAAATTTATCAGGTATACGTGTATATTTTATGACTGGGGATTGCATGTTTTTCGGTGTCAGAATTTTACTAGATTTTATTGCATTCTCTTGCTAAAAAGCCGGTATTTTCGCACATGCGCAAAGCCTTCCGTAGTACGATTGCCGGCCGGCGCGGCGAAGACACATGGGAATCTGGAATCGGGAATTTGCCGCAAGTTGTAAACAGCGACTACGCCCTGTTGTGAGGTTGTGACACTGTTTTCTGGTTTAAAATATGGTGTAAAATATTCTAGGAACATGAATGAATTCAATGTCTAATTTCTATGGTTTCTTAAGACCGTACAGGAAAAGTTACATTATTTCATTCTGTGGTACAGGATATTTAGGAACGCCAAATATTTAAAATGGTTTCCACTATCTATCTTATCTGATTAACTTGCTCCACCTTGTCGAAAGCCTTGTTTAATACAAAAATCGCATCAGCTTTATTGTTTCAATAAAATCAGCAACCCTTAAATCTAGACAGTTCAAACCTTATTAATCTAACTAACGGCCAATTAAAGGTTTACATATTAGCAGTTGGGTAAATATTCTAACGCCTACCCAGATTGCTAAGACCCTCTCTAATTAATCCCCTGTATTTCCACTCCATCAATAACTAAAATAGCACTCCATAAAATAACAAACAACTAAAACTTAAAGCCATTTACTGATAATATTTACGAACTAAATCTTTGAACGAGACGAGACTTCCATCGGTCGTAAAAGAGCATTGCGAAAATTTCCCAGAATCGTTGGGAAGCCATTAGACGGTCTTTAAGTATTTGCAATGTTTAAAATATTTCCACGCCAATTAAACAAAACTTTACAAGCGAGTTGTCAGTTAAAAAAACCCTTTAAGTATAAAAATACGGCTTTGTGAAAACGGAAACTGGTATTCTATAAAACTAAGATCTGAAGACCTCTGAACGAAAGCATCATCACCTCAGATGCTGTAGCATATTCGTAGTTATCTTGAATTTTCTTATTGATTTAAAATAAGTAGGTAATTGAGTTCCTAAGCATGACGAAACAGACAATTTTCGGTTTGTAAAATTTTTTTTTCGGCTAGGACTTGATGGTTTTCTACTAGTAGATGAGCCTGCAGTTCCCAGGTTAGACGAAACTGACAATTTAGGCCTGTAAATTCATTTATTTTTTAGCTAGGACTTGATGATTTTCTACTAGTAGATGTCTTACCTATATCTTAGATAATCTAATCACACGAAGTATCTGTAGGTTTTTGGGTGGACTCCACTCCACCCAAAAATAGGTGATTCGTGGAGATCCGATGAAGTCTCCACCGGATCAGAGGTGACACCAAAACCAATACAACATCGGCAACAATGTCATAAGGTGTCGTGTAGATTTAAGTAAATGACACACCTTATTTCATTAGGTACTTCGTTACCGGCCTCTGTGACACCCGACCTTGCATTAACATTGCAAATATTACGCATTTGTTTGTTCTCATGCTTAATTCAAATCCTGCAGACCATTTTAAATCCAGTCCACTTAGCATAAACCTTTTGTTTTCCTTAAAACATTACTTATAAATACTCGCTCATAAAATATTTCAGACAAAGAAAACGTTAAAAGACAGTTCAGTCCACTTCACCTATGGAAAGGTCCTTAGGAAACATTTACATGACCACAGTTTTCAATTAACATGTTAATATCTATTTGTTTGAATGACTGTCCGGTCCGAACCTACAGTAAAAACCTAATTTATGAACATCTATGTTTTCAACGGTGACTCAAGCTCACGTTGCCTTATTAACCATCTTCATTAGCATTAGAATTTTAAAATGCGAGCAATAATAACTCTTAAAACGAAACGATAGTAGTAGGTACCCCTTCGATAAACATAGGTGTCAAATAATGTCAAAGATTTTATCGACATGATAAAGGTCATTGATACCCAAAGCCCCAAGTGAGTACCTAAACAAGTATTTCCGTAGCAACAACACAGCACTCTCACTTGATCCAACTCCCTTAAAGGAAACAAGATAGGCTTTCCTTTTAGCCAACCTTTTAGTTAAACAAACATACCATGGCTATCCGAGCAAGTGACGACAGGGACTTTCACTGTTATCTGTATGGGAATAGCTGTGATTACTGATCAAAGAAACTAGTGTTGATAGAGTTGAAAAGGTCAGGAATCAAGAATTGTAGAAGATCATCTCGCAGTAGATAATAACAGAGCAGTTATTCCAAAAGAAGGTGAGACATATAGTTCGTTAAAAGATAACTAAATTGTTATAATTGTAACTAATAAAGTCAGAAAGATAATGAATAAATAGATAAGTTAAAAGAAGTTTAAACAAACACACTCTTTTGATCAGAGTCGTTAAAGTGCGTGCGTAGAGACAACGCGTAAACACATGCGTAATTGAAATGAACTGGACGTAAAATTGTTGATATATTCAAAAGCTGAACAATTCATTTTAGCTTTGAATTCTTGCCCCTACATTAACACGGCAAACAGAAAACCAAAAAAGACAAACAATATCTTACAGATTTCGTGCCGTTTGTTCGACATTGCACATTTTGCTTTCCGCTAATAGTTCAATGAATATTACTGGCCGTCTAGTCTTCGATAATGCAATCTTCTATCATCATAACCTACATCCTTTATCCTATTTAAGTATCGCTTACCACTTGTAAGTCTTCACACGCTGCAACGCTGATGTCATGCGTACTGTTGGTGGATTTAATAGATCCCAGATGTTGATATGATTACGAATAACTACTTCTTTATCTAAAATTCCTTTTGTTTGGTGTTATTTTTGACAAACTGCTATTTATGGGTTCATTGCCAGCCACGTTGGCTATCCCAAATCCCATCTCTTTTCTTCACCAGTGACTGGCTGTAGTCGTCTCAATCCCAAGTTATTCCGTTTTATTTACAAAATCGTTTGCTTTTGCATCTCTTCAGCGGTCAGCGTAATTAGTAATTACTGACCTGGACTATAGAAAGTGACTTTTATTGAGCTTTTATTTCATTTTGTGTAGTAGGTATGTTGTCTTGACATACACAATTGCATGTTATGATTCAATCAAAGAAATTAATGCGACAAACAATGATTCAATGCAGTCTAAACGAGAGCAGCAAAAAGATTATTACCGCAATTACGCAAAGTAGCAATTAAGATCGACTCCATTGTATAAAACTAACGGTAAAACTGCATATGACAGTGACAGTTCAATGACGGCTATTCAAACTGTTTTTATTAGCGGGAAAGTGCACAAGATGGCGATTGGCGCGCTTTTTAAGAGAAAAGTTGTACCTGTACTTGCTGTGAAATTGCTTGTTGAACTTGATTGTGATGTCAACGATCTAATAATTGACTTTTTATTATTTTATCGACTCGTTCAAAGGTATATTTACAGCTTTTCCATCGACTTGTTCTCCTTCTGCTTAGGTTTTATGAAAATATTCTTTGCTGCTTCATGAAAATAATGTCATGAAAACGTATCAAGGCGGCGGTCTTTCTAGCTATAAGATAACTTATCAAGCTACGTCTTATCAGTTGCCAAACCCCAAGGTCTTTATCCTTATCGGGAAATTGCAGTCACATCACCTGTCGATATTATCTTGATATGCATGCATCACGCCATCGCTTTCTATTTCTTGTTAAAGTTCTACACGAAGGGGAGGACTGGTCTATTTTCAGAGCACGTTTTCAGTAGCATTCTGAGCTCTGAAGCGCGTGGCCTGCTCGCCATTCTCGGCGTTAATTCCAAATAGGATTATATCGCGGCGTACCGCAAACACTTATCCATTCGTACCAATTCTAAATAGGAAAGGAAAGATGATCGTGGACGCAACACCGAAAAACGTCACGGGAGTTGTTATAAAAGTAAGTTCAACTTGTGATCCGGGAATTTGTGCAAGTTTAAACTTAGCTGGTCGTGGCAGTATTTTTAGATTAGATTTCCGTTACCGAAACTTGAATACCTAGCTGATTTATTTACTAGATTTTTTAGAATGATCGCCTAACACCAAGCTAAAATAGCTAAACCCTTTCACTAACTGCCCCAAAGAACTGTAAGAAACTGTTTACTGTTTCGCACGAATTAAATTACGTAGGAAATACTTGTCACTGTGTTATTTCTATTTTCAGTTTATCTTCTGCAATATCTGTCACATAATCCGTTCTCACGATGAAGTTTGATTAGGTAACCATCATCTTATCTCACGTAGATCGCAATCTATTGATTGAGGTACAATGTTTTTCGAATTATCTTGATTGCGTTCAAATACTCAAGTGGAAGTCATAAAATCTATTGATAAACTCTATAAGTGCCACAGAAGTTCAAGGTGCGTTGGCGTGCCTCAAGGTCGCACCTTGCCCCTTTATAATACCTTATATATTTAGACGTTTTGACAGCCAAATTACTTGCGTAACAAGGTAACAAGTACTTTATTTGACAAACTAATGGGTTAGTTCATTAATTTGGTTTGAGTATTTTACCAATTAGTGTTACTGGGTTATTTCTGGTTTTGGCATGATTTCTAAATTTGGTTTGATCTGTTCATCTCCATGTTGGCGGTGCACTTCACTGGGCTTTCAGTTTTCAAATTGCACGAGTGTGCTGGCTGGGGTGAGAATGGAAACCTATAATACTAATCTCATGCGAGTTCGCAAACCAGATTCAGATTTCGAACTATATGAGAAAAATGGTCAAGAACGAGTTCTTGACACCATATCATATCTTACCAGCGAATGATTTTTTATAAACAGTAAAAATAATTGTATCATCTTTAAAACAGTAAACGAGGTGTCAATGTAAACGATAGATTGATGTTATAGTAAGCAAAAAAAAATAGACAGCTTTTTAGTCCACCATATTAAAATCAATGGAAAATGTTTAAATTACTTGACTTCTCATGAATACAATATTTGTTAAAGCTAATAATAATCCTGCTGTTAGTTATATCGTCTTTGTCTTGTTCAAAACCAGATTGCCCGAGTGCAACCAAAGGTTATCTCTTTGTGATTCCAATTCCGACAAAAACACAATTCGAGCCATAGCATCAGATAATCTAAACAAATCCACACCCACTCTTGCAATGGAATGCTCGTAACTTCGGCTTCTAATTTGAACATGTGCAAATCTGTTGTTAACTAAAAAACATAATATTTGCTTGGTCATTTATCATTTATTATCATAGCCCTTACGGCGCCAATAATAGTATTATCCTGGTTATATGTCTGATGAACGCTATCTTTCTGGGGGTCTTTCTGTTTTAACTCTTTCATTGCTCACTGCTCTACCGCGCGCCCTTTGGGTTGCCCCCGCAGCGCAGAGAATCCGTTAAGGTCCTTAACCCATTCACTACCTTAGCTTCAGCAGGTGCAACAGGTGCATGTGCTTCATTGGCAGTTAAAATGACAGGAGATTTATCTAAATGACCTGCCACAAAAATCTTTAACAGTGAGCTTCTCTATAAAGGCGACAACATCGCGGCGGTTATTTCTATGAACTCTAGACACCACAGCTGGTTCTCTATAAGCGCAATCATGGTAAATGAAATCAGGAAGGATATCCATGGCTTACAGGAACTTGTGATGCGTCAGGTGGATCATTGTATTGTTGACCTTGCTCTTGTATTCATGTCCCATTGTTAGCCTAACTGGATCAGAAATAGACATACAAGTAATGTTTTTGTTGGTTGGTTTAATATTTTTAGTTAATTTATCTTGAATAAAATTATTTTCTGTAAGTCTTTCTTATTTATTTATTTATTGATGATCGTCAAGCTTATGACAACTATCTCATTTATGAAAATAAAGATGTGGCTAAGATGGATGATCTTTTAGAGGTAGACGGTTGCGAAGTAATCTAGTCACAAGCTGTGCTTACTTTAGAGAGTTTAGAGCTAGATGATGCTGTGTGGATTCTCAAGCATTATCTATTTATTATTCTAATTCTAAAGAATGTATAATGAATGTAGCCTTTTGTTGCTAACTTACATCATCCCACCTGATATTCTGACCTTTCCATAAGTTTTTTTGTTTCAACTTAACTTTTTCTTTACAGAGCTCTCAAAACCGCCTTCTCATCAAGAATGGCCGCGTCGTCAACGATGACGGCATGACTGAAGCCGATGTTTACATCGAAGATGGCATCATCAAGTAAGTAGTAATCATTTGTAAACATTAATTCCACTTTATTGGGTCTGCCCAAGTTTATAGTTCTGTATCTGTCATCGATCGATATAACGACTGTACCGATGCCCTGTGTTGATGTTCAATTGATTACACAAGGCTTTACAATCAATAAATGTCAAAGACTTAGTCCCAGCAATTACCTGAATCATCTGGGACAAAAATCATTATCCACAAGCATTGTACCTGCAGCATAATACCGAGACCAAGAGGAGGAGAGGTTAATACCCAGCTGCACAAACGTCGGAAGACCAATAGACTGCTAGGTAATCCTAGCAGTCCATTGGTCTTTTGACGTTTGTGCCACGATCCTGCGCTAGCCGCAATGATGCCCCGCGACCCTGATAATGATCTGTCATCGAGAGCAAACTCAAATTTAATGCAAACCTTTGCGTGATACGGGTTTTCTTTGGCTGGTAGTCTCTCAAACAGCACTCGATTTGGATGTGTGGATCGATGGTGGGTGGATCAGAAGTACGGTTACTATTCAGTCAGGCTATTGTGTATATTAAGTGTTGACAACAATAAATAAATATATTGAGTAGGTATTGAATATAAATACTTAAGTCCAGTACACGTGAACCGAATGTAAGACATTCTGTTATATTCTTCAGCGCGAGTTGACAGTAAGGAGACATACCCAGTAATGGGTCTCACAGACTGACGCGGCCTGCGATGGCGGTCAGTACAATTTGACGACCTCTTCTCGTCAAATTGTACTGACCGCCATGTCACCGCAGATGGCGGATCAATTCATTAAGGCGCTGCGCAAACGTAGACACTTATGTGTCTTGTGTTGTGTCAGATACAAGTTACCGATGAATTTTTATAGAGCCAGTATCTCTCAGTTCCCACTTAACAGATACTCATTGACGATCAAAAAGTGTTCGGTGTCGGTAACTGGAAACTAAAAGTAGTCAGTTGAAGACACAAGCAACATTAATAAATTTCCTTACAATTGTAACAGCCTGGTGACAGACGGACAGCGGAGTCTTAGTAATAGGGTCCCGTTTTTACCCTTTGGGTACGGAACCCTAAAAACTGTGAGCTATTTCACATACGGAGATTATACAAATGGGTTTGCGAGATCAAACACCGACAGTCTCCAATGAGCAGGTTGAAAAGTAAGAGTGAACGTCATGCTGGAAACTGGATTGGAGAAAAAACCTGTTAGTGACAACGACGAGATTCAGTTGAAAGGGAAACTTTACAAGCAGTGAGATATCTTGCGAGCCACTGGGGCGCGGCGTCGTGATCAGCGGAAAATTTCGCTGACTAACTCAGAACTCAGAGATTTGTCTTGCACCAAAAAGAGCTTTACAAGAACGTGTACTACTTATGACAGGGCAGTTCTGGGAAAGTACTGCAGCGTTACATAAATAAATAATTTATAATAAATAAATTAAATCTTTATTTCAGACATCAATAATGATCCATAGAAATATAAAATTACAAAATTGATATGGATCAGTTGAGCTACTTGTAGATTGTTTGCAACAGTCTGCAGTTAGTTCAATTGTTTAGCTAGTTTTAATTTAATTCTATTATTTGATTGTAATTTTCTTTGTTAATAAAGATTTTTAAAACACTATAATCAAAAAATATAATAAAATTACGATTACACAGAAGATAATAGGTACAATATTATAGGAAGGTACATTTACAATAATCATTTAGAATAATTAAGATTTTATTATTATAAGTTAGAACATGCACATAATTAATAATCATCCTTGAGTTGTTGTACAGATATTTACAGTTAAATCTATTAGCGAACACACTCATAATGCTGTTGGAGTTTGTTAGGACCCTACGCACCAGAGATGCTACCCTCTTGCACTTGTTGGTGTAGAAGCAGTCCACGCGCGCTTCCGCGAAGTCAGTCAGATTAAGTTGTTAACAAATGTTTAAACTATTGTCAAAATCGGGGGTTAACAGCCGGTTTTTCGAAGGCTTCGAAAAACCGGCTGTTAACCCCCGACCAAAATTAAAAATTCAATAACTTTATTTCTTTAGGCTTACAAAATAAGCACTTTGAACACCTGCTTGTCGTCAATTATTAGGTACCTATGGTCAAATATTTAGTAACTTTTACCTTATAACATTATTTCATTTGTGCCTTTACTACCATTTACTCCACACACACTATTTTGCAGAGAAAGTTTGTATGAAATTGTATGAAACCTCGACAGAGCAATTAACATGTTTGAGGCAAATTACATAATTTCTTACCAAATTTTAATAAAAGAGATATAAATGCCTTTCATAGTTGAGTATGTAATTTAAATAACTGTTCTGTAACTGTCTTAAACGCTCATCAGACCATGTTAACGGCGTAGAACATTATAATGTTTCTATTTCCTGTTCACTGAAACATAGTTATTTCCGCTAACAGGTAACTTACCTCTCTGAGGTACTTTCTTAGTTGAGTTTTGTTCGTTTTCCAAGGTGTACTAGCGCTAATAGCCTAAATTAGACAACTAGGATTTCTAGATTTATGTGTATCTTGAATGTTTTAGTTCGGCGTTAAAGATTAAACCTATGCAAAGTAGAACATTATAATGTTTCTATTTCCTGTTCACTGAAACATAGTTATTTCCCCTAACAGGTAACTTACCTCTCTGAGGCACTTTCTTAGTTGAGTTTTGCTCGTTTTTAAATGTGTACTAGCATCCCTTATATAACACCTAAAATAGACAACTAGGATTTCTAGATTTATGTGTATCTTGAATCTTTGAGTTCGGCGCGCAAAGAAGAATACCAGACCACCCACACGAACGTAACTCGCCGTTTGATGCCCACTTGTTATTTATTTACTTGCCAGATACCTACCAGAACTATACGGTTAGTTAATAGGGTTGCTACCAAAAGTTTTTAAAGTAGAATTTTTGAAATCGATTAAGTTGTTTTTAAGTTGATTCGTTACTTACATAAATACAAAAATACAAATCTTTCCTCTGTATAATATTAGTGTAGATAAAAGTATTAAAAAAATTGCTCTTACACGCTTAGGTTACACACATAGAAAATGTACGAGTAAAATTACATCATTGCCGAGCGTCTCTCGCAAAAGCAATTAAAATAAATAATGCTGGACAAATAACTTTGAATGACAAATTCAAAACTAGCATGGGTTTTAGAAATTCAGATGACTTCGTAGGAAATCGCACGTGTCCAAGCCGCCTGCGCGGCGGCCCCACGTCAAACGATTCACGATCACGTCAGATTTTATTTTATTATAAATACTTACTATTGAACGGGTATTTATCGCGTTTATTTACTTTATTTTCCCGACGTTTCGACAGGTTTACACACTGTCGTGGTCACGGGATGACTGAGATTTAAATTGTTTCAATTCTGTTCCTATTCCTCCCCCACGCGATTATCTTACATAGATGTGCGTCCAGGGGCCGATTCTGTTAATCACCGCATCACTATGACATTGGCATCGTCTCCCAATGACACATTTTGGCACTATACCTCGCGCGTCAAAAGTGTAAAACTGTCAAAAGTGTAAAACAGTGTCAAAAACTGATTATATGTCAGTTGAATGAGTTAGCCCTAGACAAACCGGGTCACAGCTATCAGGAGCAGTCCATTTAGGATTCCTTCCAGCGTCGGTATCGCACCTGTGCAGCTTTCAAGATGCCGGCAAAGTGACTGACTCTAGAATATAATTTATTATGTTAATAAAACTGTTAATAAAAGAACGTATACCTACCGAAGCTTTTTATTCATACTGAGTTGCATGAATTATTTATCAAGCACCATACCGAAGTAACATTATTTTATCTGTGACCATACTATCAATTTAATCAATCATCCAATCAATCAATTTTACTCAGAAATTAACCCACAGTCAGCCTTTTAAATTACTATAACGAGCCACTACAAACACCTCTACGATAAAATCATTTTTTTAAGTCATTTAGGAGAAGTCACACACAAGCAGAAAAATCCGCAAATATTCCGACAAAAATATGCAAAAAAAAATACTACATACAAATATTTGGTCCGGGTGTTCTGGGTATTTTCTATTAAAAAAAACCGGCTAATGCGAGTCAGACTCGCGCAAGAAGGGTTCCGTACCATTATCTATAAAAACGGCCAAAACATAACGTTTGTTGTATGGGAGCCCCCTTAAATATTGATTTTTTTCTGTTTTGTTGTTATAGCGGCAACAGAAATACATCATCTGTGAAAATTTCAACTGTTTTACTATCACGGTTCATGAGATACAGCCGGGTGACAGACGGACAGCGAAGTCTTAGTAATAGGGTCCCGTTTTTACCCTTTGGGTACGGAACCCTAAAAATTACGATATACAAATAATTGTTCCGGGTGTTCTGGGTATTTTCTATTTAAAATAAAATAAAACTATCCATGTATTATAATTATTTATAATGTGTTTATCAGACATCTAGTACCCATAAAACAAACTCTGCTCAGCTAGGGGCTAAATGGTGTTGTGAAAACTGTCCAGCATTATTTATTTATTATTATTCATATTACCTGAACGCGCTACTGAGTGTAGAAAACTAACGGTAAAACTAGCTTGTGTGCGAATTTCTCTCAACCGCTTACACAATAGCACAATGTCTGTATGTAATAAACAGCTCAGATAGAGGACGGCTAGTTCACTAAAATAAATAAACAGACGTATACTAAGGTAAAAAATTAAAATAAACTAAAGAACAGTTTTTTTATAGAAAAGACGGAAGTCGGAACCCGACTTCATCCGTCTAAGGTTTGGATTGGTAATTCAAAAAATTGTTGCCTATTTTGAGATCAGAGCCCGATTGATAGATAGACGAGATGTGATCGCGTGGGTTATGTATGTAATGGGAAACAAATCAAAAATGTGTAGATTTCGTGTAAAGCTTACAATTTGTCTTTACAGTTTTTTTTAGTTCGAAATTTGAATGTTATGTCTACTAAACCTTTGTATCAGCCAATCTATCTAGGTTTGCTGATACAAAGCTTATTATTATAGAAAAAGTTGCATTAAGTAAAAAAATAAATTACAGTCGGACTTCTCGTAAAATGTATGGGAAACGTTTTTTTGCTATTTCTGACTTTTTATCCAAGCTCAGTAAGTCTGATTCAAATTTTTGATCAGTATAAGAAACAGGATATAACAGATGGGCATCTAAAAAATTTTTTGAGGAAAATGCCAGTTTTTTTGCTTACTAATATTTTTTTAAATCTGAGCATAAGGAAGATTTCAACAAAAAAAATATGGATGGTCTCCTAAGACCATTTTCCGGTAGCTTAGCTACACCGGTTAAGGTACGTGCCCGTGTCCTTACTGTCCCGGCTCAAAAATCCACCTTGTATGCATTCATTCATTCTTTCTCATCGCTTGCATTAAGTCTTATAGCTTTCATGAAGTGAACCAGCTAACTAGACAGGTCTGTGACTGTGCGGTCGGGTCAAGCACCTGCCCGCTCTAATTACCGGGTGACATCTTTGTTTGCGCTGCGCTGGTAGGTTCGCATGACACTTGCGAAAGTGCACTTTGTGACTTGTGACGTAAGGTTTTGAATGCTCGGTAAGATTGGTATAGGTAGTAGGTAGAGAATATGATACAGGGTGCTCTATTCTTAGCGGATCCAATGAAGGTATGAAGGGCTTAGGATCCAATCTGATCTGCAGACTGTTGCAAACAAGGTAGCTCAACTTTATTTTAAAGTAAAAATAATTAGGTATTCCGGGTTCGTCCCACTCACCTCGGCCCAAAGTAGCCCGAACACGGAAATTCAAATTTAACGCCGAAATAGTTCCGGGTTCGTCCCACTTTGGGGTTTATAACAGAAAATTAGCAATAGTACTGTTGTCCGCACACTTCTCGTGCTTCGCTTATTGCAGCGTCTTTTAACTATTAATTTTATGTTCCTCAGAAACTCAGAAACAAGTTCTGTGAGTAACCTACATGCAATTGGCTAAATCCAAACCAAAAGGGCCATTTTGTATCAAGGAATATAAACAACCGTATTCCGTGACTCAATATTGCGTGACAAAGCTGAAAAGCAACTTATGGTTTCGTTCTGTTACCCAAGTTTTGCCTCAGTTGTCAACACTGTTCAGCATTATTTGCCAGTTTTATAGCTTTTCCTTGCCGCAATGCGATGAGAGAGCTGTAAAATCTACCCCCTGCCAACTGAGTCCATAGTATCAGTTATGCATTATGACGGAAACAGTTTTCGTGTCTTTCCATCCATTTGTCGCGTTGCAGCGCTTATCGGATAGAAAGGAACTTCGTTTGGCAGAGCGGTTGAATACTTTCATGTGGCATCTTTGTTTCATAGAAAATTAATTCTGGTTTTTAATTATTTTGAGAGATTTTACACAGGCTATTTTCACGGAATATTGTATTTGTCTAATTCTTTTTAGGGTTCCATACCCAAACGGTAAAACGGGACCCAATTATTAAGACTCAATCGATATTGATAACGAACGGTGACGTCACGTTTAGAAATTTTGCGATTGCGTCTCAAATCATCTACTCTTCATTATAATTAATGAAGAGTAGATGATTTGAGACGCATTAATAATAAATTAATGAATTAATTAATAAAATTAATTAATAATTTTTTAATTGTGAAATTTAATAATTTCACAATTAAAAAATTACAAAAATTAATATGCAGATATTTTTTTATATCAATGGTATTGATATGGATCAGTTGAGCTACTTGTAGATTGTTTGCAACAGTCTGCAGTTAGCTCAATTGTTTCAATTGTAAATACTAGTTTTAATTTAATTCTATTATTTGATTGTAATTTTCTATATCAATAGAGAACATATTATATACCATATTAGTGTGCTGAGTTTTGTGATTCAACCTAACCTAACCCACCCTTCTGCCAACACGCGATGTCTATCAACTTTATTCTACGGGAATTCTGTTTTAATGAACTGAATTGCTTATATTTGAATTTCGCAGACCTAGAATGAATTCAAGGCTTTTGAGTGAAATAAATTCAAGGTAGAGCCTTGAAAAACTGAATTATTTACTAACAGAAACTAAGATTTAGAGATATCAAGTTCTTACGGCATTTGAAGGCTAGAGTGTCAAGGACATCAACGAAACTTAGGCCCGTAGCACATCTCCGCCGCGGAATCATAGCTGCAGAACCGCAAAGGAAAAAACATTTGTCCCAAGGCGGGAATCGAAACCGCAAACTACGGCGTCGCAGGCGGATTTCGCCTGTCATGCCACATAAGTCGTCTTACTATCCTTAGTCTTGGTGGTCTTCCTTTTATTTCTGACACCATGTTATTCAGCAAAAAATAATCTTTATGATAAAGCCTTTCGATCGGTATGACAAAACTACAGGATGATTATTTTTCTCGTGTAACGGGTTCGATTCCCAGTTCAACCATGTAATTATTTAAATATATATGAATGCAGTTGAAACTGTTTTTTTTAATTCAAATAATGTCTTCTTTCAGTAAAATGTTCCATCTACAATATTCAAGGTACTTTCCCTCCATGACCTCCATGTGGCATGTCCGTGGGACGCCCTGTATAACACCTAAGCTTATAATAAAGCTGGGATAAATGTATTAAGAGCACAATATGGATCCTGTCTATATTTGGACTGTATTTATAGTGGAACTTTTTTACCAGCAGTTCTAAAAGCATCAGGATTTATTGGAGTGATTACGAACTGACATGACGTCTTCAAGTAACAATGGGCTGAAGTACCTACTACCTACCTACGTACATGTACGGTTTAAGAAGACCCTGAACCTCTAAGCTCACATACAAACGTACTTTTCGATTCATTTTGAAACTACGTCCCTGATTTTAATGAAATTTTGCATACGTAATAGGATATGTAATAGCTATGTTTGTATCGTTTTAGTTTTTCAAAATTATTTACGATGCCCCCTACAGGTTTTGTGAAATTTGTATCGTTTTAGTTTTTCAAAATAATTTACGATGACCCTACAGGTTCTCTGAAATTTCAAAAAAATTGGACTTGTATACGGCTGTAACTTTTGATTGCAGAAGTTTGATTTATGTCGCAGCTCCAAGAGGTTACGAACCTGATTACCTGATGTGAACTTCAACTTGATACCTCCACGCGTTTTTGAGAAAAATGGGTTGACAGACGGACAACAAAGTGATCATATAAGGGTTCCTTTTTTCCTTTTGAGGTACGGAGCCCTAAAAACAGACAGAGTCGAAGGTTTTACATTGTATACTGGTGTATGAATGAAACTAACCATCTGTTACATACAATAGACGTACTTTAAAGGCTAGAGCTTGATGTCGTGTGATTTTTCATGAATATTTATGTATGGATTTGTATGGTCGTCAACACACTCGCCAATTTAAGGCTACGTTCGTGATTTGAATAAAGTGCTTAAGTGATTTATTTGGGTACAGTATCTAGTATCTATCACGCTTTTTAGTGGTAGGTACATTCATACATACATTGAGATATCGGATAAAGATGAACCCACACCTATCCGAGCCGAACGCACTGAGGGAGGATGCCAGGAATTCGAAAGGATCGAATTGAAACTAATAGGGTATTACACACAATATGATATGAAACAATTGAGCTAACTGCAGACTGTTGCTAACAATGTACAGGTAGCTCAATTGATGCATATAAATACCAGTTAGAAGCGTACCCAAGACGCTAGCTGCATTGCCCCGCTGTATAGCAATGCTGATGCGCTGCGCCAGATACTCGCCAGCTCTCGGGTCACGCGTCGCTTCGACCAGACGTTCAGATAATTTTTTTAAAACCCGGAGGGCCTCGGTTTTATTTATTTATTAATCTATTAGTTAACTAAACGTCAAAATGATACCTGTGCTGCCAAAATGACGATGAGTACCACCATAGTCATTTGTTACAAATCCGATTTTACTGTTCATCCCATGGCGGACTAAGAGAGAATGCTCTTAGCGTTATGATTATGACGCTTGGTACTTCCACTCTCACCATTTATTTGTGTATTGTTTTCTGCCATTGTTGTACCACACAACGAAGAGTTATTCATTATTGATATCTGTTCATTATCACTGTGGAATAAACAACCAGTAGGTAAGGAAGGAAAAGGGAAAAAAAAACAAGGGACATTTGCAAAAACAAACATGGGCATAATTACCAGCAAACAAATAAGAAAAAAAACAGCGTATTAGAAATTTTGTAAAACCAGAAAAAGGAAACATTGGCAGGAAGTCCTGCATTGAATCCCTGGTCCTGCCAAGATTTGAGCTACCTAAGTATTGGGATTTTTCTAACAAGAAAAACTCATAGTAGCAGTCCAAAGTCAGGAACACCGCTGTTACTGTTAGTCCTGCGCCTAACCTCTCCCAGATCATGTCGTCAGTCTGCCATCCTATCGAATAGGCTATTTGACTACATTAAAAATAAGTTCCAAATTGTTTTCATCCCACCTAGTCAATGACAACGTAACTAAGCGTAATAAAATGGGATTAAAATTACACATTTTTTTGATCTATGATCACGTGACCGAAAATTTATTAACCTAGCAATAAATTTGATGAATAAATGATACCTGCTCAAACGTCCAGCCTTCCAATGCTCTTGGCATGAGTGTTTGCCCAATTATATTGGAGCCCATATGAGGCCAAAAACTTGGTTGCAATTATTGGCCATTCTATTCGTAGCCAGCGTTGGAACCAAGTCATAAGCCCATGTGAGGCTTATACCGATACTCTAAGATGTGAGGCGCCAGCATGACACTGTTATTTGTATCCGCCATCGTTCAATCACCTCAGAAAGTCTATGGACATAATTTTGACAGTTAACGAACTGTCAAAAATTATGAATATTACTTAGTGGATCAGACCTGTAGCATTACATCGCACCAGCATCGCACCAATGTTTTTTTTTAAAATAACGCTAACATTCGTGCATTCGATTTAATGTAATAAACATTTCCCTTGTAAATCTATGCTGGTTTGGCATGTATGGTATTGTACCTGACCTTATTATTATTTTTTCGGTTTCATGATCTTTCGGTATAACGTTCATTCGAGATTGCCATCGTTAGGTCTTCAGTTTTTCGGTATTCCGTGCTTTCGGTGTTCCGTTATGCGGCCTGACGTACTTTCGGTATTTCGTTGTGCGGTTTCCTGATCTGTCGAGATACCGTTCTCCGGTATTTCGAGCTTCGGTATTCCGTAGGACAGTCTATTACACGTGCCTGCTTATGTCATGTAAAAAAATACTAAATTTAACACACCCAAAATGACACCATTTCCCTAATTACATTAGACGTGTATGCTGTAGGATTAGTCATAATGCCTTGCCCACCTTGTCAATGACGATATATTAGTCAGTCATCATGTCATCATCATCAGCACCTATTAATCCACTGCTGGACATAGGCCTCCCTTCATGAGCGCCATAGCGCCCTGTCTTCAGCTTGCCGCATCCAGCATCTGCCTGCAGTCTTTCGCAGATCGTCATCCCACCTGGCCGGAGAGCGTCCTACACTACGTTTACCGAATCGCGCTCTCCACTCAAGAACACGTTTACACCAGCAGTTGTCGGTTCTTCGCGAGATATGGCCAGCCCACTGCCACTTCAGCTTGCTAATTCTTAGAGCTATGTCGATAACTTTGGTTCTCTGTCGAACGGATGTAGGTATTCGTTACGAATCCTATTCTTCACAGAAACTCCGAGCATAGCTCTTTCCATAGCTTGCTGAGCGACTTTAACTGGTGGACCAGCCCCACAGTGAATGTCCACGTCTCAGCTCCGTAGGTCATGACGGGTAGGACGCACTGATCGAAAATTTTCGTTTTCAAGCATTGCGGTCTGGATGACAATCACTTCAGTGTGTAGTTTATTATGCCTTAATAACGCAACTGGATACCTGGGAGAACGCATTGCATAGTGGGGCATTTTCTTAACACTTTCATTGCCCATGATGACGCACATTACCATCTGGAGCACCGCAAACGCTGGGTAGTGACTGCGATAAACAGAAACAACTCTCTACAATTCTAGAAAACGCTACAACGGTGTATAAAATACATATTAAAGATACACTCTTTGTTCCTACATGCCTATTACCGTATTGCACAACGGTGTTTGTAAACAAACCAACGGTTTATCTGCGCGGGCGGTTTTATCTAGAAACCGACCGACGTATGCTCCGATTTATAATCCAAGATATATTATGTAAGCAGACATTTATATTGGTAAATAGGTTTGTAAAAAGGTATTATTATGGTAAATATCTCGATACAAATGACTTTTATTTTAATAATCGTGACAGTTTCAAAAGTTTTAAAGACATTTATGAATGATAACTTAACTAAAACTGATAAAAATATCAGAAAACAGCAAGGTAGCAGCAAGGTTATCTAAAAACTAAACACAAACTTCAACAAAGCATAATCTCACACGTGCAGCGAAAAATGTAAAAATTAGAATGGAAAACGAACGAGAGAGAGATCAATTACCTAAATGATGAATGAAAGCTTTCAAAACTAGAAATTGTTTCGAGCTTCTGTCAATGTCGTAATGTTTTCCACCAATATTTGTTGGGTTTTCTTTTGTATACAAAAAATATCCAAGTTTTTGAATCGGAGTATAGTGTGGTGAACTCCTAATTGTGTACTGTAGGTATGCTAAGACTGCTTCGTTGGCCTATTCAACTGCTGATATGCTAGCTGATAGATAGCTTATTCAACTGCTGATAATGAGTTCCTGGGTAAATTTGTTATTGGCGTTTTCCAGCAAGAAACCAGTTTTCCCCCTTGAACTAATTTTCTCAAGGGGGAAAACTGGAATAAGAAAAAGGGTGGGGGGGATTTCTGGACTTTTAAAAAATGATATTCCAGTTTTCCCCCTCAAGGGGGATTATCAAGGGGGAAAACTTCAATATAATCCAAAATAAGCCAAAAATTCACAGTATCAGCCCGGAGTCAGGAAGTTGGCGATATTACACCCCCGTGCCTGCACTTCTTTGCACGTTTTGTCCATAAGTCCATGTTTTCTTTCACATCCATTTCTCTAACCCCCTTTTTTGAGCCTCCGCGTGTATGTTCACTTGATGCTTGGAAAGGCTTCACTCATTTTCATAAAACATCATGATTCTGTAGGTGTAGATTTCTGGATTTACTAATCTTACTGAAGCAGCTTGGTTCATAAAAGACTTGCTCAAGAAAATCAATACGTCTAGCCGTACTTGACTCTTTACGATATAAATGCAATTTGTAAAATGTTGATGCGTTTTTGATTACCTGACATCACCCCTTTTGGGGAAATCCATTCCCGTGAAATTTTAATTTAGGGTAGGTATTAGTCATTCTTCGAATTGTCTGTTTTATTTTATAATAACGAATACTTGTAACAGTCAAATAATAGAAACAAAGTTAGAACTAGTATTTAAAACTGAAACCTTACCAATATCAGTCCGAAGCAGGCCCAAGACGCTGGCTGCATTGTCCCGCTGTATGGCAATGCTGATCCGCTGCGCCAGATACTCACCAGCTCTCGGGTCACGCGTCGCTTCGACCAGAATCTCAGATATTTACTACTATATACTCTTTAACACTTTCATGGCCCGCAGAAGTCGATCTGCGGGGCCGAGTCACGGCTGGGCAGTGAATGCGTTAAAATACTACAATAGTATTTCAAACACAAAGGTATGTTTCGTGCCTTCACGCCAAAAATAGTGAACGGATTGAGCTGAAACTTTGCATATATGTATGTATGTTGATCTAAACTAGACTAAACAAATAGGGTTTCTTTTTTCATGATTATGAAAAACGCGGGCAAAGCTGCGTGTTAAACCAAGCTACATTATTCATTCATATTCATATATTTATTCGCCGTAGGAGCACAAGGCACACTTGGTTACGTCTATTTACATTTTACACATAATAAAGAAAAAAAAAAAAGTTAACACACTTGAAAACTAAATTAA
Source organism: Eupithecia exiguata (assembly GCA_947086465.1). Lineage (NCBI taxonomy): Eukaryota > Metazoa > Arthropoda > Insecta > Lepidoptera > Geometridae > Eupithecia > Eupithecia exiguata. Next base: position 5,409,769 of record OX352251.1, read on the forward strand.
CACAAATAAACAAAAGTAATCCTATGTCTGCTGTAAATGGGTATCGACATTATAAGTTATAGCTTCTTGGGGTTTAGTTTATTAGTTGGACTATTAGTCTATTTAAACTTATTTCCTATAATAAATCAGGTTTAACGATGCGTCAACACATCAAAACGTTTAATAGTTTTCGGAGAAAGGTCTTTAAAATAGATTTTATTGAGACTATTTCTCAAAATCTAATAAATCATGAACTCCGATTTCATTAAAAATGCAACTCATTCTTGCGTCAGGTAGCTAAACCAAAATCGATCAAATTTACTGTTTTTAAAGGCAGACAGACAGAAATTGTGTATTAATAGTTGTTGTTTTTTTGCGTTCCATTTGTTTTTTTTTGCGGGTGCGGAACCTTTAAAGTCGTTATCATCATCAATCCTATAATTGTCCACTGCTGGACATAGGCCCCCCTAATGATTGCCATAGCGCCCTGTCTTGCCCTGTCTTCGGCTTACCGCATCCAGCATCTGCCTGCAGTCTTTCACAGATCTTCCCACCTGGCCGGAAGGCGTCCTTCCGTGTTAACTGTACCACCGAAAATTTTTACTTGGTCGTGGTCCAGTTCATTGGATAACTGGACCACTTATTTTGTGTGATTGTGTCTAAGGAATTTCACAAGTTAAGAGCAAATGGAAACCCAGCGATTGTCGCTTCACGAGATTATGGCCGGTCGACTGCCACTTCCGCTTGCTTATTCTTTGAACTAACTTATCAGTTTAATTGAAATAAAAAATAAATTTTTCAACTTTTTACATACTTACATATCTAATAAAAACGTATAATTCATTTTTTATTACTAGAAGATTAATAAGTTATTAATTAATTACGTTAATAGGGCGATTAATGCCAAAATCAAGCAAAATTGCTGTTTGAAATTTTCAATTCTATTTTCTTATTGTTCAAATTACTCCAATATGGCGGCGGAAGCGGGCTTGTTAGAGCATCCGGTGCGCGCGCGCATTTCAATGGACAACGGAACGCATCCGTGTTCTTAATTCGAATGTGACAGTTCGCTATTTGAATAAATCGTCACTTATATTCATCCATCTTAATAAAGGTTTTAATTGATAGCTGTATTTTAATACAGTGTAAGTTTTCGTTCAAGGATATTCTTTTAACCAATAAATGTGTTCTTACTAACTACAATGAATATTCCTGGACAATCCACACTGCATCATCTGAAATGAAATGAAATGATTTATTTGAAACGACACATTAGAACTACCATACATCCGAGGAAGAAACTAAACTAGAACGGGTGACAGGTAAGTGCAATAACGGTTAACTATACTTAGTACAAACTAAATTGTCAGAAATTTAAACAGAATTGGTTACCTACCTAGTAACTTCCGCAACCTGCCTGGCAAACCACCCAGTGTCGAGCCAAAAAGGTATCAACTCAGCATCTAACCCCAGAGGAAAAAAGCTTGTGTTATGGATAGTGATACTAGATAGGTAACTGATAAACTTAATGATCCCTATGGGGGCATCCATACGTTATAGCTATTTTCCGACCTCCTTTCTCCCCTTGCCTTGGTGAGATGTCCTGAGATTTTGATCGACCCCCTCCCTTAAGGCTGTGGTATGGTCAAACTAACGCCGCCACCTATTAATCTTATTATTACGTTGAACAAAGGAAATTTCCAAAATCCATCGTACAGTTCGTGATATCTATTTTAAGCTTTTTTTAAATGCCTCTGTAATAGTTTTGTTTTACTCCATTTAGTTTAGCCAGAAAATCAAGCCTTAATTAAGGCTGTGGTATGGGTCAAACTAGCGCGGCCACCTATTAATTAATCTTATTATTACGTTGAACAAAGAAAATTTCAAAAATCCATCATACAGTTTGTGATACCTGTTATAAGCTTTTTTTAATGCCTCTGTAATAGTTTTATTCTATTAGGTTTAGGTAGAATATCGGAGTTGCCCTTGGTGGCCACCAATATGCATTTTCGATTTTCTGGCTAAACTAAATAGAGTAAAACTATTACAAAGGCATTAAAAAAAAGCTTATAATACGACTCACAAACTGTACGATGGATTTGGAAATTAGCTTTGTTTAACGTAATAATAAGATAAAATAGATGGTGGCGCTAGTTTGACCCATACAACAGCTAATCTCGCGTGAGATGACACTAAACACAAAGCTGGTATTTCGAAAAAAAAAAACAACATTTCCATGATCTTTGAGATCCTAATGCTGTTCAAAATGAAGTCTATGATTATATACTTAATCCTGTACGTAATAATTCCATTTCATTCTGTACAAAAACGCCAAGATAGTTTTTTGATTAGTTGCATATGTTTGATGAAAAAAATATCTAAAATATCTTAATTTTGAAACATATTTTCCTTCTTCTAATCAATATAATCAAAATAATAACCTTTATTTCTTTAGGTTTATAAAATAGGCTCATAGTTTTTTAGGTAGGGTAAAAACGGCACCCTATTACTAAGACTTCGCTGTCCGTCTGTCACCAGGCTGTATCTCAGGAACCGTGATAGTTAGATAGTTGAAATTTTCACAGATGATGTATTTCTGTTGCCGCTATTACAACAAATACTAAAAAAAAGAATAAAATAAATATTTAAGGGGGCTCCCATACAACAAACGTGATTTTTTTGGTGTTTTTATAGATAATGGTACAGAACCCTTCGTGCGCGAGATCGACTCGCACTTGGCCGATTTCATTTTTTTTAACGATGATGATGAATTTGTTCTATGAAAAAAGTTCGCTTAAGTGAAATAAACCTTCCGACCTAATTCAACACAACTGTTATTTATTACATAAAAAAGCTATAGATTTGTTTTTTTGTTCTGTTTCGGTCAAAATAACATTCTGCTACAGTAGAATAAACCTTTCAAACTAATTCAAAATTACACAAAAAACTGCTATAGTATTTTTTGTCCTTGTTATATCAAATCGCTGATTCATCCAAGGGACCCTCCACAGTGATTTAACTAACAAAGCGATTCAATTTAACCAATCGTTAACGTTAACGCGTTATAACGAGGTTAAAAATGTATTTGACCCGTTAGTTTATTGATGCGGGAGAATGGGACCCCATCTAAAAATAAATCACGTCCCATACGACGACTTCAGTGGCGCAGCTAGCGAGAGTGCCTGTCACGCAGGAGGTTGTAGGTTCGATTCTCGCGCGAAAGCTTTGCTTCATCATCATCAGCCTAGTTTAGTCCAATGCTGGTCAGTCTTTCGCAGGTCGTCATGTCATCTGGCCGGAGGACGTCCTACACTACGTTCTCCGGCACTACGTTCACTGTTCAGCTTTTGTAGCTTAAGAGAACTTAATTCACATTTGAAGACATTAATTAGGATCATTCCAGTTTTCCCCCATGAAAACTGGTATAAAAAATATGAATTCCAGTTTTTCGCCTTGAAGATATCCATAAGGGGGAAAACTGAAAACAGAAAAAATGCATTCCAGTTTAAGGGGGAACCTTGAAGATCTCCCTTGTGGAGGACAACTGGAAGTCAAAGGAGCGTTGTACATGTGCCTTTTTGTAGCCGGAAACACCACGTAAAGCTCCGAAACTACTGGTCTAATTTAGCTAGGTCTAAATTCTTAAAAAAATTAGTTACTCAAGACCGATCTTCCACTCTCATACCTTCTGTTAATTCAGGGCAGAGCTGTTTTTAAGTTGAATTTCAAATAAAACCTCTCTAACGAACGATTATTGAATTGCGGGGGGTACCCATTACCAATACCAAGTTTGAGAATTAAGTAAGACCTGGCGTCTTCGCAAACGTGTTTGTGATGATGGGCAGAACCTGCAGTTCACGTAGTGTTACTAATTTACCAATAACCCTGTATTCTATTAATAGATATTTGATAGCCAATCTCGTAGTCGTTGCTAGTGAGTAGTTGGTGACTACTTGACTAGTCCTACTATAATTTTGTCTCAATCTTTCTATTATTTTGACTCACTTTAAATACCATATCAATCGTTGACCTTACCTTTTCTTCCAGACAAATGGGCCGCAACCTCATCATTCCCGGTGGGACCCGCATCATCGACGCCACCGGCAAGCTAGTCATGCCGGGTGGTATCGACCCCCACACCCACTTTGAACTGGAGATGATGGGGGCCAAGACTGCTGATGATTTCTACAAGGGGACTAGAGCGGCGGTTGCCGGCGGCACCACTACTATTAGTAAGTAAAGAACCCATGGGGGTGTTTTGAATCCTATTTTGAACCTAAAGATAAAGATAATTTATTTGCTTGAACATTATGTAGGATAAACAGATGATACAGATTTTTTTTAGTTTCAATTATGTTCTACTAATACTAGCATGCAAATGTTACAGTAACTTATAATTTATACCTATGTTATTTTATTTATGCCTAGCCTTTTTGTAATTTTAAACAATGTCAAACAATCGAAATAGTAATACATAATACTAACATGTGCAATAGTTAAAAATAATAATAATCATTTATTTCAGACTATAGAACAGTTACCGATCTTATTTTAACTTATTCTACGGTCCATAGTAATATATACCTTAAAACTAACAAACATACATACATACAATATTAAAAACTAAAATTAAAGACGCGTTATTTGACGGCGAGACGTGACGCAATAGGTAATAAGGTGTTGCCCCTCTTGGGGGTGTTTTCCGGCGGATTGTTGTGCTGTGTGGCAGAGGCGCAGTTCCGATCTGCGTCAACCTACGTTATTAATAAATTGTGTCTGTGCCTGTCACATCAGACATTTGTGATGAAAATATTTATTTTCCAGTTGACTTCGTGCTGCCGAACAAAGGACAATCCCTTCTGGAGGCCTATAACAACTGGAGAGAGAAGGCGGACAATAAGGTAGGTTTCATCCCTCTCCCAATTTCTAAACGATCAATGCTCAAATCAAAGGTACATTCAAAGAAAGGTATTTCGGACATCTAAATTAAATTGAAGCAAAAAATTAAATTCTTGTGATTGATCTGGGCTCTATGCAAGTTTTATTTATAAGTAACATAACCTTTGAGGTCCACTAATTTGTCGAAAAATCGGGCATGGTCTTGCCGCTTTTATTTGGTGATTCCCGTAAAGATAAAGATCATTTATTTGCATAAACATGTGTAAAATATAAGGATGGAAATATTTCTAACTAGTTGACGTCTTGCTTTGATAGGTATTTTTTCATTTTGTAGTTGGCGTCGTTTTTCTTCTACAACGCGGACTACATTTTGTTAGAACTTATCGGAGGTGTTTTCGCGGAATTGTTACCAAATATTTTGATCCTTATATTTTGCAATAGATTTTCGCAAAGTAACGCCTGAATCTAATATTTAAACATGTGTAGATATAAGATTTTACAAACAGGTATTGTATCAACATGTTTACAGATTACGGTGTACAAATTGTGAAAAATAGCATGCAACCTGTTTGGATAACTTTTGATTCCACAACCCTCATAATCTTACAACAAAAGCAGAATTTCAGAACGTATTTTGTCTTTATGCCATCATAAAATACCTACCGAGACCAAACTGGTATTTTTAGGGTTCCGTACCCAAAGGGTAAAAACGGGACCCCATAACCTATAACTAAGACTTCGCTGTCCGTCTGTAACCGGTTGTACCTCATGAACCGTGATAGTTAGACAGGTGAAATTTTCACAGATGGTGTATTTCTGTTGTCGCTATAAAAGAACAAATACAAAAAAACAATAAAATAAATATTTAAGTGCAAAAAAATTACGTTTGTTGTATGGGAGCCCCCCATACAACAAACGTAATTTTTTTGCCGTTTTTATAGATAATGGTACGGTACCCTTCGTGCGCGAGTCCGACTCGCACTTGACCGGTTTTATTTGATCTTGATCCTCATATTAGCCCATACACATCCACTGCTGGACATATGCCTCGTCCATACGACGACACCACAAATAACGGCCCCAAACCGCCTCCACCCATCGACTCCTGCGACCGCTTCAATGTCGTCAGTCCATTGAAGTTTTGTCTGTTTATCTATTGTTCCAAAAATACCCCACTGACCTGACCTTCATACCTTCCAGGTATGCTGCGACTACGCCCTCCACGTGGGAGTGACCTGGTGGTCTCCCTCCGTCAGAAAGGAGATGGAGCAGCTGGTCTCCGAGCAGTACGGAGTCAACTCCTTCAAGATGTTCATGGCATATAAGGACACTTGGATGCTGAATGACTACGACCTGTACTGCGCGTTTGAGGCCTGCAAGGAGCTGAGGGCCCTGCCTCAGGTTGGTTCTGCAGATTTTTACTGGTCTTGTGGTGAGACTTTCTATTGGTTGTTTAAAAGACATCTCTTCTCCGCTCATCTCAGCTCAGCGTTGGTGGAGTCTGCCCCTAATGGATGTGAATAAAGATGAAGTTTGGGAAACGGATTCATATTGCAGCGTTTTTTTCTATTGTCGTTAGACTATGTTCCTAGAGCTTCCTTTTCGACACTAAACTTCTGTACTTTCACGACATTAGGCTATAAAATTCACAATTAGACGAAACTACCACTAAGTATGGTAAATAGGTAATGGTAAATAAGAGTGTACAAATTAATATTTAAACATCTTTTGACAAGCCGTTTGTTAAGACGGAAAGATCTTTTCGCTTCATTTTCCCCCAGACTTTTACACCATATTGTAGAATGGAATGTATCAGGGTGCAAATGATTACCTGAATTAACATCGTCGAAACACATCGAAGACCAAAAGCAAAAATTTGTTGTTTCCATGTATAGATTAACCATTACAAAAAAATATGTTTAATATTCCAGGTGCACGCTGAAAACGGCAGCATCATAGCCCGTAACACCGAGAAGCTGCTGGCTGCCGGAGTGACAGGCCCCGAGGGTCACATGCTCTCCAGAGACGAGGAGGTGGAAGGTGAAGCTGTGAACCGGGCCTGTGTCATCGCTAACCAGGTAACACTGGCTATACTCTGTATCTAAGGACACAAGGGGAACGGTATTTTTTTTTACTTTTTACAAAATATTTCGAAAAGTATGAAACCTACAAAAAATTCGAAAACTGTTTTGAAATGTTCAAACCGATACCTGTCATTTGACACCCCACTTGCACCCATAGGTCTCTTTTGAAATATCAACATCACAATTTGTACTGAAAATTTTAATTTTTAATTTTTTTTACATCAATAATGATGGCGCACGAAATGTATTATTACCTATATCTAATTTCAAGTGAATAGCTGCAGTAGTTACTGATATTTTCAAGAAAGACGGACGGACACGGAGGACGGACAGAGCGAGACCATAAGGGTTTCGAAATCGATCTCGAATCCCTAAAAATTGTGTAAAGTTTGATTTAAAAAAATCTATTTGTATTATTGTTCTTTTATCAAGGTCACGGGTATAATAGAGTAGATTTAGTATTGGTGTTGCCACAGTTAATATATCCTACTCTTTCCAGGCCAACGTCCCTCTCTACATCGTGCACATGATGTCTACGAGCGCGGTGGACGCGCTTCAGATTGCCCGCGGGCGACAACGTCAACCTATCTTCGGTGAAACGCTGGCCGCTACGGTTGGCACTGACGGTAAACATCCTGAAATTCGCTTCAATCTGGAAACGCAATTTGTTTATGGCTGAAGTACACACTCGTCGCGCAACCACGAGACAAGCCAACGACGAGTAAAAGGTGCGCTCGGGCTCTCGTTTGGTCGACAATACTAACGAAATGATTTTATTGTCTTTGGACGAGATGTCTCGACGAGTATGTGATTCCAGGTTAAATATCGTAAAGCTGGGTTTCCAACACTAAATTATTAATTAATTGATTTTTTTTTCAGTCTGTAGATCGATAGATAGATGTATAATTTATTCATAAAACATTGGTTACATAGACTAATTTTATTACTAAAGAAAATACAATAATAATTACAACTAATATTTACACTTAAATCTATTTTCTAAAAATCTAAGCCGTCACCAGAAGGCAAAGTGCCCAGAATGCTGGCAGCATTGCCACGTTGAATGGCAATGCTAATTCGTTGACCGAAATAAAAGCCAGCATTCCGATCACCTGTGGACTCTATTAGGAGTTATTATTATTATAATTACTATTAATAGTTAATATTAACCTACTTAATTACTATTAGATAGGTACATAACTTGGTTAATAGTGCCTTAAAGCCTAGGTTTGTCTAGGCACTGACTTCTCCTTAGCAGTTATTGCACCTTGACTACTATAGTTTACATATAATAATAATGACATTAAACTAGCATTAAAGTTGTTAATATTGATGATAATAACTAAAAAAAATCCTAAATCTTATACAAACTACTAATCTAAGCTATTAGATAGGTACATTCACTCATTGGTTTACAATTTACAATTACCTACTTATCAACAACGACCGGAAAGATGCTATGAGTTCGTGCAAACAACGTGAAGCTAGCCACTTATCGCCGCTTAGCCACCATAATACATGTAGTTGGAGCTTTCGGCGCTTGAGTCCGAACAAAGTCCCAGAGTTTTTCGACTCCTACGTCACTTGACCTTGTGACGCAATTGGCAGCGCCTCCGTACTAAGGGAGGGTTGCGGGTTCAAGCCCCGTCGAAGTCGAAAAAATTTTGAGACATCATTAAAATTTCGTGAAATATCTATGTTTCTATTTGAACTACGTACTTACAAAACCTTCTAAATATAAGGATGAAAATATTTAATAACAAAACCGCGAAAAAACCTTCTCCGATAAGTTCTAACAAAATGTAGTCCGCGTTGTAGAAGAAAAACGACGCCAACTACATACAAATGAAAAAATACCTATTAAAGCAAGACGTCAACTAGTTTCGTCTCTCCACGAGACATCATCAGGACACCACAATAGAGCGCCACCATAAGCAACAACGGCAGAGTCCCACCAGAGATGTTGCCACTGAGCTCCGCGCGCCAAGTTAATATTTTCATCCTTATATTTTGCAATGGATTTCCGCAAAGTAACGCCTGAATCTATTATTTATCTTAAAACCTTCTATTTCAGGCACTCACTGCAGGAATGCTTGCTTCCGTCACGCGGCCGCTCATGTTCTATCTCCACCGCTGCGCCCTGATGTCTCCACTCCTCAAGCCATGGTCGAGGCTCTGAACGAGTGAGTCTATAATAATAATAATAATACTAATAATAATCTTTATTTCAGTCAAGCAAGTCTATCTTTCAGTGAAAGAATTTTCCAAATCGCACCAGTCGTTCCAGATATATAATCTCCTCAATACCTCCAACGGTTTCATCTGTCATCATCAACCAGAATGCATCCACTGGTGAACATAGACCTCTCCCAAACGACGCCATGAAAAGCGGTGAAACGGCACTAACGAAATACAGAAAGCACATGAGCCTGTTTAACAGAATACTTACTGTATCTGTATATTTATTTAAAAAACAAAGTCGTGTTGATTAGCTAAAATAAGTTGGCCTTTTGATTTCCGACTGTTCCTACTCATACTCAATTATATGAATAGCAAAATAATATATATGAATAGCGAGATTTAATATTTCTATTCATTCTATCTAAAAAGTCAATGGGGCAAAAAATGCCATCCACCCCATTGACTTGAGTAATGGGGTGGATGGGATTTTTTTCCCAACCACCCCATTGATGGGGAGGTTGATGGGGTGGTTGGGAATATATCTGTTAGTTAGAACATAAATTTTATAATCCAAGATCGGATGGACCGATTTTAATGATCTTCGATTTGTTGGATTTTATGCGTGCTTTGAGCACGACAAAACGCCTACGAAGTGATTTTATGTCAAAATGATATAGACACTTTTGTCTTTTTTGTCTTTTCACTATATTAATACAACTGTATCCTTCCAGCGATCAGCTGCAACTGATAGGCAGTGACAACTGCACATTCCACGAGCAAGACAAAGCGCTTGGCAAGGACAACTTCGCGAAGATTCCCAACGGGGTCAACGGTGTCGAGGATCGCATGGCTGTGCTGTGGCAGAAGGCGGTTAACACTGGTAGGTTCAATATGTATTACAGATTTTGTAGGCGCAAATACGTTTTTACGTTTAATATCGTTATTTTGACAGCTTTTCGAAGCTAATGGATCTTTAAGAAATAGGTATGAACTATGTGAATCCTGATACTGAATTTGGTACTAATCGAATTAGAGACATCGATAAAAGTGGGTTCGAAGCAACTACACACACACACAAACACACACTATAACAACTACACTATAATTAACGGCAAGCATTTGGTAGGTACCGCCAAGAAACCCTTCAAGATATGTGCTACAGAATATATAAATTTCAAAGTTCCACAATCAATATTTACGTCAGAAAACGGGTTCAAAAACACCTAATTTTCGTGTTTTTGCCTTAGTATACGCCTTAAACAAGTTTTTTAAGAGCCTGTTTTCTCTTACTGCAGTGGCTCACAAATAAAGGCTTCCCTTCTCATTAAAAAACTTTAACAATATAAATTAATTCCCCAGGTATAATGGATCCCTGCCGCTTCGTAGCTGTGACCAGCTCCAACGCAGCAAAGATCTTCAACCTCTGGCCGACCAAGGGTCGCATCGCGATCAACAGCGACGCGGACGTGGTGGTGTGGGACCCGCGGCTCGAGCGGACCATCACCGCTGCTCAACATAAGCATGCTGTCGACTTTAACATATTTGAGGTTAGCTGGAGTTTCAAGATAAACCTAGTCTTATCTCACTAATATTATAAACGTGAAAGTTTAGATGGATGGATGGATAGATAGATGGATGGATGTTTGTTCCTTTATCACGCCAGAACGGCAAAACGGATCTGGATGAAATTTGGCACAGAGATAGATTATAGTCTGGAATAGGACATAGGCTACTTTTTATCCCGAAATTCCTACGGGAACGGGAACTACGCGGGTGAAACCGCGAGGCGCTGCTAGTATAGAAATAAAACAGAACACGTTTCCAAAGAATTATTTATCACAATAAAAACAGTTGTAGTCGGGGGAGCGCAAACTTTGTCCTGTCGAACGCAGTGGCCGAAAGAATTAATTTTTATTTCTTACTTCTTCTTTTTAATTTGCTTGGGTTATTTGTATGAAATGTCGACAAGGTTGTCTGCTACACAATGAACTTAGCTTCAAGCAGATTCATCAAGCATTTACTATGGTATTTAGTTGTACAATCGGCTGTCTGGCATCGTCCCCCTCGGGGACGCTGCCAGTCAACGCCTTGATTTCTGTCGCTTCTCGGTATGTAGACTAAAGTAAAGAAGCGCCGAAGAAACCTTTAGCCTGTTAGTTGTAAATTTTCGAGTTGGAGCAAAACCCGTCCCAAGCTTTTTTATCTTCTAGATAATCTGATATTTTGTAGTAAGCCTTTTTGCACAGAGGGCGCCGTTGTCGCTTAGAAGCGATTTCTTCCAGGCAACCTTTGAACCTAGAACACGTCAGTTCCGAAAATTTACTGCCGAACGTAGAATATCCTTAGGCACGGTAAAAAATATTCAACTTTCGACAAATTTGTTTGCATCAAACTTTATGAAACCTTTGTAAATAAAGGAATTTCTTATTCCAGGGTCTGAATGTGGTAGGAAGCCCACAGTACGTGATTGTGAACGGCCGCGTCTGTCTCGACGATGGCAACTTGCGCGTTGCTGAGGGTAAGTACATCTGTCCTCGTCATTCTCACTTCTAAGCATCATACCTGCAAAGGATAGAAGAAAATCAAACTTATACAGATGCAAGTTATTGTAATTTCATGCTATTCGCGTCTGAAGACAATGAAAGAGTATTGACGTTCACTTAGCATTGAAATCTCTTTTGTTCGACTATAGCCTCTAACTACATTTAGTTAGATTCTATAGTCGAAGGAGAGACCAGGGTCTAAGAGGGTTCTTTATATTATGAATGAGATTGAGTACATACCTACCTTTAACCTGCTTATAACTCAAATCTTATTCGTGAGTATGGGACGTAGGGGCCAGAATCTTTGGAAAGAATGTAGGTTAGTTAGGTACTGAATTTCATATTAAAAAGGCTGAAATTCAGAGTTTTCATACTTGAATGAAAAGTTAATCAAATATTAACAAAACGTAACCAACCGAGCTTCTAAGCTTTGTCCATTTCATGTCACTCGAGCAAGTATTCTTCGAATTTAAATATCCCATTACCGACTTATACGGGAATTGATCCTGCTACCTACCAAGTATTCTACGTTACTATTGGTTCCCAGGTCTCGGTAAGTTCCTGAAGACGCCAGTCAACGCCCCCTACGTCTACGGAGGCGATCTGGAGGTTCCAGAGAAGGAGCTTCAGTTCCAGACTCCTTTAGTAGAGACTCCCCAGAAGGCCACTAACGGGACCAATGGGACACCTTGCGGTGAGTGAAATAACCATCTATTAAAACTTTTCAGTAACAGTTCATATAGTTACTGAAAAGTTTTAATAGATGGCGTTACGGGACACCTTGCTGGTGCCTTAGTGCAGCTAGGAATTATGAAAAGATTTCATAGATGGCGCTACTCGACGGTGTTTTGTCAACATTGTCAGCGGCCCGCCAACCTTGTGTCTAGAGACTCCGTTAAAGTTACAAAAAAGTTTCATAGATGGCGTTACTCAACAAAGAAGGGTTCTGGAATACCTACTAACTACAGTTTTTAAACCTTCACAACCTCTTTCCTTTGAAAGCTAACCACTCAGATGGAATTAAAGATTGCGAGATGTTTCAGTACATTCTTCTTTCTTCACAAAATAGATTATATATAATTTATAGATATATTAATCGACGACGTGCCATACGATGCGCTATGGCACGTCGTCGATTTCGGGCCGCGTTGGAAAATGTCTAAATTATCTCATGTTAAAATGTGCTTATTAGAATATTCGTTTCAGATCTGACAATTCGGCATGCAGTAGGCGATATGAGCATCGCAGGATCAGGCTGTAGCACGCCTACGGGACGTAAGATGCGAGAGCACGGCGTGCGGGATCTGCAGACCTCCACCTTCTCCATATCCAGTGAGTATACCTCTGAGCTACGCTTAATACCTGAAAGCCCATCATTATTCTGGAAAATAGGCAATCTATTGTTTCGTTTTTTAGGGTTCCGAATAAATAGGGTTCCTAATGTACTATTATTTCTATTATTCCAGAGGAAGTGGAAGGTCTAGACGCCAAGACCTCGGTCCGTGTCCGGAACCCTCCCGGAGGCAAGTCTTCCGGCCTGTGGTAGACAGACAGCTATGGCAGCTTGAGGCAGTATGACGGAGTTTACTACTTGTGAATGTTCATAATGGTAGTGACTTATTCTGAACCACTCTAAAATAGACCTCTTTCATTGATCTTAATGTTTAGAGGTACTGACGCGGCGTTACGAGGCGTGAAGCTCTGCGCACAACACTGCTACAACAATTATGGGCTTAAATTCGTTACTTTTAGATACATTTTACAGTGACAAAATGGTTTCCCGCTAGCTTCAAACGAGTGGTCTGTCTGTAATCTGATGCTGTCGTTATAAAATACATCTAAACGTTACGAGCTTAAAGCCCATATTTGAATGCACATGTATGTTATGTGCTTCATCGGTGTTTTAAGGTGTGTGACAAAGTTTAAGTACCAATCGCAGCGAGCGTGAAACGTCAAAATTTGTCTAGTTTCGAACACCTTCTTTCCCCGTTCTAATTAGGTCACGAGGAAACGCCCAACTATCTCTGATCTCATTTCAATGCATTAGAAAACAATGCATTGTTTCTACGTCTTACTGAATATATCTATAGCCTATGCTAGTCCACTGCTGGACATAGTTCTCCTTATACTGAATATTGGCCTCTCTATTTTCTCTAACGGATTATCAGTACCTATTCAGGATCTAGCTACTAACATCTTTGTAGAATTCGCAATAATTTTTCTACTGTACTGTATTGTAAAACTTAAAACACTGAAAAGCATGGCAAATGTGGACTTAATAACCATAAGGGCTCGTTTATAGAGAAACGGGGCGTCGCGCGTCGCATTGGGCGGTACGCACAGAATTCAAACATATAGCGTTGTAGAGTGCGAGAGAGAGGAGAGACGCTACGCCAGACGCGACTCGCGACGTCTCCATAATGAGGCTAAGTAATCTTCCAGCAAACCTTGCGTTTAACTTGATTCCATAGGCTCTAACTTTTCGTATTAGGGAACTCTAAGAACATTTCACAAGTAGAAAACTGCTTGGGCTTGAGCAAGTTCCAGAAGAACCAATTTTAGGCTATGTTAACCCAAAGCTTACAGTATGATTTTAGACTGTTTAATGTTATAATTAGTTTCACATGACATACTTACTAAACCGTTATAGGTATCTACATAGACTGTATTGATACCCCTTTTGTTATCAATAGCTTAAATTTACACCAAAATAAGGTGTAGGTACTTACTTACCTACTTAGTTTTTACTTTATTGGTAAAATACATTTTAAAAAAATCTGCGTTTTTTGTCGTCATTCCGTGTTACGCAATTTTGTGTGTAAAACAAAAAAAATATGTTAGTTTAACTTCATTGGGACTTTACCAATAAAATTTTATTTTGGTGTATTTAAACGTAATATTGATTTAGTAACGTGTATTGCGTTTTTTATGACTGTTAAAATAGAACATAGTGACTTAGGTGATACGTCATCGTTAGAACAAAAACCATAGAAACAATGGTTTTACTCCAATAAAAAAACTTCCTTGATTTTATTCAAAACATTTTGGAAATATATTGAATTATCTTATTTGATAAAAGCATTTAAATCATTTGTTTTTTGTCATTTCATTTTTATATTTAATTAATAAGGATTATCTATTGTAATATTAATTATTTTATGTTGTGCTTTGTGATTTTCAATTGTTAGATAAGTGTTAGCTGTTAGTATTGTTTTTATACTAAGCACTTTACCATTAATTTGTTACTTAAAAAAATATGACATTAGCACCTTCATTATATTTAAAATCCTTTAGCAATATGGCAGTTGATGTAAACCTAATATCTAACAGTACAAAATTACTATTTGTTACCTAGTCTTCATCACAATTTTACAATTTTGTAAATGTTTATCCCGTAATAACGCATTGTCACAAATATACAATGTAATCTCGTATTTACGAATTTGTTTTACTTTTCACTGGTTTTCCTACAAAGTAGACCAATGAATACCAATCACACTATCCATACTAATATCATAAATAATGAATAATAATAATAAATAATGACGAACTCTCTGACGCGGTGGGCGGAGGCCTGCCTGCAACGCAGGAGGTTGCGGTTTCGATTCCCGCCTCGGGACAAATGTTTGTACGATCTGCAGACATTTGTTCAGGGTGTTCTGGTCGTTTTCTATGTACAATAAAAAATATCTATCTATGTATTGTATTATATTATGTATATCAGTTATCTAGTACCCATAACACAAGCTCTGCTTAGCTTGGGGCTAGATAATCCTGTGTGAATTGCCCAGCATTATTATTATATTATTAAATTCAAATGTTACTCTGTCTGTCTGTTATCTTTTCACGCCTAAACCGCTGAACAGATCTCAATGAAATTCGGCAGGCAGGTAAATGGTTGGTATACCAAGACGGACATGGCTAGGTACTTAAAAAGCGCGCGCGAAGCGGTAGTCAGCAACTAGTAACTTTATAAATGCGAAATATGTGACGTTTGTTACCTTTTTACGCCAAAGTTACTGAACAGATCGATTAAAATCTTGCTAACAAATAGTCCTAGCTCTATAATTAACCATAGGTTACTTTCTATTTCATACATCAGTTCCCATTGGATAGAAATAACTATAAACACGCGTGCCAAGCCACGGGCAGATACTAGTGTAAAATACGTCCTGCGCACGGCTAGTCACAGGTTTTAATTAAAACTAATAAATAAACCTACAATGGAACGCTGACAAAAACATGTAGGTATTCGTCGGTTCCTCATTTTTTTATCCGTAGGTTATCTCGACAAAATATTCACTTTAACGTAGGTGGAGGAGAACTCAATGAGATGACCAATGGAATTTTAAAACTACCTAGATAAGGATGTAGTTTATAAAATTTATAAACTACATATAAAATTTATAAACTACATACTACGTAGGGTTCTAAATGAAGTTCAGTTAAGACATTTATAAACTACATCCATAGTTTTAAAATTCCTTGGGTTCAGTTGGTACTACTATTAAATTCAGTGTATGCACTTTGCACAGTGGTGTGACCAAATTTCTCTACCAAGCAAAAAATTCTGTGAAAATATCCTCGAATTCAAATCTGCGCATGGTACAGTTGAGTGCATAATCATAACTGTCAGAGATTAACCCTAAAGCCACGACATGTCCGCCCGCGCACCTGCGTCTTGCGTCTGCGATTGCGGCGAAAACAAATCATAGAAGTTGTTGTTTGAGTGTGCCATGAGTCTGAAATGAAGTAGGTAGGTACCTACCTACTTAAAGACGATCATACCTACTTTTTATTGTAACAAGTCATCGTTTCTACCAAGGTACGCCCTACGGACCAGTATAATCATAGCTACCTACTAAGAGCTTTCGAAGTTTTCTAATGAGTTAACACCAATCTTCCTTGTTGACGATTGTGCATTTTTCATCCTCCACTACCCTTCATTAATATAGATCAGATTGACTGACCAGTGTAATAACATGACAGAATGCAAATTAAAAAATAATTTAAAAAAAAAAGGTTGTTTAGGCAGGGACGACGAGTGAAATTTCACTTGTCCCTGTGTTTAGGTACCTATTCACTTAGGTATCTCAAGGTGAGAAATAATTTTTCTGCAGGTGTTACAGCTCCGAAGCAGTTAAGTTGTACTTTTATATCTTCTATATGTATCTACCTATGTCTCTAAAATATCTTCTGAAAATACCGGATTATCCATAAAAGCGTTCGTTTCTTATGCAGGTGCATTTGTAAATACCTACACAAATCGCCTTCGGCTAGGTAGTCGAATACACCCATCCATCAGACATAAAATCGGACGTGTGCGGCCAGCCATAAATTAAATAAGGTAGACTTAGATTTAAAGGTACCTATTTAAAACCTGTAGACGTAAGCTGTTGAAACTCAGTTATCAAACAATACACATTATTTCTGATTCTTTCCAACAAAAGATCTGAGGTGTACGGCCGGCCTATATAAAAAATGTCTATGGTACGGTACGTAAAAATATCCATATTTTTACGGTGAAATAGCCACCCGGCGTTACAAAACCTAACAAATGAACGTGTATTTCTGTTTTGTTGTCAAGTCATCGCCGGTTGTTGTCACTTTATCTTCGTCGTAGTTGTTGTTTTGTGAACTTTGTTAGTACGTTTGGTGTTTGTGACTGGTATTCTGTAAGTACCTAATTCATATCTTAGTTTTACCCGCTTTGACGAAGCAGTATGTATTGGATAAGCTATAACCATAGGACCTGACCTCTTCCTGCAAATGAAATGAATATGAATAAGATACTTTTTATTCTAAAAAAACGCGTGCGTAGCCGCAAACAGAAGCTAGTTTAAATGGATAAATGGAACCTGTCGGCCAAGATTCTATTCTAATTTAAGTAAGAGTCATCTTGGCCGACAGGATGCATAGGCAATTACAGTTAGTGTGTAGGTAAGTACATGTAATGGCCCGCGCGGGCCGTAGAGGTAGGTAAAGTACGCAAATAAAGATACTTATACAGAATCTGCATACCCCTTCAGTATTAACAGTAACCTACACCCATTTATAGCAAGTAAAAGAAATATAGGTCTAAAAAAATTTGTAAAAATACCAGTCTTTTTAACTTGAGCCGCGTAAGTACACACTAACCATAATAATGCCAAAGCTGATCTTCCACGACTACCCTCAATTTGTGTGTCTTAATGTGACCATGGACATTCCAGATTCGGAAGACGAATTGAGGTAATGAATCCTTGTAACACAGTTAAAACGTGTGTCAGACATTCTACATGAGCAGCCGGTGGTTCACATACACACAGAGATCCGTCAATACTCTTCGCGTCCACTACAACAACAGCAGCCCGTCCCGCATGTTATCAGAGGCGCGCACAGATGGGTTTGCCGCCTGCATAAGGAAAAAAGCAGCCTCATTGCTAAACAGAATCCGTAGGAGCACCAACAGCATCCTGAGAATGATCGCGATAAAGTTTGATAGCCCGCTATACAAACACTGCATTGCTGTATTGATTAAATAATTACACTCGCCCAACTAACATAGACTTAAGACTTAGATATAGATTAACCCGATCAATCAATCAATCAAATATTTATTGCAAGAAATACATGTTATTAAAAGTTGTTATTAAAAAATACCCGATAAATAATCTCTAAGAAGTTAAAAAATCACGAAAGTTTCAAAAGTTTTAAAAGATAATTATAGAGATCAGACAGAGAAGAGCTAGCAAGACATCTTTTCAAAGAGAACTGGTCTTAACTGGATGGTAAGGGCCAAAGAATGACAACTGGAGGGAGCTCTGAGAGACCCACAAACACCACAGAGGGGATTTCTAATTTAACAAATTCAGTTAAAGTAATAGAATTAGAAATAGTTATTTAAAGAGTGTGTTCTTTCTGTAAAATAGTAACAGTATGATCATAAAGAGCCAGTAAAGAGCATAAGCTATGAAAGAAATAAGATATTCTATAAACAAGTTAGATACAATGTACTCACCCGAACATAATTTTCCAAATCTGACATTCCGGCAGGCGGTAGGTGACATGAGCAACACAGGGGCAAACCACAGCACGCCCACGGGCCGCAAGATGCGCGAGCATGGCCAGCGCGACATGCAGGCCTCAACCTTCTCCTTATCCGGTGAGCATCCTTTATTCAGTCAGGACACACTTACCAAGGGCAGGGCATGCAAGGGGCCACAAGATATGTGAGCATGGCCAGCGCGCCCGGCTATTTATGGCGTCGCATGGTGAACATGTGTGGGGGGAAATGATGATAATTACCTACTTCATTGGCTGTGGCCCTTTGGTGTAAGAATCGAACACTTCCTATACTCAGCCTTCGATTATTCAAAAAAGTATATTTTTACCCGAATACCCACAGGGGAGGGTTATTATAGATAGATAGATATATAGATAGATAGATAATTCTTTATTGTACCACACAAACACAGAAAACAGTACAGAAATGAAAGCTATGAGTAGAAGTAATTAATTTAATTTAAGAAACTAACTGTAAATGCTATAAATAAAGCTTTTCTTATTCTTATTCTAAGTACAAAGGCGGCCTTATCGCTATGAGCGATCTCTTCCAGGCGACCTTGGGATGGACTGGACATGTACGAACAAAAAAGACGGTGGTACTTGAAAAGAGAAATTATAAAATAATATTATGTATATGGTCTTGAAAAGAGAAATTATAAAATAATATTATGTATATGGTCTCATTAATTTTAGTCATAAATAAGGTATTACTGGGTATTTGTCCTGCAAAACTAAAAGAACAGTGTAAATATGAATTTGAAGTTGTATTTTGTTTTTTCAAAACAACCAAATTATATCCATGTATTTTATGATTTTGAATATTCCAGAGGAAATGGAAGAACGGACCCCGGCCGTTGTCAGGAACCCCCCCGGAGGTGCAATACATGAGCATGGCCAGGGCTACCTGCACACCTCCACCTTCTCCATGTCCAGTGAGTATACTTTACTCAGGACACATTAACTAAGAGCAGGACACGCTAGAGGCCGCAAGATGTGCGAGCACGGCCGTGTTGACCAGCAGACCTACACCTTCTCCATGTCCAGTAAGTATACTTTACTCAGGACACACTAACTAAGAGCAGGGCACGCTAGGGGCCGTAAGATATGCGAACACGGCGAGCGCGACCGGCTACTTATGGCATCGTATGGTGAACGGGTGTGGGCTGAAATGATGATACCTACTTCATTGTTTGTGGCGGTCCCGGCGTAAGAATCAAACCCCTCCAATACTCAGCTTAAGATCACTTAAAACCGCCAATGCGATTACCAATCCGCGAGCCAAGCGTGGTGAATACACCCCTTGGGGAGGCAGTAGGTAGTTCGTGCATGTTTAAATAAACACATCTAGATGCTAGCTATCTAATTCTCTAAGTTTATGTTAAATCAGTCCCTAACAAAGTTTACCTATCTTTCTCAGGGGAATCGGAATTTGTCAGCCAACAAAAGTACATTTTCTGGCTAAAACGAATGTTTCGTCATTAATCATCATCTCAGTCGAATGCTTGGCTCCAATTTCTCCGTCAATTGTAGACCGATTTTGTGTTCTTTTGCAATTTAAAACAAAATGATCCCGAGTTGGTCCCATTAACAAAAGGTTCATAAGAGATTAGTACTTAGATGTTTGTCACACAAAACTGAAAAAAAAAAACAGTGTACATATTACCGAACTAACAGTTGCATTCTTGTTTTTCAAATCAATCAATTTATATATTAATGCTTTATGATTTCTAATATTCCAGAGGAAATGGAAGGCCAGACCCCGGTCCATGACCGGCACCCCTCGTTAGGCGAAATGCACGAGCATGGTCAGGAGGACCAGCAGACCTCCACCTTCTCCCTATCCAGTGAGTATAATTTACTCAGGACACGCTAGGGGCCGCAATATATGCGACTGTGCGAGCACGGGCGACGCGAGCTGTAGACCTCCACCTTCTCCATATCCAGTGAGTATACTTTACTCAGGACACACTAACTAAGGGCAGGGCACGCTAGCGGCCGTAAGATATGCGAGCACGGCGAGCGCGACCGACTATTTATGGCGTCGTATGGTGGAGGTCTATGTATGTAGTGGAACTGTGTCAGCTAATAAAATAGACCCCTCCAACTCTGCATTAGATTATTCAAAACCGACATTGCGATCTCTCTATCCGTTGTTTCTTTCATCTTAGGTAGAATATCAAAGTGTATTCTGTTTCGATACCATTTGTCATAAATAGGGCCCCGAACATATGCAGATCTCCCTCGGAAGTTCGCCACAGTAATTCTGCTCCGTTGCAATTGTTTTTTTTACCGACTTCAAAATGGAGGGTGTCGCGCTGCTTGTTTGTTTAGTATACTATTAAACTATTAACTAGTACCTTTATTAACTATTGAACTTAAGTTCGCTGATTTCTCCTTCAATTGTGGGGTTGTTTTGTTTTGAATAGAGCATGATCCCGAGAAGATACCATTTTTTTTTATATTATATTAGGTATTAGTGTTGTGTCCCGGCAAAACTTAAATAAAACTTGCAAAGTGCGAGACGACTCGCTCACGAAGGGTTCCGTACCATCGTACAAAACTTTTTCGCAAAAGGAACCCTAAGAAACGGTTTGTGATGAACACAAAAAAGTTTTAATCTTTAAGAACGCAGAAATTTTGAATGAATAAAGATTGTGCCAGTCAACCGGATATGAACGTTTGCGAAAACACACATGCGTATAAAATGACACGGCAACGGAGTGAATTTTAGGAGTATGGGCAGTATGTTTACAGACATTGTATATACAATTTGTGTGGAATATAATTATCTTAGTTTATATTAAATCAGCCCCTACAAAGTTGATCTTTCTTTCGCAGGGGAAACGGATTTTGTCAGCCAATAAGAATAACTTTTCTGGCTGAAAAGATTGTTACGTCACTATCACCATCTCGACCGAAAGCTTCCAATCACTTCACTGGTATCGTCGCGTAATCCTTAGATAAAAGAAACTCCAGTTAGGTCTCCTTTAAAGATCGCCAAAGTGATTCTGTGTGTAAAAGAAAAGTGTCAACAACAATAACAATTGTTGTTGGTCTTTTTAACTAACTTAAAACAGGAATTCGGCTATATGCTTGTTTTTGTATGTATATGTTCTCCAATTTCTCCGTCAATTGTGGATCGATTTTATGTGTTGTTTTGCAATTGTATACAGAATAATCCCGATATGGTCCCGTTAACAAAATGTTCATAAGAGATTACTAGATACATTACGGATGTAAGCGGGTTAACTACGAACCTTATTTGTGTTGGAAGACACCTGGTGTTCTTCCAACACAAATAAGGTTCGTAGTTAACCCGCTTACATCCGTAATGAATTCGTCAAACTACGATAGTTTTTATATGTCACACAAAACTGAAAAAAAAAAAAATTGTAAATATTACCGAACTAACAGTAGCATTCTTGTTTTTCAAAACAATCTATTTATGTATTTATGCTTTATGATTTCTAATATTCCAGAGGAAATGGAAGGCCGGACCCCAGTTCATGACCGTCACCCCTCGTTAGGCGAAATGCACGAGCACGGTCAGGAGGACCAGCAGACCTCCACCTTCTCCATATCCAGTGAGTATACTTTACTCAGGACACACTAACTAAGAGCAGGACACGCTTGGTGCCGCAATATGTGCGAGCACGGCCGTGGCGACCTACAGACCCTTACCTCATCTCCTCCATATCCCGTCAGTATAGTTTACTCAGAACAATCCACGGAAAGAACAGGGTAGAGGCATTGTGTTCTTTGTTTTTGTAATTGTTTTAATAAAACTGAATTCGGCTGTATTTATGTTTTTTATGTTCAGTATTTTCAGTATTTTATTTATTGCATTCATACAGTCAGGTCTTAGTAGTTAGGTGAGTGTTCATAAAATGTTCACAGTATGTACCCATGTATGTATGTATGTATGTATGTATGTAAGTGTACTCTTGTGTCCGCACTGAGACTCAAGTTGGTCCATTGTGCGTGGTTTCTGCTAGCGCAGCCAGCCTAACTCCGTCCAGAAGCGCAGAATCTTCCTGGGGTCTTCACAGGCTTCGCGGAGTGACCTCGGTTGGTTGAGGATTTCGTGTCTTTGCGCCGTTACTCCCTCGCATTCCAGGACTACGTGGGCAGCTGATTCTTCGTCGCTGAGACATCCCCTGCAGAGAGGGCTGTCTGTTGCTCCGATGGTGAAAAGGTGTTTATTTAGTGGGCAGTGTCCTGTGAGTGTCCCCACTAGGACTCGTAGGTCCAATCTGGTCAGGTTCAGTAGGCGTTTGGTTAGCCTTGGTGATACAGTCGGAAGTGCTGCTCTTGCCTGGCGGCATTCTTGCAGGTGAGTCCACCGTTCGTTATGCGTTTCTTTGGTTTTGACTCTTATCCATGTTCGGAGTTGGGAGAATGGTATGGGAAGGAACGGAGGTGGGCCTATGGTCGGCGTGTCCGAGCCTTTCCGTGCCAGTTCGTCAGCGGCATCGTTACCCAGTGATCCGCTATGCCCCTTGATCCATTGAAGGGTTATCCTGTTTTTGGAGGAAATCCTCTCAAGTGCCAAGTGACATTCGTGCACGAGCTTGGAGTTACAGCTGTTCCCTGCCAAGGCCCTGAGTGTAGCAGCACTGTCAGACAGGATACGCACGCACTGGTTATTTATATCCCTTTTCTGCACAGCTGTAGCTGCTTCGGTTATAGCTGCGCATTCGCATTGAAATATGGAGCTGTGTTTACCTAAGGTCATTGATACATTAATGTTGAGATGCATTGAGTGAATCCCTGCTCCCGTGCCCATATCAGTCTTAGAGCCGTCCGTATATATTCTGACTTCGTGGGTGCCTGATTCATCTCTATGATCTTCATGTAGTTGTATCTGGTAGTGTTTGTTGAGTATAGGTTTGCTGGGTATTCTGTCACAGGGGGCCGCTAGGAGGGGTTCGTAGGCTAAGGCCCTGTCCAGGATCTCAGCATGTGGACTATCTGTGGCCCCCCAGAGTCCCATGTTTCGTAATCTCAAAGCAGACATAGTAGCCTCTTGTTGTATGTATAGGTCTAGTGGCGCTAGGTCTAGTATAACCTCTAGGGCAGCGCCCGGTGTTGTTCTCATGCAGCCTGTTATCGCCGAACACGCCAGTCTTTGGAAGCGTTGTAGTCTGGTTACTACCGTGTTCAGCTCGGTTCTTGTCCACCATACTATGGCTCCGTGTGTTAGTATTGGTCTGATGACAGCAGTGTAAAGCCACATGGTTATCTTTGGCGAGAGTCCCCATGTTTTCCCTAGCATTCTGCTGCATTGGTAGAAGGCAGCTGTGGCTCGCTGTAGTTTGTAGTCAAGATGTTTGTTCCACAACAGTTTACTATCTAGTATGACCCCTAGATACTTGACTTCGGTTTTCAGAGTTATTTCGGTGTTGAATAATCTTGGTAGTTTTAGGTTTCCTACGTTACGTTTGTTGGTAAACATTATCAGTTCTGTTTTTGTAGGGTTGACTGATAGTTCATGGTCATTGCACCATGCTTCAATGGTTTTAAAGGCGAGTTTCATAAGGTCACATAGTGTGTTCTCGAAGCATCCGGTTGTTAGGATCGCGAGGTCATCCGCATATCCCACCGTCACCAGTCCGTGGCCATTAAGCCTACGGATGAGCTCGTCAACGACTATGTTCCATAGTAGGGGCGATAGCACGCCGCCTTGGGGGCAGCCCCTAGCTACTACACCTCTTGTGGTTTCATTGATGGTGACTTGTATTGCTCTATACCTGAGCATGTTGTTTATCCACTCTGACAGAGTCGGTGCGACACCGTACTTGGTGAGTGCTCTGTGGATACTGGTAAATCTGGTCTTGTCAAAAGCTCCTTCAATGTCGATGAAGGCCGCCAACGTTGGTTGTTTTGACGATAATCCACTTCCGATACGTGCCACCACGCTGTGTAGAGCGGATTCTGTTGATTTGCCTTTGCTATAGGCATGTTGCTGCGGGTGTAGTGGTTTGTGGGAGAGTATGTTGTCTCTTATCTCTCTATCACAAAGTCTTTCAAGAGTTTTCAGAAGAAATGATGTTAAGCTTATGGGCCTAAACGACTTAGGTTGGGTATAATCACTTCTTCCTGGTTTTGGTATGAATACCACTTTCACTTCCCTCCATTGGTGCGGTATGTACTTGTTAGCAATGCACGCTCTAAAGATGCTGACAAGGTGATCTGCTAGAATGCTACTGCACCATCTGAGCATACCTGGAAAGATCCCATCCAGACCAGGTGATTTGAAGGGAAGGAAGCTGTTGATTGTACCCACCCTAAATGGGTATGTACCCATTTAGGGTGTTCTTCGATTTGTCCGTCAATTGTGGACCGATTTTATTGATTCTTTTACTATCTCACAGCCACAAAAAATTAAGTTAAGTAACTATGTATAGTACGCGTAGGAGAACATCAATGGGTTAGCACAGGACCGTGGTGGATGGCACAAACTTCGGGAGGCCTATAGGCCTGTGTCTATAGGCTGGGTATACCCAGCAGTGGGTAAAATCCGGCTACGGATGATGATGACGGAGTAGTTTTGTAATTTTTTGTCCCTTAACATATTTCACACTTGATTAATTTACATGCAATAAGGTACAAACATAACTATAGACCTAAATTTAATTTGTATGTTGTCTGAAACATATTCGTTTTATTTATGACTAGCTGCTGCCTGCGGCTTCGCCCGTGCTTTTCAAGTATCCTATGTCCGTCCCCGGGATACCATTTACTTTCCTGCAAAATTTCATTTAGATCCATTCAGCTGCGATAACATCAAAACTTACCTCTTAAAATGTGTAGTGGGGGTTAATTGTGCCGCTGAGATCCTGAGATGATCCTATATAAATTTCATTAATAAGGGTTTAGTAGATATTTGTCCCGGAAAACATATTTTTGTTTCTTTCAACTACCCAATAATAGATCCTCCGACCAGGTGGGATGACGATTTGCGAAAGACTGCTGGCAGATGCTGGATGCGGCAAGCTGAAGACAGGGCGCTATGACGCTCATTAGGGGAGGCCTATGTCTAGCAGTGGACTGATATAGGCTGATGATGATGATGATGATGGTCCAATAATATTCTAATAATTTATAATATTCCAGAGGAAATGGAAGGCCGGAACCCGGCCCATGTCTGGAACCCCTCTGGTGGCGAAATACACGAGCACGGCCATGGCGACGGGCAGACCTCCACCTTTTCCATATCCAGTCAGTATAAACGTTAAGCGCAGAGCCTACTAGGGGCTGCAAGAGGCGCGAGCACGGCCAGAGCGAACTGCAGACCTCCAATTTGACGGCTAATAAGATAATGGTATAGTCACAAAATTGTCGCGTAGAATCCTAAGATTGAAGAAATTTCAGTTAGGTTTTCCTTAAAGATCGCCAAAGTGATTCTGCTGTTATTGTTGTTTGTTTTCAAAGTAATTTAAAATAAAACCGGCCAAGTGCGAGTCGGACTCGCGCGCGAAGGGTTCCGTACCATTCATCTATAAAAACGTTAAAAAAATCACGGGGCCTATGGGAAAATATTTGTTTTATTTTAATTTAACCATTTACTTTTAAAGTGAATACATAACTAAATGTTCTGTGAATGTTTCAAGTGTCTACCTGTTGCCGTCATCAATACCGAGCAAAAAAATCACGTTTCTTGTATGGGAGCCCCCTTAAATATTTATTTTATTCTGTTTTTTAGTATTTGCTGTTATAGCGGCAACAGAAATACATCATCTGTGAAATTTCAACTATGTAACTATCACGGTTCATGAGATACAACCTGGTGACAGACGGACAGCCGCGGAGTCTTAGTTATAGGGTCCCAGGAGGAGTTATTATGTATATGTATGTTTTTTTATATGTGCTCCGATTTCTCCATCAACTAACGACCGATTTTATTGTTAGGGTTCCGTACCCAAAGGGTAAAAACGGGACCCTATTACTAAGACTTCGCTGTCCGTCTGTCCGTCTGTCACCAGGCTGTATCTCATGAACCGTGACAGTTAGAGTTGAAATTTTCACAGCTGATGTATTTCTGTTGCCGCTATAACAACAAATAGGTACTAAAAAAACCGAATAAAATAAATATTTAAGGGGGCTCCCATACAACAAACGTGATTTTCTTGCCGTTTTTATAGATAATGCTACGGAACCCTTCGTGCGCGAGTCCGACTCGCACTTGGCCGGTTTTTTTTTTTTTCAATTGTATAGAAAATGATCACTAGATGGTCTCATAAGAAATTTATTCTTACGGGATTAGTGGGTATTTATTTCTCCCGCTTATCTAAAAAAACAGTGTAAATAATGTTAACGAATTCCAAGTTCCATTTTTGTTTTTTCAAATAAATTAAATTATATCCTAATGTTTTGTGATTTATAATATTCCAGAAGAAATGGAAGGCAGGACCCCGGTCCATGACCGCCACCCCTCCAGAGGTGAAATGCACGAGCACGGTCAGGAAGACCAGCAGACTTCCACCTTCTTCAGATCCAGTGAGTATACTTTACTCAGGACATACTCACTAAGGGTAGGACACGCTAGGGGTCGCAAAATGTGCGAGCACGGTCGTGGCGACCTGCAGACCTGCAGACCTCCACCTTCTTCATATCCAGTCAGTATACTTTACTCAGGATACGGAAACTAAGGGCAAGGCACGCTTGGGGCTGATAGCTTGTTTGTTTTTTAATAGTAAAAAAATTAGGAATTCGGCTGTATGTAAGTATGTTTGTTTATGTAATTTTGGATCGATTTAATTGATTCTTTTGCTATTGTATAGAAAATTATCACGAGATAGTTTCATAGAAATTACCTTCCTAAGGGATAAGTAGGTATTAGTCCGCTGAACTTAAAAAAAAACTATGTTCTTAAATATTAAATTTTTTCAAACCAAACAATTTATATCCTTGTGTTTTATGATTTCTTATATTCCAGAGGAAATGGAAGGCCAGAGCCCGGTCCATGACCAGCACCGTTCCAGAGGCGAAATGCACGAGCACGGTCATGAGGACCAGCAGACCTCCACCTTCTCCATATCCAGTCAGTATACTTTACTTAGGACACGGAAACTAATGGCAGGGCACGCTTGGGGTTGATAGCTTGTTTGATTAATTGTTAGAAAAAATATTTTATGATTTCTAATATTCCAGAGGAAATGGAAGGCCGGACCCCGGCCCATGACTGGCACCCCTCCAGAGGCGAAATGCACGAGCATGGTCAGGAGGACGAACATATCTCCACCTTCTCCATATCCAGTGAGTATTCTTTATTCACGACACACCAACTAAGGGCAGGGCACCCTAAGGGCCACAAGATGTGCGAGCACGGCCGGGGCGACCTGCAGACCTACACCATCTCCATATACAGTCAGTATGCTTTACTCAGGACACTGAAACTAATGGCAGGGCACGCTTGGGGTTGATAGCTTGTTTGATTAATTGTTAGAAAAAATATTTTATGGTTTCTAATATTCCAGAGGAAATGGAAGGCCGGACCCCGGCCCATGACTGGCACCCCTCCAGAGGCGAAATGCACGAGCACGGTCAGGAGGACCAACATATCTCCACCTTCTCCATATCCAGTGAGTATACTTTATTCAGGACACACCAACTAAGGGCAGGGCACGCTTGGGGTTGATAGCTTGTTTGTTTAATTGTTAGAAAAAATATTTTATGATTTCCAATATTCCAGAGGAAATGGAAGGCCGGACCCCGGTCCATGACCGGCACCCCTCCAGAGGCGAAATGCACGAGCATGGTCAGGAGGACCAACAGATCTCCACCTTCTCCCTATCCAGTGAGTATACTTTATTCAGGTCACACCAACTAATGGCAGGGCACCCTAAAGGCCACAAGATGTGCGAGCACGGCCGGGGCGACCTGCAGACCTACACCATCTCCATATCCAGTCAGTATGCTTTACTCAGGACACGGAAACTAATGGCAGAGCACGCTTGGGGTTGATAGCTTGTTTGTTTAATTGTTAGAAAAAATATTTTATGGTTTCCAATATTCCAGAGGAAATGGAAGGCCGGACCCCGGCCCATGACTGGCACCCCTCCAGAGGCGAAATGCACGAGCACGGTCAGGAGGACCAACATATCTCCACCTTCTCCATATCCAGTAAGTATACTTTATTCAGGATACACCAACTTAGGGCAGGGCACGCTTGGGGTTGATAGCTTGTTTGTTTAATTGTTAGAAAAAATATTTTATGATTTCCAATATTCCAGAGGAAATGGAAGGCCGGACCCCGGCCCATGTTCAGCACCCTTCCAGAGGCGAAATGCACGAGCACGGTCAGGAGGACCAGCAGATCTCCACCTTCTCCATATCCAGTAAGTATACTTTATTCAGGACACACCAACTAAAGGCAGGGCACCCTAAGGGCCACAAGATGTGCGAGCACGGCCGGGGCGACCTGCAGACCTACACCATCTCCATATCCAGTCAGTATGCTTTACTCAGGACACGGAAACTAATGGCAGAGCACGCTTGGGGTTGATAGCTTGTTTGTTTAATTGTTAGAAAAAATATTTTATGGTTTCCAATATTCCAGAGGAAATGGAAGGCCGGACCCCGGCCCATGACTGGCACCCCTCCAGAGGCGAAATGCACGAGCACGGTCAGGAGGACCAACATATCTCCACCTTCTCCATATCCAGTGAGTATACTTTATTCAGGACACACCAACTAAGGGCAGGGCACGCTTGGGGTTGATAGCTTGTTTGTTTAATTGTTAGAAAAAATATTTTATGATTTCCAATATTCCAGAGGAAATGGAAGGCCGGACCCCGGCCCATGTTCAGCACCCTTCCAGAGGCGAAATGCACGAGCACGGTCAGGAGGACCAGCAGATCTCCACCTTCTCCATATCCAGTGAGTATTCTTTATTCACGACACACCAACTAAGGGCAGGGCACGCACCCTAAGGGCCACAACTGGCCACAAGATGTGCGAGCACGGCCGGGGCGACCTGCAGACCTACACCATCTCCATATCCAGTCAGTATGCTTTACTCAGGACACGGAAACTAATGGCAGAGCACGGTTGGGGTTGATAGCTTGTTTGTTTAATTGTTAGAAAAAATATTTTATGATTTCTAATATTTCAGAGGAAATGGAAGGCCGTACCCCGGTCCATGAACGGCACCCCTCCAGAGCCGAAATGCACGAGCACGGTCAGGAGGACCAGCAGACCTCCACCTTCTCCATATCCGGTGAGTATAATTTATTCAGAACAGAACACTAAGAGTAGGGCACGCTAGGAGCCGCAAGATGCGCGAGCACGGCCAGAGCTACTTGCAAACCTCCACCTTCTTCATATCCAGTCATACAGGATACCTAACTCTGGATTGCTAGTCATCATCATGCCCCCTGTTTGGGGAGGCAGTAGTTCAACAGAAGACGTATGGATGCTGATGAGTTAACGCTGATTATTTTAGTTTATGTTAAATCAGTCCCAACAAAGTTAACAAATCATTCTCAAGGGAAAGTTGATTTGTCAGCCAGTAAGGTTCGGTTGTATGTATGTTTTTAGATCTGTTTTATTTCTTCGTCAACATCATTTCGTCGTGACAAAGATAAAGCGCGTCAAAGTTTGGTCGAATAGTGGGGGCTCGTGACGTCACGTCGCCGTGCTAAAAAGTGTCGCACGGCGTGACGTCACGCGGAAATTAAACTGCCTTTATCTTCATTTATTTTTTTATTGTCAAAAGAGAAAAAATATAATAAACGTGTCCAATACCTTCTGACAATGTAACTGACGGACTTATTAGATTTTTTCCCCACAAACCCCCTAAAAAAACAATCAAATCATATTCTAATGTACCTATTATCATTTCTTATGTTCCAGAGAAATGGTAAGGCCGTCCCCCGGCCCGTGTCCATAACCCCTGGGGGCAAGTCTTCCGGCCTGGGGTAGACAGCATCCAGCTTGCAGGACAGGCAGCTTGAGGCAGTCTGTTGCTTACTACTTGTAGATATTATGGTATTCAAAGACATTTCACATAGAAACCGTTCCCTGTTTCACGCGTAATGTATTGACTGAAAACGGAAATTATTTTGAAACAAGATTATACATTTATTCGTTAATTTCATAGAGTTATTATAACTAACTCTATGGTTAATTTTATACTCTGTGAAATGAAGCAAAGGCGACGATTTTTATGTCAAAATAGACTTTGAAAACGTGATGGCCTAAAGTCGAGCGCGCTAGAACATGGCTATCAAAAGATACCCATTCAATAGCACGATGGTTAACCATACTGTAACACTATGCTAGTAGGGCTCTGTTCTTATTACTGTGTTTAAAAATTATGCATTTACTCTGCGCTTACGCGTAGCTTTTTATTTGTGACGTGTCCAAAAGTCCTGTAAGGTCTAAAGGAAATTAATCTCTTTGATATTTTATATTTAGACTTCGTAGAAGCTTAGCTTAGTAGATGTGGTATTGTCTAATTTATAATTATCTAACGCAGCCAGCTGTTGTTAATACTATTTACAATAGATTTTCTACAGTAAGTTTTAAAACTTGAAAAAGCATGCCAAGATTGAGCTTAATATTCCTACCAAGTTTAATCTTTCAGCTTACGTTTATCTAGAAACTAGATTTATTTACTTTTATTCTGGTGCATTAAAATGCAATAGAAAATAGGTATTTTGTACCATAATAGTGCAAGCCATACAAAAAAGCTTCCTTTATACTATTCAAAACGTTTTGGAAATGTATTGAATTATCTTATTTGATAAAAAGCATTTATATAATGGTTAATTTCATTTTTATCTTTAATGAACAAGAATGATCTCGTAAAATCAATTATTCTTATTACACTTCTGACTGGTATTGATATGGATCAGTTGAGCTAACCTGTAGATTGTATGCAACAGTCTGCAGTTAGCTCAATTGTTTTAATAGTAATTACTCTAATTTGTTTCTATTATTTGATTATAATTTTCTTTGTTACTAAAATAATTATTGTTATGTTCTGTTTTTTGATTTTTAGTTGAAAGTGTTGGATCATACCCCCGAATATTCAAACGCATACGCAACGCAGATCGTCTCAAGCAGCAAATTTTTGACAGGTTTTCATTGAAAACTGTCAAAAAACGAATTGAGACGTGCTTAAATCTGAGATGCGTTTGAATATTCGGGCGTTAGTATTGTTTTCGTACTACGGACCATTTTACCAAAAATTTTTAGTTAACATGACATGTGTACCTTCATTATAAATCATTTAGCAATATGGCAGTTGATGTAAACTACCTACCTATATGTAACCTAATCTTAAACTCAATTTTACAATTTTATAAATGTTTATTCCGTAGGTAATGCTTTGTCACAAATATATGAATATAATCTCTTATTTATGTTTTATTTTTCCTCGGTTTTCCTACAAAATAGATAATACTTACTTTACTATACTTTAGATAGACTTAGAATGTACACCACCCCAACTCTTCCCGTATGCGTTGTATTGTAAGAGGTGACTAAGGGACATACACCGGGGGGCGGGCAGCAGCGCCTCTTGCACAATAGATCACCACCGAACTGCGATCACCAACCCGCATGCCCGTGGATTATGGGCTTTACCTAGGGCCGGATTATCCATAAGGCAGATTAGGCAACTGCCTAATCTGCCTTATGGATAATCTGTGAAAAGGGTAAGGAAAGGGGCCTCGAGAATTTCATTGCCTAGGAGCCCCGATAGGGTTAATCCGGCCCTGGCTTTACCCTCCATGACATAAAAGCCAATAAGGGATTATCTGGGGGAGGCCTGCGTCCAGCAGTGGACTATTATAGGCTATTGAAGTTGAGGTATACCAACAAAAAGAAACAGTTTTAGTGCGTAAGCCTTCACTCGGGCACTCGGGGTAATATCTAAAAGAAACAGTTTTGCAAAATCTGCCTGCTGTAGGCATGTGCTTATAAAAGTTACTCAGATCCGAAAACAGCAACCTGAAAAGGTTTAGAAACTTGTAAGAACCCTCAATCTGTTATTAAAATAATAGGTTAGAGCTAATAAAACAACAACATACAATTTTAAGTTGTTTATTAAAATAATTCGTTCAACTGAACACAAGACACGGGACCTAATGAGTTTTACTAATTTGACAAATTTTCTACTAAATAAAATAACTAACTCATAAGAGCTCTGTCTTTAGGTACCCTCTTAATAATAAAAACAACCTATAAAATATATCAACATAAGATCGAGGTATTTTGCAATACCGAGGGCCTTACCACAAAGTCTTTAAATGCAAGCCATTTTTTGTTCAAATTTGTTATATAATTTGTAAATGATAAATAAACTAGCACAGACCGTATGTTTTTATGAATCAGATAGTTTAATTTTATTAGTAGATGATATTTGTATGTGTGTATTCCATCTTGTTATAAATTATTGAACACAAGTGATTAGAAACCCAGCTGAATTACATAATTTATCGATACATACCTAGTATTTAAAATAGTATTTCGTTCGGTTATAAATTAATTTTGTGTGGTATATAACTGTTGCATAAAAAAAGTTTAATGTACAAAATAAAATTCAGTGAAAAAACGGTAATTTCATATTTTTAAGTTTGACCATAAGCTTAATGTAGGCCTGAGTTAGATTAACAAAAAATTATTAACCTACCAATTTATCTTTTGACAGACGGTAGGTACTTAATGATTTGTGACAACATGCATTGAGCAACAGAGAATAATTAAAAACTCCCTAAAAAGAAAATCAAAGTGAGGAATCCAATGACTTGACTCTAGCGACATCTTGTGGTAAGACCCCAGCAGTTTTTAGTAATATTTAATTTGGCACGATGTCTCTGCTTTCCCTGGCATTGAGTTCTAGATGGTTTATGCGACCAATTTTATATAAACAAAAGAACAAAAATCAATAATAAGTTCAAAAATAATAATCTATTGTAGGTGCTTACATAGCACGTTAGTTTCATGCAAAATCAAACGGATGATCAATAATGATGCTGTTTTTAGTCAATTTGTAAATAAAAGGTATTCTGATGCATGTCGAGTACTATACGACCAATTACAAAAGAACAAAGATCAATAAATTCAAAAATAACCTATGTAGGTACTTACATAGTATTTATTGCACGTGAGTTTCATGCAAAATCAAACGGATGATCAATATTGATTGTTGTTTTTGGTCATTTCGTAATAAAAAATGGTCTTTTGATGTTTGTCGAGTATGTATAATTATGATTCCAGTGTTAACTGAATTAATTTTAAAATCAAGACCGTAATTGAAAAAAATCAGATATTGCAATTAACAACATTAAAATTCTTAATAATAACAATAAAAAGATAAGTAACAAAATGCGTTGGAACCACCGAGAACATTCCGAGGGCTAAATCCTTTAAAACCTTTATAGTTTATCAATTATCATATAAATGCAATTTTTCATACCAAAACTCCTACATATTCGCGAGTTACAAATTTTATTTACAAAACTTGACACCAAATACTCTTGGGGGGTTTGTCAAATCATAAAAATTATATCTTGTGTATTTTCCGCCGTGTTACTAGGCGGTATGTCATTATTAGACTAATATTTCAATTTAAACTTCTTTATATAGTTTTAAGGTATATATACGTAAGTAGAATACACTTACCGTCTAATATGACACAGTTAGATTATTAGCTATATTTTATACATTTACATCATGTATGTACTTACAATATACAGTGGTTTTAGTTGTACCGAAGAACCCTTTTAAAACTTAACATGCATTCAAGTAAAATAAACGTAATATAACAACTGAACTAAAAGATGGCGCTGTCTTCAACTTTGTTAAAAAATGTCTCGCCGAAAATAAAAAATACTTCTCAATGTTTCTAAAAAGTGATCGGTACAACATTTTTTAGTAATAATTCCTCAAACATACGACGTGCCTAGGCTAAACTACACAGTCAAGTTTTCCGTACAACGGAAAAACATGTTTCCCTTCGGTTCTGACTTATCCCCTACTTTTTACATTAATTACCAAAGGGAATATTATAAAGATGCGCGACTGCGAATGATCTGACAAGTCGAATGATCTACGACTACTAATTTACTCATTCGACTTGAATATTAGTAATATACTAATCTTCCAAGTCGAATGACAACTACTAATTAGTAATTACTAATGCCTCTACAAATTGATCATCCGAATTTGTTAGTCGATCCGTGATTTTGTGAGCCATGTTGCGCGCGGCGTTGCGATGTGGTTCCGCCGTGGCGTGCTAGATGGCGCTGATTGTGAGTTTTCGATTGATTTCATCCACCCGACCCTATACAATAGTATAAAATAATCAAATTAAATAAAATTTTGCGTAAAACGAAACGTAACTCCAAAAACAAGGGATTTCGTTCTTTTTTTTTTTCTATCAAGCTATTCATATTGTTAAAATAAGATTGTTTCATGTTCGTTTTTTTTATTAAAACTCCTGATATTACATCCACCTTTTTATTTTCAAACTGATCATTTACTAACTTTTACTCAAAACTTTTACCTGTGAAGCATCGTGTGGCGGCGACGTAGAAACCCGGAGTGTGCCGGAGTCGAATGAAATGTTGGTATGATACTATCTCTCTCTAACTAAGGCCGCTCCCGCCCCAACTTGACTATCCACGTCAAATAACCGACGACTGCCGAGTCGCTCCGACTCGGCCCGACTCGGCAGTCGTCGACTTAGTCAGTCGGACTCAATTCGTTAGTGTTCGAATCGGAGTCGAATTGATACCGACTGACTAAGTCGACGACTGCCCAGTCGGAGTCGATGACTGCCGAGTCGGACCGACTCGGCAGTCGTGCAGTCGTCGACTCAATTCGTTATTCGACGACTGCCGAGTCGACTCGGCAGTCATCGACTCCGATTCGAATGGTTCGAATGATTTGTGAAGTCGAATAATTCGAATGAAATCATTCACAGTCGCGCATCTTTAGAATATTACTTACTACATTACCTAAAACTATTGGAACCTTTATCTGTTGAAGGCCGTAACAGGAAAAAATAATAAAACTCAAGTAAGTGTTTTAAAATTAAGCGGTTAGCAAGCGTTGTTTTTTGCAGGATATTTCCGTGGGTTCTGTATTAGAAAATATTAGGTCACAAGTTTAAAAATTGCGCGGTTTACGCTGACTTACAGAAAAACACTTACAAAAGTTGTAATAAAAAATGTAAACCTCAAGTAACAAACTCCATAGAAAAATTTCAACGACTTTGTAGAGAATTGAAAACAACATTTTGAAAATCATGGTCGATGGAATCTTTAAATCGATTTATGCCGTTTTTTTAAGGCCGTTAACAAAAGAGAGCAAAATAACAGTCATATTTAAACAGTACATGTCAATGTTTGCTAAAATGAACTTCAATTCATGCTACACCATTTTATTTATAAAAGTGTAGATCAGCATCATCAAAGCTACGCCACATTTATAAATAACTGGAAACTGTAAGCTCATCGCTATAAGGTTTTAGATTATGCAAATAACTTAACTTCGCTTGAAAGAAAACATTAAAATCATAGTTTAAAAATGCCCAAAATACAGTCAGGTTTTGATAAAATAAAACAAAGTTTTCGCAAAATCATAGAAAGAAGGTTGCATTGTACAAAATTAAAAAATAATGACTCTTTTTTATGTTAAATGATGTGTCCATAGTTTTAAGATCCAAATATTGAGGTTTTTCGATCGAAATACGCGACTTGGCCAAATGCTAACCTACGTTCTCCTTTTGTCATGTTCAGTCTGTATAGATAAATACACTATCAACTCGTTATGATTAATTAAGTGTTGTGATTGATGTACTTATCTCTACTGGCGACATATTTATGTATCAAGAAATATGTTTCAACATTTGGTCAAGATGCATTTTTATATTAGGTTTTTTATTGTTGGAAATATAATTTCATTAGATCTTAGTTTTGCAATTACAAATAGACAAATGCATCACGAAGTTTAGAATAAAGTTAATATTTTGGTTTCTAAACATAGA
The DNA here is from genome assembly GCA_947086465.1 of Eupithecia exiguata. Taxonomy (NCBI): domain Eukaryota; kingdom Metazoa; phylum Arthropoda; class Insecta; order Lepidoptera; family Geometridae; genus Eupithecia; species Eupithecia exiguata. The sequence goes on from OX352251.1 coordinate 5,446,503, forward strand.
AAAAGCGACATCTATTAGTTGATGCATAAACTTGATGATGGCACGTGAAAATGTGACTAGTTTTCAAAGAAATAGGGTTCTGAATCCGTCATATTTGGAAATTGAAAGTATGGACAAGAAATGCATTAAGATGACTTCGACTCACAATTTTGAGATCACTGTGAAACTGACTTCAACTGTTACAACTTTAACATGTTAGGGCCACTGCTAACTCCGTCGCTGCAAACACAAGAGTTACAAACTTCCGAGGAGAAATATAGATGTCGCTCTAATCGACACGGTGTTTTGGTTCTACGTGTGTTTGCAGAGAAGATTTCCAGTGCCACTTAAAAACAACAGTTCGGGGTTGAGCTCAAGAAATACCGTGCATTTGGTCAAAAAGTTAGGCCTACTAAACTATCCCGAGCGGTAAGAGTTCACAAAAATGTCGGTATTCCTTCCCTCAAACCATTAGCACCCGACAAATGAAAAATTGCCGAACTATAACATTAACTTTAGCAACAAAGGTTCGTCAAAGTTCGTATCACAACCAACGCGTAGTTTCGGGGCGTGTTCACAGATGGCGCTGTCCGTTTCCGTACACAAGACACAGATGTCGCTCGGAGTATTTGCGAAACATCCTGTCTGTCAGTAAAGAGTTCAAAAACAGAATGCCGCACAAATATATCACGTACGCGTTCTCTATGCTCATCTCTGTCGTGTAACGTCCAAAGAGTTGAGATCATAGAGGTTAGCTTATTACTTTTGACAGTAAACGGACGCGTCACAGAGTCATCGCCGGTCGTGTGCAACCGTCACTATGAAACAGATATCACTTCATGTCCAGGCCTTGACTGCGCGGCTCGCGGCCAGGTTTGCGACGTGAGCTGTCCGACGGAGAGGGGGTTATTCGCGTCCCGGGGGTTGGTACCGACGGGGTTGCGAGGCGGTGCGGGGGGAGGGTCGGACGCGGGTGACGCGAGCGACGAGAGGGCAGAAAGACCTCCGGGACTGGAGGCGGAGTTGAGAGGCGTGTCGGCGTCTCCGTCGCTCGACGCGTCGGACATTTCTTCGAGCTTCACGTCGTCATCAGAACATGGGGACAGAGGGGTCGCCATGGGAAGGGGCACGGTCCCTGACGCGGCGGCCAGGGCTTCCATGTAGCGTACGCACTTCTTCTTCCGCCTGTAAGGTTGATTTAGTTTAGGGGAGGTTTTGCAAGGCTCGAGGCTGGGACCGTTTCTATTTCCGTTGTATACGGTTGACATTATTTGGATAATGTATAGTTCTGTATAGTTCTAAGAATTTAAACAATATCTCAAAATCTTTAATTTTTACAATATACAGGATGTTACAAACAACCGTCACCTGGAGGGCAGCTAACCGAAATATTCATGATAGCTAATTTTACTGAAATAAAACATTCTGTTTATTTTTAAAAATAAGTAGAACTATATTCAACTGCAATTTACAAAAACTACTTGCATTATCCGGTAATCAAACCCACTAAAATCATACCACCCTGTATTTTTACGTCACCGATCGGTAGAGTCAATCATAAAAATCAAATCTGTGAAATAAACATTGCTTATTTACCTTTTATTATTAGACGGTGACGTAAACAACACGAGGTGTTATTTTTTAAGATTTTAGTCGTTTCGATTACCGGGCAAGTAGTTTTTCAACATACAGTAAATGCAGATCTTACAAAAAAAAGCAATGTTTCTTTTCAGTAAAATTTGCTATCTTGAATAGTTCGGGTAGTTGCTCTCCAGGTAACGTTAGTTTGTAACACCCTGTGTACCTACATATAAACCGCTGTTATGTTTATAAGTATGTATATGAAGGGAAATAGAAACCGGCCCAGAAAATAGTAAGAACAAAAAAAACTATAACTAACATCGATAAAACATGTCAAAGAAAAACATGCTACAACTGAAAAATCAAACGAGTAAATATTATTGAAACGTCATGCTTAAACTAAAAGTAAATGTTAATCGTACGAAGTAAAACTAAACGAAAACGTATTAAATAGCTGAAACAAATCGCGAACACAAAGCAAAATAAAAAACTACCTACGACAAAAATTAAAACCATTCCAAAATTGTTCGAGAAACGCAAAAACTTCACAAATTAATTAAGTTTTATATTATCCGGAGAGATAGCTAGCGCTACTTAATCTGTTGTCAAATTGAAAGAATTTTAGCAAATCCGTGCTAGCTAAGCCGACAAGAGCTCTCAAAGACTAGATAAAACTAATAACTTATTTAAAATTGAAACTTAAGTCTTGACAGAAAGTCTCAAAAACGATCAAAATAACCGAAATGAAAACACAGATGCATCTACTCCTACAACATCCAACTGACCGTGGTCCGAGGCGCGGCGGGGCGCCGGCACTAGAGGTTCACATACGTGGGCTCCTGAGGGGGACTGCCTACCAACGGGGGAAGCGGGGTCGAAGGCTCGGCCCTCAGGAGCCCTAGGCCCGATACCATCACGCTACTTGACTCGGGGCTATATGCCCAACATATTTTTTAAAATAAGAACAATAGAATATTTATAAAACAAATGAACGATGAATAAGAGTGTCCAGTTTAAAAGTTGAGGTTAATATAATAAAGATATAAAAAGAAGGAAGCAATGACGAAAGAGAAATGGGAAATTAAAATGATAAGGATAAGAAGTAGCAATAAAATAACGAAATAAAGTTGAATCAAAAGATAATTGTTGACACAAATGATGCAATCATAGAAAATCAATTATGATAAGGGTTATAAAAGAAGAGTTATAAACAACGTAATGATAACGTTACGAGTCAAGTAGAGATAGGCAAATCGAATGGTCAAGTAATAAAGAACGGATATAATAAAACGTCACCAATAGTGCCAGCAGAATCCAAAGTCCGTGAGAAGCGGCAATCATGAGTGGAAAAAACACATCATTATAAACCTTTGAATAAATATAACCAAAAAAGCGAGCGTAATTCAGAAAATGTGTCAAGATTTTTTTGAAAGTTCCATTTTCGACAAATGATTGCCCTTCCGACTTATTATTGTCTATTCTATTCCTATTTTCGCTACATGTTTGCACTCTTGTCTACTTTCAAAAAAATCTATTCCGTGTGTTTCTACGTCGTTATTTCTTTGTGAAAAGACACATTTTCTGAATTATACTCGCCGATTAACCTTAACTAGTTTATAAATGAAAATAAACATAAATAAAACTACGGTTGGTATTATTTGTTTAAAATAATGCCAAAATAGACTGGGCCAAATAAGGCAAGCCAAGTCTTTCCACATAGAAACAATAACAGAAGCAACCTTTCTTTAGAAATGGTTACGTGGAAATAAAATAAAAAGAAAGAACATTTTACCCACCTACAAGGTTTACACCATTGGTTTTGTTGGTCGAGACCATACCTCGCTCGACATTTCTTCAAATTATTTCCTGAAACCGCGATAAATACACGTTAGAACATTATCATGGAGTCTCGTACCCCCGCTTTTGTCAGAAAAGAAATCCAGCTTGCAAAATGGTTGTCTTGGCAAATAATAAATCGGTTATATTATCTTTAGCAGCGGGAAACTATCGCAAAATTAAAGAGTTCTTTACTGTGGTATAAATTATATATTTGATGAGAAATAATACTAGAAGCACTTAAAATAACATCTACATACAGCTAACTACGAAAAAGCGTCATGCAACAAACCCTGGTTAGTAACATGCGGGAGAGGAACGGGATAAAAAGAAAAGGAACAACGGAAAAAACATTGGTTCTCAACAAAATCACTACACGCACAACTTCCAAAATAAACTGCTATCTACGCATCGGAAAATAAACCCAAAATAATGACGGCTCATAAGCACAAAGCAGAATAGGTTCTCCGGAATTAAAACAAGATTCGTATGGCCAGTATCATTGAACGCTGCGCAGGCAGCGATAGAACAAGTTAGATCCTCGGAGTGGTGGTCCGCCGAGGGTTGCGTGGCCCGGGACCTTACCATGCACACCGCCTCGCTACCACTGCATACTGCCGGGAAGGCTGTCCCGCCTTTAGGACCCCAAGCGTGCCTCGACCGAGCGTCGAGCAACATGCGCGCCTCCCGCTACGAACTCCCGCATGGGCATGGACCAGAACGGAAAGCAAAAAACCGGGACAACCTTCGAAGGAATGCCACTTACAGGGTATCTCAGCATTATAATTGCAAATGTAATAAATAAATGCGATAAAATATCATAAAAATAAAGAAAAATAATGCTCTTCAATAAGACTACAACCTGGTACCCCATACATTCTGCAATATTACTAGGCGTCGGCCGTTCCGAGTTCAAAGCAATTGAACTTTGGAGGGGATAGGGGGGGGGGGGGGGGAGCGGTCGTCGTCTCTGGACTTAATCCTTCGTTAATTGACCTCATTTTTTTAATGAGACGAGGCGTGTATCGCATTCAAACGATGTCGAGACGTCGGCCGCTCGGGGCATGTGGGAGCGTGACCCGTTTATCGTATCTCAGCCGACGGCACGCGGGATTGTCAGGCGGGGGGGGGAAAGCGGGCGCGGGAGGAGCGGTTCGGCGACGAGCGAAATGCAGTACCTCCATCGGTTGTCTCCTGTTTTCGCTTCCTCTTCTTGCCTCTTTGCGTATTAGCCCTAGACGACCAATCGGGATAGAGTTGCATGTGCAGCTGGCGTTCCCTGCGCGCCAGCTCGTAATACTTGGCTTGCTCCTCGCGTCCGAGCGCATGCCACTGTACCGTCGCAATATGGAAAGAAAAGAGAAATGCACTTCGACGGCGTTCTCCCTAACTGGTGCTAGAAAAACAGCCCACGGTGAGCCTAATCAGAAATTTTGTTCCTATTGAATGAAAATGGCCAATTTATGACTTTCCTCACAGAACCTATTCTGCGGTCGGAGTCGCGTCGTCTATACATATAACAAACCAATATAGTTTCCGGTAGGGTGTAGGGTGTACACAACGGTCACTCGACGACTAAGTACACAGAACACGCAACAACTAGCGGACGGCAGCGCAGCGCCTACGGTCCTGGTCGGGGCTGCGGGCACTGCGCTGGCCGCCTCCGACTGAGCACGGTTCCAGCCGCTTTTCTAGCACGGGCACCGTCGAACAACGTCACACGTCGGTAACACACACGCACACTCATACGGGGAGAGCCGGGACGGACGTTAGGGTACAAGCCGGGCGGTTAGTGACGGTCAAGCGGACTCCCGGACGGGTTAGTGGGGACTGGGAGTGGACGGGGGTGAAGCGAGTGTACAGAAGCGTCCGTGAGACCAGCCCCGTGTCAAGGGTCCAATACCTCCCAGCTCAGCGGGACTGCGGTCCTTTTTCCGCTTTTTCTTTTTGGAACCGTAACCGTAGTTGTCCCTGGCGCTCCAACCGGGGTACAGCTGCATATGGAGCTGTCTCTCCTGCCTCGCTTTCTCATAGTACTTTGCTTGTTCCTCGCGACTCAAGGAATGCCACTGCGTGATACGAGTTTCGTTACCGACAGCCTCCCAAGTCTCCTGTCTCGGGAGACTTGCGAGGACTTCACAATCTCCGTGGCCATTGAAAGGCATGAATAAGACATGTTGCTTACTTTGCTACTCTTGTTAGGAATGAGATTGCGTTCTTGGTAGTTGAGTAACGGATTCGATTCCCGGTAGTCGGTGTGTTTGTTATTCAATGCGCGAGGCGATAGCACGCATCGCTCGCTGCAGTCCAATGCAACGTTTGTATTCTTAACAAGATTAACAAATGGGTAATCTACACATATAATGTTAAATTAACATTGAATATCACTGATTGTATTTAAATCGTGTTGGGTAATCGTTTGATTGCTAATTTGTCTAGTTCAATGCAAGATATAAATTCTGTAGGAGACGTTGAAGTGATAATGTGCGACGACAAAGTTATTGCATTCAAAACCGATAAATTAGCAATAGGTAATAATGATCCCAACATCGCAGTAGCATTTAATGATAATTACATTTACGAAGAAGGACGTTCGAGTAGCCTTATGAAGCTTTTTACATTTAATGCCATAAACGTAGTTATATTCATTAAACCATTTGTGACATTTGTCATGGAATTTAGAGTGGTCAATATCAATTTGACATCCCGAATGACCGCGTCGATGGTCGTGACATTCTAGACGTAAACAAGGATGACTTTAGTACCAGTTTTTAAACGATAAACTATAACGATCGAGTAGCCGGTATCGTTTTAAATAACGCGATAAAATTCAATGGCTGATGCGATATCGGAATCGTTATTAAAATTAAAAGTAACGTCAACATAAAAGACAGTTTAAAATAAACTGACTTTATAATGGAAACAAAAAAAATTGAAAATATTCTTCATTAGTAAAATAGAAGAAAATTAACTGAAAAAGAAAATGAAATTTTGTACATTAAGGAAAAGTAAAGAAGTGAATGACAACATTTAAAATAAAAACAGAAAAATCGCAGCCCATTTTAGTAGGACTCTATTAAAATTAAAAAAAAAAATATGGCGTAATTTGACATTGAATTCTTTACGTACACCTTCAATGTCTGTACAATCTAACATTGATTGACGAACAATCTAACAACAGAAACATACCCTATTGTCATAATCAGACACATAAAATCGATCTCACTCACCCGTCTGCCCAAAATCTGGTTTATGGCTGCTGACTCCTTCAGCGTACATTCAGCCACCACCTTTGCCCTCATTTCTTTCATGTATAACATGAAGGCATTGAGTGGCTTCTTGATGTGAGGCTTTTTGTCATTCTTGTTGTTGGAATTGGATGCGTCAGATGGTTTGTCGTTGGCGCTGCTGCTACTCTTTTCGAGTGACCTGGAAATTTTGGTTATGGGTTTTAATTTGCATACTATACATTTTTAATTTATTATTATTATTTAGGGTGTAAAGTTTTATTTACATTATTGTCCAGGAAAAGAAAAAGACGACCCTTTCGACTCATTGAACCTGGAATTGTTTAGCTACTGTAATAATCATTAGCACTGTTTTATTAATCTGTTTGCTTTGTATATTTGAAATGGCTTATTGTGTTAAAAACTTTAAAATGCCTAAACATTTACTGAACCGTTTTCTTGGCCCGTCACGGTATAACTTCCAGATGTACGATTAATTTGCGATTATTTATTATTTTAATGCACATCAACATAAACTTCTTAATCAGCTTACTGTTATCCGACATAAACCGACCTCCGAAGATGTCAAGTCAATTAAAACAAAATGTTATAACGGCTAACTAAAATGTCATGACATATCGAGTGATTATCTTTTCTGCTAACCCTACAATGTTAATAGCTCTCTTCATTCTTATCCGAGTATGTCAATATGTCGACGTGCGTTGTTTGCTGATGCGTCGTTGTCAGACGAGAAATTAATTGAAACGGTGAAGGAAAAGCAACCTGCTTCATGACATTATGGAATAATAGTCAGGTCTATTTTATGGTATCTTCAGATCAGCGACCCAAAGTAGGTTTTGGCCGCAGATAAGAGAAGACGCCATGTATGTCCGTCACGATGACCAAATAAAAAAAAAAAACTACTTTTTCACACAACGCCTGGTCGCAAACTATACAGAGCTTGTGTTATGGGTCCCCCATGTATGTATGTTATAGAAATAGGTACAGAATACTCATGTGAATACATTCACCCAGGTCCCAGAGCTAGAACCTTTAGATCATATTAAACATTGATGCTTAAACATCGCGGCGGGACGCGCCAAGGGAGCCGAAGTATAGAATTGAAAAAATAATCATAAGTTTGATTCGGTTTTCTAAAATTCGATTGATTGATAATAATAAGACACATACAAGATGTCTTGTATCTATCTAAGATCTAAGATGAAGAATCTACGTCCTTGCAATGGCAATCGTGCTATCAAAAGGAAGCCCCTCCGACATTAGCTACGTTTTTGTATCTAAAAATAATTCTATAAAGCAAAAAATCCCACCGAAGTCGCGAGTAAAAGCTAGTGTAGCCTAACTAAGGCCAAGGCAATAATGTCATCTTCCATATCTCGGATTATTATCGGATCTCGTCGATATGTTAATATCGTTTAGGTGCTAACGACACGGTCGGACAGACGGGCGACATAAACAAGCTCTCGTCCGGTCGGGAATAGACAAGCGTTTCCGGTGATGCGCGAGCGCAGCTAGGGCTGTCAGGGAAAGATAGGTATTGTTTATTGATTAGATTTAGCTGCTTTTTGTGTCTTTGATAATATTAACTTATAGCTTTGATTGGCCTGCACGAACTACGAGCACTAGGGCAGGTTTTACGTGTCATAGCATCGCTGAGAGTTGGCAATGTGGTAACTTTAACTTTTATCGATGCTACCCGAAGGAGTTCGTCAGTGGCAATGATAGTGTTAAAGAACATGGTAACTTTGTCTACAAAGGAAGCGTCGGGCGAGATAAATCAGGTTGATAGTAAAAGGAAGACGATCATCAAACTAAAATTGAAATCATTGGACCATCAAAACAACAGATTATACGTAGGTATCTATTTAGTTTCGAGAATTTTTACAGGACGACAGAAAAGGTGGTATTATAACAGGAAGGATAAGTCAAGGAGAATTTATTTTACAATCATTTATGGATATTAAATTTAATGAAGTAGCATAATGATTCTGACGATGAAAGGGTTTTATTGGCTGTTAATTGGCGTTGGCAACCCACGATTCGGAAGAATTTAATGGCTGAAATATTTATGAGTAAACCTAGTTCTCGTTACGATTTTACTGTTCTATTCTGTCGTTAATGTAAGTCTGTGGTTTTTCGGGGTTTTGGCTTCGGTCGAGGGTTTTAATAGCTTTCAAGTAGTTTACTATTTTCCATCTTAAATTAGACTGGCAATAAAGTTTTAGAAGACATCTAGAAAAAAAAGAGTTGAAAAATTTAACCCTTTTGAGGACACTCCAGTTTTCAATGGATAAAATGGGTATAATTCATAATTAATTTATTGTTTGTGAATCAGGTAATTTTTACACTCAGTACATAAGACTTATTTTAGATGAATTCTGCATTCACAAACATTTCATCTACACTAATATTTTAAGGACGAAAAATTTGTATTTTTGTATGTAACGAATAAACTTAAAAACTACTAGACCGATTTCAAAAATTCTTTTGCCGTTAGAAAGCTACATTATCACTGAATAACATAGACTATAGAATATACCCGTGCAAAATCGGGGCGGACCGCTAGTTGTAATTAATTTTACACATAAAAAATGCTCTTTTAGTGTACATACTTTAATAATTTGGTATAACTATTTTTATTATTTTACATAAGTTATTTTTAAGAATTTGATGGGGAAGTACCTAATCTGGTCAGTTACACACAGAAAATCTACTGTTAGAGAAATTTACTGTTCCCGAAATAGACTGCAGTAATTGATTGATTCATATGTGAAATTGTCCAGCATTATTTATTTATTTTCTTTATCATATGCGTCACAATTCAGATTGAGTGGCAACCCTACCAAACGCAATAAGCAGTGAATTGTCGATGGTGTGTGGATATCAGATGGGTATCCGATAGAATGATGGATACACACTGGCTAACGGGAAGTTAAATCCTTAGCTATGGTTTCGATTACTTTGTCTGGGACGTATCATTCCATTATTATTAACCTTGGGATGTAGTGGAAATTTACAGAGCTTTGTGAATTACGTTTATAAATGAATTTGTGGAACGATATTATTATAAGTCGAGGCTTATGAATATCGACCTCTACAACTAGGCCGAGTCGATGTCGTAAGAGGCGACTAGGAGAAACTACCAGAGGAAGGGCAGAAGCTTCCTTCTGAGTACTTTTAACACCTTCACTGCTATCGCCAATCTACGTGCCAAGCGTGGCTATTAGTGCAAAATCCCCCTTAAGGAGGTACCCCGACTCACACTAGCGCCGCCACCTATTTTATTTTGTTACTAGCAGCGCCTCGCGGTTTCACCCGCTTTCCCTTTCCCGTGGGAATTTCGGGATAAAACATAGCCTATGTCACTCACTGAAAAGCAAGCTTTCTAATGGTGACAGAATTTTCAAAATCGGTCCAGTCGATTTTTAGATTATTCACTACATACATAAATATAAATCTTTCCTCTTTATAATATTAGTATACCTAGATAGTATAGATTAAGTTAAACAAAGGAATTAAAAAACTATTTGACAGTTTGTGATACATACCATAAGCTTTTTGATAATACATCTGTTATATTTTTATTTTAAATGGTTATGTGCAGTGATGCGAAAACAGATAATGGTGGCCACACAGAGCAACTTCTAAACTAGAAAAAGATAAAACTTTCACAGCGGCTTTAAAAAGCTGATCACAAACTGCTCAATGGTAATTCCCCTACCATTCAGTCAGGTTCGCTCATGGATCCGACAACGAACAACGAAACAACACCAAGACTACTGGGCAAGTATCCCGGATTGTAGGCAGTCGAAGGAGGCCTTCCCGGTCTTAAACCCGAGATTCTCCCGAAAGCTCCTCAATCTGAAACGTGACAAACTCCGACAAATTATCGGTATTGTCACAGGACACTGCATGCTGAACAAACACCTATTCAATTTGGGTATCACGGACAGCCCCCTTTGCAGGGGGTGCATGAACGCAGAGGAGACGGCCGCGCATGTGCTTGTAGAATGCGACAGCGTGGCTTCCCAAAGAATGCATCACCTTGGGACACCGAGGACGCCTAGGGAGGCATGCACCGGCGTCAGCGAGCTGCTGGCCTTCCTGGAAGACATCGGGTGGTTAGATTAGCAGCCCACCACCCGACACGCAAAAAGGGCCCACCTGTGGCCTAGTTGCGGAAAGCAGTCCAGGGACAAGTAACAAGTAACAAGTAACTGCTCAATGGTTTCTTTGAAAATTCCTTTGTTATGTATCAGTTCAACACTATGAATTAAAATCAAAATAAAACCTTATCATGAAAAGTTAAAGAATAAAATAACAAATTCTCATTGTCACATAAACAACCCGAACCCGAGAATCAGAATCTAAAACTGAATGAATTCTAGAATAGGGACTATTAAAACGCAGAGAATGCTGAAAAATGACTTCCCGTTACAAGCGAAGAAAATCTAATAATTGTATAAATAGACGCTATAAAATACGAAGCATTGACAAACGACATTTTATATTTAGGTTAAGGTGCTTTACAACAACGGGATGCATAGGTTTATAGTGAGACTACTTTCTGCCCGCGGATTCGCACGCGTTGTTCAAGGTTATTTCTATTTTATTTTATTTATTTATTACTAAAGAGAAGAACACAGAAACTTAAGATACTAAAACACAAACAGAAATAATACTAATGGTTTGGTAAAAATCTAAATAAAATTATGCTTACTTACATCATAAAAAAAAACATTCTATAAGTACCATGGGACTGCCCAGTGCCCATAAATCTGTATTTATGGGATAAAAAGTAGCCTGTGTTTTATTCTACGACTAGAACTACCTGTATGCAAAATTTCAGCCCGATCCGTTCAGTAGTTTTGGCGTGAAGAGATAACAAACATCCAAACTTTCGCATTAATAATATTAGCCATAAGGCCACCAATTTACTTTTCCTGAGTACCTAAATGAAATTCCTTCGAAATGAAATTGAATTGAATTGAAAATTTATTAGGTGTACAAAAATTTCTCTGTAAATTTACGCATAAAATTCAGCAGGATTTTTTCTGTGGTTTGGCGTTAACAAGTCAATAAATAAAGCATTTTTGTAAAGAAATTTAAACTAGGACTGACTCACATGTTATAGATGAGCAGCGACATACTGAAGCTGGGCACTGAATGCGTTAAGAAAGAAGTAAGGAACCAGTTCTAGTAAAACTGTCGTCGCCAGAACCGTGCCTTAACCCGTCTAACATAAAACTTTTATTCACCAAATTAGTTCCGAGAACCGAAAAGTCGAGAAACGACTTCCTTCGAATGGCTTTCGTGTTTTAAAATGGGGAAAGATAAAAAAAAGAAAAATCCTGACACAATGCGCGTACGCTACCAAACGAGGTATTCAGGCGCGCTCAGTAATTATGTGCTATGTACTGGTGGCAGAACAGGCAACAAATTATTATAATAAACAAAAAACTTTTTTTCTGAAGGTTAAAATACACATAGGGAGGATGTGTTTTAGACCTATTTACTTGATATAACTCTCGCTCTCTTTCGCTCGATTTATCTAATAGTTTCTTTATTTGTAGTTAAGTCGCGGGGGAGTTTCTTTTAATTCTTAATTAAGGGCTTTGTCGCACATGCAATTATGACGTCCTATGAGCGAGGGATAGTTGTAGGATATTTATTTAGTGAGGTAATAAGAGACTTTGACGATGTCATTTGATTTTCTGGTCGGAAAACGGTTAAACTGTGTAGGCATACCTTTTTTCTATGATTTATTTTAAGGTACTGATTACAAAAAAAGCCGAAATGGCGGCTGAAAATACGATTTTTTTACTACAGCAGGGATAGTTGAATTTCAGAAAAAAAATTACAAAATGACACTCGTCTTAAAACGAACCAAACTGTACAATTGTGATGAAACCACTCAAGACTAGAAACGATTCGTCATGCCCAAAAACTTAAATAAAAGAAGTAACATTACACAATGACTCAGAAGAATAACAAAAAACAGTCAAGAACATTTAACTTTCGTAATACTTTAAATCCGTTTTCACTGTCCACATAAAATGCGTTTATCTGACGATAAAAATCTTCCCGTCACTTTCGTCGCCACTTTCGCGTGTAAAAATCCATCCTGTCACTTTTTTTGGCGACAGTACCTTACCCGTTAACCCGAGACGTGTCATATATCATCTTAATTAAATTTCTCTGCCACTGACTTATTTACATGAGTGTACCTGTATTTATGAGTGGTCTGGTCACGCTTTGGGGGTAAAAACTTTTGGCTTTTTGTTGGTTCACCTCATTATTGTTTTGTATGCAAGTGTAGTTTACATACCAAAGATTCCTACTTATTAATATTACGACTGTTGAAGTTTAAAAATTACTAAACAGGAAAATACAAAAAAAAATTTTTTTCATCCAGCCCTTAAGCTGAACTTGTTTTATTACAAGATAAAGTTAAAAACTACAACCCGACTACGTGAAAGTTATAAAAGTAAACATTTACATTGACAAAATAGAATGACGTATCGGTCATATTTGATAGGCATAGAGTTGAAAATGAAAATAGGTCGTAGGTATTGTAATTTTTCTCTATGGGGCCTGCAGCCTGCGGCTACCTAAACTTTAATACGCGTTTTGTTGGCTTATTCGGGGTCGGAGCCCTAAATTCTATAGCCTATAACCATCGGGGTATTGAGACGAATCAATCGATACATAATTTGTTGAAATCGAACCAGTAGTTTCAGCGCTACGTGGGAACAAAGAAATCGGCCACATACATACAAACATACAAACATAGGGTGCTAACCTCATAACCCTCCCCTGTTGGTAGTCGGGTAATAACAAGATAAAGTTAAAAACTACAACCCGACTACGTGAAAGTTATAAAAGTCTGAAACATTTACATTGACAAAATAGAATGACGTATCGGTCATATTTGATTGGCATAGAGTTGAAAATGAAAATAGGTCGTAGGTATTGTAATTTTTCTCTATGGGGCCTGCAGCCTGCGGCTACCTAAACTTTAATACGCGTTTTGAAGGCTTATTCGGGGTCGGAGCCCTAAATCCTATAGCCTATAACCATCGGGGTATTGAGACGAATCAATCGATACATAATTTGTTGAAATCGAACCAGTAGTTTCAGCGCTACGTGGGAACAAAGAAATCGGCCACATACATACAAACATACAAATATACAAACATACAAACATACAAACATACAAACATAGGGTGCTAACCTCATAACCCTCCCCTGTTGGTAGTCGGGTAAAAATCAAACTTTTTTTCATTCAGAAAAAATAAGTCCGGATCCAATTAATGATTAAAACTGCTTTGATTTGAGATCCTCTTTAAAGGCCCGTAACTAAAATAATTACAAGCGAATTTAATGTAAACCACATTAAAGTCATGGCGGATTACTCGTAATATATCTTATCAAGTGATAATTACGGCTTGCGAACATAAATAAATTACATGTATCGCGTGTTTCACTTTTGGTGATTTAACCCTGGGTGGATTTGACCAGTTTGTACCCTGTATGTTGTGTTCAATATTATTTTGTGATTGTTAAAATAGTGACCCCAAAAGATTTTTATTTAAGTTTGAAGTTTGTAATGTCATACGTAATGCTGATGCAATATCTCTACCTGTAAAATGGGGTTTCTGATCTCTGTTGTCACCAATTCTTATGGGTTTATATTGGTGCTGAATGCTGAACTTTTAGAATTCAGAGACGGTATAGTTATAATTATGAATAGGCTATAACGCCCATTTTTAGTGTTCTGAAAACTGGACCCTATTACTAAGACTTCGCTGTCCGTCTGTCACCAGGCTGTATCTCATGAACCGTGATAGTTAAACAGGTGAAATTTTCACAGATGATGTTGCCGCTATAACAACAAATACTAAAAAACCGAATAAAATAAATATTTAAGGGGGCTTCCATACAACAAACGTGATTTTTTTGGTGGTTTTATAGATAATGGTACGGAACCCTTCGTGTGCGAGTTCGAAACGCACTTGACCAGTTTTATTATTGTAAAGTGACTCAATTAGGTTCTATGGTGCTAGTGAACCACTCAACAAATACCTAAAAATGCATTTTAAATTTATTGAAAATGTAAATTTTTAGTTACGCGCGAACATGACGGATACGCTGGACGCAGTGGACGCCATATTGCTGTGTGGTCATGACGTCAGTTGGATGTGAGACCTGAACAAATGCGCTGTTGCTGATGACAGTTGATACTTTTAAGTTTGCCTACACAGCCGTAAGACATAACAACATTGTGCCTACTATTTTCATGGTGTTTAAAAACAGATAAAAAAACTGAAAACTTTGAATTGAATTTGAAAATTTATTTAGTTAAATAATAGATTCAGGCGTTACTTTGCAGAAATCCATTGCAAAATGTAAGGATGAAAATATTTAGTAACAATTCCGCGAAAAAAAAAACCTTCTCCGATAAGTTCTAACAAAATGTAGACCGCGTTGTAGAAGAAAACGACGCCAACTACAACTTACTTTTTTCATTTTGTAGTTGGCGTCGTTACTAAAATTATTACTGAAAATGTTCAAATTTTTCAGTCTTCTACTTGAAACATTTCTTACGTAGATGAAATCCGATGTACAGAATATTTTGAACAGCAGATATTCAAAATTATAGCTAAAGAATAAGTATATTTTACTAAAAATAAGCTGACAAAGCTTATAAATAACAACTAAAACTAACTAAACTATTATTACAGGTTTAACTAAACTGTGTCGCGTACAATGCAACGAATTCTATTGTCCACGACACACCCTTTCTGTAATCAATGCTGCTTATCGAGATTTTATCAGTGGGGACACACGAGCGATTTCTTTCACCCTCGGAACGTCAGTCAGTTTACGTCCTCCGCAAAACAGAAAATGACGCTGTAGAATGAACAGTTTAAAAAAAAATCACAAACGAACTGTTAATATGTACTCTATCCACTCGAAGTTCATCATCCATCATCATCAGCCTACTAGTCTCAGCTGGAGCTCTCAGAAAACTGTCATAAATCGACTTCCGCTTCAGCCGTTTGCCAAACGCAATTTTTTTACAATACATAATACGTCAAAGTTAATAACCGAAGCTCTTGATTGTCCGATTGTCTTCTACACCAACGTCTGAGTTGTCTCCACCCGGTCAATAAACAAACAATTTGCACGCTTTTAGTATTCACTCTCTGACAGTTGCTCGAAATAACCTCTACCGTGTGGCTCTACCTAGTAATCTCTACACCCCTAGTAGATCGTAGATAAGACGGGGGCGTTTAACAGCAGTGTTCCGTATGCCGGAGAAACGTTTTGGGGAACGTATGTTTTTAGCATAAAATTAAATGTTATTGCGTGGAACTCTCATAGCTGCCTTAGGTACTTTAGTTTGGCATTTCATTGGTTATTTTCGTAAACTAATTTATAAATCAACTGTTTTAATAATGTGGGTAGCAAAACAAATAAGTGAAATATTGAGAAACTTAAATCTAAAGGCGAAAAAGCTACCTTCACCATATTTCTACTCTTTCAAATTAGATGTGTGAAAAACTAACAAATATACAGCAAAATTTGTTAATTAATTGCCTACTGTTGTTGACTTTCCACAAATTTTTGACAGTTAGTCCATCGCGGCAATTCTGAGATCGTTCTCTCACTCCTATATTTAACTTTTGGATGATTAGAAATTAAAAATTAAATTAAAAACTAAGCAGACGAGCGGTAGTGGGGATGATAACTAGATATGGAAAAAACATTTCATAACAACAAGAAAATATCTTACCTCGCATATCTCGCGTGATGCGACTCGAGGTCCGCTTTGCTCGGCGGCGGGGGCACCAACGCAGGCCCCAGCCCGAGGCCTAGGCCTCCGCCCAGTGTCGGCGAGAACCGATACAATTCACTGTAACAAACACTGTTTTGAAGCCGAGATCACTCACTGCTTAGTTTATAATGAATGCTGTTGATTATAACTAGGTAAAAAAATGGTGGAAATTTGAAGTCTTGAAGTTAAGTTCTTTTTAGTCTTAAGCCCGTTTTATAAAAGTTTGCTCAGTCATAGATCTACGCTTGAGTGACGCTTTTCTATGGAATAAACGTTACTGAAGCACGTATCAGCTCTAAGTAAGCTTACATAATACGGGCCTTAGTAAGCCAATAAATTTGTTTCTTTATTTTCTCTCTGAGACTGGGCTTCATTTTTAATTGAAATGATTTAAGGTAACAAAGAGCGTTAGCAACTTTCAAAAACTCTTTGAAAAAGTGGAGGGCCTGATACTTCTACTAATACTCCCACCATCCTCGAGGGTTTGGACCGAAAGTTTGGACGAGGAATGCTGATCAAGGAAATGCCTTAAAGACCTTTGAGATTGGATGGTCACGGGTTGAAGAAAGACCCTGCTGGAAGTTGCATTACATTTATAATATTAGTGTATTTAATTTATGTATTGTTATGGATCAGTTGAGCTACCTGTAGATTGTTCGCAATGGTCTGCAGTTAGCTTAATTGTTTCAATTGTAAATAGTAGTTTTTATTTAATTCTAGTAACAAAGAAAATTACAATCAAATATAGATAGAATAAAATTAAAACTAGTATTTACAATTGAAACAATTGAGCTAACTGCAGTCTGTTGCAAACAATCTACAAATAGCTCAACTGATCCATATCAATACCAGTCGCGCGCGTGCCCAAGACGCTAGCTGCATTGCCCCGCTGTATAGCAATGCTGATGCGCTGCGCCAGATACTCACCAGCTTTTTTATTCTATATTTGATTGTAATTTTCTTTGTTAATAAACATTTTTTATTTACGTAAGAATAAGAATCATTTATTTGCTTAAAACATGAGTATTAACATGGTATGAGCATGCAATTATGTTAAAATATAGATTAAATAAGGTCCACATGTTTTGCCATTAATAATAATAATAATAAAGCCTTTATTTACTGATTTTACAATTATTTAAGTGTTTCATTATGTGCTAGTCCGGTAAATCAGCGTGTCCTAGTGACACATAGGCCTCCTCTAACGCCTAGTCTTCTCACTTCGCTTAGTCCTAGAACATCCCATTTGATATTTTGAAGTGCATTTTCTAGTTCTAGTAGCCTTTCGTTAGTTCTTAGAGTTAGTGTATTGAGAGTTGCTATGTATGAGTTTTTTGAGTTTCGTTTTCTTCTCTATTTGTTTTTTGTATTTTCTTCTCTATGTTTATGTTTGTGTTTAGTTAGAGGGTTGCGGTTGCGGCATGTTTTGCCATTACTGGCGTGCAAATAGGAGAGGACACACTGCAGATTTGTCACTAATGCGATATGTCTTTTCATAACTAGGTAGGTATAATAATCAATCATAAAAAAAAATGTCAGATAAAGACATTTTTACACTATGGTAAATATAGTATAGATGCCGCACTCTTTTAGACAAAATTCTTAAATATATCTGGTATGGTAGGTATGACGTACACCCACCTTGATAGACTAGAACTGGTGATAGGCAGCGAGGTAGGGTATGGACTCCGGAAGCCACTCGCCGCCGAAGATATTGGGTACATGCTAGGGGTATGCCTGGAAACAAATCAGAAAAATCTTATAAAAAAAATACTACAGCAATTTATGAGAACCCAATGAGTACTTTAGTAACGAATTTTTTTTATTATATTAACATCAAATACTGCACTTAATATTAAATACACAGTATAAAAATAAGTCATTAAATAACCCGCCCCTGACCATTCCCGGTGCAAAGGTGCCCATAACACTTGCAGCATTGCCTCGCTGATGGCGATGGTAATCCTTTGCACCAAGAATGACCCGGAGCGGGAGTCTCCTGTCACTTCAGTAACTATAATAATAAATTGACCTCTGAAGCGCGGTGAGCGAAGGTTCGCGACGCAGGAGATTGTGGGTTCAATTCCCGCCTCAGGGCACATTTTTCAACGATCTGCAGATATTTGTTCCGAGTGTTCTGGTCGTTTTCTATGTATACAAAAAAAATATCTATCTATTTGTTTTGTATTATGTATATCCCATATCACAAGCTCTGCTTAACTTCGGGCTAGATAATGCTGTGTGAATTGTCCAGAATTATTTGTTTATTTACATTGTGAGCAACGGTATCATTAGAATCCCCCAAAAGAGTCTCAATGAGCGATCTACGGTCAAAAGCATATAAGCCCACTTAAAAAAAATGTCCCTTACTAATCATCAATAGCTTGTTTTCTATTGTTGGTTATGACATGATATTTCAAAGTAAAGGTCTCTGATCTGTGGTCTGGACACAGAATAACTATACAGGGTGCTACGTTACTTGTGTACTAAGCCGAAAGGGGGTGATCCTGGACACCGAGGGAATCAATTTATGAAAAACGATTTTTTTGAAATTCTAGTATTTTTTCTTTTTATATAATTAGAGGTTCTTAGGCTCAAATTAGGCTTCTACTTCGAAAAGACTGACTGGACTTATGCTCATTGAAACGGATATTTGGAAATAAAACTCGACTGAGAATCGTCTTATGTGACTCTGCGTCAGCTTTTGTCAACCCTCGGCTGGGCATAAGCAATTCTAAGTTTCTGTCATTCGCCGCGGTCCGTTGTTTAGTTTTTCGTTACTATTTTGACAAGTTTATGGTAAATCCTGTTTTCTAGTACTTACCACGAGGCTGCTACTTGTGATATTTCCGGACTGAGCATGGGGTAGGGGTACGTACTCCCGGGAAAGGGGTACATCGGTGTCCGCGCCAGACCTGCCGCTGGAATAAAAAAATTGTTTCAGGTAAGAAATTTAACGACATCCCAAAAACTACTTCAACGGGACTTAAACCCGCGAGATTACCCTGAGTGGGCAGGGGAATTTGGACAAATGTCCAGAAATCCAGGGGTAAATGGTAGAGGATTTTTGAAATGAGCGTCAGTGACTACTGCTCTCAGACAAGCGAAGATAGGCTGGCGAGGAATAAGCTAGGAAACTCTTCAACTTCTTTCTTAATGGCGCCGCTTGCTTTTCGCAGGAAACGCTTCAACCCAGGCTTTTCAAAGCGGGCACGATCTTCAGTAATGAACAACATGATTAGGAAGAATATAAAAAACATACCTGGCTCAGAATAGATACTTACGATACATACCTAGTTTGGAGTCCAGCTGGTATGGCGGCGGGATGCCCATGTGGGCGGGCGGGGGCTGCCCCAGGTCTCCTCCGGGGCAGAAGAGCGATAGGCCTCCGCCTGCTGGTAGGCCCATCTTACCCGTCTGTAACAATTGAGAAGGTTTTATTAGAAAATCATATAAAATAACCATGAACTTATAATTACCTAAAGTTGAAGGAAAGACCTCGTTTTGCTCTACTTGTTTTAGTTAAAATTAGTGAGTACATACATGGTAGACATCTAATTCTGTATATATCTGAGTATCTGTTTAATAATTGTATTTCTTCCTACAAAATGATTCTAAAAACCGGCAATCATTCTGTAAAAAAATCATTTCAGAACACCACAGGTACACATGAAACAATAAACAATTTCGTGATTATTCCTGACATGAAAACACAAGCCACATCATTTTCAGAGATCCTATAAACAATTCATCCCAAAAGCGTTAAAAAATAACACTTCCAAAAACAAAAACCCGCCAACTACTCTATGAAGACGGCGCGTCATTAGCAAGTAAATTGGCGCGAACGTATAAATTTCGTTCTACCCTCCCAATTATGTAAAATGGCGTCGACGAGGGCCATTCAGGCGCGCTTCGGAGTGTCTCAGTCAACTCTAATTAAACGAAACTTCTTTTCAGCTTTTCACCGCTTTATTATGAATAAACGACACAGTAGTTACTTTATTCTGATTGTGCTTGTGCTGGTAAACCATTTGAATGGCTGAATGGGAAAAGTTTAAAAAGTTGCGTGAAGTTTTTTAAAATTAAAAACGTAGCACCTGCGAGTCTTTCTAAAGAAGCGGCCGAAAACCACATTGTCATTATAATTCATTAAAAAGAAAAAGGGCTGACAAATCCCTTCAGCACTATTTCATATTCGAAGAGCAGGAACTGCTTATTAAGACAATAATTACCACGAACAAAGGAGCCCACTAATTAATAATAAAACATGAACAAACAAAGACCACCATTCACGCTCGGGACGGCACGAAAAAAAGAAAAAAATAACCGAAACGGTGGTCGAAAAACCTCGACATGCGAGGACGAACAAAAAGAACCATAGACAATGATGACAGTCGAGAAGCATAATGCGGGAGCGAGTTCTTAATTTGAAAATATTTCCATAATAAGATTTGTCTATAGCATTGAAACAAAAGATGGGTCTTTTGTTCTGTGACAGTTCGTAATATTTCGAAAATTAAAACACGCAATTAGGTAGCGCATAATAAAAGTCGAAAAGAGCAAGAACGTTATTAGCTAAACAAGTTTACTCGTTAAAACTTGCATTCGTAAAGTTAGTTTTGCCTTTTGAGTTTGCGTACATTGAGGTCGCTAATGAAGGTGAGGAGCGAGGTGAGGTGGCTATTGAAGAAATCGCTGAGAGGGTAGTTATTGAAGGCGGTTGAAAGCGGTGTGACGTCACAGCACTCGACGCGAGCACCAGTCGCTAATTGGACGTCGCGGCGATAGGACGTCTCGACGTCAATCGACTGATACTTCAGATTGAATAGCCTCGCTAACGAGCGGCCGGCATGTTTCCAATTTCCAACCATGTTACAACTTTTAATTTTCTTATGCAGATTGTTAAGGATAAAATTGGCTTCGCCATAACACACACTGTCGCAGTATATCAGTATACCTACACCCCTTTAGTTCGCCAATGCGAACGAAGTAGGGCGTAATATCTTGAGAGTTCGCCCCGGGTGGTGGGCGTGGAAGCAGGATGCTGTGTTGTCATGGCAACCATGTGTAGGGTGATGTGTGTCAGTGTGCGTGAGGGTGGACGTTGCTTCTTTGTGTGTGCCTCCCGACCGACCTTGGAAGTTCCGTTCTAGTTTTCAAAATTCATACAGGAACTTCCTAAGCTGCTTAGCACTTCTTGAGAAGTTAGTTGTTGACTTGGGAACTTAAACTTAAACTTCCTCAACAATAAAGTTTACATTTGTGTTTACAAATTCCCAAGTTTTTTCTGTGCAAACGGATACAAACATCCAGCACTTGCACACACCACACACACACAGTTATTTATTGAAAAAACAATATTTATCTCAATATTTTTTATGGAAACACAGACCTAACTCTACAAGAAGTGGCTGTACAAAAGTGAATAATACATTTCTATAATGTGATATCCCTGACATTTCAAAATACGAAAATATGAAAATCGGTCTACCATCAATTTCGCCTCATTTCTTGTCTATTTCCGGAATTGGACCCGACCGGATGCCGGTAACGCCGGATCTACGTAACGAGGGAAATCTTTACTTATCTCTATGTATATTATAGTATATTGGTAGGAAATATCCTTTTATAGGTAGTATACAAAATTTGCAAGAACTTATGGAACTTATCGAGAGACAGACATGCATATTCGTTGTTCATAAGAACTTTTTCATAAAAAGACGTTTCAATTACAAATGGAAATAAAAGAATAAGTTAAAATTAATATGCAAAAGTCAAAAGAAATGTATTGTTACGAAAAGAATATGTTAGAAACTACAAGATCATTCATTAAAGAAAAGCTCCCATAAAGCCACTCTCAGAGCATTATTCTCACAACAAAGATTATAAAAATATTAAAAATAAGACCCAAGATAATCCTTACAGCGGAAAAATCTCTCAAAATCTCCATATTACTTTCAATTCCTTGAAAACTCGACTCGTTTTGTGAAAATCTAATCGTGAAATTCGTCGGTTCGCAATATTCAAATCTGCAAATATCGGGAGGGTAGCACCCCTGGGAGGAGGTCGATGACCCCTGAGGAGGCTCTATGCAGATCTATGTATGCGTGGGGTGGTGCCTTTGTAGAAGAGCCTTCGATTAAGGTATGTTAGGACAATTCTATTTTCGGTTGTTATTTCTACGTCTGTAAAGTTTTGTTTTGTTCCGATAACTTGGTTTACTGGACTTAATTTATTGTAATTTGGTATGAATTAGTTATTACTGAATTATTAATACTTATCACTGCTCATTTTCAGGCGGATGATAATATTTTCATAATCTACCTACACAAATCTATTTATTATTTTCACCATGGAAAATTAAGTTTTTCGATCTCTACAAGCATAAATCGACAATTCACTGCAGAATTAAAAAATAACTGTGCAATGATCCAAATAAGTTGGTCTTCACTTTTTTATTTAACTAATTCACATAAATTTGAATAAATACCTATCCGACAACCCTCCAGTCCAGTCCTAACGAACTATTACTGCGCTTCGTCAAATTTCTATACTCTCTCGCATTCGCTCGAATAAGCCTTTATAACGTGTTTTCATGCTTAACTTTTCGACTGGTTTGTGCTCACAAGTGCTTCGATAAGTTCATGCCGATTCTAGTTTGGTGAGGTCTATGGTGGAGAAAATTTACTTACCTTGTAATATATCTATAGCAATGGGTAAGTGTAGCTTTTTATGTTACTAAACTTAGTTTAAAAATATTTCACGTACTTACTATTGTTTTAAAGAAGAAGATTGAGTAAGTACTTAACGTAGTTGTTGGAAAAAATAAAAAAAGTGTGATACTTTTCTTCCAATTAAAATAATGATGTTACCATTGAAAGAACTTAATAATTGATTAAGAAAAATTAATACTAAATGAAAAAAAATTCTTTGATATATAAAAGGAAAAATATTACAAACCAGCAGATTTTTGCAATAAAACTTTTGAATAGCGTTCATCCTTTTCCACCCATTCTATCTCGCCTTACGTGATTTTAAAATAAGAGAAGGAAATAACGTGATTAAATAAAAAAAAACTGACTTCATATTCCTAAATAATCCGTCCATAATTAGCGGAGAAATCGACGAACATGCATAAAAAAAACCGCCGAACATAGAACCTAGTAGAAGTCGTTAAAAATATGCCATATCCAGCAGCACCACGCTCCGTGTACGACGTTGAAGGGCATGCCAATTATGTTTTTGACGTGGTAGCATACTTTCGTTAGGAAATTGGTAGAGCCGTTATTTTCCGTTATTTACAGGGGTTTTCGGTATATACCGGGCTTTATTTACCGAGGGGCGCTATGAGCGTTGAGATATTAATATTATGTGCTGAATTGGGATTAAAATGAGAAGTCCTTCTACAGAAAAGTATCTACTACTAAAATTGCCAACCCTATTAAGTACTACTGTAATAGGGTTGGTACTTTTCTTTGTTAGAAGCAATTTATAAGTCTTTTACGCAGACCAATGATAATAAACTGGACGACCTCGGTGGCGCAGCGGGCGAAGTTCGCATGCGACGCGGGATGTTGCGGGTTCGATTCCCGCCACGGGACAAATGTTTGTACTATCTGCAGCTATTTGTTCCGGGTGTTTTATCTATATCTATACTAATACCTTTTATAAAGAGTTTATGAGATTGTAGGGGGTAATCACTGGATCTGCTGAACAGATTTTGAAAATTCTTTTACCAATAGAAGTCACGTTGTTTGTGAGTGTCATCGGCTATATCATCATCATCATGATATAGCCTATGTCACTGAGTGTCATACATATGGCTATACATATTAACCTGAAAATTGGGATACATGAAAAGTGCGGAAGCCGCGGGCTAGTGTAAGTAAGGTAGCTAGTCTATAGGTACTAATATTATAAATGCGAAAGTGTGTTTGTTTGTTTGTTTGTCCTTCCTCCACGCCCTAACTAAGCAACCAATCGGCTTGATTTTTGGTACGGAGTTAGACGAAAGGATGGAGAGTACTTTTTATCCCATAAATAAGTTAACATGGGATAGAAATAACCTTAAGCAAAGCCGCGAGCAGTAGCTAGTTTGTAATAAAGAATATTCATCTATTCCCAGGCGGACCTTCGCCCACTACGCAACATAGGTCGTTATTAAACTGTTCGTACCTTTCCGTAAACAAAAGGACCCGTGAAAGCTCATGTCGAGAGAATACCAAATTTCGCGAAACATAACACTTAAAACAAGTACCCAGTCACATAAACTGCGTCAGCAACGGGAATCGAACAAGAATTTTTACGATTAGTCCCTTCAATCCCAAACAAATCTCAGCTTTACCACTAAAACAATAAGTTTTATAACCGCCTGAATGTCACCAAGCCTTTCAAACAACCGAGTCTCAGCTTTAAAGCTGAAACAACAAGTTGTTTAATAGCTTGCAGGCGTCATCGGTATTCGCATTATGGCGACAGAATTTGACGCGTGTATTTTACATGGTGAAAGCTATCTAAAGAGATGAACGTAACGCGAATGAAGCACTCTGACCCAACATTACAGTTGGTACAGTTGGACTCATAAATATGTTGATCAATTGATTGCCTTTATTATGGGTAAAGTGTGAAATGTGTTCGATTTGTGTAATTAAGTTATGGTTATTGAAGAAGGCGGTTTATTTGGTGTTTTAATGTTCTTTTTGTTTGGCTTGTTGTAAGATTTTATCGCGTGTTAACGCATTCATTGCCCAGCCTACGCGGCGAACAGCAGGGGAGGGCTGCCTCCCGCTTGGAGGATCACCAGGTAAACATATTATGCGTCGTGGGCCGTATAGTGTTAGTTTTAATGCTCTTTGAGAAAATTATTTACGACGAACATAAAAAAAACGATTACAATTCGGAAACAGGCGACATAATTGTTACTAGGTACCTACGATGAAAACAAGGAATCTTCAACATTCTTTTTACATTTTCAACGTTTTTCGGCAGTTTTAACGAAGTTCCAACTAAAATGACATAATTCTAAGAAATAACGTAACTTATAGAACGTATAATACCAGGATTATATACGCTTAGTTTGAAAATTTTAGAATTAGTCGTGTCGTGCGTCATAAACGTAAAGATAGTACAGATAAAAAAAACTCTTTCTGGCGCACAGAGATTACGATAAGAAAAATTTGCACAGTATTGAGCGTTGAGCGTACCCATGAGTCAGAAATCCACAATGAGTCAGTTAAGTGTGTGTGTTAGCAGATTGAGATTGATGCACATAGCTCAGACGCTGCGTTTTACTCTCAGTTTAAACATTGGTTTTGATAATAGCGGTCTGGATATAGCGGCAGAGAAAAATCATCTTGAACTATCCCTGTAGACAGCCAAGCCAACCAAGCTTGGCATAATATGGCTAGAACGCAGTTAACTGTTAATATTTTTAATGAAAATCTAGAATTAGAATGTTAAAACAAGATCGAAATATAAAACTTTAAATTTAGACTTAAAAACCTGTCCTGCCTTGATGCTGGACGGATTCCAGTATGTCTTCATGTAAAAAAACACTGAACTAATCGGGTTTAATTTTTGGATACATTTTTTTAACACCTACAGTCTCACATGAATCTTGGAAAAACATCTGCCAAGCCATTGGGAGAAGCTAGCAACACTAAAAAATCTAGATAATTCACGGACAAGGTCACCATGCTAAAATAACTTCCAAATGAGAATTTTGGGTTTTATTTTGGCGACAAAATTCTCATTTGGAAGTTATTTTAGCATCCCTGGTTTTTAATGTTAGGACCCTCATAATATGACGGTCCTAACATTAAAAACCAGGGCTTTATTTTGGCGACAAAATTCTCATTTGGAAGTTATTTTAGCAACCCTGGTTTTTAATGTTAGGACCCTCATAATATGACGGTTCTAACATTAAAAACCAGGGCTTTATTTTGGCGACAAAATTCTCATTTGGAAGTTATTTTAGCAACCCTGGTTTTTAATGTTAGGACCCTCATAATATGACGGTTCTAACATTAAAAACCAGGGCTTTACTTTGGCGACAAAATTCTCATTTGGAAGTTATTTTAGCGCTAAGGATTACTTTCTAATGGGGTATTTAGACTGAATGTCGGTGGTCGCTCGCCTTTTTGGATATGTCACTGGAGCGGCGACTCGGGCGACTTTTTGTTCGGAGGTGGCGGTTCGAGTCTTGTTTCTCGTTAGAATTCATTGACTAGGGACATTAGTGTCAGTTTTTGATCTATTCTATTTTGTTTCTGGGTGTTATTTCTTCAATTGAAGTCGGTGATTTTGTTTTATTTACAAAATTTGGTATTTTTAGCTACCTTTTTAGATTGAAAGTTCAGCTTTTATTTCCTCATGTTTTGCAGGTAGCTAGAATTTGAGGTAGTTTGTAAGTAAAAATATTGTATAGGTACATTCATGAAATAAATTTATGAATGTATTTATGCCACTGTTTAATTATTTACCAAAAAAACATACACATTTAAAATATCTGTGTAAAAGTACGGAACTTTTAAAAACTTAAAGTACCGCACATTTTTTAAGTTTTTAAAAAATTACCCATGGTATTAATTACTGTTATTTGCACCTTCCTACGAGGACATGTAATACCATACATTATTGCCCAAATTTCTGAAAATAAATAAACATAACCTCCTTTTTCATCTCCGAACACTAAAATATTCAGTGTCAGTGTCCAATCTTGAAACAATTACGCGAGTACCAAGAAAACAACTGGGTTAGCATCCGTTCTCTTTCGAACCCTTGCAAAATATATAGCGCATCTCTTTCACTCCTTGTCAAGAATTTCCGGTGGGTGTAATCGAAATATGGGCACAGATTAAATGAATGTAAATAAGAGTTTTGGCACTTACTGGGTTAAGTCAGATAAGTGACAAGAAATTATGTGTTACTTTTACAAGTTATCTTTATGGTTACGTTAAAAACTTGTTGCATTTTTATAAGGAAACAAATAATTTGATAAATATTCGTATATTCAGGAATTTCTGTGTCCAATTTTGTATATCGGATTCGTAATTCGTACCAAATGACTGGTGATACAGGTGTTGATGCCGAATTTAGGCCATGGCGGTGGCCATTCTCTACGGAGACTAGCCAGGTGCGCAGGACATGGTTTATAGTGCACGAGTGTATGCGCAAACACTGGTGCACTGCACACTCTATTGACGATGATGGTAATGACATGACACATCACGTACAGTACTTCGCGTAAAGTATCTATACGTCATTCATTACAAAGGACAGTACTTGGGCTATTAACACGACAATTGGAGAGGGGTCGTTTGATCCCTTGTAATTATGTTCGTATGATTATAAGAAAGTGTCGTGTGATTGTACATGATTGATTGAAATGAGTATTCTGTCTAGGAAATACCAAGGGTTAAATGGTTAATTTGATACTAAATTATTGATGTGTATTCGTTTGAAAACTTATTTTTACGGTTAGTAAGATGGATTTTATTTATTAATTTTAGGAAAACTTAGAAAAACACAGAATACAAAATAAGTTCCTATAGTATAATAATTATTTAAGGTTATTCTGTCTGTTTACTTATTAAGTAACAGAAAGATAAAAAAACAGACAGAATAATATCCTTTTATAGTATAATTTATCAATTAAAACCAACCAATTTAATTTAGTAAATTTAAAACGTTTTCAGATTGTTTTTTACCTGACAATCAACTTCATAGCCAAAGTTCTCTTCTTAATCGAAAAAGTCGATAAAAATATTCATATGAACTAAGAAAACGGTCATTTTCTAAAACCTTCCAATCAATACTAATTAAGTTTTCCACCAGAATAAGTCCATGGGAACGATAACGTGACAAATAGTCTGCAGAAGACATCAGCGTTTAATAAACAACAGGGGCCAATTAGGCCACACGACACGTCAAAGGGTTAATACGGGGTCGTTTTCACGGGGGCCGAACAGACCGTGACATGTGGAGGGTTAATGTTACTTTTTATTGATATCGAGATTATAATTTGATTGTGTGATTAGGAGTGGGTAATTTGGTATTTTGTTAGAGTGCTTAGGGACATGGAGTTCAGTTTTTATATTTAGTACGATTAATACGCGCTACGCATTTGGCGTCAATAGTTAGCACTTTCAGTGCCCACGACGTGCATGCCGTGCCGATCAGTCTAGGTGGTGGGTGTTGCTGCAGCGCGCTCTGTGAATCGCACAATTACACATAACTCACAACATGAATGTCACAAAGTAAATGACAGATGTGTATCTGGCGCAGCGCGCAGCGCATCAGCATTGCCATACAGCGGGGCAATGTAGCTAGCGTCTTGGGTACGCTTCCAACTGGTATTGATATGGATCAGTTGAGCTACCTGTAAAGTAGACCTATAGACGTAGTTTGTAACAGTCTGCAGTTAGCTCGATTATTTCGATTGTAAATACTAGTTTTAATTTCATTGTAATTTTCTTTTTTAATAAAGATTTATGTAAAGTAAATCGAATGTAACTTTGAGTCTCCACTAGCAGTAACGATGGTAGTCACGTCTAACATTTCGCCAAATAAGCACCGGCAAACTTTATAAAATTCCCTTTTAAGTTTTTTCGTATAAATGTATTCTCCGATCCAATTTTCCTACGTGTAATAAACAGGTGGAGGGTTAACCCTGCAGTTGACGAGTAGCCCGCGGCGCGACTTCAAAGGAAATATAAATGTATGAATTGTTTAGCGAAAATCCGCCCGTCGGGGTCTAAAAGACCTTAAACGATGTATAAGGGTTATTTAGAAATTATCGTGTTATTTTGTAGGTGTGGAATCTGTTTTTTTGGGTGTTTATTTTGTAAATTGATTTTTTCGGATGCTTGCTCAAATCAATGGATTTATTTGTTTGACTCAGTCACGGTCGCTTTTTTGGTCGTTTTTCGTTTATTTGTTTCAACTTATCAGAGTTAATTATATAAGGTATTGAAGAATAAAATTACTATAAGCAAGAAAACCGAGTTTAAAAAAATAACATAGTTGAAAACGAATTCTTGTGCATTATTTTTGCATATCTGTATAAAGTTTTACATCAGCAAAGTTCATTTATGCACAATGAGCATTTAAACGTATTTTTTAATATTACTGACACTATCATTACGTACCCTGTTCACAGGCCAATTTATCCACTTATCACATTTAACAGGTAAATGCCTCCCCAGTGCGATATCTTAACCACTACTTGTCAAGTAGTTAACCTTCCAGTAATGTGTGTGATTGGTCATGACCCGAGGGTTATTCATTTGTTATTCACTGGTGTATCTGACGTCACGTGATCGGAAGCTAAGTTATAATTATAAAAGGTGAATGTTTTTTTTTACCTGTGTCAAGATTTAATCCAAGAATTGATCATCAGCCTATGTTATGTTACTCTACTGCTGGACATAGGCCTCCCCTAATGAGCGCCATAGCGCCCTGTTTTCAGCTTGACGCATCCAGCATCGGCCTGCTGTCTTTCGCAGCCTGCGAAAGACTGCTAGGTGGGATGACGACCTGCGGAGTGCGTCCTACACTACGTTTACCGAGTCGTGTTATCCACTAAAGGACACGTTTACCCCAGCCAGCGGTTGTCGGTTCTTCGGGTGCCGCCCCACTGCCACTTCAGTTTGCTCATTCTTAGAGCAATGTCGATAACTTTCGTTCTCTGTCGGATGTATTCGTTACTAACTATACTTCAGAGAAACTCTGAGCATAGCTCTTGCCATAGCTCGCTGAGTGACTTTGAACTGGTGGACCAGCCCTACCGTGAGTATCCACGTCTCAGGTCCGTAGGTCATGACGGGTAGGATGCACTGATTAAAAACTTTCGTTTTCAAGCTTGATCCTCCTCTTGGCCTCCTTTTCGAATTGTTTTCACCTCACTGAAGAATGTAAAATATTTAATTTTTAGGGTTCCGTACCAAAAGGGTAAAGCGAGACCCTACTACTAAGACTCCGCTGTCCGTCTGTCACCAGGCTGTATCTCATGAACCGTGATAGTGAGACAGTTGAAATTCACAGATGACATATTTCTGTTGCCGCTATAACAGCAAATACAACTAAAAAACAGAATCAAATAAATATTCAAGGGGCAATATTTGGAACAGAATCAAATAAATTACAACAAACGTGATATTTTTGCTCGATATTGATAACGGCAACAGGTAGATTCTTAATTAACAAAAAGCATTAAAATTAAATAATAGAATTACATTAAAACTAGTATTAACAATAGAAACAATTGAGCTAACTGCAGACTGTTGCAAACAATCTACAAGTAGCTCAACTGATTCATATCAATACCAGTCGGAAGAATATAAAATTTTTGAAGACCACATGTCTATGAATTAGATAATCTGCGATGTAATGTAACCTTAACCTAAACGCTGGTATTTTGGTTCACAAAAAATTTATAATTACGATACTAACCTATGAGAATTTCTAAACAATTCTGTCAATCAAAGTATACCAAAGTTATGTACAATATCATTAATTGTCATAATCAAGTAGACACCCATCAATAAATCCAAAATAACAAACTCACAATCAAGATCAACTCAATCATAAAAACGTGCCCATCTAATCGAAACCACATAAACGAAATTATATAGCCTTCAGACATGACCGAACATCAAAAGGAAAGCGTGGCGCGCGATGTCATTTCTCTGTAAAATATTAACCGTGGGGTCTTTGGGACCCCCACCCCCGTTTCAGGGTTAATACCGGGTAATGCGCGTATTCGCTAGTACGATTAGGTATTATCTTTCTTAACGAGCTATTTCCGTTAGCGAAAAAAAAACTTTACAAGCAACTCCCACGTTGAATCATGAGTTCTATGATGTCATAAGATTGAGATTATAATTCATCACAGGTTTTTAGAGATCTTTTTATCTATTCTAATGAGGTATGGAACATTTATATCAAATAGGCTATTATGTGGAATATGAGACGGCTTCTAAGAAATGAAATAAATTCCCAAAATTTTTCGGGGGGACTCCAACCCGCGCCCCACCCTCAGTACGGGTGTGCTCTAACCAACTAACCGAAAATTTTGGGAACTTATTTCATTTCTTAGAGATATCCAACGTGCGGGTAAGCACTATAACAAAAAATACCTAAGACGACTTCTCACTTGTTCTAGGTCGGATATTTATAAACAAACTTATTTCTTAATATTGATCTTTTCTATACATAAAATAATCAATGACGACCAACTTAAGACTGCAGGCGGATGCTGGACGCGGCAAGCTGAAGGTCGCTATGGCTCTCATTAGAGGTGGTCTATGTCCAGCAGTGGACTAATATGGACTGGATGATGGTGGTGATAGAATAGTGTCTTGAAATTGATAACGGCAACATTAAAACTAAATAATTGAATTAAATTAAAACTAGTACTTACAATTGAAACAATTGAGCTAACTGCAGACTGTTGCAAACAATCTACAAGTCGCTCAACTGATTCATATCAATACCAGTCGGAAGAATATTTTATTTTTATTTATTCACGAAAAAACCCCCATGAAATAATTACATAGCTATAAATTACTAAACCCTCAATACATTACATACATATCTACATATATATTTTTAATCTTTTAATTACCTTAGAAAGAAGTAAATTCTTTACCCCCTTACACTCGTCTTTTTATGGATAAGCTTCTAATCTCTCTTTGTTTTTGTTTTGTTTTAAGGCCATGGCCCAATTAGACCCCATGAACTACTTACATTGCTATAAATTACTAAACTCTTTCTCACGGTAAAGCAGAATCGCCGATTGAAAAAGTTAAAGACGCACACATCACTAACATACGTGGTGTAAAGGGGAGAGTACACATGTGAGGTGAGGAGTTATATAAGCTCTCTTCGAGATATCGCACCCCTAGAACAAGACAGCGCTAAGTAAAAATATCACTTTTTTTTAGTATCGACGATTTCTGACGCTTTCTGCTATTGTATAATATTATTGCTATTAATAGTTGTTTTTTTTTTTGATGATTCATATAATAATATGCAGAAAAATCGGTTTTGAGATTTTTCAACATAATTCCGGCTTGTTCTAGAGGTGCGATATGTTCGAAGGAGATTAAATCATCTACTTATTTTACTTATAGAAAGAGTCTTTGCCAAATTACTTTACATGCTTAGCAATGCTAACACCTTTTTTTCGTACGAATGTACAAAACTATTTTTCGAATAATTTCATTTTCAAGTTCCTCACTAAATTTATTTTCGATGTTTTTTTTCAAGATTCGTATTTTTTTAATGAATTTACGAATCATCACTGAAGATACACTAAAGATTTATAGATTTATACGTACTACTATACAAGCGGTAATTGATGAGAAAAAACTCTTCAGATATACAGGGTTATTGGTAAATTAGTAACACTACGTGTATTGTATACATTGCGAAAAAACCAATGTCTAGAACAATAATTGATTCGCAAATTAGCACGAATGAAACTGGTACCTTAACTAACACATTACAATTACAAGTGAATGCTCTCATCTACAGACACCTTAACACAAACGCAATAAGTCTATTTTAATTACTACCATCGATATCGGCGGATTCCTGTCTTGCCTACCCGGGAGCCGTACTAGTAGAGTAGGGTTGGGAGAGTGTCGATAGAAAGTTATCGATGAAATTGAATATTAGGACTACTTCAATTTATGTTTCGGTTTATAAACAAAGAAACTGACATCCGCTACTATATATTACTTCTTAGTTATAAATAAATATTTGTTATTGTATTATGCATAAATCAGTTATCTAGAACCCATAACACCAGCTCAGCTTAGCTTGGGGCTGAATAATGCTGTGTGAATTGTCCAACATTATTTATTTATTCGTAACTAGTATTTACAATATACTGGTTTATTGTTTGTTTTTATAGTAAAATAATTTGTACAATCCAGATTGAGATTTTTTAAGCAGAAAATGAAAGGAATGTCTCTTTCCTCAGTGTTCTGTGAATTAAATCCCTCTTTTATATTGAGAGCTTAATTTTTTCACAATGCTAAATTGTGCGATACTATGGATATTCGAAATAAAGAATACCTAATCATTAGAAAATACTATTAACGGCCAATTCACGAAATTCATGACAAAGTCTATTCAAGTTAAAAAAAGGTTTTGCCGAACTCACCGAGAATGGGATAAAGGAGATGATCATTATAACTACTTATGACTAATAATAACCAACATTCTTTATAAAAAGTATCAAATCGTTTACCACGTAGCGTCACAGAATAAACAAAAACCACAAAAAGTAGAAATCCAAATAGATAAAGCTTAGACTGACAAATGCGTTATCCATTAAACAATCATCGACATCGAAGAAGCTAATTCGGCGATCATCCATCACTATCTAACACAAACAAGACTCGATAACGAGGTGAAATATTCACGTTGCAAGCTACATAATCAGCGATACATCTGTCTCTTTCCCACTCTAGCAATCTTCTAGTGTCGCTGGGAGAAAGGAAAAAGACGGCACGCGTCGTCGGCATTTACAAAGGGGTCGCGATCTCTTTGATGTTGCCGTCGCGCGTGCGTACTTTGTTTTTGCGTGTGTGTGTTGTATGCAGATGAGATGAGACTGGGAATTTGATAATTGCCAAGATTTATGGATGTTGGGGACTGTATGGGTTACTTGGATGGGACGGCCGGGTCATTTATGTCTAGCTCGATAGTATACCTAGGTTCTGAGAACAACGCTCATGTATGTAGCTCTAAATCGGAAGTTCTATACACATTTCTCTGTGGTTTCAAAATGGGAAAATCACTGACCCGCTTTTCGAAGCCTGAAGAAAAGCCTGGGTACTGATTACTCTGATCAAGGTTTTCATCAGAAACCAGGTTCAAAACAGTTAGCTTCTCTATTTAGTATTCAAGTGGGGTTAACTTCTCCAAATACAAGAATTGGTGGGAGCGCGACATACCGGAACGTTTTGAGACATCTTTAAAAGCATACACGTCGTCATGTTAAAAAGTTTTACATGTTTTTGGATAAGTCTGGTAGTTCAAGGGGATGTTTTGTCACCATACCGTGGATGTTTTTTAAGTGTAATTTAATTGTGAGTTTCTTATTTTTTGAGCTTATTACTAGGCATAAATTTGGTTATTTAGCTTGAGAATGTCAAATAGCTGTGTATGGTAGGCGATGCACCATGTCAGCAGCTGATTCTTTGTACGACTTGTGCTCAGAAACACCCTTTGTATTCAGATCTTGGGGAGTAAAGGTTCTCGAGTGTAGGCCGCGATGCAACACGAAACGGAGAGTTGGGAGACCAACAACTCGATGGACCGACGATATCGTAGCGATTGCAGGTAGTCGATAGATAGAGGCGGCTCAGGACCGCTCTTTGTGGCGTTGTATGGGGAAGGCCTATGTCCAGCAGTGGATTTGTATGGGCTGATATGATGATTCAGATCTTGGAGTCTCTAATAGTAGTCTCTAATGTTTGTAACATTTATTTTCTTTTTTAAAGTTCTGGGTATTTTCATATGTATAATAAAAAAATATCTATCAATGTAATGCATTGTACCTAATAAATATTTCAGTGATCTAGTACCTACACAAGCTCTGCTTAGCTAGGGGCTAGATAATGTTGTGTGGGTTCTCCAGCATTATTTATTTATTATTGTTTATTTATTTCCCCCTCAAAAAGCCAATGTATAAACTATTCAAACGTGTGTTTTTTCCTCGTCAAGAAGCCAAAGTATAAACTATCTAATCGTGTGTTTTTTACTACACATCTGTAAAACTGAGACTCAACGAAGACCAATAACTTTTCAACTTTGTTCAGAAGTGGGACATATTGCTCTATTTGTGAATTTTAATGGCCGTAAATCTGAAAACGGCTGAGAAACGTCAGAGCGTTTAGTTTTGAGTTATTATCTTTTATCTTTATCCCGCTTTATTTATTTCTATGTGCCACTTTCGTAATTTGTTTTAGACTAGAAATGCTGTGGTTTTGCAGATGAATTATGAAAAGAGAGCAAGAGAGAGATTATTCAAGATATTAACCACATAATGAGAATCATCCCGTAAAACCATAAATCTATTATTATTATAATGAGGAACTACAGAGCCAGCAGCCAGAGCCAAAATAATACAGGTAAACTAATAGATGACAGGTAGCTTATTTTTTTTAATGAAAACAAGTATTGTCTATGTTTTATTATCAACTCATTGGTTTTAGATTTGCAAACCCATACCAACCACATACAGAAACAAAAAAAAACAAAATACTACACAATGAGATCAAATAGAATGAAATTTAACTAGAATTGGATTGTATAATAATAATGGAATAAAATATTAATAAATTAAATTATTATTCAGGTACCACGTATACAAATCCGTGGGTAGAAGCTATTTATTTTCTTTTTAGGCTTAACTATTTACTACCTTTCAAACAAAGTTTCACCACAACCCATTCAGTATTAAAACGAGCACTGCTGGTGACAAATGTACACATCTTCACGTCACGTAAACTGAATGGATTTATTGAAAAACACAGCACTTGGTGCTCGAATAAATTTCTGCGTAATCGCAAAGATTCTTCTACGCTTTTGTTATAAACTAACGAGAACCGTCCAAGTTTTATTTTTACAAATATTTTAGGTAGTGCAGTGCTGCTAACTTATCTGTTTACTTGACAATTAATGCTCGCGCGAGGGCTTAGTGATTATAACGTATGATACAGCTATTACGGCGAGGGTAGGGTGCGCGTGCAACAAAGTGCTGGCAGCTTGCAACGTACTTACCTACACAAAATATCTTTGTCTTCAAATGTGCATTTATATTTCGTAAAGCTGTGAAAACGGCAAGTTATTTTCGCTTTTCCCTAATGCCATTTGCATACTTTTTTTGAGTTGACTTCACAAAAGTCGAAAGTCAATAACTTTATTTCTTTAGGCTTACAAAAAAGCACTTAGACCAGTCAAATTTTATACATAAACAGGAGGTGACCTTCGCGAGGACTCTTATGGACTCCCTTGTCAAAAAAACAAATAAGCGTGTGTGTATATGAAGGGACTCTGTAAGCGGCTGTCTCGCTTTTAGATCTCAAATATTGACAGGTTTTTCCGGCGATGAGCGACAGATAAGTTGGGCTGCACTGTATCAGTAGCTATGCGATTCTGTTGCGCCATCAATTTCGTGCTTTGACATTTTTATGCATATTTAAAAATTCGCTTTGAAGAGCCCACTCTTTTCAAAGATTTATTTGTGTAGAGTAACTTGTTTTCGCCATTGGGTTTTAAAGGAAAAAGTATACAAGTGAACAACATGGCTTTCGGGATTTAGTGGAATAAAATCGCTTTTAAATAGCAAAAAAAAATAACTTTGGTGAAATATTCTATTTTAGTAGATAAATATAATTTCGTAGCGGACACTTAGACAAAAAAACGCAACTGCAAACTAAGATTATTATAAATATTTACGGGTATTCATTGCGTTTATTTACCAATTTTTCGTGATGTAACTTTCAGACAGTGAAAACTGTAACCTTTTCCTTTGGATTATGAGACACAACCAGCTGACAGGCAGACAGACAGACAGCGGAGACTTAGTAATAGAATCCAGTTAGCACCCTTTGGATACGGATAATTATTAAACTGATCATGAGTACGTAGTCCTTTCTACTACCGACCCAGCATTGTATTTTGTTACAAAAAAATAAAACCGGCCAAGTGCGAGTCGGACTCGCGCACGAAGGATTCCGTACTATCTATAAAAACGGCAAATAATTACGTTTGTTGTGTATGGGAGGCCCCTTAAATATTTATTTTACTCTGTTTTTCAGTTCTTGTTAGCGGCAACAGAAATACATCATCTGTGAAAATTTCTACTGTCTAACTATCACGGTTCATGAGATACAGCCTGGTGACAGACGGATAGACAGACAGCGGAGTCTTAGTAATAATAGGATCCCGTTTTACCCTTTGGGTACGGAACCCTAAAAACTGCAAACTTTTAATTGAATTTTTAACCCTAAAAGTTACGAAGCAAATATTACATATTTCATCAGATTTTGCAACGGTAACCATACACACAGGCTCTATGTTAGTCGTCATAAATTACAAATGCATTTCACGCATTATTTAACAATGTCTACAAAACTACTTCTTATTTTAATTGCTATACCTCTTGGCAACTCTCAAAGGAACTGGCTGATTATATTATATTAATGCTTCGAGACAAGTCTAAATAAACAATTATTCAGTTCACGAAGCTTTATCATTTCTTGCGGATGGGTAATTGAATGCGTTTAGCTGCTGAGAATTGTAGAAATTAGGGTTTATCAAGTTTTCTTAAGGGGGCGCGATATTACATACAGTTTTATATTTTTGTAAAAGCATTGTAATGTTAACTAGACTTTTCAGAGCTTTTGCATTATTAA
Source organism: Eupithecia exiguata (assembly GCA_947086465.1). NCBI lineage: Eukaryota > Metazoa > Arthropoda > Insecta > Lepidoptera > Geometridae > Eupithecia > Eupithecia exiguata. The sequence continues at coordinate 5,484,422 of OX352251.1, forward strand.
CATAAATCATAGATTCGTTTCATTATAAATCTAACAAAGATTATACAATACAATACAATACACTTTATTGTACACCAGAAAATACAAGGAATAATACAGGAAAAAATAAATAACAGAGTTGCACAATGGGCGGCCTTATCGCTAAGAGCGATCTCTTCCAGACAACCTTGGGGGTGGACACGAAGCAGTTGTACTAGTATAGACGGTGGCGTATAACTTAAATGTACAATACATACTATAAATAATACTAAAATACATACAATATAAAATACATATTAATAATACATACCAACTTTGTAAAACAGATTATTAGATTTATTTATTTGTAGATCACTGCATTAAAGAGCCTGCCTAGATTCCTTCAAGGGTTAACTTGGAGTCAGAGATACCAGTAATCTAGCTAAACTAGTTTAAGATAATTAATATTCTCAGGCAGGTCCAATGTTTATGGCTACGGCTGCCTCGCTGATGATATACGGGGACACGCGGCCATGGTTGTCAATTTCGAAGTAAATTAGACTTTAACAGGGATTTAATTCTATGAGCTTTAAAATATCGTGAGTTCGCACCTTCCCCTTCAGCGCAGGGGTGCTCTTTTTCCAACTAAGCTACGTGATCTTATCTAGTCGGCCCGAAAATCTTTGGGAGTTCTTTCGGCACTTACGCCGTCAGCGCCACCTACAGAGGAAACAATGAAGTTATCCAATTCTGCTCAAAGACCAAATTTACATTTAGTTCTTTGACGAGAGGTTTTGCCGTTGCTTGATTCTAAGGTTTTTATTTATTATACTCTGGGTAATTTCTAATTGGGATCGTAAATTTTTGGGATTTATTAATTTCTTAGAAATTACCCAGAGTATAATAAATAAAAACCTTAGATATCGTGAGTTATTAGGTTTTGCATAACTAGAAACCTTTTTTTAGGGTTCTGTATCCAAAGGGTAAAAACGGGACCCTATTACTGAGACTCCGCAGTCCGTCTGTCACCAGGCTGTATCTCATGAACCGTGATAGTTAGACAGTTGAAATTTTCACAGATGATGTATTTCTGTTGCTGCTATAACAACAAATACTAAAAACAGAATAAAATAAATATTTAAGGGGGCTCCCATACAACAAACGTGTTTTTTGTCGTTCTTATGGATAACGGTACGGAACCTTTCGTGCGCGAGTCTGACTCGCACTTGGCCGGTTTGTTTTGTATTTTTTTGTTGTGCAATAAAGTGTATTGTATTGTAAAAAGGGAAATGGGGCTGGGAATTTGATTCCAACACTTACTTCACCACTCTATTACTACCACCTAGACTCTTTAACTGAATGTGGAGCTGAAAAGTAGGACGAAGTAAGATTTTTTGAAATAAAATTTATTGCGGGCCGAATATGGCATACAATGTGGGACGAAAGCAGATTTTGTCATGTGGGGCGAACTTCTTCGGGACGAATATGACATAAATCAACTCCCCTAAGGATTTTGAATTTTAATTTAAATATCTTCGGGAGTAAATATTTAAATATCCTTTTTAGCGGCGAATAATGGAATAGGTTTTATTTTGTAGCGCGCAGTGCACACAACATAGAGGAAAGCAGGGTAAAAATAACAAAGGATAAAACGACCTTATACAAGATAGAGATGGTGATGTTCTTATTTAGACCCTGAAGACTCAGTGTAGCGGAGTCTAAACATAGTCAACATGGTGACTATTTTTGAACCGACTTCTAGAAAAGGAGGAGGTTTTATGTTCATTATGGTTTTTATGTATGTACGTCAATTTCTCCGTCCATTAAGGACAGTTTTTAAAAATAGATAGAGAAAGATCATGAGGTGGTCTCAATAAAAAATATTCCAGAAGGACGTTTTGTCCCGCAAAACTTAAAAACAGGGATACGACGTCGGTTTTAGTTTTTTCAAAACAATTAAAAATACCAAATTTGACCAAATATTTGTAGTATCCCCATTAGAGCACCGATTTAAAGAGCACCGAAACAGGTTTTATTCCCATTTGGAGCACCTGCAAAGAAGTTTCTATTGATTTGTGAAAGGTTTACAAACGTAACATTCGCGTCCGTATGTCACGCAAGACAAACACTTTCAGAAACCCCCGTTTTTATTTGAAACAGCAATTTGGCAAATCCTGAAAAAATATTATTTTCGTTCGTAATTATAGAAATTCTAAAAGTATCGTGGGCGAAACAATGATCTATAGCCATTAATTCTTTTATGAATATTATGGTTTCTTTAACGGTTATTTGTAACTCGTAAATAAACGGAACGAATTCAAAGTGGTTTTAAAATAAACTTAAATGAAAATTATTCCAGAATTCGTAGCTGTAAGAAATGTTTATGTTGACAATTTGGTTGAGTTGATTTTTTAGTTTTGAAGCTGTGGCGAAATTTAAGTTGTCGATTGACGGACTGGCCTGCTGGCGCCCTGCATGGCTAAGATGCGCGCCACGAGAAGTGTCGAGAAGTCGTGAAAAATGGCGGCATCTCGACTTCTCGTTGATCCCTAGCATGCGCAACCAAATAGTCGTCACGTCTCGTCTCGTGAACGATAATAATGAATGTTTATCCTATCTGTGGTAACCTTTTTCGTCAAACTCTAAGATGCGCGCCCAATTTTCTCATCTCATCTCGACTTTTGACAGTTTTACACGAGTTACGAATCGTCTTCTATTACTACGACGAGATCACGACGAGATGGAGTCTTGAAGAAAATATAAATTTAATTCAAAGTGTTTATTAACCTCTGTTAATAAATATTTTGTAAAAATAGCATTACTGAATGCGAAAAAACGAAGAAGAGTCAGAGCTACTTGTGCGATGCTATTGATTTAGGTACTTACCTAAAATAGTCTTGGTTTCTCTAGTAGGTAGAAAACCATCCTGCGTGGATATAAAGACGTGCTTCGTGGCATAGAAAAGTAATAATGGCATAATATAAACCTATGTCTGTGTAGTACTTGATTTGGCAGTTAGTGCTGAATCTAAAGAAACGTAAAATCACAGAATTACGGCCGTGAAAATTAGTAACCTACCTTACTAGGTAGATAGGCAAGTATCAGTGATAGGAACCTATTTATGTATATTCTGCACTAACCTAATATACCTACCTTCTTAACTTACCTATAAACAGGGGCTAATATTGTAATGCGATTATAAATGTAATTCTGTCTGTTTGATATCATTTCAGGCCTAAAAAGCTAAACTGATATAAATGTGTCTACAAAATAAAGAACGTTTTGAATAATTGTAAATTAGTTTTATTTGCAATAAGAAGTAAAGCCTTAGATTCTGTTGCTTTCTAGAGCTAGTGCTGGCTTGATGATATACTGCGTCTGAAATATAGAGAAAACATATTATAGTCATGACTTAGGTACTTCTTAGATGTAAGGTTTGAAATAGTATTTATATTATTCTTTTACAATTTTATTTGTTACATTTTGTTATGCCAGGTAGGTACACAGGTCCCGGAAACACATCACATTGTACTTACATTATATTCAGGTGCTCGTCTCGTAGCGTATTAGTGAGGTACTAAACCCACAAATAATGCTGTTTACTGTGAAATAAACAACGGGATGAACTAGCGCTTGTAGTGCACTGCACACCATGGCCAAACTCACGATATAAGTTCATTGAACACCCGTAACTAGTCGGTTCGTGCATAGTAATAGTGTTGTAACACAATAATTTTGGCGCTTATTGTTTTCTTTGGATATCGTAAGTAATAGTAAAAGTTTTCATAACAAGTTGCTAAGGAATTATCGAATAAAAACCAAAAGTACCTAAGTTGATTATGTGCGCGCAAAACATTGAAATTGCTTCTTCTTCTTTTTTTTTGTTTCGAGGCTTTTCTACTTTTCCACCATTCTGCCAGTGAAAAGTGCAAATTACCAGTATGGAGACGAAAACTAAGGAGGTTAATTTATGTTTCTTCCATGCAGCTTACTAAAACCAGAGACAATTTGAATGAACTCAACGAGTGTTGCGTGGGCGTGGCTTCATCTGCATGAGAACCTCACTCGACAACGAGTCTTGAGTCTTTCGTGGCGCGCATCTTAGAGCAAACGACTCAACAACTGACGACGACTTTGAATAGTCGTCTCGTGCACGACGACTTTTGTGGCGCGCATCTTAGCCATGCTGGACTAGGATGTATGAAAGGCCTTCGTTCCTTTCATACATCCCGGTCCAAGGGGCCTTTGCCCATCAGTGGGATCCAGTGGATGGATAAGGAGATAAGCTTGGTTTTAACTGAAATAAGGGCATTCTAGAATTCAGGAGTCAGGAAGCCGTGTTTTGATTTGATGTATATATATATCTCTGTATGTATATATATCTGTTTTATGTTTAGGATAATTTAACACTTAAGTAGTTTAAAATCACTTTTGTTATTTTGTTTATTTTGTTATATGTGTGTCTGCAGACGAAAAATAAACGATTTATCTATATACACTTCAACTTCTTTTTTATGGCGCCGCTATTCGCCTCGAGTCTGCCAGTGTCTGTGTTATCACTCTTATTTTATAAACGCGAAAGTTTGGATGTTTGTCACCTCTTTTTCACGCCAAAATGACTAAACGAATCGGACTGAAATTTTGCATACATATACACACTTTTTATCGCTTAAATCAATTCCCATGGTATAGAAATAACCTTAAACAACGCGTGCGAAGCCGCCGGACGAGACTAGTAACATCAGAAATGATCTCACTAATATTATAAACGTGAAAGTTTAGATGGATGGATGGATAGATAGATGGATGGATGTTTGTTCCTTTATCACGCCAGAACGGCTGAACGGATCTGAATGAAATTTGGCACAGAGATAGATTATAGTCTGGAATAGAACATAGGCTACTTTTTATTCCGGAATTCCACGGGAACGGGAACTACACGGGTGAAACCGCGAGGCGCTGCTAGTATGATATAAATAACAATGGTGTCAATTCAGATGTCGTCAAAAGTAAACTAATTTGATAGCACTAAATAATGATGCCTTCCTTTTCATATCTCTCCTTATGAAAGGGACAGATACATTTTAGTTCGGTCAAAATAAGAAAACGATAGAATTTAAAAGTTTATTGTGAAAAACATACACTTTGTATTTTTGTTATAAACAGTGTTTTTCCTATATAGAGCTGTAACAATAAATAAATAATGCTGGACAATCGACACAGCATCATCTAGCCCCAGCTAAGCAGTTATATCTACCACTTTTACGCCAGGCGCCAGGAAATTAGACTCTAGAATACAATCCAAAGAGGCCAGAAGCAGGATGTGATAAATATTGTATAACATTCTTCTGCTTCTGACCTCTTTCTAGTAATAGTCCATATATCAAGAGAATAGCATAATATTTAAAACAATTTTCCTGAAAATACTTTTCCTGAACAATTTTCTCCAACCAATGGAGTGTAACTCGTTACGCTAACGAACAAATACCAGCACTAGATTCGTATTTACGTTCCGTTTACGTTCAGAATACAACCATGACGCAATTTGTTACCCCCTTTCGGGTGGGGGGAGGTGGGACTTCAAAGGGCTCGCCGACAAAGCGCTAAATAAGATGAGAAAAAAACACAAACGACAATGGCCAGGAAAATCGGGTAGGAATTCCGCGTTTCTTTTTAGTTTTCCTTGAAATTGCGTTCCGTGGCGTTAGCATTTCGATATACCCAAAGAATGCGATATGTTGGTACTTATATCGCATTCTTAGGATAGATCAAAATGCTTGCTTTGTAGATATATTTATTAGGTACCAGTATTTTTTTGGCAAACTAACCGCAGTGACATAGTTATGGAGTTCCACACTACGAGACCGTGGTTTCTTCGATTCTAGGTCCACATACAGGGTGTAACAAAAATGAAGGACCAAAGGTAGGTCATCATCATCATCATCATCAGCCTATATCAGTCCACTGCTGGACATAGGCCTCCCCTAATGAGCGCCATAGCGCCCTGTCTTCAGCTTGCCGCATCCAGCATCTGCCAGCAGTCTTTCGCAAATCGTCATCCCACCTGGTCGGAGGGCGTTCTACACTACGTTTGCCGAGTCGCGGACTCCAAAGGTAGGTAATGAAAGGAAATAATAAAGGTAATGTAAGGGGGTTCAGATTCGATCACAGAACACGTTAAAAATATAAAAAAGACTTAGACTTACTACAGACTTATAGTTATCGAAAAGATAAATATAAACAAGGTGGGCAGTGAATGCGTTAAACCATATTCATTCGTCATAAATAACACGGAAGTTTGAATGTTTAGATATTCGTTATTCCTTCCCACCTAAACGACTGATCAGAAATTTTGCTTTGATACAGTGGACCGCAGGTCTCCCCTGATAAGTGTAATATTGGCTTTTATCATATAGGAGTAATTCCCATAATCCCCACGCTGGGCATGCGAGTTGGAGATAACAGTTCGATGGTAGAATTATTCTGAAGGAGGAGCTGCCTGTCCCCTAGAAGATACCCCTTCGCTTCACCTTCCGGAGAGTTAAGAGTTGGATGGTGCAAATTCGAAGCCAAAAGGCCAGTAAACCATAAATCAGCAGTAAATTCTCAGCAAGTACTACATTCAATTACATCGATAATAGCTGCGCCGGAGTGTCACTCAAGTACAGATTACGTTATCTAGACGAGTTATCAGTTAATCTGGCCTAGCTAGGTAATGGACATTGTATTTTCAACCTTATCTGTTGGAGATAGCAGCTAGGTCCTAATACGGATTGATAAGGCTGCAAATGAAAATGCATGTCCTCGGCTGGACGAAATGGACTTTTACTTCAGTAGACCAGAATCTTCAAACCTGAAAGCACCCCTTTCAGCAGTCTTAGCATCGGATTACCACCACACTGTTTTTTTTTGTCAAAATTTCGGTGTACAATGAATGTTATATAGGGTGAGTTTTTTTTTCAGGGACACTGAGGGGAAGTCTGGAACCGTGAGAGTTCCAGAAGTAAGAAGTATTGATAGGAGTTACGTGAACAACAACATAATATGTGCACAAAATTATTGGAACTTCTTCAAAATTGAAAATTTATAAATTCAACTTACGAATTCAGTAGTCACGCTCGGACTATGCGCTTGGAAAGCATATCTGAACGTTCAGTTCAGACTCATCCTGTATATTTGGATAGAGGACACTTCAATAATAAAAAAAATGTTCTATAACATAATTTCCTAAAGCGTCAAGTTTCTGAGATATAGTTATGAAACAAATCATAACAGCAATAGCTATTTTCATCTGTGAATATTTCAGAAACCTGACGCTTTAGGATATTATTTTATGAAATTTTATATTTGTTTAAGTGTCATCTGACGACCGATGTGGCGCGGTGGGCGAAGGTCTGCCTGCGACGCAGGAGGTTGCGTGTTCGATTCCCGCCTCGGGACAAATGTATGTACGATCTGCAGACATTTGTTCAGGGTGTTCTGGTCGTTTTCTATGTATAAAATAATGTTTGTAATTCACACAGACCAATGATAAAAAATAGTAACTTATTCTATCTTATTATATCTATGTATTGTATTATATTATATTATGTATATCAGTTATCTAGTACCCATAACACAAGCTCTGCTTAGCTTTGGATAGATAAATAAATAAATGATGCTGGACAATTCACACAGCATTATCTAGCCCCACGCTAAGCAGAGCTGGTGTTATAGGTGCTAGATAACTGATAATTCTGATAAACATAATATAATACAATACATAGATAGTTTTTTTTATTATACATACAAAACGACCAGAACACCCTGAACAAATGTCTGCGATCGTACACACATTTGTCCCGAGGCGGGAATCGAACCCGCAACCTCCTGCATCGCAGGCAGACCTTCGCCCACCGCGCCACATCGGTCGTCATTCATTAAGTATATGATTATTAAACCCCATCATCATAAAGTCGACGAAAATATTAAAGCCTACTTCCCAAACTTATCCCCATTAATAGAAAAAAAAAGAAGTATCTATTAATAGAAGGTACTCGGTTTGATTAACCTTAATATCCTAATTTTGTAATTGGTTTCTTCTCCGAGTGCTCAATTAGGTCCAATCAATCCATAACACTAAAATTGAATGACTAATCTAAGATCGTAAAGCTCAACGCACATCTATCCGCACCGAACGCGCCGAGAGGGGGTTGAAGTGATAGAATGAATCAGATGAATACTGACGATTCGATAGATTCGGCGCAGACAAGTGTCCTCCTAACCGAATTTCGGCCACGGCGTCGGCGGCTACCAGTCACATCAGCCTGACAATATGCGAAGGACATAATATTATAATACTGCATAAGCTAGTGTGTGCGCAAGCGCAGGTGTACTCTCATAAATCATAATCCGATGGGACGGCAGACCGACAAGACGTGGACAAGTGTTTTAGGTTTCATACTGCGAATTCTATAAGGCGACAGTCGCGTCGCGTCTCCCTTCTTAATAAATTTTTAATTTTCAATTCTTTTTTCATAAACACCCATTTTTTTAATATTTCTCAGTTAGATTGCTTTTTGCCTGAGTTATCTCAATAATATACTTTAAGATTTGTTCTTATTTAAATTAAAAAACCCTAGTACACACCAAGCGCGTCTCACTGCAAAATTTTCTATTGCTTCGCGAAACAGTAGCCCATGGAGTTCATAAAATGAAAAAAATAATTATAATAGCGGTTTATATTCTTTAGGTGTATACATATAAAAACTGTATTAGTTAGGTACCTACTACGGCTTTTAATTAAGTCCTAAATCATGGTTGTTGTTATTTAACCTACTTGATCATTTGTTGTTAGATAGATGACAAAGACGGAGCCGATAAGTCAGTCAAAAGTATTATCTAAAAAGATAAAGATAAAAAAGTTTATTTCCAGAAAGCTTATATACCTAAACACCTATAAGAACTTAATCTGATCCGGAACACGCGACCAAAACCGAAAATACAGCTAGTTTGTACAAACGATAGCATTTTTATTTTAATGGGATTAGTACTTAATGAAGAAAAAGTTTTATATCATTTATTACTACCATAATTATATTTGTCGATTAATAGCCATGAGTTTTATAGCGGATAAGTTTAATAAAACAGTTGTAAAGTAACTAAACCATAATTATAGTTTTGTGGATGTCTTGCATGAGATTATTTTACAACTTGGAGTCCAGAGTCCCGAGTCAATTTGACCGTAGCATCGAGACGTGATCGTGCATGACGTCTCATTTTTCGTTTTGTGTTTGTATCGCCTCTATCGTCATCATCATCAACAGCCTATGTTAGTCCACGGCTCGATATAGGGCACCCCTAATGAGCGCCATAGCGCCCTGTCTTCAGCTTGACGCATTCAGCATCTTCCTGCAGTCTTCCGTCAGTCGCAGATCGTCATCTACTACGTTTTCGAGTCGTCGTCTCCAATCAAGAACACATTTATTCCAACAGTTGTCGGTTCTTCGCGAGATATGACCAGCCCACTGCCACTTCAGCTTGCTCATTATTTGAGCTATGTCGATGACTTAGGTTCTGTATCGGATGTATTCATTACGAATCCTATCCTTCAGAGAAACTCCGAGCATAGCTCTTACCATAGCTCGTTGAGCGACCTTGAACTGGTGGACCAGCCCTACCGTGAATGTCCACGTGCCTCTATCGTGCGAATAGGGAACTACGCAAATCCCATACACATATGAGACGTGACGATCACGACTCGATAGTATCGTCAAATGGACTAGGAGCTCTGGTTGGTAATGTGAGAGGAGAATTCCTGGATTTTATGGTTTTATCGTAAAACTGTACAAACTAAAGACGCGAGATAAGATGTTTTTAGAGTTTCATTAAGTAGTAAAAGAGGACTCTAAGACAAAACACTAAAATTCAAAGATTACGAGGACCTGAAGGTATGTAGCCTGCACTGCCATTTCACTATGTTTCCAAACACATAACATAGTTCATATGACGCCATCGGATCGTAGAATTAGCCCGTTTGAAGAATGGACAGACCGATAGCAAAACGGCTTCGCAAATCAAATGATTACCTATGTCGATTGTTGAACGAACGTTTAACAATATGGCTGTAAGGCGAATATGAAGGCAAAAACACGAAAATTAGGTGTTTTTGAACCCGTTTTCTGACAAAAATATTGATTGTGGAGCTTTGAAATTTATATATCCTGTAACACATATCTTGAAGAAGTGCTTGGCGGTCCCAAATGTTTGCCGTTAATTATAGTTTAGTTGTTATAGTGTTAGTTATAGTGTGTGTTTAGTTGCTTCGAACTCACTTTTTATCGGTGTCTCAAATTCGATCAGTACCAAATTCAGTATAGTGATTCACATAGTTCATACCTATTTTGTGGCGGTCCATTATCGTCGAAAAGCAGTCAAAATAACGATATTAAACGTAAAAACGTATTTTTGCCTACAAAATCTGTGATACAAACCTTACCAGTTACTCGTCACCTAACCGCAGAGGATCGTTTTATTTGGTTGATTAGGGCACTACATGGTATGCTGAATCGAAAACAAGCACTCATTGCTGCATATAGGCGCGCGGACATGCCCAAGGTCATTTGCCTTACTATTCGCCTTAACCATCTCATCGAGTGAAATTAATAAGGTTTTCCCAAAAAATCAGCGTTCGTTTTGTAATCGGCCTAGCCATTCTACAAACGGGCTGATTCTATGATCCGGTGGCGACAAATATATTTTAGTGTGGTAAAATTTCAAAGCTTAACGTAATCTAGTGCTATAGTAACAGACAGACAGTTATTTTCGCATTTGTAAAGCATGGAAGTCAAATCTGACCACAGGAATCCTGAAAGTTGCATGAAAGACTGTCCGAGTGGCCACGTGTCAACAGGAGTATAAATCTTAAAGCCGTTTGGTTATGTTTTACTATTTGTAGAGCTACGAATGTTATAAAATAGAACTGACCTAGGTGGTCAACTCAGGTGAGTTGGCAAGGATTTTATACAAAGAAGCTGTTGAAGGCTTTGAAGGGTGCACGGTCTTAGCTAATCTAGAGATTCACCCCTTACTTATTAAATCTCGGGCTTTAAGCTATGGTTTGGCAGTGTTTTTATCATTTTGACGTATGACAGAATATAACCAACTAGGAACTCTTAGCTATTGCATGAAGTTCGAAGTGGTTTTAGGTAAGAGGGTGAGTGCTAAAAGGAGACATGTTTTCGAGCTGAAGCTTTTTCAATTATTTTTCTAATCAAAATAATGTGTCCTTGTCGGAAAATGTAAAGAAGTTATTGTTTTGTCATTCCTGTTGATAAAAAAGACAAAGAATTGTCTGGGGTCTCATTAAATCCGTACAGAAACGTGTTTCCATTTTCCACCGGGTCTGTCTATAACAGCATAGATCTGTGTCGCAGTATTTCGGAGCGCTTTGATCTTCGCCGGCGCTTTAATGAGCCCATATAAACGGTAACTAGTGGATTGTTCTTATGTTCTTACGATTTGTAAGCTTTTCCTGCTTTTAAAACGTACAAAAATGTTTATTTCAAACCGAGGGTAGAATAAAAACGCGCGCAGTTTGAGTTAACAAAAATCTGCTACATAAAGTTCGATTCAAATAGATTCATGGTGAAAAATAACAGTAGCAACGCACCGTATAAAAAATTCAAATGAGTTTTCACGTCTATTTCAGTCATCCGCTATCAAAATTCAAATAAAACTCAATAGTCAGAAACGAACACCCGCAAAAATAGAGAAAAAGCACGCCGCACGGATCCGTACCGTTTCACGAAAAATAAAAAAAATAGACACAGAAATAGAACGCGACTTTTCATTTTGTTGCGCGGTAAAAGCGAACAATAGGCGGGAAAATTGCGCGTCACTCTGGCGTTCCAATTTGTCAAACGGCAGCCGCAAGATGGCGGCAGCGGAAGCGCAGCAACATGGCGGGCTATCCGGTGGCGTTTAATTAAAAATGCGTCTTATTTGACGCTCGTGATCCACCCGCAGTGGACGTGTGCTCCGCTATTTTCAATATCTAGCCCGCTTTTATCAGGCCCACATTTTTATTTACACAATGAAATTCTTCAGGGAAGAAAAGCGGTAATGGTCCCGAGAGCCGTCATAGCGGAAATGAGGGTGCCGTAATGGCGGCTCTTGCCGGAAGTCCAGGCTCGGGTCAATTTCGCAAATGCCAACTTTCAGCGTGTCCCCAACTTGGCAAATAACGTAAGAATGAGGGGAAGATAACAAACACGGTTCACCCAACGTCGCCTCTATGTATTCACATCTAGAGTTCAATTTGGTTTGGGACACTGCTGAAAAAAGAAAAGGTGCCAGACCGTATTATTGGATTGTTCGTAATTTGAAGCAAAACATGGAAAAGGACACTGGCTACTGACACTCACCCTAAAATTGATAAGAACAACTTCAAATGAGGAAACACCTCAATTATTTCTTAGAAAAATCACATTAATTCCAAAAATCTGTTGCAAACTCCAATGCCACTTGACCTGGTGAAAACATGGGATCATTAATAAGGGGAAGTTTAGTTGAAAGTAACCCTCCGAATTTGATGTTGACAAAGTTTAGCGATAGGCTTAGATGAGTATTTGAAAATGTGGGACATTGCATTGGGGTGCATTGCATGTCGATGACATAGACACTTGGCTTCCGATGTCACTCCTCTTCTTTCAATGATTAATTGTTATATTCACTTACTGTGCGAAATGTGAAATGGTTTGGTTAAACTGTAATGTTACCCCCTGTAGGTGCAGCCACCGGCGCTATAGTCCGTAAGAGGTCCCAAAGATTTTCGGTTGAACCGACTAAGGGTTTCGTGGCTTAGTTGGTTAGAGCACACCCGTACTGAGGGTGGGGCGCGGGTTCGAATCCCGCCGAAACCGATAATTTTTGGGACTTATTTCATTTCTTAGAGATACCCAGAGTGCGGGTTAGCACTATAACAAAAAAAAACCTTACACTTACTGTGAATTTATATTAATGTTCTTTGATATATAAATGGCTATAACCACATATGTATATTGTTTGGTAAGAACGAAGTCTCCTAACACAAGCCAATTTTACTTAAGGGGTGCCTCCAGAACCTGTATGTGTAGGCCAACGTCCTGTTCTTCCACTTCTCTCTATTTTAAAACTTAAAGATCTTTGCCAGGCCTTTCAGGTGCGCGTCAAGCTCAGTGTGAGGTTTCTGCATCGACACTTCGATCTGTCGCGAGGTCGTTTCCCGTCCTTTTACAGTATGCAAAAATACATTTCAAAACAGCTGAAGCTGCTAACAAATTCATGATTGAACCAAAAACAATTGAGTTAGTTGCAGACTGTTGCAAACAATCTACAGGTAACTCAACTGATCCCAATTCATACCAGTCGGATGCGTCCCCAAGACGTTGCTGGCTGCATTGCACCGCGCTGTATGGCAATGCTGATGCGCTGCGCCAGATACTCACCAGCTTTCGGGTCACGCGTTAGCTCAATTATTTAAATTATAAAACAATTCTAATTTTTTTTTTATTATATGATTGCAATTTCCTTTGATAATTATTTTTAACCAGAGAATATTAACAGATGATATTACAACTCTGCCCATTTAATTTGTAGGTCGCAAACCCCAACAATAAGCAAGAACGATGTCGCGTACCAAAACAAAGTGGGCGATACGCAATAATAGAAACTACCCTCACATTAAAAAACAAGTGGGAATCGTGCACAATGGGAATCGAACCGGGGACCCTTACCACTCGAGGCAGGGTTGTCTGACGAGAATTCGTAATTATCTTTTGGATTGGACTTGACTTCGTATTCTTTACAATGGAGTTTTTTTTATGAATATTTCGATGAATAAGGATCTTTATGGAGCTTTGTTAAATTTTTTATACCTACTTATGTGTCTGAGAACATTTTCTTTGTTACTTATTTATTGTATGTAAGAAATCAGATTTGTAATTCACTTTCCATTAAAATGTACAGGATTCTTACGCCCGTATTACGAAAGCTTACTCAGACATCGATAAATGCTTGAGTAACGCTTTTCAATGGCATGAACGAACATCACTCAAGCATAAACCTATGACTGAGTAAGTTTCCATAATACGGGTCTAAATATGTGTCTCGGTGTGTTTTTGTGCCCTTTTTATCAAAATATAAATTCTTTAGCTACCTTAAAAAAAGACGTTTATTGCTGTGTTATCTATTTATTAGTGACTGATGTGAATGACAACCTTTGTGGTGTGGTGGGCGAAGGTCCGCCTGCGACGCAGGAGGTTGCGGGTTCGATTCCCGCCTTGGGACAAATATTTGTACGATCTGCAGGTATTTGTTCTGGGTGTTCTGGTCGTTTTCTATGTATAATAAAAAATATCTATCTATGTAATGTATTGTATTATGTATATCAGTTATCTAGTACTAACACAAGCTCTGCTTACCTTGGGGCTAGATATTACTGTGTGTATTTTTCAGCATTATTTATTTATTTATTTAATAACATTTTATTTTAACTCAATTGGATGTCCTAGTAGTTTTTTTTCAGTGGCAACCCTAAAGCGACCCATTCATTCGCACCCCTCACTAAGCACAGAGTGTATCAATCATAGATTTGTTTGAATTTGGTCTTATTAATTAACTTAATCAAATACAAGCATTTTGTTTCACTTACCTTTCAAGGGAGGTACTATTTATATATTTGCTGTCATTTATTTTATGAATGAAATCGAACTAGTAACAAAGAAATCGGCTACATACATACAAACATAGGGTGCTAACCTCATAACCCTCCCCCGTTGGTAGTCGGGTAAAAATCTTTCCTCACTATCAGTTAGTATGATATTATGACTTCGAATCCCTAAGATTAAAACGATTTTTTAAATTTGCGGGAATAGTACTAATCCATGGAGAATAAAAATTTTATGGGATTTATTTATTTATTTCTTTAGGAAACAAAATCCACATCTCTTAAATCTAGATGAGTAAGCATACAAAAATCACATTGGCAAGTTTCCGTTGAAACTGGCCGCTGTGACCGAGTTTTAGCTAGGAAGACATTATCATCGACTTGAATGACGACCTTTGTGGCACGGTGGACGAAGGTTCACCTGCGACGCAGGAGGTTGCGGGTTCGATTCCCGCCTCGGTAACAAATGTTAATACGATCTGCAGAATTCGTTCCGAGTGGTCGTTTTCTATGTATAACAAAAAAAATCTTTCTGTGTATTGTATATCAGTTATCTCGAACCCATAACACAAGCTCTGCTTAGCTCGGGACTAGAGCTAGTGAATTATCCAGCATTTTTTTTTATCGTAGGCCTGTTTTCCAATTGCCTCAGTCCTGGGTCACGAACGACCCACGTCATTACAAGGTAAATGCGTGTCATAACGCTCTAAATGTATTTTTCATAATTAGACATCTCTACGTGTTTACTCGAAGGACGCCAGAGACGTGCTTTATTAGCCGTAAGCTAGGACCGCAGTCGCCAATTACAGACCACCAATTAGTCGACGTTGGCGCTCGGGCGTTGGCGACCAACGTGGGGCGTGACGCTGCATACATTGTTGTAATTATTGCGTAGTTTAACGCATTTTGTGCTTGTTAGGTGTATGGATTGTTGTTCGAGCTTGTCTCTACGGTCTTTATGGAGATACGAAAATAATAATATTATTTTGTGTTTCTTAATAAAATGTTTGTTTTAGTAACTAGCTAGCTGTATATTTGAAGTTAAAAGGAAAATACTTTACAAGAACTGCTTAGCACGTGCTTTTTAGGGTTCCGTACCCAAAGAGTAAAAACGGGACCCTATTACTAAGACTCCGCTGTCCGTCTGTCCGTCGGTCACCAGGCTGTATCTCATGAACCGTGATAGTTAGACAGTTGTAATTTTCACAGATGATGTATTTCTATTGCCGCTATAACAACACAATACAATACAACAGAATAAAATAAATATTTAAGGGGGCTCCAATACAACAAACGTGATTTTTTTGCCGTTTTTAATAGATTATAGTACGAAACCCTTCGCGCGCTAGTCCGATTCGCACTTGGCCGGGTTTATTCTAAATGAATAAGTCCTATCTCGGTAGACATTCAATGAGCGAAAGTTTACTAACATTATTATTCCAACCGACATTTTCAAGTTGGCGCCTGACCTCTCCCCGGCCGTCTCGGTCTGCCGGCCCATCAGATTATGAGAGTGAAGGAATAGAGAGTGCGCCAGTGTTTGCGCACACACTTGTGCACTATTATGCACAAGCGCACATGGCTAGTCTACATCGAGACTGGCCACCGTGGCCGATATTCCGCTAGGAGGACCACATTCAAGATGGCGTCCAACGTGGTAGTACAATCAAACTTCACTAACTATTATACCCACCCACTACCATCTTTCTAATATTAACAATGCCCCATAAACTCAAATATGCATAGAAAACATGAATATAAACCCAAAACATACAATTGAAGTATAATGAGCGATATCAATATTCATAGACTGATATGGACACGTGCCGTATCCGGATCCTTGAAAGAAAGGGATGGAGAATCTTTCATCTTTGTCTTACACTTTTAGGGTTCCGTACCCAATGGAACGGAAACCCTCTTGCTAAGCCTACGTCGCGCGTCGCCGTCTGTCTGTCCATAATTATATATTTGTAAGTCTGTGCCGCATGCCATCTGAGTGACCGTCACAACACTGTACCCGGAATGTAGAGTAAAATACACTAATATTTTTGGAAGGATGTATGTTTTGTAACTTCTTCACTCTAAACTACTGAACGAATCAGGCTGAAATTTTGCATACAATGTAGCTCTTAACCTGAAATCAAGCATAGGCTTCTATTTATCAAATAAAACAGTTCCCATGGAATAGAAATAACCTGTAAACGTTTCCATAGAAACAACGCGTGCGAAGCGGCGTGCAGAAGCTAGTTAGTTTTTAGTTTTTCAATAAGCTTTACTAGTGAGTTAAAAAGAAAAGGCTTACTACAAAATATCAGATTATTTCGAAGATAAAAAAGCTTGGGACGGGTTTTGCTCCAACTCGAAAAATAACAACTAACAGGCTAAAGGTTTCTTAGTCGCTTCTTTACTTTAGTCTAAATACCGAAGCGACAGAAATCAAAAGTACCACTTTATTTCCGTGTCAGTGTTTTATTTTAAGAATTTGACCTTTTCTAAGTGTACATTTTTGTATTTATGGAAATAAATAATTTTTGAATTGGATTTTGATTTTGAGCGGTTAAGCCGCAATACAATGTTGATGTTTATCTGATGTGGTACGGAACCCTCAGTGCATGTATTCAACTCGTACCTGGCCAGTTATTTTTGTAGTTGTCTCAGGGTTTTTAAAATTCATATTCTTTCGTTGTTTATCGGATATTATTATAAATTTTTAAGATGTATTCGTTAAAGCGCCATAGGTGGCTTTGAATAAATTCAATAAAAACTTATAGAGGAAACCATCAAAAACGAATTATTTGGTACTTTACTGTTGAGCTGTAAGTAGCGCTACAGAGAGATAATAATGTAATCTTCGAAGGGTAGAGTAGGACAGTAGGGTGACTTGTTTTTTGTTCTTCTAAAAATTTTAAGATTATCACAAAATATTATGACGTTTACGGTACGTGAACCCGCAACAACCCGGAAGGTTCCGGCACTTCCAGTTCAGTACGGGGATTTTTTTCTTGTCAGCAAAATTATACCTTTTAACTGTTTTCTACATAGTTTTTAAATTCGCTCGTAATTTAAAGTCACAATTGCATTTTCGTCCCCAAAAAGAAAAAGTTTATTTTGTGTTTATGACACTGCTTCTATTATTTTAGGAATAACACTTGCCCACCACATTTCACATCAATTTAAATAAATAAATAATGCTGGACAATCCACACAGCATTATTTAGCCCCATGCTAAGCAGGGCTTGTGTTATGGGTACTATATTATAACCCCGAGAGTTTGTGAAATGTGAATTTTATTTTGTTGCCTTAGATCCCCAAACTGAACAGATCGAGATGAAATTTGGCCTACGAGTTTTAGATAACTGATATAGTCAATAGAAGAAAATTACAATCAAATAATAGAATTGAATTAAAACTAGTATTTACAATTGAAACAATTGAGCTATACTGCAGACTATTGCAAAATAGTTTCGTCCCGCGGCTTCGCACGCATTGTTTCTATGAAAACGTTTAAATGTTGGAACTGTTTTATTTGATAAATAGAAGCCTATGCTTGATTTCAGGTTTAGAGCTACATTGTATGCAAAATTGTAAATAGAATACCTACATTACATAGATATACATTTTTTATAATAAATAGAAAATACCCAGAAGAACCGGTAAACATATTTTCCGATCGTATTAAGGAATCGACCCTCCTGCATCGCACACGGACCTTCGCCCGCCGCGCCATGCCACATCGGTCATCAATTTCCTTTTTAATGGCGTCGCTTGCAAATTCCGCATCAGTTTTCGTCGCAAATTCCGCATCAGTTTTCGACAACATTGACATAGCTTTGTAAGGTACACTCAGTAACGCTAACTAGTACAGCACTGTGACCCCCACATCGTGTCACCTACCAAAGGTACACCAATTCCCAAATACATACCACCGCAATGAACAAACGCGGTCGTGTACAGACCGCCTCGGGGTTAGGGGGTAAAGGGAGGGGTTAAGGGGGTGGGGGGGTGCGGTCGGTCCCTTTGAAGTCCCGCCGGCGGCGCCTGCTGGCGAAAGCTCGGTAACCAACGCTTAGCTTTGTTTTCTAGTTAAATAATAGACATTTACAATTTGCCAACTGTTTGGGGTTATGAGCTGATATTTTGGGTGTTTGTGCAGTTTTTTTAAAATGCCTAGGTGTGAGTTGGGGTGGGACGGATGTCCAGGACGGTTAATAAAGATAGTTAACAAGATAAAGTTAAAAACTACAACCCGACTACGTGAAAGCTATAAAAGTTTGGAACATTTACATTGACAAAATAGAATGACGTATCGGTCATATTTGATAGGCATAGAGTTGAAAATGAAAATAGGCCGTAGGTATTGTAGTTTTTCTCTATGGGGCCTGCAGCCTGCGGCTACCTTAACTTTAATACGCGTTTTGAAGGCTTATTCGGGGGCGGAGCCCTATAGCCTATAGCCTATAACCATCGGGGTATTGAGACGAATCAATCGATACATAATTTGTTGAAATCGAACCAGTAGTTTCAGCGCTACGTGGGAACAAAGAAATCGGCCTCATACATATAAACATACAAACATACAAACATAGGGTGCTAACCTCATAACCCTCCCCTGTTGGTAGTCGGGTAAAAATTGGGATCAACAGATTACCACTTAAAAATGTATTATCGTTATAAATAACTAGCGGCCCGCCCCGGATTCGCACGGGTAGATATAAGTATATTGTATCACTTATCTTCATCAGGGATAATGTAGGATTCTAATGGTGAAAGAATTTTTCAAATCGGTCCAGTAGTTTCGGAGCCTATTCAATTCAAACAAACAACAAATCACAAATACTTTAAATAAATTCAAAATCTGTCTGTCTGTCTGTTAACTTTGCACGTGTAAACGGCTGAACGGATCTTAATGAAATTTGGCAGGGAGGTACATGGTATCCGAGTGACGGACATAGGCTACTTGAAAAGCGCGTGCCTAGTCGCGGGCAGCAGCTCGTGACAATATATAAATCTGTTGTTAGTTTGGTTTGTTCAGGCAAGTCATGATACATTGGAGTTTGATCTCTATACCCAAGGAATTAAAGTTTAAAAGTTCCACAACAGTGTTAGTACAAGGTGGCTATCTAGCCAGGGGTAGGATGAATATACAACATTCATCTACCTCGCTGTCAAATTAAAAGGTAATTTTACTCGCAAAAAATGTCATGAATATTGTATAGTGGTCGGATCATATAGGGTTGCCGGGTGAACACAGCTTGTATGAAACAGCTGGTTCTAATTTATGTCGCATCAACACCTGAGTAAAATTAAAGTGAAAACTTTGGAGTGTATACATATCTGAGCAGCTGACTGTACCTATCTAGCAATGCAGTGTTGAGTTTTGTTCATATGTTCATATGATTAAAAATCCAAGATATTTATCATCCATTAAAAATATCATTACTATAAAAATATCCATATAATATAAATTCAAAAATAACTCTGTCTATTAGGCGATGTGGCGTCCAATGACAAAGCCTTTTGTTGTGTTAAGTAAACAACAAAATCAAAAAACTGTCTGTTAAGTTTTGACGCCTAAACGGCTTAACGGATCTTAATGAAATTTGGCATAGAGATATAGTATCCCGGGGACGGATATAGGCTAATTTCTATCACGGAAACGAGCGCGCGAAGCTACGAGCAGCAGTTGCTGTTATCAATAAAACAATATGCCCATAACCCCCACACGCTGGGGCATGCGGGTTGGGGATCGCAGTTCGGTGGTGATCTATTCTGCAAGAGGCGCTGCTGCCGGCCCCCCGGTGTATGTCCCTTATTCGCCTCTTACGACACCCACGGGAAGAGTTGGGGTGATGCAAATTCTAAGTCGGCACTACGCAGATCTCTTTTCGTAACAGCAGTAATAATAATAATAATAAAATCGTTTATTTCTGTAGGTCTTACATTATTACATTATAAGTATAATATTGTGCGTAACACCTAATTCACCATTTTTGGTTCAACTCCTCGCTCTAACTAAGTTTAGGAAACTTGTGGAATAGACGCGAGGGATCTCTACCATAGTAATGAAACCAGCTGATACCTCCTATGAGCTGTGACTTGTCTAAGTCCAGCGAGGCCCGATCGCGCCCTTTGACATGGTAATAAGGGAGTAAATGTCCCCGTATTTTTACAAATGTCGATTAGGACATCATGTTTTTATACAAAATATTCAGCAAAGGACTCTATTAACGCAGGACAACATTCTTGATGAGTTTGATGGTTTTTTGAGGGGGAATTTTATTTGGGAATTGGTTTTTATCATTGGTAATAAGCATCAGGCCACTGTGAGCTGAACCATCACCTTTTCAAGACGGGAGCCACAGACAGCAGCCTGTGCCGTGGCTGACTCCAGGAAGAAGAGACTGTGGAACATGTTGTGGTTCACTGCACGGCCACAGAGGAAGCCAGGCGGAAAACAGGACTAAAAAGCCTAATAAGGGCAGCAAACCTGTCCACATCCACAGAAAAGCTGAAACGAAGCTGTCAATCACCAAAAGTCCTGCTCCGGTACTTCAAGGAGCTGGGCTGGTTAGGGCCTAGTTAGGCAGGGGGACAATGCACAATACACTCCCATGCGAGATGTCAGTGCAGATCCCAGTTCCCCCACTTTGAATTAGAATTAGAAGCATCAGACGCAGGCTTCATCTATGGTATGTAAAAAGAATGTAACCATGAAAAAAAAATTACGAAAAGTATGATTCAGTAAACTGAGCCATAAATTTGGTTTCTCCATAGATATGTACCTATATACCTTCTCGACGAAAATCCAACTATCTTCTAGCGATAGTTGGATTATCGAATGAAATTTGCGTAGTTCCATGACCATGGTGGAGGCGCTGCACCAACGCCGATACAATTTTTTTAATTTTTTTTTGCCTTTATTGTATGATATTGATGTATTCGTTACGAATCCTATCTCTCAGAGAAACTCCGAGCATAGCTCTTTCCATAGCTCGCTGAGCGGCTTTAAACTGGTGGACCAGCCCCACCGTGAGTGTCCATGTCTCAGCTCCGTGGGTCATGACGGGTAGGACGCACTGATTGAAAACTTTCGTTTTCAAGTATTGCGGTATGGTAAGGAAAAATTATTTATTTTAAAATGTCGTGGACCCGTTGGGAATCAAAGTACGAACCCAAATTTTTTTAAAACAATGGAAATGTGGACCTTCGGGAATAAGCCATTTTTTCATTTTGATTATATACAATCTACGTGGGACTCTACAGTAAGCCCTAGTCTATTCCAGTGAGGGTCACCAAACTATTAGCATTTCCTATTCCCTTTCCCCTAATATCCCATGATATGCAACACTTTAAACGTCACATGAATGACGTCTTAATGTCACGTAATCGTCCAATTTGCATACAAGTAACTCAAAAACGTTTTTCTTTGATGTCTTTATTGTTCCCGTTTAGTTTTTTGTATAAATGTTTGCTTAATTTGCTGGTATTGTTCCGGTTCTTCTTGTCATATTTATTTATATTTTTGTAGATTAATATTTTTGGGAATTCGAAGCCTAATCCCAGCTGTGGGTGAAGTCGGGACGCGGATGATGAGGATGAAATATTTTAATGTTGATGTAATGAGTTTAATGCTCTAACTAGCTATATTTTTTTTGTAACAAGGATTTTTTACATATCTTTCAAAGCTGATTTTTCAAAGCCTAAACTTCAGGGTTGCTTGAATAGAAGACTGAAGTCCGAAGTATCAAGTAGTAGTACGAAATATATCTTATTCTCTGGTATTATTTAGATTGTAAATATTAGATTTAAATGTCTTGACTGCTGATGGTTTTCATAGACATAAAAACTAGCTAATAAAGCGCACGGGTATCAAGCGTGCGAATCCCCTCATATCACTAAGGCCGGTGCCAAATATATCAACGTGAATCGAACCCGCAACCATTTTCGTCTATTCACCCGTCTCAACAAACAAAAAACGTACATCCGCCAAAACCAGAAATAGATTCAAGTTTCAGATGTAAATGCCATGTATTCTGTGGTCATGCGGCTACAAAATGTGCGCCAGCGCATTAGCAATCCGATTACATCCGAGATTACAGCAACGCCCTCTGGAGAGTAGGTAAGCGTCACGTAGTTTAGGTACGCGATGCGCATCACAATGTCTTGTCCTTTTGTTTCTAAGGGTTGGGTCACCCTACTTTAAAAAAAAACTGCAATTACATACATTAGTACGTAATACCACGGTAATGTTATCTATATAACATTACCGTGGTAATACTGTACAGTCAACTGCTCAGATATGTGTACACTTTCAAGTTTACACTTTTATTTTATTCGGAATTTATCATATAAAATTCTACGCACACATTTTTCATACTAAGTAGTCATCGTTCTTGTCAGAATACGATTTATAACTTATCACATTTCTATTCAGTCAAATTTCAAAACATGGGAGTGGGAGTGAGATATATTTTCGCAGCTGACTGTACATGTTACGTATACTGCAGAAAAAAGTTATGCATTATTTTTTAACAACGTCTTATTGCTTATTTAGAGCATGAAATTAATATCCGGAAGTCGGTATGTTTGTCCAATAATAACTAAGCCAACAGCTTTGGGTACTAGGTACACTTAGCTTATTCTTACTAGTAATATTGTTATATGCCGAAATAATCTGGATACGTACCTGCAACAACAAACATTACAACAATTAGATCATACAAATAAATAAATAAATAATGCTGGACAATTCACACAGCATTATCTAGCCCCAAGGTTGAAGAGCCCCAAGAGCTTGTGTTATGGGTAACTAGATAACTGATATACATAATACAATACATTGATAGATATTTTTTATCATACATAGAAAACGACCAGAACACCCTGAACAAATGTCTGCAGATCGTACACACATTTGTCCCGAGGTGGGGATCGAACCCGCAACCTCCTGCGTCGCAGGCAGGCCTTCGCCCACCGCACCACAGAGGTCGTCGAAAAACAAAAGACAAATAGGTACACACAAAAACGATAAAAGTTAAGACGTTTTAAGGTACTGAACATTTTCTAGCTTTTTAAACTCATATATGGGTATATTCCCAGTTTAAATTTCACGAATATAATTATATCTACTCCAGCTGTGAACTCGGACATTCTGAGCACCCGCATTGCAAGCCTCAAGGAAAAAATATAATGAGTATTATTTTACGCAGTTAGCATAAGTAGATTATACTAGCAGCGCCTTGCGGTTTCACCCGCGTAGTTCCCGTTCCCGTGGGAATTCCGGGATAAAAAGTAGCCTATGTTCTATTCCAGACTATAATCTATCTCTGTGCCAAATTTCATCCAGATTCGTTCAGCCGTTCTGGCGTGATAAAGGAACAAACATCCATCCATCTATCCATCCATCTAAACTTTCACGTTTATAATATTAGTGAGATTAAGCTTAGCCGTAAGTTGGATTATTAAGGGCCTATACTACCCTAAATCAACTCCGCTGGACCTCCATCTTCCAAACTACTAAATATTTAACTTTTAAATTTATACATGGTAAAGTTCAGACTTACTCTATCGATTATATGTTTCGAAAACACGATTCCATAAAATTTTCTCTATAGAAAAAAACCGCAAAGTTACCTCTAAGTTTTTACTAAAACCATTTCTCAATTAATATAGAAGTTAAGATCTTGAGAATAAGCATGGTAATTGAACTATGTATAAAGAACATTTTATATGTTGCGTTTTTTTTTCTTCAAATAATGTCCATATTAATATATGTATAATAAGCATAAACTTTGCAAAGGACTGCTGGCAGATGCTGGATGCGGCAAGCTGAAAACAGGGCGCGATGGCGCTCATTAGGTGAGGCCTATGTCCAGCAGTGGACTTATATAGGCTGATGATGATGATGAAGCATAAACTTGATATTTGGGCTTGCGTTGCTATGCCCTGTTTCGTTCCTATGAACGCAAAATCCTGTGTCTATCCTTTTCACAAGAATTTTAGATTATATAGGCTCTTAAGGGTTAAACTGTTAAGACATACCTAAGGGCTGTTGATTTTGTTTGAACAATAAAAAATATTCCAATCTTATGCAAGTATATTTCACACTAAAATATATAAATACCAGAAAGGCGGATTAAAATGATTCCGATCTTTAAAAACACTACAAAAAAAATTGCCAAACCGCTACGTCACGACAAACGTTTAAACTTAAAAGATGAAACGATAAACCAACACCCGAATGAAGTGTCTACGATCGAATAGAAAACTAGCCTGACTGGACATTTGATTTTAATCCTTATACTGATGAATTTGACTCGAAAATAGGTGAAAAGGTTTTATCATAAATGTAATCGGTTTTTTGTATCGCCTTATGTCACTGAGCGTCTCATCTCAAGATAAGCTCAGGTTTTTGCTATTAGCCTTAAATATTTTTGAAGATGACATAATGGCGTTGTATGTTTAATAAACCTTTTTTTCTTTGGTAATTTCGTTGCGTTATGTCAGTTTTCTGATAAGCATTGAAGAACGATTTTTTATCTACTCCTCAAACAGACCTTAATGTGACTAATTAATTAAACCATTCAGTTTACAAATTAAGTAAATGTGAACATTAAATAAGACCGTTGACATTTAATTAGTCATTTAATTAATCATTAACATATGTATTTAAGGTTTTTATTAAACTTAAAAACATGGTTACCCTAACAACCGCCATAATCTCGTAAGCCGGCGAATACCGATAACATTTGTGATGTTAATTAACCATTTATTTTACGTTTACGATATTTATATGCATAAAAAACTTTAACTTGCACAATGCGCTATAAAAACTAATATTAAGATCAATGGAAGGTACAGTGGCGAAATTACGGCTAACTAGGAAGGTAAAAAATTACGGTTAAAAAGTCGATAAACAACGATCCTATCAACTCTACCCCATCACTAAACTGACGTAATTGGCGACTTGTGTCAGGAAAAATAAAGGTGATAATCGAATGCCAAGAATTAATTCAATTCTAATTTCAAAAGAAGGCGGGCCGATGCTACCGCGATACGCAAAATGGCGGCCAGCGAATATAATTAAAGATTATTTATCGCATAATAAGGAGTTACGACGTTAATATAAGGGTGTGGACACGACGTGAAGATAACGTAACGAATGAAGTTTCATCGTAGCGTGCAGGTTGATCACTTACATTAACGATTGTATAATCGATGTACCTACTCATTTATTTTTAAGCCTTATTTATCATTATTTTTAATCTACATGAAGTTATGAGTTAAAGAGAACTAATTATGGGGACTATTTATTACGTTGCGTGGGATCAGATATTAAAATATTGCAATCATAGTAACGGACATAGTTTTTTATTAAACGCGTGTTGGCGATACAATGTCTCTACTGGTAACAATTTGATGCCTTTAAGGATCCGGCGACAGCTGCTCGCAACTTCTATTCGTAATATTATTATGTTCCGTAATATCAGAAATGATGACTGAAAACTTTTTGTTTTTTGCGACATTGTGTTTTTATTCTGTAACTAGACAAGATAAGTTATGTTCCTAATCAAACAAAACGTAAGATATTGTTGTTTTACAAAACCTAAAAAAGTGACAGAAAGAGTGAGCTAGTGTTGTAAGGCGCCAATTAAAAAATTATATTTAACAACTTCTACGAAAATTTAAAAATGTCCCAAAAATTTCCATTTCGGCACTATTCGAACCCGCGCCTCACTTTCAGTACCTACTGCAATGGTGTACTTTGAAGTAGGCATATTCTATTATAATAAACAGTCTATCTCAAGTATCCAAGCGTTTCACTAGTCGTCCAAACACTCGTCCTTAGGTGCGCTCTAACTAACTAAGCAACGAGATCGACACGTGCCTCGACGAAAATATCTGGGACCTCTTACGACTTATGCTTCTTATTTAACAACTTGTCCAAGTGCTTATTTAGGTTTATAGAAATTAACTTAACGTTATTTGAAATCTATCAAAAGTGCTATAAAATAATTCTCTAAACGGAACGCTAAAGCTTAACCAGTTTCGCGCCCCCGTCACCCACTTTCAACATCAAAGTGTCACCTAGTTCCTTTAAAAACCTTGCACCTTCTTACCTACACCTAGATTTAAGGCAGACAGACGGAAACTGTGAATATTTTATGCGTAGGGAGGCTTTTAGCGACGGTTTAGTGATAAAGCGGGGAGAGATTTGTCTGTCTGCAAGTTCGGATGAATTATTCGTAGGGCTTTTGGCTTCGTGCTGTTTTAGAGGTAAATTCTGTATTGTGGGGACGATGGTTTAAATTTTTAGTGCTGTTTGAACGTATTTCTCTGTCTGATTTAAACGCAGTTTGCGTTTAGGCTGCTATGATGGATCGATCACCGTATTTGTTTAAACGAGCTGTAAACAAATTCACGGTGATTTCAGTTTAACGTCATTTTATAATAATTCACGGTAACTGAGAAATACTTCCGATAAATTTATTGTTTATGAATGTAACGCCAATTACACTAGCGGATCACAAAAGTTGCACATTATTTACATTAATTTACGGAATCGTTCATTCATTTTAAAAACATGTGCAACAAGAAATAATTTTCAGGTATTTATTACCAAATTCATAATGCTCCGTTATTGTTTTTGTAATTTTCGAACTGAATTTATTTGCAATTAAATTGAATAAATAATGAATTAAAAAGCAACCAGTATTAACCAAGATTGTTTTTATATATCTCGCATTGATCAACATAATATTTGATTGATGGAAAATTACTGTATGGTTAAAAACTGTTTTGGGCGGACATACAGCGTTATTTCACTAAATAAACATTTATGAGCAAGCGTTTTGATTAAATATTTGTTATTTATCGAATTCGGCGGCTGTCAGTTTCGGCCGTGACACGGGCAATAATTTTAGATTTATATTGACAGATTTAATTATAAGGTTGTAAGGTGAAATATTGGTTTTGTTAGGCGGCACCTCTAGTTAGTTAAGTAACGAAAATGATTGATTTTGATTTAAGCTCTTGATTTAAGCATGGGTTGGTTTGGTTAACGCATTCACTGCCCAGCCACGACGCGTACTCGACGCGACTCGAACCCGCAGATCTGCGTTTGGGCCATGAAAGTGGTATTTTAATAAATATACAATATATACGTTTTTTTTGTACCTACTGTAAACTTCGATTAGATATCCACGACCTTCTCCGGCGGAAACATCCATCGATGACTGTAAGTCCATTTGACGATAATAACGAGAAGTGATCGTGACATTTCATATTTGTATGTGATTTCCGTAGTTCCCCGTCCGCACGACAGAGGCGCTGTACCAAAATCTATGGAAAAATGAGATGTCACACCTCGTTACTATCGTCAAACAGACTCACCAATCAGATGCGGCGTTAATGTAGCATGGCGATTTGAAACTATTGGAGGATTCCCTTATTTTTTAGCGAACTTTTTACCATTTTTAATAGTTTTATTGGTGTCGCGTATGAGTCTGTAAGGAGTATGGCAGGAGTATTCCAGCTTTCAGAGTCCCTCTTCTACTTGTAGTATAGTTATGGTTGTCGATCAATAGAGATAATTCTAATATTCCTTTAAGATATGTACCGCTAATGTTTCAAATAAACTACCCTGCTGCTTTTCTGGCCGGAAAAACACTACAACCTGGGTCTCTTCAAGACGAGAGTGAATAGATATCTTCTAGACCTCCGTGATACATCGTCGTCCAATTTAGTTCTTTATTCGTTTTTTTTAATAGATAGATAGATAATACTATATTGTACCACACAAAAACAGAAAACAGTACAGAAATAAATGCTACGAGAAGAAGTACAAAGGCGGCCTTATCCCTATGAGCGATCTCTACTAGGCAACCTTGGTATGGACTGGATATGTAAGAACAACAAAGACGGTGGCACTTGAAAAAATAATAAAATAAATAAATAATACTTTCAGTCGGTTTTTCATCCGCTTGTCGCAACGTGCGTTTATCAACAATTTGTCATTTTCTAGCAAATTGCCTACCGGGCTCTCGTCAACAATGTGTTTATACTATAGTCAAAAATAACAAGCGGATGAAACACCGACAGTAACTCTATTAGATACTTACATAACCTACAAAATTTTAACCACGTGTACGAATAACATGACCCACCCAATCTCATTAAAGTTTAGTATTAAAACGGACGGACGTAATCTAATCCATTAAAAATAAATGAACAATGAAACTAGGACCCGTCGACCGCGGCAGTGGAACTTTTGATCGCTAACACTTACCCATACAACAACACCGTAAAAGCAACGGCAGGATCCGGAAAGTAGTTGGTATTCCACCGGTACACCAGAACGGACGTTGGCATGGGCTTACGAAGACTAGACGTATTGTCTAGGTAGACAGGATCACCCGTTTACTTCCACTTGGCTTCCGTGATGCTCGGCATCCACCTTCGGAAGCCACAGACCGAGTTACAAACACCGAGATCCGACGAAGGACGACCCTCCAGGATGTTAATACTCGAGTCATGGAGCTCAAATGGAGTTGTGCTGGACACATTGCAAGGTGGTGATAGGTGGAGCCAAACAGGAACTGATTGGTGGCCAATAATGGGCAAAAGAAACGTCGGACGCCAGTTGCAAGGCCGACGACTTAGTACGCGTCGGGGGACGTCAATGGAGGCGGTTAGCACAGGACCGTGGTGGATGGCACCAACTTTTCCTAGCAGTGGGTAAAAGCCGGCTGCGGATGATGATGATGGCTTCCGTGAAGGTAGAGTTTAGTACCTTATCTGCGGTAGACCAGTTCCATACGTACGCAACTCCCCCAAACAACGGCGGTTTCCCATAATCATGGACTAGTGATCGCAGTAAACGTGTTAACATAAAGGCACAGAAGGAAACTGCTGCGCTTCCTCTAGTAGGTTCCCTTAGTCGACTCTTTCGACGTATTCGGGCAGAGTTGGAGGGGTCGATTTTTACGCCACGACCGCCATTATACCTGTCGCAGTAAAGTTGATTTATTTGCCAGTCGCATTCCTTATACAAGTATGACAAAGTAGGTAAGGTGTTAGGTGACTTTGTAAAGGCTTAATTATTAGTACAATTTAACGGGTATTTATCGCGTTTATTTACCTATTTTTCACGACGATTCAACAAGTTTACTTTACACACTGCCGTGGTCAAAAATAGGTTAAAAACGCCATAATAATTACATGTTCAGATCGCGTAAGTTTAAAAATATACATTAGTAAAGGTTAAGTACTTTCCACTGATTTTTTTTGGAAAGTAAAATTAATTTATTATTTATCAAGCAGAGATTTTAGAGTAGATACTTTTCTTCGACAAACACGCTCCGTCTGCGTAATAAAAAACTTACTTAAGCATGCTTAAGCGCTCATTAGTTTGACAAAGTACTAGTGAAGCTGACAACGTGTGGGCAGACAAACATGATACAGGCTCTATGTTTTACCACGCGGTAGGTTTGTTTTGGAACGCTAGGTTGTCCGATTTGAACGGTTGGCTACCATCTCACTTGAGAGTTGAGTTAGTAAGCGAAGGTTTGATGTAGCCTAAGGTAGAGCACGCTTAGTAGTGCACTTTAGTATGAACGCAAAACTATTTAATTTGAGTTTAGAATTTTAAGAATAGATCATAAAACTAAAAAAGGTTTTACGCGAAAGAAGCTCCAATAAAAAATAAAGCCCAATCTACACGCTTCCAAATTTAAATCGACGACAGGCAAACGGCACGCGATAGGGATTAGTACGTCCCGACTCATTAGTAGCGATGCGCGCACGCCCATCGCCCCCGTCGACAACACGCGTGAGGAGCGGGCTTTATGTCTTGTGCAATTCTGTCGCTTGAGTAGCCGTGCCGCAAGCAGAGTATTGGAGAAGAGTAGTGTGTGTTAGGCTTTATGTCTAGTACAGTTCGTGTCTCTCGGTTAGGTAAGAGAGGTGCAGCCACCAGCCACAAAGTTGCAATGAAGTATACGTTACCTTATGGTACGGAAGTACGGAACCCTAAAAAGCGGCAATGTAAAAACTATTTTAATATCTATTACTACGTGAAGTTATATTCACGTATGGGTGAATTCGTTGAATAATGACATCGTACATACGCATCCGAGGAAGATAAGCAATTCCTACAAAATCATGCTATTACTAGTTTTTTTACAAAATTTATTCATGTTTCTTGAATAATAATCCCAAGCTATTATAAAAAGATGGGCCAATTACACCGCATTACATTAGGGTAAATGCACCCATCCCGGTCCCCGTCACCTGAAGACGCGTGTCCCATTGAAAGTACATTACACGATTTATACGCCACCCTGACATTGACACGTGAATCGAAATAAGCAAGACGTCGAAAAGGGCAGCCCGTGGCATGATAATGTGGATTTTATTATGCGTTTCATATTTGGAGAGTTATTGACTTGATAAAGGGTGCGTTTATGAAGTTTGAATTATTTATTGTCGAATTGCGCGGGCCTTCTTTTGATATTAAAATTTTAATATAAAAACGACATTACAAATAGGCGCATATCGCAAAACATGGTTCAGTGCAGCTTTTTTACTATTTAACCTTACAGGTCAGGTGACAGGTTTAAATTTTTTGCATGCAACAAACTTCAAGCGTTTACTTACATACAACAAAGTATGACTTCGCAAGTCACACACACCAGGAACTCTACATTCTTCAATGCACTGCGTCAGTCAGCTTGTTTATGCTACAGTTCACAATAATAACGATTTCACAGAAAAATCTTAAAAATTCAAAAGCGCGGGAATCATTAAGCCCTATTGTTCTATTCATCCGATGAAGTGATCCTTTCAATGCCATTCTACCATTTCTAATAGCTCTAAATCGAATTCCACGATAATACGCGTTCACTACGATCCAGTATTCGAATCCAGTAGCACATGCTCACTAGCTTCAGAAAACACAATAGATGATTGAAAAAAACAATCCCGTATAGTGCTTCGTTTACTCGATTTAGATCCAGTGGTTTAAAACACTCGACCCTCAACAGATGGGCGCACGGGAGTACAAATTCGCCGGACCGATGACAAATTTGCGATATTACATGTGGATTAATGTCCACGCTCCATTTTTTAGGGTTAAATTGTCTTTTCTGGATCACCCTTGTGCATTTTTAAATCAATCACCGCATAGGACGTTCTACCCTAGTGTATAAGTCATAGAGTATTGTTTCGTTTGGTTGTGAATGTGATGTAAGTCGTGAAGATTGGAGACGTGAGATCGCAAAGGGTGATTCCCCATGCTAGATGCCATCCGATGGTTATCATAATCCCTGCATTGACATGATGTGATGACACATGTCGTGTAGTCCGTCTAAAATGTCGTTTTAAAATTCTGGCTGGATTTCGGGGACTCTACCCTATGACGACAAACATAGAGTTTAAAATGATAAAATTTCAGATATTGCGTCTCTGGGAAGATTTTAGTTGGGTTCACAATGTAGTTTTGTTTTTGATCAAGCTTAGTCTGCGATGGATATGTTTGCTTTCATTATTTGCTTGTCTTATGTCAAGAGAATATCTTTGCTTGTTTGTAATTAAAAAACTGTTTGGGCGACAGTTTACTATTTCAACAATCAGCTGGGTTACTTTTGCGTATTGATGTTCAGGTTCCAGGTCAGAAATGAGAAGTTTCCAGCAATGTGAAATTGATAAAGTCAACAATACGAGCCCTTAGAAAGCAATCAATGACTACCATATTACCGTAGATTAAAATACCCAACAAAAGGCTAAGGGGTAGGTAAAGTACGCGCCCTCGCAATTTCTACAAACTGTAGAATCATAGAAAATTACAGGATTCCGAACAACAAAGGAACCCCTCAGAAAAATCGACTAATGGGGACAATTTTAATATGGGGTTGGGAACAATTAGATATTTTAAAAACGCACAGTGGACAGTCTTCGGGATTTTTGAGATCAATTCTGTGGTTCGGATTTTTTGGGGAATGTAATCAAGTAATCATAGATGGAATTAATAGAAGTAATAAAATATTTTGAGGAGAAGAGCAGAATAGTAGAGGTAAAGTGCAAACACATTTCTTCTCTGGGAATTGGGATGTTCGGGATTTCGAAAAGGTACTTCGTAAATGTATAAAACCACAAAACGCGACTTCCAATTCCCCGCTAAGTACACTCAACTCGATATTCAGAAAAAATGAAATAGTACAGTCATACGCAAAAACCCTTGCGACAAATGAACATCGGGGGTATGAGAGGTCATTAAAACCGATCTAAAAATGAGGAGTGGGTGGATTTGAGAACCCAGTAATTGGACCAGGGGTTGGGCGAAATCGCATTCGAAGGAGGAGAAGCGGAAAGACGGCTCAACCGGGTATAATTAACAACAAATATGGGTGAATTGATGTTTTAAAGCCATTGGCTGCCATTACCTTGGAGTAGCGCTTTGGTTTGAGTACTTGGTCTTGAAATTGTTGGTAGACAGACGTTACAAGTGCAAAAGTGGAACCCGTAAGAAACATTATAATCGTTATAACTGCTATATGTCACCACCGTCCCTAATTTAGAGCAGCGTTCAAAAACCACGTCGCGGAAAAAAGGTATAGATCGTAAAACAATTATCGCGCAGTTTTTTTTTACTGAAGTTGAAGGCTTGGTTTCAGGCTTTAGAAAATGCCTATACGGCGCCTATTAACAACCATGTTAATGACATCATCATGATCAACAAGATAAAGTTAAAAACTACAACCCGACTACGTGAAAGACATTTGACAAAATAGAATGACGTATCGGTCATATTTGAAAGGCATAGAGTTGATGAAAATAGGTCGTAGGTATTGTAATTTTTCTCTATGGGGCCTGCAGCCTGCGGCTACCTAAACTTTAATACGCGTTTTGTAGTCTTATTCGGGTGCGGAGCCCTAAATCCTATAGCCTATAACCATCGGGGGATTAAGACGAATCAATCGATATATAATTTGTTGAAATCGAACCAGTAGTTTCAGCGCTACGTGGGAACAAAGAAATCGGCCACATACATACAAACATACAAACATACATACATACAAACATACAAACATAGGGTGCTAACCTCATAACCCTCCCCTGTCGGTAGTCGGGTAAAAATTGGTAAACATCCACTTGACCAAAGACTACTTAAATGAAGAAATACTTTTTATTAAGTGCTTTACCGATAGTTTGAAGCCCTTATAAGTTTAGTAGGAAGTAACATAAGACTGATTACGTAGTCAAGTTGCTTTTACCGCGCATTACCTAAACAAGGCTTAAAATATTCAAGTAAAATATGTGGGAAAAGCTAGCTTGTTTGCCAACTGTGTCCCATTACCGATTGACTTGTGTGTTTTTAAATTTCACCGTATCTGTAATTGTGTTTGCAAACATGGGGACCATAATCGGTGTTTTTACCCTATAATGTGGATTTAGACGGAATTGTGGGTACAATAGCTGTTTATGGCTAGGTTGACGCAAGACTAAAATTGAGTGGCGTTCATTCAAACGCCTTTTAGAGTAATATTACTGAACGAGAAAATAAATTGGAGTGAAATATACGCGCTGTTAGCAAGAATAAGTAAAATAATACAAATAAAATATTATACTGATGTGTACCTAATTAAATGAACGCTCTATGACACAAGCCCACAATTCCCAGAAAACCTTTTACTAACGAGCCATATTTTACTCTTAACTTTGTGGTTTTATAGACCACACACCGAGCGTGTAAAAATACTGGCCATAAACGAAAAATCGTAGACAAAAAACATAGACAAGGCAATCTCGTCAACGCATTATGTTAATAGAATCGACAAGATTCGAGAATTTCGAGATATGACATAAGAAATAATCCGCTTTGTTTAGGGGACATTATGGTAAGGCTGTCCATTGGGACACGTTCCTTTGATTCTGGATTCGATGGAAATTAATATGGGGCACATGGCTAATGCATTGGACCTATCAATATTTATGAGGGCGCATTTGAGACAGTGCCATTTTGGATTTTGAATTGATTTTTTCGCTAAAATTAGCTGTGAGATGATATAAACAAAGTATGACGCATCGAGCTTTCAACGGAAGATATAAAGTCATTCACTTTTACGAATCCCAGGTAAAGTAAATAAAACCGGCTATATTGCTTTATATTCAGAATAAAAAATCAACAATGTAAAGTAGACACCAATTCCCAAGATAAATGACGGTAAAATACGGTGCTTAAAGAGCGCAAAAAGTTACACTTTTTTGGAAAAAAACAACTCGCAGCACGCCACCAATAAAATGGCCAACTATAAAGCTAACATACCACTTAATCCTGGCCATTATAATTTATAATTCACCTGTCAAGAGAGCAAACAATTATGTACGTCATAAGATGGACTACGGACTATAATTATAGGGCGATCTTGGCCTCTCGCTCCCTAAACCACACGCGGTGAAAAGCGTCAAATAGCTCGTTAATATCCCCTAACAAATAGATATATTACTCATAACATAATCCCCATAATAGATTTAACCTGCCATAAAATCATATTCATATTTTTTTGTCC
This sequence comes from Eupithecia exiguata, assembly GCA_947086465.1. Classification (NCBI taxonomy): domain Eukaryota; kingdom Metazoa; phylum Arthropoda; class Insecta; order Lepidoptera; family Geometridae; genus Eupithecia; species Eupithecia exiguata. The sequence continues at coordinate 5,519,633 of OX352251.1, forward strand.
CAGTATTTGCGAAGGGTAACCCACTGGTACGTATTTATACCAAATTGCCGATTATAGTACAATGCTTGTGAGAGGTTATAATACTTAGTCATAATTCGTGTTATTTTTTATGCGGATAATCGAGGGGAGGTTGGGGTTAGTTGTGAATTGGATTTAATATTTTCATTTTTAGCAACAGTCGGTGTGAAATTGGACGCGCGCTCGAGGGTTATTTTGAGGGTAGGATAGGGTTAATCCGACAAATTCAAGTGGTTTCGATAAAAGGGTACAGGCATGAACTTGTAAATTATGATATGAATAAGTTACCACTTGTTACGGTTTTGCAAAATGGGATTATTTATTCGTATTCAAAAGAGATTCTTCATTGAAAAAACTACTTATAGCAAGGTTAGGTATGAGACACCTGAAAAAAAATTGTTACGAAAAATTTATTCCTAGAAACGACCGTAAATTTAAGTAAAGGTAGTAAAAGTTTACTGTGTTAGGTAATTATTAAGCATTTCTTTCACTGTCCCATTTCAAACAAATATGAACCAAGATTTTTAAAAGAATATTCTAAAATCAAATGGAAAGCGCTCACAATGCCATTGGAAACTGGATTAGGTCTGGAATCTAAAATCTAGACATCCCCCATTCCACCCACCGGGGGAGACAGGGGGAAAAGTGGGCCAGGTGGAGGCGAAATGGGACTTTCTAGGCAATTACCATCCGGTGGGACGTGGATCGCTCCACTCCACAATCTTATTGAATATGTACTTGTACGCTGCGGAGTTTATTGGACGTAGTTTTCATTTTACATTTGTATAGAAACTGGATTATAGTTTATTGAAGAAGTAGAGCTTCTTTTCTTTTCCATAGATACACATAATGATATTATTGTCCTATGGAATATAACTTTAATGCCTCATAGTAACACAATTTTTTTTTATTCAACATTTGAAATAGTCGTATTTGCTGCACGTATAACTTCGTATTTGTCTTTTAGTAATTGCGAGTAATTGTGGATGGAAGGTAGTTGAGAAATAATCAAAATCATAGTCCACTTCGAACGAATAAGTTTATTTCACACGAAATCATGGTACCTAAAATCACAGACAAATGCAAACGACATTTCGTCAACAAAAAGAACATCAGCACCCGCCTGTACACGTAACGACTTCTCCATACTACTGTACGCACAATGAGATATCCTACAAAGCTCTCTAAAGGGTGCCGGCTGGGTTGACGCTTTTAAAAGTATTACTCCCCTTACCCCGACCTCCCCTGCCACTAGGGTTCGGTGATTATGTGTTGTTTGGGAAGACCGGATTCTTGATTTTTTTTTGATATACATAAATGAAATCCATTTTTGAATTGTCACTGTCCTGTAGCCAAATTAAGTAGGTACTAACACTACAATTTAAAGAATTTTAGTAAAAAATAAAATATTTTTCTTCGTTGTCTTGTTTCAATCCGATTCAATAAATATTGATAAAACCAATTCCAACCTTGCCAAATCTTTATAACAAACAGCCCGGGCTTGATTAAAATCAAGCTTAGATAGTTCTTAGGGTAGGTAAAAACGGGACCCTATTACTAAGACTTCGCTGTCCGTCTGTTCGTCTGTCACCAGGCTGTATCTAATGAACTGTGATAGTTAGACAGTCGAAATTTTCACAGATGATGTATTTCTGTTGCCGCTATAACAACAAATACTAAAAAACAGAATAAAATAAATATTTAAGTGGGTTCCCATACAACAAACGTGATTTTTTTGTCGTTTTTATAGATAATGTACGGAACCCTACGTGCGCGAGCTCGACTCGCACTTGACCGGTTTTATTATGTTTATACGGGCATAACGCTTATTATGTCAAAAAACTACAAGTACAGTAGGTAAAGTTTAAAACGGTGAAAAATAAACATTTATCTTCCGAATCCGACCCTATCCGACCAAACTGTGCCAACTCTTTGGGACGAGCGCCGAGCGGCTGAACCCTTTCTTGATTATTTTATAGTGGGTAGTTGAATATTGACTGTCCTGAGGGAGGCGCGATCTGTTTGTTGGGTTTCTGGAGTGCGTTGGGAAATGTAGAGGTATTGTTTTAAAATGTTTGCGCAAATCCGGGTTTCATTCAGTGATACGGACAAAACGTCGGATTATTTCGATCTAATAGTCATGTTACCGAAAAAACAAAAATAAATGAAATAATGTCGGAGTGAGTGAACCGGGGCTAATTGAACCACGTAGGATTTTTTTAAAGTAGGAGTATGGACTTGTGTGTAAAGAAAATTGTTTTTGTCTATTGTACCAATCTGTGCCATGTGTATGATTTTTATAAGGACGATATTACGATCGCAGCACAGTATTACTTAATAGAAACATCATCATCAGCCTATAGTAGTCCACTGTTGGACATAGGCCTCCCCTAATGAGCGCCATAGCGCCCTGTCTTCAGCTTGACGCATCCAGCATCTGCTAGCAGTCTTTCGCAAATCATCATCCCACCTGGTCGGAGGGCGTCCTACACTACGTTTGCCGAGTCGTGGTCTCCACTAAAGAACACGTTTACCCCAGCGGTTGTCGGTTCTTCTCGAGATATGGCCAGCCCACTGTCACTTCAGCTTGCTAATCCTCTGAGCTATGTCGATAACCCTCGTTCTCTTACTTCGAACTTAATAGAATGGGATCTTCCGAATTACAGATTTTTAATTAAGAAAAACATAACCTTGACATAGTTGAAATTTCCACCAGAGTCAACGCGACACTCATAAACGATAAATTATCTCATATACTCGAGTTATACTTGTTATAATAGTTTAGTATAACAAACAATAAACAATTGATCGATAACGATCAATGCGGCGCGTTCAAAGTGTCCCGACTGGTCTTGACGCATTCGGTGCTTGAAACAGTCGACTGTTCCTACCGCTCAAGAATGTAATTTGTACTTCCGATTTGGGTTGTTGAAGCTGATGTTAAAGGCGCTAGCGTTTCAAGTTTCAACGCGTAGTAATCTTATAGTGACGCAAAAGGATGTATCTTATCTTTGACGACCGATGTGGCGCGGTGGGCGAAGGTCTGCCTGCGACACAGGAGGTTGCGGGTTCGATTCCCGCCTCGGGACAAATGTGTGTACGATCTGCAGATATTTGTTTAGGGTGTTCTGGTCGTTTTCTATGTATAATAAAAAATATCTATCTATGTTTTGTATTATATTATGTATATCAGTTATCTAGTACCCATAACACAAAGCTCTGCTTAGCTTGGGGCTAGATAATGCTGTGTGAATTGTCCAGTATTATTTATTTATTACTATTTATTTATACATAGGCCTATTCGAGAGTGGATGGAACCCGAAGCAACCAATTTATTTCGATCCTCTAATACCTTGTTTTTTTTAAACTAAGTCATTATAAAACACCTTGTGCCTTAACAAGGCACTCGAGGCACACACACATGACTAGCCATTGTGAGGAGTCATCAGGTTCAAGGGCGAGTAGTAGAATGCGGAGCAGCTTCCGGCATCCGACCCTGGCTGTGGAATACTAAGTGATAATTTCGAGACCTATCAGTTTTCAATACCAGTTATTCATAGACGAAATTCAAATACTGTAAACGTGATGTTTTTTGTTTTTTACAACATACAGCTGGTTGGTTACTGAGTGTTACACCCATAAGATTTTCGTCTCTCATTAGCTGTATTTTGATAACGAATAAAAGCAAATTCACCAATAAGCGGTCAAGATTGATATTTTCATATGATACACTAACGAAATTATCTGAATAGACCAGCAGGTATCCAAGTCCTCTAAATTATTATACTGGCACATATTTCAATTACGGCTCTAGGCTTCGTACTTTGAGAAGTAAAAACAATTTATCTGACACCAGTAAACATATCATCAGAAAGGCACAGGCCAGCAAAAAATAGTGCTGGACAATTCATACAGCATTATCTAACTCCAAGCTAAGCAGAGCTTGTGTTATGGGTACTAGATAACTGATATACATAATACAATACACAGATAAATAATATTATTTTACATAGAAAACGACCAGAACACTCGGAACAAATATCTGCAGATCGTACAAACATTTGTCCCGAGGCGGGAATCGAACCCGCAACTTCTTGCGTGGCAGGCGGACCTTCGCCCACCGCGCCACAGAGGTCGTCAACAGAGGAGGCTGGTAAAGAGTAAAGGTGACCTATGCCCAGCAGTGGGTGACATAAAGGGCTGCTATGATGATGAAACCTAAATCTAAATGAATCCTCCCAAACGAGTTCTGTGAATATATTTTAAATATAAGAAAAAGGAAACTTTTGATTGAAGAAAAAGTTTGTTTTACCAACTCGAACGACGACGTCGTTAACTTACGAGAACTACATATTTAGTCTAGCGGCGGATAAATATCTAAGAGATTTTAAGTTGGCGAGTTCTTATTTTGTGGTAAACCTAGCATCACGTACACATTATCAAACCTTAGCTTCTTAAGATTAGCGCCTAATTTTGCATAATACATATGATTTTTATTATTTATTGCTGTCGTGTGAAGGATAATAATATGATTCGTAACAAATACATCCGACAGAGAACTAAGGTTATCGACATAGCTCAAAGTATTAGCAAGCTGAAGTGGCAGTGGGCTGGCCATATCTCGAGAAGAACCGACAACCGCTGGAGTATAACGTGTTCTTGAGTGGAGACCGTGACTCGGCAAATGTAGTGTAGGACGCCCTCCGACGAGATAGGACGACGATCTGCGAAAGACTGCAGGCAGATGCTGGATGCGGCAAGCTGCATGAAGACAGGGCGCTCATTAGGGGAGGCCTATGTCTAAAAGTGAACTAATATAGGCTGATGATGATGATGATGATGATGATTTATTGATCGATTACTAAACGTTAATAAAAAAATACCGAAGAAATCTCAAGTAACTCTGAATCGGAATATCAATGAGTGTCTCAACTAGACGTGACGTACTAATTAACATTAATTATCTTTGTGTCTATAACTGGCCAACTGATAAGATTTATGTGTTTTATTTAAAAGAGGAAACATAAACTTTTCTTATGCCATACAATGACCTTATTGAACTTATTACGTACCTACCTACTAGATATCTATTAAACTACTTGAATACTAAGTATATAACTACAGTACTAGAATAAAAGATAGGAGAGTTGTGCAAGGTCTTTTGTTAGGACCTGTTCTATAAACTATTTACGTCTGTAAAGTCAAAAACAAATTTCTAATAGTTGAGGTAGGATTAATTCTAGAATAATAAACACAAGCTTAACGAAGACATAAAGACAAAATAACGTCTAATACATAGTCTAAATGGCTTAAAAACCAAAATGGCTCCTAACAGTTTTTTACCAAGTTTCAATCAAGCAGATTAGACAGTCAGTACACTCGAAAAACTTCATCAAGCGAAGTGAAAACGACGACTCCGCAAAAAGGCTGAACATCATTAGAGGTAGTCCTCGGATATATCTATACAAAACACTTAAAGCGAAACTCCATACGCATCAAAACTCAACAATAGGAATATCTCGTAATAAAAACCCGGAGCGCCCACATTAAAATCTTATCCCTTTCTTAAATAAAAAATTCACGAAAAAAATAAGAGGAAAATTCTTCTCCCTATTCAGTGGGAAAAGCTCCCCCTACAGTCCAATCCAAATCCCCGCGAAGAAAGCACAAAGAAATCCTAACTCTACCGTCGACTGTACAAAGTTACAATTGCCTTGGCGGGTGCGAGAGGAGATTGGGGAAAAGTGGGCTCTATGTGACTGTGCTAAAGTTGGTTTTCGTGCAGTTTATCAGAATAGAAATTGCGCCTTAGTTAGTATAGTATTTGAAAATGAGATGCAGCGTGGGTGAACCCACCCTAGAGGAGGTTGGGGTGAGGGGGGTACGAAACCCGAATTACCGGGGCGTGTGTAATGATTTTCCCGGTCCCCCGGTTGGAATTATGGAGTATCGGAGGATCGGGATATTCGGGTGGGTGTTCTTTTTAATGCCATTATAATGATTAGAGGAAACTGCCGCTAACTAGATAAATCCGGTTTTGTGAGTTGCAATGCGGTGAGCCATTTCAAGGGTAAGGTTGTCTTAAGTCTCTATTCTAATCTCGTCTTTAATATTAAACAAATTCGCTACGAAACGTGACGCGACGTAACGGGAACTATTCAGTGTAACGTACTATACTGGTTATTATGCAGACTTCAAGCTATTTATTCACAAAGCATGCATGTTTATATCAGTAATTCTCATTTTCTGCAAAATCTGTGTAATCACCATTTTTAGGGTTCCGTACCCAAAGGGTAAGAACGACCCTATTACTAAGACTTCGCTGTCCGTCTGTCACCAGGCACCGTGATAGTTAGACAGTTGAAATTTTCACAGATGATGTATTTCTGTTGCCGCTATAACAACAAGTACTAAAAAACAGAATAAAAAAAATTTAAGGGGTCTCCCATACAACAAACGTGATTTTTTTGCAGTTTTTATAGATAATGGTACGGAACCCTTCGTGCGACTCGCACTTGGCCGGTTTTATTTCAAAAGTAGAACCTAGTTATCGGATGAGTAAGTTATCGGATAATTTTAGTAAAATGTACATAGATTAAAAAATTGCTGTTTCCCTAGACAACCCCATCGATGGAGTCTGCGAGCTCGGCGACTATGTTTTTCTTACAGAGGAAGGTCTAAATAAAAATAATGTACTATACATACATATACATAATTAATATTAAAAAAAAACATAATTTTTCTACCTCAAAAATGAGAATTACCCTTAAATAGTTTTGTCGTGTTTGACAAAACTATTTAAGGGAACAAACTATGCAAAATTTCTATGTTTACAATATTTTTTTTAAATACCCAAGTACCAACATATTTTGTTAGAGCTTTGTGAAATTTATTATATTTTATAAATGAAACCGGCCAAGTGCGAGTCAGACCCGCGCACGAAGGGTTCCGTACCATTATCTATAAAAACGCCAAAAAAATCACGTTTATTGTATGGGAGACCCCTTAAATATTTTTTTTATTCTGTTTTTTAGTATTTGTTCTTATAGCGGCAACAGAAATACATCATCAGTGAAAATTTCAAGTGTCTAACTATCACGGTTCATGAGATACAACCTGGTGACAGACGGACAGATAGACAGACGGACAGCGCAGTCTTAGTAATAGGGTCCCGTTATTACCCTTTGGGTACGGAACCCTAAAAAGTAAGTCTTTTGAATACTTAACTTATTATACATAATGGTTTCGTTGTCTCCCAACCCAATCCTCGATCTAGGATAACATGTCCTCACGCTCAGTCTACGTGGCCCTGATCGTTCGTGAGATTCACACGACTCTGATAACTTTATGTAGTTTGAGATTTGACTATTAGTCTAACGGTTCTTTTTTATTCATAAAATTATTAAGCACTTACTAGATATATACAACGGGGCAATGCAGCTATGGCGCTCATTAGGGGAGGCCTATGTCCAGCAGTGGACTAATATAGGCTGATGATGATGACAATGAATGCAGCTGGCGTCTTGGGCACGCTTCCGACTGGTATTGATATGGATCAGTTGAGCTACTTGTAGATTGTTTGCAACAGTCTGCAGTTAGCTCAATTGTTTCAATTGTAAATACTAGTTTCAATTTAATTCTATTATTTGATTGTAATTTTCTTTGCTAATAAAGGTCTTATAATTATAAGTGTTGCGCAATTTTAAATGCATCAGTACGTATAATATTGAACGCACCGATAAGACCAATAATAGTTCAATTAGTAACTTGGTACATACAATTAATTAACCTTATCGAAAGTACTCAATTGCGGAATATCACCGGTCAGTTTATATGTATATCTTACTAAGATTATAGATGCGAAAGTTTGAATGTTTCAATGTTTGTTACCTCTTCACGCCAAAACTGCTGAACGAATCTAGCTGAAATATTGCATACAAGTAGTTCTAGGCCTGGAATAAAACATAGACTACTTTTTTACTCATAAATCAGTTAATCGCAGGTAGAAACTAGTTGTAAATTATTGTGGTGTCTGTATCTAGTCTTTCATTTAATACGAGGACAGAATATACTCGTAAGAGTAAGAAATGTGAATAAGAAGACCAATGTAGCGCAACGCAGAAGGTTGCGGGTTCGATTCCCGCCTCGGGAAAATATTTGTACGTTCTGCTGATATTTGTTTCGGGTGTTCGATATGGTTCTGGGTGGTTTCTATGTTAATAAAATATATCTAATTGACTAATTGTATTATATTTTATGTTATTTTATGTTTACCAGTATAACAACTCTGCTTAACTTGGGGCTAGATAATGCTTCGTCTATTATTTAACAAGAAAATTATATTGAACTAGCGGCGCCTCGTGGTTTCACCCGCGTAGTTCCCGTTCCCGTGGGAATTCCGGGATAAATAGTAGCCTATGTGCTATTCCAGACTATAATCTATCTCTGTGCCAAATTAAATGCAGATCCGTTCAGTCGTTCTGGCATGATTGAGTAACAAACATCCAGCCATCCAAACTTTCCCATTTAAAATATTTGTGGGATTCATTTGGTATTAGATTCTGCCCGTGACTTTACACGCATTGTTTCTACGGAATCGTTTTAAGGTTATTTCTAAGTTACCTATGGGAACTAATTTATGGGATAAAAAGTAGCTAATAAATAAGTAAAAAGTAAGTTAGGTAACATCAAAAGTAGCATATGAATTATTCCAGATCTAGGAATACCCATGCATAATTTCATCCCGATCCGTTCAGTAGTTTTGGCATGAATAAGTAACAAACATCCATCCATCCATCTAGACATCCAAACTTTCGCATTTATAATATTAGTGATATCAGTTTTCTAGTACCCATAACACAAGTTCCCCTTGCTGTGGGGCTAGATAATGCTGTTTGGATTTTTATTATTTATTAAATGACAAAAATACCCAAATGCGGATAAGGATAACATAAACCAAGCAAGATACGACGTATTTCATCCATATCGATGCCACTATGACGCCTCATGCCGGGTACAGACCAAGCGAGCGAGATCCCTTCCTTATCCTCCTTCTAGGGTCTAGGGCAGGCAAAATCACATTGGTATCTTACCCATATGTAATTAAATCTGCGGTTTTGACATTGTATTGAATTTTAACTATAGGATTATGTAATTTTACTTATAATTGACATGCATGATATACTTGACATTAAAATATGTACCTTTAATTATATTAACTTACAGTATTTGCCATTTTAAATAAATTCTTTTGCAGTGCCCTACAGGGTGCATGTACTATTGACCTAGGCTAACATTAATATCTAAGCTGTATACATGTACATGTGAGCAAAAAAAACAATAAACAAATTCCGTTCTAAAATACAGCCCTTAGTAATTAAAACGTCTATACTATATGCAATCAATCAAATTCCCCCAACAATTCTATATTTTTTTAAACGTTCCATTCGATTCCCGAGACGCAAGCGACCCCGAAATTGCCGGCCGCATTCACCCAGACAAAAGCCCTAAAATACACCCCGCGAGCAAAAAGAAAAGCATTTCCATCCCCACCCGTTCTTCATTTAAATTTCCCACCCCCGCCCAGTCAGGGCGGATAGGGGCGGCTTCCGCAAAACAGAGACGTAACTTAAAACCTAGTAGAAAAGAATGAGACGGTCGTATGTCCACCTGTTGCGTTGAAGTTTCATATTTTCGCGGCATTTCTTTTTTCATTTCTTACCGCTTTCTAAAGGATTTGAATGGTGAGAATGGTGCATGCGTGTAACGGACGGTATTGACGTAGGGGGGCGACGTTCGATTTTTAAAATAAAATTCTCAACTTTTCTTGCTACCCCCTTTGAAATCGAATTTTCGTAGCGCGCTACCCCCCGTGTGCGAAGCTGACTTTTTACTTTTTAATTCGACTCTGTATACGGTAGGGTGAAGTGGAGGGTGTCACTTCGAAAATCAGATTGGACATAGAGGTGGTTTATTTCTTTTGTTTCTTTGGTATTCTATTAGTTTACTTTATACCCCGTCCACCCGAATGATTGTCATAAAAAATCGAATCTGTAAAGCATTAAGACATGACTATTTGATTGGCAATCGAAACTACTTTTTTGCTTTGGTTTTGAAAGTACAATATACATAATCAAGACTAAAGTGTCTTTTTTTCAGGCTGCTTATAAAAACAACTCTGAAATTATGAAACTGCTGATGATGGTGAAAATAATGATTCAAAATACTTTACAGACTTAACCCTTCATCTGTCGGGCCCTCTCCTGGACACTATAGATATGTAGGTAGGTACGTCTTTTCTTTAAACGAAATAAATACATAAGTAACTAAAGCTGGACACTCCACACATCATCTAGCCTCAAAATAAGATGAGCTCTTGTTATTGGTAGGTAGTTGGTAATATAATGGCAGAATACTGGCTTAAAGTAAGAGTTAAGATTCAAATGGATACAAACCGAATCCATGATTAGAATGTCCGGCTGGTACAAAGTAAACCCAGGATGAAGTAGAAGACAGAAATAAAAACTGTTTGTATTATCGTTTCCGGCGCGTCTAACACGTGGTGATATTACGAGGAAATAATCCAATAAAAATAGTATCTCGTATTATATTACGATGTGCCAGCGGTTAAGATTTGTAAATAAATATGGTAGTGGTAACCTATGGGCAGCAGGTACAAACCTATTTATGTCTTTGTTCGATGGATTGATTTTTTACCAAAATCAATAAGTAGAACTTTTTAAAAGTAATCACTTTTTTTTCTTAATGGGTTATTTTGTACGATTGATTATCTCAGAATGTGAAAAGAATATTTACTTTAATTTTCTATGATTGCTGTTCAACGTGTCATGGCGGATTGCTGGTTTTATATTATTATTTAATCAAAATAATAATAAATCGATGAAAATTAAAATTATGATACGTATTTTGTAATGTGAGGCTCGGGTATAATTAGGTGAATACATATTTTTTCATTATGTTTCTTAAATGTAGGAAGAATATTTACTTAAATAATAAGGATAGTATAGTTTTTTTTAATTTAAAATGGGTAAGTAACTATAATGACAGCTTTATTCTTTAAAAAAAGAAGCTCTGTTTATCTCGGGGCTAACCAACAACATATTTTTTTTATTATTATTTATTTATTTTATTCTACGAGAATAAAAGTGGACTATTTTGACTTTACTTTCCCTTATGAAAAAGAAATGACATAAAATATTTCGTATTATATTACGATAAATCAGCAGTACGATTGTAAATTAATACGGTGTTGTTTTTCTGTTAGTCAGCGTACTGCATTGTTTCATTCATGTCATTCTGTTTAAAGTAGGTAGGCTACAATTGATTTTATATTTCTAGGAATCGAGACATACGTCAGCCGTACTATCTAACTAACTAGAAATACAACGACGCAATTATAAATAGACCTATGATCGTCAACACCTTTTTTATACCTATTTTTACTATAACTTGTTCAGTACAAGTTAGAGATGGACGGTTTTTACCCTATTTCCCCAAAAAATCTGTAAAATAATATTTTGACACTCGATTTGTTATATTCAATGCAATTGGCTCATCTTATCTTTACAGAAAATGTTTTTGATATCATCAAGTGAATTTTACACGTATGTAACATAAAAAAATTGCAATTGCTGATTGTAAATGCTATCATGATGACCTAATTCGGAGAAATATAAACAAGATATTTGTTACTCACTCATCTATCTTCCATTATTATTATCTTTTTAGTTTGAGGAATACTTACTATGTTCCTCTCCTCAGCAGCCTTTATTGGCCACTGCTGGGCGCAGGCCTCTCCCTGAAAAAAGCCTTATTCGACTTTTATCTCATGGGGGGTAATGCCCATAATCCCCACGCTGGGAATGCTTTATTTTCTAGCTTATTTGTGTACAACCTTTTTCCGATTATCATGGCAAACAGACTGTTTTCGATACTCCGCGAAACAGGCCTAGCCTACTGCGGGGGTCATTGTTAGATAGATGCAGCAGTTTCAGGAATCTAGGAGTTGGGCTTTGTCACTACCACACAGTTTTTAAGCTTCGATGGTGTCATCGTTTCAATAAACATCAATGATCCTTATGTAAAATGTTCTGAATAAATGTTTTTTTTTTTAAGTTTTTTTAAGATGAGTGATGATGAGAGATTTGTCACGTCTGATGTGGGGGAGAGCATTCCATAGACGGATCGCTTGTACAGTGAAAGATTTGTCGTAGAAAGTGGTTGTGTGGGCAGGGACTTTTAAGATGAGAGTTTCAGAGGAACACAAAGAGAGATCGAGAGAGTTAGAAAAGGAATTCAAAGCGCTCCTTGAGATAGGAAGGACTCGGAGGATAGAACAAGATACTGTACAAGAGAGATAGAATGTGAGTATTCCTGCGAAGTCGGATGGGCAACCACTTGAGTTCAGCACAATATTCGGAAACGTGGTCATATATTTGCGATAGCCAAATATGACACCAGTAAACTAGTCACTTTTGAAGTCTAAAACATGTAATCCTATGTTCATAAGGGTGTTTTTATCATTGAGTTATAATAAGTGATACAGTCTTAGGTACACCCCCTGCCTTTCTTAAATGCACAATTCTTTCCATCCCAAGGTTGCCTGGAAGAGATCGCTTCTAAGCGATAAGGCCGCCCATTGTACTTATCTTCTGTGATGTCTCTTTGTTATGTTATTTTCTTGCGTACAATAAAGAATTTTTGTATTGTATTGTATTGTAATAGTACTTCAATGGTTTTTAGAAGCTTTTTGGAAATAAACTTATTGTTATTTGTTTCAACCCAAAATGGATCTACAAGATCAGACATCTCCAGATAACCTGATCTGATTGTAGACACGAACATTAGCATCCATCATAATGATTACAGTGATAACAGATAACGGATAACGATACTAGATTCCTGTTACATCATTCGCACTGATAAGTATATTGGCAGGTGATAAGGATTTTTGACAACATCTATGGTTCAATTTCGTTCAAAAACGAACGTAAATTTACAGATAAAATACGGTAGGTAGGGAAAAAACCTGTAGAAGTCGAGTAATCGAATAGTATTTTTGAAAATTAACTGGTTTCTTTAATAACAAAATATATAAAATTCGTAAAAACTGTTTTAATTGATGCTCAAAATTCAGCGACAACACCATAATAATTATTTACGAATTAATTATAAATGCATTACGCGCGCTTAAATCTGAGTTGCGTTCGAGTATTCGTCTGTTAATCACACAAACATACTGCTCCTTCTTTTTATACAGGATGTCCCAAAACTCAACGTCAAGCCGAAAGCGGAGGACAGGTGGGTTCATGACAAACCAGAATAACCACAAAATCATGGGTCTAATGGTTTCTGAGTTATAGGCTTTTAACTGAAAACCATAAATTCTCTTCCTGGCGCCAAATGTCAATATTTTGTGATGTTTATATTTTGCGTTACAAACTCAAATAACTCAATTTATTTTAGTGCGAAATAAAAACATAATGCCTATATTTTATATAAAAATATTAGTTTAGTTCTGTTTTTACAACTATCATTTTCAAAAGGTTAATTTTCTCTCTTCACTCTTCATGCTGAAAAAAAGGTCCGACACGATAGGCTGGCATGTTCTCTTAAAAATTGGCGCTGTTATCATTGATTTCAAAATGATTTAATACGAGTAGATCACATCACTTTTCACCTTTAAAGTTTATCATTATTTTGTTTTTCTGAAACATGACTTAAAATCAAAATAGTCCACCTTTCTAACATTACTTGTTACCAATTATATATTGATTTCAGCAAGTGCAAATGAGGCAGATAATAATATATTTTTGAAATAAATAGATAATGACGCTATTTGATGTGTGTTAGAGTGAGACAGGTAGAGATGCTGCATGTTCGAACAAATTATGTTCGATTGGATTTTGCACCTCTTTAATTCGGCCACACCTGCGCGATCAAAACGACTGCGAAGCGGAAGCGTCAGCCGCGCGGCGGACGCTGCAATGACGATACAATGACACCTTGCACACCTACGGGACTGAGACGCGGGAACTTTTTAAGGGATTAGTTTCGCGTTGTTGACGCTCCCGCTTCGCGTTCGCATCCCGCGTGTGTGACGCGTAGGTTTGGCCGAAGCTTATAAGTGACTGCATTTCTGCTTAACCCTATACAACATAAATAATAGATTCAGTCGTGTTACTTTTCTCGTATAATATCTCTCGTGGAGAGACGAAATTTGTTGAAGTCTTGCTTTGATAGATTTTTTCATTTTGTAGTTGGTGTAGTTTTTATCTTCTACAACACGAACTACATTTTGATAGTAGGTTTCGGAGAAGGTTTTTAGCGGAATTGATACTAAATATTTTCATCCTATATTTTACCTTGAAAACATGGTAAAGACCTTTCTTAAATGGTACTTACCATAGACACGGGTAGACCAGGATGCGCCCCACCATTGGCGTACGGGTAAGGTGCCATGAGATACCCCATGTTGAACCCAGCTGCTGGATGAGGCTCGAATTTACCTGCAACAAGCACTTGATATTAGGGAAGGCTTATGTCCACAAGTGGACTAATATAGACTGATGATGATGAAGCATTAGATATTAATATTATCTGGAAGGATGATGTTCATGCAAATTATGTTATCATGCAAAAGGGTTATTTGTTTTGTTCTGGGTCTGATAGACCCTGGTAGGCATTTGAGGGTTAAGGGTTTCAGTTAGGATTATTGGGCGTGTTAGAGCCCTATATTCAAGCAATTGTCAAGAGACAATATTTGTAAACAACTCAAAACACAAACATCCATCCATCTTTTTATCCCGTAAATCAGTTCCCATGAGAGATAGAAATAACCTTAAACAACGCGTGCGAAGCCGCAGGAAGAAACTAGTTAACAATTATCCTGTAAACCTTATTTTTGAGCCCTTTTCTGCAATGATTATAATTATATTAAAAGCAGTTTTTAGGTCATGCAAAACAAAGAATTGAATAAGCTACAACAATGCATTCCTTTGTACACTCAACAGAAGAACTAAGAAACACACTCGGAGTAATACATACCAGTGGGTACAGTCGACGGAATAAACACTAGTATGGTACAGTCAGGGAAATAAACAGTAAAGTATGGTACTGGTGCCAGACTAGGAAATTACACGGCGACGAAAAGTAATTTACGCGTGTAATTGCGCGCGCATACCGTACAGTCGGGTAGAAAATGCGTTCTTGAACTTTTAGTAAGCTTTGTTGGAATATTTCCTTATGAATAATGTATTTACATAATGTATTTTACTTGGAGAAGAAGATGCATTTAAGCGTTACTTTTATAGAGATGGCGTTTTAGACAACTTTCACTAAAGTTATACTTACAAGCATCGTGGAGAGTTAGGAGTCGTGAAACTGGATTTGTTAAACATAATTATCTACTAAATATGCGATAGATGCTGATTTATAATCATCCCCCGGGTTGTGACATAACGTTATGGAGGGTAGGTAATTTATTTATTAGAAACGGAATTTATAAGAATAAGAAATTTTTATTGGTTCACTGTACACAAGAAAATAGTGATATAAGAGAATTAATCATAAAACAATGTGAGACCAAAAGGCTACCACTCAGCGTGTGCTGCAGGGGCTCGGGGAGCACTGCAGCGCTGGTCTGCCGTAGCACCTTAGCGTAGAGCGCGTCACTGGCTATGGACACACTCTTTACAATATATAGGTTGGATATTCCTTACTTATTAAATTACATTTAATAAAAGTTAGCAAAACATGTGCGAATTAATAACACAGGTGAAGTAAACAGGTGATTTTTACATGATAGGTACATTGGTAAATTGAAATAAAATAGTAAAAGAAACAAACAGAGGAAACAAGAAATAGGCGCATAAAACAAATAAAAACAGAAACCATGATCGACCACTTTAGTGTGAATCACATTGAAGTTTTAAAATATATTTTTTTAGATTGTTTTTCAAACTGTAAAATGACTAATATGTAATGTATGACTAATATGTAATGTATGTAATTAATGACTTATATGTAATGTATGTTTTTCTAATATGTAACATAAGCCCTACAGGTAGACTACCGGCCAGATGGTGGACGACATCGTCGGGGTGGCCGGAAGACTATGGATGAGGCTCGCACAGGACCGAGTTACCCGCGTGTTAAAGAGGAGGCCTACACTCAGCAGAGGGTGTCAACGGGCTGATGATGATGATAATTTTATTCGGCAAACCATCCTGTAGAAACCAGTTTAATAAAGTTTAACACAAAGGAGCTAGTAACTGGAGTAAAAGACGGCGTTCGATGATAGAGTACTTTTTTTTCACGACTGTACTTGGGAAACTTCAATTTTATTCATTTGGTTGTTTTCTTTTTCTAGTCCATTGAACTTCTACGCTACTACGATATCATTACGTTGTATACACGGCTTTTGTTTACTTTAAACGATAAGGGATGATTTATATTAAACCGGGCCGTGCCCGGGGGCGAGCCGTGTACGTGGCCCGGACGGGGCACGGATTTGAAACGTTACATACATTTTGTATGAAGCAGTTTATATTAAACAGTGCATGACCCGTGTCCCGTCCGGCCCCGTCTATTAACTTCTCCGTACTAACTACTCTGGCCCGCCCCGACCTCTTCCCGGCCCGGCCCGGACATGGCCGGGTCTAATATAAATCATTGCTAAAACGACAAGACTTTTCAGTGCGCCAATGACACCTTTTTGAAAATGGCATATCTGAAAAATCTAAATCAAAAACTCTTTATTTCTATTATTACAACAAATTGACACTAAGAAAAGATTAAGTTCTTAAAATTAAACACTGACACGGAAATAAAGTGGTAGGTAGACTAAAGTAAAGATGCGACGAAGAAACCTTTAGCCTGTTAGTTGTTATTTTTCGAGTTGGAGTAAAACCATCATAAGGTTTTGTATCCTTCAGATAGTCAGATATTTTTAAGCCTTTTTAATATAAAGTTTTTGCCAATTTGTTTGAATTTATTAACTGACAAGTTTTGCTTGTGAGTTGCAAAACTGGAGTTTTGTTATAGAAGCGTATACATTGCCCTTTAAAAGTTACATTAATCTTGTGTAGCCTGGTTGTGGGCACAGCGAGTTTTTACGTTTATTTCTATTATTTAAATTATGTACATACTTAATTAGGTATATTGACATGCTACTGTCAGTATGTTTATTTCTTTGAATTTTTCACGCAAGTATTCTCTGGACCCATATTATAGATTGCACGAACAGCCCCCTTCTGCAGCACAAATACGGTGTTAATATCTGCAGCGTTCCCCCACAGCAGTATACCATAAGACATAATACTGTGGAAGTAGCTGAAATAAACGAGTCTAGATGTATCCACGTCTGTGAGATGACGGATTTTATGACATCATACGCTGCAGAACTAAGTCTCTTCTGAGTAAAGCCATTCTTAATTGTCAGAATAATTAAGAATGCGAAAGTAAGTAACCTTGTGTTATGTGTACTAGATAACTGATATGTACTCATTATGTACATTATTTTAAACACAGATTTTTTTTACTATACATTAAAAAACGCCCATAACACCCGGAACAAATAACTGCAGATCGTACAAACATTTGTCCTACGGTGTGAATCGAACCCACAGCCTCATTAAATTTAAGACAGATTCACCTATAAATTGCCAGCAGGAGTTTGGGACATAGACACTTTAACAGCATCTACGTTCACGCCGCGCAGCTATACACGCTGTACGTCGCCAACACAAGAGTATAGACAATAAGACATAATGCCAACTGTACTTTAAACAATAGATTTGTGGTTAAAATTACGAGTGGTCCCACTCGCCCAACGAAATAAACAAGAAAAAACTAATCAGGTAACTGGGTCCCAGTTTTGTAGTGGGCCCAGTCGCCTGTGTCCTCAGTATTTCGTGCAAATAGCCAGTTAACACCACGACGACACAGTTAAGTCAGGTTGTGAGTTTTATTCCAGTCACGTGCAAGATTAAAAAAAAATTGACTGAAAAATGTATGCAAGTATACCTACTTGGTACTTAAAATTACAGATTCAAGTAAGAACTTTCATCTAGCATGCAAAAAAGTACATTAAAAAAAAACATATATGCAAAACTAGTTTCATCATAAACAACCAAAGTTACGATCCTTTATTTTATGCAAAAAATGTGTCGAGTTATGACATTTTTGTACCTTTTTGAATACGATTGCATTAACAGGTATGCTAATATTAAACCTAGTGTATTATTATTGCTTACGTTATCTGCATACTTTAGGTATCTATAATATTCGTTGAATAATTCCCACTGACTTCTTTACGAATTGCTGGTCGAAGAATTAGTCGACGATCTCTGTGGCGCGGTGGGCGAAGGTCCGCCTGCGACGCAGAAGGTTGCGATTTCGGTTCCCACCTTGAAACAAATATTTTTACGATATGCAGGTATTTGTTCCGGGTGTTCTGGTCGTTATCTATGTATAATAAACATATCTATCTATGTTATGTATTGTATTAGTTGTCTAGTACCCATAACACAAGCTCTGCTTAGCTTGGGGCTAGATAATGGCTGAATTG
This sequence comes from Eupithecia exiguata, assembly GCA_947086465.1. Taxonomy (NCBI): domain Eukaryota; kingdom Metazoa; phylum Arthropoda; class Insecta; order Lepidoptera; family Geometridae; genus Eupithecia; species Eupithecia exiguata. Next base: position 5,538,240 of record OX352251.1, read on the forward strand.
TCCAGTATTATTTATTCGTATTTCTTCCAGTTATTTATTATAATGAGGTACTTTGTGATTCTGTGATTTGACATTAACTTCGTGAAATTTTAATTTTGTAATTTATTTTTTCTTATTTGTAATTTGACATCATTTATTGTTATTGTAATCTTTACTATTGCATGTGTATTTACTTGTAATTTGTAATTTTATTAATTTATACTTAATTCTCATTTTATTGCTACTTTTTTTATCTAATCTTTGTATAATATTACTTAAAATTAGTTAGTGTAAGTGGTTCTGTAGGACCGTTCTAACTAAATAAATAAATTGAATTAAATTGAATTGAATTTTTAATTAATTGAATTGTCTGAAGATACATCAAATTATCGGTTCATCATCAACATCCAATTTATTTAGACTACGAAGGCCAAGTTCTAGGAACGCATCAATTTATCAGTCTACCTTATCTGATAATGACGTGGTAATTTGCTTATGTCAATCAAAATGTACAAAACTTATCAGTTTCAAGGTAACTTGAAACTGAACCTCTGGTCGAAGCGACGCGTGACCCGAGAGCTGGTGAGTATCTGGCGCAGCGCATCAGCATTGCCATACAGCGGGGCAATGCAGCTAGCGTCTTGGGGACGCTTCCGGTGTGATAAGTACTAGTTAACTGATATACATGATAAAATACAATACACGGATAGATCTTTTTAATAAATACAGACAACGACCAGAACACCCGGAAAAAAATATCTGCAGATCGTACAAACATTTGTCCCGACGCAAGAATCGAGCTCGCAACCTCCTGCGTCGCAGGCGGACCTTCGCCTGCCACACCACAGAAGTCGTCAAATTCATTCACATCGGTTTGCGTAAAAGACCAATAAATTGCTACACCTAATAGCTATACAACGTAAAGCACCATCAATACGTCTGATGATTGCAGTAAAGGTGTCAAAAATACACGGAATGAAACTGCTGCCCTTCTTCAGGTACCTAGGGGGTCGATTCTTGCCGAGGCTCGCACTTAAGTGGTGGCCCTTGTGCGTGTTGCCCCAACCTAACTTTACCGGTGTGGCGCCTTCCGTGCCCGCCAAAAGTCCGGTAACGCTGTCATGGCCATCTGTGGTCAACAGCATATTAGTCGATACGAAAAAGAAAAAAAGAAAACCGGCCGATTGTTGTATGGGAGCCCCCTTAAATATTTATTTTATTCTTTTTTTAGTATTTGTTGTTATAGCGGCAACAGATATACATCATCTGTGAAAATTTCAACTGTCTAACTATCACGGTTCATGAGATACAGCCTGGTGACAGACGGATAGACGGACAGCGAAGTCTTAGTAATAGGGTCCCGTTTTTACCCTTTGGGTACGGAACCCAAAAAATCATGGTCATTACTAAAATTGAACTTTGTTACTCGAAAATAACCGAACCCAATAACCCATCCAAAGGCATCTTAAATTCATTGATCATTGACCAAAAAACTAAATTGATCACCGAATCGTAAATACAAAAAAGTGTCGCCAAAAAACGAAGCATGCAATAATAATCAAATGAAATATGATATGACGCTTCGCTACAATGTATTGCAACTTAGAAGCAAATAAAATTTTGTTCAATGTCACAGCTTATCAAAGTCAGCTGGTGTAGTTAATAAACGGCCTTATAGGTTCAATACATAATTCGTATGGTATTCGTCTGTAGATACCTGCTTTCGATCATTGTTGGATTGTTTTTAGGTTTCCTTACCCGAAGGGTATAAATGGTACCCTACGCTTATGCTGTCTGTCCGTCCGTCTGTCAGCGGGCTGTATCTCACGAACCGTAAAAGGTAGACAGTAGATTTTCACAGTGTGTGTATTCTGTTGTCACTATAACAATAAATAGGTAATAAAAATTACAATATAATTAATAATAAAATTAACGGGGCCAACGTCCATCATACAGTACCAAAGTTGAACGACGTTGGGCACCACGGTCTGTACTTGGATGGGATTATGCGAGCCTGCGACGCAGGAGGTTGCGGGGTCGATTCCCACTTGGAGACAAATGCTAGTACGATCTGCAGACATTTAAACCAGGTGTTCTGGTTGTTTTCTATGTATAGTAAAAAATACCGATCTTTGTATTGTATTGTGTATATCAGTTACGTAGTACCCATAACACAAGCTCTGCACAGCTAGGGGCAAGATAATGCTGCGTGTAATGTTCAGCATTTCTTTTTTAAAGAACCGTACCTACTACCTATTATAGGCTTTGGCATTCCAAAAATCTGCAGTTTGTCATTTTAATAATTTTGATTTGTTGAGCTAAATTTGCCTATAGATGTTAAATTATTGTATGCACTCATAGAATGAATAAAAAATATTCATATCGACAAATAATTACACAAAAACAATAACTGATACCTTTAAACTTAAAAGTAACCCAGCCATTCTCATCCCACCTACCCATCTTACCTGATCATGAGTCAAGTTTCGGACTACCTGTGCGGGCCGGGACTCGAACCCGCTCGTTTGCGGTCGCGACAAATTACTAGGCGTTTCTGTGGATTTTCTCAGATGAATAAGATAATTATATGATCAATGCATGCCGGTAAATTAAAATGTTGGCGAGCTGTTGCTTTCAACACTAATTTGTAACTAAAGATCCGGTTGTTTGCTCAAGGGAAAAAACTTAATATTGGTTCTAGCTAGACTTTTTTTTTCATAAATAGGTGACCGCATTGACCCCTGTGTCAATTCTAGATGACTGGCACAGTCAGTCTTTTTAAAAATTGTTTTGTGAAATTGTTTTCATTCTCGATGTTAAACTGTTACTTTTTTTTCTCAAACTATATTTTCATGTACCTACTTATGTTTTGTACTGCAGTAGCAAATAAATGAATGTCTATGTCTATGACTGGTAAGTAGCAGCAAATAAATGAATGTCTATGTCTATGACTGGTAAGTATCATTATTAACAAAAAAATACAAAAATTAAAAACAAATTAGTAATACCTGACGATTTAAAGGATACATCTGACATTAATTTCAATAAATCATTAAAGGAAATTCTAATTAAGAAATGTTATTCTACGTTTTATGTTTTTTTTGTCTTTTACCTTTGCTACACCTTGATCGGGTACATATGTTATTATAAAATACCAATTAAGAGTGTTAGAATAGTTAAAAATTCATGTACATAATTATTATTGCAATAAATGAAATATGAAATAGAACTATAAATTACAATTGAAACAGTTGAGCTAACTGTAGAGATCAGACTGTTGCAAACAATCTAGCTAGAGCTAATTTTATTAATTTACTGGTAAATATTTTGCCTTCGGAACGTGCATGCAACCGGAAAATACATATATATTAAAAACATGTCATTAACATAACCCAAACAGCGACAATTTAATGTAAAAAAAAATGTTTTATCTTCGACTTAGCATTCGGTTCTTGAGTGCGACATATCAGATATATACCTCTTGAGTTTTTTGCTCGGCCCAAAAATATCGGTCGTATATTTTGGCTTTGAGAATGACTAAAGGCAGGCACTATGAAGTTTTGTTAACACTTTGGGTGCCCACGACACACATGTCCAAGAGGTCCAGGACGTAACGTTACGGCGAGGCTGCACAGTGTATGCTATAAATAGTAAAACAGAATATTTTTATTCAGGCATGTATGACCATGAACTCAACATAAAAATACACTTTTTCCCATAATTACATTAGCATTCAAGAAGCTTCTATCACGACCATTTCCAATTCCAAGGCCTTCATCTATCCTTTTCTTTTAACATAATTTCCGTCCCGCTCACTCGTACGTAATTCGCGACATAAACTCCGGGTGTGTGTGATGAAAGCATAGCTGGGTCAGTTGATGTGAAAAGATCTGATAATACAGTGATTTTTGTAAGACTCTAGGACGCCCTCAGATGAGATGAAGATCTGTGAAAGACTGAAGCAATCCGGATGCGTGCGGTTAACTGAAGACAGAGCCGAATGGTGGTCATGGCAGGCAGACGTCCAGCAGAAGACTAGCATGGACTGATGATGAGGATAGTTATGAAGCGCTTTGTTGTCATAATTCTCTGGTAGATAAGAGTCACGAAGAAGATAGTGTAAACTGAACAACTTCTTAGGTGCTCGAGGCGATCAAAGGGTCTCGACCATGGGGATTTTGGGAACAAAAATCAATCAAACTAGATCCAACAGAACTCTCGACATCCTGGGATTCGAGTTTTGTTGAATATCATAGTCGTAAGTTGTATTATAATGTAGACATTTATCGTCCATTTCTCCGTCAATTAAGTAGCCCAACTGTTCCCATTTCACTGCCGCTACCTGTTACCTCCACTGTCATTATATCAGAGTTCTAATTGGAATTTGATATGCGTACACAATTAGTATCGTATTAACGAGCTTTTTACACTTGCCTGTGAGGCTTTGACTGAAGAGAACGCGGTTTTTTCCATGTTTCCGTGATCATCATCGTCAACCACTGCTGGATAGATAGAGCTTCCATTTGAGGTTTACGTCGTCGCGAGCATGTTTGGTAGAAGTTGCTTGGAGCTTGGTGAAAGGTGTTAATTTATACTCATATTGGATTCTGTGTGATGTTTGATATTCAAAGTAAATATTTCCGTAAATAAAGTACATGTAAACTTGGAAAAATGAAATTCTTCCGTAAATTTTTCAGGATTCCTATTATTTTGGGCATCCTCTTAAATTAAAGCATCCCGAAGAAAGACGGACTTATAAGTAGGTACTTAACAGATTTTATAGGTTTAAAAGTACAAAAATCATATGATTACTGTCTTTTCCTAATATATCAGACATTGAAGACATTTAATAGTATCTATTCCTAATCTATCAGACATCGAATAGTTTAAAATAAAAGGGAGAAAAGAGGTGCTATGTAATCAAAACCAATAAAATTTCAAATACAAGTCTCTCGATAAGAATCGAGAGATGTACTTGTATTTGGAATTTGAGGATTAGCATCCCATTGGCACACGTCCGGTACCGAACCCACGACCTTCCAGCTACTACACCAACAAGTTTCCCATCAAATCCCAGTCACAAAAGCCAGTTTAAAATACACACACAAAAATAATAGCGATGATAATCGCAATGTTTTACGCCCAATTAAACTGATTTAGAGATAAGCCCTAATTTATAGGGCTAATGGCTTAATTTAACGGAATCATGTAAATTTTACGTTTTGGGGGAATATATTTATATTTTCATGGTCACAGTAGTGGCTCTTGATGTGACGAATTAACGGAATGCATAAACTTTTTTTTTTAAAGCATAAGATCATGATTTTTTATTATAATATTTTTCCCGTGGTCTGTGATCAAAGCTGAACTCCCCTGAAAGCCTTTGTTTTTGTTACACCCTGTATAATCTTTCTGAATTTGTTTCTGCCTTGTATTTTGTTTTTCTGTGGTATAATAAAGAGTCTATCTTTCTTCTTGTTTTTGGCAATTAATAACATACGAATCACGATAGTGTAGGTACTCATTGCCATAGTATAGTTATAGTCTGTGTTTGTAGTTAGGCATTGTAAATGCTGGTATCAATGAAATAAAAAATTATAAATGATATTGTTAGAACAATGTTTTTTTGAAAGGTCGAGGTTGATTAAAAATTCCCCTCTATTTATTAAAAAAAATATAACGATTTATTGATTTCCGAATATCGATAAAAACGCGCACGCACCGCACTAAAGTAGAGTAGAGCCACTGATATCTTCAGTCAATGTCAAACCACCGCGATGACATCTGTCATTTACATACAAATCGGTACCTCCAGCACATTGGCTACTCTATAAGGCATTACAAGTCCACAGTGGGCACTGGTAGGTGTCATTTATCCCAAAGAGATGTAAAATAGTCAGTTAATACTGGAATTCATTAAATAAATTAGCATTTAAGTATCGTAATTAAAAGTTTATGGTCTGTGATAGCGTTGTAAAAATATAATTTCCGGTGGTATGGATAATATACAAGCTAGATAGGTTGGTAGGTTTTTTTACCAACGAACGTATTTTTGATGTTTTGAAAAATAAACTCGATTTCGAGATGATGTTTGTCCCAAGACTGAAGGTTAATTCATATGTTAGTGAGTGAACTTAAACGAATTCACCGCGTTTGGGTTCGTTGGATGTGTCTTCTCAAGCACTCTGGCCATATATGATTTAAAAGCTTTTTGTATAAATAGTTTTTGTTAAAAATGCAATAGTATAATTTAATTTATTAAAAATGATAATAGTATAACGACATCTGAACTGAATGGACGAGCTGGTTTTTTTAGTTATTTATGTACATTTACAAAAATAAAAGAGTGTAAATCACGTACCAGTTATCTGGTTGTGGTACCCAAAACATAAGCTAAAAGCATGTGCTTACACAGAGGCTAGTTAGATGGCGCTGCGTGAATATATCCAGCATTAAGGAACTACTTTGTTGGAACCTGTTTCGTCGTTGGTTCCGATTAGGGATGTAACCAGTTTTCCGAAATGCCTGAGAAAAAACAAGCAAAACACTAATAACAACAAATAACGATGCATCCGTAGTGATGTGAGACGATCGATGAATTAGGATAACATAATCGATAATATATCTGTATAAAATATATCGATAATTATGGCGGGTGCAGAGTCGATGGATAGAGGCGGCTCAGAACTGCTCTTTGTGGTGTCGTATGGGGGAGGCCTATGTGGACGTGTATGGGCTGATATGAAGATGATGATGAGTCGATAATATTTTTTTCTGTATGTTATTACGGCGGGCAAATAAGCTAGCTTTGGTGACCGGGGGGAGGTTTTTGCCAATTGGTACAACCGTCAACCAAGGTCAACGGTTGACGTTGTAGGGCAAACGAGCGGACGAGTCACTTGCTGATGACTACCAGCTCTTTTGCCGTTCTACCTTAGAATAATTTTCTCTTAATCTTTTTTCAAGCTAAAGTTGGGATAAGATTGGATAAGAGTGGAGCTTATCCAGAAGTCTTTACCTAATAGACTGTCCTTCAGCCTTCGAGAGGAAAGCAAGCTAAGATGCTCTTCCACATTTCTAAGATTAAAAGAAATCGTCTACACACATTTAAATTAAGACCACCCATTTCAAGATCATCGATAGTCCACTCTCACGCTCGTCACTAAGATCCCATCACTAAAGATAGAATTACTTATAAGAAAAGTAACGATAGTGACAGCTGATTATACGCTAACGATAAAACATACATATTTCTCGGCCTCGGCGCGGCCGCGGGCGTGTTAAGGCCGTGATAATTCCCGCCTATTGTAGATTATAATGGGTTAAAAAAAGCTGGTTTTGGCCTCAACTTTGGGGAACAACTTCCATAAAACTTCAATTGTAAATTTTACTAGTTTTAATTTGATTCTTTTATTAGATTTGATTTCTTTGTTAATAAATACTTCTATACTATAATATTATAAATTCGAAAGTGTCTGTCTGTCTATTAGATTTCCATGCCTAAACAGCTGAACGTATCTTAATTAAATTTAGCAGGATGGTAGATGGTATCCCGGGACGGGCACAGGCTACATTTTATCCCGGTAAAGCGCCCGGTGAAGCAAACAATCGTAGTTTGACGAATTCATTACAGATGTTAACGGGTTAACTACGAACCTTATTAAGGTTGGAAGAACACCACGAACAACAGTTCCTCGTTAAAGGGATGAAACGTTGCTTTACATCCATCCGTTATTAACAAGGGAACTATTACGATATATCGAAATGGTTGTCGAATGGACAGAACCATTTCGACAGGCATTATATTTTATCATACACCTGTGTGATAAATAATGTCTATTCTACTTAATGTCGTGAACTTGATTATCGCTTGTTGATGTCGAAAGTTTATCGCGAAAACATGCGTAATACGGACGGACAGTCACATGCATCGTAAAGTTTACATTCATTTTTAACTATTCACAATAAAATAATATACTTAAACTTTTTTAGAAATTCACATGCAAAACCTTATAATGAGCATTCCGTATAAATACCATGCTGTTGTTTAATTAAAGGTTATATTGGATTCAGTCTGTTTTGGTCAAATTAAACTCTCTTTTAATTAAAATTAAAGAAATAAATAAAAAATTGCAAATAAACTAAAAAAACTCGCGCTTTGAAGCTAATTTCTATGGCTTTAGCAATCGACATAAATATTATATTACATTATCCTCATATTATATATTTTGAGGTTATAACAGATCTACTGATTGAATAAAGTACCAGTAGGTAATGTTACTGTGAATAGTGTCGGATGATATCCGACTACTCACCAAAAACAGGACTTAGATCCGACTTAACCGATAATTTACCGGAAAATGGCTCGCCAGATTTTTCCTGAAACAATAGAGAAGAACACGTTAGTATTATGAATCGGATAGAACCAAATTTAGACACAGCAATTTAAAATAGAGCAAAAAAGATATTTATGAAACTGTGTTAAAATAAACAACACCGAAATGTTTAGGTAACGATTTTATGGAGAAAGAATACAAAAATGTCAAAGTGTGAAGTGGTGAAGTGAAGTTTAAAATTAATCTCAAATTTTTGATATAATAATATCTCTCATCTCTCATAAGTAACCTAGAAAAAAAAACGTAGTCTAGGGGTACAGGTGGAGAGAATGTCGAATAACGTTCACTATAAATTAATTGTGTATCCAATATCGAAACAGACGCCCCCAAAGTACATATTTTTATAAAGAATATTTGCACAGCATAGTAAAAATTCCGCAGAGCAAATTATAGGGAATTTAATCGAATGCTTTCGAACTACAAAAAGCCTTTGCAAACATTCTTTATCATATCCGAACTTTATTGGCTAGTTATTCGATAACTTGTAATAGTATATAATGTTGGCAGATAAGTTATACTGGATTGGAAATCATGACCTGGGTAAGGCTTAAAACTTTTGATAATTCGCACATTAATTACAGTTTTTTTTCGGTTTAAAGAATCTTTATTTTCTCTAAAAAACATACAGTTCACTTATAAGAGAAACAAAAACAAGTGTACTTATTACATAAGTATCTATTTAATTACATTAGCTCAAGTGTGTGCTACCTATCAACATAATGTCACTTATCTACTAAGCATAAAACAAAAAAAAAGTAAAGAAATGATAGAAAAATAGTATAACCTAGTCTAACACAAGTTGAGAATAAACCAGCTAGACAAAGCAAGGTACTAAGAACTGTGTTGTTAACTGCAGATATCTATAAAATTGAAAAATTACTAATGGGTAGGGTACCTATCAGAACACAGAACATTGACGACCTCTGTGGCGCGGCGGGCGAAGGCCTGCCTGCGACGCAGGAGGTTGCGGGTTCGATCGAAGCCGCGGGCAGCAGCTAGTTCCTTATAAAATATCAAACAAAATAAAAGCTAACTATCAACTTCCGATTCTCTAATCCCCGTAAAAACACACGATACAGGAAATCAGTTACCCTAATTTGGACAAATCAGTTACCCTTGATTTGAGGCAAACACGTCCGAGTGGGGTAAACTGATTCCAAATCATCCAATTATAGCCCTCCTAAGGAAAGAGGGTCGGTATTCCGGTGGTCAAGTGATATTATCTCGATGTCTGTTTGTTTAGTTTACTGAATCGCAGGAGAAGTCGATATTGTGCGATTCACCTCTTAGGGTCAGCTCACACCGAGAGAAATGCGACGCGACGCTGCGCGCATTTTATTTATATAATATAACCTTATTTACTACGTAAAATATACTAATTTTCTTGACATATTACAAAAACTTCGCGCCGCGCTTGCGCTAATTTGTATCTTATTGCAATCATTCCATATCGAATGCTTTGAGAATAACCCCTGCGTAGTTACGTAGTGTCGAGACTGCATACGGTCGATTGGGTACGTTATTGATACACTATTCGGATTAATCTAAACGGAAGATTCGGAATGGGAAATAGATTAATCTTGACAGATTACTGTAGGGGCTTAAGAAGTGGTTGATTTAGTTAAGAGTTGCACTGTGAGTTGCACCCTAGGGTCTTTTAACTACCCCTAGCACCATAGGGTCTTTGAAAACAATGTACATAGTGACAATATTATTTGAATTCTACTAATTTCTATTAATCTTTTTTTAAATTCTATTAATTTTCAACAGAGAAAATAAAATTTAGCAGAAATAATGTCGCCGGCAAGGAGGAGATCATCATTGTTTAGATTCACGGACCTAATTTATTTTGTGGTATTTAAGTTTGTGTTTTTTTATTATTAATAAACATTATCTTTTTCTAGAGTATTATTATTTTGATGGCGCTCATTAGGGGAGGCCTATGTCCAGCAGTGGACTGATATAGACTGATGATGATCTTTTTCTAGGTCGGGTCTATTTATATCTTTTATCAGTTTGATTCCCACGACTGGGAAAAGCCTTTTCCAAAATTCATAGTTTGCATTGATCACGCGAGATCTTTTACTAATAATTTGATTGTTTATAAAAAGAAAACATACTTTAAATTTCTTAGCATTTACACTGTTTTTTTTTTTACTTTTTCGGGACAAGTTCCTTATACCTCGATAAAAATATTATGGGACCACCTGATCATTCTCCATACAATAGCGAAAGAATTTTCCATATCTGTCCATAATTGACGGAGAAATCAACGAACATCCAAAAAAGTTACATACAGCCGAACATAGAACCTTCTCCTCTTTTGTTTTTTTCGTCGGTTAATAAACCTATAAACTTCCTCTCAATTATCTCGAAAATTGTATGAAATCCAAAATTCAACGTAACATTGCAAGACGTTGTACCTACTTACATAAGCTAGATGACATATATACATACATACAGTCACTAATTCTCTCTTTTGTCTTTCGTTTCGTCGTCGGTTAAAAAAGACAGTAGGTAAGTAGGTACCGAAGGCCTATAGAGCTCTAGCTTTAGGTCTAGTATTAGTATTATCATTATTTCTATTCGTTTGTATATAATTTTTTTAAAAAAGTGTGAAATAAAGTATTTTCTATCGATCTATCTAGTAAGGACCTATTAAATCAATATTTTGTTCCAAATCACTAGAAACAACAGTTGAAAACTGACACAAAACTGAACAATTACGTTATGTTACAGGTCGAAGCATTTAGTTATAACCTACTTCAGACAGAGACGTTACTTCTCTGCGTTTAACCAATCTGTAATTCTATACCTCGAGACTGCTAACCAGACGGGAGATAAACTTAAGGGTTCCTAAGTAGCGGCTGCCGTTATTAAACGCCCGTTATATTCATTATGTTCGGTAAGCACAGTCTAAAGTTACTTTGTTTTATGTTAAGTTCGGTTAAATCTTAAGTTTCTTGTTCCTTTCCGTTATGAAGACGGTCAACTATAAATAAAAATGATAGGGTTCTCTATTGGAGTCAAGAAACGGCTAACTAGCCAACTGCTAAACTGTTGGAATTTTTCGTTTTTCTAAGCAAGTACCTAAGGTTTTTTAAAAGATGTTTTTAAAGTTTCTATTTTAGCGTGTTCGTTAAATGGTGAACTATTCTGTTGTATGTTCATTTAATTATCTACTGACTTTAACATTGTTTTAATTAAACAATCCGATAATAATATAACCATTTAATTTATTCTCTGAAAATTGTGTCCAATAAGATGAATTCACCTGCAATAACTGTACACTGTAATCGACCGCTCGATGATTCGTGTTTTCAGGGTTGTCACTTACTGTCAAAATTATTTACAAGGTCAATGTCAGCTGGACTCGCCCTTTGATTTTTGGTATAAATATTGATGGTTGAATATGCTTGTCAGTAAGATAAAACACAGTAGGTGATGAAAGTAACTAAATCGGACAAAATTATTTCTTCCTAAGTGTAGAGTAACAGTAATTAGTAAAAACGTCGAAATCGTTGCCTAATGTTAAAAGCCGTAATTATTGACATGACATAAAAAGTACTCTGGCAGTATTGTTCCATTTTTACATACATTTTAAACCTCTTTAAAACCCTTTCCAGCTAGTAGTCCCAAAAAGCCTCCTATGTCCCTTATAAATTACTTTAAATATGAAAAAGCTTCAGCACAACCCTACTTCAACATTTCAACCGGTCAATGGGCTACGGACAGGTCTTGCCTGCGGCCACCAATTACAGTGGCTGACCCTACGGAACCTGCGTTATATCAATTACGTGTCAACCCTACCTGCGTGCGAGTTTTGTAGTTAGTATGGTTGACACTGACGTAAGGTGTTCCTAAAAGGAAATTACAGACGTCGGTCTGATAAATACAAGCACAAGAACCTCCTAAGAGTTTGATATTATACTTTAAATTCTATTGTTTTGAAAAAAAAATCGACTTCAAATTCATATTATTATGTTCACTTTTTTTAGTTTTTCTGGACAAATACTAACTGCGGGAATAAACCACGGGACCACCTCGGGATCGTTCCCATACAATAGCGAACGATTTTTCCAAATCGGTCCATAATTCACGGAGAAATCGACGAACATAGAAAAGATAAAAATATATACGGCGTACCATAGAACCTCCTCTTTTGTTATTTTTTGACCATCCAATAAACTTCATTCCAGTTTTCTCGAAAATTTTATAAAAACATTCAACGTAAGATTGCAGTTGTAATTACATAAGCTACAGTTACTAATTTTAATTGACTTGATCAATAAATTAATCCTAAATATGCCACTGTTCTTTTAATTGCATCTTTTTCTAATCGCTTGGAACGTGTTAAGGTGGATTTTAAGCCCCCTTAACACGTTCAAGTACAACAACAAGACCGTATCCAGTTTGATATTCGTCTGGTCCTAGATGGCAAGATAAGGGCAATTAAGGCCCTTTAAGGCGCAGTAATTGATGGCATCTTGGCATCGCAACAGTCGTAGGTTCGATGACTGCGACAAAAAAAGTCAATATTAATTACGTTTGACATATGGCGATATGTCAAGTCGCAAGCGATATAAGGTAAGCGATATTACGAATAGGTCGCATTGTGTTATCAATTAATCAATTTAATTTATGTAAACAGACCGCTGTAGCTTTACAAGGAAATGGGGCTTTGTTCACAATGACATAAATGAAAAATAATTTATGTAGAATTGCTTAAAAATTTTTTGCACTTGTAGGGGTTATAAAAACTGGTTTCAAAACAAATTTATGAACATAAGGACAATAAAATAGTCAGGAAGCTTTTTAAACTTTTACGCAGTTCCTGAAAAGGATCGAAAAATTTGTAGGCAAAAAAAATTAGTTTTCTTGCCGAAACATTTATCGCTACTAAGCGCCTTGTTTCATAAACTAAAATTATGTATTTTTAAATATAAATACAAGAAAAAAATAATCCTAACACTATGGCCTCAGATGTCTTCCTCCAGCGCCCCGTGAGGCGCGGCGCGCCCCTATGGGTCGCGCCGCCCGAGGCCGGGCAGGTAATACGTTAAAGAATCTCCATCACATCAAAAAAGCCATATCTTTTAAAGCGTGAAACACAATATATATAATAAACAAGGCAAAATTTACAAAATGTCTAAAAAAACCTACTGGTTAGTAAGTCTATGTTAATAAGCTAATCTTCATGTAAAAAAACCGGCCAAGTGCGAGTCGGACTCGCGCACGAAGGGTTCCGTAGGTACCATTATCTAGAAAAACGAGCAAAAAAACCACGTTTGTTGTATGGGAGCCCCCTTAAATATTTATTTAATTCTGGTTTTAGTATTTGTTGTTATAGCGGCAACAGAAATACATCATCTGTGAAAATTTCAACAGTCTAACTATCACGGTTCATGAGATACAGCCTGGTGACAGACGGACAGACGGACAGCGGAGCCTTAGTAATGGGGTCCCGTTTTACCCTTTGGGTACGGAACCCTAAAAATTCCTGCACAGTTCACAATGTGTGGTCTAAGCGATTATTTTCAAAACACTAAACACCAATTAGGTTCTATGAAAAGGTCAGTAGATTTTATAATGGATACGACCTGTCAGGTAGCTCGTTCGTACTTAATAATAATAAACAAGTAGTAATTATAATTATAATCATTCTTTGAAAAACAAGGTGTATTATACTTACCTTACTTAGGAACCCTTAGAATTCTTTGTGGTCTTAATATGCAAGGTGCAAGACTTACTCTGACAATAGAAACTATATTTATTTTTATAGTGATAATTGTGCCGAAGTGCTTATAAGTATGTGATATAAATATTTTAAATTATTTGATACTAGCAGCGCCTCGCGGTTTCACCCGCGTAGTTCCCGTTCCCGTAGGAATTTCGGGATACAAAGTAGCCTATGTCCTATTCCAGACTATAATCTATCTCTGTGCCAAATTTCATCCAGATCCGTTTTGCCGTTCTGGCGTGATAAAGGAACAAACATCCATCCATCTATCTATCCATCCATCCATCTAAACTTTCACGTTTATAATATTAGTGAGATATCGTTCGTCCCACTAATACGCATCAATGTAGATTGGTGGGACGAACGGGACATCACGGGACCGGGGGGACCAATTTTGCTCAACTAATCGCATCAATATGACACTGGTATCCTCTGGTAGAATCGTCACTATATAGAAAAGGTTTGTAATTCAACCATAGATAAAGAAACTATAGATAAAGGGACGCACATCAAAAATGTCGATATTGAATTCTTGACACTTTTGTTTTTGGAATTGAATCCCTACTGCTGTGCAAAGCCCGAGGCCCCCTGGTCCCTCCAAAGTTAAAATATAAAAAGTTAAACCGTCACAAACTTTTCGCATGGCATCAGCCAAGCTCCAAACTAGTTATTTCAATTACGCATAAAACATAACAGTTTTTTCGAATCATCATTAGATCAGAACTAGGTGGTATAACCACAAAGAATGACGGCCTGTGCAGATACGTTATCATTATCAGTAGGAATGGATTTGAAGCCGATAACGGTTACGGCATCGATCACTGCCGAAACGGATTAAGATACGATTTGTAACGATAATCCGAGTTGTTTGATAAATTGTATCAGTTTTGAATCAACCGAGGTGAACTCGTGCGATGCTGGCGATCATCGTAGGGTTAAAAAAAGGCAGGGACGAGATAAGGATAAGGCCACACTGACTGATTTGTGGCGATCTTTGGAAGCGTATTTTTTTATTGGCTTTTGGTGGCTTTCTTATCACTACGGCCATGATAGGCCTATTGTGATCGTCACTTTAATGTGTTCACCCCTAGGACTGCGGCGTTCAGAGTTCGCCACTTACCCTTACAGCTGCTAGGGACTGAAGGACTTTCTTCGGGGAGATGTCTCGTAGCTCGTCTGGGACGAGCAGGTGCTTGCCCAGATGAGTACTACGTTTTTGCATCAGTGCTCCACACTCTCCTAGCAGATGGAGAGGCGTTTCATCCGCCTCCTCACAGAATCTACAGGATTTTGTGTGGTGTTGGAAGCGTATATAGAATAGAAAAAAATATACATCATTGCACAAAAGTTGTACATAGGCGAGTATAATGCTAGATAGCATTCTCTACCTGCTAACCTTAGGGTAGTGTGGACAATAATTATAGTAGGTAGTGCTATATTATAGAATTTTCGTATATACTAGTTATCCAGTAGATGTCTTTTAATATAATTTATGAAAAACGGAAACAAACCTTAGAAAAAAAGTAACGTATGCTTCGCTCTTGAGTATTTATGGAGTTGTTTCCTTCTTACACTTGAGGATACAGGCGACTGGGCCCATACAACTTTGAACTTTGACAGAGTCCTACGTTCCTAGTTCCTACAAGTTAGAATCATTCATCAGATAAATTATTAACAACATCGTGAGTTATTTACGTGATCATAAAACAACACTACCAGCCTATCAGCACGATTTTAAATCAATATCTAACACATCGCAATCGATACGAAAATAAACGAAACAAAAATAAACAGAACACGTCCAACGCTTAAAATTTAAATTTCGTTTTATGATAATTGGCGCCGAAATATATGGGTAGCGGTTTTCGCTCGAGTAATTATTTCGGTTTTCGCGTATAATTATTATATGCAAGTATGGCGATTGACGACAGGCCGCAATCACCTAGGTACGTTAAATAATTACAGAATTATGTGCTTCCACACCTGTCAATGAAATATTGCCATAATCGATAACGCAATTTTTCAATGACAATTTTTCGGGTTCCGTCATTGTAGAATGTTACACGATCTGTGAAAGGCTGCAGACTGATGTTGGATGCGGCAAGCTGAAGATTAAAGGTAAGCCTATGTGCAATCTACGTTGATGAGCGGACAAATATAAATAAATAATGCTGGACAATTCACACAGCATTATCTAGCCCCAAGCTAAGCAGAGCTTGTGTTATGGGTACAAGATAACTGATATACATAATATAATACAATACATAGATCAATATTTTTATCATACATATAAAACGACCAGAACACCCTGAACAAATGTCTGCAGATCGTACACACATTTGTCCCGAGGCGGGAATCGAACCCGCAACCTCCTGCGTCAGAGGCGGACCTTCGCCCACCGCGCTACATCGATCGTCAAATAATAATATAGGCTGATGATGATGTTACACGCAAAGTTCAGCTTTATTGAAGCAAGTAAAGTGCATACAAGTGTCAAAAATAGTTCGACCAGACTGAAAAGATGGCGCTTCTCGTTTGGAATTATATGGCATAGACCCATAGACCCCCCATAGGTTGACATGACACTCTACCACAACCTTTATTCTTCCGCGAAACCTCCCTGCACTCTATTGAGGTCTAATGTAAATTAGGTTTTGTTTCTTTTTAGGGTTCCGTACCCAAAGGGTAAAAAGTAATAGGGTCCCGCCCTATTACTAAGACTCCGCTGTCCGTCTGTCACCAGGCTGTATCTCATGAACCGTTATAGTTAGACAAATTTTCACAGATGATGTATTTCTGTTGTCGCTATAACAACAAATAGGGGCTCCCATACAACAAACGTGATATTTTGGCTCGTTTTTTCTCGATATTGATAACAGCAACAGGTAGACGCTTGAATTATTCACAGAATATGTATATATATTCACCTTAAAATAAATAGGTAAATTAAAATAAAACAAATATTGAAGGGGAGCTTCCATACAACAAACGTGTCTTTTTTTGCCGTTTTTATAGAGAATGGTACGGAACCCTTCGTGCGCGAGTCTGACTCGCACTTGGCCGGTTTTATTTTGGAAACGCCACATTATAAGGATAACTTACAACATACGGAATTTTGTAGGTGATTTTATAACAATTACGTTTATTTAGTCACAAATTTATGTTAAAAATAACAAATTAAGTAAAACCGATATCACTGAATGGATCCAAACGAGCTTTATGATTTATCGAATAATCGATACCTCGAAAACAACTGCTAGATTGTTACCATTAGCCAAACAAAAATGACGCCTCCCAAACCACTACGAGACGTATCATTACGAATACAAAACCGATTTTTATATCGAGTCCAATCGAATACCCGTGGCGTTATAAATGGTGATACTAACAGGTCCACTTCTCGGAACGGACCGGGCTTTTTCTTTTTTTTTACCTTTCTGGTCACGAATGGTTTCTCAAGATAAATAGTGGAGGATTCGATGACGTCACTACTTGAAGCTCTTCGCGCCAAAACTTAAGATTTGAGGTTATAAAATTTCAAAGAACCCTTTAGTAATATTATAAATTCAAAAGTAACTCTGTCTGCCTGTCTGTTACCTTCTCAGGCCTAAGCGGCTGAAAGGATCTTAATGAAATTTGGCAGGGAGGCAAATGATATCCCGGGGACATACGCTACTTGAAAAGAAAAAAAGAGTATGTATGTAAGGGATGTGTTAAGTAAATGTGCATATTATGCACCTACCAGACTGGTACAGAACATGGAAAGACAGAAAAAAAAATTGAAGAAAAGGAGTGGTCCTACAGTGGAACTGTGGAACTAACCGCCATGGAGTACCCAAGAAGAGAATGAGTTTATTGACTACTAGCGTTCCGCCCCGGCTTCGCACGGGTATAATCTATAACCTACTAGCAGCGCCTCGCGGTTTCACCCGCGTAGTTCCCGTTCCCGTGGGAATTCCGGGATAAAAAGTAGCCTATGTACTATTTCGGACTATCATCTATCTCTGTGCCAAATTTCATCCAGATCCGTTTAGCCGTTCTGGCGTGATTGAGTAACAAACATCTATCCATCTATCTATCCATCCATCTAAACTTTCACGCTTATAATATTAGTGAGATGTCAATCAGGGATAATATAGGATTCTAATGGTGAAAGATTTTTTCAGATCGGTTCAGTAGTTTCGGAGCCTATTCAATTCAAACAAAGAAACAAATCTTTCCTGTTTATAATATTAGTATAGATAACAGGGACAAAAGGTGCCGGTAGCAAAAATCTAAAGAAACATTTATAATGAAAAATCTGTATTTAAAAACTGAACAACTTCTTACACTTGCTCTTTGGTAACTATACAATTTGGCACCATATTATGGTAAGTAACCATAAATTTTTGACGGTACGGAATGTGACGAAGTAATAAACGAATCACCACAGCCAATCAAACAGTTAGTACCGGTACTACAAACAGGAATTATCACATCGTTTGTTTGTTCACACGCAATTAGAACCCCACCCGACTCATTAGCACTATCCACGGAGCTGAGGAGGTATGACCGTCTCTTTCGCTAGCAGGGTTTCGGTGGTTCAGTCTGTCTCGCTTTGCTTGATTGAGGATCTCCGGATCTCGATTGTCTAGTCTAGTGATTTCTATCAAACGATTGGCGTTGAAAGTTTGCTTTGTCTGGATTTCGCAATGCGATTGCTACCTACTTCATTTGGTAGGGTTGTAGTTTCCTTATGTTTACTGGTAGGGTATTCTGGTCTCTGTGATTTGTGTATACCTACTTTTTTAGTGATATCATAGTCTGCTTAGTTTAGCCACGTATTGATTATGTTGATTATGCAAAATATTCTAATTCCCGAATTTATGATAATATTAAAGTACCGGACACCAATTTAAAATTTAACCCTCTCACAGTCTGACTTGACTTCGGTAACATGAGGACCATCGACATGAAAAGGGTTAACTCAATCCAACTTTAAAATGATGCCTTGTTGTGTGAAAAGACTAAAGCGAATCTGGAAGTGGAATGTGTGGTAAAAGTAAGTGGTACATGGTAAAAGTATTTTTACAAGCCAAAACCACGAAATGGCTTTCAGAATCGAACGAGCAAGACACCACCAAATTTTAAGGCAATAAAAAAGGCGATTAGAACTCGAACGCATTTCAATAAACCGAAAAGAAGATAATTTACTGTTATTATCCACAGTGACCCCGCAAACACCCACTGCAGCAGATACCCTGTCACAAAAAACGAAAAAAGTACCACCGAAATCTGGTATGACCAGAAAAAACTCACACGCAACCAAAGAAAAAGCAATCTTATTACTAAACAATATAAGAACCTTTACACCTCGAAGACAACAGTGACGGATGCGCGCACCGAATATACAAATTCTGAATCCGTTCCGAAAAAGGAACTTTATTTCAGAAGTGAGAAAGCACAAAGTGAATTATGGAAATGGTACAGACATACCTCAAAGGATATTCAATCCTATCTCTCAGTTAATAAGACTGGAAAGAGGAAGCGACAGTTTTTTTTTTAAAAGAACCATCTCGTTTGGCGGGCGTACCTGTGCCCGCGCAGACGAGGCCTGTATTTATGGCGCCTCGTGCATTGTCCGGGAACCGAACCCTGGACACGTGACTGCACTAACCTTTCAAGGTGAAATAACTCGTACAGCCTTGGGTATAAGAGTCATGGTGTTTTGGAATGCTTGACCGAGTACCAAAAACCTTGTTAGCTTAACTGTTAGTTTCCTTTCATTAAGGTTTGGGATTTACATCGTTATGTTGAGTATAAAATTGTTACAGCTATAGGATTTTTACAATCCTTTAATAAAGCTTCTGGATTTTGATTCTACGGTCGTATTTTAAATAGCTATTTTTGATAATAATAATTTTATATAATTCACTAGAGAAAATTTAGAATAGCTATGGCTTATGTGAAACAAAGATAGCTAACGATTTTTTTTATCAAGCTATTTTTGTTGACCCACTGTTGGCACAATCTTCACACACAGTTTTATTAATCAATTTATTTACTGTAACATCCAACAATTTACTAGAAAAAAGTATATTTGCCTTTCAAAGATGATAATCTTACCACGCCACGGTCCAAATAGACAGATCTTTTTTTCTCGTTTTTTTTGTCGACCCGTGCAAGATTCCAAAGCCTATAGAGCGCACGGACCATAGACAATGCAAAAAATAATGGGACAGGAAACTCAACTAATTTGTTAAATGATTTATGCACGCCCTCTAGCGTTTTCCTAGTAAATTATATTCGTTAATTGACTGCTAAGATTTTGATGGATGAAGTTTTTAATGATTATTCATTTATGTCATCGATCAAAAATGTCCGGCTTTGCCGGCCCCCCTTAGATTCACAATGCGCACGCCACAACCTTCAGTAGCAAAAGAGAAACATTTTGACATGTTAGGAACGCTTTTCAACTAGTGTCATATTAGCGTTCAGACAAAAAGCATGGGTAAGTGCTCGTACAAAAAATGCAAGAATCACTCGTCCAAAGTGCTGAAAAAGGATGGAATTTCTTATTTTCAGTAAGTTTATATATATTTCTTACCCGTATATTGAGATGTGAGTCATATACTTGTGAAATCAGCATAAAATATTGTTGTTTGGTTTGCCTATGTTAAAATATTAATTTTGTTCTAAATTGATAAATGGAGAGGCTATTTCTTCTAAATTTTTTTTTTCATTTTTAGTATGTATTAATATATTTTTCATAAAAATAAGTTTAATATTACTAGTTGATGATTTTTAAAATAACTAGTTGGCCCGCCCTAAAATTTCATTTGCGTAGACTCTCTAATAAAAGAAAGACTAGGTTCTTACCTAGGTAGGTAAGAACCTAGTCTTTCTACCAGAAGTATGAATTTATAAAACGTTTATTTTTTGTCCCGTAAAAAGAACTCGTGCTAAGCCGCAGACAGGAACCAGATCTTTTTAATCTAGAGTGCCTGCCTGAAATTGTATTTTAAGTTTAATTTGTTGTATGTCTGAAATGACCCTTTTGTATAATACCTACCTACTGTTGAGACACCAATTTATAGTTTCATCAATAAATGATTCGTTATCTTTACCTGAATTCTGTTAATTAATCCTTATAGAAAATAAACTGAGTAGGTAGGTATATAATTCTCAGGAAGGTACCTACCTACTTACAAAATAAAATAAAATGAATTCGACTCCACCAATCTCTTGTTCCGTATGGAAAAAACTTGTCAGGCTCTGCGCAAACTGTCTGCGTCAAAACAAAACGTAGACAATTTTGATTGACATTTTTGTAAGGCTCTAGGAATCTACGGGGGAGGCCGCGAACTACTTATTTTTGATCGAAGATTTATGTGGTTATAAAATATGTCCGTCACGACGTCACGTCAAGAAATAAACAAAGAAATAAGTGGTTTGTTTTGGTTAGCTTTACAGAAAAGGCTCAGCGACCCAAAATGGATCTGGGCCGACACAAGAATTCAAGCTCCTCCGTTCTAGATATCATATTTGAACAGCAGTAGGATCTCAAAGATCATGGTAATATTGATTTTCTTGAAATACCCTTAAATCAATTTACTGGAATTTGCTCAACATTTAAATTCAGGTAGCATAAAGTCATACCCGCAATGACTCACACAAAACTCGGTTTATCTCGATGCATTCGAACAATACGCCATTATGCAGAACAGTAGAACCCTAGAGATTTCGCCAGATTTTGCCACCAGACAAATATATTATCCGGTGTCTTTGTGGTGATTTTAAACCACAAAGACACCGGATGAGAATCCTGTTTACCTTTATTTGGACGAAAATATAAAAAAAGACGATGCGGCGATAAGGGGATTAAGTACGGCACGGTTCGAGATATTGTGATCTATTAGACAGGATAATTGTAGGTAAACATTTGAAGACACAAAAGAGATGTTTGGAAACTGTACCGTTGCTGTTTTTGTAAAGATATTTAAGAGTTTTTTATGATTTAAATAATAGTTTTTTTAATTTAATAATGGACAATCTACACAGCATCATCAAGCTCCAAGCTAAGCAGTGCTTGTGGTGGTACTAGATGAATGATATACTTATTAGAATAAATTACATAGATACATATTTTTTACTATGCACAAGCAAATAAATAGATGTCTATGTCTATTATACATAGAAAATGCCCAGAACAACCGAAAAAATATGCTAATATTTTTTTCATATCATTTATTTGATCGTACAAACCTTTGTCAAATATAACACAAACGTAAAGAAAAATTAATGCAAAATGACCATTCACGCATGAAAATGGTCATTAATTTGCTGAGCTTATTTCAACAGTGATTTTCATCGGCACTACCTCACTGGGCTGTGCTTGTATCGAGGAAGCCAGTGGGAAAATAAATCATTTATTCTACTGGAAAGCGTACAAATGAACCTAAAACAAACATTATCATAGCTTTTGATCTATTGACATTGCAATAAGATGAATTAACTCCAACAATAAATAAACTGTCTGCGATTACAAACGTTTACCAAGTAAATATGTCTACTAATACAGTTGCCATATCTAAACATTCTTGCGCCCACATCCAAGTGTCCAAATATCACTAAGAGTTATAATATAACCGAAGACATGCGCCTGCGCATTAAGATAACACAGAAGAAATAGCAGTTAGATAACATTGCATTCAGATTGTGGGGAAAAAAAACTTATCATAATCCTTGAAAACTGAGTAAATACTTGATATTATCTGACTTGGGTTATCTTTTGAGATTCATTTTTACGACTTTGTTGGATTTTTTTGAATAAATACGTCATGCACTTGCAGCCAGCGTCTTCGGGACGCTTCCGACTGGCATTGATCATGATATGGATTAGTTGAGCTACTCCTAGATTTGTGTGAATAGTCTTTGTGTTTAGTTTGTGTAGTGTTTGTGAGCAGTTACTTTGTCAGTTACTTCAACTGTTTCTATTGTAAATACTCGTTCTTACGAGTATTTGTTTCTTTCCTTAAATTGCAATTTGTTTTTGTTAATATACCCATTTTTTGGCAGCACTGCTTACAATGGAACATTTCAGATCAGAATTACGTACCTTGCCTTTGCATAAGAATGTATACATAAATAATAATAAATGCAGGACAATCAACATCATCTAGCCCCAAGGTAATCAGAGCTTGTTATAAGATAACACAGACTACTAGATAACAGTTAGACATAGAATAGGCAGGTACATTACATCGATAGTATTTTAAATGTAAAAGTATTGTCTTAATATACGAAATTTGAATTTTCGAAAAAATTAATATGTATTGTGATAAAATTACTAATTAAAGGGTCTGGTCACACCGAGACGCGACGCGACGTTGCGCACTTTGATTCTAAATACAACTTTATTTACTACGCAAAAAGATACAAAATACGCCGCCGCAGCCGCTGCGCCTCGGGGGAGTTTTCGCATTATGTCAATAAAATTTATACCTTTTTGAGTAGTAAATAGAGTTATATTTTGAATCAAAGTGCGCGCAGCATCGCGTCTCGTCTTCGTGTGAGCTGACCCTAATAAACGAGAGGCATTCTTCGAAAATGTCATACAATACATCCCGTGTAGAGCACTAAAGGCTGTTTTGACAAAAGAACGAGCAAGGTTTGCATTTTTTTAATGATTAAATGTACGATAAGAAAGCCCAAGTGGTTCTCAAGCCAAAACTAAATTGCTTACAAGTGGGCGGTTTCTGTAATTTAGTAATTTGACTAACCACCCTCTACAAGTTGCTTGAGTGGTTGTGGAATTCACGTTGGTTGGAGCTTTTTGTTCAAGTCGAAGCAATTATTCCTTCTGTGCTAAAAAAATATGTAGGTAGAAAAAAAAAACTGAGCGTCGTCGTCTGGTCGAAGCGACGCATGACCCGAGAGCTGGTGAGTATCTGGCGCAGCGCATCAGCATTGCTATACAGCGGGGCAATGCAGCCAGTGACTTGGGAACGTTTCCGATTGGTATTGATAAGGATCAGTTGAGCTGCCTCTAGATTGTTTGCAACAGTCTGCAGTTAGCTTAATTGCTTCAATAGTAATTACTAGTTCTAATTTGTTTCTATTATTTTATTGCATTTTTCTTTTCTTGCATTTGTCATTTGTCAACTCACACCATCCAACTCGTCCCAACTTGTGCGAGTTGACGAATCATGAAAATAATTCGTAAAATCCGAAGATTATTTACATCATCTACGAGTTTTTAAGAAATTACTAATATTAACAGCTAAGATAAAACTTTTTAAATCAAAATCAGTACAGGCTTTGCCTCTCAACACAATAACAAGAAAACTTATTGACTTCCAAACATCAAAGGGTCTTTAATAACAATTATAATAAAAGGACGTTTTTCCCCGATTCTATAGAAGTCTAAATCTAAAGGAAGCCTGGCAAAATCGAAACAAATCAAAAAGGTAGGGAAGTTGGGAGTATACAATGTATAAACAATAGGAATCCATGATAAATACGAATTCTTTGAGCAATTGTTAGGCGTAAAAAATAATAAAACTTTTCAAAGGAACGAAAGGAATTTATAACGGAACATCGTGGATGACGACATCTGTGGCGCAACGGCCGAAGGTCAGCCTGCGACGCAGCAAGTTGCGGGTTCGATTCCCATCTCTGGACAAATATTTGTACAATCTGCAGCTATTTGATCCAGGTGTTCTGGGTGTTTTCTACATAAATATGTACGTGTATAAAAAATGTGAGTAATATATTTAGCACTCACCTATATAACAATATTTTTTATTTTACCTACACTGAAAAAACTCAGAACACCCGGAACAAATATCTGTAGATAGTACCAACATTTGTCCCGAGGCGAGAATCGAACCCGCAGCCTCCTCCGTCGCAGGCACCTTAGAACAACAGTTTTTAAACACAAAACTATTAAAACATACGCAAACCAGACTAGCCTTGAGTAAAAAGTTGCCGATCATCTAGCCTAGACTTAAAGGGCTATAGTTGGACCAACTATAGCACTGTCCGAGCCAAAACAAACAAACAACATTTATATGTAGTACATAAAAAATAAGCCCGTTCGTTAGGGTGCATGACTGGCAATCGGATAACATCACACCCTGGATGTTGGAATGAGGAGCAGGCTCTGTTGATGGATGCGGCAGTGGTTTCAATCAATACTCAATTTTTATAGTAAAGCGACTAGAAATCCAATAATTCTTGTAAAGAATAAAAACACTCTTTATAAGTAAGATTTTTTTATGAGTTTTAAATTTATTTATATTGTTTTCAATTTGTATTTAGTTTTATTATTAATGTTAATAAGTTATATTATTAGTGTTCGAGGGTGGTGGTTGGAAGGTGAAATAGCAGGCAGAAATTAGAAAACTACTAAAAAACCTACTTGTGCGCAAAGCGGGTGAAACAAACTTATCCCTTAGGAGGGCAAATAATCTCAAAAGTTGTATTTTTAAACGCTTTGTTTTATGGTAACGAACTTTAACTCAGATTAAAAACATAGGTAGGGAAATAAAAACGGCTAAGTGCGAGTCGGACTCGCGCACGAAGGGTTCCGTACCATTGTCTATAAAAACGGCAAAAAAAATCACGTTTGTTGTATGGGTGCCCCTCAAATATTTATTTTATTCTGTTTTTTAGTATTTGTTGTTATAACGGCAACAGAAATACATCATCTGTGAAATTTCAACTGTCTAACTATCACGGTTCATGCATGAGATACACCCTGGTGACAGACGGACAGCGAAGTCTTAGTAATAGGGTCCCGTTTTTACACTTTGGGTACGGAACCCTAAAAACACAAGCCCAGTAGTAATCTAATAGAATTTATGAAAATTAACTGGTTTCTTTAGTAAAACAATGTAAACTCGATCGCATAAAACACGGTATTAATTGAAATGCTCTAAATTATCAGCAACAAAACAATTTTTTTTTTACGAATTACATAGCCCGACTAATGTTTTATTTGAGTAATCGTTTAGTTTTTCTATTTCATGCTTGTATTTTGAATAATTAAAAAAATCCCAAGGGTCCATTGAGGCACCATTGTAGCGCGGCTGAAGCTCCCACTTCGCGTTCCGCGTATTTGACGCGCAGGTTTGGCCGAAATTTACTCATCACTTAAAAATATATTTATCTCAACACTAAGAACTTTTAACATTTACGTTTCTTACATGGGCTGTAACGTCTGAAAGTTATGAAAGTTATATTGAGTTGAGGCTGACCACCAGTTTAGAGCATCCACATTAAACCAGACGCTCCGGTAAACCGCAAACTCGTTATATACCACATCCATTTTTAGAAGCTCCGGCATCATTCCAGCTCGGATGATTGTTGAATAAAATATAATGTGCTTTTCGATCTATGCGACTTACAGTTCATTTTTGTGTAGCTTGTATTATCCTGTTAGATGGCAGTACTTAACTTATCTGCCTTATTATACGGATGTTTGATGTCTTTGGTGTTTAGTGAAATCGTATTTTGTCTGTGTATGTTTTGAGGTATTTTGTATGTAATCGTGGAAAACAATTAGGCACTTAGAGTTCCCAAAAATTTTCGATTTCGGCGGGACTCGAACCGCAAACTGTAATGTTACCCCGGTGGAGCCACCGGCGCTATAGTCCGTAAGAGGTCCCAAAGATTTTCGGTTGAACCTACTAGGGTTTCGTGGCTTAGTTGGTTAGAGCACACCCGTACTGAGGGTGGGGCGCAGGTTCTAGTCCCGCCGAAATAGAAAATTTTTGGGAACTTATTTTTTAGAGATACCCAAAGTGCGGGTAAGCACTATAACAAAAAAACCTTAGAATTGGGCACTTGCATAATGATTTTTTTTTGAAAAAAATCAAGAACAAGAATCAAATAATTATCACAAATAAAATAAATAAAACAAGCTACATAGGTACGTGTAATTAATAAATAACATAGCCCAAGCAGAGAAGTTACAAGAAGCCTTAGAGTTGGGATATTCATATTGTCATAAGCGACCAAGTTTAAAATACTCCCGAAATTATACAAATGATCTAGCACCCAGGTAGCCGCGCCGATCAAACATAGCATTCCATGGTACAGTCAACAGCGTTGTTTGCTTTGCTACCGGTGTTGTACTGTTGGCCACACGCGGTCGTCTTCGGCAAATACCTTTACATTTTTGGGGTAGGGTCAGCAGAAAACTTCACACTTATGAATATAAATGCGTTAGTTTGGCTGGATTTGTGACCTTTTCACGACAAAACTGTAGAATGCACTGGGATGAAAATACGCATACATGTTTTTCAAACCTGGAATACCAACCATATCGGCTACTTTATGCTACCAGAAAAACGCGTGTGATTGCAGCTGGCTGAAGCTTATTACAATTAATATCGATAAAGTTGGAAACAATCGAGAATAGTATTAATTAACTAGCAAGTGATTCATATTATAAATGTTTTGTTTTTATAGTTCCTTTAAACCTTCTACTGTATTTCTGATGATAAGAGGCAGGTAGATAACGAATTACTCCCGCTTTAAAAAAAATAGTTTAATCTTCTTTTTGCGACTACGCACAAAATATTGGAAGTTGAACAGTACAAAGAAAATGAAACGCGTTCTATCAATACTGTTCTGGTGATTTGAAAACGTTCTGTGGAATACCCATTTCTATAAGACATGTTACACAAAACGCATTACTTTCACGACCTCATTAAACACGTTCTCATAACCCTTTTATCTGATCAAAACAACAACACCCAATTAAATCCTCGGTAATTTCTATGCTGACGGTACCTGCGCCCGCGCACCCTCCGGCGTGTATGCATCACGCATAGCTCTTATTTTCCCAGTTAACTTGTTAGCTCGTTTGTTATTAGACCTCCTTCGAATTTACGGTACAAATTGTAGGACAGATTTTACGGGTGATGTGTACAGTGTGGGATTTTTACTTGAATGTACTGGTGAGATATGATTTCTTGAAGGCCCACCTTGGAATGAGGGTAATTTCAAGCAAAAATTCGCTCAGATATTCCTTTTTTTTTTAAATATTTATTTATTTATAAAAGTATACATCGTTTAGTCAATATTGCACCATTAAACCAACGTTGGTTTGTATTGGTGCTCACACTCGTAATGATCTTATCTCACTATCTCACTAATATCTCACTAATCTCACTAATATTATTAACGTGAAAGTTTAGATGGATGGATGGATAGATAGATGGATGGATGTTTGTTCCTTTATCACGCCAGAACGGCAAAACGGATCTGGATGAAATTTGGCACAGAGATAGATTATAGTCTGGAATAGGACATCGGCTACTTTTTATCCCGAAACTCCTACGGGAACTACGCGGGTGAAACCGGGAGGCGCTGCTAGTATTATATAATATCATATTTGCTTACTGACTCATATGTCTCTGCGTGACTCCGATTACAGAAAATAAAACAAATTATTAGACTAGCAACATAGGCAGATAATAGCAGGCTTACTTTCGTTGAAGTTCGTGACATACAAAAAAGAACGTTTAAAATTTTCAAGTTGTTAAAATTGGACTATCTAAAGTAGGCGAGAAATGGTTACCAGTGTTACCACATCAAGGTTGAAGGTTCTTCTAATTCGAACTTACTTTCGTTGAACTTCCGTAAATATGGAAACGAACTTACATAACCTGAAGTTCGTTAGCTTTTACCTACGAAACAGTCTGTGTTTTTACTGTTTTGGCACTTGACCAAGCTACTCGATTATGAATTCTGCTCGTGGGCACATTGAATACGATCTACATTATATTGACCATATTACTAACATCACAGCATAGGTGGCAGTGCCCCATGTGGGTGGTCTAACCGAGTAGTACTAATTTCTTTACACAATAGGGGTGGATGGAGCTTTTAGTACGTGGAGATTGAGGTTTGTTTTTGTAAATAACGAATGTAAACTTTTTGGAAGAATATGCGAACTACTTTTACTTTTCAGATCATCATCATAATACGCTACTTGACTACTACTGGGAAATAATTCTAACGTATTGTCTGATAAAAATAATGCAAAGTGTAATTAATATTTCTTCAAGGACAGTCGTATTAGTTATGAAAACTAATTTTAAAGTTTGAATAAAATAATGCCGCGCCAAAACGATAATCTCTGTCATGGCTACCGTGTTCTAAGCTATGACGTCACCCCGCCACACCACACCTAACAAGAAGAACTCATTAACACTGTAATCTGTAGATGGGTGACGTCACTTGCGATCCAACCAAACACAGCGTTTTCGGTCACGTGATCATGTATCAAAAAATGCACAGAACAGAAAAGTAAGTGGAAGTGCTAAGTGGGCGTGGCACGCGTGTCACAATTAAGCGTAGTTACGCTTAACTGATCTCAGTCGTGTTCTAACATCGCTTTGAATTGCTTGTCTCGCGACAAATTCATTTTTCCGAAGCTATGCCATATTGTTCCATTTTGGAATGTAAAAATGATAGTAGGCGAAAAAATCTTAAAACCGGAGGTGTTTCATACCATCGGTAGGTAGGATTTTAATTGTTTTCTCCTAAAGTTTCAATTTATTTCAATTTACAAATAATTTATTACAACGGTTAGTCAAAATCAACCTTAAGCAAATATGATAAAGTTGATTTTGGATTGTGTCTATTCACTTCGTTCTCGAAAGTTCTTCGCTACTCGATTAGTGATGTAGTCAAGCAAATCGGCTGTTGATTTTATCGATTAATATCGATACAAGAAAATAAATATTTTAATGTGATTTTAATGTTGAATCGATTATTTACTTAGCAAAAATGATTCCTTATTAGAAAAGAAAACTACAATAAATTAATAAAACCAACTAAAAACAAGTCTTTACAATTGCAACAATTGAGCTAACTGTTGTAGCAGACTGTTGTAAAGAATCTACAAGAATGATTGGTTTATTTAGTAGTAGCTTCTGCCCGCGGCTTCGCACGCCTTTTGTTGGGATAAAAGTGTGTTACTCTCCATTCTTTCAATTAACTCTATGCCAAAAATAAAGGCGATTGGTTACTAAGTTAGGGTGTGAAGAAAGGACAAACTTTCGAATTTATAACATAAGTTAGGATTTACAAACCAAGGAGAAGTAGTTCAATGTGCTTTATACAGGGTGGAAAGAATCTATGGGCCCTGGAGGGGAACTACCTTAAATCCTTTAGCTAGCTCATTTAACTGAAAGGACCCTTTATTTTTAAAAAGAAACATAATTGCATTCAAAGATTTTCTAAAAATTCCTTGTCTCACCAGGGAACCAACCAACTAAAAATTAAAAAAATAAACCCTCGCTATTTTATTATGCGAATCAGTAGGATTATTGTTCAGGATAAAAAGAAATAATGTCTTATAAGTAAAAAAAAAGTGAAAACTAATATTAATTTTATTATATCATCAATAGAAAAAAACACAAAATATGAAACATTTTTTTAAGTAGACAGATGTTGACCAGTGAAAAATCACACTATCACACTAATATTATAAATGCGAAAGTTTGGATGGATGTCTGGATGTATGGATGTTTGTAACCTCTTCCTATTCCTTTCAGTTAAATGAGCTAGCTAAAGGATTTATGGTAGTTCCCCTCCAGGGCCCATAGATTCTTTCCACCCTGTATATTCACGATGGCTCGGAATGAAACCGAGGCATGGAATCGAAAACAGATACGCACGAAATTCAAATAGTACGCGCGAAATCAGAAAAAGAAGTTTTCCATAAAAAGTAAAAAAAAATCTATAAGCCCATGTTTTGACAAATTTAGATTTATAGCTTTTATTTGAACAATTATTATTAAAGGAGTTTTACTACTAAAAATCAACATAAATTACCTGTTGCTCCATTAATTTTCTTTATTGTAATATGGATTCATAGAAATATATGTCTACGACTTCTTTTCTGGTAGTTTAATTCCTTGCAGACCGCAGAAAATATAAAAAACCGATAAAATATTTGAATTTCGCGCGTAATATTTGAATTTCGCGCGTATGTCTTCTCGATTCCGAGGCTCGGTTTCATTCGGAGCAATCGTGAATAGCCCTGCTGGTGCAGCCTTAATCGAGTAGCAGTAGATCTGCGAACTATCAATCGAATATCAATCTTATACCTAACGAAATTAGGTTTATAATAACTATCACGGAGAATACCGCCATCTATGGTCAAGTAGCGGAATTAACTCGTCAGGTGAATGTTTGGTGAGTATAGATCGTAAATACGTTCTGCTGCTAAAGTAAAATGAATCTTATTAAGTAAATTTCAAGGTTTATTTCCAAATCTTTGACGTTGGCTAGTTTTGACTGAACTTGAAACTACCAATCAAACGAATTGTTTCTTTGTATTGTATTATATGATTAGGGGTTTATTTGTGTGAGTTTGGCGACATCGGTTCCCGTAGTAATTTTGTTGCATTGCACTTCCACTTACTTTTCTGTTCTGTGAAAAAATGTGTAATTTTAATCCCGTTTTTTTACCTAAAAAAGGCATATTTTTAATATAAATCACCTGATTACGCTTTGTTACGTTGTCACTGACCAGGATGAAAACAATTTGGAACTTATTTTTAATGTAGTCGAAAAGCCTATTTGATTGTAAGGCTAGTAATTTAACCCTCCATAGAAAAGATAACGCTTCGTGTTCTGCCATATTTCAGTTCCAACATTCGCTCGCTCAGATTTCAACAGCAATAGCTCGCATATTATTTGCCTCGTAAAAAAAATCCCCCAAACCAACCACCGCATAAATACAATATAAATATTCGATCCATCATAATTACAACATAATCGCCAAGGGTGTTCATGTTCAAGTGTACTGCGGAACAAACTAACAGGCGATTAGTGTAACAGTAGGGTAACAGGGGATAATAGGGGTAACAGTTATGATTTTATTGTCGCGTGCCGAATGACCGGTTCATATGCCCCTTGTGGGAATTTCACCCATTTACGCCCTCCGGGCATGCCGATCGTTTATAAAAAGTCCTTACTCAAAAGTGGGATAGCTCTGCAAAGTATCGTATGTCATAAGTATGCACATTCAAAGAAGCACGAATCGAACTAAAAACCAGTTCCAGTAAGTAATAGGTAATTCTAAAATCAAAGTCAAAGTAACAGACCTCATTCAAAAAAAGAATGTGTTCAAATTATAAATTCAGCGCAAACGAAATTGATACTGGCCGTCAAATAGGCAATCCAACTAATTATGCGTTGAACAAAATTAATTCTTTATTCAAATTTTTGCGATTAAATCCGACATAATTTGTAACAAAACACTAACATTATGTTTATTGGAAACAATTAAAAATCGAACGTATTTTCGAATTCCAATCGACGATTGGCCCAAGAGTGATTCTCGGGGTTGTAATGGGTAATATTATATGGAACAGGCTTTTTTACAACTAAACCGAATGGAGCGCCAGAACAGGTTTGGATTTCTTTTGCGTCCGTTTTATTTTTATTGTGCTTAGTCTGAGTTTTATTTCATATTACTTATACTTATTATTATATTACGACACGTTTTCTCATTTAAGCTTTTGATCTTTTTTCGTTGAGGATTATACACGGTTGAGGTAATGTTTTCAGAGGAACAAACAAGTTAAGAGTTTTTAAATGTTCCCGTATGTAGTTCGTCGGAATGGATTGCTGAAGGAACAATGAGTCATAAAATATTTTTTCACAGCCAAAGAGCAGTCGTAATGAGTGCCCAATACCCAAGCTCTCGCCTCTTTCTTAATGGAACTTACCGAGGTCAAATAGAAATAAAAAATAGTATATTTTAAAAGCTATGGCAGTCCGCCGTAAAATTAAAAAGACAAATTATTGGACGTCTTCGTGGAAGCAGCCTTTGTTATCTCACAAGTGTTTTTCAAGAGCTCTGTTTATCTTCGACTCGCTTGCTCTTGTAAAAACCACATCGATTCATCTCTGTCCGTCTTGTTAGCACTGAGGGCGTTCTGACAGGGCGTAACAGACGCTTCCACCGTTACGTAATTCTCACACTTTCAGCTTTCATAACAAGGTCCTTTATTGTGTAAATACAATTCAAAGTGCTGTGCAACGAGATGAATCCTTTAAGGACGTAACTGTTGCGCGGAGTGTACTCTAATATCGATTTATGATGCACGGAATAAGCGTTCATTTCCCTTAATTGGCACCTGGTCGATACCTCGTTCGTTCCGACACGGTTCAGCTTTTTGTGAACCTTTATTTCACATCGTATAATCGAATTTGAGTCTCATTTCTTTACATATAAGGCTGTGTATATATTCTTAGAGCCGGATTTGAATTTAGGAGCATTAACATAATGATCATCGTTCGGGTTTGATGGAGCAGGTGTTGTGTATATCGGTTTATTCTCGGTTTTTATTATAAAAATCTCGTTTGTGTTACAAAAAGCAATCGTATCTCGTATGTTTATGAGATTACGCACTACGCTTCCAATAATGTTTGTTAATTGATGCAAGTTCTCGGCTATCTTTACTGTGAGGTTCGACGATATCAATACTTTATTGGAATTTAATAAAACCTGCCAAGTGCGAGTCGGACTCGCGCACAAAGGGTTCCGTACCATTATCTAGAAAAACGAGCAAAAAAATCACGTTTGTTGTATGGGAGCCCCCTTAAATATTTATTTTATTCTGGTTTTTAGTACCTATTTGTTGTTATAGCGGCAACAGAAATACATCATCTGTGAAAATTTCAACAGTCTAACTATCACGGTTCATGAGATACAGCCTGGTGACAGACGGACAGACGGACAGCGGAGCCTTAGTAATAGGGTTCCGTTTTTACCCTTTGGGTACGGAACCCTAAAAACGTTTTAAGATGTTTTGGCGCTAAGCCAGATTAATCAGCTGGCGATAGAATCTTTCATACTCTTATATTTCACTACGTTAAAATTCCATCTAAAAGATATAAATCATTTATAAACACTAAACACCATCATTGTAGTTTATGAGGATATATTGTATACGGCACCTGATTATAACAACATAGATTAATAGCTTTAATCAATCTTAGTTGACCGAAGAACACTTGTGCTAAGTGTTGGAGATGTAAAACCTGGCACGCAAAGTTAATTGTTTTTACAGACGTAATAATTTTGGCAGCCGCGGACTCACCAATTGCAGTTGCGGGCCCGCGCGGGTCATACGCGATTTAAGTTACTAACTGGGCATTCTTTGTTTTTCTTACTACTTTCAAACAGGGAAAGTGACATCAAAATACAGATAAATGTAATAAACGTATTTTTTGAAGGAAAACTGTTTTAAATTTTGCATACAACATTGATGTCAAAAAAAGATTATTGACATAGTTCTGGATTGAGTGAGCCTTAGTTTTAAGATCTCTTTATAGCCGCACTCATTTTAATTCGTGCTTTGATTATTGTAATTTTTTATCGTTCAATGTATTTTTAACAACAATTCAATAACTTTATTGTTACCTGATTAGTAAACCAATTTTTCATTATACCTAAATATATTATATTCTGTAACAATTGACTTGAAACTTGTAATAGGGTCCCATTTTACCCTTTGGGTACGGAACCCTAAAAACAAAAAATGCATAAAAACAAGTTAGTTACTTAAAATGACACTCCTTATGCGTTGAAGGAAGTTGCAAAGTGCAAAATATCTTGATCCATATCTGGATGTTTAGAATTAATACTGCTGTAATGAGCGATAAAATGCACTTAACTAGCAGGTGAACACGCGACATTTTTATGAAGACCTTAATTCCACGCAGAATACAAAAGTATTAAAATACTAACTTAACTGCACCTAGTCTGTCATCATTTAAACGTCGCCTTAAATCTTGGCTCATCGAGAGGGCGTTTTACAGTGTAGATGAGTTTATGCAAAATATAGAATAATATTTGAATTATTATAATTATTTTATTGAAATCATAATAAGATTAAAAATTATATTACTTATCTATTATACTTAGCTATTTAAATTTTTTTTTTTCTGACGTGTAATATTATTAGCAATAAATTGATTATTCTGATTAAGGCGAATATGAAGGCAAAAACACGAAAATTAGGTGTTTTTGAACCCGTTTTCTGACAAAAATATTGATTGTGGAGCTTTGAAAATTTATATATCCTGTAACACATATCTTGAAGAAGTGCTTGGCGGTCCCAAATGTTTGCCGTTAATTATAGTTTAGTTGTTATAGTGTTAGTTATAGTGTGTGTTT
Source organism: Eupithecia exiguata (assembly GCA_947086465.1). NCBI lineage: Eukaryota > Metazoa > Arthropoda > Insecta > Lepidoptera > Geometridae > Eupithecia > Eupithecia exiguata. The sequence continues at coordinate 5,573,548 of OX352251.1, forward strand.
AGTTGCTTCGAACTCACTTTTTATCGGTGTCTCAAATTCGATCAGTACCAAATTCAGTATAGTGATTCACATAGTTCATACCTATTTCGTGGCGGTCCATTATCGTCGAAAAGCAGTCAAAATAACGATATTAAACGTAAAAACGTATTTTTGCCTACAAAATCTGTGATACAAACCTGACCAGTTACTCGTCACCTAACCGCAGAGGATCGTATTATTTGGTTGATTAGGGCACTACATGGTATGCTGAATCGAAAACAAGCACTCATTGCTGCATATGTGCGCGCGGACATGCCCAAGGTCATTTGCCTTACTATTCGCCTTAAGTTTTACTGGACAGTGGACAATATCCACGTCATATTGGACTAGTACCCAGCGTCACCTACTCACAAATAATAATAATAATAATGCTGGACAATTCACACAGCATTATCTAGCCCCAAGGTAAGCAGAGCTTGTGTTGTGGGTAAGTACTAGATAACTGATATACTTAATATAATTACAATACATAGATAGATATTTTTTTACTATACATAGAAAACGACCAGAACACCCTGAACAAATTTGCAGATCGTACAAACATTTGTCCCGAGGCGGGAATCGACCCCGCAACCTCCTGCGTCGCAGGCGGGCCTTCGCCCACCGCGCCACAGAGGTCGTCATACTTTATACTTTTACTACAATATTTTATACTTTGTCCAACTGAAAAGCACTGCGGATTTTTTATAAATCAATCCGTCAATCCTTTCTGTACGTATAACGTGCGTATCAAATCTGTGGTGTATATTATGATTCGAGAAACAAACAAAAGGAAAGCCCCTCCTGTTACGGCTGTAGTACATCTGTAGTTACCGGGTATGATTGTGCCACAGACAAAAAGAAACCCCGTTCTGTGCGTTCCATCATCATCATTATTCGCAGTTGGATTTTACAATATCCAACTGCGAATAATGATGGGTATAGGCCTCCCGAAGTTAGTGCCTTCCACCACGGTCCTGTGCTAACCGCCTCCATTGACGCTTGACACCCCCGGATCCGTACTATGCCGTCGACCCACCTTGCAACTGGGCGTCCGACGTTTCGTTTCGCCTGTGCGTATAGTACCAAGTATCAATCAATTAATATGGTATCACTTAGGTAGGTAGGTATGTATGTACGATTGATTAACATTACCGTAGCATGATTTAAGGCTGTGGTATGGGTCAAACTAGCGCCACCACCTATTTAATCTTATCACTACGTTGATCAAAGGAAATTTCAAAAATTCATCGCACAGTTTGTGATACCTGTTATAAGCTTTTTTTGATGACTTTTTAATAGTTTTATTCTATTAGGTTTAGGCAGAATATCGAAGTTGCCCTTGGTGGCCACCAATACCAATTTTCGATTTTCTGGCTTAGCTAAATTGAGTAGGTATTTTACTGAAATTATGTTACAAAATTGTATTTTACGTGTCGGTGAAATATTAATTTATTTAATTATTGACATGTAACCTTATTATTGTTACCAAATAAAAAACTTGAACTTAAAACTATTACAGAGCCATTAAAAAAAAGCTTATAACAGGTATCACAACTGTATGATGGATTTTTGAAATTTCCTTTCTTAGACGTAATAATAAGATAAAATAGGTGGCGGCGCTAGTTTTACCCATACCATAGCCTTAAGCCAGAAAGTCTGTTCTGTGCGTATAGTAAGGTATGAAATGTATGGTAGGCATCTGGTATGATTTAAGCAACTATGGTAATCTAAGCCAAAAAGCTCGTTCTGTGCTTTTCTAATGTAGGTAAGTATCAAAATTTACGGTAGGTTTACCTAGTATGATTTAAGCCGGCACAACCCGTTCTGTGCGTATTACAATAAGTATCAAATCTATGGTATCTGGTATGATTCGAGAAACAAACAAAAGAAGACAGATAACATTTGTTCTGGCGTGAGTCAGCGGGTTGGGTGGGTCAGCTCACACCGAGACGCGATGCGACGCTACGCGCACTTTGATACAAAATATAACTTTATTTACTACACAAAAAGATACAAATTGGCGCAAACACTGCGTAGCGCGACGCCCGGCCGCAGAGAGTTTTCATATTTACATGTCAATACAACTTGTACCATTTTGCGTCGTTTATTTAAAATCAAAATGCGCGCAGCGTCGCGTCTCGGTGTGTGCTGCCCTTAAACAATTCCATTTTGTGATAGCGTTGTTTTCGGCAGGAATGTTGAGCTTTGCAGGGCAATTCAAACGTATTCGTCAATGTATCACGCATGCCTTTTTTTCGTCGCTAATGGCTGTATTTTGATTACCTTATTTTTTTTCTTTTGACGATAATTTAGTTAAAGTTCAGCGTGACGTCACGCCGGGCGCCACTTTTAGCGGCTTTGTGACGTCACGAGCCCCAAGCTTGCAACTTTGCGCTACTGTGCCAGACACTTTGTGCCGAGCCCCCACTCCCAAGCTTGCAACTTTGACACGCTGTATCTTTGCCATTTTTTGTTGACGAGCCCCCACTCCCAAGCTTGCAACTTTGACACGCTGTATCTTTGGCATTTTTTGTTTGATTGACAGTACAAATACTAGGGGAGGCCTTTGTCCAACGGTGGACTAATATAGGCTGATGATGATGATGTCTGTAATATAGCATGTGAAATTCCGAGATATCCCAAATAAGACCCCCTCCACGTTTTACGCGCTCATAAATTGAACTGCCAGTCAATTACGCGTTATAGAGTCCTTAAAACGTCACTTTATATACGATTGTTATAAGAAATGAACCCTATTACGCTGGAATTAAGTCCAAAATAAAACGAATTATGTCAGTGCTTGCGCAAAATTTTAACTTTCAGAACCAATTACTGAATTAATTTAAATCGCCTTTGCACCTTTCTGGCTGGTTAGAGTTGTTGTCCTTGCAGCTTATGTTTATGTTATGTTATGTATGACACATAAGATAAGGAAAGGTACGAAAAATAGAAGTGATAACCGCAGTAGAGTCAACGATTTCTTTGGAATAACAAAAAAACAATATTTAATTAATTTTAAAATCGACTGCATTTGTTTTGTGACGAGGGTTTCACTATTAAGTATAATGTTTTTTTTATAATAAAAATGTACACTTCTTGCAGGGCAACTTGGGATATACGAGTATGTACATTGAAAATGACTACACTTTATATACAGTCCTAAAGAATGCTTTATGTTTATTCATTTATTTATTCTAACTTGACATAAAGAATTACTGAATTTCCAAAACGTCTTCCATGTTCCAATTTGTATTCTACCTATTTTTATGAAAATTTGACATGTAAATTGATTTTATCGATAAATTGTATTTCTGTATTTCTGTTATGGAGATCGGGAACTCTCTGTCTTCACTAAATTACACTACACTACAAACTACATAGGTAGGTCTTTTCTTTTTACAAGTGAAACTTTTGGTAAGTCGTACTACCATCCCTTCTGTACTCCGGCTATTTCTGGATGTTTAATTGCTGCGCAAGCGCAGACGGGCATCGATTTTTAAGGGATTCTTTTTTCAAACGTCGATTCTTTTTTTTAAACGTCGATTAGCCGTTTAACCGCCGTTATTATTCTTACAGTGACTTTAATCGATTATTTTCGGTGGTGATGATTCTTTATGGACTCTAAACTATTCTAGTTGTTTTGTATGTCTATGGTTTAGGAGCTATGGAGTGTAGAGTTGAGAATCTTCTAAGGTTTGGTTAGAAGTTGATTAATCCTGTTTAAGTTAACAAGATGTAGGTACCTATACTTTTTTATTTTCGGTGACTATCAGAAAGTGCACAGGGGTCGAATTCTGCTAACCCATCGCTTTACTATGACAATAGTCTCGTCACAGAATCGTCCATCTATACTAATATCATAAATATGAAAGTAACTCAAACGAGAATTTGAGTTGACGAAACAAAAAGATTGAAACAAAATAGAATTAAGAAGAATTTAGACCTGGCGTCTTCACGAGCGTGTTTGTGATGTGATGATGGGCAGAACCTGCAGTTCACGTAGTGTTACTAATTTACCAATCACCCTGTATATGTATTTTATATTCACTCATTTTGAAAAAAAAAACAGTTAACATCGATAAAAAAACAATAAAACAAAATATTTTTGAAAAAGACTGACTGTGCTGTGTTAACAGCAGCATAAGGTCTTGGCTCAGGATGTCCTGAATAAGTATTAGAAGGTTTCAAAAGAAAAGCTTATCATTATCACCAAAAGCTTAGAGATTGCTTACGAAACGGCAACACCAGTCACAACAACGCGTTTTATCTAAATACCCTTACATTTATCTTTCTTTGGAGCTTAAGTGAATTCTTTAAATATTAGCTTCCGTAACGTGAATAGTGATGTACAGTCCGGCTTTTGCAGTCTGCAATTCAGCAGACAGGACAGATTCTGTTAGATTTCTGGTGAAAAGCTATCATGATAATAACTGTTGTAACTATATACTGACGACCATTGTGGCGCGGTGGATGAAGGTCCGCCTGCGACGCAGAAGGTGGCGGGTTCGATTAACGCCTCTGCAGAGATTTGTTCAGGGTGTTCTGGTCGTATCTCGCCTCTCTACTATTTCAATGTTAATTAAGCTAACACATATTTTTAGTATGGCGCTCATTAGGGGAGGCCTATGTCCAGCAGTGGACTAATATAGGATGATGATGATGATGATATTTTTAATTCCAAAGATCCTCATGCCCATCTTAGACACACCGAGGAATGTACACCAGGGGAACATGTACAGCTCAAAACTGTCAAAAACTCGAGTCCACCGAAGGCACACAATAAATTAACCTGAAATTGTTTAGAGCGAATTGGTGTCCTTTGTCCGTCTTTTCATACTACACGAGACAGCCCTACGTTATTCGTAAGTAACCTGAGTAATCTCTTGCTAGGTGTCGCCACAACAGTCGGTGGTATTTTTATGTGTTGTCGGATGCCGCTCTTATCATCCAAGCCGAGTCAACCTAAAATGACCCCTAGCATCTTTATCTTTAAGGATTATTTAGGGTTAATCGTTATTCTCTTGTTTCAAGATGGCGCCTAAAAGTGCCAATATTAAGGCAAGCATCCGTCTCTATTGATACTTAGATTTAGAATCTTGTTACTAATAGGGTAAGATTTATTTTAAATAGTACCTACTAGGATCCGATTCGAGATTTTCATTGTTGGTTTTTTGTTTGGTTAATAGAATAGGGTTGCAATTAATTCGACTGTAAATTCTAATCGATAAAACTTTCAGTAAACGACGAACACGTTCGTTTATTTATTCGAATGTTTTTACAAATTCGATTCGAGATTTCATTGGTCCAGTTAGTGAGATTTTATGTCTCTATCTAATCTCTATTTTTGCTCTTTAATTTGCTTTTTAAAATCCGTTTTAAATTTTATGTTTTGTTTATGTCCGCATCCCGATGCTAAATTATAAATACCTAGGTCTGTTACTTTATTTTGTTACTGGTAAGGATATTGTCTACTTATTTTGAGTGGTCAGATATTTAATTTATACGTGTTGTTCTATTTCTATGACTACCTCAGAATAATTTCCAGGAACATTTTATGCCTATTTTAAAACACCATTCGACTTCGACGGCACTGTTCTCATTACACAATATAAACTTATTTTAGAGTACAATAAAACTTTTTTACGGTTCTCTAAGACAATGTACCGAACTTTACGGCTTTTTCAACAAAGAATACGGTTAAAAATAACTATATAATGGACTAGTAAATAGAGAAAACGGTTAATTAGATAAGAAAACTGTTTCATTTGTTGTTTCTGTGGAACAATAGCCGGCACTAAAGGCAACCGATTATAACTTCGGATCAAAGATAAGAATAAGTATATATTCTGGTAAGTACTAAAATATTTTTTGTACCTACCTTTCTAGTACCTATCTACGAAAAAGCCCAATTTGTATTTTAAAACCAAGTACCTACTAAGCAAGACATGACAATGAGATTTAACTACATAGGTATATATTAAATTAATGTAACTTTACTTGTTATCAGAATGAGTTGTTTAGTTTTACGAAAATAGGTCAAAAACCCGTGACAGTTCTACCGTATGTAGGAAGTTTGATAGCGATATCTTTGTTTGTATCTGCTATCGAATATTACATCGAGACCATTATCCCCAATAATCCTGCAAGTCTGACATATCGATAACGCGGACAGTTGTACGTCGGACAACACTAGTGCAGAGCTTAAATCGATACGACACATTTTGAAAAAGGAATGCGTTTTCTTTAATATAACTCTTATTCATTAACAATAGTAGTTTATGCAACTGTGCATAATGGAGGGCATTACAACACAAGTGTGGGTTTAAGAAACGAGCCGAAGGCGAGTTTCTTAATAGCATCACACGAGTGTTGTAATGCCTAATTATGTACAGTTGCATACACTACTTTATCTACCCAAATATCATAAGGGCTCTATGATGGGTTCAGGAACCATAGGGAAATGACCAGCATTGTTACCAGTGTAATGCAATAAAAAATAAATTGAACACATACAAAAGCAAATTATTTATTGTAGTAATGGTAGTTATCATTGACAGTTGTTCTGGGTCACTATCACTCAATTTCGACAGAAATAAAGAACGTATTCAACTTATCAGAAAATTTGTCTACTCGTAACTGGAAATAAAAAGCTAACGAACAAATGACAGCTCGAAATGGCGGCGTTTCGAATATCTGTATATTTTTTTTAATCAACAAACGAACAAAGTCACTATTCTTGTGTCACTCGAGATCAAAATGTCGTGCGATTTATAGTTAGAATGTAGATACTAGTATAGCACACTCACTTGAATTTGACACCTATTCCAAATTTAAACTCTATAACCTACGGTTTTCAGTAGGTTATGAGTTCATTACAGTTCCGTTTATTTCTGTTGGTTGGTAATGCTGGTCATTGCCTATGGTTTTTGAACGCATTAGAGAGGGTTTATGATATTTGGGTAGATAAAGAAAATTATAGTCAATTAGAAACAAATTAGAACTAGAATGAACAATTGAGCTAACTGTAGACTGCCGAGATAGAATTATAATGTGAAGAAATATTTTGTAAGAGAAAGTACCAATTTAATACTGTCCGTTTTATAGGTGATACTTTGCAAACGAAACAACATAATATACAGAAGTTTAGTATCAAAGTAAAGCCATTTTCGTCTTCAAATTCAGAACTTCAGTAGATGCTTATAATTTTATCTTTTATTAAGTCATGGTCTTTATCGACATCGATAAATCGATGGCTCTTACCCAACTCTATCCAGACGCCATAGCCATAGATAAACAAACACAGTACGTAAAGTAACAGTAAGTACACTACACATAATGCTACTGTATGTGATGCTCTGTGGCATTGTCCGGTGGACAGCAGCTGATATCTTATCACGGATTGGGCAGCACATTATTGATTTGTTGATAAGGTAAAGTTGGTAAGCTTTTTGTGGAGATTTGTTATAGTTTTTTGTAGTTTTATTGAGCTATATTTTTTGCTACTTATTTATTTATGGCTATGGCTACCGCTTATGTACTACCGACATTGTCTAGTAAATAAATATTATGAATAACCCTATGTAAGTACAGTCGGATAATAAATAAAATATAGGGTGTTTCTAAATTTCGGTTTTAGAATTTTATTTCTCAAAAGAATGTACATTCGCTTACAGAGAAATACCAACAATCCTTAATGTAGGTATAACATATTGTGCAGAACGGACTTAACTTAAATTGAGTAATTAACCTTATATTTTATTTATTACTTAGATGACACCGTATGGATGTGGTAGCATGTGAATAACCTCCTTTAGTATTGTGTACTAATTTGGAACAACCTGTGTATGTTAGACAAGTAAAATTTACACAGTATTATCTAGCTAGCCCCAAGCTAAGCAGACAGTAGCTCCATGCTAAGCAGACAGTAGCCCCAGCTAAGCAGGCAGTATACTAGGTAACTGATATACTTAATAAACTACTTTAATAGATATTTTCGTTATTGAACTATGCTATTTACCTACACTTAGAAAATACCCAGAACACCCAGAACAAATATCTTCAGATCGTACCTATCCAAATTTGCCATGAGGCGGGAACCGAACCCGCAATATCCTGCGTCGCAGGCGGACCTTCGCCCAGAGCGCCACAGAGGTCATCAATCATCATACAACAATAAATATTCATGAAACCTCCAAGACCTTTCATAAGTCCGATCCATATCAGACGATATTACCTCACTTTAAAATTAATTCATAATCACAATTATAGTGCCAGTAACCGATCATTCTAACAGATAACCGTGTCAAATAAAGCATTTATGATGGAAATGTATTCATTTACAACGCTAAAGAGAATATTTCTTAGGCTTTCGCAGAACCATAGGCTTAGCGGTCTAGGATCCGTCTTCGGAACTCTAGATGACATAGAACCTCACCACCAGCGTGGAGTATTGAGCTACACCAAGCGAGATAGTACACCGAAACAGACACCACCACCCGGTGGTGTAAAATTTGACCAACTCACCAAAAAAGCCGCGCAGTTTCACTGACGCGTAGTGCGCATAGTAAGCCGCAGTTCATCTCATCTCATGCCGCGCAGTTCCGCACCTATATACGATGCCACCCAAATGCGCGCTTCTATCCAAGCGCGCGTCAGACTTTATTCAGATAGACTGATGATCGTATGAGCGCTTTTTAGGGTTCCGTACCCAAAGGTTAAAAACGGGACCCTATTACTAAGACTTGCTCGCACTTTCCATCTGTCACCAGGCTGTATCTCATGAACCGTGATAGTTAGACAGTTGAAATTTTCACAGATGATGTATTTCTGTTGCCGCTATAACAACAAATACTAAAAAACAGAATAAAATAAATATTTAAGGGGCCTCCCATGCAACAAACGTGATTTTTTTGCCGTTTTTATAGATAATGGTACGGATCCCTTCGTGCGCGAGTCCGACTCGCACTTGGCCGGTTTTATTGACTCTCGCTCAGGTTGCTGCTTCCGTCTCCGAAATGTGGCGAATGTAAACCCGGAGTTTGGTCAACTCAATGACCCTAATCGTGCGCAGGCATAAAAGAAACTGTCAAATTCGGTGTCAAGTTTAGCTTAGAAATGTATATTAGAACTGCGTTCTGGAGTGAACGAGCGCCTAAGCACCCTAATTCAAGCTAATTTCAAATTTCCAAGTTAAACAATGGTTTACAAGGAATTTAACCTTTTAACAGTCAGGCCAAAGCCGAGCTTCGACTTTTTGCAAAATATTCCGCTCAGCTTCTCACCATTCCCTGACCATTATGCAAAGCAGAATTCCATCGATCGGTTATTAATTTCACAAAGAGAGGTGTGGGTGTGTGTACTTCCTAATTAAACTGTTTGCTTTGCCGTGTAGGACGCATGGCAGCTGTGCCCTAGATTAAGAGTCCTTTAGAATAATCTTGAAATTCATGGCCAATGGATTCCATCAAAAAGGGCTATACGCTGTAGTTTCTTTAATTGTTTCTTTTTCCAAGCCTTTGATTAATCTGCTAAGCAATAAAATAAGCCCTAACCTTGTCGTTCTTGGTCATGCTTAACTGGAGTCCACCATCATCATAATCTCAAGCTATGGACGTCCACTGCTGTCGAGACATATGGCTCCCTTTAAGATCGCCACAATGACCGAGCTATACAAGTTGTTATTGTATTCTAATCTTCTAATCTTGTATTATTAATTATTCTAATCTTGTTGTAGTGTAAGGAGAAGATGAGAAAGTGTCAAGCTTCCGAAAACAACGCCGAGGATATAGCGAAGTAATGGAAATCACCCAAGAAAGCTGACGCTGACCACACCATTATGTGGGGAACGTGTTGGAGCAGAGAAATCGTCATAAAAAATACGAAGTATTGTTCGTCACTGAGATTTATTGTATTATTTTGTGGTAACTAACAGTTCAGATCAATTCCGTTTATTGATAGCGTTTTTATGTTACATGAAGTTTTTAACATTTAGAACGTTTATTTCGAAAAAAAACATGGGCGGATTGTCGAATCTCTTCTTCCCCAAAACAGGATGTCCCATAATGAGAGGATGATTTTGAAGGCGCGTGTGCGCAAAGTTAACGCCGACTTAGGCACTATAAGATATCCTGCGCACCTGGCTAACCTCCGTTGAGACTGGAAGATTCGGTTAGGAGAAGTAGGTACTTTTTTATGGGTTTGTGTACTTCCTATAATTGAATGTAGAGTTCGCGCAAATCTTTATGAATTCTTTGAACATAGCCTTGAATGCGAAACTGCGCAGTATTAGGCTCACCGCGCTCTTTTGAAACCTTAAAATAAGCTACTGCGCAGCCACTGCGCGTACTTCCGAGACTTCATAAAGATTTGCGTGTATAATATACCAGGAAAGCAGCAATGCGAGAGAAATGACGCCGGGTTGTGATGCAAGCGAGCCGCCCCTGATATGACGACCAGGAGCTGAGCGCTCCTGGTCAAGAGTGTGAGATTAAAAACCTTAGAATAAGATTAAAACGTTGAATGCCTACAATCAATGGGAAGGCAAGGAAGGCAGATAAGCTTAGCTAACAGCAACACGAACTGTTCCTGTTCGTATATTACCCATGCGTACCACATCGTACATGGTCAGCAATGTTGCTAGATCATTTTACTAACCGCAGCGGAAATCGTAAGACATTCAGTCAATTTTCTTTTAGAAAGCATCGTAAGAGGATATTTGAAATTTTTACGGTCGTTTTCTTATCTACTCGTATATAGAGCTTGGTTAACCGTTCTTTAAAATAAAACCGGTCAAGTGCGAGTCGGCTCGAGCACGAAGGCTTCCGTACCATTATTTATATAAACGGCAAAGAATCACGTTTGTTGTATAGGAGCCCCCTTAAATATTTATTTTATTCTGTTTTTTAGTATTAGTTCTTATAGCGGCAACAGAAATACATCATCTGTGATAATTTCAACTGTCTAACTATCACGGTTCATAGAATACAGCCTGGTGACAGACGGACAACAAAGTCTCAGTAATAGAGTCCCGTTTTTACCCTTTGGGTACGGAACCCTAAAAAATGATAACAAATTATTTATTTATTTAAGCAACTTAAGAGTTCTTCTGGCAGTGTGTTTTAATCTAGATTGCGCTCCTGAAATACGTACGGAACCCTTCGTGCTCGAGTCCAACTCGCACTTGGCCGGTTTTATTTTAATTTCGTTACATTATGTGTCGTCTACCACACATTCATTACGTCCTATCCCATAATGCTAAACGATTCAATAATTTAAAACCGCAATGATGAATTAAAATTTATAGCACCATAAAACACTTTTAAATCCTTATTAATTCAGCCTTGTGGGTGTTTGAGATAATGGGTTATGCTAATAGGCGTGTGTCCAGCAGTGGGCTTATTACAGGCTGATAATGATAATGATGAGTAGGCCTAAGTTCACAGACACAGCATTCAGTTGCATTTATATATTTTCTCGACTCATTGGTTAGTTTTCTTTTGTTATTTATTCGTAACCAAAATGTCCGCCAGCCGGCCAACCCAATGAGGCGCGTCCGGTTTCGAAAAGGCGCAGACGGGCATGTCGGGCATGTGTGTCATGGGCAATGAAAGTGTTAATTTGACGACCTTTGTGGCGCGGTGGGCGAAGGCCTGCCTGCGACGCAGGAGGTTGCGGGTTCGATTCCCTCCTCGGTACAAATGTGTGTACGATCTGCAGACATTTGTTCAGGGTGTTCTTGGTCGTTTTCTATGTATAATAAAAATATATATCTATGTATTGTATTCTATTTTTAGATTGTTTGCAACAGTCTGCAGTTAGCTCAATTGTTTCAATTGTAAATACTAGTTTTAATTTTATTCTATTATTTGATTGTAATTTCCTTTGTATTGTATTATGTATATCAGTTATCTAGTACCAATAACACAAGCTCTGCTTAGCTTGGGGCTAGATAATGCTGTGTGAATTGTCCAGCATTATTTATATTTATTTATTATTTATAATGAGAAACAAACCGTCGAAACTGTCGAATTGTAGTTCTGTCTGTTTCATTCGCACGCCTAGTGAAATTTGGTAAGAGCATGATATCCCAAGGAAGGATACTTTTTATACGAGAAAACCGCGCGCGGAACGGCCGGCATAAGCAAGTCTACTTATAAAAACATATATACAGCCGAACATAGAACGTCCTACTTTTTTAAAGTCGGTTAAAAATAAACAGCGTAAAATCTGCACCAAGTAGGAAGTGTCCAAAAAGTGTAAAAGATCCACACTTGCGATCTGACAGCTATATTTAGCTGACAACGCGTTCTTGTGCCGTTTCCGGCGCCGGCGCAGCGTGCCGCGCGTGTTTCGGCTTCGCGTTACATTGTATTATGCCCCTTAAGCTGGTAGTAATAAGGGCTGGTTTACGATAGTGGATGGTATTCATGTTTCGGCTACATGCTGCGTGAAACCCTGGACCGTAAACATATAGTCATAGGGGCTGGTTTAGAATGGTGGATTGTAGTGTTCTTTATGTTAAGCGCTAAGGGTGGTTTGCACTGGTGAAGAGTAAGTGCTGAGTTACATGGTATTTCCTTATGAGGTCAGTAGCTCGTTACTTTGTAAGGAGTTACTTTCACCATCCCGAATGGGATAACGTTTTTATATGTGATTACAAAACGTTGACGGTAGAATAATAACAATAATATGATGGACCATTAACACAGCGTTATCTAGCCCCAAGCTATGCAGAACATTTACTGAGTTCAGTCAGGAGTGTTCAAGTTCCAGTAATCCTCTGCCATTTTCCGCTGCGCTGGGAATTCTGGATTTGTGTACAGTTCAGCTTTTCTTTTAAGTTTCAGAAAAAGGTCAATTTCACACACACTCAACCCGACGAGGTCGTCATCCCCGTCGGGTCGCGGGTGACGGCTTGAATAATAGACGGCTACAGGTATCGGCAGACATGTGTCTTAAGAGAGCGACAAATGCTAAAATCAAGCAAGTATTTTAAACACTTAGTTTATGGTAACGAACGTACATAAATGATTCAGATTGAAAACTACGGTAAGTAGGGGAAAAAACATGTATAAGCCGAGTACCTAATCAAACGGAATTTATGAAAATAAACTGGTTTCTTTAGTAAAAAAAAACGCATAAATTACGCATTGTTATTTGAAATGATCTATAGGTATTATCAGCGACAAAAACACATTATTTTTTACGAATTACATAGCCAGACTGATGTTTTATTGAGTGATGGTTTAGTTTTGTACTTCATGATTTTGAATAATTAAATAAAATTCCATCTAAAATTATAGCCCAGAACTTAGGCGCACTCTTACTTAACTACTCGTTTGTCCCTTGATCCCGTTTATTTTCTTTTTTTAACTGATACTTGCTCTTTTGACTCGCGTTTTTTACTCTTCTACTATCTACTATTTGTTACTAAACTAACTTCTGGCAGTGGTTTCTCTCACGTCTTTCCTGGCTAAAAAATACCAGACTTTTAAAGACTAACTTATCAATCACATATAAAGCGCTCGTTAATACCCTGACCAAAATAAGTAAAAATGCAGGTCAGTTCAAAACCAAAAAAGAAAACACACTGAAATCGATACAAGGCTAAATTGATACAATTCTCAGCTCTCGATTCTAACGAATATCTCGATTGTAATAACATCACGTAGGATAATCGTCGACATTATAACATACAGAATTGCACCTAAACTTCCATGGAGTAGAATTCCTTCAGCTATGACCAGAACATGTAAGAGCATGGTTAATAATGGTTTTTTCCCATTGCTTAGCGGAAGCAATTATATCCGTGTTCCACGTGATAGGAAAAACATACTTATCTATAAAATCGTAGGTTTCGAGTGACCGATATCCGTGTTCCGCGTGATAGGAAAAACATACTTATCTATAAAATCATAAGTTTCAGGTGACCCAGCACGCGTACTTTGAACTTTTACAGAATGAGTATACAGACAGATCCGCACGCGGGCGGAAATCTGCATGACAGGAAAAAGAGCCCTTAGTAAAATATTCAGCAGTGGAGTGATAAAGGCCGTTGATGTGATGATGTGAAGTAGATTTTATACGTAGTTACGATAGTTTTAAGGCAGGCAGACTTGAGTCACGATAGTCTTAAGACAGACTATTGCTAACAAAAATATGAAGACGCGCGTCTGTCATAACTATCGCGACTCAAGTCTGCGCTCAGCCTAAGGGTGCTACCGGAATTACCCCTTTTCAACTAAGCACACCAGCAAATCAGTATCTCCTGGTAACTAGTTTTTGACATCACCAACATCATCACAATCATATTGTAAGTACGAGTAAGTACACATATTCATAATATTGTAACGATATTAGTCATTGTACATAATTTTGTTTTCGCAGTAGCGAATCCACTTTTTTATGATTATTTTTTTAGATAACGCTGAACATCATAAGTACCCCGAACTTTGATCATTCATACTCACTCGTGCGTTCATAGATGCATTCCATAGCCAGTTCAACACCACTCTGAATACTCAAAAGCATAATCCAATATTTATAGCATCCGTGACTTTAATTCTTTTCCTTTCGTAAAAATATTGTAGGTATTGTTCGAATAGGGATGGTCCATTCTTTTTTTTTCGGCCTTATACTTGTATTTTCGGCGTCAATGAAATACCGTGGGCAGGGCAGGGCAAATAAATATGTAATGATGCGAAATTTAAAATTCAAAATTCAATAACTTTATTTCTTTAGGCTTACAAAATAAGCACTTAGACAAGTCAAATTTTATAGATAAACAGCTTAATAATAGTAATTATTATCAAATAAGAAACAAAATGTTATTGATTTTGTTCGCTTCAATTTTTTGTCCACTAGTGGAAGAAGCGAAAAATAAAATTTAGGCAGCATCATCAAGCTAACCCCAAATTAAGCTGTGTTATGGGTACCTACTAGATAACTGATCTTTAACACATTTACATTACATAGATACGATTGCATAGAAATTCGACCAGGCGCTCCATGAAAATGGAATTGCAATAATGTGAGAGAAATAAAAATGTTTTTTATTTGTTGTCAAACAAGTTATTTCAAGCCTTTTGTTTTGCAATTTCCGTGAAATTCACCGGCAAAGTTTAACGCTTTTTGTACTAAAATAACGTGTTTTGAAATATTTTTCAACCGGTTACATAAACGTTAACGGTATTGTTGCATTGTTAAAGTTTAGAATTTTATATGTATTCTTACAATAGGATATTATGACGTCTGTAGATATTATATGAACAACTGGTATTGATATGGATCAGTTGAGCTACCTGTAGATTGTTTGCAACAGTCTGCAGTGAGCACAATTGTTTCAATTGTAAACACTAGTTTTAGTTAATTCTATTATTTGATTGTAATTTTCTTTGTAAATAAAGATATCCAATAAATTACGTAGTTTAGTTTAAAAAACGCACTACCACAGAAGGTCGGGCCATAACCTGTCTTTGGCCATCGCTGAAAACCGGTAGACACACCAGTCTATCCAGCATAATGCTGAGTTTAGGCCATATTTGCCTTAAGCTCATCTATAGCCAAATTTCCAACGTAAATAATCGGGGTGTTTTAATTGTTTTACACAACTTCCTTGTTCTATGTAAGTTTCATTCTACACAAAGTCAATACAAAAGCATCGTGCATTTGTACCGATTTCCTTAATCGACAGCTTTGAATTCCGCGAACACGTTGCGTAATTAGCCTAATTAATTGCAACTTAATGTCACGATCTAATGGCGCAATTCAAATGTAATACGAGACATGATAAGAAATGTCAAACCACGCACTTTGTTGTTTGCTTTAAGTGTCAGATTTAATTTGATTGCACTTGCAGGGTCATGGAGCAATTGGTGTCACAGACGGACATGGAACGAAATCATATTTTTTAGGTCCATCTCTTTCGGTATGATTTCGCTCACTTGTTCCTTCCATACCACACAAAAAATAGGTCTTTTTTAATCTTCAGAAGAGGTAAAATAAATTATTTTTTAACCACATACAAATATAAATACTTACAGACAGACTAGATACTAATAGATGAGAACATTATTCTATCCATCAATGTTTTTTCCTGCATTAAAATTAACCTTGTGCTGTGACAGAGATGTCACTAAACACCACCACAAATTTCGATAAAATCAGACATTTGATAAGACCGAGGCCGAAATTCGGGCAAAAAATTGAAACTTGAGCTTTGCCGATTCGATCACTTCCTAATTCCCATCTCTATATCACGCCCCATTTGTTGTAAATGTCTGAATGTATGTCTGTTGGTCTGTTTGCACACCTCGACAGGTAAAGTCCTCGACAAAGCCAGTAGGAGTCCATGTTTATTACGAGAAATACCTTCGCAGGTAGACCCGTATTGTTGTCCCATCACTCGCATAATAGAGTTTTTGGAACTACAATGAATATCGTAATTTATGTCGGGTCGGAATTACAATTTTCGGAAACGTTTCTACCTGTTTTTTTGTTTTGGATGACGTTTCGTTTCGGTTTTTCTGTTATTTGTTTTATGGGTTAAGTTCTTTTGCGATGTTTGCTATTTTGATTGTAATCTAGTAATTTAATTAGTCAGCTGACTCATTAGGGCGTATCTTTTCGTAGTATCGCTATAATGTGTGCATTTAGTTGCCTTATGAATATGTAGAATTGTTTTTGGTAGGAGCTACAGAAATGTTCGATAGACATCGTGTTCGGTCGAGAGATAGGTCGAACTTGTTTTTGTCCGGCTAAAAATAACGTCTTTTTCGTTATTTTTATCAATTTAAATCGAGTTTGATAAGAAAACACTTTCTCCTGAATACCATACATTAATAAGGAAAACGCCTATTTATGAAAAACTTTACTTTTTACCTACATATATACCCTGATAATATAACAAAGTGGACTAACCATATAAAATTTGTTTGTTTAGTTTGCTTGTTTTATGAAAAAGTAGTCGGCACGACTTACCTAACAGTGTTGTAGTTCTAAATACAAAAATTCGATTCGTTTATTCAAAATTGGAAGAATCGCGTCGCAGTTTTGTTCCAAATTCGGTAATTCGGTCCGGCAATTCATAATTGGAAGCACTAACTCGCGCATCATGCTTTATTTACGGTGTTTTTAAAGCCGTGAAGCGAGCCTTATCGAAAAAGATAAAAAATATCGTGCATTTGACTCTTTTTAAACTCAAAATAATATTTAACTACGCATCTACAGCAGCATGAGAATTTCATCGCAAAATATTTATTTGAAAGTGTGAAATCCAATAACTGCATGAGCATGAATAGCAGAATTAAACTGCAACAACACATGCGAAAATAAACCCTAATGCCTTACAATAAGGTTGCATTCTTCTGCAAGTGTAAAAGGTAGAGTAGCTTTGTTATAAAGAAAACATATTGTACGCCAATTCAATATTATTGTGATTCTATTCGAAGTATTGTGGGAAGAATAGGGTCTACCTGAGGTCGGCACCTGCTGTTACTCTATGGGTATTTGTTACCATAGACAAGTAAATTGAACAAATTGTAGCGCCGCGTGAAGTTATTTGTGCTTTCGTAGGGGTTCGAAAGGAATAAATTTAATTGTAGGTTACTGCAAGTGACATTTCTGTTAAGACCACCCATATGCAGAATACATTGTTGTATTTTCGAAGTAGTCATCAGTTAATTTTATTTTGGTAGACTATCACTCACGCGCCGGCAGTGGGACGAACTGACCAAATAAAAACTCGTACATACAGATCTTAGATCCATTTTAGAAAGAAAGTTTACGAAAAAGAAAAGGTAGTTCTGAATTTAATGCTGGCCCGCAGTTTAATCCACACATATAAGCTTATAGAAGGACTTATGCGCATGCGTGTCTAACTAAGAAGGTAGGTAAACCACGATTGACCATTGGCCATCAGAAACCTTATTAAAAGAGATAAATCGTTACGTGTTAGAGGGGTGGGCGGCAATATACTTATTTATATAAACTTTATGGTTCAATCGAATCCAATACTTCGTTTTTATACTAAAGCACCTTTTAATAGAAAACTATGTTGATTATAAGTAAGAACAATTTTTTGTCGTCATTTGAAATTGATAAAAATATATTCCGGCTGTGGGACAGCAAGAGAAAATGTGATAAACCCAGAAGGAGACATAAAAAAAAATGCGGAGACACTTACCTCACTTTCAGTCCAATCGATGAGACTAGACTTCTCTTCTAGAAGGTTCTCCGAGCTCCGTTTCTCGTCCTCCCCGTCCCCCTCGTCTTTGAAGACCTTGACCTCATCCGTGGAGCCCAGGTCATCACCGCCCGAGCTCGCAGCTGAACTCGAGTGCGCATGCGGCATCTTGCGATCCTGAGTCAGGATCCACCAGCTCCCATCATTATCCTACCCTCAGTACAACTCTACACTCCGCCGCCATCTTGTTCTCAATGGTGCGGCGCCATTTTGAATGTTATGTCTTTGGCGGTTAAACTAATGAGATCACAGATTGTAAAACTTATGCCTATTGAGGTGGTCTGGTTCACTTTGTTTCGAGTTGCATCTGAAACAAACGAAAAATAATGTTTATATACTTAGTTAGTAAAGCATGTATATGATTATACTGGAGATGGCTTAGATCAATTCACAGTATTTATGTTTATTGTCACTTCCATCCTCTTTCGTTAAAAGGTATCGAGAACTTCTTATGCAAGTCATAGATTGCTAACTATAGAGGTCACTTAAGGGCTTTATTTGGCCGCAAAGCAAGCCATAAGTTTGTAAAATATGAAGCTCAAAATATGTGAGTAAAATTCTATCATGAAGTATTTCAAATTAACATCAGTAATTTCACTTTTGTTTGAATTTTAATAGCTAGATAACAAGAGAGCTAAAATTAATGTAGAAAAGGTTAGAATTAGCTAGCTTGAGAACCGTATCACTGTCTTTCATTTTGGGTCAAGCTCCTTGTCAAGTGCACGTCAACAGCCACTTTTGGCGGGAAGCCAAGTGTCACCAAGAAAACTCGAGGAATATTGAGTATGGCGTTCATAAAAATATAACATCAATTCCATACCCATTCGTTTTGTTATTTTGAGATGGTATTTGTTAAAATGGAGTGGTTAAAGTGTCGTATTACGCAAGACAGTTCAACAATGACGTAAAAATTTCAATTTCAAAATTATTTCAAGATCTTTGCCGATGCTATGTAGGTCCAGAGTAGTTCCGCATCAGAGATACAGGTTCTACAGAATAGAGAGAGAGACCCTATCACTGTAGAATTCTAGGTCAGCCGACTTCACGCAATTTCGGAAAATTCCAATACCTGTGTATTGGAATTTTCCGAAATTGCTATGCTTCCTATCGTTTCGTTCCAAAGAACTTAGCAATCTGATTTTTTACTTGAGAAATTATTTCAATCACACTTTTAATTCCTGTACTTGATATATCTAATACACGACGACACGGGAAGATACTAGCGAGTTAGTACTTAGTTCTTCAAGATACCTTCTTCTGCTAGACGTCACAATAGGCGACAATTGCAGCGTTCAACTATAATGACAGCTCACTACGATCCGGGATATGTAACGTGCAGGAATGGAGGTGTGAACGTATGAATAATGCGGAGCGATGCATGACAATGTGTAGGGTTATGAAGATTTAGAAGAGTAAAAAAAGTCGTTTAAACTTTGCTTATCCAGACATTACCTACTCCTTTATTTCCTAATGGCTACTTGGTTTCGGCAAAGGTTAGAATATTTATTGGAAACAACAAGTCGGGATAAATGTGTACCTATATTATTAGCATAATTTTAACCTGACAATCTTTCCAAGGCCTTGGTCCTGCAGTGGGATAACAGACTTATAACAATGATATTTCAAACGTTCTATTGTTTTGTATAGCCACCACAAAAATAACATGGTCTCACACGTACGGTACCTACCCTAAAATCCAAATATTACATAAGCAGGGAATATTTCGCAATCCTCGCATCAATGTTATCAAATTTCGTCGAGTGATATTAATGAATTAGTGGATTAAACGTCAGCTTTTAATGAGTTTCACAATTAATTGTCCAATAACAAGAGATCGTTAAATTTTGGAATCATAATTTATGTACTTTATGGCATAATTTATATACGATGGCGTTGTCACATAAACTAATGAAATGAGGTCTTTTCATAATAGCATCAAACAATGAAATGGTTGTTAATTTAAAGATTGTAACATTCTCGCTTACATTGTATCTGAATTATATGATTTAGGTTGTAAAAGCTATTAGTCGTTTATGAGCGGAAGATTTATTGATTAACTTATCCAAACTTATACCTATCTTATACGTAATTAATTGACATATTGACAGATTTGTCTTCATTCTGGTAATATACCAGATTGTTTTCTCTGTACCATTATTAATCTAAGTATCAATGAATGTTTTTGGATTTGGAATTATTTGCATCGCCAACTATGAATTTACGATAAAGATCAGCTACGCAGCGAATCAAAAATGTATAACCTCTAACTTTTTGGCAGGAATTATTAGAGAAAAAATTGTCCCTGTCAATTCTTCTAGATTACTCTTTCAATAACGCGCCATAATCGCGACACCGAACCTGCCTTCATTAGTTCTTGCACAATGCAAACACAATGCTTGTGTGTGCGTAGGGTTTGCATACTATTAAAACAGCAAGCCGTTCGAAATCATAAAAGTTTTGTCGAAGTAACTTTTAATCTCTGGTTTAGAAGACTGCATAAGATATAGTAGTAAGTTTGTTGGTACTGAAATATGTAATGTACTAAGAACTTATTTATCCAGCTATTCTCAAGTCGTTTAGAATGACATCAAATGGCTTGACCGTGAGTGGACGCCTTTAGCACGAAATTCAATTTCGGAACGCCCGTAAATCAAAGACAATAAACCGCACAGAACAGAACAGACACTGTGCACGTAGGTAATAATTTTAAAATAATACCCAGAATGTCATTCGCGTGAATACTAGTCCGTAAATAGGATATAACATGAACACTAAACAGTCGTTTAAAACAGTAAAAGCAAGGCAATATCTTTGGATAGGGTTGTGAAGACCGTTTTCAATGCGAAAATTACTTACAAATGGTACTTATTTGTAATTGACTAATTGATTAGCAAAATTTCTTATCTACGCTTGCTAGATCTTGAGAGTTTGCTTTAAGAAAGTCAATTAAGGAAAACCAAACGCTTTAAAAAAACATGGCATATGACCATGTCTATTCGATCCATATTGTAGCTACGAATTCGAAAAAAGACATTTATTTCGTTCTGCCAAAAACAAACAGCTTATGAAAACCTTCAAGAACAATCTGATGAAGCTGTGTATTCGAATAAGGTCACTATTTTCAAATTTAGAAGAGTTCTAGCTGATCAAAGTTTTTGCGTTGAACAATCCCATGGATTGTATATTCAAATGCATTCGAATATTCAAATTTCGAACAGACTTCTAGTCCCATCCCTAGTCTGTAATGGGATCTGGCTTAGGTATCGGGTTTATGGTAGTTTTTACGACGTAAGCCAAGCCAGACGCTGGACGAGGCGCGGCAGTTTCTGTTACACCAACGTCGCGTGTGTGAAAGGGAGAGAAAATGGCCATGGAGTAACCAGAGCGATGTACGTTAGTGATCCTACTTGATGCGTTGACTAGAGTCAAAGTTAATCCCTAGACTGTAATAAACCCAAGGTCGGAGTTCATTTCCGGAGAGCGTAGCTTTGTTCAGCATAATGATTTATTACGAATCCTCATGAGAAAGAAAGGAGGTCCTATAGAGAGATGAGATTAATGTTTTTCTATTGCTACGAAAGGTCATACATAAGCTAACGGGTATCAAAGTTAAGTACAAGGACTACCTATCATCTGACGCACGTCAGTTATAAAGCCATCTGCATAGGCAATGGCAAACCACAAGAACTAGGTAGGTTTCAATCTATATTTCCAGTACAAGTACCTAATTTATCAAAAGAAATAGTCACAAACTTGGCCATTAATTTCTGTTGGCCATCCAAACAGCAAAAAAAATGGTAGCAAACTAGCTTGTTATCTATTTTAACAGTCATTTGTGGATTTATGGATGCTCGTTTGGATAAGAAGGCGGGGTCAATCTTCACGACAATAGACCAAACACGTGTTTAAGTATTTAGAATTCTTGACTCACATTTCAAATTCAAATTCGAGACATTCCATTTCCGTACTATTTAAATTAAGTCGTAATACGTTTACGTTAAGTCTAAAATGGTATAGGAATTGAATGGTCATAGATTATTTCAGTGATCAGATGTGCCATGCGTTATTTGATTTACAATAACGTTGAAGCTGTCTCCACAGTGGTCGTATTTCCTAAGAAGCGGTAGCATGTAGTGTCATATTACGCCTTGCTTTAAGGTCACGTTCATTTGTTTTATTTTAAATTGACATGTGTCAGCAACAGGGCGGCTTGGATTCTTGGTATTGTCATTTTAGTTGACTATCACTAATCTTTTCGAAGCGAAGAAACTATAGTTTTTTGTTTATTTTTTGTTTACATTATGGACATAAAAAGCTTTTCCAGTATTTAAATAATCTTAGCCTACTCTACTCCACCACAGGTCAAAAAAAGCCATTGGAAATGATAATTCTGTTCATGTAACCTATTAAGTATAACATATTCTAGTTCTACGCTATTTGTAAGTTGTGGTGCTTGGAAAAGAAGATGAACCAAACCACAATCAACCCTTTTACCTTACATAGGTAGGTAAATTAAGTGTAGATATTTAACTTAGACAGGCGATGCGCATTTATAGGTAGTAATAGACAATAGTACTTCAATGGCAATGCGTCGCTTTGATTCTTGTTTGGATATTCAAGTATCATCAGTTGATTTCGTTCCTATTCCTTTCAAAATGCGAGCAAAACCGCGAGAAAAATAAGTATTCAACAGACTAATGATAATTAAAAAGGTACTATCACTTAACAGAAAGCTGTCTGTAATGTGGTCATCGCCCATAGTTTATTTACATGTAAGTACGATGATTTAATTAGTGCAAGTCAGTCACGGTTCGCGTGGTGCTAGTTATCGCGCCGTCGGTATAGGTTGACGCATATTTGTCAGCACGACATAACACAGCGGAAAAATGCAGCTCGGCGGCGCGCGCGGCGGCAACGTCATCATGGCAGCCCTTGATGCCGCTGGCGCCTCGCCGTCGGCGTCGTCACAAAGAACAAGCCAAATTATGCGCTTAGTTACCTTTGCTGTTTGAAGTAAGCTTTTATCAAATTACAGCTACCATGCAGAAATAATTTTATCAAGATAGATCTAACCTAGGTAGGCAACAAACGTAAGTAACTTCAATCGTGCTTGAAAGAACTACGGATTTATAATTGATAATTACTTGTAAATCTTTAGTTATCGAGCAGTGGCAAGGAAAAGAGAGTGAAAATATATTATAAGTCTCTAATCAGTCATAGGTGAAATTGAAGAAGAAGATGAAATACATTTATTTATTACTATACAATTCAACAGTTAAAATCAAGACATACTTATAGATTAGATGCATAACTATATGAAGTTGTTATAAAAAGAAAAATTTTGATTTGCCGTCGAAAGGTTTGTAATGGCAACAGATGGTGTGTGAGTGTGGAGCACTCGGTGTTGATATGTCTATTTCAACCTTAATTGGACACTGAAACTGCAGCTTTTACGAATGTATTTTTTATCACATGTTTGTGAAAAGCGTTAACAATAGTGAAGAAAACTTTATGAAATAAAAATGGCAAGCGGACTTTTTATTATGTACCTTATGAAAACCATTTTACTTAATGGACAAGATTTTTATTGAACTGTTAATTTATTTTATTATACATAGGTACACATGATGTTGAAATTCACAAGCTGTGTAATATTTTATTTATTTATTTTATAACCATAAGAACGTTAACCAACTATTTTAGTACTCGACTTGTCTGTAGGTAATAAAACGAGTGATTATCTGTCGCATTTATACCGTCATAGACAGCAAAAAGCCTACCGCGATCCGCACGGTGTAGGTAACGTCCCGCCCATTTCAAACACCATTGGTGGTCGACTGTTCGCACGCTTCACTTGCCTGGACAAACAGTTTTTTACCTACACGGTCCGCTACACATCTGTGCGTCACTTTATCTATGATAATTTTATAGCTATATTCGCGATGGTACATTAATTTTTCAGAGAATTGTACGCTTTTAGTTTTCGAAGTAAGTAAGCTTCTTTTATAATTATGTAATTTAGATCTGATAAAAATTACCGTTTAGACGCACATTGACTAATACGCATACTGACCAATGAAAAAAGCATCATGAATACGCAAAATGACCAATAGAAATAAGATCATGAATACGCAAAATGTCCAATACGTGAAATGACGTCAAGCTTACTTTTTATTTTACTTTCACTGTTAAAATGGTTTTTCGCAGGCGAAAAGTGGAGGGTGAAAAGAGGGAGGGAAAAAGACGAGGGTGGACACTGATTGACTTGAATTGTAACCGAAATAAGACATATTTTTTAAGGGCAGTATTAACAAGATAAAGTTAAAAACTACAACCCGACTACGTGAAAGTTATAAAAGTTTGAAACATTTACATTGACAAAATAGAATGACGTATCGGTCATATTTGATAGGCATAGAGTTGAAAATGAAAATAGGTCGTAGGTATTGTAATTTTTCTCTATGGGGCCTGCAGCCTGCGGCTACCTAAACTTTAATACGCGTTTTGAAGGCTTATTCGGGGTCGGAGCCCTAAATCCTATAGCCTATAACCATCGGGGTATTGAGACGAATCAATCGATACATAATTTGTTGAAATCGAACCAGTAGTTTCAGCGCTACGTGGGAACAAAGAAATCGGCCACATACATACAAACATACAAATATACAAACATACAAACATAGGGTGCTAACCTCATAACCCTCCCCTGTTGGTAGTCGGGTAAAAACATACAAACATAGGGTGCTAACCTCATAACCCTCCCCTGTCGGTAGTCGGGTAAAAAATGTCTTATTTCGGTTTCCATTTTCTATGACGCGACGCCATTTTGGCGTAAGTATAATACACTTACTTACCTACTTTAACTTTTATTAATATACTTACTATTATGTTATGTATGACATACTATTTGAAAATATGTCATAACTCGGCTAAAATTAGTGTGAACCATATTCACCCGTTTCGGATCATACAAAAACATACTTATTTTATCTATTTGGTCCAAAAATCAGTTAAGTAATTAGCCACGAAAATACTATGAATGATCCCGAACCAAAATACATCTGATTCGACAAGATGGCCGGAGGACGTCTTACACTTACGTTTGCAGAGTCGCGATCTCCACTTACTCTCCACTCGTAAACACGATTACCGCAGCAGTTGTCGGTTCTTCCCGAGATATGACCGGCCCACTGCCACTTCAGCTTGCTAATGCCGAAAGACTGCAGGGAGATTCTGGATGCGGTAAGCTGAAGACATAGCGCTATGGTGCTTATTAGTCTCCCCAACTGCGGGACATAGGCATCCGCCATGTCCAGCAGTGGACTTGTATTAGGCTGATGACGAAGGTGTTTCCGGTCACAGAAATGACATTCATACTAACATTATAAATTCGTAAGTAAGTCTGTTTGTCTGTTACCTTTTTACGCCTAAACGGCTCAATGGATTTTACTTAATGAAATTTAGCAGAGGTTAATCCGGAGTCGGACATTGGTTACTTAAAAAGCGCAGCAGAAGCCGCGAACAGCACTTAGTTATCTATAAGTAATATAAAAACTGCCTAAAGGACAGACTAAATTTACCGCATTTTCAAAAATAGGTACATAGTATCCATAACCCAACAAAATAAACAAAGAAATAAACTTTTATGGTGTCTGGACAAACAATGGCTGTTGTTTTTTTCGCCCTTGGACCGTTAGACCATGGTCAGGTAGATGCGATGATGCTGAATGAAGGCTTGTTAGAACAAAACCTACATAATTAACAGAGAATGCGCCCTTCAGCGTTTTTGAATAGGTAGAGCCATCGTGGAAAGGGAATTTATCTTAAAATTAGTCGTAGGATAAGTACCTGAGTATACGTACTTTTTTTTGTAGCATACAATTTTACACATGTAGGGGATTGTATGTAACCTATAAATTATTGGAAAAGGAGTCAATTCTTAGGCTTCAATAGCACCAGATTCAGAGGATGATAACTTGTTACATCTGGTTCATCTGCAGACGAGTGGTTAATCTGTGGTAATTTTAAATTAAGAAAACCGAAAGATTCCATTTTTAAAATCAAATCAACAGTCATCATCCTAGCAAGGTAAATAAAAATAAATAATTGTCAGAATTCGGTTCCCGCCAATTCACACTACATTAACATCCAGTAGCTCCAATTATGGTTCTCCACGCTCAGACCGACTCAAACCATGCGCCTTATTTTCTACAGCATAAGGTCCAAGTTTGTTTCGTTCGACTCAATAACCGCACGGTAACCCGACCGAATCGAAGTGTGTCCATTACTGTATGGATACGATGGTGATCGCGGGCATTTTAAATTGGCGGCTGTAAATTTGCTAAACTGGATGCCGTAGGCGAGTCTCGTTTACGTTTTGCTTTATTATTATTACTTAGCCGAGTTTTTGTTTCATCGTTATAAACTACGTTCTTTCAGCGGGTTTTCTCGTAGATCCTTCAAAAGTTTAAATAGAATTGGTACCTAGTTAGCCCATTGGGGTATTCAGTACCTTACCTAGCCTATTGAGGGCTTAGTCGGAAAAGGAAAATCGAAGTTTCTTTATTAGTTTTCGTGCAAAACCCACTCTCAAGTCGCTTGCATAAGATTAGCGTTTGCTTGAAAAAGAATGCGAAATTTCGATTATCGTTTTCCGAGTAGTCCCTCAGCATTCTAAAACTACACCGAATAATGTAAAAAAATGTGTTTTATTAGATAATCAAATCAAATAAGGAGTATAGTAAACAAGGTTTTTATCTTGAAAAATGTTCGACACGATAAAAATTCACATTTCGCTTATCATGAACCGATTCTTATAACGATAACAGGAATTACTCAAAACAATTCGTTTTAAAATTTAATCACGTGTTCTTTCTTATTATACAAAACACACTACAAAAATTAAGTGAAAAAAGTCAATAACACCTCATTTCTTGGTTGATAATAATTTCTATATAAAAAGCTATTTTTAGTACAAAATTTGACTTTTCTAAGTGCTTATTTTGTAAGCCCAAAGAATTGTATTTATTATTTTTTTATTCACTAAATAAAATTTTTCAAATTCAATAAATTTTATACATCAACATGCTTGACCGTTAATCAGTATATGCAAAAAATATTGTGTGTGTTTGAGAGAGAATGACATCGTGCAATACCTTTACATTTAAGTAGGTACCTACTAAAGTTTATCATTTATCATTAAAAATCGACAATATTATATACTAATAAACTTTTAGTTTCAACTGTTTAGGTATTTTTTGATAAATTTTAGAAGCTATACAAACAACACTTTTGTTTTACTGACACTGTCTCTTCTGCACACAGTGTCTGATAGTCGGGGAAACAGGATGGGGGATTATTCTTAACATTAAGTGCAGCAGTAAATGTACATAGAGGGACGGAAGTGTTAACAATTTTATGCTTTACGAATTTACGAATAGTGGTCTACAGCTATCGCTAGTTTTTATTATTTTGAACATTGCTCTAAGGCACTGGTGGGACACCTCGTCCATCTAATCATGAGGTCTTAGACACAACACAACGTCACGTCCAACCATGCTCGAAAAGTATATAAATCATCTTGAACTGTGTTACTTAAATTGGAATACTATGACGCATTATAAAAGGTTCAATACAGGTTGCGTAAGATTTTTCTCAGGTTGCCTCCAAACCGGTTTCCAGTTGTAGTAACGATAGTCATATCCCGGGATAATGCGTCGGAATTTGGTGGGCTGAGTGCTACGTAATTGGGCAGGGTTGTTTGTTTTTTTTATTCCTGTCACGGAAGAAATATTGACAGTGTTTTTTTTTTGAGATCGAACGCACGTTATAGCGCGTCACTTCGTATTTTTTTCCTTATTTTAGTAATTTCGGTGCTTTGCTTTTTTATGAGCGTATTTAGTTCTTTAGTAAGGTATTTAGTGCTATATTTATTTATGAATCGTTTTGCATGCGGCTTTGGGGTAAAGGCACATTGCATTTTTTTTTTATATACCTAATAAGATTTTAAGCTTATTGAACATAACCTTTGTGTAAGGCACACATTTCTTTCGAAGAGAAAAAAACTTAAAAAATTCTAAAAAAAATTCTAAAGTAGGTAGGCTACATAAAAAAAATCAGTGTGAAATAAATGATTTTTTCACGCATATTTTTAATTTACTAGTGAAATTATTTTATAGGTAAAAAAAATCACCTGAAAAAGGTGAATTTATCAGATGAACTCACAATTGTTATCAAAAAAATATTGACCAATAACATTAATCGGCGGCGGTCTGTTACCGCTATTTATCTGCGTTCGCGTGTTATTTACTGAATAACAGTTAATATTAACCACACCATACCAGGAAATTCTGGTTAGTATAATTCCCTCGCTAACTGCCGGGGCTGGATTTACTCATTCATAATTTTGGATTACGCATTTAATTTTATACAACAAGCTTTCGTCCGCGACTTCGACCCAACACTAATAAACCAAACTACAAAAAAAAAATGTCAAAGGGAAAATGTAGTATATGACGCCCTCCGACTAGGTGGAATGACGGTTTGCGAAAGACTGCTGGCAGATGCTGGATGCGGCAAGCTGAAGACAGGGCGCTATGGCGCTCATTAGAGGAGGCCTATGTCCAGCAGTGGACTACTATAGGCTGATGATAATTATGATGAAAGGGAAAATCTCAAATTGTTAGGTCCATGAAAATGTTGTCACATGTAAAAATGTAAACAGAAAACATGGTTTTCATAAGGCCAAGGTGCTTTTATACGGTAGTGTAGGTAATTTATTTATTGTTTACTCACTAGCTACTGCCAAGTAGCCTATATCCGCTTCCGGGACACCATTGACGTCCCTGCCAAATTTCATTAAGATCCGTTCAGCCGTTTAGGCGTAAAAAGGTAACAGACTGATAAACAGAGTCACTTTCTAATTTACTAGCAGCGCCTCGCGATTTCACCCGCGTAGTTCCCGTTCCCGTGGGAATTCGGGGATAAAAAGTAGCCTATGTGCTATTCCAGACTTTAATCTCTCCTGTGCTAAATTTCATCCAGATCCGTTCAGCCGTTCTGGCTTGATTGAGTTACAAACATCCATCCATCTATTCAAACTTTCACATTTATAATATAAGTGGGATAATATTAGTATAGATAGTATAGATTAGCGGCGGCGTGCAGAAATTACAAACATTCAAACATCAACTTTATATTAGGTACATACATACTAAGCAATGGCTTCATTAATATGCGGTAAAAATTAAATGTGGTCGTATACCATATAACATCCCTTCCATAGAGTGACATTGACATAGATCAACGAAACCGCAACGTTGATTGTGGTGACATATTTGTACACAAACTCGGTAGAGATGATTTAATGTGTCCTAGATTTGATACACGAATAGAAACAGATCCAATGAGCATTAAAAAGCTCAATAGATCGATCAATAAGGGGGCGATATACAGGGTGGAAAGAATCCTGAACAATAATCCTACTGATTCGCATAATAAAATAGCGAGGGCTTATTTTTTAAATTTTTGATTGGTTCGATTCCCAGGTGAGACAAGGAATTTTTAGAAAATCTTTGAATGCAATTATGTTTCTTTTTAATAATAAAGGAATGTTTCCTTTCAGTTAAATGAGCTAGCTAAAGGATTTAAGGGAGTTCCCCTCTAGGGCCCATAGATTCTTTCCACCCTGTATATTGCGACCTTTTGTGAAAAGGATAGGCATAGGGTTTCGCGTTTGTAGAAGCGGGACAGAGCAGAGCGATAAGCGCGAAAATCAGGTTTAGCTGATTATCTATTAAATAGGATATTTATTTGCAAAAATAGAAGGTTCCCTTGGTATTATACTATTTAATACGGTGATGACAAAATTGTGATTGATAGTTGAGGAGAAAAACGGTATTTAACTAAGAAAACAGGTGGTACTTTGCACAATTATGTCCAATTTTAAAATAGTTTTTTTTTTCAATTTTAAAAAGAAGGGTATCTGTCTTGTATCCCATAGATTATATGTATTTTTCGAAGCCTTCTCGGCAAAGATAACGGGGAAAAAGTTTTAACGTAACCCAATTGGATCCACCGCGATTCATCCGACATGGTAAATTAATACACAGAGTATGCACCGCAGAGCAAGTCTTTATCCAAAAAGGTCGGGTGTAACCAAATGGTTACAGACTTGAAACTTATGCTAGCTACTTACCTAAATCATTTAAAAAGAAGGTATTCATAAAATTAAATGTAAAAAATTACCTAGACTACAAATTATTTTTTAAATTTTCTAATTAAATTTCAAATTATTTAAAACCGCCATGTACATAATGGCGGTTTGACAATTTGCCACAACACATGATGTGTTAAAAAATCTCATGCATGATACAAAATAATCTACTAAAAACTACATGCTGGTAAGTTTAGTTTAAATTTGAACGTTTAAATTATAATCAGTGATGACATCTCATTTAAACACTAATTATTAGAGCATCTGAAGCCAAGATGATTAAAATCTGTCATCGTCTTGATCGCCAGGAATTTTGTTACCAAGCTTCTGACTTTTGGCTTACGAATAGCTGAAGAAAAATAAATTTGTAACCTATATTAAGCGTGACTAACTTCGTAGCTTTGCCCCGCGGTTTGGCTCGAATTTTTGCAGGCAGCAGTAAACCTAAGCGTAATCTGTGACCTAAGCCTAGCAGTGCGTGTGGTGCCGGCTTAGAATTTGCACCACCCAGACTCTTCCATTTGCAGAATAGATCTACCATCGCACTGCGATCCCCAACCCGCATGCCCAGCGTGGGGATTATGGGCAATACCCCCATCATGAGATAAAAGCCATAAGGCGATTATCAAAAGGAGGCCTGCGTCCAGCAGTGGACCATCATAGGCTGTTGAGGAGAAGTGAGTATGCCTAAGTCTTCACACAGAAAGTCCGGTTTTACAGTCGTTTTAACGGATCCATCGCTACTGGAGGTAATGTTCACACCGAGTTTACAGGACCGTTTTAACGGAACCGTCGCTACTAGAGGTGACCATGCCACTTCCTGCGCAGTTTCTATCCGATAAAACGGATCAGTATTTCAATACTGCTGTGTGTGGGAGCTAGCTCGTAAAACTACATACACCATTGCCGAATAAAAACGTAAACGATAAAACGGACTGCTGTGACATCGTACTCTAAGATATCCTTGCAAAGTATAATAACTGATTGTTAATATCTGTCTGTCTGTCTCAAACAGACATACATTCAGATGGATATTAGTAAGAATAAAAACTATCGTAGGTTAACGAATTCATTACGGATGTAAACGTGTTAACTACGAACCTTATTTGTGTTGGAAGAACACCAACGTTTCATCCCTTAACGAGGCACTTCTTCAGGGTGAGTGCGGTTCTCAGGTTCAGGGTGAGAGAGAACCACACTCACCCTGAAGAAGTCCCTCGTTAAGGGATGAAACGTTGGTGTTCTTCCAACACAAATAAGGTTCGTAGTTAACCCGCTTACATCCGTAATGAATTAGTAAGAATGTATAGAAGTTGCGTGACATAAAAATATTGAAAAATCATAAGTTTCCACACTAATTAGCGTGTGAAAATTATAAAAACAGTTGGCGATCCAAGTTATTTGGTCACACGCATAGCACGTATTTCATTCCGTTGGATTAACCAGTTTGGCATCACGGAGAAATCAAAAGCTCATCAATGTACAACGTTTTAATTTTTATTTGTTTTTTTGTTTCTCAAAATGGCATCTAGGGATAAATAAATAAAATTGGACATATGCGCCGTGTGACGCAGGCTTAGAATTTGCACCAGCCCATCTCCCCGCGGGTGTAGTAACTGGCGGCAAAGGGATATCCACCAGGGGGCAGGCACCGGTGTCCCTTCAGAAGAGATCCACCGCCATATTGTGATCCCAGACCCGCTTGCCCAACGTGGGGATTTTCGCATTAAGTCCTATATTAAGAGTCAAAAAGCGCATATCAGGGTCCATGTCCAACAGCGTACTGGTAAAGTCTGAGTGCTAATGTGATATTCACACAGCATCATCTGGCCCCAAAGGAATAGTAAGTTAAATTTTAAATGGCATTGTGCTCCTTCTACCAACAAAATAAAATTTACTCACCCGTTTCTCTTGCCCTTGCATAAAAAAGCTACAAAAAAGTTTGGCGCGAGACTTTTAGCTACAGTATTTTATTTTTAGTATGCTACGGCATTTTCGACTTTATACCAACCGCATAAAACTTATAGAAGTTGTGAGTTTTTATAGTTTTAGATGCATTGAAGAAACGTCTTTTCTGAGAATCCCTCATTAAAATTGGATGACCGGAGAAACTAACAATATTTTTGCGATTATTTGTCTTGCATTAGACTCCATTATGGATAACCAGAAGGTGCTAAATTAAGTACTCGGTTTAAGTTTATATAAAAACTACTTACCATGGTACTTAATTGTAAGTAGTTTTTAAATAAACTTTCAGAAGTAGACTTCAGAAATGAATGACTATTACTATTGGCTATATCTTCTCATTCAAAGAGTACTTACTGTTCAAGTAATCAAATATTTTTTTGGCGTAACTGTTACACTGTCTTTGGTTTAATTTTTTCAATATTAAAATTAAGTCAATTAGTCATATTGGCACGCTTCCGACTGG
Organism: Eupithecia exiguata; assembly: GCA_947086465.1. Lineage (NCBI taxonomy): Eukaryota > Metazoa > Arthropoda > Insecta > Lepidoptera > Geometridae > Eupithecia > Eupithecia exiguata. The sequence goes on from OX352251.1 coordinate 5,606,455, forward strand.
TATTGATATGGATCAGTTGAGCTACTTGTAGATTGTTTGCAACAGTCTGCAGTTAGCTCAATTGTTTCAATTGTAAATACTAGTTTTAATTTAATTCTATTATTTGATTGTAATTTTCTTTGTCATATTGGTTCGGAGAAGAAGGCAAATAAATGTATATAAAAAGTGAGCTGTACACACTGAGAACATTTTTGTCATTTTTAAATAGAAACTAGTTTAACTTGAGACTGACATAATGAAAACCATAAACATGGGACACAAATCGATCTTTGTTTATATTTTAACGCAGTGTCAAATTGTCAAGTCTTTCACAGATCTTGGAATCAAAATAAACAACACAGTTTAAACTGTACTCCAATAGGACATGCAGATTTTTACTAGCGACATCTAGTTAAAACTTAGGACTTACTAAGCAGACGCAAAGTAACACCCTCATCACCATACGCGACACGTATGGATGGTCTTTGTTATTACTTATTATTGTTTTATTTACGGGCAATGTCGCATGGTAATCTTTAACAGATCTTGGAATCTAAGCAAACTATTCATGATTGAAATTACAATGAAGATGATTCTATGTTTAACTTTGGATTACTGGTAGTGATTTGTACGATGTGAATAAGTTATTTCTGTAGAGAATTTTCTTTTCACTTAACTTATTAGACTTGCCTTGGTTTTTCTGACTGTGTTAATAGTCATTGTGTTTGAGACGGTGTGTTTCGAAAACCCTTTCACCAGGTGTTTTCTAGACCTTTGTAATACTTTCCATCAGGCAGGATTGTGGTCAAACGAAGGTCTATTGATTATAGAAAAACTAAGTTAGACGCGTGACCCGAGAGCTAGTATCAGCATTGCCATGCAGCGAGGGAATGCGGCCAGCGCAGCGTCTTGGGGACGCTTTCGACTGGTATTGATATGGATCAGTTGAGCTACCTGTAGATTCTTTACAACTGTCTGCAGATTGTCCAACTGTTTCATTGGTATTTTCTTAATAATTGTAGCAAAATTCGTAACTTTTTTATGACATCTTCTGTTCATCATTTTCCCTGCGTGATTGATCCGTTCAATCTCGTACTAAAGTAACTCGATGACAACTCGAATTCAAATTGAATTCCTTCGACAATTCAGTTTCAATTTAAATTCTACAGAATAACGATTTGAGTTCGAGATTTGATGTAGGCTTTAGAGAGGCTTAGTTATTGCCGTCGTAAACATCGTTTGAGTATGGGCAGTTAAAGGTTTTATTTCACGGCGAATAACTGCTTAAATGTTTTTCGTTTAATAAATGTACAGTCGGATTCAAAAACTAGTTTACTCTAAATCTAAGACCTGTATTATGTAAGCTTGCTCAGTCATCAAGGTATGCTTGAGTAACGTTTTTCTTTGGCATAAACGTTACTCAAGCATATATCTATGACTGAGTAAGCTTTCATAATACGGGCCTTAGTCTTCAAGCGAGAACACCTCTTGGTGTTTGCGAGCGGCGAGAAAAGGGAGCTTGAAAAAACGACTAATGGCTTCTGAAAAATATTTTAAAAGAAAAATTGAATTTTGCAGAAATGAATTTATGCGAAATTTCAGCCCGATTCGTTCAGTAGACTTGACGTACTTAAATAGGTAACAAAGTTTGAATGAATGTTAAGCCGGGTACAGACCAAGCGAGCGAGAGCGAGCGAAGGCTAACGAACGAACGCAAAAGTACCAGTGTGGACGTCATTGCGAAAGCAAGCGAGTCCAAACAAGGGCCTTCGTTCGTCTTCGGCCGTGTTCCGGCGGCTGTCGCTACATCAAAGCAATAAGGAACGAACGTACCGATTGTCAAATCCCAATCGTTTGCATTCGCTCGCTCAGACCAAGCGAGCGCGCTTGGTCTGTACCCGGCATTAGGATGAACAGTCATCCAAACTTTCGCATTTATGATATTAGTGTGAGAGTGTCATTTTAACATTACAATATGACAATCTGCCATTGTGACCGGCTCACTTCATTAGAGAATTAAAGCTATACGGTATGACACTTGTGACTAGATTTTAATTCAAACGCTCTCATGAACTTGTGCTGACTGTACCTAGTAAATAACTAACATGCATGTATTGGCTACCAACAGTACTGAACATACCAAGCAGCATCTATTAATGGTTCTAACAAGGTACATAATGATTTTACCATATTACTTACAGATATCATGTTTGATCGTCTATTTTATAACATAACTGTACCTTTGAAAAGTTAAATGGTATTTTCTTTAGGGTTAGCATAGAATGTCTAAGCTTTAGTCTTTTTGAAAGATTTTATTTAACTTGCCCTGTTAGTATGTTTGTGTGGGAGAAATCTTGCAACTGAATTTAAGACCAGTTATCATCAACCCATTAAGCTGAAATTTGGCATAAGGTATATGTAAGTTCCGTGATAATGCAAAGTTATGGTACCATCGCGCTGTTAAGATGATCTATCATCAGACCAGCTCCATCAACCACGGTACCATGTCTCTAGACGGAACGTGGACTACTTATTATCTTAATCTAATCATTGCAAACCAGCATTTGTCCACCAATGGGTTACAAGTTACAACTTTCACGTCTGCAAGCGTTGTCTTTTAGTGTCAACTTTTGAATCAATTTACAATAAAAGTTGCAATTAAAGAATACAAACAAATAATTAGTATTTAAAACTGAAACAGTAAAGAGCTAACCGCAGACAGTTGCAAACAATCTAGAGGTAGCTATACCTATCCCAACCAATACCAGTCGCGCGCGTCCCCAAGACGCTGGCTGCATTGTCCCGCTGTATGGAAATGCTGATGCGCTGCGCCAGATACTCACCAGACACCAGCTCTTGGTTCACGCGACGCTTCGACCACACGCTCTAATATTTTAGTCCTTCATTACCCCACGAACCTAGGGACTGGACTCCAAGGACAGCAAATGCGTAGGCTCTGTCAAGACCTGTATTTTTGCGCACCGTTGAGGTCCTCAGCCAAATCTGCCGCCGCACCTTTGAATTGATTGTTTTATTTTTACTCTGCAAACTAACAGAGACAGCTATAACGCTGAGAACCTGCGAGAGAATGTTAATGCGCTCGTGTTGGCTGCGCACACGCAGAATACTCAATGCGTTCTACAACTGCCACTGTCCCTTAGGAAATAGGACCTATGTCTGTCGTTTTGTACCTATTAAGTTATAATGTAGATATTGTGCTTTAAATAATATGAAAGATATACTAGGCGCGATGTAAAAAAAAAAACAATTTTACAAAACCGACTCTCGACTTTGAATCCTTTTATATTTTCACGGTTTTTTTAAGTTTTTCGGGAAAGTAATCCCTCGCTATATAAATTTCATGTAAATGGAAACATCTCGGGATAATTTCTATATAAAAACAAAATCGGCATAATATTGACGGAAAAATCGGCGAATATGCCTACATATACAAAAAACAAACATACAGCTTAACATAGAACCTTCTTTTTAGGGTTTCGTACCCAAAGGGTAAAAACGGGACCCTATTACTAAGACTTCGCTGTCCGTCTGTCACCAGGCTGTACCTCATGAACCGTGATAGTTAGACAGTTGAAATTTTCACAGATTATGTATTTCAGTTGCCGTTATAATAACAAATACTAAAACATAGAATAAAATAAATATTTAAGGAGGCTCCCATACAACAAATGTGTTTTTATAAATAATGGTACGGAACCCTTCGAGCGCGAGTCCGACTCGCATTTGGCCGGTTATTCGAATTTGGTTAAGCGGCCACAAAGCTGATGCAGCTCAAAATGTTGCGTAGCTTAAATAGAGCTGGGCTGGTCATGTCTGCATGCCTGAAGACCTGTGTGAAGATAATAACCCAGTGGAGACCCAATAGCGTAAGGCGCCACGGCAGACCGAGGAAGCGATGGCGTGACGAATTGGACGCCTGTGAAGCTTGGGTCCAGCTGGCTCAGGATTGAGATTGGTGGAGGGCAGGGGGAGGACTTCGCCCAGCAGTGGGATACACCGATGGACAGGCTGCAGACTAATTGCAAAAAGCTCCCTAAAGTTTTTCCCAGGTCTTTTCAGTAGTTACGTGTTGATGAGAGACCTAACAGCCTAGCATAATTTCGGGCCGATGTGGTACTAAACCCTTTATCTTTTTAGGGTTCCCAAAGGGTGAAAACGGGACCCTATTAATTAGCCTCCGCTGTCTATCCGTCAGCGCAGCGGGCTGTATCTCATGAACCGTATAAGGTAGACGGTTGAAATTTTGACAGGGTGTAGTCTATTGTCGGTCTATCAACAAAAAATAATAAATTTAATAATTAAAAAAAAAGGATAATTAAGGGTTCTTATGAAAGATCATTCCAAGTTGGGTAACGATCAATGAAGTTAAAAGCAACGTCGGGTGCGGATGGGTGACCGCGTCATGATGGTTTTTAGCTACCTATTGTTTTTATCATTTTTAGGGTTACTTTTGCGAAATAATTATGCACGAAGGCACGGAACCATCCGTGTGCAAATCGACTCCCACTTGGCCGGTTTTAGTTTTTAATTTTGACTTGAAATTGGGTCCATTTTGCGTGGGTTGTTTAAAGAGTAACAAACACTTCGCATTTATAATATTAGTGTGATTTAAACCCAACATCGAACTGTACGGAACGCCATAAATGAATTATTCATTCGAGATAACGACCAAAATAAGACGATTGCGCGCTTCTGAGAATATCCTTATTTAGATCTCTGGTTCCGTTTTGGTTTGTTTATGGTCTTCAAATAAATAAGATACATTTTTATTGCACATGAATAGGTAGTCAAAACCTTGAATAATAAAATATATTCTCGAATTTCAACCCGGACGACAATTTACTGCAAAAACGAATAATTTCGAGTTGGCAAGTTTTGATTCAGCGTTTTGCTGTTCGCCGTAATAAATTAAATTTGAATTTGAGTATAATAATTATTTCTTTAATATTAAGGTCTTTTTTTTGCCTGTTGTGTCCAACTTTATGCCGTCCACAAGCTCCGTCGTACCTGCGTAAACTGGTTTGTGCAGGCATGCTTGCAAGTAAGACAATACGTTGTCCGAATAATACCTTCATTTATGTTCATGTAAGTCTATACGTCGTCCGAATATACCTTCATTTCTCTCTTTTGGACTATCTTATTCTATCTTAGAAATGCAATCGGGGGAAATCCCTGCCCTTTTTGAATCTGTATCGTATGACTTCTAAAGCTCTTTTGCTTCCAAAATTTTATGTGTCACGGGTCTGAACGACAGGACAGAACTGATAACCGCTGGAGAGCTATGCCGCAGATGAAATATTGTTACTTCGTAAGTAAAGGTTATCAAGTGGCGACCGCGATGCAACGCGAAACGGAGTATTGGGAGACATCCAATCGATGCGATGGACCGACGACATCGCAGCGGTGGTCGAAGGGAGTCGATGGATAGAATCGGCTCATGGCCGCCCATTATGGCGTCATATAGAGGAGGCCTATGTCCAGCAGTGGACTTGTGTCGGCTGATATGACGATGATGAATAGCTGGAATGTAAATAAGGGGAAATGAGAGCCTGTGTAGAAAAGCAGTAGGTAAGTAAGGTAGCCAGGTACCTAATATATTCAGCTTTGATTATAATATGTCTAGATAGAGCGCCGCGCTGTAAAGCAACGACAAAAACAGACCAACTTTTGTGTGGCCGCGCTGCGGGCGCGACAGCTAGATTTTTAACTCGCGCTACACAATATTCTTTAGCATAATGATACCAATTGTAAATAAAGAAACTGGCATTAGAAGTTATGATTTACCAAAGCGTCGAGTGTCTAGAAAAATATCCTCTATAAAAATTTAGAGGCCAACAGTTAGACGCCATTTTTTTCTACACTTTTGCGGCGTTGACGGTCTATCTAGACGTATTGATAATAATTAAAGATAATTCAGCTAGTAAGATTAATCTATTGATATTGTATGGTCTTGACAGGTTGTCTCCAGTCCCCTAATGTAACATATCATAGACTATAATATGTTACATTACGGGCTAACGTCCTAGCTTTTTATACAGCAGGTGCAATCAAGCACTTTGTTATTTATTGTGGCCCATCTCAATAAAAAACAAATGGCATGACAATTATCAACTTTGTCGTTCCCTCAGTTGTCATTTTAGTAGTTTTAATGAACATTACAATAATTCCGACTGTCTTCCCTTGGTAGTTAATTAAAGGTTACGTAAATGTATAATTTTACGTAAATGATGTTTTTATGCACTTGAATAATACACTTTTATGACGAAAATGGATATCACTAATGTTAACACTTAACAACTAGATGGGTTAAGTTTTTTGCTTATCGAGTTTTTTTTTATCGATTGGTATGAAATATTTTTACGTCGACTTTTTTGTTTTGATAAACTTGTAGGATTACATATTTTATCGACAAATTAAAATGCCTATTGTAGGTAGCTAAATTTCCTGTACATTAGTAACCTATCGAAACTTATCATATAAATAGTTAATAAGTAGGCACATACTATTAACTAGGTTGTACCTATAACATAAATATATGGGTGAAGGATTTCGAAACTATAGAACAAAGTTTGAAACCGATAGGTACCACCTTGTTAGATATCGAACATAGAACTTGCCTACTGGGTTTTTTAGGGTTGCGTACCCAAAGGGTAAAAACGGGACCCTATTACTAAGACTTCGCTGTCCGTCTGTCACCGGGCTGTATCTCATGAACCGTGATAGTTAGACAGTTGAAATTTTCACAGATGATGTATTTCTGTTGCCGCTATAACAACAAATACTAAAAAACAGAATAAAATAAATATTTAAGGGGGCTCCCATACAACAAACGTGATTTTTTTGACGTTTTTACAGATAATGGTACGGAACCCTTCGTGCGCGAGTCTGACTCGCACTTGGCCGGTTTTATTTAGGCTTCTTTCATCAAGAGAAGACAGAGAAAATTATCCACATAATCTATCTAGGTGCCTTATCTACCTATGGCCGGTTTGAAAGAAACTATTACCTACCATCTCGTTTAGAAAAAGAAACGAAGGCAACCTCACCTTTTTGGTGTTTTGATTTACGTTGCGATCGAGACATTTTTTATGCACTTTTTAGTGTTCTCTGCGTTTTACAAAGAATAAAACTGGCGGAAAACTACATTTTCGCAAATCGTAAACGTCCTTATGTATGGAAACTATTGAAAGTACAAATAAAACTCTAAGCAGATAGGAAAGGCAAGAGCAATAGGGGTGCCCTACGTTCGGTGCACCGCCTTACGTCTGTCAAAAAGTAGCAGGTCAGACAGGTGTCTTACATGACACCTGTACATGTGTCAAATCAAAACTGCCTTTCTTCCCGACTCTAATGGTTCCATGGGAATTCCGTTCAAGCCTAAACACGGTGGGTTCACTTCACGGGAATATTCTAAGCACTTACTTACCTGCCTAGAATCTTATTCTTACCTTCTTACTGACATGGGGACAATACCAATAGCTTACCAATAGAATTGACAATAAAAAAAACAATATTCATAATGTCTTCGAAAGAATTTGTCTTTATTTCTTATTGTGTTCAAAAGAACCTACCGTCTACCTACCGGATTAGTATAAACCTGCTTGTAAATACCTAAATACCTGGACTTAGAAATTTGGTTAGCACTTTTGTAGTAATTGTTGGTGTATGTAGGCATTTGAACCCAATGAGGTGCGCAACGAAAAGCGTGCCGGTCGAGCGAATCCAAAGTTCACACAATAACTAACCTAGCCGCACGATATCGGATTAATGACGTTGTAAATAACTCGACACACTTCTACATTGATAACAAGACTCCAACCAACAACACAAAACAGACGCTAAGTTGCAAAATTACATGTCCAGTCAGGCAGTCAAGTTGTCCGCGAGTTTGCGAGGTTAGGCCGCGCTTTGTGTGTGTTGAACTTGATGGAATCTGTCACCAAACAAAAATAACAGACGTCGGTGGCGAAAATGCAGGTTACCGACCCCCGATGGGCCATAATTAATCGTTCGGCACATACCTAAACACAGCTCGCATGGCGCGCAACTTCCAATCTTCGAATCTTTACAACGATAACACTGTTTGACACAACACCACGTTTACAAATACATTCCCGTTGCCTTATCACTCGATTCACTGTAGCTTGTTGCACTCCCGATGCACGACACTCATTATTTTTGTTTACCGCCGGGTGGTTTTTGGAGCGAGCGCGAACTGCCGACCGGCCAAAAGTCGCGAGTACACTGGCTGGCTCACGAGTACTCACGACGCGCGACGTGCGGGGGAACGAGCCGACGAAATACTCCCATCTCGCTCGCACGACCACATCTTCGGCACAGAATAATAATAGCCTACGCATAGAACTTCCACTCCGTTCGACGAGGTTTTAAGAAAATGGTATGCTACTCGATGCTGCGGCATGCTATTTATCCCAATTGAATTATAGATCAATGTAGAGGCAACCTTATTTCTATTGATAAAATATAATAAATTCTTTAAACCAGTTACCATTCGATTATTTAAACTGGGGAATTTGCACGAAATTCTTAAACTTGTAACATTGAATAATGAAATGAACTTTATCACGCACACGTAAGATTGATTCTAAATAGTCAGGTTTTTTGAAGTGATGGGTTCGTTCGGTGTGCACCGCCGGGCGATTATAAAAAACCAACGATCGGTATGCAGACGTTCGGTTTGAGCAGGTCCTCCGTTGACGCTGTTTTCGTCTGCGGTCCAGTGTTCCCGGAATAATTCCCACTTCTCCACACAAATGGTTTAAAAAGATGATTTGCATTTTTTGTTGTTTGAACATTTTTTTATATGTTTTTATATCTTCAATTAATTCATTTGGCTGCGATGTACCTACATAAGAGTTGATTAAAGTTAAGTGTAGTAAGCATACTATACGGCATAGTACATAAGGCATAGCATACCTAATACAGGTAGGGTTGGTATCCTTGGTGTAATAAGCCGAAAAGTAAAATTTATGGGTTCTTTTCTTATAATATAATATAAGTCTTAAGTAGCTAGATTAATCTAGTGCGTGAGCTCCCATATTTATATGTATTAATTCATGTTAGTTAATGAATTAATAGAACCGATCAATGACCCTAGTGATGATTATTTTTACTTGGTTCAACTACCTTTTTGTTCTGTACATTTGCTTGAAATGGAAAATAAAAATAAAACTGCGAAAATTCAACGAAAAGTTATCAGCCCTCTTAGCATCTCATCAATTACTACTAATCTGGGTAATCATCGGAACCTGGCAACATTTAAAACAAAAGAACGGCAGTCAGCGAACCTTGAGTGGGCAGGCGATACGATTCGAGCCTGCGCCCGAGCAAGTCGCTCGCCATGTTGCCGACGGCTAGAAAGAAACAGCGCTCTACAAACACTATTCTTCTCTCCTTCACTCGCTTGTTAGCGTTATTGCGTGCTGTAACTATAATACTCGTCAGCGGCTGAGCCACACACCCACACGCACGCATTGTTATCTTCACAAAATTTATAACAAGCAAGTCCGATTTTGTTCGAACTCTCCTAAATTCTTGCGGAAGGATTCTTAATCCTGCCATCACCAGTTCCAGTCCTTTCCATCCACCAGTATCACAGATCAGGATCACTGTTTAGTTTTCACACCTCGGCCTCGACATTGCTCGAGGCTGTATAGCCTAGTTTGCTAAAAAGTCGTTTGTAATTCGAATGGTAGACTCGTTAATTTTGTAGCATTGATAGTTTTGGCGCGTTGCGTGTTACTCAATGAATGGATTGTGTGAATGGACCGTTTTGTTTATTTAGACGTAATCGGGCCAATTTGATAGTAACTTTAAATTGTCTGGGTGGTATTTAGAATTCTAAGTTAAATTAAATACTTATTTGCAATAAATAATGATAAAGTAAAATAAAATAAACAACATACCTAATTCATTACGGACCACGTCTCTACTCTACTGTGTAGGTAGGTACTCTACGTTATATTATTATCATGTTGAACCATAATTTATTTATTTTGCTTGCACGTACTACAGTAATTCTCTTTTATTTTTAGTCTTATAGTCAAAAAATGATATAAAATTGCAAATTTTAAGTTAAATTAAACTATTTTTAACATTCCTACTAGCTTAGATCTAGATCTATTCAGTAACGCATAAACCTGGTCAGCCTCGGCGGCGGCGCGGCGGCGGCGGCGGCGGCGGCGGTGCGACCCGTAAGGGCACGCGCGGTGCCGCGCGCCACGCCGCCCCGCCGCCCCTGGAGGACCCTCCACTGGACTGTGCGTCGTACGTAGGCCATGAAAGAGTTAACCAACAAACAGGTCCATTGAAGATCATTATCATCTATTTTTATACAGGTTCTACATTATATTAGTGAACGCCTTTAATTCAATTGAAATTATTTTAAGTAGGTACGTATCTTAATGATAAAAGATAGTATAATACGTAAAATCTAATAACCCACTTGTGTGCAATAAGCAACCAATATGAAAACACATTCAATAACAGAACTTCGGTGCCTCTCTAGCTATCGATTTTAATACCTAACATGATAAATCACATTCCTGAGTACGGTTCTGGCTAAAGTTACCGCGAGTAGGCGGGCTACCTGTCGCAATTTGGACTCTATTGACGTGGATCAGCGTAGGTAGCAAAGTTACAAGCTTAGCACTAATATGTATTTATACCGTGAATATTGCTGGAAGCCTGTAGTTTGTTTACGATATCCTCGCGGGAGGGGGTGGGAAACGGAATGAGATCAAAAGTTATAGAGTAAAACTGGGAAAGCTTAGGTAGAATATTTTAGTTAGAATATGGATCAGCTGGGGTGGTAGGTTTTAATGACTGAGAGAGATGAGCAGTTAATCTATCTACATATATTACAAGCATAGTTCAATCGATCGAATCAAATCGGTAAATAAAACTCCATGGCCGTCTTTATTTTAATTAGATATTATTATTATTTTTCTCATTTTCATTTTATTGTCATTTTATGCATACATATTTTTTTTAGGTGTTGGTAATGTTAGTAGGTAGGTACACAATGCATAAAAACCCTGTCAGGGCGCAACAATTACAAAGATTGAGTTCGCTTTTGTTAGCATAATAATTAATTTTACTTGGATAGGTACTTTTATTTATAGAAATAATTAGCAATGTCATGTTTGATATAAAAAATAATTGAAGTTAAGTAGGTATTAGTTGAACAGTAATTCAATTTGAATTTGTTTTTTTTGTAAATAATTACATTTGTTTAATAAAAGACTGTTTAGTGGACTGTTTTAGGTGTAATTGAGGTAAAAACATATAAATTGGTGAGAGCACAATACAGTTTGTTTGAAAGCCACGAACAGAAGAGGAGTAGACATTGACAGATCAAACTTTGTTAACTTATCAAACAATGTTGCCATAAGGCTTATTTTAATGTTGGAATATTTCCAACAACATTAATTATTGTTTGAATTTACATAACATTACCTAGTAAGGGCATTCTAAGCTGGGCCTCATCGTCTGGGGATGTGCCTGCCTATAGGTACTTAACCTACCTGACCTACTTACCTACGAGATACGGATGGTAATGTGTTGGACCAAAAACAATAAGGAGTAATTTGCATTATTATTACCTATTCCAATCTTAAAATATTTTTATATTGTCCTAAAAATTTTAATAATAATAAAAATAGTACATGTCACAGACTAAGGTAAGTTAGAACATATAAAATATGGTGTAAATTTTGGCTATAATAAGTTTAAAAACAGGTCACATTGATTTATAATATGTTTTTCTGACATAGGTACGTACAACTATTTTGAATCTGTTAAAAGTCATTGTTATAAGTGTATTTTTTCTTTAAAAATGTTATTTTACAATACAATACAACTTAAACCTACAACTCGGTATCAATTTATTTGATTCCACTTATAACTATTGTTGCCACCCAACGCTCCTTGTCTCGTTCAAAGGGAGTTTCAGTTCTATTCTTCTATACAAAGAGGTAGGTCGGGATGAAATGGCCGTTCTTGGTACACAGTACAAACTGCTGTCTAATCTATGTCGAGAGGGGGTTGGTTGTGGTAACTGTTGTCTATTCTGTGACTAGGGAGGTATGGAGAATGGAGGTTCAATTCCAATGGTGTAGGTATGTAGGTACTTATGTAGGTAGCCAGTTATACCTAATATCATTCTTATTTCTTTGGCTTTATGATATTGGTTGACGAAGTAAATTAAATAGCTTACCAACAACAAACAAAAGTCGGCATACCTAGGTCGTCATCATCATCATTCTGGCCTGGTATCACCCACAGCTGGGCATTATAGGCCTACTTTCGATTTTGCCAGCCTTTTCTGTCCTGTGCTACCGCATTCACGTATAGCCTGCGACCTTGGTATCGTGAGCCCATCTTGCGAAAGGACGACCCGGTTTTCGTCGGTTGTTTCTTGGGCACCACTCAGCTAACTAAAGTGAGTTTTACTCCAGCGGTCATCACCTCGTCAGACCAAGTGCCCTGCCCAATTCCTCTTATGATCTATGGCCCTGTCACCAGCATTATGGACTAGACCTTTGTTCTTTAGCGGATTTCTGTGTTAGGAACGTGATCTAGAAGCATCTAAAAGTGAGATGCCGAGCGAGAGTTTCGGAATGAACTTACCTTTATAATAGGCTATCAACCCTTCGATAAAAATAAAAAAGGGAGATTAGGCATTACCATCTAGAAAGTGTACGGCTCAAGTCAGGTTCAACTATGTTCCCTTACCTCAGTCATTCATAGTCGGACCGGCGGCGGCGGCACGGCGGCGGCGCGGGCGGCGGTGGCGTTTGTGTTTCGCGTGCTTGTTACGACGACGTATAATTTTGTGTGATTTAGACTTAAACTCAACGACAATGCACTCGTGTTCGTTCACCAGGTGTACAAATAGCTCCAAAACAAAAAAACATAGCCTAAGGCATCACATATTTTCCCGCGTAAGTAGATACACCAAACTTTAAATTTTCTGATAATCCTTATCATTATTTCATCTATGATACGGTACAGTTTTTGAGTGAGCGCTGCTGGTAGAACGTACCGTATCTTCCTTTTTTTACTTATATCGAAGTATCAACCATTTTTGAAAAGTGACTTATTTAGATTCTATAAAAGTCAAAAGTCAATAACTTTATTTGAAAAGTAAATAAGGTCAATAACTTTATTTCTTCAGGCCTACAAAATAGGCACTTACACAAGTCAAATTTTATACATAAACAGCTTTATAAATAGTAAATATTATCAAATAAGAAACAAAATGTTATTGATTTTGTTCGCTCAATTTTTTTTTCCACGAAGAAGCGAAAAATAAGCCACTAGTAAGTTTGTTTAATACTTAAAATGTAATACAATATTATTTGCCTATCTAGTCTAAATATAATGTGATTGGTGCTGGATACGGCAGACTTGAAGACAGGACGTTAAGGCGCTCATTAGGATATGTCTTTGTCCAGCCGTGGACTAATATAGGCTGATGATGAGGTTCTTACCGTACTTTTAAGTACTTATCATTGATCTTCTACTTCTTTACGTAAAGTCTACATACCGAAGCGACAGACATCAAACATACAATTAATTTTAAGAATTTGACCTTTTCTAAGCGTAGGTAGGTACATTTATTGTAATAATGGAATTAAAGAGTCATTGATTTTGATCCCACAGAATACAGAAGTATTCCCTGTGTATTCTACTCTACGTCCCATACCCTCAAATTTGGAGAATCACGGTGATGAGGCGAGCATTGAACGAGTTCGAACCGATTCGTTATGACTGATGGATTTCACGCGTTATGAAGATGATCACCGTTTCTGCACGCTAGTTAGATTGGTTACCTATCTACTCTAGCTTTATATAGTACTAGCGGTCCGCCCCGGCTTCGCACGGGTAGATTCTATCGCCTATGTTCATCAGGGATAATGTAGGATTCTAATGGTCAAAGAATTTTTCCAATCGGTCCAGTAGTTTCGGAGCCTATTCAATTCAAACAAACAAATCTTTCCTCTTTATTATATTAGTGATTAGTTATTATATTAGTATAGATAATAAAAATATTAGCCTTTATTCAGATAATTATGGGTCCACCTCGCGATTATTCTCTATACAAGTGCAAAAGAATCATCCAAATTATTCCCTTGATGCCGGAGAAATCGAGGAACATACTTAAAAAACATACAAGCCGAACATAAGACTTCCTCCTTTTTCAAAGTTACTTAAAAAAGAAAAAATCGCGGCTCATCGTACCTAGGTTTTAATCGGGGAAACAATACCGATTAGATATATAATTCAAAAACTTCAAATTTATTAAAACTTATAATCTACCTATATTTCGTAGTTAGTGAAAAAAAAAGAAAGAAAATTGAGTAGTCCAGCAAGCACCTGGAGAAATAAGCTAACCCGCACCACAAGGATGATCTATAGATCCGTTATTAAGAGTTGGAGAACCTACTGCAGGTTCCCGTAGCACCTGCATCAAAATAGGCGGTTACTTTTGTGCATCTAAAACTGAACTAGAAATCAAAAGCCGTTCTGTAAACTGGCAGCGACATCTGTCTGCAAGTTTTATAACTTACTAACGCCATCTAGCCAGTAGCGGGGTCTTAGAAGAGCAACACCTTTGTAAATGTGCGTTAAAATTTTTACTTTGTGTGGTGAACTCTAAGAGAACCACTTCGTCGTAGCAAACTAGTTGATGATAAAAGTTTACGAGCGTACCATAGATGGCGCTTTTTAAAATTATATTGAAAGCTCCTCTGAATACGTTTTAGTTCTAGCTTTTGCCACGGAAGAAATAGTATACATTTGCTAACCTAATTTAACTTGGATCATTTACTTTTATTCATATGAATTAAAATAAATACCTACCTAGTCGTGAACGCGTACTACCTTAGGACCTTAGGTACTACTCGAAAAGTCGTATTTGTTAGGTTCTCAGGTCTATGTATAGTTATAAATTACGCACTCTCTATGAGTTTTAAAATTCTTCCATAAGACGTCAACGTAACTTGCAGAGTTCAAGATTTTTGCTCTATGTCATCCGCAACCCGCAACCGGATTATTACCTTTTTAATTTTCCCATTGCTGGGTATAAGCTTAAGTTGCCTTTATTATTTTCTAGAATTATGGTTACGTGACACCGTACATAAACTTGGTAGGGTAACTTTTATAAATCCTATATCTACTCTACTCGAAGGCTCCTGCTACTCTTCACCGGTTACGCGCGTCCTGCAGTTACTTCTGCACTGCCCGACTTACAACAGACTTCTTACTAAAGAAAAGCGACACATGCTATCCGGAAAGCCAGACCAAGAGCCCTCAAAAACCAAAACGAGAAACCAACAACGCACTAAAGACCTCAATACTAAGTGGGGATCTCATTCGCCGCCACCGCGCGTCAGTGAATGGCAACCCGACAGTGCAACCAGTCACCCGTCTATAGCCGGTCTTACACTTTCAAATTCCGAACATGAATTTTAAAAATTAAAAAGAGAATACGAACTTTTTTTAAGACAGTCGAACTTTTTATAGAAGCTAGTGTATGTGTTGTGAACTTTTTACTCTGAAATGTCAGTAAAATGCTTCAGCCGAGGATAAGTGCTAGTGGAAAAATGGAAGGGATCTGGATTTGGAGGTTTTTCGTGCTGGCTGCCCTGTGCACTCTGGCCACATGTCAAGGTATGAAAACTTTTTGGATATAATATCGACTTGTATATCGTCTTATAAAATCTAGAGCAAGCAGACTCTGTAGTCTGTTCTATAGGCACGCAGCCTGAAATTTTTATATCACGACTTTGGCTCGACAGAATTGCGCAAAACTCAAACTGGTACTTTATGTAATGTTTATTGAAAGCTGATCTGAATAATGCATTGATAAATTGAAAGATTACGAAGCTTTTGAATAAAAACTCTTTGTAGAGCACCTCCTTTTAAGTTACGTTCAATTGTTTTAAATTGGAACGGAAGTAGAAGCTTAGATTTAAAAATCGAAAATTAAAAAACTATGATGTGGAATGTAAGGTAAGGTTCGTTAAAACAATTGCTGATTTTTTTAGTTGGTGACCACCAAAATAAGTGATTTTCGCTGTAGAATGTAGTTTTCTTAGTAAAATTCAAAGCTCCCATATAAAAGACTTAAACGCGCTGCTCGCCGCAATAGGTTTTGTATTTATGTAATATTTTGGATGTTAAGATGTTTCGATATTACCTGTTCACGCCGAAATTGCTGATCAGATAGGGCTGATATTTTGCATAGAGTTAGTTCGTATCCTGGAACATATACACTCTTTTCATCTAGGTTCAACGCGTGTGAAACCGAAGGCAGAAGCTCTTATTTAAAAAAAAATCTTATTAATATGACACAAATGATTTTTTCTAACATATCACTGTATAATTTTGACTTGCCTTGTATTTTCTTAAGATAAAACATTAATAAGAAATATTTCTTACTTATATCATAAAGACGCAAGTTTGTGAGTGGTGCCGTTGTAAAGATGTTTGGCCAAAGTAAACGTCAAAACTACTGAACGGATCCGACTGTAACTTTGCAAACATAAAGATCAGGAACTGGAATAATTTTATAGGCTACTTTTTGTCGCAAAATACGGGCATATTCTAGTAGTTTATATTTTTGTATTTTCTAAATGTCTACCAAGAGTTACACATTGATTGATAAAGAAAGTAAATTAATTTAATTTAGTTTAACTTAATTTAATTTAGTTCAATAATCTGATTTAATGTATTTTTTCGAGTTAATTTATTTCATTTCAATTTAATTTAATCTAATTTCATTTTATTTTAATTTAGTACCTAAGGAATACTAAAACTAATTTATGGTCATTTTACCATACAAACTCACTAACAATGGATCAGTGTAGTCCGAAAGATTTTTATTTATTATTATTTATTTATTGAATGAACCTTCGAGAAAGCTAGCCTTTCATCTGTAAGTGGAAATTTAATTAATATTAAATAGGTAGGTAAGTTAAGCTTACGGTCATACACACTAAAATAACATTAAAAATTTAACGATGTACCTACTGATACCCGTTAGAGAAAATTAATGAAAAACAGTTATTGATATACTTAGCGACCTCATCATCAGCCTATGTTAGTCCACTGCTGGACATAGGCCTCCTCTAATGAGCGCCATAGCGCTCTATCTTCACCTTGACGCATCCAATATCTGCCTGCAGTCTTTCGCAGCTCGTCATCCCACCTGGCCGGAGGGCGTTCTACACTAGGTACGTTAACCGAGTCGTGGTCTCCACTCAAGAACACGTTTACCTCAACGGTTGTCGGTTCTTTTCGAGATATGGCCGGCCCACTGCGACTGCAGCTTGCTAATTCTAGCGACCTATCAATTTTTTATTATTTTAGTAAAAGTTAAAAATATTTATTACAAAAAACAATACAAAATAATAAACAGATAAGCTTAAACCTAAATAAAACACATGAATAGGGTCATTTTGTCAATTGGCTGAGCTAATTTTAACAGTGTTTTTCGTCAGCTTCCTGACTAGGCTAGGCATGTATCTAGGAAGCCAGAATTCATAAAGTACTTACACACTTACCCATAAACTGTTATTTTCCTACTGTACTTATAGTATACAAGCTGCTTGCGGCTTTGCAAGTAGCCTTAGTCATTTTCAAGTAGCCTTAGTCCGTCCCCGGGATACAATCTACGCCCCTGCCAAATTTCATTAAGATTCGTTCAGCCGTTTAGGCGTGACGAGGTAATTACAGACAGACAAACAGAGTTACTTTTGAATATAATGAATATAATATTCAGAAAAACAAAATATAATAAAATAATGAGTAATAACCTACTAATCAAAACATAGATAGATAGATAGAAAAATGCTTTATTGCACACATAACTTAAAAATAACAGACAAAGATAAAATGGAGTATATATAGTAGTAATAACATAGGTACCTAAGTCATTTTAATAGACCGCAGGGTTCCTGTGATCTCGACCAAATTATGTGCAAAACAGTGCAATTATTTTTTCAATAGTGTTTTCATGTAGAAGGAACCAAAGAAAAAGTGTAGAATTTTATTAATTCGAGTTTTTAACCACGGGAAC
Source organism: Eupithecia exiguata (assembly GCA_947086465.1). Lineage (NCBI taxonomy): Eukaryota > Metazoa > Arthropoda > Insecta > Lepidoptera > Geometridae > Eupithecia > Eupithecia exiguata. The sequence continues at coordinate 5,624,561 of OX352251.1, forward strand.
CCCGTGCGTACTGAGTCCTAGTTTGAAAAGCAAACCGCTAGGTTCGCTTCTTAAATTAATTTACCACAATCCTATACTTGGGACTTGGGACTTCTATACCAAAATTGTGAAAGAACTTTGTTTCTACCACTTTTAGGTTAACCGCAAGCATGTAAGTAATTAAAAAATAACAAACAATTGCTTACATGAACGTTTTGCAATTTCGTTGCTACATTAATGCCAAGGCTTTACTCACGCGCTTTCGTGCCCATGCGCATCTTTCGTGAAAGGTTCATCCAAAGAGTTTTTAATGTTAACCTATGAACCTATGGATCTCATAGTAGTTTTACACTACAAGCGCGTTAGTGACCGGTTTGACTTCTCACTCAGTTTGCATAGTTATTTGACGACCTCTGTGGCGCGGTTGGCGAAGGTCTGCCTGCGACGCAGGAGGTTGCGGGTTCGATTCCCGCCTAGGGATAAATGTGTGTACGATCTGCAGACATTTGTTCAGGGTGTTCTGGTCGTTTTCTATGTATAATAAAAAATATCTATCTATGTATTGTATTATATTATTGTGTATATCAGTTATCTAGTACTCGTAACACAAGCTCTGCTTAGCTTGGGGCTAGATAATGCTGTGTTAATTGTCCAGCATTATTTATAGTGTAGAAAGAGTCGTGTAGAAAGAGCGAATCCTGTGCTAAATAAGTGTATCCGTCATGATTCGCCTGTACAGGAATCGGACACGGTCAGTGTAGTGTGTCGTAATGTGAACGTGGACCTGATTCTGAAGACGAATTGATACCCTCAATTCGTCTACAGAATCAGGAATGTGGAAAGGTCGTGGAAACTGCTGTCAATTCTCCGCTGTAACTCCGAGTAAATCCAGTCGCTTCGTGACCATGATCGCTGTAACGCGATAGAGATGTTAGGAAAAAAAAAAAGGTACGCGTTAAATACAGGATCAATAATCTTTAAAACTAATACGACTAGAGGATACATTAATTTCGATGCCCTCTCATAAAATCCTAAATTACCTAACAGTTTGACATTTGACTGACCACTCGTTTGCTTATGCAAGAAGTTGCAGCAATTTTAAGAAGCATTGATTTATTCACTCTGTTTGTATACTTGAACACATACACACACACACTCACCCCCCCCCCAAACACACACACACACACACACATATAACGGTAAATTTAGTTATCGCAAAAATCAACTTAAAATTCGTAAAATTAAGACATCCCATACATTTTGACTAATTAAAAACATTATCCAAAGTAGTTATTGATGAAAGCGTGGACTAGATTGATTGGGCGACCGATATCTTAACTAATATTATGAATGCGAAAGTGTGTTTGTTTGTCCTTCCTTCACGCCCCTAACTAAGCAACGAATCGACTTGATTTTTTGTATAGAGTTAGTCGAAACGATGGAGAGACATTATCAATCGTGTTTTCATATTGGACAAACCAAATAATAATATTTATGTACCTAATTCGATTTTTTTAACACAAGGATCCCGTGAGTTTTAAGATCTAGGATCTAGTTTGACAACAAATTCATTTAGTTTCTGTTAGTCGTCTGAAAAAAAAATTCTTAGGGTGTTAAGGAAGGACAAACAAACAAACAAACATTCCCAATTTTAATATTAGTTAAGATTAGGTACTAAATTATATAAACTTCATGATTTCTAGAGGGACTGACACCAGAGACTAGGCTTGTATTTCTAAGAAATGAAATAAGTCCCAAAAGTTATCGGTTTCGGCGGGATTCGAACCCGCGCCCCTATCGGTTCGAATCCCGCCGAAACCGATAATTTTTGGGACTTATTTCATTTCTTAGAGATACCCAGAGTGCGGGTTAGCACTATAACAGAAAACCATAGGCTTGTATTGGCTTCAGGAAGACACTAAACAATAGTTTAATGAACCTGCAAAAATATGGTTGTAACACAATACCTACCATTGCTACCCGAACGACCGTGAAGTAGCCAGTCACGACATGGCATAAAAGTGAAATTATGGCATCAATTTCTTGTTATGTTTATTAAATTATCATGTAGTTTGACTTATGTACTTTATTCAAAGAATAGAAACAAATGGCTCAATTGACTCAACGGGAAGATCGCTGGAGACTTCAAAAAAATAAAGAAATTGAAGATCTTGTGTCCGAATAGTATTGAACGGAATTTTTAAGGTCAAACTTACTTTTCTCGGTCTCGTAACAAGTTGGTTTGGACGCTTAAAACAAGAGTACCTATCTAGTGTTGTAGTTCTAGTGTTACAATGCATCCTTTGTGATACATTGTCGGTTACATCGTGACTTACCATCAGGTGATATTGTGGTCAAGAATCAAGAATCAAACACTCTTTAATTACATCATGGTATGGGTCAAACTAGTGCCGCCATTTATTTAATCTTATTATTACGATGAACAAAGAAAATTTCAAAAATCCATCGCACAGTTTGTGATACCTGTTATAAGTTTTTTTTAATGCCTCTGTAATAGTTTTATTCTATTAGGTTTAGGCCGAATATCGAAGTTTTCCTTGGTGGTTTGAAGATTGATTGAGATGTCACTAAAACGACCATTCACAATGACCTTGTACACAATCTCATTCCGAAACCAGCAAATGTCAGCGACTACTAGCGACATCTATAGTAACAAGTATGTAAAAGAGATCATTTACATACTAAAGTTAAATCAAAAACCTACCTTAAATCTGATAATTATAGAGCTTAAGATAACCTTGAGGTTATAAGTGGTATCAAGGTGTAAAAGAATGAACGTGGTAGATAATCGTTGACTAAGAATCTTTTCACCACAGTATGTTTTGGTACACCCGTTATTTTGTAGATCAAATCCGAAAATTTTATGGCACTTAAGTTTGTAACGTGTTCTTGAGTGGAGACCGTGACTCGGCAAACGTAGTGTAGTATGCCCTCCGACCAGGTGCGGTGACGATCTGCGAAAGACTGCAGGCAGATGCTGGATGCGGCAAGCTGAAGACAAGGCGCTATGGCGCTCATTAGGAGAGGCCTATGTCTGGACATAGGCCTCCCCGTGGACTAATTTAGACCTGGTGTCTTCACGAACGTGTTTGTGATGATGGGCAGGACCTGCAGTTCACCTAGTGTTACTAATTTACCAATAAACCTGTATAACAAACCAATAAAAGCTGTGCGCAGCCGCGAGCAAAACGCTAGTTCATCAGAAAGCTCTCAAAGCAAAGAAAAATAGTCTTAGCACTGAATTAGGAAAACCTAAACCTGACTTATTAATTCATAAACTCTGTTCTAGTTAAACTAAGGTTCATTTTCTACTCTGATAAACCTTATTTAAAAGTAGAACGGTGCGTTATGCGTGTCCCTACTGCGAGCGAAGCGACTCATTTGTGATTTAAATAAATTAAAACAACTTCGGAATGCGTTAATTGATTTGTATGTTTTAAACATTGACCTGAACCCATAAAATTTACCGGTGCTGCGTTAGGTTGAATGCATGCACATCACTAAATCTAGACAAATTAAAACACAAGTTCTTTATGTTCACTTGTCCGCACCAAGTCGGACGAATCGCAGGAATTCATTTGTTATAATTCGATTTGCAATAAAATAACACAAACGAATTAATATTAAGTATTACATCGTTAATTAACACATACATTAATTAACCGATGATGAATTTGAGTATCTACCTACAGTACCTACTCACGTATCAAGGTTTTTTAGAAAAGGTTTTGTTTTTGTTACAGTACTTAACCCCATAACATAATCTTCAAAAGGTAGGTAAACAGATAGATAGATAACTCCTTAATGTACCACACGAACACAAAATATAATACAGAAGAAATACGTAAGCCCAAACACTCCGGGTGATTTCTAGGAAATTCAATATTATCCCAAAAAAATTGGAACTTGAACGCGCAACCATCTCTCAGTACGGGATTACGCTAACCAATAACGAAAGCCTCGAGATCAAGAGATGTAGAAACCAAAAAAACATTGGGACATCCGTCGGACTTTAGCGCCGTTACTTATTTTTGCGATATTATTTGATTTCTTATAAGTAGTATCATATTGCAAACCTGACATTCTGACACAGTTATGTCGCGAGTCGTGACATGATACGCTTCTATGAAATATTACCTTTCATTTAGCAATAACTTGATTTAGATTGTCCTTCCAGTCTAGCTTGCTCGCAGCGTTTAACGACCAATAGAAGTCACTGCAAAAACAAAATAAAACCGGCCAAGTGCGCGTCGGACTCGCGCACGAAGGGTTCCGTACCATTATCTATAAAAACGCTGTCTAACTATCACGGTTCATGAGATACAACCTGGTGACAGACGGACAGACGGACAGCGAAGTCTTAGTAATAGGGTCCCGTTTTTACCCTTTGGGTACGGAACCTTAAAACATATTAAAGTCAGGTTGTAGAAGTAGTAATGAACGTAATGCCGTAGAATATTATATTCTTATTTCGATGTTGTGATTTTAATGCACAAACCGAGCACGCTTAATCTAGACTCGAAGCTTGGTTTTAAAGTAAAATTTAAGCGGACGGTACGAAAGTGGTTATTCAATGTGCTTTCTCTGGTAAGGTCAACAACGATTTATTGGGGTTTAAATATCTATTTGAGCAAACTTTTTATTTATCATTATAAATAAATTCGGTAAAACAACAATGCAAAAAACGACAAATCGGAATGCTATTGCTGGCTTCGGTTTCGGTCAACGAATTACCATTGCTACTCAACGTGGCAATGCTGCCAGCATTCTGGGCACACTGCTTTCTGGTGACGGCTTAGATTTTTAGAAAATTAATATGTGTAAAAACTTGTATTTTTCAGAAGAATTTTTCAGAATAATTCATTTACATTTACCTTGAATAAGAGCTCAGGAGCTCCCGTTAAATTTTCATATATTTTTCTTAAAACTGTAAAAAAGTTTTTTTGGTTTGCACGGTGTATTGTAACAATAAGGTTAGTATAGTTATCTTCCTTCAAATTTTGACAGCTGTGTATATTTTTTGATAACTAATAAAGTGCAATACAAATTTTAATCTAGAACTTTAGCATTCAATTAACCAGGTGTTCTTTATCGTCTAAGCCCCGCTGTAAAACAGGCCACACCTCGAGAACCTGCGCCACACTAGGTCACTAGAGATGTGCTAACGGATCTCGATAGTCGATAAACTCGCTGATAGTTGTCGATAGTTTTTACGATTGAATAGCTTCCTGCCAATTGAGGCTAGTTAAAGGTGTGACGGTTTAGATTCTTGAAGGTATTTAGCTGAAAGTGGTATTTTATTAGTTTACTTTTAGTACTTAAAGATGGAGGACATTACTTAGAGGGGTAGTAAACAAGTAGAAAAATAGAGGTTTCAGGCCACATTAAAAAAAACAATGGTCGCGTGACTTATGGTTGGTGTGTTAAATATTTGAATTTTAACAACAAGTATGCCTTTTATTAAAGCTTTTTTGAAGGAGCATTTTGAATCTTTTTATTTCTACAATAAAATACCAAGGTTTGAGCAAACAACTAAAAAAACAAACAAAGAAAACATTAGAATAACGATTTCTAAAATTCGTAGATCACGTTAACACAATTTTAACGAAAACATGTTTCGATTTCCTTATTGTCGTGACCGATTAACGATAAACATAAAAATGCTTGACCTTTTTTATGTTAAGGATTGTATATTTATATATAATGACTATATTCATAAAGCTATTATATTGTATATTTATAGACTGAATAATATATTTCAAAAAAATCTTTATTTGCAAATTGCAAAACACAATTGAACTATCTGCAGTCTCAAATGGATTCGTGAATGTGGATGTCTTATGCATAGAGTGAACAAGAAATATAGGCGAGATATGTACATTTAAAAATGACATAACATAACTTTAAATATGCTGTGACAACTCCACATAGCGTGAAAGGAAGGCCAGGATATGATGATGTAAGTCAAATGAAACCCAATCATAATTATGTTCTTGAGATATCCATAATCTTTTCTGGCCCAGTACCAGAGACCAAAAGTGGATCTTGGACTTCGATTGAGTCAAATACAGGTCTTCATCTCGATTAAGTTGTAAAAGTCGTAAATATCGATTTCAATATAACGGAATTCATTATATCTTTCAGCTAATAAATAACATCCAAATAATATTCTTGATGATTACAGGTAGGTGACTCTTCAAACCATAAACTAGGATTTAAATATTTTGAAACACCATCGGAACAAGTCCATATAATTTTTACGCAAGTTTATGAATCATTCATGATTCTCCGAGAATGGCGAAAGCTGACATTGACAAAATTCCAGAATTGTATAAAATATTCGTTCGTGATATTCACCTGACCTTCAAATATTAATAAGAAATAACGTGTCTTGTAATCTTACTGCTATATGGTCTTCTGTAAGTTTCACTTTGGAACTTACAGGTCTATAACTTAAAGAGTATAAACCAGGTCATCATCATCATCATCATCATCCACAACCTGACTTCACCCACTACTGGGTATAAACTGTTGTGCCACTCCACACGGTCCTGTGCCAATCTTATCCAGGTTAGCCCCACGACGTTTGCTATATCGTCCGCCCATCCGACTCTTCTGTACCCTGTTCTTGGACGCCATTCAGTTAGCGTCTTACTCCACCTGTCATCTTGTCTCCGTGCAAGGTGTCCTGCCCACCCAATACCAGGTATTAACCACCTTTCTTGCTTTCAACCTTAAGTTAAAGATTTCTTGATAGAGATCTTTTAAATAGATAATGTGATTCTTAAATGAATGACGATGTTATTTACGTCAGTAACTCTATCAATGTGAAAAACGGATGTTTATACGTGGTTGACCCTAATAATATATAACAAACAATTTCGCTACAAACCATAATTATTAATACTATTTAACGGGTATTTATCGCGTTTATTTACCTATTTTTCCCGAAGTTTCGACAGGTTTACACACTGCCATGGTCACGGGATGACAACAAACCGCTACAAACCGTCGCTTAGAACACATACTTAAGTAATCTAACATCAAATAGATCCCTGTTTAAAAGTTGTGGGGTTGATTATAATTATTTATACAATCAATATAACTAAATTAAAACTAGTATTTACAATTGAAACAATTGAGCCAACTGCACGCTATTGCAAATAATCTACAGGTAGCTCAACTGATCTATATCAATACCAGTCGGAAGCGTGCCCAAGACGCTGGCTGCATTGCCCCATAGTAGTTTAATAATTAATAGTATCTTTATAATTCAGATTAAGAGACTAAATAAACTAAGCTTCAGCGATAAGGCTACTCTTTGAATTTCTTTGTACTCTTCTGCGATCCTCTGCATTTCTCTCTGTATTGTTTGGTCTTTTTGTGGTATGTACTTACCATATGGATGTACTTACCATACCTATCTAAGGTATGGTAAGTACAATGAATGTGTATATCCATCGATGTATATTATGTCTGCCAGTACATTTGATTAAAAACTTTTTCGAATGAAATTTAACTGACCGGGGGCGTCAGCCACAGGTGCGTCGACCACTGGGTGCCTAAGCCACGGACCCGATCTATCTTCATTTCTCGTCGCATATTTTTTTGTACTTTGCGTGCGGCCTACCTCTATTCAATCAACAACGATAATTTTGTTTTTTCCACTTTATTGAATACTTACATCCAAACTTTCGCATTCTCTCGTAGGAATATATACGAGATGCTTTGTACTTTCACAACCCGTAAGGTCAAGTATTTGCCTGTGTGTGTATTGACTTGTGTGTGTGTAAATATACAAGATCCAACTTTCTAATATTCGGTTCGGTAGATGATTGGGTTGTATAAAATAAGATAATATCGATGTTGTTTGGTTTGAATGCTGTAAATTAAGATGTGAAACCAAATAGATCGAGAGCGTATCTACGTAATATGTATAGATAGAAAAGAAAGACCCCATTGTTGGGTAGACCCAGATGAGAGTGGGCAAATCCCGATTTCAAATTGATTTTAACTGATGATGTACGGACTTCATCCATAGAGCTTGGCTTTGATTTCTTGATCTTCTAGTATTACCCGTAACTACAGATTATAATAAGGCTTATTCCAGTTTTCCCCCTTGACAAATCCCCCTTGAGAGGGAAAACTTGAATTTCATTTTAAAAAGTCCAAAAAGCCCCCTTACCGTTTTTTCTTATTCCAGTTTCCTCCTTGAGAAAATTTGCTCAAGGGGGAAAATTGGAATACCACTTTTAAAAAGTCCAGAAATCCCCCTCACCTCCTCAACCGTTTTTCTCGTTCCAGTTTTCCCCCTTGAGATACTTGAGAACCGCTTGAGAACTCTATGCCCGTAACATATATGTATGTAAGAGGATCTTATGACTGTCATATATAAAATAAAATTTAATTTGAAATGATTTACCTTCATGTATAATCAAGATACTTCGAAGATGACATATGTTAGGAAGGTATTCCGAAAAATATTATGATGCAGAACGGTGTGGTGTGGTGTGGCGGAGTATTTTCTATTAACTTTTCAATATGATTATTTTGTACAATATAAACTGGCCCAAGTTTTTAACCCTTCTTATAATACACTCCACCTTTATCATTAAGAGTTTTCTGAATTCTTGCAAATGCAAAAAGTTTTATCGATATAAATATATGTACGTGTTTATTATCCTTCACAGAAAAGATAAAAAATACTACAAATTTGTTAACAATTTAAATAAATAAAAAAAAGTAAGCAAAGTTTTAAATGAACGTGGTTATCGTGAAAGGTGCGTTCACACAGTAAACTCAGATGATCTCAAATAATTAGCTTGAGTATTACATAACTTATTTCTCACAAGAAATATTAGTAAAGACAATCTTGTGTGCTATTTTGTAACTCTTTCAAGACACGCTAGACAGGTACTCAGCAGGTGTCTTCACTTGCTTTTATGTATTACTAACGTCAGCCTTCGGTTAAGTCCGGTTTTGCTAACATGTACTTATTGGACTCAAGTCTTTATGATAATTTAGATTTTGGACACTAATATAGAAGGGAAATTAATATTTCAGAATCGAACTAATACGTCAACCTCCTCATCCTCGACAGCCTATAATGGTTCACAGCTGGATGCAGGCCGCCCCATGATAATCTAACATATTATGGTCCCAAGAAAAGTGACCCTTCAAGTAAGTACCTATTCCTATGTGAAATATAGGAATACTTACTTGAAGGGTCACTTTTTCTTTATGTTGAATTGATTTATAACTGAAATTATATATAAAATAATAACCATTATATTAGATAAATAAACATTATTATCGATTTCCATCATAGTAAATTTATATAGTGACGCTAATTTAAAAAAGGAGGTTCCTATGTGAAATGGACTATTTACCGGAGACTACATATACCATAGAACCTAAGTGTTTGAGTGTAATCTTTTCCTTCTGTTTGATGTATGTAAACAATCGCTTTCAGTTTTCTCTCGTTCGTAATAAATCAAGTTATGCAAATCGTACTTTTCTATTTTCTTTTAAAAGAAGAAGACAACATAAAATATTCGTAGATTTACTCGTACAACGAACACACATATGTGTCGCATAAGTTAGTGTTATTAAACCCTCGTGCCTCGGAAAGCACGTTAAGCCTGTCCTGCGCCTGACCTCTCCCCCGCACTTGTGAACTATAATATGTCCTCCGTATCCGTATCCGTTGAGTATGGCGGCCTTGGTCCAAATCCGACTAGTAGGACAGCATCTTTGTCGCATAAATAATGTTCATAATGTTGTGTAATTTTCACACGCAGTAGGATACCATCTCTAGAAGCGATTGGATCTCTTACGACATTATTTTCATCATCATCAGCATCAGCCTGTATACATACGTTCACAGCTAGGCGACATTCTCCTCATCGACTACTACAATCTAGTAGTGCTTTTCACGAAAGAATTTCCGCAGCATTAGTGGAACAAAATTTTTTTCTACGCGAAATTCCTTCGGTCACATTGCCTACAACGCTGCGTTCTTTCGTGAAAAGTACTCTCAGTCTCAGGGTTACAATACTATACAATACAAAAATACTTTATTGTAAACCAGAAAAAGAACATTACAAAAAGACATTACATGAGACAAGTACAATGGGCAGACAGAGTTTGTCTCCTCATACGGATGGAATAGCGGCGATTAAAATTGTCCTGCAGTTTTAAAGTGTCGCCGCTGGTGGAGTTAGTTCTTAAGCAGGATTTCGGACGCACTAGTTCGGCTTCGCACGAATTTAAAAGTTATTAATTCTATGCCACAAGGACGAATTAATGGGTTAAAAAACATATGTGTTATTCAAACTCTAGACCTATATCTATGCAACATTTCAGATTTTGGCGTGAAGTAGTAACAAACATAGATCTCAACCTTCGTATTTATAATATTAGTGTACACTTTCAAAACATCCACTCTTGCTTCCATTCCCCACAAATCACTCCATATAGTAGTACTGATTGCGTCAAACAAAAGTTCAATAGCCACGTTCATCTCGCTAAAAGGAGCAATTACACCTTCCAAAGAAAGTGAAAGCTCAGTTAGTGAAGATTCGTTTTCGAAACCTGCATGTTAAATAGATAGTAAATATGTGATCACGTTGCATGGTCAATAGACCTTAACATGATCATTTGTACCTTTCAATGTGTGAACATCTGTTGTACTTGCGACAGGTTTTGTTAGTTATTCGTTGCGAGCCTATGCAATGATAATGTTAATCACTTACTATTTTTTATCGGTTTTGACTTTCGCTTGTAAAATCTTAATAAATACGTTCGTGTCTTTTATTTCATAGTAGGGTCCATTAAAATTAGTAGGTAGAACTAGTAAGGTTTCTTTCTTTCTTATTACTTTCCTCTTATCTAATAAAAATTAGCCTTTTGGTTAGAAATATAATGTATTTTTAAATTTAACAAATAAAGTAACTGCTACGTACTCGTACAGTCAGTCAGTACTATTTTTTTAGCTTGGCATTAAACAGGTACGTTCCTATCATTTTTTGTCATATACAATTCAATTACCGTTATTGTCTTAACAGTATCGGTATCGTCACAAAAAACATGATATAACAATAGCAGTTATATTACATCACAACAATTCCATTGTCAAGTTACAACATGATAAATGGCTTGTTTCGTATTTGTCTTATCGTATATCATATCAATATTACTTGTAATAACATTGTCTAAAATTTGAGCACAGCATTTTGAGGTTATGTTTGCAGTACAAACTATGTTGTTATTTTCTACAAAAAGCTTATTTTTGTTTGTGTCAACAAGATATAGTAGAAACCACTGTAAAAGTCCCTGGGGAACTCCGGTACTTTTTACGTACTATTATGAGTTCGGAGCGTATTTTGTTCAACGTGTTCGTGACTGCAGTTTTTATAACCTTTATCTAAAATGTCATTCTGGATGTTTTAAGAGCTAAGAACATTAATTTATTGTCTAAGTAGGTAATTAGGTCTTCTCTGACTCTTCATCAAAACCACTTACTTAATAATTGATGAGTCTAATTAAAATTCCTACGTTATTTGTTTATGATCAATTGACAGAAACAAATTGGAACTAGTTTTTTACTAGTAGTTAGTACTACTAAACTAAACTACTACTACTAGTAGTAGTTTACTAGTATTTTATTAACTACAGAAGTCTGGTCAAAACGATGCGTGACCTGATAGCTGAAGAATGCTGGTCTGGCGCAGCACATTAGCTTTACCATACAGTGGGGCAATGTATGGAACGTCTTGGGGACATTTCCGACTGATATTGATATGGATCAGTTGAGCTACCTGTAGATTGCTAGCAACAGTCTGCAGTTAGCTCAATTGTTTCAATCGTAAATACTAGTTCTAATTGGTTTCTATTATTTGATTGTAATTTTTTTTTGTTAATAATGAGACCTTTGTTAATGAGTTTTTATAATGAATCGTATAACCACAAATTCCGACTTGGTTAGTTTTAATGTCACTTTACTTTTTGGTCTTGTATTTCAAGTTTTTGACAACCAGAATACTAATGGAGGTAACCGGGAAGTGCATGTCTAGCTTCCATACTTTAAATACTTGTATTAAATCTTTACACTAACCATTTAAGTACATATTGCTTATAATTTCAATCGAGGTTGTTTGAAGGCCAGAAATTGGTTCAATTATATTTGGAACAGGAAGTCGTTTTGTCAATACCATGTCTTAATCAGGAGTTCTCATTGAGGTTATATTTCAAATTGATTTTCAATACTTGTTCTTTAACATATCCGAAATATAATCATCATTGTCTGTGACTGTTTTTTATAAAAACCAGGCAGTGTGTATTTCACAATCGCCATTTCTTCCTTTTATAGATCTTTTGTTAAGTTTTTATTGTTGAACTTTTCGAAAACATATTATTATGTTCGACCCAAGTCTGTCATTTATTTTGCAATTATTTTCATCACTAGTTTCAGTACCAACGAACACTGACATTTTATTACTTTTTGAAATTGTCTTTGACACATTTGAAGTGATGGATCTTCATTCATAATCATTGGTAGCTCTACATTTTGAAGCATAATTCTGTTATTCGTCCTTTCAGATGACTTCATCTGAAAGTACAATAATAACAAAATATAACATTTGCAGCGGTCGCTGCCACTTTGTGTTGTTTCAAGTGCCCTTTCCTTTAACCACTTTCCATAAGCATTTATGCACTTTCACGCAATTTTATTACGGATGTAAGCTGGTTACGAATTTGTTAAACTATGATCGTTTTTATAGAACTTTTATTGATTTAGTTCAAATCCTCAGTTACTTCGATATGATTTTCAATTGAGTAATTACTAAAACCACATTTCATAATTTATTCAAACAGGATATTCCACCCACAGCACTCAAATAAAAGATAAACAGGAATTTGACCTTAATTATCTCACTGTGACATTTCTCTTTCAACAAGTCTTCGTTGGAGGTCAACACGGTCCAAAATTCTTTGTTTGTATAGAAAGTTCAGCTTTGTTTGGTTTTTCTAGATTAACAGCGGCTTGTCTTTGTCTCTGTTTACACTATATAACTGGATGTCCTCTAGAAACAGGCTGAAGCTATACGCCCGCCTCATTTTGAGGCAAAAGGAATCCAAGTATCCCAATAATTTTACTATTCACGGATATTTCTTGCGTTATACCTTTGATTATCCAGAAGTTTCAGCTGAATTACACACTGCCATGGTCACGTGTAGTAATGCCACGAATAAGTCGTTAAAATATTAAGTGGTCTGGTCCAATAAGCTACCATACTGTTGCGTACGCACGGGGGTTGAGTCGCCCCATGACCACACTTGCTGTAACGCGGTTGAAACGTTGGGGAAAACAAAAGGTACGCAATAAATCCCCATAAATAATCTTGTAAGTACTAGTTATAATTTGTTTCTATTATTTGATTGTAGGTAATTTTCTTTTCATCCCCCCATCTCGAAAAGAGTATTTTTGCTCTTCGATAACCAAGTGCAAAAGGCGTTTTTATCCGCTAGAGGATAAAGTAAACATCAACATGTAAACAACATGTAGAATATCGTACATACGATGTTCTAAATTTAATTTAATTTACCCTCTAGCGGATGAAAACGGCTTTTGCATTCAGATATCGAAGAGGAAAAATACTCTTTCCTCGCTGAGGTGGGATGAAAAGTTACGTGTTGCACTCGAGTGCAGAGATTTTTTATCTCGTGCTCTTTTGATTCCCTCGCTAACACTCGCTGCGCTCGTGATTAAATTTTATAATTCTGCGCTTGCTCGGTCATCAAAATTGAGCACGCGGTTAAAAAGCAACTTTGCACTCTTGTATAACAAATAACTATTGTTAATAAAGAGTGTTCTAATATGAAACAATAATACATATTGTAATTCCAATGAAACATTCAACTGGAACGGAACATTCGTCAAATAGTCTAACTGAATACGGAACCAATTTGCTGAATGCAATGCCAAATCGGTCATTACCGCGCACGCGCTGATTGTATTACAGCACGTTAGGTGTTTGACTTAACATAACATTTCAATATTATACAGCGAGCCTCGTAACATGTGTACTAAGCCGAAAGGGGGTAATTTTGAACCCCAAGGGGATCAGCTTTTGATAGATGGATTGTATTCTTTATATAAAGAAATCAAAAATATCTGAATTTTTAATAAAATTCAAAAACTTTGAGAACAGAATTTGATCCCCTGGGGTCCAGAATCACCGCCTTTCGGTTTAGTACACATATTTCGTGGAACCCTGTATGTATAAAGACAGTTAATTTTGACCTATCTCTGATGGCTTGAGTATTGAAATAGAATAGAAACTATTTGATTTGTGGAACAAAATTAAACACATATATTGCTTTTATACCTAATATTAAATTAAATGTAAAAGTAGAACACAATAATATGAATTGTGACAAATCTTAACGATTGAGCTAGTGAAAAAATACAACAATAAAAATAATTTGAAAACATAACACCTAAAGGAAATTAAAAATAGTAACCTACTCTACTACTTGTGTGTACTGAAAGTAAACTAAAACGAATGCTGAAATATATAATGAAATCATAATATTTCTACATTCGCTGAAACGCAAACTATTACAGAACAAGGTCGCACGCCATTTATATGAAGTGAACTCAGAGATTAATTTATGCCTTTCGCGAACAGTCTAGACTAGACTCTAGATTTTTTCATTATATATTCTAATTAATATTTATTCAATTGATATTTGAAGTGAGTGAAAGTGATTAATAAGCTTAGAACAACCGGCTTTAAATCTTGGTTTTTACGAAATATGTATTTTGGCATCTACTCTCATACATAGCGATGGGTTGAAATCTAATTTCGGTAGAGTTAGGATATAAGAAACGTATTATTGAAGTTTTATTAAGGATTCATTTGAAAATAAATATAAACAAATTTATAGTGGAAATTTCAAAGGATTCACATTTCTTTTTTGTAACAATTTTATGACAAACAAAAAACTGGTTTTGTTGAAAAAAACAAGCTAAAAACTTGGGTAATGAATATTGAATATTTCGTTTGATATTGATAATAATAATTGCAAGAGTGCAAATGCATTAAAATAAAATAAAACACCAGTTGATATCCTCGGGGTCCAGAATCATCCCCTTTTGGCTTTGTATACATGTTCCGTGGCATACTGCATAACCCGTAGCTCGTAAGTACGTACCTGATAATTAGGCAATAAAACAAACTAAAAAGAACGAAAGAAAACAAGTAACATCTATATTTATAAAGGAAACATTAAAAGAAGGACCAGAAACTAATTAGAAAAATGATAATCTATCACTGCGTGAGTACAAGCGCTTCCCACGGCACTGACTAGCCGCCACGCCCGGCTGCGCGCGCGCATATCTCACAGTCAATTATAAATAATGTCTAATATTATCAACAGAGCAACACGCCGTTGAAGCTATGAACAGAGTAGCTTTGTAGATATAGATTTACATTTGGTTGAAAATATTTAGGTGCAAAAAGAAAGGGTTCTATTGAGATTTGAACATGCACCCTTCCGCATGCAATCCTCAAAATACGTTCACATTTTCTTTCGCGAGTCGATTTAAATTCTTTTCCTATACCTAACTAACTAACTCTAACCAAATGATACTTCAATCGTACGCTATGTATGAGAGAGAGTGTAGATGCCAAAATACATATTCAATGAAAACCAAGATTTAAAACCGGTTGTTCGTAAGCTGATTAAAATAATTATTAATTAAATATCTATTTGAAGAAAATTACAATTAAATAATAAAAACAAATTAGAACTAGTATTTACAATTGAAACAATTGAGCCAACTGCAGACTGTTGCTAACAACCTACGGGTAGCTCAACTGGCCCACATCTACGTATTCGAATAGTTATTTCTCTTACCGAATTAACGTTGATAAAGGAATGGATAAATTGATAAAAAACAGGAGCGTTATCTTAAAAAAGTTCGTCTTAACTGAAAATAGTTTGGAGGCCTATTCCCAGCAGTGAGCAAGTCAGGTTGCGGATGATGA
Source organism: Eupithecia exiguata (assembly GCA_947086465.1). NCBI lineage: Eukaryota > Metazoa > Arthropoda > Insecta > Lepidoptera > Geometridae > Eupithecia > Eupithecia exiguata. Next base: position 5,640,616 of record OX352251.1, read on the forward strand.
TGATACTAAAAAGAGGGTGTTTTTTTACGTAGGGCTGTCAAATTAAAGGCATATGCCTTTTACCGTGCTTATTTACACCTGACATCTCACTGATATGGCTCATCTCGGCGAACAGTCAACGTCATCTATTTATTTTAAGGTAAGTAAGACTATTTATATTTTGGGGTGCTGCACCACCTTGTTTTCGGTAGTGGTCTCGACACACCCTGTATACTGTACCACTACTGTAATTCACATAAAACACGTCAACGTCGATTTAAATAGTGAAATCTCATAAAATTCGTTATTTTCTATTCACCTCAACTTGTCATAATTTTCATATTATATTGTTTATTCTCGTAAAAGACCAGCCAATATTCTGAAATTCGCAAGGGCAAGGCCAGTTTCACCTGCAAGAATGCACTTTCTCCACATATTTGCATAATTTTCTCATGTGGGCGCCAGCAGGATCTAGCTATTTTATGGCTATTTCTAGAAGACGGTACATTTGCAATAGCTATGTCCGAAGCAGTCACTTACAAAGTAGGCCGTTTGTTTATTTTGCTCTCTTGAGAGATATACCGCAACCGAAGTGTAGGACTCACTCCGGCCAGATGGGATGACGATCTGCGAAAGACTGACTACATTCAGTCTTTCGCAGATCGTCATCATCGTCATCGTGCTGGATGTGGCAAGATGAAGGCAGGGCAATATAGCGCTGATTATGAGAGGCCTATGTGAACTAGTACAGGCTGATGATGAAGCAGAGCTTGTGTTATGGCTACCTACTAGATAACTGATAGATTTAGTAAAAGTCATTACTTAGAAAGACAGTTTTTTAAAAACCTGGAACAAATATCTACAGATCGTACAAACATTTGTCTCGAGGTGGGAAACAAACCCGCAACTTCCATTAGGGTAGGTAAAACTCGTGTGAAACTCTAGTCTATATTATGCCAACCTAGATTCAATACCTCATAACTTCGTCCGTAGGTAGGGAAGGAATATGTCAAAAAACGATCTAAATAAAATTGATTTTTGTGTTGTCTGAAAAAAATGAATTTTATTTATTTATATATAATTGCCAACGACTGCAACGAGCCTAAACAAATAGGCTTTCAGTGATCACTAATTATCTAGGTCTGGAAAAATATTTTTTTCTAAGTGAATATTCAGAAATTTGTCACTTTAGGATATAATGATATATGTATTTTTTTTTGTAGTAGTGTAGTACCCAAATACATATGAAAGTTTTATTGTGCGCCGCACCTTGGAAAAAAAAACAGTGTTTACCACACTGACACACAGACTGATGGACAAAAATCTTCAATACCCGACGAAAAAAAAACTAGACGAGCTTTGATACGGAGCCAATGTAGCCACGATACGTGAACATAATCATAACCCTCCCCTATTGGTAGTCGGGTAAAAAAGATACGTGTTCAACGTGTAAATTATTATTATCGGCTTCTAAACCAATGTTACAGTTCCTATACCTTATCGATCAAACACTTGACAGCTAATCACTAAATACTTTTTGCTAATTCCAAATTAAAATATCCCCACGTTCGTTTAGTAATCGTATCGACGATTACTTTCACTCATTATGTGCATATATGTAAACGTATTATGTGCTTCGTATATGTATGTATATATATGCATTATGTGCAGTTACTGTATGTGAGGTAATGTTACGCAAGAAATTAATTCATTTATGCGTGTGCATAATGGTCAAGTGTTTTGTAGACTAGTTAACTGAATAGTTGATAAATATTATACCATAGTATTTTATACCTTAGTATTAACATAGACTGAAAAATGTCTATGGTTTTAAGTATTTCCTATAAATTCTATTAAACAACATTTGAAATTCAAAGTAAGGTGTGTAAGTTCGACGCGGGTTGGCGCGAGTTTTTTTTTTCACTTTCCACAAGCACTAAAACTAGCGGAAAAATAATTTGCCGCAAAGCGTTAACCATTTTCCATGAACTCATGATAAAACCAACATAGATTGTTTTGTTTTTTGGGAGCTGAGCGGGAGAAACTGTTGATTTTGACCACAAAATCCCAAAAACCTATAAAATACCAGTGAATTGAAGTTGTAGTTTTATCACGAGTTCATAGAATAGAAAATGGGTTACCAATTATGGAAAAAAACCGCTAGTTTTAATGGATGTGGAACGCAGAAGAATTAAAAACCACAAAACAATTGAATCTCGCGCCAACCCGCGTTGATCGACCTATCGTTGCGTTGATGGCTCTAAAGATTTTTCGGATCTTTAAAGTTGGAGTTTTGATAAACTTTTTCTTACATTTCATCGAAAACTGTCAACAATTCTCTTCCTCTGGTCACTCCTTACACACTCCACTTTTTTATTATCCTCTCCTGGCCTGTCCTTCGCTTGACCACAATCTCTATTACCATCGAAAACTTTCATCAATGCTCTTCCTTACCCCTTTTAACACAAATTAAATCAAATCAAAAATTCTTTATTTCCATAAATACAAAAGCGTACACTTAGAAAAGGTCAAATTCTTAAAATAAAACAGTGACACGGAAATAAAGTGATATTTTTGACTACACAACCTATATGATCGCTCTATAAGCGGCCGCAAACTTGAAAACCAAGTACCTAATCCAATCGTAATCCATAAAATGCATGTATAGCTTATTTAACTTCGTTAGAACATCGATAATCAGTACCTAGTCCAGTCAATCATTTAAATGCTTCCTATTAGCACTTTTCACGGATCATAAGTTTCTTGGAAAGTTAGTAGTAGGTACTATAAAATTCATCACCGATTGACCAAATCCGATCGATTTGATCCGATGGACCTATGCAGTCAACGAATGATGGCCTGGATATGCGGCGGCCTCGATCACCTGTCCGATGGTCAGACGGCATTGTGGGGGTTGTAAGGATCATTTATTTGCCGAATACATTATTACAGGTACATGTCAGATCTTATAACTAGAGTGATTTCAAATGTATTCAACCTGCAAGCAGGTATGCAAATGTTAAATGTTGGTCATAAAACAAGTTAAAATAATCAATATTAAAAATAATCAAAAATAATACAGTCAAAAATATATAATTCACAATCAGATACCTACTTAATTGAAGTCAAATAAATTATTCTACTTAAAATTGATATATTCATTTACACTATAGAAGCATTTGTCGAGAAGCCAATAATTGAATTTTTGTTTAAATAAATTACCATTGAGGTCTTTAATCGGTTCTGGTAACTTATTAAAGATAAGATGACATGTTGTAAACATTTTTTTTATAGATCTGTTTATGGAATTGTGGATTGCACAGCAAATTATTGTATTATGCTCTTTTCTGTCGAGTGATAATATCCTTACGTTTGGTAAGGACATCTTTACGTTTGGTATTGGTAAGAAGCTGTGGATCCGAGTAGTGGCGCGAGACAAGGGTGGCAGATAAGCAAGAGGTCTATACTCACCAGTGAATGTTACCGGCTGGTTAGATAGATGTATAAAATCCATTGGGAGCACTTTAAAATAATACAGGGTGCTCAGAGTTGGTATACTAAGCCGAAAAAGGAAGGATTTGGAGCCCCGCATGCCCCAACATTGGTTCTTTCATATTACATTTTAGTTTTTGCATTTTTGGGCAAAAGTTTTGAATGCATTGACCGGTATATACGTCGCGTAATGCAACGTGTTACACAGCTCATGTTCGGTCAGTAAGTAAGAAGAAAGAAGGCGCTCGCAACGATAAACGAGGCGGATTTAGTATATCGCATCCACTGCCCACCGCCGCGCCGCGACACGGAGCCGCAGATCGACTTCTGCGTCTTGGACCATGAAAGTGTTGAGCACACGGCGTAACGTGACATGCTCGCTGCGAATGGTACATTACGTTACGTAACAACAGGCAGTACCAACGCTGCTCGAGTTTGCTCTTTGTAGCTTGCAAATAAACTCCTATACCCGTTTGGACCCAATATTGGTCAATTGACGTAATGGTCATTTGGCGTATTGGTCATTTCACGTATTGGTCATTTGGCAATTGGTCATATTGCGTATTCATGATGCTTTTTTCATTGGTCATTATAATAAAATAAATAATAAAAATCATTTATTTCAGACCCAGTTGATCCATAGATGTACATACACGATTTCAAAATTAAATAATAAGTAAGGTTTGATGGGGTAAGACTAACATAGTTTCCTGCTTGATTATGAGTATTAGTCAATGTGCGTCTATACGCTTACCTGCACGGTTGAAATTGGCTAAATCTGTCACTAAGCGCATGGAGTTACTTTTTTTAACTGACAGGAACTATTATAATTATTATTCAATGAATTAGGCTTACTTAAACATTGTCGGTATTTATTTCGGTTCTGTACATATCTGACGACGACTGTACAAGTCACGTCTTTCGAGAGTGGTCCCAGTTGCCGGAAGAAAAATAATAAACTTAAATCTATCCGGCGACTGGGACCGCATAGTCCCAATACCTAGCGGTCCCAGTTGACGGAAGCCTCAATCAGGGATCAGCTTTACTACTATGGTAGACCGTGATGAAGGCTTTTTTCGGTTTTTTGACTACCGTCGACTACGGTAGTCAAAAAACCGAAAAAAACAAACGAGTGAAGGAGTTAAAGCAAAATTATTTATGAAAATTTATTGTAAACGTGTTTTGCGCTGTAAAATCATTCTTATAATGATCTAGGTTAGTGAATTAATGTGGCAATATTTTGAAACAGGTTTCTATTCGTCCCGTTATCAATCTTGTTTCGTTTAGATAAAACCGTGTAAATGGATTGGCATTAATTGTAGGCTTATAGCCTACAAAATAGTTATTTGTTATACAAGAGCGCAAAGTTGCTTTTTATCCGCGTGCTCAATTTTGATGACCGAGCAAGCGAAGGATTCTAAAATTCAATTTACTTTATCCTCTAGCGGATAAAAACGGCTTTTACACTCAGATATCGAAGAGCAAAAATACTCTTTCCTCGCTGAGGTCGGATGAAAAGTTACGTGTTGCACTCGAGTGCAAAGATTTTTTACCTCGTGCTCTTTTGATTCATAAATAGTTCAATGGGCAATGCAGCGTCTTGGGCACGCTTCCGTCTGGTATTGATATGGATCAGTTGAGCTACTTGTAGATTGTTTGCAACAGTCTGCAGTTAGCTCAATTGTTGCAATTGTAAATACTAGTTTTAATTTAATTCTATTGATGGTAATTTTCTTTGTTAATAAAGAGTTACATGCTAAAACGAATTCAAGAACAATATTTTTTTACTCGATTAAAAGCAAATTTGATTATGTTCTCAATGATTCATACTCACATTTCTTTTTATTGCCAAAAAGCTTAGAAAATTATCACTTTCTTTTACACTTTAACTATTGTTTTGTACTTTTACAATAGTGTACTTTTTCTCATAGTGATGAGTAAACTTTCATTTTTTTTTGTTTATAGGTCTGGTTGTTTATCTTTTTAGATCATCTGTACTCCGATTTAGAATCCTAGATATTTTATGTCAACAAAGACATTTATGAATGAAAACTTAACAATAACAGAAAACAACAAGGTAGCAGTGACGTTATCACTAAAAACTAAAACATAAACTTCGACAACGGATAATCGAAAAATTTTAAGATTTGAATGCGAAAACGAACCATTAAATGATGAATGAAAGCATTCAAAAGGAAAAACTGTTTCGGGCCTCTGTGCTTTGCTTCGGTGATACCAATGTCGTTAGATCTAGCAAAACTCCTAATAGAGTCCACAGGTGATCGGAATGCTGGCTTTTATTTCGGTCAACGAATTAGCATTGCCATTCAACGTGGCAATGCTGCCAGCATTCTGGGCACTTTGCCTTCTGGTGACGGCTTAGATTTTTAGAAAATAGATTTAAGTACACGTAGTATTTATGGAAATAAAGAATGTCGTTAAATATTTTCCACCAATATTCCTTGTGTTTTGTTAGCACTTTGTATACAAAAAATATCCAGGTTTTTGAATCGGGGGTATAGTAACTATTTAAGAAGTTCTTTAAAACACGTGTTTTTACAAGGTTCAAGAGGAAATTTAAAAAACTTTGTTTAAACATTATCTAACACGTCCTCTCAGTCCACTATTTTCTAAACAAAAGCAATTACTTTGAATCACCTTTTGTTCATGTTGGCCAAAGTAAACAAGCTAACAGGTGTAAACAGGGCAAAGAAAGTATGAAACCCAATGCCAAGGCGTCTCCACAACTGGACTGTAAAAGTGAGTCTGGAGCTAATCAATTAGTCACCGAATTTGGCATGGTTGGTGCAGATTCTATTTTTGGTCACTTTTATGGATCTGGCTCCTAAATTCAAACGAATATTTACATTTACGAACAACATTACGATCAAACTCTTATAAAGATTATTGATTTCACACAAAAAGGCTTTTTCAGCGACACATCACAGTCATAATTGTGCCAAAATATAAATCGTTTTTTAAGTAAATAAATTATTGTATTGTACATGCCTCAAGAAATTGCTGGTTTATTGGCACCTTTGACTTTGACCTTTCAAAAAAGCATGTAGGTATGTAGCTATAGAAACTCAAGTGTCTGTAATATTAAACTAAACTACCACAAACAATGTACAGATCTTTTGTTGACATAGTGCGTAACTCGCACTCGGGGTAGTCTCTAGAAATTAAGTAAGGTACCTACTTTTGTTTTTACGATAAACAATTGTTTATTATCAAAGAAACTTACAATCAAATAATATGATTATATTTAAATTAGTATTTAGAATTGAAACAATTGAGCTAACTGCAGACTGTTGCAAACAATCTATTATTAATTGGGTACTTGATTTAGTAGGCTTATTCCACTAATCCCCGTCAACGGGCATAAGTGAACTTTTTGTTCATAATTCCCCGTTGACGACGATGCGTCAAAAATAAAATACTAATACCTATTAGGAATCATGTTTTTATTTATTTGTAAGGTAAGGACTCGCTTATTGATTATTTTTATAGCTCAGTGGGTTAAAGTATTCTTGTACTGAAGGTAGGTCGCGGGTTCATGTCACGCCGAAATAGATTTTTTTGAGGTATTATTCAATTTCTTAATGTCATGATCGATTTCAAATTGTGAAGGTAAGTTTAAAAATAGAACACGAACGTTAGAATATCAAACCGATCTCTCATTTCATCAGATCCGTTTCGTCTCACAGAATGCCAATAGGACCAAAACATTACGGCACACAAAAAACAAAGATGCCAGCCATCACGGCCGATTACTTTCTCCAGAGAAAGCCATTTCGTCATCACTCCGTCATTCGGAAGGTCGTTAACATTGCGCGCAGGTGTGGCATCCTTTTACGAGGGCGACGGGCAATGTAGAACGAGTTTCTAGATTTTGGCGTCCAGACATTTTGGTTCCATCCATCTTGGGTACCTTTCTAGATCAGCACAGGTGGTCAATCAGATGCATTCGTGAGAGTAACACATCAACTATCCGATGGGATGACGGCAGACACGACCGGGGAGAGGTCAGACGCAGGACCAACGGTTCTTACGCCATTACGGGCTGAGTTGGAGGGGTCGATTCTTACTTCTACGACTTTCAATGTTTTCACTCCTGATCATCATCAGCCTATATTAGTCCACAGCTGGACTTAGGCCTCCCCCTTATGAGCGCCATAGCGCCCTGTCTTCAGCTAGCCGCATCCAGCATCTGCCAACAGTCTTTCGCAAATCGTCATCCCACCTGGTCGGAGGGCGTCCTACACTACTATTGCCGAGTCGCGGTCTCCACTCAAAAACACGTTTACCCCAGTGGTTGTCGGTTCTTCTCGAGATATAGCCAGCCCACTGCCACTTCAGCTTGCTAATCCTTTGAGCTATATCGACAACCTTGGTTCTCCGTCGGATGTATTCGTTGCGAATCCTATCCTTCAGAGAAACTCTGACATCCCACGGTTTTTTGTATTTTATGGTTCGTATGAAAGAGACTGTAAAGTCTACAGTCTCTTTCGTACGAACTAGCATCGTCTACCTACAGTGTAGACCGATGTTAGTCATTTTATAAACTAGGTAGTCCAATAAACCGTATACGATCAGTTTCTCTTTAATTAAGTGGGTTATAGGAGATATTAAAAGATTAGGTTATTAATGATTTTCTAATAAAATTGCGGTTACATTAATTAATGATTTTCTAATGTACCTATTCGTAATAGCTAGCCCGAATTATATGGAAAATAATTAAGTAAAATTTTTATGAATCGGAATGAATGTGTGGGCGTATACAGGGTGCACGAATGACATGTTTCGGGTTAAATACCAATCTACTACGTTAAATTAAAGAGATCCCCTTGTCAAAGATGTAGGTTACTACGCCTTCGATTTAATCGAAATCGATATTCAAGAGATAATTTAGCGATATAAGATTCGAGCTTTCCCAATAAGCTCATTCTTTGTGAATGAAAACATCAAAATAGTGAACACACCACAACTTTCACTAGATCAAAGAAAACCGCACATTTGTAACCATTTATCTATATCTGCGGTCAAATGACCTTATAAGAGTTATTAAGGGCTTTGTGCCTCCATCTTCTGAGAAAGTTACCTTAACGCATTCACTGTCTACCCTTAGCAGTGCGGCCCGAAGCGTGCCGGTGCAACACGGAGTTACAGATGGGAAGTGCGTCGTGGGCCGTGAAAGCATAAAAATGTACATCATAAAAAGGCTGCTTCAAATTTTACAAAGCCCAGGCTCCATTTTGACACAAAATAAGGTCGGAAATGGTCGGTGTTTAGATAGAACCATTACCAATGTAAATAGCGCCAAAGTTCTGTTCTAAATTTTGATTGACCGGTTCCATAAGGGAAATAAAATAACCAAGGGCTCGTGAAAGTGTTAATATAATAAAATACTGGTTGCTGAAGTAAATAGCAATTATGTAACTTGCGGGAAAAATTGCGGAAACCACTTTATATAACACGTCTTTCCTGATAAAACTCATCTACTTGCTGCTACTCATACGTCATACGACAACTATCTCACTCTCTCCTCAGTTATCCCATATGATGGTTGGTCAGCTGTTCTAACTGATTTCCTCCTCGTTTTAGTATGTGATCCCGCCTTATGGGCTGTCTTTCTACCAAAGATTTGAAAATGTAGTCCTAAAAATTTGTTATCTTTCTTCTTATGTAGTTTTAGCTAGTTGACCGTATTTAAGTAGTCTCTCTGTACTTTACCCTGGTATATTCTATGTTTTACTTTGTTACCTAAGATCTCCATGAGTACTGAACAGATTTTTATGAAATTTGGCGTATATTTAGAACATAGCCTATCTTAGATAATAGGCTACTTATTATACCGAACGCGTGCGATGCCGCGTTAGTTAAAGTTATTGTACCTACTTACCTATTTGTGTGTACATTGTATCTCTAATAAAGTATTTCATTTCGTTTTTTTTACTTGACTTCTAAATGGTTTTGTTTCGACAATTGAATTGACTTGTTTCGCGACAACGTTGCAGTCAATTTGCAGAGCTTAGCCTTAACGCCAACAATATTTTATAATTCAAATTTTATACTATCAAAGCCTGGAATCAAACCAACGACCTTCAGATCCGGGTACTACTCTGACAAGGACAGTAAGATATTTTATGGCTTGTTCTAAATAGTCCAATTACTATTATAATACTTGTTACCTACTTGTTGAAATACCCTTGCAAGGTTGTTGACGCTAGAAGTTTGTTCTAGATATTTATAATAGAAATACATACCCACAATATTTCGTTCATACACGCAGTATGCACAAAATGTAATATGTCGATGAATTAAACAAACAAATCTTATAACGTCTGAAGTTAAAGGTAGAATTTTCAGAGCGAACTGAAATTCACATCATTCGCAAAGAAATTTTAAGTTCAACGTATTCATTTATCTACTTATTGTTGGTTTCAATAATATAATGTTGGATAATAGTAAAAAAAGTCCAGTTCCTCTACAGGCCAAAATTGGAGTTGCAATTTTGGCTTGTAGGAGCTGGAGATTGGATAAAAATTATTGTTTGCTCTCGTTAATATACACTTAGTTTTTTTTAAATACCATCTAATCATACTGCTGAGCAAAAAATTAAAAAAAAAAAAACCAAATTCAAAGTGCTTTATTTCCTTTAGACCTTACAGGACTCTTGGACACAAAAGCCACTACACAATCATTTAACTTATTATAACTTAAATAAACACTCTCTTATGTAACTTTTATTAGTCTAAAAACTTCACAGATCACAAAATTATCAATTCAAATAAGTTTAGTTTAAAACGGCCTTGTACTACACAATTTAAACTGCATTTAAATCCAACTAAATCTCTTGTCTGTATAATTTAGATTAATATTTTGTTAGTGTGATTTATAATGGACAATTTGATTGTATAATTGGATGGTTGAACCTCAGTTATATATTACTTTGAAATAGTTTTCTTTTAAGTACCTTTGCCTTAAACTTATGCATAGCTAGCTTCTTCCTGCGGCATCGCACGCGGATTTTCGGTATAATAAGTAGCCTATTATCTAAGATAGGCCATGTTCTAAATATTCGCTAAATTTTATCTTGATCCGTTCAGTAATTTTGGAAATCTTAAGTAACAAAATACAATTCGCATTTTACACACTTCCGGCTTTATAATCTCATCTCACTAATATTATAAACGTGAAAGTTTAGATGGATGGATGGATAGATGAATGGATGTTTGTTCCTTTATCACGCCAGAACGGCTGAACGGATCTGGATGAAATTTGGCACAGAGATAGATTATAGTCTGGAATAGAACATAACATATCCCGGAATTCCCACGGGAACGGGAACTACGCGGGTGAAACCGCAAGGCGCTGCTAGTAGGATTATAAAAGGTGTGGCTTATCAGATACAAAATGGGTGCTACCTGTATATATTATTATTGGTAATCAAAACCAACTCCATCAGGTTATAATAAGGTACAAAATAATACCTAAAAACAACATTACATTTAAAAAGATCAAAGCCAACATTCAGTACAAAAGATCTCAACGCGCTCGCGCTTAGCTCATTCTCAGTACAATTATGTTTTAGCCGTAATAAATATGCTTATCTCAGTAAATATAAATCACTCAGACCAGTTACAAATATTTACAGATCATACAAACATGTGTCATGTGGTGCCCGGGGCATTTTGCACTATACGAGAAGAACTCTATCGAGATAAAAGCGAGGCATGCAAAAGCAGTAGGAAAATTTTAGTTTTGAGGTTAGCACCCTATGTTTGTTATTAAAAAAACGTTATATTTCATAAGTTATCGATTTTTTTATCTGTTTTTAACACCATGATATGGTTGGCGCTATGTTACTGCCGTACGTAAACTAAAAAGTATCAACTATCATCAGCAACAAAAGTCTATTGCCTATGTACGTACATATCTATACTATGCTGGCGACCGTGCCTACGAACGGCGAACAGAGAAAAAAACGTGAGTCAGCAAAGTTACTCTTGGGTCCCGTGGGGGTCGTATGAGGCGACTAAGAGATATCCACTGGGGGCCGGGCAGCAGCGCCTCCTACAGAACAGATCCACCATGGAACTGCGATCCCCAACCCGAATTCCCAGTGTGGGGATTATGGCATTACCCGCTAATGATAAGAGTCAGTAAAGCTTGATCAGGGGAAGCCTATGTCCAGCAGTGGTCTAGTTATGGTGATAGTTGTGTGGTAGAAACATTTGACCCGCAGCGGGAATCGAATTCACAACTAGCCTCAAGCGGATCTTTGCCCTCGCGCCACTAAAGTTGTCGATGCGGAAACCTTGTGTCCAACTCGCACTTTGCTAATTTACCCATAGGTACAGTTCACGTGGAGTGTAGTTTCCAAGTTACTTGCGACATTATAGTTACCAAACGGAACTGGCATGCACCACTTGGTAAGGTAGGAAAGCTGACACGCTTCCAACGGGGTCGTGGCGATTATAATCGAGTTATGAATCGATTTAATCGTGACATGATGATTCGTGCGAATGTTGACTCGATTTAATCAAAGTGTTATCGTTAGTTCGGTGTTACTTTAAAGGACAAAGTTTAATCTCACGGTATAGTGTTTTATCTTTAGTCTCGTACAGCTACTTTCTTGTCTGTTATCTCTACATGCCATTTTACGACCGATGATGTGGCACGGCGGGCGAAGGTCCGCCTGCGACGTAGGAGGTTGCAGGTTCGATTCCCGCCTTGGTACAAATGTTTGTACGATCTGCAAATTGTTCCGGGTGTTCTGGGTATTTCCTATTTATAATAAAAAAGATCTAATTTATTTTATTAGGTATATCAGAGTGGGTGCTTTTTAGGCACTCATTATCTAGGGGAGGTATATGCCCAGCAGTGGACTAACATAGGCTAATGATTATGATGATAATGAATTAAATATATTGGTCAAGTTCTGTTTATCTTGGATATAGATGATGCAATGTGCATTGTCCAGCATTATTTATTTATTTGTTCTTCTGTGTATAAATTCTGTTATTATTTATCACAGAGACGGAGTCACCCTCTATCGGCTTGGTACACCGATTATGTTACACCTTGTAAGCAATAGATACTCTTTCTTCATATCATCGGCGTTGAGCGAAAAGTCACTATAAGTCGTTATATCGCCAAAATTTATGAGAAACATAATGTCATCGAAACTACAGTTTTTTTCTGCAGATTACACGTTCTAACGATCATATCCCTACAGGTATCAAATGTTCTTACAACTTGTTATGTTAAGCTATCTAAACCATTAAATCTTAACTAATCTTAACAAGAGAATGTCTAATAATACGAACACATTAAACTATGACGAGTATCTTAATCAGAGTCGACTAAACGCACATTTCACGGCAGTTAGCTCTGATCTCATCTTATGCACTCGATGCATCGATGTTGAATTAGAAATGGAAAGTTTTGCACGTGCGGAAATGGTGAAACTAATAATCAGTCGGGTCCCTCAAATGGGAATAAAATATTTTTTTTAAGAAACATTCATAAATTAAACCCATTCACTACCACATAGAGTCGCGAGTTGCTTAGCTTGGGGCTAGATAATGGTCCAGCATTATTAGTTATATTTCGTTTATAATTAATTCGCCTTTATAATAACTGTATTGATAACAACTGGTTAGATAACTTATAGATTCTCCGATAGCCATTAATATGAACATCAAGCTTCCAATATTGCGTAGCACATTATAACCCAACGGGATAGCAAGACATACTTAATTTTATTGGCCGTTACATGTCCCGTTGCATACTATGACATAAGTAACGTTACAGCAAAACTGTTTATAATAAACTAAGTAATAAAATGTATACCTATTTGCTCGTCACGAACGCTGATTAGCTGACCAATAAATAAATAATGCTGGGCGATTCACACAGCATTATCTAGCCCCAAGCTAAGCAGAGCTTGTGTTAGGGTACTAGTTAACTGATATACATAATATAAAACAATACATAGATAGACATTTTTTATTCTATAAAGAAAACGACTGAACAAATGTCTGCAGATCGTAAACACATTTGAGAAGCGTTTGGAAATCGAAAATTGATAATTTGGCGCTCGGAAATGCATATTTAGATTTGATTGCTCATGACCGTGGTGATCGCGACTAAGACATAGACATAGACATAATCATTTATTTGCTACTACAACACAAGATACACTTTTTACAAATGTTTTCCGTGGCAACGGACGTAAACAAACTAAATTTTACTCGAATTTTAACTAGATATTGCAAATTGAAAAATAGATCATGCTATCGAAGTGTTCCGGACTTAAAACTACTTCCAAACCCATTTAACAGTTTTTTAGGGTTCCATACCCAAAGGGTAAAAACGGGACCCTATTACTAAGACTTCGCTGTCCATCTGTCCGTGTATCACCAGGCTGTATCTCATGAACCGTGATAGTTAGACAGTTGAAATTTTCACAGATGATGTATATCTGTTGCCGCTATAACAACAAATACTACAAAAACAGAAAATAAATATTTAAGGGAGGGCCCCCATACAACAAACGTGATTTTTTGCCGTTTTTATAGATAATGGTACGGAACCCTCCGTGCGCGAGTGCGACTCGCACTTGGCCGGTTTTATTTATTAAAACACGTTACATGTAGTCTTTGTTTGTATTTGCTGCAAATAAAAATATTTTACCTGTAAATTAGTTAAATTACAAACTTTCCCAATGAAACTTCCTTTGCGTCAAGCGATCACTATAACTTTAATTATCTGTGCCTTATGAACTCGCTTCGTTAATATAGTACCGGTTTCAAAAGGCAAAGGTCGGGTTATTTGCAAATATAAATTATTCTGAAGGCCAGCGATGGACCTCTGACATGCGATACTAATGTTTTTGTGAAGTTGGTCATCTATTCAATGATACGCGACCTAAGTTTTTGTTTTAAATTTATAATTTGATTTTTTAATGAATAATTTACATAACACATAGATATACGAGGTATGGATTAAGAAAACATCATGATGTTATTTTGGGTGCATTGCTATAGGAGCTAAAGCATATTTTTGTCAGTTTTCATAAAAATCTGAGATAAAATATGACTTTCCTCTTCAAAGCTGTAAAAATTTAGTATCTCTCTCATTCACAAACAATAAACCAAAAGAATATACCTACTATCCTTATTAATATTATAAATTCGAAATTAACTCTATCTGTCCTTTCCACACCTAAACGGCTGAACGAAATTTGGTAGGGAGGTAGAGGTATCCTGGGGACGGACATAGGCTACTTTATTATCCCGGAAAAGCGCGATAGAAGCCGCAAGCAGAAGCTAGTGTTTTAAAATTTCTGCCTAACAAACATAATCAGTTATAAAAAATCATCTTCTATCCAAATATGACCCGGGAACTAATAATGAGGTGGTGGCCAGTCTCTACGGAGAGTGACCATGTGCACATATTCTAGTGCCCAAGTGTGCGCGCCAGTAATTTAAGATTTACAAATCATCTAAAGTAGGATGCAAATACCTAATGCCAATGCACTACCAACCTGTCACTCTAGCATATGTCGATATTTCACGTCCACATTCACATACGGAATGTTTTCCTGGGGACACTAGTGCTGCACGGCAATCTTACTACTGAATATTAAGTCGTATCTTACGGACACACAGTCCGTTTTCGAAGGGCAGGTGACCAGTCCAGTTGAAGCACGACTACTTTCAATTCGCGAATCAAGGTCACAGTATAGAAATTCACTGCTTCTGTGTGCGTTGCACTGAACTGCGTTTGTTTGTATTGAGGAGAACTTTTTGAAATGATTTAGATGTTTGTATGGGTACCTACTTAGTAGAGGCATTGTCATCAACAGAACGTAACCATTCACAAGATATGTGCCTCTGACATTCTAGGGCATTGGCAATTAGAAGCATGTTTTTGTACCAGTTTTAGTTACCTATGTTTCAAGAATATTGAGAGAGCAAACCACAAAATTCCATGGGCCTAAGTAACCAATTAAAAATCAATTTATAATCAATTTGCAGTTTGCGGCAAATCTCTTGGCACATACTTAACCACAAATTATTTCATTGATAACTAGTTTCAGCCCGCGGCTTCGTATACGTTGTTTCTATGGAAACGTTTAATGATGATTTATATACCATGGAAACTGATTTATGGGATAAAAAGTAACCTATGTTTGATTCCAGGACTAGAATTACTTGTATGCAAATTTCAGCCCGATCCGTACAGTATTGTTGGAGTAAAGAGAGAACAAACAAACATCCAAACTTTCGCATTTATAATACTCGTAATAGTGTGATATGATCTGCTCGGCTAGCTTATTCATCTTTCAATGTAATCTAAGATCATTGTCTTTTGTTGTTTTACGCCCAGCGTCTCTAGGTACTATCTATCCCAACAGTGGGCCGAGCAAATATATACATACTTGTATTGTTGTGTTTAAAAAGCTGATACGCAACTCAGATTTAAGCACATCTTAAGTCAGTCTCGAGACATACTTAAACTAGAGTTGCGTTTGAGTAATCGGGCGTAAATCTAAAAAAAAAGCTAGAACAAGACACTTAGATGCAAGCGCGGCCATGTCCTCTACCACATCAAGTGCCAGGGTGTTACCATGCACTGTAGAGCTGCTATTACCGACATCCGTGTGTGAACATGTTTCGCAACTCGCTAAAAAGGATATAGAAAGTGTGTACTGTCGTCTCTATAAGTTTTCTTCTATAGATTCTTGGGCAACTGAAAGTTTTTGCTTCCGGGATCTTCATTTTCATTTATATAATGACTTGATTCACAACCTCTCCGAATCTTTCAACCCAGTTTATGGACACGAGCGCACTGCAAGGCACTCGAAACGTCTGCAGCTCCTAATGCCTGGGGCCCTAGTACGACTTGTACGCATTATCTCTCGAATACGTCCATCGAATTCGAGTCCTTCCTATACATTTAGCGCCTTGTAGTGCCCCTACCGGATCGAGAGGAACTACCACCAGTCGCTTTGTATGTATATTTTTTTTTTCTTCGGTTCAGAAAAGTAAGTAAATTCGGTTTTAACTCTTGTTAAAACCGAATTTACTTACTTACTTGTGGTACCATAGATTGCTCAATGGTCTTCCATTGAGCAAATTACGGAATCCAGTAAACACGGTACCAACATAACCCAACAAAGTACCAAGCTACCAACATAGCCCAATTGACCATAATGCTCAGTTAATTACAGACCAAAGCTGTATCGGAATCTTCGGAATTCTTGTGTCGCAACATCTAAGTGATTCTGCGCTTAGGTGTGGTAAGATTCGCGTATCACTTAGTATGTTGTTTGTGGGATATTAAGTGGTCATTTGAAGTGTTAATGAGTATTTCAATAACAAAAAACAACACTTACCTCGCTGAAACGATAGCCGGAGAGTAAAGATTCTGAAATGGCGACAGCGATGCAACGCAAAACGGAGTGTTGGGAGACCATATACAGATAGATAAATTCTTTTTTGTACCACACAAAAACAGAAAACGAAAACAAACATGAATACACATAAATGCTACGAGTAGACGAAGTACAAAGGCGGCCTTATCGCTATGAGCGACTTCCAGACTACCTTAGGATGGACATGAAAGAACAACAAAGATGGTGGCAATGAAATAAGTTCCCAAAAATTTTCGATTTCGGCGGGACTCGAACCCGCGCTCCACCCTCAGTACGGGTGTGCTCTAACCAACTAAGCCACGAAACCCTAGTTGGTTCAACCAAAAATCTTTCTTACGGACTATAGCGCCGGTGGCTCCACCTACAGGGGTAACATTACAGTTTAAGTTTAAACTGTAATGTTACGCGTACTGAGGGCGGGGCGCGGGTTCGAGTCCCGCTGAAATCGAAAATTTTTGGGAATTTATTTCATTTCTTAGAGATACAAAGTGCGGGTAAGCATTATATCAAAAAATCTTTAAAATGGTGGCACTTGAAAATATGTATAAAATAAATCAATAAAACTTACATTAAACACTATTATAACTATTAACCTACAAAATTATAATAAACTTGCATACATGTACACAAAACGGGTCTGGGCGAGCAGTCTCTACAAAGATAGCGATCGCATGGCAACCGACATCGGTCGCAAAGTCTTACCGGTCATATTTCAACGATTTTTGATTATCTCCACAAGAATCAAGATTCAAAAGAACCTAAAACTATTTATTTCTTGTAAATACAATAGATGTTCACTTAGAAA
This sequence comes from Eupithecia exiguata, assembly GCA_947086465.1. Classification (NCBI taxonomy): domain Eukaryota; kingdom Metazoa; phylum Arthropoda; class Insecta; order Lepidoptera; family Geometridae; genus Eupithecia; species Eupithecia exiguata. Next base: position 5,658,339 of record OX352251.1, read on the forward strand.
AGGTCAAAGTCTTAAAATTAAAATAAATCTACCAATAGAATTATCGATATTGTATCGTAAATCACGGCCGTTTTTTTAATACAGCTTAACACAAGGGTCTACTAGAAAAACATAACTATTCAGGTCATCATTCGCAACGTTGTAAGTTTTACTTTTAACTCCATGCGGATATGCTATATCCTACTGCGCTAGACCACTGCCTTCACTTATGGTCAGGTGGTCAGATGGGTAGGTTGAGCAGGTTACAAACTAGTAACAACTAGGGGGTCTACTCGACAAAAACAGGAGTTATTCTTTTCGTTTTGTATCGTTTGGTTGTGGATATTGACTTGACAATGTTCAGGTGGACAGAAAGGGAGTAAAACTAGGAGGTCTATTCTACAAAAACAAAGATATATTATTGAGTTTATCTTCTCGTTTTGTGTCGTTTGGTTACGGATAATAACTTGACAATGTTCAGGTGGTCTGACAGGGATGTAATACAGTTAAGTAGTATAACTAAGGGGTCTACTCTATAAAAAAGATTGAGATATTTCCTAGTTCACCTTGTCGGTTTTTATCGTTAACGTTGGGAATGATCACGTCAGACGTGATCTGTTCCAACGTCTCACGAAAAGTATTCCCTACGTGTCACGAAAGTCAGAGCGTAGTGATTTACAATCCACTTTATCTATTACTAGCAGCGCCTCGCGGTTTCACCCGCGTAGTTCCCGTTCCCGTAGGAATTTCGGGATACAAAGTAGCCTATGTCCTATTCCAGACTATAATCTATCTCTGTGCCAAATTTCATCCAGATCCGTTTTGCCGTTCTGGCGTGATAAAGGAACAAACATCCATCCATCTATCTATCCATCCATCCATCTAAACTTTCACGTTTATAATATTAGTGAGATTTATCTTTTTCCATATTGACTATCCTTCAAAAGATGACATAATAAGGTACCTATCGCTTGTAGTTTTTCACGGTAGTCACTTTATAACCACAAATGGTCAAGTATAGAGCTTGCAGTAGGTTCTAGGCAGGTAGAAACAGGAAACGTATGGTCTACATTTTGTAATTCCTAGGGCGTGTAGGTTTCTAGAGCCGCTGTTTCTTTTCATTCAAGATGACTGTTTTGTTAGCATTTGTGTGGTTTTTATATACTTACCTTGTTTCTGGTTTTGTAAGCCCTACATTCTGCCTCGTCAAGGCGCGGCAAATTAAATGTTAAGCTTTATAAATAAATTAGCGGTCCGCCCCGGCTTTGCACGGGTTTATTATATAGCCTATGTTACTCAGTGATAATTTACCTTTTTAACGGTAAAATAATTTTTGAAATCGGTCCAGTAGTTTTAAGTTTATTCGTTACATACAAAAATACAAATTTTTCCTCTTTGTAATATTAGTGTCGATAAGTCAAAGACAACTAAAAAAAATATGGAAATATATTAGAAACATTGAAAGAAAGAAAAATTTAAGCATACTTTTAATTTAATTTTAAATAAATGAAATGGTATAACTTTAAGTTCATTTGGCAATTTGTAGTAAATTTTTATTGCCTGGTGATAGGTATTCTTTGTTTAATCTGTGTTCTGAGACATAGAGCCTGTCCATCACATCTGCGTTTGTCTTAAAGTAATGTGGAGATTGTTTCACAAACAGGCATATCATCTCTTAAACAAGGGTTTGCAGCTATTCGTATTCCAAGCGCCACAGATTGGCTCGTATGCATTTTTGCATCTGTTGAATTTCCCCACAAAATCAACCCGTACGCCAAGGTCGACAAGACATACCCTTGGTAAACTTTTAGTGCTGCGTCTAGGAAAAACCGAAGTCTTATGCTATTTATTGGAAAAATAAATCTATTCAACTTGTGTGACAGGTCTTGACAATATGGCAGATTTTTGCTTTAATTTTGACTTTCATTGGCTAAAAGCTTAAGTTTCCTGAATAATAAACTGTGATAACAGTTTAAATGTTTATGCAAATCATTTGTAAGTAGGTACTGCTACAGGTTGATAATTATCATCGGAGTGGATGACTTCGCAAACGCAATGAACTTGCCATGACGTTAAAATCTAGAACACCTGTATGACGTTGCAAAATACAAGTAAACACATTTCAAATGCATTTCACTGTAACTACAGTTTTATGCACATTATTCCTGCACATTCTACATTGTTAAGTAGGTTAAGTTTCTTCAACAGTTGGATGTATACCTACCTTTGTTTAAATTTATGTCATAGCTATACAGTAATCATCATCATCAGCCTATAGTAGTCCATTGTTGGACATAGGCCTCCCCTAATGAGCGCCATAGCACCCTGTCTTCAGCTTGACGCAGTATACAGTAATGGTGGTTACAAAAAATTATGACAGAGTTTTCGACTATGTCTTCGCGTGAACTTTATTGAAGATCTTTATAACTAACTTTTGTAAGTTTTGTGGGGTAATTAACGAAATTATTTAATTTCTTTGCAGGTAAGAACGTTTCCGAGCAGATAACCCAGTTGGCTGAAAATTATTGTGAGTTTTACCAATTTCGAGCATCGAATAAGTAGGTATTATTGTTTTCGTGCGCTCGTATCGAGTAAGCTTCATATTACGGGCCTAAGATAACCAAGCTGATGATGACAGAACTCCCCTTGTTGGAGCTTGGAGGTGGCATGTTCAGCAGTGATGTGTATGGTACAATCAAATTACATAGATAGATAGATAATACTTTATTGTACATACACACAGAAATAAATGCTACGAGAAGAAGTACGGCTTTATCGCTATGAGCGATAAAGCCTGGTCCTGGTGGACTGGACATGTAAGAACAACAAAGACGGTTAACACTGGACAAAATAATAAAAAAAATATGTAATACTTTACTAAATACCTACATAACCAACAAAATTATAATAAACTTACATGAACATAAAGATAAGTTGTCTAACTTTATAACGATAGGCAATGCTGATGAACAACACAGGTTCGTCTTGTAGTTATTATGGCTATTATATATCTTAGATCTCAGTATTATTGTGAGATGAACAAACGACTTGATAGGTAACGGTGATCCTCATAAAAACCATATACAACTTCTTTGTTAGTTTTGTTGTAGAGAGGGGACAGTTTCGATGAAATCAGTGGTTTATATCGATATAACATATTTTTATTGTATCAATCATGATGTTGATATTTATCAACATTTACTGCTACGTTAGTAACAGTTTGCAGTTAACTCAATTGTTTCAGTTGTTAACACTGGTTCTAATTTGTTTCTTTTACATATTTGATAGTAATTTTATTAGCAAAGAACTATTTAAGAATATTATTATACTTATTTTATTATTTAGCTTCATATGAAATTAAAATGATCAATTTAAAAATTCTCTGACGAATGCGGGTTTTGACAAATTGAAGCCACACATTTTGAGGTCGTTGAACACGAAATTTATGAGAACATGAAAAATAATGTAAGTTTAATCAGTTGCAATGATGTCAATGCTGACATTAAATTTTAAAACGATCCTATAAACGTAAAAGCCTCAACTCAAGGTTACTAGAGTATCTACACATTATATTTTTAAACATCGACAAACTATTTTGATCTATATCCTTGACGCGTCGTGATCGAAGTCACTTTCATTATTTACGTCAATGGACGTAACAAAAAAGCTCTTTATGTGCTAAAACGGTGTCAATGTACAGATTCTTATAAAATTACGAAAGAGAAGAATAAAGGTCTGGAACCAAATCAATTTGGACAAGGGCATTGTCGTCACGAGCACGACACGAACGTGTTAAATTAAATAGTTTTATTATGTAAACAACACCATAAAAAGTTACGTAAACTGAGTAGGTATACGATGACTATCTTTAAAAACCACAAAGTAGTATACTTCCCGCCACTTTATCGAATGCAGATCGATCAATTTTCTCGATTGATTTTAAAATGAACCCAAAAAGTTATTAAAAGACCGATTTAATAGTTTTTGTTCAAAATTGTTGAACAAATATTAGTGGTCCGCTCTGTCAAATCATCGATAGATAAATCAAGCATTCGAGAAACAGTCAGTTTAGATCAGTCAGTCTATGCAGGTTTTATGTCGATCTGTAGTCAGGAAATGAAATGAAAATATATTTAGGAGAGGATATAATATATACCTATATTGGAAAAGGTTCTTCAACTGATCAAAATGGAAAGCCTTCTTTATGGGTCTTATCTTTGTAGATCTTCTCGAAATATTCCATCAACATGTCCGACACCATTCTCGTTGAAGGCACATTTTGAAAGGCACATAATATCCAATTCCAACCTTGAGGTATCATCGCACGTCGATAGAACACATCGATAACAATAGACATCACTATTCAAAACAATAGTGGCTTGAACGCACTCTAGTGTGTCGCACCGCATCCGAACTTTGCAGGATGACCATGGGTTATGGAGTTTAGAAATATCTACTAAGCTCAATTTAAAGCACATACCAAGGGCAAGGGAAATATTTTTTTAACACGTCACAAAAAAGAAGAAGAAAGAAGAAAGAGGTTCTATGTTAGGCCGTAGGTAAGTACATGTTTGTTTTATATGTATTTTCGTCGATTTCTCTGTCAAAGACAAGAAAGAAACTGTATGTTATGTGACTATATGTTATTGTATAGGAAATGATCCCGAGTTGGTATCACAAAAATGATTCCCGAACGATTAGTGTTTATCCTGCAAAACCTAAAAACAGTGTAAAATTAAGGGATTTAAAGTTAGTTTTATCAACAACAATATTATTATTATAAATAATATTATCAATATAATAATAATAATATTATCAATATAATAATAATAATATTATCAATATAATAATAATAATATTATCAATATTAATATTATTATTCTGTGTCTTTTGGTGTATCTCCGTTTTTCTCATTCAGTGACTCTCTCATACTAACTAGGCGGAAAAGGAAAATTTAAAACGAAATCGATGTTTCTGATTCATTTTCGTGCAAAACAAACTCTTACGTCGCTTGCATAATCAGCATTTGCACGAAAACGAATAAGAAACTTTGATTTCGTTTTTACAAGTACGGGCCCAGAACGCAACCGATCGCATACCGATCATCGGTAAAAAATTGTCTGAACTCATTTCTTAAATGACAGTGTGGGGCAAATACATGCAGTGTTACTCACTGTATTAACAGTGAGTACAATAACTCGTTAGGTAAATTATATGAATAAGCTCTTTAATTTTGCAAATTTAAACGTACACCTACTGGCATTAGTTTACCGCCTCTCTGTCACCTACATAAATTCAAAACTGGTTTAATCCTTGAATTAGGGATATTGATTTTCCATGAAGTTATTTTTAAATGTTTTATTTAGTTATTTTTTAATGTGTTTATTTTAAAATGTTTTATTTCGTTCACAATGTACATTTTTATCTTACATAATATTTTGAAGCCTCCTTTTAAGTATAAAATACTTGTGCTAGGAGGTTTCGCTCTTCCTTCGTTACATTAGCCAGAACTTAACTAAGTATATTTACGGTAAAACATTTTGGTCAGTACAAAAAAAAATTATATATATTAAAATATTTACCTAATGACAAATTAAAAGTTGACGGTACCTAGATAAAAGCGTAGCGTTGAGTTGTATTGTTCGAATGCTCGACGTTGTATGGTCTATGTATGTATGGTCTATGGAAGTATTCTTTGATTACTTATAGGTGTAGCTAGCTACGAGTACGTTCCAAACCTGTCTTACGCCAATAAATTGTAAAGAAAGCCTATTAAAAATGTAGGTTACTTACCATTCAATCAATATTCTGCTAAAACAGTCAAAGACAAAAAAAAGCCAGCGCGTGTTTAAGATTTATACAAGACAATTGCTGGATGCAATTTTTTTCTACGCTTTCATGTCTATACGTAGATATTGTCCTTATAGTAAAACGTCTAGACTAAACGATCATAGATTAGAGCACTATCATATTTCCAATGTTTTATGTCATTGATAGTCTATCATAGTTCCTATGTTTGTTTTGTTATTGTTTGACTTTTGTTTTACATTGTACTATATTTGTTTTTGTTGTGATGTAAGTAAGTATAATTTAAATTCAGATTTTTACCAAAACATTATTATTTCTGTTCGTGTTTTAGTTACATAAGTTTCTACCAGAATTAATTAGATTTCTATTGTGTGAATTGTGTGCCATAAATAACGAATTAAATTATATGATCTGTTATGTTATTATTATGATTAATAAATAAAATAGAATATATTTTTCCGCCAAAACCGTGAAGCATGGTTGCAGTACAGTCAACAACAGAAGCTCTGTGTGTTACTCGGCCGCTCCCATGACCCAGAGCGAGGCGACGTGAAAAAGTAAAGTGATTGGTCTGGTGCTTGTCTAATTACGAACTATGCCTTTGTTTTAGTACGGAAGATGTTTACAGTGATAGTTATTTTTGATTTAAAAATATAGTTTAAAATGTATTAATTGAAAGAGTATTTTTAAAGTAGGTACTAAGCCTAATTTTAAGAATTGCCTTTTGGTGGACTTGCTGTCGATTCGGACAAAATATATTAATAATAATAATAATTTTATTTCAGACCACAAAGAAAGTGTACAAAAATAAACTTAATTATGGCCCATATAATAAATACCTTATAGACTAACATAGAAAAAACATTTATTTTTACACTTATTTTATTGGGACGCAATGTCCCAATTGACACTTTTGATTTTAATATTTTTGTTAGTGTCGATTCGGACACCATTAAAAATAGCTACATTGTACAGTCTGTTAAAAAACAGGTAAAAGGAGACAAATATCAACAGTGCCGGCTCAGAATTTGCAGCACCCCAACTCTTCGTCATGGTCTCACGGTTTAGCTAGGTGGTGATACATAATAAGCTTTTTTTTAATGCCTCTGTAAACGTTTTATTTTGTATAGTTTAGAGATTCAAAGTTGCCCTTGGTAGCCACCAAAATCTATTTTCGAATTTCTGCTTAAACTATACAACCCAATTTTTCTCCAAAAAGTAAATGACCAGCCTCGCCGATACCAAACTAGATACAAACACAGCCTTGTCATGCCCGCATCAAAATTAAAAATCCACCAATCCTCTCCTTACTCGATGGCGGTAAAAATTTACAACACCTTACCAGAAAACATAAAATGTATAGAAAAAAATTACATGTTTGAATCCAAACTAAAAGCGATACTCATAAAAAAATGTTTTTACGAACTTGACGATTTCTTCAATGATAAATTAAGCGACCCGTAATTTTTGTAATAGGTATTGAATGCATTAATAATAAGTAAGTTCATCATAAGTAGAAAGGCATGAAACCTGGCCTGTCTTCCATTGCAACACCCTAAATGGGTACATACTGTGAACATTTTATAAACACTCACCTAACTACTAAGACCTGACTGTATGAATGCAATAAATAAAATACTGAAATACAGAAAAAAACTTACAACAGGTATCACAAACTGTGCGATGGTTTTTTGAAATACTTTGTTCAACGTAATGATAAGATAAAAAAGATGGCGGCGCTAGTGAGCGCCTTAAAATGTGCGCGCAGTTTCGCATTTTGGTGTGAGCTAACCCTTAAGCATCCTGGTATGACTTAAAACCAAGACAAACTATTGACGTCACAAATCATACACGAGTATATCCAAGCCCACTTTCACCAACCTTGGGTTACCTCATCAAACCCAACGTCACTAATCACCAGTCAAGTCAGTAATCATAATCACATAATCGGACTCTTGCGCAAGTAAAAACGCCCATATTGTCAATAGCGATTTTAAAACAGGTTCAAGGTAAGATACTAGAATGGACTGATTACATTGATTACAGCCTACTGTCGCCCTGAGGTAGTTAAGTACAGTATGAGAAACGTACTTTATTAACAGTACGCAATGTTTTACGTTGTATTACAAAACTTACAAGAATTCAACGTCAAAAAAACCACTGTGTCACATTCACAAATGAATGACTCAGTCGGGATTTCACACAAAATTGGATCGCAAAAAATTGAAGCGAACAAAATCAATGACATTTTGTTTCTTATTTGATAATCTATAAAACTGTTTATGTATAAAATTTGACTTGTCTAAGTGCTTATTTTGTAAGCCTAAAGAAATAAAGTTATTGAATTTGGAATTTGAACCAGCTACTTTTCACTCTGAGCTAGAATGTGTGACCAATTACACCACAAACTCAACAACTTAACAACAGTCCTAAGACCCCGTATTATGAAAGCTTACTTAGTCATAAAGATGCTTGAGTTACGCTTTTAGGGTTCTTTTTCACTAGAGATATGCTACGCTACGTTGCTATGTTTCCAGACGACCAATAGGATCGCTTCACTATCGCGTCATTTTTGTCAATTATGAAAATAACTGACAAAATGTTCAATAGAAAACGTAGCACATCTCTGTTAGAAAAACACCCATGTAAAATCTAAGTCCCTTTCTAAAGATTACGACTTTAATTAAGCCCATATGCTTATTTTGTGCTGTGCGGTAGCGGAGCTGCATACCCAAGATACAGGTTTATCCTAGTTTGGGCATCAATGATGTAATAATTTAAAGTCTTAATTCTTTTCAATAAACATTATTATTTTTATTATGTGCTATGTAGGTATGCGTTACCATTATTTTTGACTTACTGTACTCTTATACTTAATGATTTAATCATTATTCTTTTATTTATCAAGCTGACTGTACTTTACTTTACTTTTGTGATACCAAGTCGTTCAAATAATAGGCTGTAGGTAACAGCTGTAATTTAGTAAATCAACAATCTGTTTAAATGCGGATCTGTTTGTTATTGGCTAATAAACAACTAAAATGTTGTTTGTAACTTGACAAAATATACTGTTCGAATGAAATCAAAACGTAAATATCTCATACTATGGCCCGTTTTAAGAAAAGTTGCTCAGTCACCGATTTTGTTTGAGTGACGTTTATTCCATAGAAAAGCGTTACTCAAGTATCGATTGTTGAGTAAGCTTTCAAAAGGCGGAACTAACAGTACCTTTAGATTGTTATGATGCATACTCCACCCAAATTAGCGCCGCCACCTTATTTATCTTATTATTCCGTTTAACAAAGTGAATCGAAGTTGCCCTTGGTGGCCACCAAAATCTATTTTCGATTCACTGCCTAAACTAAATAGAATAAAACTATTAAAGAGGCATTAAAAAAGTTATACAAACTGTGCTATGGATTTTTGAAATTTCGTTTGTTAAACGGAATACTAAGATAAAGTAGGTGGCGCTGGTGGCGCTAGTTTGACTGGGGTATGCGCCTTAAAGGCAAACGGTGGTAAGTCCTTACATTTAATCTATCCCTTGCCAAAACTTCAAGATCATCTATCAGCAGTCTTTCGCAAATCGTCATCCCACCAGCCCCCCTAGCACGGGGACTGTTGTCTAGGGTAGAATAGACAATAATGACATTGCATCGACGTACATTGCGTACATTATTGAAGTTGATGGAATGCATTTCAAATAATTTACGCATTGGATGACGAAGTGACGTAATTTTTCTCTATTCTACCCTAGACAACAATCCCCGTGCTAGGAGGGCTGGTCGGAGGGCGTTCTTCCCTACGTTTGCCGAGTCGCGGTCTCCGCTCAAGAACACGTTTACCCCAGCGGTTGTCGGTTCTTCTCGTGAACCCTTACATTTTAATAACATACAACTCGAAATGCCAACGTATCTATTATAGGAAGGATGTAGGCAGTAATGGCCAACCCAGACCAAAAGTATCGTATGTGGCACAATAGCGGTCTTCGTCCTTCTGTCACGCCTACTTTGCCCAAAAGTGGGCACCTAAACCTAACTGTTGTATTTTGTTCATGAGTCAATAACTAGCTTTGTAGTAATATCATGACAAAACACTGGTGATACTGAAAAACAAGCAATAAAATCTTGAAAGATCTGTAAGGGCTGTATGTGTGTATATGTGTAAGAAATTATTTGTAAACCTTTAATATTATAACTGTTGGTCTTTAAATAAATAAATAACAAAGTTTATGAAATCTCACTAATATTATAAACGTGAAAGTTTAGATGGATGGATGTTTGTTCCTTTATCACACCAGAACGGCAAAACGGATCTGCATGAAATTTGGCACAGAGATAGATTATAGTCTGGAATAGGACATAGGCTACTTTTTATCCCGAAATTCCTACGGGAACGGGAACTACGCGGGTGAAACCGCGAGGCGTTGCTAGTTTTAAATAAAATCATACTTTGTTTTATCAACTTTTAATAAAATCGGGTATTTATCACGCATACCTTTTGTTTTATTTTATCAAATTTTCTTATAAACTTATTACTTATAAATGACGAGATCAAATCAGAACACTTCATTTAAAATATTGTCAAATTCACTAATTGCCCCTTTTGCTAAATAGTCATTTATTAGAATAAACAAATCCAACTAATTGTAGCGCCCACCCATTTTCACAGCGCAATATTTATTGCTTCGTTATCTTGTTGTATAATTGTTTTTTGTTGTATAATTGTTGCATGTTATTGTTCTCGTTAAGCTGATGTTAGATCTAAATCTTATTTCATTACCAATCTTGAGAAATAGGAAATATTGTAAACAACAGAACTGTTACGGTGATGTTACGTCAGAAATACAAAGCGGTTGAGGCTCATAAGAAGAAGGCTTAGAATGATAGAAGACACAAACGAGGGGTCGCCGAAAAATTGCGACAAATTAGTCTTAATTTCTTATTCGTATACGTGCGCTTGTGTGCGTGAAAGGACTTAAGTTATATGCTTGTCAACTCACACATAGATTAGTTTTTGGATACGAAATCAAGAAAGTAGTTGAATGACATTATCCCTTTCCTCTATGGGTATAATTGTAATGAGTTTGTTACTAATCACGATAACTATGGTAAAGTACTATACCCATTCCACTCTCTTATTTGCTGTTTGGGACATGCACGACTATGAAGTTCCGTAATTCTTAACAGGTGAGTGAGGCTTATAATTTGCACCACCCCAACTCTTCCCGTGGGTGTCGTTAGAGGCGACTAAGGGACATACACCGCGGGGCGGGCAGCAGCGCCTCTTGCAGAATAGATCTACCACCGAACTGCGATCCCCAACCCGCATGCCCAGCGTGGGGGTTATGGGCATTACCATAATACCCCATAAGATAAAAGCCAATAAGGCTATTATCAGGGGGAGGCGTGCGTCCAGCAGTGGACCAGTATAGGATGTTGAGGTTGATGTTGAGGAGTGAATGAAGACAGAATGACGGAATGAAGTATTTCATTGATACTTTTACTTTTGACAGATAGAGTTGCGAATCTATCGACTCGAAAAGTATGAGAACAAAGAAAGTTTAGATTTTTATCGAGTCGACATAAAAAGTAACGATGGTTATTCTAGATAGTTTTTCCATGATAGAATATTGAAAGTAGTTACATTCTTTATTAACAAAGATAATTACTAATAAATAATAGAAACAAATTACAACTATTTACAGATAAAACGATCACGTCTCGACCTATCGTCAACTGGACTTAGGGCTTATACATGTATGTCCGTGGATAAATATTAATTAGGTACAAAATTAGCCGTAAGCTACTCTAAGTCGTTTAAAACTAGTTTCTGCCCATGGCTTCGCACGCGTTGTTTAAGGTTATTTTTATCCCATACGAACTGATTTACGGGATGAAAAGTATATAACTACGTTTATTTTAGGCCTAGAACTACTGCAAAATTTCAGCCCGATCCGTTCATTAATTTTGGCGTGAAGAGGTAACAAACATCTAAACTTTCGCATTTATAACTCGCGATACAAAGCTATTTTAAGATATTTTAACAAAAATGGAGGATGGTGGCGTCAGTTCTTTTTATGCATGGTAGGTGTGTGAACAATGGTGGGCATCATCACAGGCCACTGTGAGCTGAACCATCACCTTTTCAAGACGGGAGCCACAGACAGCAGCCTGTGCCGTGGCTGCCTCCAGGAAGAAGAGACTGTGGAACATGTTGTGGTTCACTGCATGGCCACAGAGGAAGCCAGGCGGAAAACAGGACTGAAAAGCCTAATAGGGGCAGCAAACCTGTCCACTTCCACAGAAAAGCTGAAACGAAGCTGTCAATCGCCAAAAGTCCTGCTCCGGTACTTCAAGGAGCCCTAACCAGCCCAGGTTAGGGCCTAGTTAGGCAGGGAGACAATGCACAATACACTCTCATGCGAGATGTCAGTGCAGATCCCAGTTCTCCCACTTCGAATTAGAATTAGAATTAGGTAGGTGTGTAATATTAAGTTTAGGCGTAAAAAGACAAATTTATTTTAAGTTTCTAAATAAACTGGGCACTGAGTCATGTCATTTAACATTTTTGACACATTTCGAGACATCTTGCTACGCTCTGTGTCGCCTAAGACTGTTTGCATGAGATAAACATCAGTGTGATTCTGTAACCCAAGTCTTATTCGACGATGAATCATCATGAGTTTAGGGCCGCATTCTAAGCGCTATATCCTATCTATTTGGACAGGTAAAGCCGTCTTTTGTTTGTGCTGTGATCTGTCTTGAGCCCCGTCATAGATTAGGTAACGTAGCACGGTCTTTTAGAATGCGACCCTAAGTGACTTCCTAAGTGTTTATTTAACCGTGGGTTTCTCTTTTCCACTTGCGACACGTCAAATACATACTAGAATCTAGCAAAATATAAAAAAAAAACTCGAAATTTTATATCAACACACGTAATTAATAGCACCACAGAAGAAGGGACGCAAGAAGTAATTTACGAATCAGATAAGCAGTTCATTGTTCAATACATTTTTGCTGAAATTTTTATTCTTTTTTAGAGTCTCTGTGTCAAAAAGAATGTAATTATCTGTATGGGTTTTTTTATTTTTTTTTATTGTCCTGAGGGAAATGCGCACGCGTATCGCGTATATACTGCCACGGGGAGACAGTACGATTATGTGGGACTCCAACCCACTCAAACCCTCAGGGCGCTTTCGCTTTCTTCCACGGACCCACCGTAGCTGCCCGGTATCGGGCCCCTCACTGGGGGGTGAAGAGCACCCCCCCTTCGCGACGCCCCAGAATAGTAGATTGTTTTACAAGGGACTAAACCATCCCATTATATACGAGGTTGTTATACTCCCGAGCGTAGCGAGGGAGGATGAGAAGACCGAGTTATAATGGGTGGTTTTGGCCCGAGTAAAACACTCTACTTTTCACTTCGATTGCGAGAAAATAAAACAATTCAAAATTAGACAATTTTCAGAAATTTTATTAAAAATTAAATGTGCAGTTAGAGCAATTTTGAATGTTTAGTGATATGTTTTTCCCGGGCAATTTTATTTCGGTTCTCTGTGATTGGGATGTGTGTGTAATATTTTGAGTTGATTGTTGTGGAGTAAAAGTTGGAGAGACTCGACTCATGCTTGAGTTTCGTGCATTATTAAGATCTGAGTGCGGCTTCAGCTGAGTTGACATATTCATCCAATCCCGCGATGTAGATGCTTGGGGTTCTGTAATGTTTGGTAGAATATTGATTCCTTCCGTAATCCGCTGCGTGACGTGATACTTGTTTTGTATAGAGTCCTAGTCTAGTAAGTCACAGCTTGTAGGTTTGTATCCGTTTCTACGTCTTCTAGCGTTATATTAGCAAGCTCTATTCCTCTGCATGCACCGCTGATTCCATAAATTAAAGCAACCTGTTGAACAAAAAAATAAGTGTGTTATTAATCGTAATAACCTAGGTACATAATTTAGGTATGTAGGTAGGTATCTATTTATTTAGTTTGAGTTGAGTACATAAGTAGTAGGTTACCTTTGTTGCCAAGTATTGTTTATTTGGAGCGTTATTTAAAAATGTTTCGATTTCTTGTGTCGTCAAGACTTTAGATTTTTTTGCCTTGTATCCAGTGGACAATTTCTTCAGTAAAGCCGTTAAATTTACATATTTTTTAATATCGACGTCGTGTCTCGTTTGTAAGGTCATTCTTAACATTGAATATGTGCTCCAAAGAGTCGACGATTTGAATTTTTTCGATAATTCATCAAAATAAGTGAGAAAAACCCCTTCTGTAAAAGAATCCACACGTTTCTCATCTCTCCATTTCATAAAATTTTCGTAACTCTTTAAATATATTCCACGTGATTTTGTCGGCAACAGATTCATAATTATTTCTTTGCCCTTTTCTTCCATTTGCATATTAGCATCTTCACTATCACTTGATGACATTTTTCACGTTCACAATTTGGAAGTAAAAGTCAGGAAGTTAAACGTAAAAGTTTGTGATTTGGAATGAAGAAAATTCTAGAGATTTAGCGCCAATACCATCTTTTTTTTTAAATCTCTATTTAACCCGCAACGAAAGAGTTCGCATTCTACCGTGAAGGGAAGAATCAACCTTCATAAAACATCACCAAGACGGTTCTATTTTCAAAAAAAAGGTTGACGGAGCACCAAGAAGTCGAGTTTTTATGTAAGAGAACGAATGCTTTGTACTGGCTGATGATTTTAGACAAAAATTAAAAAGAAAAATTACTTTTTAGCCCGAGGGATTAAACTCGAGTTTTAGGCCTGCTAAGCTACACTATTATGATACACTTTTCGAGCAAGAGAAGTGAAAAGATATGTATGGGTGCTCAATTTCATTATTATTCATGCACCTATTTCTATTAATGTCCATTTCTCATCGTCGATGAACATCGAACATTAAGTAAACATACAGAATCACACCACATTTAGGCACACACATTATGTAGTCATACAAACTGTTTCACTCTCCGCTCCACATACTCCAAGTGCCAAGGTCATTACCCTCATACATACATACATACCTACGTCATTAGCATATAAATATATGATAACTAACGTAATTGTTAGTAACAGTACTGAATTCGCAAGTGCTTAGATAATATTGCTTATGCTTAGATAAATTGACGACCTCTGTGGCGCGGTGGGCGAAGGTCCGCCTGCGACGCAGGAGGTTGCGGGTTCGATTCCCGCCTTGGGACAAATATTTGTAAGATCTGCAGGTATTTGTTCCGGGTGTTCTGGTCGTTTCCTATGTAATAAAAAATATCTATCTATGTAATGTATAATATTATGTATATCAGTTATCTAGTACCCATAACACAAGCTCTGCTTAGCTTGGGGCTAGATAATGCTGTGTGAATTGTCCAGCATTATTTATTTATTTATTTTTAGAATTTGTACCACCCCAACTGTTCTCGTGGGTGTCGTAAGAGGCGACTAAGGGACATACACCGGGGGGCGGGCAGCAGTGCCTCTTGCAGAATAGATCACCACCGAACTGCGATCCCCAACCCGCATGTCCAGCGTGGGGATTATGGGCATTATCCCCATGAGATAAAAGCCAATAAGACCATTAAATAGGCTGTTGAGGAAGTAACTATTACAAAGAATACAGCAGCGTCTTAGGAGACGCCAGCCTCGGCGTCGCGTCGTCACCCGCCTCCAGGCATCTACTGGCCTTTGTGTGACGATCCAAGCAAAAAAGAGCTAATATTTTGAAATCTTTCGTAGGTATTCTTTTTAGGGTTCCGTACCCAAAGGGTAAAAACGGGACCCTATTACTAAGACTTCACTGTCCGTCTGTCCGTCTGTCACCGGGCTGTATCTCATGAACCGGACAGTTGAAATTTTCACAGATGAAACAGAATAAAATAAATTTTTAAGGGGGCTCCCATACAACAAACGTGATTTTTTATAGATAATGGTACGGAACCCTTCGTGCGCGAGTCCGACTCGCACTTGGCCGGTTTTTTCTCTGCCGACCTAGGCTTTCGTCAACCAAAGTTCGGCTTCCTTATACTAGATTTTTTGTTCGAACGATACATTGCAATTATTTTACAAGTAGACACCCCAAATGTCAAATATCCCAAATGTCATCTATTAAGTAACAAACATCCGGAAATTACAGCATCGTTTCATACAATTTCATACAATACAAATCATTTCATCAAATCATTAGGCAACGCGCAAAAACTAATGGCGAACGGTCACGAGTCATTTTACGTAAAAACATCTTGAATGATGAAAAATACTTTAAAGGTTTATTACCTTGATGTTTTAAGCTGAGAAGATGTCTCTTATTATCATTATAGTTAAATTGTCTTCTCAGGCTTTCATTATCGTAGTGTCCGAGGTCCGATGTTAAATACAATTACCTAACCACTGGCTCGTTACTGTTCACATATCGCCAAGCAGCACATCACCCGCCCACGGCGGCCCCAGATCATCTGGCATTCCCGCGCTCCGGGCTTGTCTGACACTCACGTCATCCGACTGTCTGTCACCTGTCAATGACGTATGACAGTGACAGCTTGCTGGCGATATATGGACACACGAGATAGTGAATGTATGCATGGCATATAGAACCTGCATACACTACACTTATTATAATGTAACCCTAAATCCCTAACCTATGATCAGACAGAAGACCTATTCTGCAGGTTATCTTAAAATACCACTTTATTCTTAAACATTCTTAAACCTAGTAGGTTACCTACCTCGTACCTAACATAAGTGTTTTGTTATAACTTTTTTCATTTTAGGCATAAGACAATTGTCTTTTTTTTCAAGTGCCACCGTCTTTGTTGTTCTTACATGTCCAGTCCATCCCAAGGTCGCCTGGAAGAGATCTCGCTCATAGCCTTTTGTACTTCTTCTCGTAGCTTTTATTTCTGTACTGTTCTTTCTGTGTTGTTTTTCTGTGTTTGTGTGGTACAATACAGAATTATCTATCTATCTTGTCTTATCTATCTGTCTTTTTGTTTTTGTATACCTTTTAAATAAGATACGTTTGTATGTTGTATAGAGAACTTAGTATACATTTTTATGGGTTTGATATTTTGTTAGTATCTTATAGTTAAAAAAAACACAATTAGCCAGAGCAGGAGCCCTCGCTTCTTAGCACAAGTTTCGACTTAGCAAGAGCTAGGAACTCATTACCTCATTAGCGAAGTCTAAAAACTGGTCTTTTTAACACACCATGTCCAAATAATGTTGAAACTAAACCTGTACTTATATGTCCAGCTGTGGACTAACATAGGCTGATGATGAAGTAATCCCTGAGTGAACATAGTAAGGTAATCCAGGTAATGGTGACGTCCGCGTGAACAAAGCCGCTCGCATCAGGTAGATTCATCAGGTCGATTCATAAGAAACTGTCGAGACGTGATGCCATGGACGTTTCATTCACACAATAGACCTCGCATCTCCCCAGAGAAAGTATTATCAGGTGGAAAGTCCGGATCGCTTTGTTTGGCATGCAGGCGGTTGGTAGATACCTTTAGAAAGCACGAAGCTACTTTGTTTGCTTACTGCCCGCGGGCAGGTTCTAACAATTGGTTCTCATTAAGATGTTAGGGCCAGTAAAATTGCCAACTGTGCCAAGTACAGTTACAATGTAATTAAAATCTGGAAGTTTTCCAAAGGCCGCGGTTTCCGTGGGCAGTGTTAGTAGATTTCTTCTAAGTTTTATTGGTTTGAAAGTTGAGCTAACTATAAATGTATGAAAACGATTTAGAGCTGGAATCAAAAACGAATAATTCTGTAGTTATATACATTACTAGCAGCGCCTCGCGGTTTCACCCGCGTAGTTCCCGTTCCCGTGGGAATTCCAGGATAAAAAGTAGCCTATGTACTATTCCGGACTATCATCTATCTCTGTGCCAAATTTCAGTTAGATCCGTTAAGCCGTTTGGGCGTGATTGAGTAACAAACATCCATCCATCTATCTATCCATCCATCCAAACATTTATAATATTAGTGGGATTAGTGGGATAAGCTGCATCTGCACAGTAATTTTGACCTGAAGGACAAACACACAAACTTTCGCCTTATAAACGTAGTTTTTAATAAATTCAATGAAATTCTCCACTTTCTATTGTATCTGACCTGGAGGAAGCTACCTGTTTCATTATTCAATGTACGTCTGATATAGCCTGGATTTTTATTCATGTGGTTCGCTCACCTACTGACAGACATAACTACAAGCTATGGGCACAGGGACTGTGTATGGCTTTTACATGGGCTCCTTTATATATTTAAAGGAGCCCATATAGAAGCCATACACACTAGGTTATACATAAACCAGATAGATAGATAAACATTTATTTGATTAATATAATACAAAAGTCCATTTGATTAATATAATACAAAAGTCCATTTGATTAATAAAATACAAAAGTCCATTTGATTAATATAATACAAAAGTCCATGGATGCTCTAGGATGTGTCTATTGTAGACAGGTATTTAAAATATCGTCACGTTCCTTGTTTTTGTTTCTAATTAACCGACGAAACGAGAAACAAAAGAGAAGGTTCTATGTTCGGCTGTATGTATTTTTTATGTGTTTTCGTCGGTGTCTCCGTTAATTATGGACTGATTTGGAATATCTTTCGCTATTATACTGAAAATGTTTCCGAAATGGTCCCATAAGTTTATTTCCGAGGAATAAGTATTTGTCCGGAAAAACATAAAAAACTGTGTATATAACTTTGATCCGCTGCACGCAATATTTCTTCTAAAAACTGTTAAATCTAGGATAATCTGATATTTTGCAGTAAGCCCTTTTACAAAGAATCTATTTGACAATTTGTTTGAATTTATTCATCTAAAACCAATGTTTTCTGAACTCTTTAAATGGCAATCCGTAGGTAAGGTAACTAGTCATTCGATCCTGAAAATCAAGCTACAATTTACCTCATCTGAAAACTATTTTCACAGAGGTAAACTAATATACTAAAGAATTTGAAGTCAATCTTTAGTTTTTTCAAAACAAATTAATGATTTGGTATTTTTTGTTACAGGTAATTCATCAAACCATCTACATAAACGACGGAATCAAAATATCTTTGGATTGCGGTATGTTACGTATGTTACAAAGAAATATCGCAAAAAATATGTTTTTGTAGTCAATCAATAAGGTCATGATCCTTGTGTGAACTTTTTTAGAGATTTTAATTTAAATGTGTGGTCACAGAATGACTATTGAATATTATGATATTTATTTTATCTTGCAAAACATATTTGTTTAAAATTTTTGGCTTATGTTTAAATCGAAGCTAGTTATCTTGTTTTGCAAGAGACTGGTGCTCGTGAGAGGTTCGGATGATCTGTGATATGATAATGGTGTAAGTAGTAGTGTAGGTTATTAAAAGAGGTAGTTATTTGTTATACAAGAGTGCAAAGTTGCTTTTTAAACGCGAGCTCAATTTTGATGACCGAGCAACCGAAGGATTCTGAAATTGAATCACGAGCACAGAGAGTGATTAAAAAAGGAGTATTCTGAGCGTTAGCGAGGGAATCAAAAGAGCACGAGGTAAAAAATATTTGCACTCGATTGCAACACGTAACTTTTCATCCCACCTCGGCGAGGAAAGAGTATTTTTGCTCGGTGGGCGAATGTTCGCCTGCGACGCCGGAGGTTGCGGGTTCGATTCCCGCCTTGGGATAAATGTTTGTACGATCTGCAGATATTTGTTCCGGGTGTTCTGGTCGTTTTCTATGTATAATAAAATACATATCTATGTATTGTATAAAAAATCTATCTATGTATTGTATTGTATTATGTATATCAGTTATCTAGTACCCATAACACAAGCTCTGCTTACCTTGGGGCTAGATAATGCTGTATGAATTATCCAGCATTATTTATTATCTATTAATTTATGTACCTACCATCTTTCTGTATTTTTAAAACAACCTACCTTTAGCTTTTGAAGTGCCCCACACAAATCAAGTTTAATTAATCTGTACATTTAATATTTATTGACATAACATCAATAACTTCAAATAATAATATATATTGTTTTCACAACTCGTATTCTTATATTCCGCGTTGCTACACGTGAACTCGTCAGCCTTGGTATTTAAATATCTAGAATGGTCGTATGTCCATGCGCACGAGTGGATGAGGTATTTGGTTATTTTTAACTAATTTCTGTCCAGAGCTTTGCATGGGGTTTTAAAAAAAACGTATCCTAAAGTTATAGATAGATAGACAATTCTTTATTGTACCACACAAACACAGAAAACAGTACAGAAATAAAAGTTACAAGATGAAGTACAAAGGCGGCCTTATCGCTATGAGCGATCTCTTCCAGGCAACCTTAAGATGGACTGGACATGTTAGAACAAAAAAGACGGCACTTGAAAAAAAGAAATTATAAAATAATTATATAATACTTAACTAGATATCAACATAACATACAAAATAACAATAAACTAATACGAACTTAAAAATAATTTGCTTAACTTAGGTAAGGCTGATGTAGCAGTTTTTTAAAGATAGGGAGTGATTTGGCGCGTCTGATGTCAAGTTATCTTAGTTCTAGAATGATAACTGTGTCAAATTTCAACACGATTCGTTCAGTAGCTAAAGTTTAGAAGTAACAGTTAAAAAGCGAAATTTCGGTAGTTGTCGCCTATAGAAGTAACATGATATGCCCTACACCGTGTTGAATTTTATATTGAAAAAAATTGTAGTCGTTTCGAAAACTTACTAAAATAAATTAAAGATAATGAAATCAATGCATTTTATTCATTTTAGACATCATATTTGAAAGTAACATTTACTGCTAAGACCTACAAAATTCGATATCTAAATATAAATACTGTTAGTTTTATTTTTCAATACGTCCGGGTTCGAATCCCGAGCTGAGTGCAAGTTTTTTTTAATTATATGAATGCAGTTTTTCTTGTTACTAAAATCGATGACATGATTCCTAAGAAGAGATCTTCGTATGTCTTATAGTTTCAGACTTTCCCATACTGACCGATCTAAAAGTGCCACCCTGTATTTATAAATATTCTCCGTCCTCGATGGATACAGTACCTATAGTAAAAGCTCTGTTACATAGAGGTGCAAACTTTGTTACCGGAGAGCACATAGAGCGGAAACGAAACATTGGCAGTTTTTAATAAAAATCACGCTCGCGCGTTTGTATTTTTTTTGTGGTTCATTAGCACCATATTACCTAATTAAGCCACTTTTCAAAAATTAGTGTAATCTCACTTATATTCACTAATATTATAAACGTGAAAATTTAGATGGATGGATGGATGTTTGTTCCTTTATCACGCCAGAACGGCAAAACGGATCTGGATGAAATTTGGCACAGAGATAGATTATAGTCTGGAATAGGACATAGGCTACTTTTTATCCCAAAATTCCTACGGGAACGGGAACTACGCGGGTGAAACCGCGAGGCGCTGCTAGTATAAAATAAATAATAGATAGAGATAGGCGTTACTTTGCGAAAATCCATTGCAAAATATAAGGATGAAAATATTTAGTAACGATTCCGCGAAAAAACCTTCTCCGATAAGTTCTAACAAAATGTAGTCCGCGTTGTAGAAGAAAAACGACGCCAACTACAAAATGAAAAAATACCTATCGAAGCAAGACGTCACATTTTGTTAGAACTTATCGGAGAAGGTTTTGTCGCGGAATTGTTATTTTCATCCTTATATTTGGTGTAATACCCTATTCTAGCACGGTCGACTTCACAAGAATCGACTCTAATCGGCGTAAAGGTAACCATTCGACTTCAGGTAGAAATGGATGACGGATACCACTATTACATCAGATGGACCGTTTGCCTCTTCCGTCTCGAACTACCTATTACTTCAGAGAATACCCATCAGTTCAGATGATCTGAGGAAATCGATTGAGAACAGTATGTGGGACATTCTCGTGGTATGATAGGCGGTACTGTTATTAGCTATCTACCTAATTTGCACAGTAGTGTAACAAATTCAATACTCCGATTTAGAATCAAAGACGATATATTATGTTAACAAAGATTTATCAATGAAAACTTAACATAAACTGATAACAATAACAGAAAACAACGAGGTAACAGCACGGTTATCACTAAAATCTAAAACACAAACTTCAACGACACATAGTCTCACATGTGGATCAAAAAATTTTTAAATTTGCATTCGAAAACGAACGAGAGAACAATTAAATAATTAATGTAAGCTTTAAAAACCAAAATTTGTTTCGAGCTTCTGTGCTTTGCTTCGATGATGCCAAAATCGTTAAACATTTTCACCAATATTCCTTCGGTTTTGTTACCCTTTTGTGTACAAAATATATCCAGGCTTTGAATCGGAGTATATGTGTAATCTGCTTTAGAATCATGACGGAGACAGTGGTAGTGGTGGTTTCCTGCTAATACTGCCAAATTTTGTAGGAAGGAATGTAATTTCTTTACTACATATTACCAGGGCTTTATAGAGCTTTGAAGTTGTGCTTTGCTGTGAATGAGTCTAATACAAATATAATAATATTCTTAATTGTATTGATATTTCACAGTGATTAATAAAAAGATTTTTTCTGTTGAATATCTTACAAACACGCGGTGAACGGCTTACCTACTGGAAGGTGAGGGGTCTTAATTTTTCAAAAACAAAACGATCTACAGTTGAACAACAAGATAGAAGATTATTACGGTGTAAATGCGTCTTCCATCTGGCACAATCTGCGCGTGCGGCGAACGGGACAATCTGTCATTAGATATGTACTTTATCTTGTCTATGGTATAAGTATGCGAATTTACGACCGGCTATAGTCTATAGTGTCGGGGAAATGTGTACGGGACATGTTTACGGAACCGGCTTGCACAATGCTCAGGTGATTTGTGTATCGTCCCGGATCGTAGAGTCAGCCCATTTGTAGAATATCTGGGCCGATTGTTGAATGTTAAACGAAAACAAAATAGGAAATATGGAAATCAAAAGCAGAGCAACTTCAACTTCTTCTATATGGCGTCACTTGCTTTTCGCCGCGACTCTGCCAGTGTCTGTGTCATAACTTCGAAAATGGAATATGATTCACACCAAAATGTTGACTTTGAATTTGATTTGACAATAGTATCGTTGAGACTTGACAGTGACGTTTCATTTTTTAAAGAATTTGTAAGGTACAGCGCCTCTATCGTGGTGACAGGGAACTACACAAATCCTGATACTGAGAGAATGAGACGTCGATATGATGACTATTTTTTCCAGCATTATTTATTTTTTCCAGAATTATCTGAAACTCTAAATAGGTACTTTGATCGTGTAGTTCTGGAGGTTGAATGACGTATGTAGGTATACAGGATGTCCCAAGACTATGCGACATGAAGGGAAAGTGCCTTAAATATTGTAGATAGGATATTTTACTGAAAGGAACCCCCTATTTTTATGATGCCAATCAAAAGAATGAACAAAAAATAATAATTTTAACTTTAAAAAAAAGTCTTCTCTCAGCAAAATGTCTTACTACAATCTACAATATTGAAGGCACTTTCTCTACATGTCGCATAATCTTGGGACGCCCTGTATAATAGGCTTCTAAATTAGGAATAACGCGTATGAAGCCGTGGGCTGAAACTTGTTTACAAACAACACCATAAATTCCACAACTTCATGCTTTTGTTAGCAACCTTAGCAAATCTATATCTATCTCATTTATATGTTTCCTTTCTATACCATTATCTCTTGACTTCGGTTAGATCAGGCATCCGCCATTAAAAGCACATCAGCAATAAAAAACAAGATGGAGTCGTCGCATTCTTTGAAAGTTTCTGTGATTTCGCGCGAAATCGATAACATTTGTGACAGTAGATTTCTTACTAATCTATTTTTTTTGTAATGTCTAGAAGTAGTAGGTACGAATAATACAAAGTAAAAATAATACTTCGGTTTAAAGGATCTTTATTTTCTCAAAGAACGCAGTTCGCTTATAAGAGAAAAACAAAAAATGTACTTATTATCTACTTATCTACTTTGTATCTACTTAGATTTAAATTTTACCTCGAGTGTGCTACCTATCAACATAATGTGTCTTATCTACTAAGCATAAAACAAAAAATAGTAAAGAAATGGTAGAAAATACAACGTAATCTAACACAAGTTGAGGAACAGTATCTATTTGGTATGTGTCCCTGCACATAAAAAACCAACTATCCATCATTTTCTACAGACCTAGGTACCTAATCTACGTATTGATAGAAATAATATTTTATGCACATAAGAATAAACCAGCTAGACAAAGCAAGGTAGTAAGAACTGTGATGTTACTAGGTACTTCACATAATTAAAGTAATAAGTTTCCTTCTTTTGTTTGTTATGGTTTTATCGTGTTTCGTTTGGTTTTCTTTCTAATAATTTGTACTAATTGGATCTAATTCACTGTATTATTTATATTACACCAATTCGCCGAAAGGCACCTGGAAATTTCACGTGGAGTATTGCTGACTCTACTTTTTCTGAAACTTATTTCAGTACCTTACTTCATTTATAAGCATTTTTACGTGCCCTCATGAATGTGCATCATCAATGGGGTGTTTTGCACTACCTAGTCACCACACTTGGCAGACAAATTGGTGACCCCAGCAGAGGTGTTCAAAAAAAAAAATTGCTGCTGGTCTTTGTCCGTTTAGTTAACTTAGTCCACTGTTACGACAACCACGTCCGAAGTAGGAGGGGTTGATTTTTACACCGCTATCGCCATGGTTCAGGTGAGTGATTCACCGGATGTGTAAAGAAAACGCCATTTGTAAGTTTCACTTGATTGTATTAGAGTAAACAACTATCCCCACATATCTGGGAAACCTTATTATGTTATACATACACAAGTAATTATTCAAAATCCAATATTTTTATAGCTAACAGTTTTTTTTACCATCATTACAGAATTCCATTCTTCCACTTCTTTTTTCTACCCCAAGTCAGCGTGTCCAACTAACAATTGTGTTTCCAGCCAGTCTTTTAAAAAGAAATGTTTTTAAAATACTAAGCAACCTTTGAAATCATGACAAATGACATAAATTGAATGATGAATAGGTAGGTGTTTATAGTATCAGTCAATAAGATCATTGTTCAAATTCCATTTATAGCTATTATCTTATCAGAACCAGTGTAGCATGAAGCAAAACAAATGGAAAGTAAGGTTAACGCGAGTCGCGAGGTCGAATTGGTTTCTTTGGGAATTTTATTATTTTCTGATGGCTAATTGGTAGAGCTGTAGTTAGGTAATTTAAGGAATAAAATATAAAGCAGGCTGTATTCTCTTTTTCATTTTTATTCTCTTAGGCCTATCCTGGCGTGGAGGTTGCCTGAGCTGTCTCATCTCGAAGTTGTACTATGGAACCAATTTTTGTAATGCATTTTTTGTCCGTAACCATTTTTTTCTCCTTAGGCCGTAGACAATAGGCTCGTTCCCAAAAAAAATCTAATTAGTTCACAGTTAGATTATCAGAAGATATTGGACGCGTCTTTCTTTAGCCAATCAACAAGAAATTACAAAGATACAGCGCAAACAAAAGCGTAAAATGACGCTCGGCTTGACTTCATGCGAAACTTTAACTGGCTATATTATATCTTCATATTTTTTTGTTTAATTGTCAAAAGAGAAAAATACGTGTCCAATATCTAGCGTGGTGCTGCAGCGCCTCCGGAATGTTCCTAGAGGCAAGAGTAAGCTCCTTTGAAGCCATCCAAAGAACTCGCATCGCTAAATTCTTGTCCAGGGTTGGCAAGTGTAGGAATAGTATAATTACTAGTATGTCTGATCGTCTGATTCAAACAGACACCATAAACGCTGGATGTAAATAACATCCTAAGCATTGGTACATTTTGTATTGTATTAATGTTGTGTTCTTGGTATCTGACTTATTTTTAAGTTTAATTTAATTTAAGTAATATTTCATATGGAACATTTGTGTCTGAAATAAAAATATATCATTATTATTAATATCTTCTGATATTGTAACCGACAGACAAATTTTTTTTTTAGGAAACTAGCCTATTGAAATACAGTTTTGGAATACCCATTCTTCTCGGTTACGATAGGGTTCTGATGAAGGACTCCTAGATCCTTCATCTATCTACGTTGGATGCGTTGTATTTTGTTCTGTTTGTTTTTTGTTGTTTTTAGATGGAGAAGTTGTGAGTAGTAATAATTTAATGTATACATGAAAAAAGAACATAAAACGGTCACATTGAAAAGTACCTATACCTATAGCGCGGCCTCATCGCTGAGAAAGAAGTGACTTTTATTTTTGTTTTCTAGTATATGCCATACCTACAGATATGTTTCTTACATTAATATGTCATGATCTTCAACTTAATAATTGTATTTAGGTTGTAAGTAGGTAGATAGATACCTTGACTTTATCTAAACAATTTTCGTAAACAATACCGATTAGTAAAAAAAAAAGTTAAAATAGGAGGTCATTCTAAGTATTTATTCACCTGGTAAAAGGACTATAATATAGCAAAATTACCAGATTGACATTTAATATAGGTAGATAGGTAGGTATAGATAAAACAAAAAGTCGGTACCAAACTACTAAAGATATCGAAGAAGTAAAAATATCCCTTAATTATATTATGGTCTAGCCAAAGTATTCACCACCAGTAAAACCATAAATAAAACCTATGAATAATTTTATTACATAAACCCGTCATGATGTGAGGATTGCCAAAAAGTTTTTCTGTAATGACAGCAAAACTTTTTGGCAATCCTCATTGGAAGCGCCTGAAGGGAAAGAGAAAACAATCTGCTTCGAAATTCGAAAACCTGTTCGTTTTGCTTTTACCCCGACCACAGATATCTAAATAGTTCTTAAACAACTGACCTACATTTGATCATACCAACTATAACTATTCTGTGGCACGGTCATCGACGCTAGATCATAGAATAGTCATAGTTGTTAAGCTTTTTGTGGAATTTCCACTTTTCGAACACTTTCAATTTCATTGGACTATGAAGGAATTTGATTTTTTATTTGTCGAGTTCTTCTCGACTTTCAAAAATACTTGGGTTGCTAGATGCACAATGTGATTTTTTGTATTTATAAACTACTAGCACCGCCTCGCGGTTTCACCCGCGTAGTTCCCGTTACCGTGGGAATTCCGGGATAAAAAGTAGCCTATGTACTATTCCAGACTATAATCTATCTCTGTGCCAAATTTCGTCTAGATCCGTTCAGCCGTTATGGCGTGATTGAGTAACAAACATCCATCCATCTATCTATCCATCCATCCAAACTTTGACATTTATAATATTAGTGAGATATTTTGCCTGTATAATAGTTAAACTTGCTACAACCAAAAACCTGTGATGAGAAAAAAAACAACTTTCATCATCTAACGCCAGACGTTCCACACCTTACCATTCTTCATTCAAATCTTCAAATCAAGTGTCGCTTACAACTTGTGCGTCAGTGGGTGGGGCCACAAAAATGCGGTTTCACTCTCAACTCGACTTATGACCTCAATACCGTGTGATTGCTTCTTGTGTACCTTTATTACGTTATTTATTTTATTAAATATTTATCTTGCATGTGCGACA
Organism: Eupithecia exiguata; assembly: GCA_947086465.1. NCBI lineage: Eukaryota > Metazoa > Arthropoda > Insecta > Lepidoptera > Geometridae > Eupithecia > Eupithecia exiguata. The sequence continues at coordinate 5,685,704 of OX352251.1, forward strand.
AAGCCCTTAATAAAGTATAAAAAAAATATCTTATTAAATAAAATGAAAAAAATATGTTGCTTTGCTACTTTTTGAGGCATGCAAATGCATGTAAATATCGATTTGTGCAGGTTTCCATATACGGCGGGATTCAGGTATTTGAGGGAAATGCCTAAAGTATTTACCTAAAGAATATACAGGAAGACAAAAAACTGTTAATGTTCTTTTTCACCTTGCCAGTGACTTGCGAAAGTGTCCGAAAAATTAGCGAATGACTATCAATAAATAATCGATTTCATGTACTTGACATTCAACACGGCGGTTTCGCATCGATGCCCTAAAATGAACCCTATCGCTATTAAGCCTCGATTCCTTTTACAACAACAGAAAATGCTGATTATTATGCGACACCAATCGCTCTGTCGCGCGGTTTTGACTTCAAGCTGAATTCTCATGGTTTTGAATTTCGAATGCGTGAAATGGTTCTTGATTTTTTGTTACTTTCTTTTTATAGCCTTCATAAACTAAACCTAAACATAATGGAAATAGGTAAACTTAAGACCAGAGGAAATATTAATGGGGTTTGTCGGTTTTTTACCTTCGTTTTTGAGAGAAGTGTCATCTATAGAATCACTATGCTATCTGAAAACCATTGCACGTATTACATTTATTGTAGTAGTTACTTGCAATATTTTCACAACGTTAAAGATGTTACAAACCGCAAAATAATTTACCATTTTTGAGCATATTTTGTAAGGAAACGTAACCATTCAAAAATCAACCCTATTGTCCAAAGCAAAAGGTCTGAGTATCTTTTAAATTGACATGGCATGTGCGAGTTGTGTGAAACGTCAATTTTGTATGACAACATAGTTAGTCTTTTTCGCGGTTATTAAAGCGTGAATGCACACGAAATAATGATCACATCACCGTGTGAAAACTATTTGTTTCTCAAATAGGAATTTCTATTTTACCTTGTTTGATTTTAGCACTTTCACTTGATGTCGTTAGGTCAATGCTATGTCTATCAGAACTGGGAGAAAATATTGTCGATTGAATTTTACAGAAAAAAAACTTTCTACTGGCTAAGACTTGTCACAACAATGAAAGGGAAAATATAATACTCCCCAATTATTATACTCTCTAAGTTTATGGCCCAACCTTATTCTATTTTTTAAACCCAAAATTGAAAATCGAATACGGAAATATCGTCAAAAAACCTACGTCAGATACGTTCAAGAACCTCTTTCAGCTCAGATTGTAACGATCCATATTAAATAACTGCCACTATTATATGCTAATATTCTGGTCTCGTTTCCCATGCATTGTTCACCGCGAGGCTCTGTGTACCCATGAGACCTAACTATGGCCTACATTACTTGGGCCTTGTCAAGTTTATTCGTAATAACAGGTTGTTAGTGAAAGTGTAATGAAAGGTTTTTGAACGCGACCGTAGTTACGAAAATAATGACCTTGGTTAATTAAATTGTGTTAAAATATTAAAAAGCTTTATTTAAATTTCGTTTTTGTTAAATTATTGGGAAATATTAAACATTTCATAGTAATTTACTGATTCAATGTAGATATTTACTCAAGTTTTTACTTACGAAGTATTTTTTTAACCCAACTGTGGACAACTATTGACCAACGCTCCTTAGAGAACGATGAACGAGAAAAAAAAGTAAACTTCTGCCCAGCAGTGGGATTCTAACAGACTTTAGTCATATAAGTCAATAGGTCTTTGTTTGACACCACTATCTCACCTGATGGAGAGTGAAGATGTGGCCGACGATGTATCACGAAGGCGAAGAGTGAATAGGAATCTAGAAGATACCTATTCACTCTTGACTTGAAGAAACCCAGGTTGTAATAAGGGAGCGTGTTCCAAACCCCAGCGGTATCATAGGATTTTTCAAACCTAACATGGGCGGAACCGTTAAATAAGTTATTTACCTAGGTACTTTGCATACGTGTAACTTCCCTTTTTTTAATTATATAAATAAAAAAAGCTGGACAATTCACACAGCATTATCTAGCCCCAAGTTAATCAGAGCTTGTGATATGGGTACTAGATAACTGATATACATAATACAATACATTACATAGATAGTTTTTTTTTATTATACATAGAAAACGACCAGAACACCCTGAACCAATGTCTGCAGATCGTACACATATTTGTCCCGAGGTGGGAATCGAACCCCCAACCTCCTGCGTCGCAGGCAGACCTTCGCCCACCGCGCCACAGAGGTCGTCACATTAAGTACGTACGACGCGCGGTGGAGGAATGGTTCGCTTCCGAGCATTCAATGGAGCGCAAGAGTTGATATTTTGTAACAACACGCGTGAATGGACCCGTCAGGTGAAGGAAGGCAGCTACGACGAATTACGTATTTATGTGGAAACTTCTAGATGAACTTATCCATACTCCGATTAAGAGCCATAACGCACTATCGACTGGTCGCCAGCAACTCGGTCGACGGCGACTGTGACTTACTATAGTTTAAATAGGTGTTTAAATATTAAAGTATTTTATTTTGCAAACCTAATACAATGTGAGAGATCTTACAAAATTCACATAAGCTAAGTATTAGGAGCCCTGTTAGGGCGCAATGCAACTTGAGAGGTAGCTTAGCTTAACTCTAAATAAAAAAGGTCCTTTTACATAATACCTACACTTAATTTTATTAACAAAATAGCAACGAACTCCGCTTTACCGCCAATTTTTACCCGACTACCGACAGGGGAGGGTTATGAGGTTAGCACCCTATTTTATTTTTATTTTACAGTTTGTGCCATAGGTAAACGCTATACATACACGAGAACGCACTGTGTACGATAATGAAAGAGTTCTAAATTGAAACAGCACACCGTTTCATACAACATTACCGGCGCGCTCTTCGTTCCAAATTCAAAGAAAGCGCCGGGAAGTGATTTTGGTTTTTCAGTCTACGTACATAATGATACTTCGCGTGTTCTTTATTCAAAAGTAATGACAATATTTCAGCGCATGTTTAAGAAAAAATGATTTTTGTTATGTTCTAAGTGCAATAAAGTGTTCATTCATTCATTCATTCAAGCATAGTTCTATGACTGAGCAAGCTTTCATATTATGGACCTTAGTCACTAGCTCACAGGACTCAAACCATTGCGCCAGTGTAGACGTCAAGCCCGCTGATAAACGCCTTGGCTTAGCTACGACTTAGGCAATATATGACTTAGCGCTCTAGGCATTTCAAAACATAGGCATAGCAGTTGTTTTGAAATTTACATTTTTATGGCAGACATTAAAGGTGTTTAACATAATGAGACTTCATAACCGCTTCTAAGCGTGGTAAATTTGGTGTACGAGGTTACAAATGAAACGACGAATTTTCAATTTGATGATGGTTCGGCGCGGGTTGGCGTGAGGCGAGATTCAATTTTTTAGTGGTTTTAAATTTTTCTGTGTCCACAAGCAATAATACTAGCGGAAAAGTAATTCAAATCGTAAACCATTTTCTATGGAACTCTTGATAAAACAGGCTACTTTTTATTCAATAAATCGGTTCCCATGAAATATATAGATTATAAATATATAAATAATGCTGGACAATTCACACAGCATTATCTAGCCCCAAGCTTTTGTTATGGGTTCTAGATAACGGATATAGGTATATACTATAATAATACAATACAAAGATAGATATTTTAATTAAACATAGAAAACGACTACAACACCCTGAACAAATGTCTGCAGATCATACAAAAATTGGTCCCGAGGCGGGAATCGAACCCGCAGCCTCCTGCATTGCAAGCAGGCCTTCGCCCACCGCGCCACATCGGTCGTCGTCATTTGTTGATCCCGTGTGGATTGCCCAGCATTATTGTAGGTATTATAAATTCATATTTAGGTACTTTACAAACAGTAAAACAAACCTTAAAACAAATCCAAATCTGTCGTTACCAGAATTCGACATAAGCAGAATCTGTCCTAAAATGGCCAAGCTCACGGTACTTAGAGATAGCTTAGTCTACAAACGAATGTAAACACAAAAGTGTAGCCACAAACGCAAATTACTATGCGCAGTGTGTAGACACTTCCGACCACATACCGTGTCAGGGAAAAGTTCTTAGATTTATGGTCGTGTTTATTGAAAGCGGACGCACCATAATTATTTAGAACGATGGTCTATTTGTCCTGTCTGGGAGAAATCGCTTTCGTAAGCCCCACTTTTTGTACGTGAAGTTTATTTGATCTTTACTAATACTTCTTGACACCACCTTACCTCCGACTAGGTGGGATGACGATTTGCGAAAGACTGCTGGCAGATGCTGGATGCGGCAAGCTGAAGACAGGGCGCTATGGCGCTCATTAGGGGAGGCCTATGTCCAGCAGTGGACTGATATAGGCTGATGATGATGATGATGAAACTTATTGTGTTCCCATGGGAACACGATATCCAAAAGCCGGCTGGGGTTTCTTGGAGGAAGCTAACCCATAACAGGAGGGAATGGCAAGCTTTTGGAGAGGCCTATGTGGGAACGCAAGACAATCTCAATGCCGGTGTCAACTAAAATCAATAGATAAGTTATTCTACAGCCTACGCATTTGCTCCCCTTGGAGTCGAGACCGTGTCCGTGGGGTACCGAGGCTCTCCGGGTTTTCAAAAAATTATCTGAGCGTCTGTTCGAAGCGATGCGTGACCCGAGAGCTGGTGAGTATCTGGCGCAGCGCATCAGCATGCTATACAGCGGGGCAATGCAGCTAGCGTCTTGGGCACGCTTGCGACTGGTATTGATATGGATCAGTTGAGCTACCTGTAGATTGTTTGCAACAGTCTGGGGCAATGCAGCTAGCGTCTTGGGCACGCTTCCGACTGGTATTGATATGGATCAGTTGAGCTACCTGTAGATTGTTTGCAACAGTCTGCAGTTACCTCAATTATTTCAATTGTAAATACTAGTTTTAATTTAATTCTATTATTTGATAGTAATTTTCTTTGTTAATAAAGTTATTGTACTATTAATTAATTAAACCATGTGAAGATTTCAATATTGTTTAGTAAGATTGTTGAATAAAGGTTATTATTATTATTATACTTATTGTAAAGAGGTACTTACCTACTTCACACTTATCATACTATCATTAGGCTAATCCACACTAATATTATAAATGCGAAAGTTTGGATCTTTGGATGTGGCAGAACAATACAATACAATATACTTTATTGCACACCAATTAATTAAAAAATACATACACCTATCACAGAAAAAAAGATTAAAAAACACAAGATTTAGAAAAGAACATCATTCTATATAAATAAATATCTCTGTAGAGAACTAAATTGGAAGAATTTTTAAGGTCGAGATCATGCCATAAGCTCCTAGAGTTCATATTATTATCTTAATCAAGCCACTCGATTGGTCGCTCTATGACGCCATTTTGTGTAAACTGCATTGGATTTCGCGTTCAAAGGACAGAGCCGAACGGCGGCGGTGGCGTAAGCTCAAAAAGTCTAAAAAGTCAAGCTTTTGCTTGTTATCTTTATTTGCAAAAATAAGCCGAAGGTTGCCTTTGAATTCTTTATTTTATATGGTGATGACAATAAAAAATCTTGTTTTTTTAGTTTAGGAGAAAAATGGTAGGTAATTACTAAGAAAACAGATGGTACTTTGCAGAATTATTTTTGTTTTATTTAAAAGTTATCTTGAAAAGCAAAATCTTGAATGTCATCGATAATTGTGTTTTTTTTTCAGAGCTTTTTAATAAAGATTACGGAGAAAAAAAGGTTTTAATGTAACTCAAATTTGACCAATTTACATTTATATGCCGCCTTAAGCCGTAAAAGATATCATAAACGAAAACTTTTGTAGCATTTAACACTGTAACTAGTTATTTTCATAAATTACACCCTACAAATTGCGAACAAGTGTCTCCGCTAAGCTCACCTACTGACACAGTTTTAGCACATCTCTCTCACACACATGACAGGTTTGTAGTTCGTCTTCTCGCTCGCACGTGTAACTTTTTGCATAGCGCTTTTCCAGTAGATATAAAACTTTATAGTTCGTTTACGAAGTACTTTGTTGGTAGAATCGAATTGTCGATGTTAATTAAATCAATCACCAGGTTGTCGTCATAAAAAAAATCTCATTTTATCATACAATACATATTCCATAAAAATAAAGACGAAAATTAATTATGACGGGATAGGAATCATCTAAGAAGGAGTACAGTTACACTGTGTTACTGTGCTTAATTTCAGTTACAAATTAAGCATAGGATCTATTTATTGTATTATATTCTGTATATCAGTTATCTAGTACACATAACACAAGCTCTGCTTAGCTTGGAGCTAGATAATGCTGTGTGAATTGTCCAGCATTATTATTATTTTTAATGAAAATCTTAAAGAAACTTATCATCTTACCATAATTAGGTGCGATATAATGTCGATAACGAGAAAATGACGAGCGACATAATAAAAGTGTCCCTTTAGACATCTCGCAACACCATCAGCTAAGACTCTGTTTTTCTTATGCATAACAACCTCTTTGCGAAATCCTACGTACAAACTGTTACTGTATCGAAGCAACTTCAGACTTACTTTAGTACACTTAAGTTCCTTTGGGAAAGAGTGATGCAAATCAAAATGTAACAATGAAAAATAATATTTTTTCACACAATTACAGATTGGTAACATCTTTTGCAATTGTTTCATTTATATAATCTGTCATCTGTGTGGGTTCATGTGAATTATATTAACACTGTCATTTTGAGGGATTTTATGACCACGATAAAAATATTGTTATAACATTACATTATTCTTTGTTACAGAGATAAACGATGAAGAAATAATCGAAGCTTCGAGAATAAAGAGAGAGGGTGTCCCGGAAAACAGGGGTAAGTCGCTTTTTATGTAAAGTCTTAGTTATTCTGTAAATTATGCTTAGAATTTATATAATCCTTAATTATTTAGCTCTACCTATACCTACTTTTAACTTTTTTATTTTTAATATATTTTCTGATTTATTTTATTCTCTCTTTACATCTACTCTACTCTTTGTTAAGATTCTGTGCGATAATACAGTCAACAGCAAAAAAAAATCGAGCATTGATTTTTTTTTATATCCGAAGGTTTTGACTGACATTAACTCATTTCTTCCGTTTTTCTCGTGGACAGCACAGCGTATCTATATAGTATATTAACTATCTCAAAGTTTCCTGTTATTGTTTTTTTAATTCCGCCGCCATTGCTTCTTAAATTTCAAAAATACGATGACATGATACCTCTAACTCTTTTATTTTCTGTAAACTATAACCTGGTGATATTTTTATCATGACCTTCTTTAAAATGACTCATCTTACCGGATCTAGTCGAACCTGGACCGGTTCTACCATACACTTCTTTTTTAAATTCTTAGTAAATAGGTTTTTCTAAATGAGTCTGAACTATGTAAACAAATAGTAAAATAACGGTTCGACATTAATTTGATAATTATTGCAAACCTGGGTAACGCCAACTACCATTCTGTTTTAAAATAAATGGAACACGTCGTGATAAAATACCAGCGGGTTTTTTTTATTTATATTTACTATTTTTTCTTTTATTTACGTCTACGTGTTAAGCATGACGATAACTGTTATTTTTCTTTGTTTGACAAATAAGTAACTTTATAGTTTTTAATTCTTGTTTTTTTTCTTTATTAGTATAGTTTTGTACTTAAACTTTTTGTTTTTATTTTGCCAAACAAAGATCATTTTTGTTGTTAAACTTTAGTTGTACAAATTTAGTGCTAACATGATTGCAGCTAGCTCCTATTAGCTCCTATAAGTATTTCTTCTTTTCCTAGCCGCTCTTATTTTCATACAAACGTTTTCTTTAATCATGTCACAACTATCAGTAAAAGTTTTAAAACGCGAAGAGAACCTACGAGAAGAGTTAAATTTTTTATAAAGATTAGAGGGTTATTAAAAACTCCCAAAACATTAATTATGATCAATTTTGTATGAAAATAGGCACAACTAGGAGCCTCTTAATGTATTGCATTATTAATTGTATGTTTTTTCTTTCTCTTTCATCTAATCCCCGGTCGTGGAACAACGGACTGTACATTAAACGCACCTCGATCCTTCCCACTGACAATGACAATGACCATTATGATGACTATGATGATGATGACAATGATGGTAATTATGACGACGTTTATCACGCAGACTTGACAGTACTACTAGTGAACCAGAAGAACGACTATAACTCGAGGGTCGGCAGATACCACCAGGTTAAACCACTCATCGGCCTGCTAACCTCTACAGCCAGAACCTTCATTCAAGATGGAGTGACTACAGAGTTCGCAACGCAGATATTAGGGACAACGTTAGACAATGGGCGTATATACGCTCAACTGTTAACGAAATCATCTCTTGTGTTGTACAATAAGCCTTCAAACGCAGATGATCCAGTTGTGGTACAACCAACTCGGATTCATTCCGCTTTTGATGGTGAATGGAATGTCAAACAGGATCTAGGTTTCATAGATCCTGAAAAGTTTGTGCTTAAAAACACCGATTACTTAGCTCCGAGCAGTAAGGTCTCAGCTGTCTATGCCAGCAAACCTTCAGAAGATGGTTTCAATGTTTGGAACCCGCCGGCAAGTCAGGTAGACAATAATCAAATAATCGAAGAACCTGTTGGTCGTAGAGTTCAACAGTACAAAGAAATCCCAAGGTATATACAAAATGAGGTCGACGGTCCGGTTATAGAGAATGAAAAGAGGCTAGAGTATGTTGTAGAACCATCTTTTATTAAAAATGTCAATAATTTACACAGACAAAGCAAAGCCTATGAACCTGTAACAGAGCCCATTAAAGTTTCTGAAGAAAAAGTAGCGCCAATCGAACCTAGTGTAGTCAAAGTAAAACCCGATTACGAGTTACCAACTTTTACAATTAAAAATGAATTCTCGCCAATATTTTATTACATTGACAATGTAGAATCCAAGCGATTACAGCCACAATCGCCGCAGCAAACGAAAGTACCCAAAAAACTGTTTGGGCAAAAAAGCGAACCGAGACCAAAAAAAACGTTCACATACGAGGGATTTGCTGATTTCACTACTGTGGTCGGTGACACTGTAATTGTATTCACTCCTAATACTGAAATTAATCGTCCCCAAAACCCTGAAGAAGTTAATGTATTCCCATCAGCAAGGCGCGTTGATAAACTAGCTACTAAAATTACTTTCTTATCAGCTGATATTCCTGTTGCTACATCTACTTACAAAGCTCATGAGGTAACCTCTCCTTCCGCTATACCTACATCTGGCAGTAGTGTAGAGGAAAATAGGTCGGAAAAAGCCCTATTTAGTGATGAAGAGAGCCTTAAAAAGGTACTTTACGAAGTTGACGATAAGGTGCCCGATTCTATAAGTGTGCAGTATAACAATAATGGCTTCGATTTTAACATGGATGTTATTCAGCCATCTGAAATACCTGATTCGACGACAGAAAGCTCACAACTTACCGATGATTTGGGAATTCTACCTGTTCAGGAGTTCAGCCCACAAGCTACGCCTGTTTTAAATTATCCTCTGACTAACTATTCACCAACCAACACTATGTTTGACATACCAACTGAATCAGCAGTTACAGAAGATATGACTGAATTGTTTACTAACTCAGAAGAAGAAAGTGAAAACACTGCAGCGGAAGTTACAGAAAACCCCGAAGAAGAAGAGGAAGAAGAAGAGACTACACCAGAATTTGAACAAGAAGTTGTTACAACCACCGAAAGTGGTCATAGTGAAGAATTATACGAAGAAATGGAAACTACTACAGAAGCTAGACCTTTTGATCAAGATGCAAAAAACGATTTACATGAAGACGTTATTTGCACACACGGCCTTGAAACACAGTCAACCATGACAACGGCATACAAGACCCTTACATATTTGACAACATACTTTATACCTTTAGAAAGTACCGAGACTACTACTTCAATCAAATCAGACGTTGTCGTCGAAAGTAATGTAGGCTACATAACAAACGTTGTCTGTGCTACTGAGTATATCGAACCTACAGCCGTTGTGAACGTCGATGTCAACTACTCTGTGCATAGCAACATACATAAACCAGTGACATCTTCAGAGGAGCCTATTACTTCATCGGCTGCTACAGAATCCTCCACTGAACTAACTCCGAAAACAACCGAACCTTCGAAAGAAAAACCAACTACCGTGGAAGAAGTAGAAAAGGATGAAGAGGATCAGTCAAACAATAATAGTAACCAAGATCAAGATAGTGAAGAAGGCAATGAGTCTGCTATTTCAACTACAACTGAAGCTGTTTCTACAACTCAAAACCACGTTGAATTATCTGTCAGCACCGAGCAGACCACCACAACTACAGAAAAATCTGTTACTGAAGAGGAAGAAGACTTAGAGAATGAGATAGATGTGATTTACAAAACACTTTACACTACTTATACATACTTCACAACATTTTTCGGTGAAGCGACTTCAAGTGTTGCTAGTCATAAATCAGTAGTTACCAATATTTTGACGTCAACCATTGATTTGTCCAAGTTAGACCCGTCGTTGTTGGGAGCTTTCAACGAAGACGAAATAGCTCCGACAAATGTAGGCATTGGTCGACCTACCGAAACCTATGTGAACAGCATTATCGACCTGGTGAAAAATAAAGACGTGATTGAATCGGTTGAAGCAATAGAAGCATACAGCTCACAAACTCCTACGCCATCTCTTGGTGATGACGCTATTGCTAGCATTAGACCTGACGCTGTCAAAACTTATTTTACCACCTACACCTTCTTTACAACTATCTACGTTGGTATTGATGCAAACGTGTGCAGCAGAAGTGAAGTGTATACCAACTACGTAGGCCCTGAAGAGCTAATTCCAACAAAGACGAATCCTTTAGTAGAGAACACCAAAGCCCAATTTGACTTTAGAAACTGTAAACAAGTTAAGAGAGCAAAACCTGCTGATCCGGAGACAGAAGACAGTTCTTCGATGGTAACTAGCGTGTCTATGGAAGAGAGTAGTGAAAAAGCTGTCAAACTTGAAGAAATAAAGGAGGAAGCACAAAAAACTCCACAACCTTCGCCAATTGAAGTCGATATGCTGTTCAGCGTAGACTCTAACCCAATCGAATCAGAAAACTTTTACTTTACAGAATTGAAATCAAGACGTGAATCATCATCTTCAAAGGGCGAAAGACAGTTCATAGACAGTAATAACATTTTGGACGATCAAATTAGTTCAGAAAGTAACATTGACGAGATCATGCCATCGCCTACACTTCTCTTACAAACAAGTTACACAACCTTTACGTATTTTACCACCATGTACATTGGCAAAGATTCGAGTAAAGTCAAGAGTCACTTAGAGACCATCACAAATGTGGTCACGGAAACGATTATGCCAAATAAAGAACCCGAAGATGAAAACAATTTACCAATCACTTATTACACAACATTTACTTATTGGACCACATTGTATAAAGACAAGTCCACAACGATTACGAGCCGTGAAGAGATTGTCTCAAACATTGTTACACCGGCCGTTCAATCAATACCCACCGTCAGCCCTATTGACACAACACCGATTGATATCGAAGGCGTATTACCTCCAAAAGAATTAGAAGTTGAAATAAAACCATCGCTTATAGATGATAGTTTAGAAGCAGATGATGGCAAAGCTACATTTTACACCACTTACACGTACTTCACGACATTCTATGCTGGCAACACATCTCAAATCAGAAGTAGCTTAGAAACTGTAACCAATATTGTTGATAACACGAAAGTAGTTGAAGACAATCAAATTGCAAGAAAAGTGCCATCAGGATCAGGTGATAAGAATCTGATTCAAGATAATGGTGAGAAACCATTGATCGTTCCAACATCAGTCAAGGAAGAAATCACACCAACAAAACTTCCAGATTTATCTTCAGCATCTCCAACAGTTCTTTTAGGAACATACATTGATAATTTGTTCGCGGAAGTCAAACCGGTTGTCACATCACCTGAGCCAGAGAAAAAGATTCTGTTCTCACAAGTTGCAGTCATATCAGGAGATTCAACAGTCGTTACTAGTGATAACAAAACTTTGACCACTGAGAGTTCCAATAATACAACCACAACAACGACTGAAGGATCCAATATAAGCCCTACACCAGAAGTGATAGAGAGCTCTACAGCAGAACAAGAACCAATCACAGAAAGATTAGAAGATGATGATGGATCTAATAAGAAGAAAACTCGACTCACTTTCACTCCCAGAAAATCATCGGTAACACCAGTTATCATTCCTTTCTCATCAAGGAATAGACCTACATTCGTTCCTAAGCGAGTTCCATCGGCTAGCGGTGCTGTTACTATTTCTCGTCAAGATGCAACACCAACAATTACTGCAACTCCGACACTAAAATCTGCCTCAAGACCCTCATCTGGCTTCAGTGGAAATAGAAAGATAATAAATTCTGCATCCCCTGGACCAGGTGCTAATAAAAGACAGTTCGGGCGTAGCAGCATATCTAATCCATCAGCAAACATACCTTCGGCGTCTAGAGCTGGCAATTTAGGAGGACGAGCTTCCATCCAACCAACTTCTAGGAGAACAGGATTCAGATCTAGTTCTGCACGCAGTAACAGTGCAGACTACATTAGTAGATCAGCAATACCTAGAGTCAGGCCCACAGCTTCTTCGCGACTGCAGTTCGGTAGAAGTAGCATCAGACCTTCAGCATCCATAACGTTTGCACCTCAAGATCCGAATGAATATGGCGAGACCATCGGAACACAGCAAGACGAAACTGCTACCGAAGCTTTAGATGAAGTTCCCGAAGTTGCTAAGACGACCAGTAATCCATTGTTTAGGTTTAGAAGACCTCCAGTTGCTAGACAACCAGGAACTCCATTTGTTCCACGGTCGACTACTCCACCATCAAGAAGACCGGCAGTAACTCCTAGAGGTAGAGCAACAACTACAACCAGAAAAGTTACCACTAGAGCTACGACAAACCCTCTCTTATCTCTACGAAGACAAAGAACCAACGCCTTATTCCCGAGAAGAAACTTATTCAAACAGCCTGAACCTGAGCCAGAAGAAGAAGTTGTCGAGGAAGAGGAAGAGATTTTGGAAGGGGAAGAATTCGAAGAAGACAATGATTATGACTCATCTGACAGAAAAGAAAGACAAGTTGAAACACCATCAACTGCGGCTCCTAAAAAGTCAAACGTTGTCCAAATCAGACCATTTGGTTTCAGAAGGCGAACTAAACGTCAAGTAGACTACGGCAGCAGAACCAAATATTCAAACTTTCGAAGGCCAGGCTTGAAAACTACTCGTAAGCCTGACCCGGAACCAGAGACTGAACCTCCCACAACAGCTAAACAAACAAGAGCAGGTCGTTACAATCCTCGCCTCACAGCTAATACAAGATCAACAACAGCTAAATCAACAGCACAAAAGGCATCTCCCAGACAATCTTTTATTGTTCGAGGAGAAAGTAGAACAACAACATCAACTCCTGCTTACAGAAGAAAGACGGCCGGTCGATCACCAGGAAGAACTACAACGTTATCAACAAGGCCTAAAGCCCCTCGCATTAATACTGGTAGAAGCAATTCACGACCAAGTACGAGCAGAAATACAGGCAGGACTCGTACGACCACAAGTAGAGCCTCAAGCAGACAAAGGAACTCTTACGAGAGCCATAGCGGAGAAAGATTTAACAACCACAATAACATTCTGAATGATGGAAAAATCACTGTCACTCACCAAATTCCAACTGAAGTAACCTTCCCTGTCTACAATGGAAAATTCACAGAGTACAAAAATGTGTTATCTGCTACACCGAGAATTGAAATCCTTAACCTCAACCAAGTATCGACTTCTATTGGACCTTTAGGTAATTCTCAACTAGTTTTAATCGAAGACTCTACCGAACTTGCTGATAATGGAGCTACAAAAATAATAAAGTATGTTTTACATGAAACGCCTACTACCACAGCCATTTTCACTCCTACTACTATAAGAGGTCGTAAAACTTCCTTCGCCCATATAATTCCTAGTACAGTTTACAACGTAGAAGCTGTAACTCAAACTCAAGCTGCAGAAATCAACGCCAATGTCCCTCTAGCAAACTTGCTTCTGTCCCAACTTCTTCTTGGCAATCAGCAGCCAGCGATCAACCCTCTCCTTGCGTTACAGGGACAGGGTTTGATACCGCAGCAGCAAGTTTTACAAACTCCAGTGACGGAGTTCAAAGTAAGGACTACGACTTACGTGACCACAGTAGTTGACAATAGGGAAACTGTCTTAGCTATCACTTTTAAAGGCAGACCTATCCAAACCACTATTACTGATCCAACAACGAATGTAATAACGGCTACAGAATTCATCACTGATACGATTGTTACTACACCAACCGCGTTCCAAGCGGCACCTGTCAATCCTCAATTCAACACTGCTTTGTTGCAACAACTACTTCAGCAACAACAGCAACAACAGCAGCAGCAGCAGCAACAAGCCTTATTGCAAACAGCAAACCCTCTTTTAGGCTTAGGATTAGCACAACCAGATTTTAACCAAAAGCTGAATCAAGTACAAAATAATTTAAATAATGATATTTACAGTAACAGTCCTAAACCTAATATCCTTTCTGATTTCGCAAGTAATGAGGACTTTTCTGATGATGATCAGAATGTAGAAGAAGATGCTCCTCCAGCCCAAACTCCTCGTCCTAGAAACAGAGCTAGAGCTCCAAGGCCAGCTCCGGCGGCACCTGCCAAGTTAACAAGCATTGTGACATTATACGTATCTGGTAAACACCCAGGTGAATTCAGCACGGTCCTATCAACTGTCATATCTGATGACACTCAAGTTGTAAGGAAACGTGAAGCCATATATTACGAAGATGTTAAAGTTTCCCCTTCGATTCTACCAACAGTAGATGAACTATTCGGTTCACAAATTGATAGTACAAGAATAATCGCTGGTATAGAAAAAGCTGTAGACAACTCATCTAATGAAAATCAGGTAGAAACAGAAAGCCTGGAGAGTATAGTAGGAGAAGTCAGTAAACATATAAAATATGACGCGTCACCTACTTACGTTTTGGAAACAGCAAACCCTTCTGCCATTAGATATATTACACAAAACTCTGACGATGTCTCGTGAAACACAAACGAACGATTAGTTGTTTAAAATAATGATAATAGTTATTTATTTACATTTGTATCATAGTAAAATAACTATGAATAGTGCCTTATAGTTGTAACAAATTATTTTAGGAAGAAAATACTCTGTAATTGTTAGTCTTTATCTTTTCTCTTAAGATCACCAAAAAGATTGTCCTATGTTACCAGATTACTGAATTTGGTACTGAATTATTTAAGGTTTTGAAAGTTTTCATTGCCTGAGATTAGTCTTAACTCTTAAATTAGGTTTTATTTGTAGGTCCGTCTTTCTTTTGTATTTCTCTCTTCAATGCTTATCGCTGTACATTGCAGATACAAATTAAAGTGTAAAAAATATTAAATGTTAAGAAAATTATTACGTGTTTCTTATTGACAACCCAGCCACCAAAATACAATTTAGAAGACTTAAGATCAGCAAAAAACTTCAGTAAACAAATTACGTAGCAGTCGTAGTGTTAATAACATACACAAAAAAAGCTTTATGATTCCTAAGTTCCTGGTTTTTTTTCCTATCTCGTCTGTTTTGTGGCTATTAATCATAAAAAGGCGCTCATCGGGGGAGTCCTCCGTGGGCTCAAGATGTATAAAATATGATGTAATTCTAACGAACTGCATTTATTACTTATCTTAAAAATGTTGACGAGATGGAAAGGAGCCAATTTTAGTACCTTTTATGACCTACTAGCAGCGCCTCGCGGTTTCACCCGCGTAGTTCCCGTTCCCGTGGGAATTCCGGGATAAAAAGTAGCCTATGTCCTATTCCAGACTATAATCTATCTCTGTGCCAAATTTCATTCAGATCCGTTCAGCCGTTCTGGCGTGATAAAGGAACAAACATCCATCCATCTATCTATCCATCCATCCATCTAAACTTTCACGTTTATAATCTCTAGTGAGATTTGCAAAGTGGCCTATCCAGGTGTGCCTTGAGCTCCTACGACGAACAAATAGATAGATAGACAATTCTTTAATCATCATCTTAAATTGAAAAAAGAAAAACAGATTCTATGAAATTAAAGAGCAATGGATTTGGCGGCCTTATCGCTTAAAGCGATGTCTTCCAGGCAACAAATAGGATCTGTACGTAAAGTCTACAGTATTGCCTACAGATTTACCTACTGATCATTCTCAGAATAATTTTCAATGTTTTTATGAGTTCATTACGGATATAAGCGGGTTAACTACGAACCTATTTCTGTTGGAAGAACACCTACGTTTTATCTCTTTACGAGAGACTTCTTCAGGGTGAGTGCGGTTCGAGCCGAACGCGTACCACCTCGTCTCTGAGCTAACTGCGTCGGAGAGCTCGTTGCATGCGATTATGAGAATGTTGACGATATAACTTACCCTATGACGTTACAACCATTACCGTGTTACAACTGACAAGCAACAATGATGGTACCTATAGACAGACTAACTTGACGTTTTGCTGACTATAACTAAGACTGATTTCAACTGAGAAGATTCCCTGATGGTCCACGAAGGTTCCTTTCTTCTGGACGACTCCAACTCCCAAATCCTGGAACCAACTACCTAAGAGGTGAGTTTTGATGCTAATTTTATGTAGTGTATTTAGTTGAATAATTCTTCATGTGATTATAATCTGTTCTAGAATCCAAGATATTTTTTGTAAACCAAGGGGGTTACAAAACTATGTAGTTGAAAATATTTTACGATTTAAAGCATTCGGCAGTTGTCCCACCGCCGCCGGCGAGGTAGCGCATATGCCTTGTTGAAGTTTGTGTTTTATTTTTTAGTGATAACCTTGCTGTTTTTAAGTTATCATTCATTACTGTGTCTGTTGACATAAAATATTTTGGTATCTAGAACGGAGTCAACCTACTCTTAAATTATATTCTAATACTATTAATAATAATGAGTCGATTAATGCTATATGCTAAAGATATAGATGGAATATAATTTTAGAGAACGCACTCGATATAACAACTAATAATCACTAGTGTGTAAATAGATGTAATCCAAAAAATAACCGTTGATACTATGATAACTCAAGGGTGCTCCGTTGGAAATATTTCAAAATACTTTTCTAAAACGAATCTAATAAAAGCAATGAAACCAATCACAAAATATATGTCTCAACAAAATATGACCAATAAATCTGATATTATTTTGTCTTCATTTATTTAGCAAGGTTTTATTACGGAGACGGTGTTCTTGAGTGGAGACCGCGACTCGGCAAACGTAGTGTAGGACGCCCTCCGACCAGGTGGGATGACGATTTGCGAAAGACGGCTGGCAGATGCTGGATGCGGCAAGCTGAAGACAGGGCGCTATGGCGCTCATTAGGGGAGGCCTATGTCCAGCTGTGGACTGATATAGGCTGATGATGAATGATGATTACGGAGACGTGTTTTTTTTGGGGTTTATTATTATTGTATAGAATCTTACATGTAATAAAAAAAGTATATATTTTTTTTCATTTGGTGTTTTCTGTTTCCTGCGAGGGTTATACACTGCACTCATTTTGTGTATTTTCTACAGTGATTTATTATAAAACTACACAACATTTTGTAAAATGAAATATGTTGTCGTGTAGATCAGATATTTGTTATATTTTGTGATTAGTTTCGTTATAAAACACTGTTTTAACCGGATTGATCGCGTATATTTTATATTTTGTTTATACCTGACGTTTCGGAGGCTTTTCAGCTTCCATGGTCACAGGCAGACTGAGGTGACATTTCTTTACAAGTAATTTGAATTATTAGTTATTATTAGTTTCGTTACTTTTATTAAATTACTTTTAGAGATATCTTTAAAAAGGTGAAGACAGAATAGATCAATTTAACGCGGAGCCCTCTTATAAACGTATTACTAACATTGTAGATACAGGTGTAGATAAGTAAGGTGCTATTTCCAGTATGTTTACTCAGGATTCATTTTTGTTCATTGTGAACGGAAGCGGGTTAACTACAAACCTAGTTTAAGTTTTATTATTGCATTTATTTAAGCAGAGCCTAAGAGCTAAAGGGATGAAACGTTGGTGTTCTTCTAGTACAAATAAGGCTCGTACTTAACACGCTTAAATTCTAAATGAATTCTTTAAACTACCATAGTTCTTATAGTAAGAAGTTGTATGTAGTTAGTAAGTAGAATTATTAAAAGGGCATGATGGAGAGTAGAATTAACATTGTTTTCATGTTTTCTTTACTAAATCTTATTGTGATTTAGGTATACAAATTATCTTCCAGGACTTAATATTTTGGATACAGGTTAACAGATAAAAAACTATATTGACTATAAATATTCTGGTTATTAATTTATAAAAGCTTGTAATTACCTAAAAACTTACAAATGACAATGTATTCCAGCATTCAACCAAGACGCTATAGTATATGATAACACACCATGGAGACCAGGAAGAGATTTAGATCCAGTGGAAAAGTCTGGCATTGAAGACGAGAGGAAAATTAAAAATGTCGCCACAAGAATCATGTCAAATGGAGTCGAGGTTCTAGTCAAAGATAAGAGTGGTGATGGAAAACTAGAACAGGTAAGATCTTTGTTGATTTCGGTTAAAGTTTAAGCTAGTAATCATTCTGATTTTAGTATCATTCGTTTATTTTCTCAGCGTAAACTAAAAGTAATGCACTTGCCATCGATGATATCTTCACAAGGAGCATCAGAACCAACGCCCAAAAAGTCACTGCTGGCATCAGCAGTGGCGACAGTTGTAAACCATCAGCAAATCAGTGCACTGTTTCCATTACACCAACTGATGCAGCATAACTACATCATCAAGACATGTATGACGACATACACGTACCTAACGACAGTAGTGCAAAACAAAAGAAGCGCAATCTCCACGTTCGAAACGATAGTATCGGTTGTAACAACTGAATCTATATCGAACTATCCTGGTGTTTGGGCTGATCTTAAGCCAACGAAAGTAAGGATTGGGACCCTGGTTGATTCTAATCTACAGAATACAGTTCCAAAAAAAGACTATTCCGAATATCCAAGGCTGGTTAACACGACCCTACACCTCGCCTTACCATTTAAAATGTCTTTTCACAATACCTATTAAGCCCCTTAACAAGGCCCGTACTGTTTGTATAAAAGGTTTTAAGTAACTAATAAAATATTATACGTTTTCAGACTAAATACATGGAGGTCAAGACAATACAGCCATCGGTGTCAACGAACATGTATACAAGTAATTTTGCTAAAATTGATAAGAGAATAGACAGTGCTGAAGATGGAAACTTTGAACTTATTCAACCGTCTGAAGTCAATCCCATACCATGCTCAGGATATGCGTGCAGTCATACAAAAACCGAGAACTTGAAGAACAAATACACGAATAATGACGCATCAGCAACCAATGTAAAATACGCTTTAAAATCATCGAAACAAAAATTGGATCTGAAACCTACGAATAAAGATGATAAAAAGACTCAATATCCTTACAAATTTGAAAGCAGCACACATGCAGCTCCTACAGACAAAATGGTGGAAAAGTACACTGAAGTCATGAATGATTATTCTGAAGAAAAAGAAAGCAATTCTGTAGAAGAAAGTGAACTATTAACTAACGAACAGGCACCTGGTGCAGCAAATAAAGTAGCCACAAATAAAGTGGACAAGGTTCAAGAAAAGAAACCTGAAAAGACGCAGAAAATTACTAAATCGAAATTTCAAGTGGCTGATCTTCTTAAACTAGGTAGTTTAGGCATTAAAGGACTGACGCAGCTTGCGCCTGTTATCGAGAAGATGACTGGGTGTTTTACAAAAAAGCAGGCAGAGCTTGCAGCTGCAAAAACAACATCGACTACAGTAAAACCGGCTGAAGAATTGGTCGCTTATAACTCCAACAAAAGAATAGACAGCATGCTAGAGTCAAAACAAGGAACGTTTCCCATCTACATCCCAGTTGATGAACTAGAAACGTCGGAATCACAGACGATTTTTACAAACGCGACATTGCATCAAAACTTGGCGTGGGCTGCAGAGCACAAAATATCTAAACTACAAACGCGCCCACATAAAACTATTCACGAGAGCCCATTATTAAATGGAGGCATTCCTATCAGTCCTGGCGAAATTATAACGGCTAACTCCGATGTCATTGTTGGTAAACCGGCTGTGGGTGGACCATTAACCTTGGCTGCGAGTGGAATTAAACTTCATAACCCAGTCAACCCACCTCCTTTAGATAGCTTTGTGGCAGCTAACGAGCAGTACTCTGTCAATGAACGGCCATTGGGCGATCAACCCTACTCCGAAGTTAAGGTTGATGATTCCTTTGATTTGAGACCACCTAGCTTACCTATGCTACAAAATAGACCACAAAATCAACGACCAAATAACAACGATAATTTCAGTAAATATCCTTATCGTATGCCGAACGCACCAAAGGACGATGAGCCCAAGAAACCGCCAAAAAATCCAAACTACGGTCCTTTGAATAATCATGGAAGACCTCTGTTCTTAGATTATATTCCTTCGTTCACCACTAATAATGATCCGATAAATCAATATTCTTCTACCAAGAATAACGGACCAATGAAACATCACGTTGATTTCAGACCAGCGCAGAAAAATCAAAAAGAAATCGAAATACTCGATAACAGCCCTAGTTCTTCAGAAATTGTCAATTCTCATGCAACTGCAGACGAAGAGTACACTATAACAGGTGATCCTGCATCGAATCAACCGTTTTTAGTGGATATTCAACCATCAAGAGTCGCTAATGTTTTGATCCCTCACGGGAGTTCAACTGCCCTTGTGTTTGCTGGGTCGTCCGAGCCGCATAAAAGTGGGGACTATGTAGATGATCCCCTGCCTTACCCAGAGCCTGGATACTTTGGAAGTTTTAGCATAGATGCTCCTAAAATGACAAACGTGCATAGTGTCTCGCCAAACAACAAGCAGTTTTCAAATAAACCCCACACACAAAATCCTCAAGAATCTTACATACCTAACTCGCCACCGTACAAAGAACATTCATATAAAAATGACCAGAAGTTCAAATGGAAAGATAGCAAACGTCCTTCTGACTTGGGTAAAATTCCTCCGCCAACGAGTAACCAAGAATCACATTCACAGGTCGGTCCACAGATCACTGTATACAATCCAGACATTTATAACCCTAGTAACGGTGATTTCGACAAATACAGTCAAGTCAGGCAAAACGACAAGAATAAGGGAAAAGAAGTTATTGATAAGGATTACGAGAACTACTTAGCTGTACCGCCTCCACCTCCAAAAATGCTTTATAATGAGAATAAGAACAAACCTTATAACCAACGCCCAATAGTCCAAATCAAGCCTGTACAAGACATGAGTGTATTTCTAAACATTCAACATCCAATACCTAAAGAACAGATGCCTCCCAAAGTAACATCTGAAATATACTTTGCGTCTCAAGCTCCAAATAGTAAACAAACTCCAACATACACCATTCACATACCTCCGGCATCGTCTGGGTATAATTTTAACAAACAACACTCAGGCCAACCACCAAAAATCAGTCATGCTCAAAACACCTTCTCAATTCCTACGACTCATAACTCCAATAACCACTCAATTATTGCTTTGGATAATGACAAAGATAGTAACACGTACACGGTAACGCTAAATACCGCTACAAACGTTGCAAATAACGTTAACGATCACAAAGTGATTGGCTCTAGCATTCCAGTTGCAATAGGCAATGGTCAGATGAACACTGATATTCCGATCGGAACCAATTTTGCTATTACAGTTGAAGATAACACCCCCCTAGAGTCATACAACCTACAAAACAACAGAAACCCACAAATAATCTACGATCACAGAGTTCCGGAAGTTTCAGTCGGTGACAACAGGTGGAATAAAAGCTCCATTGAAGGCAATATAAACACCATCATAGGACATAATTATGGAGACAGACCAGCGCATACAAACGAAGTCAAGCCACCAAAAACAACAGCTTACGAACACACTATCATTGAACAAAGTTTTGCCGACCGACCCATTCAAAAAAATGTCAGACCAGCAGGGCCTACGCCAGGGTATGAAAATACTTTATACTTCAAAGAAAATAATAAGCCTGAGTTTGCACCGAGACCGTCACCCCCTAAAAATATTATTAATAATCCTATAGAGCTAAACTATGGCGAGCAAGTTAATGAAAATACGGTAAGACCATCACAATCACCTCCTCCAAATAATAAGTACTCAGGATTTAACTATGCAGAGAGACCTGTTAAAGAATATGCTCCAAGACCAGCAAATAATGCTGAAAGACCTGTTTATGTAACCACCAAGAGACCCTATTCTACTACCATTGACAATTTAAATTTAGGATTAAACTTTGGAGAAGTTCCTGCTGAAGTTCACATTGCAAAACCAACGCCTCCTCCAAAACGTTATCAGAATACTTTTACGGGACAAAGTTTTAGTGAAAAACCTGTCTTGATAAATCCAGAAAAACCATCAGTCAGTTTTAACAGCTACACAGTAAAACCGACACCAGAACCATCTACCAATAGTCATGCAAATTTCCCGATGATGAACGAAGATAACATTGGCTCACACGCCAATGACGATTACAAGCCTGTAACAGAAAAAGCTAATGATTTAAAGAGACCTGGCAAACTTATACCAAATCTACCAACAAATTCACACGGCTGGTATTCTAGTGTAATAGTAGACGAAAACCATGTTAAGAAAATCAAACCAGAATCAACGACTAGAAAAGTGATACCTCTGTTCCATGATGATGGAAAAGATAACCTTCCGTCATTTGGACAAAAGATCACAAGCGCTGGCAAACCACCATCAGAAAACTGGGCTCAGAGCAAGCCACAGGTAGAGTCAGATTTTAATGTTGGCAGACCATTCACTAAGCTCGCTGCCACTGAAAAGCCATCCAGCGTCACACCATTTACTTTCAAGCCGTATAAACACAACTACATTCCAAATCTTGGAGATGTCAATCAGCCAGCTTATGACATACCGATTAGAGACAACAGCGATGAAACAACAACACATAAAACTGTTAAACCAAGTACCGAAAAAGCAAAACCTTTGTACGAAACTTCTGAAGAAATCTATGATGGAGAGGAAGAGCTTGAAAACACTGGAGAAGTTGACGGGGAAGTTAGTTCAGAGTCGATAAAAATACCTGTTGTTAGCGCTTCTAATGAAGAATCAAATAAAAAACCTTTATCTTCAACCGAACAACCACTTCATGATGAAGTGGGTGATTATCATCATCACGCTGAAGTGCTATCTACACCGAGCACATCAAAGCCGCCGCAAGATGGAACAAGAAAACCAGTTAACTTTAACGTTGGATCACAAACTGAAAAGCCTTTTGGTTCATTCAACAAAACTATGTTCCAATCGAATGCTATGAAACCGATTTATGATTCAAATCCTTACATGAAGCCAAGACCATTTACAATGAATACAACGCCGATTCTTGATATTCAATTGCAGCAACCCCATTGGCAGATCAACCAACTTATGGAAAACGCAACAAATAACGTGTCTTATGAAGATAATTTGGACCTAAACATTGGTGAAGAAATGAACGCACCGACAAGCAAATTGCCTCCTACACAGAAACCTAGTGAACATTCTACTGAATCAAATTTGAAATACAAGAATCCACCAAGACCGGTTTATTCTTCCCATCCTGTTTCAAACAATATTATTACATCAACCGTTCATATCAAAGACAAAAAACCACTTATAGTTGAAAAGCTTCCAGAAAAGACAACCTTACCTTCATTCACCATGGAGTCCAATATAGAAATAAATAGAACATCAAGCGAAATCATAGACTTATCGCCTCCACCACCCACAGTGGACTACAATTTCAAGCCGTCTACAAATGATGAGATGATAATGGGCATGAGTCCTCCACCACCTAGAAACCACATGCCAGTGCGACATCCTCCTAGGATTCCTGTGACACCTAGACCATCGCTTCCGGTGAGAACACCGCCGCAACATGTCAATAAACCACCAAGAACATTGCCTCCAAGGTTACCACCACAAAGACCAACTCGAAAACCGATTAATAGAGATGAAGTATCTACTTACAGACCATCGTATGACATTTTGAATAATATTCGACGACCAACGTACAATCGTGACCAACCTTCATCTCAACTGTTACCTCCACCCCGTGAAATTCTGTCGAGGCCCGCTAGCCCAGTAGATATTCCCGCAACAACAGTTAGTGTTCCTACAAACATTGTCTTCCCAACTGCCATCTCATCAGGTTGGTTGACGTCATCAGGAGTAGAGTTCTCATCCGGTTTCAACTTTGGTCCGTCTTCTGTACGTTACCCTGAGACTCCTAAACCATCTCAAGTTCCTCAAACTACAGAGCGTTATCCGGATAACTCATATTCTTATGACAACGAATACTCCGCTGAACATGTTGATAATAGTAGCTCAGAGAAATCAGTCATAGAAGATATTCCGAACTCGAGAGATTCAAGTACAGAATCAGGCACAAAGGTGTCATCTAGCGAAGAAAGTTATAACAACAATGACTCTGTAGCTGATGAGTCTAGTCATGAGCAAGCCACAACAGACAAGGTTAAAGTAGTTTCCATGGGAAATAAGAATAGAACTAGAAAGCCGTATCCGCTCAGAAATGAAAACAAGAAGTCCAGCACGCATAAGTACAAGCTTCCTTCTAGGCCTACGGCATTTGTTCGACCAACCAGACCTTTAACACGCCCAGAGATATTGTACCCAACAAGACATACTTCGATCAAGAAGATTGTTAGACCGAGTCCAACAAGGTCTCCAGTTTTAACTCCGAGCATAATCGAAAGTTCTGAATCGTCTATCGATGATGAATTTATTAAACCAACAGAAGTTCTTAAAAACAATGCACTACCGTCAGATTCACAACATGAAGATACATCTTCAAACCAAAAGGGGTCAGCTAGTATCGTTACTCCAAACCTTGACGAAGCTGTGCTACAAGCAACGCATCATGCTGGAAACGAAGTTAAAATATCTGATGAAATAATTCCAACCAAGACTGAATTTAAGACAACAGTCATCACACATACAAAGACGCTCTCAGAGCCACCAGTAATAATATCTAGTGTTGGCTATGTAAACCTGACTCATACACAGACTGTGACTCTCACAGAGACTAGTTTGGTAAGCCAATCTGATGGAGCGGAAACTCAAACGTTTGTCGTGACGAAAACGCACACATCTACAATCGTCGATGTAGTGACCGAGATTCATACTGAAGTTCAACCAACAACCATAATCGAAACAGTTACTAGACATATACCAGTGCCAGTGCAACCAACGCCCGTTCAAAACCCGCCGGCTAAAACTAAAGTGCCTCTTGATGATATAACAATGTCATCGGAAGAAGATAATCTTATTATTCGTGACAGCGATACAACAGAAAACCCTCATAAGGTAGACAATGACGCTGAAGGGGATAACGATACATTCTTTGTTGTAATGAACAAATCGCAGAACGGAGGTCAAGTTCCGCCAATCAACAATGATATTGACACTGGAGATTACGAAGTCACCAGGAACGAACAAGTCAACAATGGAGTATCACAAGTTCTATTTGGTGAGATATTGTTAGCAGGAACACCTTATCTAGAAACAACTAACGTGCATTCTTCAGGTAAGTTAACTACATTGATTTTAAATGTTTCAAATATACCTGAAGCTCATGGTCATTTTGGTACAGGTTTCGGTAAGGAGTGTCAACCAGACTGCAAGGCTTCGAGGAACGAGAGGTGCCAGAGGATTGATGGTCTGATGAAATGTGTCTGTCGACCTGGTTTTGCTCGAATGTTCCCTGACAGACCTTGCAAACGTAAGTATCTTTAAACTAACTACTTATCTAACTTTTATACATATATATTTAAAAGTAAAACAAAACAATACACCTATTTTTCTTCTCTCTCTATTTTTAAGGTATTAATCGGTCTTTAATGTATATTGGTCCTGTTTTGCGTTTTGTATTTCCTAACCTCTAACCTTACTGCATAATATTTCTCAATAATGTGCTATGTGATCTCTATATTACATAATATCATATTTTCAGCTACCTATACATACTCCGTTAAACTCGCTCTCGGATCTCAAGGCAATGACCGCCTACTTTTCGAAGACAGCCTCGCCGATAACTCTTCCAAGCACTACCAGGCCCTAGCCTTCGCTACTCATGAAGGCATCAACAGGTATGTTTACCATACAATCTAATCATAAATAATCAGTAATTATTTGTCGATTAATGATCATTCATTGATCGACAAATGATACGGTGTCCAATTTTGACTCTACTATTTTACAAGTCGTGTAAGCAAATAATGGAATTAAAAATGACATTGACAGCATGCTGTCCGCTCAGATCACATTTGATAAAATATGATCCATGATCTTCAATCCCATTCTTTATCTACATCACTTTTACCATGCTATTCACATACAGTTACACCGGCGCAACTAATATATTATGTATGTGGCTACACCGCAGTCATATATTTTCCGAAAGGACAAAATATAATTTGTTATAAAAATGTGGTTTCTATGAGAGCAATGGTCTAAAATTATGAACACTGTTCCAAGATTTAAAGCCATGGAACATTTGATGCCGATGAGAACCCTAAAGCACGTCATTTGATACTCTAAAAATGGAATAGCCTATACAGGTTATAATAGATATAGACAGATAGGGGTTCATCATCATCGGCTGATGATGATGATGAACCCCTATCTGTATCGTGTAAGTCCATAGCTGGAAATAGGCCTCCCTTAATGAGCGCCATAGCGCCCTGTCTTCAGCTTAAAACGAGAAAAACTAAAACGATACAAACATAGCTATTTCTTTTCCGATTATGTATGCAAAACTTCATTAAAATCGGGAACGTAGTTTCCAAA
The DNA here is from genome assembly GCA_947086465.1 of Eupithecia exiguata. Classification (NCBI taxonomy): domain Eukaryota; kingdom Metazoa; phylum Arthropoda; class Insecta; order Lepidoptera; family Geometridae; genus Eupithecia; species Eupithecia exiguata. The sequence goes on from OX352251.1 coordinate 5,712,784, forward strand.
TGAATCGAATGGTACGTTTGTATGGGAGCCTCTAAGCTCCCATACAAACGTACACTTGTGCACTTTAAGGTGGGCCTGAACCTCTAGGTTCAGGCTTAAAGTGCACAAGTGTGCGCAAACACAGATCTAAATAAATTATGTAGGTACCTCAGAAACTGTGTAACACTTTACTCAATAAACATTATCATCAACAGAATGGTGATGCAGTCTGACCTTCGCGATGTCTACCACGGGGTTCACATCACCGGCTTCCACCCCGTGCAGATGAAGGACGAGAATGGAGATGATTACCAGGGGGTCATGAACGATTTCTACGTTCAGGTGAGTCTGAATAAGCTGAAGATAGTTTATTGATAATAGGTACACAAGGAGAGGAGAGACGGTTGTAGGAGCAGAGACGTCCGCCGGAACGATGGGTCGACGACATTCGAAAGACCGTGGGCTACACCTGGCCCAGACTAGCGCAGGACCGAGGCGAATTTCATAAACATAGAGAGTCCTATGCCCAGCAGTGGGTCAACAAAGGCTGATGATGATGATGTTGACACAAATAACAAATATACAAACCTCCGTGGCGCGGTGGGCGAAGGCCTGCCTGCGACGCAGGAGGTTGCGGTTTCGATTCCCGCCTCGGGACAACTGTGGTATGATCAGATATTTGTTCAGGGTGTTCTGGTCGTTTTCTATGTATAATCAAAATATCTATCTATGTATTGCATTCTAGGTAGGTCAGTTCGTAGGTATATCAGTTACCAAGTACGAGTCCGACTCGCAGTTGGCCGGTTTTTTTATATAATACTAGCAGCGCCTCGCGGTTTCACCCGCGTAGTTCCCGTCCCTGTGGGAATTCCGGGATCAAAAGTAGTCTATGTTCTATTCCAGACTATAATCTATCTTTGTGCCAAATTTCATCCAGATCCGTTGAGCCGTTCTGGCGTGATTGAGTAACAAACATCCATCCATCTATCCATCCATCCATCCATCCAAACTTTCACATTTATAATATTAGTGAGATGCACCCTGTTCTTTGACTATGTTTGACAACAAGTTATTCTTTCCAGTTGTCTGACAACGCCCACGAGAGTCGACTGAAGGAAGTAATAGAGAAGTACTTAAGGAACAACAACTACAGCCTCGGAGGTACCGAGGTGCATGCCGCCGGCGAGTTGGTGGACAAGCTTAATGTTAGCGGTAAGACTACCTCACCTCGGCTTTTATCTTATGGGGGGTAATGTACATAATCTCCACGCTGGGTATGCGGATTGGGGATCGCAGTTCGGTGGTAGATCTATTCTGCAAGAGGCGCCGCCCGCCCCCCGGTGTATGTCCCTTAGTCGCCACTTACGACACCCACGAGAAGAGTTGGGGTGGTACAAATTCTAAGCCAGCACCACGCGACTTCTACCAATAAACTTATAAAAGTAACGTTGGGTTAACAGAGAACCAAAGTTTTATATATGATGATTATGAATTTATAATTTTACTGATAGGTTACGTTTGTGTGTAGGTATTGGTTAAAAAACATTGACGCGAAAAATATCTCATTTAGTTCGGCCAATACGATGTCTACGAATGCAAGTATCTACCAACTGTGATCGATTCTACTAGCTCTAATTAGATTTAAAATCTTCTAAAGAAGTTCTCTGGACAGGTTTTCATCATCTTGTCCACAGAACAGAAATCTGTTCTGTGATCTTGTCTAATGCTATTGATTGACTATCCTGAAATTAGTAGTCTGCGATCGATAAGTTCCTATTTAATTTTCATAAAAGTATTATTTTATACCTTAGCGATCCTTCTCTGAGATTGTGACATTTATTTTTTATTTTCTAAATGCCTCTCCAGATTTCGACGAGTGCACAAGTGCCCAGTTCCACGACTGCTCCGAGCACGCAAAGTGTTTCAACTTACGAGGGACTTACACATGCAGTTGCCGAGAGGGATTCGCTGATCTAAGCGTCAACAACCTGTATCCTGGCAGGGTTTGTTCCGGTAAGACCTTACCTTAGCAGGATTTGTTCTGGCGACGTGTGCTTCAACTGACGAGGGAGGGACGTACACGTGTAGCTGTCATGGAAGTATTAGCTGATCATCTGTTTCGGGTGAACTACGGAATCTCAACGCATGTTACATTGGCAAAAAACTAATAGTGCTCGCTATTTCGACAATAAACAAAAGTGAACGTCATCACGATTCATGGCATCTCAACAAAACACAAATTGAACGTAATTTCATTCCGATCATTCCGTAAATATCCTGTATCTTTCTTGACACCCTGAACCTCTTTTATCCCCTGGACGTGTCCGATTTAGCGTCAACTTGTTTATGATGTTTGATTTCGCAAACAAGTATTCAAGCTCCTGGTTTCCTGATTTACCTTGATACATCTGCTCGTCTGGCAGTGGTCGTGATCAAAATAATATCAGCACCTTACGCTCAGACACCAGCAAAAGTGGATCTATTTATTAACTAGTATATCTCCATTCCCCAGCGGAACCAGTCGGCTGCGAGAGATGTAACTACCACGGATCCTGCTACTCACGCGACGACCAGCGCGTATTGTGTGAATGCTTCCAGTGGTACGCCGGAGCCACTTGTCAGGTTAACTTGAAGGGTGAGTTCTGCAGGCACATTCTATAAACTCAGTTCGAACCTCACTGAGCTGAATCCGCAGTGAGATGAAAGTTTGTATTCTGTAAAACTCGATAATGCTTGTAGCGCCTCGGTGACGAGCGTGATAATGAAATGAACTAAGTTGAGTGAGATTTTGACATTTACGCTAAAGAATGACGTACACTTGGTATTCTATAAGGGAATTCACAAATCATCGATACTTGAAAATCGAACTTACATAAATTCATAAAACCAAAAATATCACAAACTTTTTCAGCAGGTAGTTTGTAGGAATGATTATCAGGACCCATTAGTTCCAACCTTTTATAAAGCTGGGGTACAGTTTTAATTGAGGATTTAAGGCGCGGCTAATAACCATAAAATGTTACAACTTATTTAAAAATAAAAACTTTTATTAAGAAAATGACAATAACAGCACAAAACAATTACAACTAGTATTAACACCTACATATACTATGTATTTCCTAAAAATCTAAGCCGTCACGAGAAGGCAGAGTGCCCAGAATGCTGGCACTTGGCAGCATTGCCACGTTGAATGGCAATGCGAATTCGAAATACCGAAATAAAAGCCAGCAAAAAAAAGTTAAATCTACCCAATGAGTTGAATAAGTGAATATAATACTTCATTGTACCTATCTATTCAAACCCTAATTCTAACATTTCCTGTTCCAGTGGTCCTCATCTCTCTGGTAGTCCTGGGAGCTTTGCTGACCGTGGTGTTAGCTGCCTGCGCGGTGATAGCCTGCTCTAAGAAACGACCACGACCGCCCAAGCGGTCCATCGTCGCGTGTATACAGAACATGCCCAGTTTGCATCAGGTAAAATTTGATTCAAAAAAGTCCCCTGTCGCTTAGTGTGAGTAAATGTTATATCCGTCACTTGTCGTAGGTGTGCTTGAAGGTGGAGGAAAACCGCTTAGTGTGAGTGGACATCGATCTACTCTTACTTGGATAGCAGATCCAAGAAAGAGTAGATCAAAGGGAACCCATGCAGACGCACAGCACCTTACCAGCCCTGCTTGGTGGATATGGATATCCACCAAGCAGTATTGTTATAAAATCTGAATATGCAGTTATTGTTTTCTTGTAAATCTAGGTCATGACTCCTTTCACGATTTTTCTCTAACTCTCATGGTTTCGGATTTGGCCATCCACTCTCGTCTCAAAGAGCTAGGCTGTATATCATGTATACGCACAAAAATAGAGATAGCTTTTTGAAAAAATGTGATGTTCACAACAGAAATACAAGAAACAAGAACAAGCTACACATTCCATCACATAGATTACGAAAGGTAGGCAAATCATTTATGGGAAATTGCGTACGCTTCTATAACAAGCTTCCATCTGAAGCAACTGAGCTTCCTATTTGTAAATTTAAACAGTACATAAAACGAAATCTTATCAAGAAAGCCTTTTACTCCATAGATGATTATATTAATGATGTTAATGCTTGGCCAAATGTCGCCCAGTTCCGCACCGACAATAGTATTTATGGAGAACAATCTTAAGCTTAGTTTTATATAAATAATATTGACCTGTATCTAAATCACATTATTTATGACTTAGATAGGCGAATAACATTGTATTACATTTTAAGCATTATACAAACTTACTAGTGGTTTATTTTTCGCTTCTTCCACAAGTGGACAAAAAATTGAAGCGAATAAAATCAATGACACTTTGTTTCTTATTTGATAATCTATAAAACTGTTTATGTATAAAATTTGACTTGTCTAAGTGCTTATTTTGTAAGCCTAAAGAAATAAAGTTATTGAATTTTGAAAATTTTGAATTATAGTGGCATGTATGAACATGCCTAGTTTTCACTTATTAAGAGTAGACATTAAGAGTAGTTGTGCTCTACTAAATATTTATATAACTTTCAGAGTGCGATTCCTAAGCAGAGACAGGATAGACGAGCGCTGATCAACGAGCGAGGGGACTCCGGAGATTCGTCCAGTGTGCAAAATGCATCTTTGCCTTACATGCCATCCAAGGTGAGTTTCAACAAAACCTGACGATTGCAACGTCCTGAAGAATTAAACAAAGAGTCGAAACCAGTCCATGGGAAATCCCTTTGCGCATGCCTTTTCTGGGAACAGATATTCAATAGCAAAATTGGGGTTCTTAAACAGGCTCTTGTATTGTTTGCCAATGATTTTATGATTAGCGATTTTATACAGTGTGCGAGAGGGACTGATGCCATTCCTACAGTTGATAGGTTATGTCAATATAAAATGTTCTATCTTTTTTTCCAGCGCCTCTCAACCTCGAAGAAGATAAGCGCCCCCCCAGCACACGACCCCCCGCCACCCCCCGCACCCGCCGTCATGATCCCCCGCGCTAGGTTCAACCCCCCGGAGAGAGAACAGCTCTCGAGGAAGAGGAGTGCTGAGATCTCTGAAGCGAAGCTTATCAGCTATCTGGAGTCGGGTGTCTCTAGTGGGAATGAAGAGGTAAGATTGACGGATTTACCAGCAGCAGCTGCAGCAGTAGACTTCAGCCTAGGACGGTAAATTTTAAGATTGACAATATTGCGGATTGAGGTTCAAACCGCAAGCAAACACTCGCTCGCAGTTAGTTTTTATCATTGTGCTTGAAACGTGCTTGAAACCTTCTACACAAAAAACTCTACCAGCCCTCTAAATGAATTTTTTAGGACCTCTGCACTTTGATCATTATCTTAATTTCTATCATTTGCTAACTGCGGGGAAACACATAATTTGGGATGTGAATGGGCGTAAGGTATACCAAAAACAATGTACTAAGGCAAGATTTTTTTAAACATAAACGTTCTTGAATGTAAAAAATAACGGGTCATGGACTATTTGTATGTTTTTATGCGAAACTACATTATTTTAAATTGCAAAACAAAATGTTACTTTCAGATGAGAAGAAAGCACAGCCTAGAGTCTTCCTACAGCGCCAACAAAGACCGGCAGAGGCAAGGCGCGCTGGTGTCAGCAGGGTACAAGGTCTCCACCACCATCCGCCCAGACGAGCAGATGAAGGAGGAGCGAGACGATCTGTCATCTGTCAACAAGGCGGACCTCGAGGATATGAGCAGATTTGACTCCCTGAGGAAGTCTTACAGGTAAGAGACCTTGATGGTCGCAACGTAAAACTCAGGCTTTGGAAGATGTAAGAGACAACTAAAGGTCCGGGCACATCAAACGCGCACCCCTTCCACCCAGCACAAAAATGTGAATTTTAATATGACCTCAAAATTGATTGGAGACAAATCAAACAAATTTGTCTCCTTGAGGAAGTCAATCGTGCAGGTGCAGGATAATATTTTGGTTTTGTAATAAGTTCTAAGTTCAAACACTAGTTGATGATTCAATTTGTTCTTTTGCAGTCAAGAAGATCTCTCAGAGTGGACTGATGGAGAAAGAAGATTGGGAGAACTGTGAGTTTAACCTTCCCAGTTCTATTAACTTCCCAGCAAGTCCCAGTAGGTTACCGTCCACACGAAACAAGCGGCGGCGATTTTAAAACAGCATGGTCGTGTGGTGCCGCCTTAGAACTTGTACCATCCCAAATCTTCCCGCGGGTGTCGTGAGTTGCGACCAAGATATCCATCGGGGGCGGGCAGCGCCGCCTACATTAACTGCGATCCCCAACCCGCCTGTCAGTATCAAAATAAAGCCAATCAAGCGCTTAGCAGAGGAAGGCCAGCGACCAGCAGTGGACCAGGAGGCTGTAGATCTATAAAAGCATTCAATGATCTGTTTTGTTTCAGAACACTATCGGAAGCACGTTCAGTCGGTGGGACTCTCCCAGCTAGCACGGGACGAGCCGCGTCGTCAACTCGACTCACTCATCAGGTAAATTACTTCGTTTTTTTTCGTGGTGGATAAGATCGGCTATCAGGCGGTAAAAAACCGTTCATACTCTTGCGAACAGGTCGAGGACTTCGTCAAAGTCAAGAGGAGGCCTATACTTAGCAGCTGGTTTGATCCCATACCTACTCGGAGTTACGTTTTCTGATGATTTATGAGTTTCATTCTTACCGCTAACAGAATGACTCTCAACAAACAAACGGAGCAGCTCCATTCTTTATTAATGTACCGTGTTTTATACAATTTAATCCGCATCACGTTACGTCGGGATGGCTTAGTTTGTATCTCAAGCCGTATAAGATATAAAACCATAGTTGCAAGTATAAAATTATAGCATATATCCTCGTTTACTGATATGTAAAATAAGGTAACGTATGAACCATTGATCCAATACTTACTGAAAAAAAAACATATGGCTGTCGACATGAGTGAGGAAGATGTTTTGGTCACTGTTCCAACATATTTGTAGATATTTTTTGTTTTGTTTCACTCACTTTCGGATGTGCAGATATTAAGGTCCTGTATTATTGTCTATACCTTACACCCATCTGATGTATGACTCTATCCAGGAGGCAAATACAATGGCGGAGCGAGACCTGGGCTCCACCTTCCTTCTACCTCACGTGCACCTTTACAAACCGGACCTTGTGCGTATTCCTGCACTCTTTCTATCACCACACCATCGCATATCTCTTTCTTCATTGCATCATTGTTTCCAACATCGTTAGCAACTCTTTCAAATAATATTTACCTATCATTAACTTTTTTGTATTTTTTAGTATCTGTATTATCTTTTGTATCTTCTTTAGCTACGAATCCATTAAAATGTATATCTTTAGTCATTTGGATTGTAATTCATAAGTTTAATCATCATCCTAAAGCTCACGATCAGGAGGACTTTTTAACTTGCTAATTAAGTTTTTCTATTTTCAGACAAGCGACGTTTCGGAATTCGACTCCCTGTGAAGACATTGAAAACTCAGTCATATCTCTATCGTTATAAGTATTACTTTTGATCACACACACGTTGCTTTTTAGATTACCACCAAAGTAGTTCTTAACCTATTTATTATCCTTATTGTTATTATTTCTTGTTGATAATATTATTCATCAAAAATTATTCGTTAAAATGCCATAGTAAATGTAAGCATTTTTGTCTAGGTGTAAGTGAAATGAAATCTATTTGAATAAGAAATCGCTCGTAATTAAGTAATTTGTTTTTGAAATTCGATTTCTTTTTTGAAAATTTTTCATTTATTTTCTACAATATTATACTATAACAGCTATAGTGCCAATCATCAAGAAACTATTTGAAATTTGAACAACATCATCTTTTTGTAAGATTCCACTTTTTATAATAAATGTTTATAGATGTTTCATAATTGTTTAAATATAACCCCAACAAAATAATACTTTTGGTCGATAAGGATTTGTATAAAACAGAAAACAGAGAATATGAGACAGCGTTTTATTCAATATTCAATAATATTTTAGTTAATCGATAGAATATTCAGCATTTCAAATACAACGTGAAACAATCGAATAGCAACTTATTTTTGAAACTTAATACAAGAGCTAAGCAACATTTGACACTAGCTTTATAATCTTAACATCGATAAAGCACACAGACTTTTAAAAATTATCTATATAAATAGCGTTAATCTAGGTTTGACTAGGGCGTCGGAGCTGATATGAATACATTGCTTTATCAGCTGATCGCAGAGTTCTAGCCAAGCATGTACCACCTTTACCGATATCAGTCTCATCCCGTATAGTTACATCAACATTCACTAATTCATCATCTATTCTTTCGATTTCATCATCTCCGTTATTATCATCCATTTGATCAAGTTTATTGTTGTTTTACTTTCGATCATTACCTTAGTTACCAAAATCTTATCGTCAATCCTTTACAATATCTTAAATAAATGGAAGTGAGCAAGCTTATTAAATCGCTTTGGATTTATCGTGAAACATTTTCGACCAACTGAATAATGTCTGATGTAAACATGATATACAACCTATCTATAATTATAATTGTTAAATATAAAAAATATTAATAAACAAATTACCAATTTCTGAGGTAGGTATCTAATCTAATGCAAATTAAATAAAAAAAAATGAAAATCAAATAAAAGAATTAAATTAAAACTAGTATTTACAATTGAAACAATTTAGCTAACTGCAGACTGTTGCAAACAATCTACAAGTAGCTCAATTGGTCCATATTAATACCCGTTGGAAGCCTGCCCGAGACACTGACTGCATTGCCCCGCTGTATGACAATGCTGAGAATAAATTAATTTATGAAATACATTATTCAGCCGAAAAATAAAAATCTTATCAAAATAACTTTATTCTATCTACTTATGCAAGAATTGTGCAAGAATCAAAACTGACCGATACCGACTTGAGATATATCTTGCATTAATAAAATCATGAATTTTAATTCTGATATCAAAATCGATAACTTTAGAAACAACTTAAGCTTATACTTACAAATATTTAATAGGTCTACAATGTAACTCCAATAAGCATAAAGACTAAGCTAAGCTAACTACAAATGAAACATGGACTGTGTCTTGACCACGAGCTTAGTACAAAATTCAGTACCAAAATACTATCCAAAAACGATCTAATGGCAGACTTTGTACAAACAGCCTCATAAGACGTTTTATCTCAGACTGGGAAATAAAATGAGAGCCTAGATGCTATATTCACAGATACGCGTTTATTTTGAAACGATGTTACAATCTGTTCAGAGAAAGTCGATCGTTAACATCTAGAGAAATATATTGATCACAATACACTAAGTATTCGATCAGAACATAGGCAAGTTTGATAAGTACAGTTCGATTCCTATAATACATTAACTAAAATTATAGATCGTAGTCTACGTAGTTATGTCACAGCTTATTGATACAGTGAATAATATAGAAGCATCACTTGAGCTTTGAGATGGTAAGTGCAGTATGGCTAAGCCGTTTGCTGCAAAAATGTCAAAATTTTCTAAGGATTTTAAAAAATATTGGGAAAAATAGGAGGAATGTTTAGTCTCCTATTATTTCTTGCTGGTGTCCTCTAGGCTTGATGGTTGAGACTTAGCAAGCATGGTTAGGGATCTGTAAGAAAAAGTAACTTTGTAGAAACGTCCAAAATAGAAAAACCACACAACCGATTGATAAATCATTGTCTTCACATTACAAAATTTTAGTTCACATGCGTAGTAACCAGAATATATATATATTTAGCAATTTTTCACACAAACCATGTAACAAAACACATAAAACACGCTTAATTACTATAGAGAAAAGCAAAACAAAAACCGATTTGAGAAATATTTATGTAGGATAACATGGGATGGGATGAAGATGGTGCAAAATAAAGAAAAAAGCATTAAATTAGAAAGGTATTGTACCTATTTGTCGAGCTTATCTTGAGAGTGACTTAAACAATAGCAGCTGCAACAACGTTTTGTTTTTTAGTAGGCACACCTTTTTAGATTTGCACTTAAAATATGGAACTTAACGTTAATGTAAAACTAAAAAGCTAGCTGAACCAATAAAAAAATAGTAATCGATGAAGTGAAAAGCAGAGTAATAAAAATTAAAAGTGCATAGAAAAAAGAATAGGTTAAAATTGCTAAAATAATGAATTTAAAACGTTTTTAAATGTATGCATGAAGTCAAGAAGGAAGAGCATGATAATGATAGGTAATCCAATTAAAAGTGCCTACAATGTAAACTGTACAAAATTAGGTAATAAACAGTGAACATGGTCGAAATCGATTCAAGGTTCGGAAAAAAGCCAAACGTACATAATAATCGTTAGTAATTATAAATAATACTCTAATATAACAATCTTATTATTAATTATTAATTCTTAAAGGTTGATTTTTTAGTTAAAATTGTTATACGTCAATAATCAACGTAATAACCACGTTTATAACGTACTCGTAAGAGAAAAATTATTAGATAAAACACACGCTCTTGAAACAAAACTTATATCAAATTCTACCATGACGATGAAACAGAATAACAATGAACACATCAGTTTGAATAATCTACCTTCTTTGAGCGGGAATTGGTGGCGACGGCTGCGTGGCCGGAGGGAGTGATGCGGGACAACTGCCGGATAGGACCGGTTGATCCTCTTCATCTTCAGGTCGGTCTCCTGTGAAAACGTTTATGGAAATTTTAAGTTTAAACATCTTCCAGTAGATCGGGTTAGTTTCAAGTCAACACAAAATATCCACACTTTATCGCACTTCATAGCTAGTTATTATTTCTTAATTTTCAAAGTTTTAGCAACTAACAAACTTTTCCCAAATCACTTTTTTATCTATCAATTTAGGTTTACAATGTATCACAATCTCTGATCCACCTCACCTCACCTCAACAGCCTATAATGGTCCACTGCTGGACGTAAGCCTCCCTCTCATAATTACCCTATTGGCTTTTATCTCATCGGTCAATCTCTGATCATTTTCATCAAATTGTCTGTGCATTCTGTTTGTAGTGTTACCTCTAGTTATAGGTGTATCTCCGATGTAAAAGGTAGCAGCGGGAGCTTCGACTGCCGCCTCGCGTACTGATCCGTCGCCGCTGACCGCACTCAGTGTGTCAGTGCTGTCAAACATTATCGTGCGTTCCTTGGCACGAGGTACTCTGCCGTCCAACTCCTGCAGATAAATAGATCTCTTTTTTATAAAATAATACAAATGATAACAATGTTATCTAAAGATGCACTTAACAAGAACCATAGATGAGACGGTAGACGGTGATATAAAATTTAAAGACCCCGTAGCTTTTAAAATGTCATAGAATGCAGATATATCTGTAATTTACCCGAGCAGTGAAAATAAATCGAATCACTTGTGTTGCTATTAAATAAGAAAAGGATAAACAGCCAAATCAAAGATCACTCACCAATCTCTCCGTATCCGAATCCGGCTCATGCACCTCATAATCATGAGAATGCTGCTCGCTGGTGCTTTGGTGCTCCAGACTCTCCATCTGAACAGTCGTCAAAGGGTCCATCGTATCCAGAGAAGACACCATCGTGTTCGACCCTGCAGGCGGTCTCGCTGTTAACTTCTGATTAGTAAGCGGTGGGAAAGCAATCGGATATAACGGTAACGGCGAAGCGGGAATGAGCGGGGTACATGCTAAATTTGTTTGTATGGCTGTGGTTAGTCACTTTAAAGCTGAATTTGTATGTACAGTAAAGAAGGAAATGGTTATGATTATAGGTAGAAAATTAGTTGCCAACGCTGCTATGGGTTAAATAGTTAAGCCAAAGATAGAGATTTAAAGCAAATGGTAAGCTAATGTTTGATGTGAATTACCATTTGTTGATCTGATAGTGTCATTGCCGCTTTCGAAGACTTAAATAATTAACAGAAATGGATTACTAAAAGACTACAAATGAGATAATTATATAAAATACCTAGTCTGGTTATGTTGTTGTTGAACATAATGTATTTAACTCCCGGCGTAGAAGTAGCCGTGTTAGGAGATATAATAGTTTTCATGTTTCTTAAATTCGATGTAGGTAAACGCGTCATTGCAATTTTTTTCTTTGAATTAACGAATGATTAAAAATTTTCAGACATACGTAATCTGTCATCTCGATAAATATCGCAGCTCTCGTGAGTTCCGATACATTCGTATCTATGAGGTCTATGAAACATTTAAGTCATTATTTCATTACGTCAAAGAAAATGAATGCGTAGACGGATCATACTCGTACATAGCGAAGATTTTATAATGTCTAGATAATTTTATACAACAAATAAACCAGTAAAAAGAAAACTATTCAGATAAGCACTCACCTCCAGAAGTGAGGCTGCCTGTCATCGGCGTGTCGACTTCGTAGTTGTATGTAGCTCGGGTGGCGTTGGAGCTGGTGGCTTCTAAGCTGTCAGTGCTGCCGAGCATTAGGTCAGCGCGGGCCCTATTGAAGATTTAAAGAAGTCCTTTTTTTCTTAATCAAATCACAATAATATTATATAATGCGATAGTTTGGATGTTACTTCTCCTCGCAAAAACTATTGAAGAAATATGGCGAAATTTTTGCACACCCGTAGTTTTAGACTTGGAATTAAACAAATAAATAAATAAATAATGCTGGACGATTCACACAGCATTATCTAGCCCCAAGCTAAGTAGAGCTTGTGTTATGGGTACTAGATAACTGAATCTATGAAATTATATTGTATCAGTTATCTAAAACCATAATACAAGCTCTGCTTAGCTTGGGGCTAGATAATGCTGTGTGAATTGTCCAACATTATTATTATTATAGGAAATTATAATACGCGATTATTATATTGGGAAATTTCGTGGAAAGCCAATTTTTTTTTTAAAATTATGCATAGTTACATACGTCCTCAGAAAATCAAAGCTCTAGTTGAAACGTCCAGCCCAGTTGACGTGGTTGAATTGCCTTTGGATAATGCATTACATGTAATGCACGAAGGTCACAGCCAGACCAAAAATGCATTACATATAATGCACGGGCAGTCAACGTGTTAAAAAATAACCTAATGATGTATATCAATCATGTTTCTCAAGCGCTTTATAAGTATGATAAAGACCGATCTTTTAATTGAGCCAGAAACTCTATCTCGAAAACCCAACCTGCATTAAGCATTAAAAAAAGGATCTGTGGATAGATCAAACATCAGGTAATTTGACTGCTTGCTTACCTACTAAAACTTCCAGATGAGCTGAGTTCTTCGTCCTGTCCACTCCAAGAGCCACTAGCTGGATCTGTAAAATGTTTACCGGAGAAGGAGATGACACTGTGAGCCACCGACCTCCCAGAGGAGGGCGATAGCTCACGCACCATGCTGCCCTCTCTCGATAACTGCAGGTCATCAGGTCTCTCAGACTTTACTATCGTCTGCTTGGTGATTGTAAATGTTTCTCCCTCATTACGGTCCATGACGGTCATGAGACTGTCCAACTCGGACGGCTGAGATGTCATCGATGACGACATTTCTGAACCGTAAGACATTGCGCTCTCGTCTACTCTAGGCCTGGCGGGGATATCAACAGCACCGTCCCCGTCTGAGCTTGTTACTGTCTCTGAAACTTTCTTTCCGTCTACGAATCTTTGCTGAATGACTGTCGTTGTTCGAACAACTTCGATTGTTCCGCCGTCTGTGAATGTTTTGGTAAATGCTTCGGATTTATTTGTTTTCTCTTCTTGATCTAGTAGTTTCATCATTTCTTCACAGTCACCAGGGATGGACTCCGCTGAACCGTCGCTTGGTGCCGCAGCACATACGAATGTCGATACTTTTTGACAATCTTCTGAGACTTCACAAGCTCTTTCCTCGGTTTTATCAGTCTCCGGCTCCGGAACAGGTACAAAGAATGCTCCTCTTTCATCGTATTTTTTTACTGTAACGACTTTAGGGACTAATTGTTCTCGTAAATTTTGTTCGATAGCCATTTGCTGATCGATGAGCTTCCTTATTGTTGCAGAGTCAGTAAGCATTTTCTGAGATGGGCTGCCGCTTCCTGCTTTTTGAGATGGGCTTCCACTGCTTCTTTGTGACGGACTACCGCTCTTAAGACCCGGACTTCCACTTTTTTGCGGCGGGCTGCTGTCAGAACTTCCACTGTAAGACCGTTTTTCTCTCTCTAGGAAATGACTGCTCACTTCTTTAGGATCCGCTAAAAGTAAGGCTTCTTTTTGCTTTGCAAGTATTTCCGCTTTCAAAGCTTCTAAACAAGCAGATTCTAAACCTTCAAATTCTTTAAGACTGGAAATAGAGACATCGTCCCCTTGACTTCTGCTTAGAATGTACCGCTTTGGAAGTGAACCGTTGAGTGAGTCTTGTGAAGATGAAGAGTGTTGCTGATATTGCTCCATCAATGCTTTCTCAAGGTTTTCGAACTCCTGCAAGGAGCTTATCGAAATATCGTCATTGTCTCCCTTAACTCTGAATCTAATACGAGATGCCATTTCAGACTCTGAAAGACTGCCATATGAATTTCTGAAGCTTCCAAAGCTTCCAATAGATTCTTTTTGCGAACTTAAGCTTCCAATCCTGCTTGCATCAAAGTCAGTCATTTCTTCTTCTTTGATATCTTCTAAAGGAACTCGCTCGTAGTCGTATCGTGGATCACCTTCAAACTGCATTTGGATCCACCGTTTTCCTGCTTCAATCTCTGCTAGCTCTTGAGCTTGTAATTTCTTCTGTTCCAGTTCATAGGCAAGTAGTTCTTCATCCGATAATGAGCCGGAGGCTGTGCTGCTGGCTGTACTTTCCTGTTTCTTTGCCTGTGTCTTAGATAAATATTCTTCAACCTCTGTATCATGTTTCTTTTCATATTTCATAGCTTTTATCTGAACGCTTTTTCCTTCGGTATCGCTTTCATGTGCTTCTTTAGCAACCTCTTCAATGACTACAAAGTCATCCATTTCACTTGGTTTGTCGACCATTTCGAATTCATCACTGGTCGGTGATTCTTGTTCTTTTTCAAACGTATGTAATGAGCGTTCTTCGGTTGTTACTACGAGTTCAGATCTGCTAATTTCAGTCACTTGTTCAGATTTAAGTTCAGGCGTTTCAGAAATGTCATACATATCATCTAAAACATATTCCCGACCGTTGTCGGTAGAGATTGAGCTTTGGCTTGGCGCAGACAAAGGTGTAAGTGGTGTAGATTGTTGTTCGTGTGTTCTTAAGCTTGAAGTTGAGCTTTGCTTACTATCTAATTGAGAATCAGGCGTCTTAACTGCGGATTTTTCTAATTTGGTTTTGGGCACTGAAGTATCACTTTTTGACTTAAGGATTTCTTCGTATTGTGCAGATCCTTCAGGAATAATCTCACTTTCTAAGTCGACAAATTCTCTTTTGCTAGCTGGAATTTCAGTTATTGGAAATGGTACGACCGCTACTTCTTTCACTATTTTTTTGCAGCATTCCTCAACAACTTCTAGTTTTTCTGTGTTTTCAATTTGTCCAGGAGTACTTCCTACAGTTTGAATAGTGGTTTTTTGAATTATTACATCTTTAGGTAATTTTTGCTGGGGTTCAGGAGTAATACTTCCATACCTTACTATTTGTTCATACTCCGAGGAGCCAACCGGTATGATTTCGCTTTCAATGTCAACAAATTCTCTTTGTGGCTTATCAATTTTCGTCACAGCAAAAGGCAAAGCTTCTAATTTAGCCTCTGAAGACATTGAAATAACTTGCTCTTTGATTTCATCTAACTCAGAAAGTGTTTGAGATGAAGGCATATCAAGTTTAGATATGGAAGAAGAAAGTATTTCATCAGTCTTGAACTGGCTTGATATAGTTGTGTCAGATCCATCTTTATCTTTGGTAGAATCTTCTTCAACGCTCTCTGATGCATCAATAGGAAAATGTTCTATTATCAAATCCTTGTGAAATCTCATTTCATGAGATCTCTTCATTTTTCCTAATTGCTCTACTAAATCAGTCTTATTATCTTCTTCATCGCCGGAAGCCTCTTCGTCACTAAGATCTTTTACTTTTACTTGTTTTTCAACCTCATGTAGAAATTGCTCGACGTAGGTGCTACTTTCCATTAATTCTTCTTTTAATTCATTGGCCGAAGGAACGAGTGTTTCCGATGCATCTGATATATCAATGCTTGCTACGTGGCTAGAAGCATCAGAGTCTAGACTTCTCATGCTGTCTCTTGAAGCAAGTGAACTAGCTGCAGTGTAGTAATCTTTAGACGTTCTCATGGATTGAGAAGAAAGATCGTGACTTGTCAGGGCCGTTTCGAATTCTGTTCCACTTTGAGCCGTCATCATTACTTCAATGTCAGAAGATAGAGGTCTACTCTCTGAGTGTTCAAAGCTCTGGTAATGACTTGAGCCAGAACTTGACCAGCCTTCTACCTCGGATGCAGATCGTCTATCACCAACACCCAATTTGGACTGTAAGTGTTTCGCTGCCCTTAGTTTTATTTCTGGACTGCCTTTGAACGATCCCTCGCGATCTGAAAGTATTATTTCACTTTCTGTTTCTAATATTGAATGCGGCCCACTGTCCGATTTGATGGAAATATCAGCGTCTAAAGGTGGGCTAGATTCTTTAATGTGTACCGTGTCTTTTTCATCATCAGTAGAAGTAGTTTCATCTAGTGAGCTTATCTTCTGCGAAATACTTTCAGATCTTTGACTATCTAAAGTAGTGTCATCTTTTCCAGTTACGTTTTTCTCTTCACTGTCTTGTGTGTGACTTGGAATTTCTTCTGATATAACTTCTGGTTTTTCCGGACTTATCAAAATCTTGAATTGGAATTCCGATGGAGACTGCTTGTATTTACTGCTTCCGTCATTTTTATCACCAATTATTTCTCCTTGGGCGGCTTCTAATGATTGTTTAACTTCATCTATAGTTTTCTCTAAAACTGACAAGTCTGCTAAAGGCTGACCTATCAGTGAATCATAATCTACCCTTTCTGACTCAAGTTTCGTTGCATGAAACTCGGCAGAGGAGAGATCGGTGTCATAGCCGCTGCTGCAGATATCTTCAAGGCTTTTTTCTTTTATCAGCTTAATTTCCTCTCTTCTATGGTCGGTTCCAGTTCCAGTTAAGAAGGCTGAGTCAGCATCTGTTGAGAATTCAGATGGCTGTAAAGTCTCAGCGCTCACCGTAGAATCCATAGATTTCTGGAGTATTTCACCTTCATGAGATTCTAGGGATTTGATCATGCATTCAGTGTCTAAACTTTCCCCCGACTTGATCATAATATCTTTGGATGCGGTACTCATATCATCCAATTCGAAAGTGAGTGGAGACATGTCAGTTTTGGAAGTTTTTGTCACTTCTGTTCTATTTTCAACGACACTCCGGATATCAAAAGAAGTCTCACCATCAATGCTTTTTGATGCTGTTTCTACAGTCGTAGTGACTCTCTGTTTCGGTGAAATTTCTTCAGCCATTTCAAAAGAATCTGTTTTTTGCAGTGATACTTCCCATACTTGGTCCTGAATTTGTTGTATTGGCAGTTTTATTGGTGACCTTTGGAGTTTTTCTTTCTTTGGAGTGTCACCAGTTTTATCATCATGTGGTAAATCTGGAGCAGCTTCAGATTCAGAATGAGTGTCTTGACTTCCAGTACGACTGAACGTGCTCTTTACAGGTGAAGTTGAAACCTTTATTTCCTTTATAAAATCAACTTCGTATATCTCATTATCTTTTTTGAAGGACCTTGATTTGCTTTTGGGGCTTCCTTCAGAAGAATCACGTCTTCCTGTAGCTTCACTCTTGAAACTAGGTGCATGTGATGCGTCTGAACTAAGATCATCGTGTTCTTTGCTTTCAATCACAGACTCTTCTTTGTGGTGTTCAACCGTAGAGCTTACAACTTTTCCTTTTTCAGTTAATTCTATACTTGAGACAACTTCATCTTTCTCAATTATTTTTAGCGATGAGTCTACAAAAGCAATCCTAGGCTTATCATCGTCTTCTACAATATCTTCTAGTTCTTCGGGTTCCGTGAAATATTCTTTACCCCACTGTTCATGAGACATTTCTCTTTCAGAAATCTTAACTTCATGCTTTTTCTTTACTGTTTCGTCTTTTATGGCAGTCATTTTTTCTTCTGACTTGGTTTGACGCCCTGTATATAAACCTTGCTCAGAAAATTCCCTTTCGACCTTCATTAGGTCAGTATCATCAGTACTCTTGAAAACAGTTTTAGTTTCTATGTCTGACCTCTTAGCAGACGCTTCTTGAGCTTTTTCTACTCTCTTTTGGGAAGTTTCCGTTTGATCACCTTCCTTTCTTGTCGTGGTTTTTTCTTTTGTTTCATGTTCTTGCCCACGCAACTCGTGAGTTGTTTCTGTTTTAATAACCAAAGAATCGTCGTCCGAGGAAGAAACTTGTTTGGTTTCGGTAAAAATTTCTTGACCGCTTATTTTTCGTATCTCGGTTTCTTTATGAGTCAAAATAGTGTTATACTCGTCTGCCGTACCGAACTTAGCAATCATGTCCGACATGACTGCTTGTGGGTCGATTGCTTGGAACTGCATTTTTCCACTTTCAAATGTTTTGTGAACAGAGGATGAAGATGTAGATGTTTCAATTTTAGACTCGGAGAAGAAAGTTTCAGACGAGGATGATTTTTGCAAATCTTCTTTTTGGATCTCAAGTTGTTCTTTTTTAATTTGATCTATTACATCCATACTCTTTTCTATAGTTCTATCAACAAGTTCTTTGGCACCGGTGGTTATCGTAGGTTGATCGACGTTTACAAAAGTAAGATTATCTGCCAGATGTTTCACGGGAGATTTTGGCCTGGCGGCTGCCGTCAATGCTTTGGACGCCTCCGTCAGTATGTCTGCAAAGAGATATTATAATCAGTGGAGAAGCCTACCTACACTGAAATGATAAATAACATTGAACTTTATTAACAAATCACGCAGCGTAGCGTTGTAGTGCGTGATATTTTAGCTGTACATGTAAACTATACTTGCGTGCGATATTCTTTTAGTTATGGTTAGTTACAATAGCATAGATGTTTAAAGAAA
Source organism: Eupithecia exiguata (assembly GCA_947086465.1). Lineage (NCBI taxonomy): Eukaryota > Metazoa > Arthropoda > Insecta > Lepidoptera > Geometridae > Eupithecia > Eupithecia exiguata. Next base: position 5,731,790 of record OX352251.1, read on the forward strand.
TCTTTTAGGCTGTGAAAGCGCCTGAAGCGTGGAATTTACAAACTTAGACAAAAATTCATTGAAATTTATTGAATTCAAATGAAATGTGATAACCAATACAGGTTTTAGATAAGATGAAATGAATAAATAAATATAAGAGTTAGAATCAAAGCGAAACGTTACTCAACGTGGGGTGACAAAAGTGAAATGCTAATTACAACCAAGAAAAAAAAATTGTCTCAAAGAAGTAATCAAGCGAATCAGAAAGAACTAAAGGGATGATGTTTGCTTGTCGGTCCACTTACCTATAGCAATGTAAGGGCTCCGCAAGAAAGAAAGTAAAATTCAATGTGCTTACAAAATATTGGCAGGAGTTGCGAAGCACTATCAATGTTATACAAAGTCGGGATTTTCATGAGTCTTCAATTTCTGGGGATTATTTAAATAATTTAACAAAGTGTTGGTGCTCTTAACTCTATCCTATACACTGAAGTGCCATTGTGACTACCATGACTTCAAAAAATTTAAAACCCTTATGATACTAGTACATGCTATTTGCAATATGATTGTGGCAAATGATGTTCTCTACCAAAACAAGAGTAAAGTTTCGCCATGACTCTACTTTGCCACTACTTTGCAAGCTTGCGGTTACTTTCATCTTTCTTTTTAACTATACTATGAGTTATATGGTTTGCGCTTATTAAACTATCTATAGCCAAAAATATGCTTTCGGTTGTAGCAAAAACATTTTACATTTAATGTTTATGCTAACATTCTGTGTCAATAAATAAATAGCTTATTCTCGACTTTTGACACACATTGTATTCTTATATTGATATTAAATGTATTGTTTTTACTGACCACTTTGGTGTGCTTCAGTTTCACTGATGAGACTATCTCCAGCTGATGATGCTCTGGGTGACTGACGATTGGCATCCAAGAATGACGATTCGGAACCTAAATGAAAGGGTGTATTACTACATCTAGCGTTTATACTATGTATGGTTGTGTCTCTAGCAAATGTACATGTATGTGATTGAGTACAGTGAGTGGCACTATAATTACAAAGTGAGCTGTACTGTAGTACTACAAATTATACAATAATTTTTTACCTTGTCCAAAGATATGCTTTCTTAATATGAGTTTCGTTGTGTGAAGATATTATTAATATAATTATGTTTTTTGTCCCTTTCAATTAGAATTTTCGTCTTTTAAAAGTTTTAAGTAGATATTACAATACGTTACCTCTTAGTTGTAGCCCGGTTTGCTTATCGCCAGTGCTTTCCTCCGCTTTTGCTTTATCTTTCTGATTTAGGTCAACAGGTGAGGGTGGTGGTGTTTTGGAAAACTTTGAAACAATATCTACAAAAAAAATATGTGCGTGTTGCAATTTCTTGTATATTAGGTATCTATCTACGGTTAAGTGTAAAATTTCACGAATTTTTCATCAAAGGGAAATAATACCAGAGCATACTTAAAGCAAATAAATTAAATTCACCTTGAGTCACGTGAGTTGAGTCGATCCTGATTAAAGCTCCTTGGGATATATCTTCTAAGAGATTTGAGCATCGTCTGTTTAGTTCAGACATATCAGGAACTTCGTCCTCTTTTTCAAAATCTTCAGTTTCTTTGTCTGTTTCTTCTACTTTCTTCTCTGTAGCTTCTGTTGTGTTCTGTTTATTGGCAACATAAATTTTAGAAACTTCTTTATGCGACACTTGTGTTGTATTAACTGACTTCGAGGTGGCAGATACTATTGTTTCTTTGGCTGCACTTATTTCTTTTTCTAAAGAAATGGCTTCTTTCTGGAATTCGGATTTTAGCTCTTCAATCTTTTCTTCCATTTCATCGATTATATCTTTCTCTTGTTCAAGCTTTTCCGATGATTTCAATTTATCATCATGTTCACTAAAAACTTTGCTCTCAGTGAGGATTGAAGTCTCTCGTGAAGAGCTGGTCGAGACTAAAACTTGTTTAGACAAAGACTTATCATCGTCAATAAAATCTTTACTCGTTGTTATTCCTTCAGAAGGCTCTGAAGCTAGAGTTTTAGATAAATCAAGAGATGAATGCTCTTCAGAGTAGGTCTTTTCATCAATCGATCTTGATATCTCTTTTACGCTTTCGATTGACGCTTTAGAATAATCCTTTGTTAAATCCACAGTTGAATCTTTTGAAAGTTCATTGGTCGCAAAGTCTCTAGACGTATCCTTGCTGTCTATGGATGATTTTGAGTAGTCTTTGGTCAAATCTAATGATTTTTTTGACAAATCTGGAGTAGCTCGGTCTTCTACTAGTTCTTCAAATCTAGAATCTTCTTTTGCTTCTATGGATGTCTTTGAAGGATCTTTCACCAAGTCCGCTCCACTGATTTTAGAAAAATCAGCAGAGGTACCATCTTCAAGGATAGATTTATGCTCATCAGATGATTTAGACAGAGTTGATACTACTGTTGTGACCGATGATTCGGTGGTTGACTTTGATGCGATATCTCGTTGAAGAAGACTTTCGACGGCACCTGCTTTTTTCAGATTTTCCATGTATTTTTCTTCATCTACGAATGGTTCTGATGCCATGCTGGTTGGAGGAGCATAGATTTCAGAGGTTTGGGTAGGTGACCGAGACTTCGCACTAGGTTTGATAATTAGGTCATCATCGAAGAACTCGGCCTAGAAATATAGATGTCACTGTAGTTAATTTATACAAAATTATATGATTACTTTACATTTCAGTGGTTTGTTCAGTAATTTAAAGGATTACGTTACCTCTTTTTCAGGGAAATCATCAGCATCATCGAGAGAATCAGTGCGCATTTTCCTGGGATCGAAACTGGAAGCTGGTATTTTTCCTTCAAGATCCGAACTAGGTTCAATGATTTCTAGTACCTTTGCTTTATCCATATCTGAAAGTCGTTAAAGTGTAAAATATTAGATTTTATTAGATGTTAGGATTTTACTACCCATTTAACTACTAAATCTTACCGGACTCGGAATCAGTATAAATTTGTTCTTCAACTTCCTCTGGCGAACTTTGAACCGAGAAAGTTCTAGCATGTTTCTTTTTCGGCATGATAACAATCTCTCCACTATCTCTAGACAGAGATTTGATCAACCCCGGTCTATCTCTGGCAAACTTTTTTGTCTCTTCATACATCATTTCTTTCTTAGACGCAATTTCATCTTCTTTCTTTTCACCCTTCTCGAGGTAACCTTCAACAGTGTGTACAGCTTCCTCTATGATCGAGTCAACTGAAACCTGTCCTGAAATGTCGTGTTTAGCATCAGTTGTTTCGTAAAGGTTTTCTTCTGATGAAAGATCAACTTCTTCGGAAGCTTGTTTGATAATTATCTCAATATTTTCAGCCATCTGTTTCATGACAGAGTCAGACTTTTTGACTCCGCTTTTTTCAAGCTCATCATCTCTCTGCGGTACTGGTATGGCAGGCTTTGGTGGTTCATCTTCGGTTTCGACTTCTGACTCTGTAATTCTCTCTAGAGAAATAGCAGGACTTATACACGAATGCCTTCTTTCAGTTTGAGGTACTTTAGCATCATAGGAACGTTTTTCAGATTCAACTAAATCTTTGGACAAAGTTTTGATATCTTTTTCGACAATTGGGCTTCTCGCAGCAGCAGCTATCGTTCCTTTATGTAAGATATCATCAATAACAGGTTGAACATCTTCTTTAGTTATTTCAGGGGTTTCGGTTAGATCTAAATTTAATTTTGGAGAAAACTTTTTTGATTCTTTTGGTAAGTCTGAAACACCTTCCATGTCAAAGTGTCCTAAGGTATCAGTCCTTATTTTGCTGACATCAAATTTACTTTCTTTTACTCTAGTATCAGCGACAGTATCGCTATGTTCTACGGTTGAAGTGTATTCTTTTATCGCACTAGTTATTTCCTTAGCCTGTACCGGACCTTTTGTTGTTATACTGTATATTGTTTCTGTAACTTTTGTAGTAAAATCTACTGTTGTTTTTTCCGCACCTTCGTCGAACCCAACTTTTCTTTCTTCTTTTTCTTTATTTTCTAACTCTTTGGGCTTCACATCATCAACAACAGCAGTCGTTATTTCTTGAGTTGTCTTCGGTAAATCATCTTTTAATTTTGATACATCACTGAATACTTTGTCAGTTGGTGTAGATTGAATAGTAGTTGAAGCTACAGTTTCACGCTTTAGTTGTTCTTCTCGCTCTTTGGCTAGAAAGTCAATAGTCACATCCTTATCGGTAGGAGCCCTAAAAAAATACAACGTTTGTAAACCAATAATAAGAAATTAAATTAAATTCTAAAGGCAAGCATTGCTTTACCCAATTTCTTCAATGTGAGGTAGTTTGTGAACGTAGTCAGCAACATGGTCCTCCGGGAAACCTTCCACATCATCTAATGAATCACCGTGAGTTAACTTCGCAAGTTTAGATTGATCTGTCATTCCTGAAATTAATTATAAAATAAATAATAATTTCAATAATGCAACCAGCCTACCACAATGAAACAAATGACTCCTTTCATTGTGGTAGGTTATCTGAGTACTCACTATTTAAAACATTTCATTAAAAATAATGTGATGCTTACTTGTAACAGATTTGGTTTTAGAGTCGCTCTCCATTTTGACATCAACTATCTCCTTTGATTCAACATGGGTACCCTGTGTACCAAAATCATCTTCAGATTCTTCAAAAGTGTAATCTCTGGATTCTGTAAGACTTATAGCATCCGAGGGTCTTTTTTCTTCCAATCTGAGCTCTCCGATTGACCCAGCTGATGTCACAGACTCACGTTTTACTGTGTCAACTGTAATTAAACATTATTTAAGTATTTATCGTAGGGGAAAAGAAAACAACTGTGTTATTAATAAAACACATAAATGTGGGTAAAAGTTCAAAAGAGAAAAACTTACGATCTTTCAGTACAGTACTATCTTGACTCGGTTGAACTTGAGTGATTGTTTCTTTTATTACTGACACACTGGCCGCGATTTCATCCTTCACATTTTCGTTAACTACGGGAGGAACTTCTTCTTCTGATGACGTTTTCTTTTCTGTAACTGCATCTTCAGAGCTAATTCTGTCAGAAATACCTTCCGATGATTTCCTATCAGATATTTCAATCTCCCGGCTGCTCTCGGAGGAGATTTTATCAGATAGGTCGATTTCTGACTTTTCTTGGTCCTCAGCCTCAGTTACTACTATTTGCAATTCTGTTTTAGGTGAGGGAATATCGAGGTCTTGTAAATCACTTAATTTGGTTATTGAAATTGATTCTGTTCTGGAATGACGTTTGGGCGTCATTTTTTTGAACACAGGTTCTGGTTCATCAGCTTTATCTGAATCTGTTGAATCTTGTTTATCTGACCCTAAGATTTTGGGATCTATCTGTATAGATGTAAAGCCAACGCTTTCTTCAAACTTTTCATCACCAAATCCACTGCCTGAGTCAGCAGTTTCTTCATACTCTGCTTTTTCATCGAACTCTGACGATGAGACTTTGGCTTTAGCATCCGATTGGTCAGATTTAAGCGATTCGGCCTCTGAGTGTCGTCTCGAGTCCGACTGCTCGGAATCTTCGAGGGAATCAGAGTAAATCCTCTTGGAGAAAAAGCATTCTTGTACCGAATCATCTTCAGGAACAGTTTCTATGAATTGACGCGCCTTTGCGCTTATAACTGGAGACTCCCCTTTAGGTGAGACCTGTAAACCAAAATGTTAGAATTCTCAATTCTGAAAAGAGTTGTAGAGAGAGAAAAAAACATCATGTTATTAGATAAGTCAGAATTTAAAACTTTTTTATTATTATAAGCTTTAGTCATCCCATTGCTATGCGAAGACCTCTTCCTCCAGATAAATAATTTTGTGATAATATTTTACCTTTTCAGTGTCAGCCAGTGCCAGCGTTGTAGGATGAACCATCGAACTATGCTCGGATTCATATTTCAAGAATTCTAAGGTCTGGTTTCTAGTGGAAGTGTCTTTCTTTTCCACCACGGATGTAGTCACCGCTTTGACTGAGCTTATAACTGAGTCAACAGCTTCTTTGTCAATGCCTTTGTGAGCTGGACTTGTTCCAATTTGGTCTTCTAGATCGGAGAATTGGGAAGCTTCGTCTAGAGAGTCGCTGCGATGCTTTGACTCTTTTGAATAAACCTGTGCACAAAAGGAATTGGTTTAGGCAAATTAATAGATAGTATAAATAGAAATATTTTTTCACTAAAACAAAATACTATGTGACAATTAGGTGGTCATCTCGCTCATGAGCGAACTCTACCTGGCTGCCTCGATAGTATTTTGACGCTTACAACTTTTTATATTATTAGTTTAATCTTACCTTCGATTCAGTATGAGAAACAAAGCTGAAGTCCTTTTCTGTGCTTTGTTGTAGGTCAGCAAGTGAGTCTGCCTTGTCGACTCCAGATTGCGCCGGCGACTCAGCTGACACTTTACGATCAATCAAGTCTTGGAAGTCCGATCCCACGGAGTCTGTCTTTGTGTGCTTGCTCAAATCAGACTTGGTGCTAGCAACTGACACTGATACTTCCACCTAAAGAAAAAAATTATGAAAAACAGTATGAAATAAAGTTACAAAATCTCTATCGGGCTCATCGATTTATAAAGATGTTTTTACCTTTTCTTTTACTTTCTCACTGACGGATACGTCTTTGTCTTCATAAGCTTCGGTTAACTCTTCTTCACTAACTTTGGTCCTCAACCCTTCGGTCAATTGTTTTTCTAATTTAAATACTTTTACAGATTTGTGACCTTGGTCATCTTTCTTATCGTCATCACTTCGTTTCCTCTCTTTGTTATCTTTTGCATCATGTTTGTCGAATCCGTTAATGGTCCCCACACCTGGTTTCTTGTCAAACACTTCTCTTTCCATTCGTGATTTGAGTTTTTGCTCCATTTTATCTACTTTGACAGTGGTTTGGGATTCTGTTTCAGTCTCAGAATCGGTGGATTTTTTCAAAAACTCACTGTCTTCTTCAGATGAAAATTGTACTAATGTAGAATCTGTTCTCATTGTTTTAGGGAATACTTTCGTCTTATCTTCTTGTTTGATCTTAGCGTCGAATTGCTGAATAGTCTCTTTTACTGACTTTGCAGTCTCAATGTGTTTTTCTGACTCAATAGTCACCTTTTGAGTGATATGTGTCTCCATACTAGATAACTGTTTCGATTGTTCTCTGACAAACTCTTGTGTGTACTCGATACCTTGTTCCTGTTCCAAGGTATGCTTTTTCAAAGCTTCTTTAGTCAGTTTCACGGTAGTTTTAGGGAGGTCTATGCTACCATCCTTACTCATTTTCGATTCAAAAGAACTAATTTTATCTTTCAATGGAGCTTCAGCAATGTCTTTTTCATCTTCAGATACCAAATCCGGGGATTTATCTCCATCATCTAACTTTTCTTCGACCTTACTGCTGACGATTTCTTTCAGCGAAATAACTTCTTTAGCGAAAGAATCCACTTTAGTCTCTTCGACTTGTTTTATTTCTATCGTTTCAGTGACAGATTTCCTTGGGGTTATGGTAACGTTTGAGAAGTCTCCCGATGGAAACCGCATCGATTCGTTTCTCATATGCCTTTGCAAATGTTTAGGCGTAGGTTTAGCTGGGGAGGACGGATCAAACTTTCGGAATTGTTCTACAGGCCGTTCTACGACTTTGATTTCTTCTTTTTTTACTTCTATTTCAGCCAGTTGTTCAGCTTCTGTGTCCTCTTCGAGAGTGTCAGGTGATGTTTTTGAGCGCGTCCTTTCCAATACAGCTTGGGGTTCCTTTTGAACCTGAAAACGAGAGGGTAATTATTTATGATCGAATTAGATTCCAAAATAATTCACTTTCTCGTATACCTGTTGCTCGATATCTTGAAATTTCTTGATGTCCGGTTTGATTTGGGTTTTGATTTCGATGATTTCTTCTCTTATTTCCTTCTTTTGTTTTGAAGCTGGTATTTTACTTGAGCTTAGCTTACGAGTTATTTGTTCCTTTCTTTCAGCTACACTTCGCTTTACGTCTGAAAATTGAAAACAACAATTTGCGATCTAATTAATTTTATATTCATTCAGTGACTTTCATAATTAATCACATAACTTACCTTCATCTTCTTCACTCTCCTCACTAGGCGTAGGAGTTCTATCTGCGTCACCCTTGTCATCTGGTTTTTCAGCAATAGACTTTTCTTCTGGAGAATATTTGGCCTCTTCTTGGTCGTTATCGGACTGATACTCTGTGATTTCATCATCATCGTATAGTTTGTCTTTGACTCGATTATCTCCTTCTGCTGTAATAATAAGTAGTTACATTAGGTTTTAAATGATTAAATTATAACCAGATATTTTTTAACTGTAATTTTATACAGGGTTATTGATAAAATAGTGACAATACGTGAACTGCAGGTTCAGCCCATTATCAAATTTAAAAATTTAAGAATTTAGACCTGGCGTCTTTACGAACGTATTTGTGATGATGGGCAGAATCTGCAGTTCACATATTGTCACTAATTTACCAATAGCCCTGTATAATAAAAAACCATAAAAACATAAAATGAAGTAATGAAAACATAAAATGTATAGAAAAAAATGACATGTTTGAATCCAAACTAAAAGCGATACTCATAAAAAAATGTTTTTACGAACTTGACGATTTCTTCAATGATAAATTTAGCGACTCGTAATTTTAGTAAAGGTATTGAATGCATTAATAATAAGTAAATACATCATAAGTAAAAAGGCATGAAACCTGGCCTGTCTTCCATTGCAACACCCTAAATGGGTACATACTGTGAACATTTTATGAACACTCACCTAACTACTAAGACCTGATGACTGTATGAATGCAATAAACAAAATACTGAAATAATGCTGCAAGATTAAATATACTCATCTGCCATACCTTTGTATGCTTCGATTTCTTCAGAAGCTTGTCTCTCCTGATAAATATTTCGTAATATACGACGTTCATTCGTGATCTCTGATTGCGGTGCTATAATATCATCTCGGCCGATCCGGCAAAGCGCCAATTCTAAACAGGTATCTGAAATCACAAACCACTTTGTTACTTAGCTCTTTTTAGGATACATCTTTCATGAAATCTACATAGAGCCTCTACTAGACTGTTGCTACATAGTACAGTCAGGGCACGAGTAACAGAAGATACAAATTTATTTTATTCGTTATTTGGGCTACAGGATGACGTGGGGATTGTCCAGAATTATTATTATTATTTGATTTAAGCAAGCGATTGTGAGAACTCAAATTCGACATGAGTTTTTTTCAGTCCTAGTCTATCTGTGTAGGTATATGAAGAAAAAAAATACATGAATTGAAATATCTAAGCTCTTGGTGACTCAGAGCGAAAGTACATACATAAGTACAGTTGTACCTTATTGGTGTTCTTTTTTGTCGTTTTGTGACGTCTTAAATTACCACTTTACTGAGAACCTAAAAGAATGTCATACTGTCCCGTTCAGATCAAGTCCGCTGCGAGCGGGACAGCACGAAAAATGACATAATTCTCAATCTAAGGGGCCTGCGGATGATGCTGATGGAAATGATGCCCATACAAACGTACTATCAAAATGATTTGTAATTCGAGCATATTTCTACCATATCATGTTGTTTTTTGTATTCGAATAGTATATCTAGGTTCCTGGTTGGTTTTTTCTTAATAATAGACACCTATAATGAAATGTGAACTAAAATATACAAAACGAATTTTTCTAATTCTTACGTCGAAAATGACATGCTTTCGTCCTATTTGTTTTGTATTAAAAACAACAATACCGTGCGTTTTGTTTGTTAAGGAACATAGATTATATTGTCTAGTTACAGAATAACAACACAATGTCGAAGATACAACAAGTTTTCAGTCATCATTTTTGGTATTACGGAACATAATAATTCACGAATTGAAGTTGCGAGCAGCTGTCGCCGGATTCTTAAGGCCTACAAAGACTTCTCACCTTGAGCCTTAGTACCCGACTGAGTCTTCCAAAGTTTGAGCATAAGTTGCGCTTGTTCGGCCGCCGTGATCCTCTTCGCCTGTATTTGGTTGACGGTGGCGACGCTAACGCCCAACTCGTATGCCAGGGCCACCCAGTCTTTACCGAGGAGATTGCAGATGTCTTCCAATCTGGATAGAAATAAGGTTTAGTTAGAGCACGCCTGGCGTAAGGTAGGGTAGCCGGTTCTAGTTCCGTTGGAAAACACATAGCTTTGATAAGCACTAACAAATCCAGCGGTTCCATCTTAAGTTAAGGTATAATTGGTTGCGGGCTCGATTCCTTGGGACAAATATTTGTACGATCTGCAAACATTTGTTCAGGGTGTTCTTGTCGTTTTCTATGTATAATAAAAATATCTATCTATGGAATATATTATATTACAATACAATACAATACAAAAACACTTTATTGTACACCAGAAAAAGAACATTACAAAAAGACATTACATGAGACAAGTACAATGGGCGGCCTTATCGCTTAGAAGCGATCTCTTCCAGGCTACCAAGGCAGGTATATTATGTATATCAGTTATCTAGTATCCATAACACAAGCTTTACTTAGCTTGGGGCTAGATAATGCTGCGTGAATTGTCCAGCATTATTTATTTATTTTATTAACCTACCTTGGATCAGCCAGCCGTCGCCTCCAGATGAGCTCCTGCTCCTCAGTGCGCAAGGGCACTGTGTCAGTTGGCACCGGGGATATCCTCTCCACGGGGTCATCTGGCACCATGATGTTGAGGATGGCGATCTGAAGAGAAAACATGAACGTTGTTGTTTTTTTTCAAATGACTTTTATTATAACTTAGGACTTAATTAATAACTTAGGACTTTAGAAACGCATAAAAGTCTTCAGAATGGTTTTGAGTTACAAGACTAGTCTTACTTTTGTCACGATAAGGTTGCATGAATTAATTTGATTTCTTTGTCCTCCGAGCCAGGTCCTCTGGCAAAATGAAATGAGCACATGAAAACAAAGATATGTACAATTAAAACTTCAAATTTATAAATATTTTCCTAACATGATATGGATAAGACGACCTCTGTGGCGCGGTGGGCGAAGGTCCACCTGCGACGCAGGAGGTTGCGGGTTCGATTCCCGCCTTGGGACAAATATTTGTACGATCTGCAGGTATTTGTTCCGGGTGTTCTGGTCGTTTTCTATTGTATAATAAAAAATATCTATCTATGTAATGTATTGTATTATGTTTATCAGATATCTAGTACCCATAACACAAGCTCTGTTTAGCTTGGGGCTAGATAATGCTGTGTGAATTGTCCAGCATTATTTATATTTATTTATCAGTTGAGCTACCTGTAAATGTGCTTGCAACAGTCTGCAGTTAGCTCAATTATTTCAATATTAAGTACTAGTTTTAATCTCGTTCTAATATTTGATTGTAATTTTCTTTGTTAATAAAGTACATTCTCCTGACTAAATAATCAGATTATTATTATTACTCACAGGTGCTGGCGAAGGTTCTCCCTTAGGCACCTTCGGGTCCTTCATGAACTGGCACCGACCGATCGGTTCCAGATCCTGCGTCTTGATCATCACCGGGAACGCCGTCCGGTTCTCTCGAAAGGCACGGAATGGAATGGAGAGCTGTTCCCCGGACTTAGCTATAGGGACGAGGTTACCACCGAATTCTAGGTAGACGGGTTTTCCTTCGTGGACCTGTAGTGAAAAATGCGTTAATGTCGTTAAAGTTTTTTCGTAAGAGTATTTATTAATAATAATAATAATCTGCGACACAGAGGTCGTCAAGTATCAGAGGTCGAGTATTTATTGGGAATCGTGTGGTATAGTTCCACAAAACAGTAAACAAAATTGTGTCAATCTTGTGTATAAATTATTGAACGCAACAACAGGACAGCTCTGGGACTGTAGGGCGTGGGTTCGATTCCCGCCGTTATCAATTTTTTTGGGAACTTATTTAATTTCTTAGCTCTGGGACATGATATGTTGTATATGTACCTATTACATATACATATACAACATTGTATACATTACAATGATACACTTCTCCAAAATTTGTATGAACCAAACTATGAAAATAGACAGAAACTTAGGAAACCATCTCTTTGCTCTCAGTTGAGCTACTTATAGTTTGTTGGCAACAGTCTGCAGTTACTTAGCTCAATTGTACTAGTTCCAATTTGTTTATACTCTTTGATTGTAATTAGTTGTCTTTTAATAAATAATTATCTTTGCCCATTGTACTATTATGTTTAATGTTAATATCTGTTTCGTTTAGCTTTATTTTGTGGTGTACAATAAAGAATTTTGTATTGTATTGTAATCTTTTTAAGTTTTCTTTTGTGTTCCTGATAGGACTTTATCATAGAATATGTAGCAACGAAGCACAATCCAGGCACGCACCTCAACATCTCTGCTCTTAGCGACCTGGATGAACCTCTCGATCCTCTCCAGCGCTTTATCCTCCTTATCATCAGTGACGCAGAACATCCTCAACTGCGCCTGCAATTCATCCGTCCTCTTTGCGTAGACCACGAAGCGGGCCATGAACGGAACGTGGATTGCTTCCCTGTTGTCATCACAAAGTTTAGTTAGTCATTAGCATTCTTAGGCCCGTATTATAAAAGCTTCCTCAGTTATCAATCGATGCTTGAGTAACGCTTTTCCATGGCATAAACGTCACTCAAGCATAGATCGGTGACTGAGCGAGCTTTCATAATACGGGCCTTAGACAATTGAACCCGCTGTGTGTCTAAGTTAGCATAACAAAGATTGGATTTTAGCCCCCGACGAAAATGAAGGGCGTAATTCGTTTGACATGTTTATCTGTGTATCGGTCTGCCTACTTGATGAACAGATTACCATTTGGTTTTTTGTTTGCAACGTCACTTTATCCAGTGCGTTTTTAGCCATTATTGGCGAATATGAACTATGATTGGTAGTCGTCGGGAGTTTTAAGTTGTTAGTGAAATTAGTTTGCTATTTTAATGAGTAAATAGTGCTGGATAATTCACACAGCATAATCAAGCCAAAAGCTAAGGAGAGGTTATAGATACTACATTACTGTTATACTTTATACAATATCTTGTTTAAATAGATATTTTTAAATTATACAAGCTTATTCAACCTAGAGTCATCATTGTCTTACCTGTACAACTCAGTAGCCATCTTGGTAGCATCCTCGACATGTCGGCAGTCAATAAGCCAGTACCGAGCCGACACAGTAGTTGTGAACGAAACGCAATCGTTTACGAACGTCAACGGAGTATTCTCAGTAACATCTTCCCAATGCGCTCGGTTCGTGCCACCTGCCGTTTCAAATACTTCGTCAACAACTGCTTTATTTAATTCAATCTCGGTTTAAGATACGGCTAATTTTACAATGCTTGTTTTGTTGGTAAAAGCTATGGCAGTAACGTCTATATCGCTAGTTGTGACTGCCTTTATGAATCTAATAGTTACTTTAAGCATGCCCAAGCAGGCTCTTCTACAGATAATTTCAATCTGTAAATTCTACTTTAATCTAACTGCTACAATGCTTGCTATTTTTCACAAATTACAAGTGTTATCAAAGTGTTTTGAGTATTTGATAGATAAAATTGGCCTATATAAAAACAAAGGAGAGAAAATTGATGTAGAAGAAAGAGTAGAAAATAGAGAGGTAGTTAACAGGAGAAACAAAAACAAAGTGTTTCCAAAACGGCCTATAGGCAAACACACAACAAGCAAAGACGACACATCACACAAGAACAATAAAAACGTACCATTTCAGTAAAACTTCAGAAATGATAGTGATTTTGAAAAGTGGAACACTGTGTACTGTCAACCTGGCTCTTATAATAATAGTGCTAATTATTCACAGAATGACAATGATGCTACATCTTTAAAATTGCTAGTTCGGTTTTCAGAAAACTGATCTCTCGAAGGACATTCACTAAAAACAACTAAACAAAATAACAAAACGAAACTATAAATAAAATAAACGTGTAAATAATGACAAGAAAAAGAAATGATATAAAAGATGACGTGAAAAGAACTGATAGGCCGTTTTGGAAAAGAACTTGATTGTTACAAGCAAATTAACGAAAGGAACGAGGGACATTGACGCTGGAGTGTGACATGAGGATGTAAATGGCACCGACGGGGACAAACTCGAATACTCCACCCTTACGCTAAACAACAGGTATTTCAAGTGAGTAACAATGTGCTGAAAGATCTTGTTGCATTCGTCAAAACTAATCAGTTACTTCTTTGTACACTGTTCTATTCTGACAAAGATAGTGACGCCGCAGTGCATTCTTGAACTTCCAAGAGTTGTTAGACGGTATGGTACAGAGTGATCGTGAATAAGTTAAGCGTAAAAAATTCAGCCCGTGCAAAAAGGAAGAATGTATGAGAAGCAAGAGTATGGAAAAAGCATTCAAAAAGTGATAGAGGAAAAAACAATGGCGATAATCATACTTCACGTTTCACACAGACATGAAGCGAGAGTACAAATACCTCATTGCAAAATGAAAGTGGTAAAATAAATAACATAAAAATAGATTTGGACAAAATAAATTTCGAACAGAAAACAACGTGAAACGCAAACCGACATTTTGATCTTGTTGTTGTTATTGTATAATTCTAGAGTTTTTACCTTCGAGAGATCGTTTGCGAAATACCCCTGATGGTGCGCGTCGATGGCAGCGATATAATTTGCGCCACACACGGTGAGCGTGCAACACACACAAACACGAGAACAAAGACAATGTAGACACGCACAAAACGCACACAGGGAGATCCCTTAGCTGCATCGTGTATTTGCCATAAGCTGATGTATCCCTGACCCTAGCAATCCTTCTTTATGCATGTTTGTCTGTTGATGAGATTCCAAACTACTCTATTGTTCCTCAAAACATGCTCATCCCGATAAATATAAAATTGGGAGTAAGTAGTACTAAACATTTAAAAATCCTAGCTACACTAACCAATCATGATCGAAAGATAAAATTCTATTAATGTAAAGTTTTCGACTGAACTATCTAGATTCTATTAATTTGAATTAGCAAAACTATATCGCTACAAATCTTAGATAACTGTATTGGAATCTATAATCAATCTATTAGTATTAGAACCACCTAAAAGTTTTGTTCAATGATTCGTCGAGCTAGATTTAGGAACTACGACTAAGGTGTTGTAATGGAATATTGGTATAATTACAAATTGTACCTAGTTTATCGAACTTAGAAGCGGGACAAGCTTTACTGGTTGTAGGCACACTTACCTTGTTACGCGAAGCGACACACGGTAATGTGTCATCAAAATAGCAAAAGCCATACTCCATTGCAACACTTGTCAGAAATCTGTTGCTAGAAACTACAAGGTCATTAAACTTTATTGTTGAAAAAGCATTTTCGTTACTGTGACCATAAAATTTTATGTTACGGTTAATCAAAATAGGTAAAAATTTCAAATATGATCAAGTCAAGTTACAGTATGATTAAATATAGACGCTTCAAGCAACAGATTCAGATCTGATCATTAAAATTATAGAAGCGAATGTAGATATCTTACCTGATATGGAACACAGCAGTCTCAGTGTAGGAGCTGAAGAGGTGCTGTACTGGTTCGTCATTCCTTGAGTGTGGGGTCTTGGAGCTGGCATACTGAGGGTTATAGCCTTATGGAACTTCCTTCTCCTAGGTTCCACCGTCACCACTGGAGATACCGCCACTCCACGACCAAGAAGCTTGGCCGTCAGTTCAGAATCAATGATTTGCGCCTGCAAACCAACTTTTGGCTGATGTCTCTTCAAAGGTTTATCGCCAAAGACCAAACGAGATTCAGGATGTAAAAGCAACCATGCTGATGGAACGAACCAAAATGGTGCAGTGGTGAAAGGAACAGAAAATTTTAACTTACCCATTCAGTTCGTTTTCACTTTATTAGCACAAATTCGTAAACTTAGAAATGATAACCGAAATCAAAAGGTGATAAGGGCGGTGCACAGTGAAGCAAACATGAATATTATGAAATCACGGTAAAAGCCTGAAAGTACATATTTTTAGACCATACTTTCATCAATTTCTCACACATGCGCTTTAAATGCAACACACAAGCTAAGACATCAAATAATAGAGCAAATAAAATATTCACATCATGCAATCTCACGTTTGGTCTTTAGGGAATAAAGTACATATTACAGTAAAATTACAATTCAAAAAGCACTAACATGATAACAATACCCAATAAATTTAGCGTTCATCTTAAGAATATCATACTTAAATACGTCACTCCAAATCACCCAACAAACTTGTATATAATGCACAAAATGGCTTATTGTAATACAGAATTCTACTACAACAATATCGTATAACTTTTGTCACATAACATGCTATTCCGAAAGCCTAAAGACCAACTAGAGAATCAAACCAAACTAGGTAAACATATAATATTTTTGCGTAAAGACGCAGTGTGAGAAAAATGTAAATTACAGTGATTTCATATTCACATTTGCCCAAATTGAAAATAGTTGAACTGTTGTACGAAATTTTATTGAAATTGTCAACTACATCAACGTTACATTTCAAGTGATTACTAAATTTATTGGGTATGAAAATAGTTGTAAAGGAGTAACGTACATTCTTAATGTATGTGCTAAGAATTTACCTTATATTATCGTAACTAATCACAAACATATGTCGTTAATTTCGAAGAAATAACCGATTACATAACTAACAAGATATGTGATAAAAACGACACTAAGATACATACAATAGAAGTAATAACTTTCATTACAATTCATGATTATAAATATAAAATGGCTAAAGCTTATTTCATATCCGAAATAGTAAAAAACCTATTGTTTGATATTAAAATATATTAAAACATTTGATAGTACAAAAATTTGGCAATCGTTTTGTACTTTCGTGTGATAATCCAACTAAACTTTAAGCTACTGACGAACACAATACATTGGCTGAGAATCTCAATATAAATAAATACTACAGCTAAACTAACATCTAACCTTCAAAAGAGAATAACCACAACGATTGATGCTTTGCTAATACTGTAAAATAGTCTATGCTATTAAAATAGTTTTAGATATTTCGAAAATCTTACTAAGTTTATTTAAAATATTCATTCTGTTATAATTCAGAAGTATGTCAGTTGAGGTACACATTCACTTAAAAATGTACCTGAACTGAATGTCCTTCTTCTTCAACTATCGAAACTGTCTTACCCTGCTAGCCAATAAACCATGGCTCATTTTAAATGGGAAATGGTTTTTGAATTAACTTCTTATTTCATTCACTAACACTGACTTCTAACATTTCCACATTACATTCTTTAACTGTCACACCTAGAAGCAACACTAAATCTTTCCTAGCGTTTTTGTCTTTTAGAATTACCGCTTTTGTGTAGTTCATTACAAATTTTGCTCATTTACGTCATTATCAGGCGGCCACTCGGAAAACGAAAATCGAACTTTCTGATTTGATTTCTTACAAAACCTACTCATGTAGGTACTTACATAATAATATAATATAATGTTGGAAAATCCACACAGCATAAGATGGAATTTGCACAAAAACGAGTCGGAAACATTGATTTTCGTTTTATCGAGTACGGGCTCAGTATCTCAAAACCCATTCGTTGTAACGGTTTTGTTATCTGCATAGTTATAGTTTGATCCACCCATTTACGTGTCATTTATTTCCTTTGTTGCAACAAAGTATTTCGAACCCTTCAGTTCCCGTTGAACAGTTTTCATTGCAACATCATTTCTAAAATTCATCAATATTGACACCGACTACCAAATTAAACAGAATCTCTTCTTCTTCGACACATTATTGACAGTTATCTTTCTGAAGTTCTTATCTTTGACCCCCAGGCGGGGCTTGAAGAGGTTTACCTGTAGGCCCACTTTGATCTTCTTTGTCAACGCTCCTTGAGGGAAGACTGCTTGAACTTGCGGGACTACTGAACTGGAGACCATACCACCTGCAATTACGGAGAATTGGTATCCCTTTATTTTTATTCTATTATTATTCTTTGTTATTCAATTTATTCAATTTTTATTATAAGACGACGACTTTTTAAATTCTAATGTCATTCCACGATTTAATTGTCTTTTTTGCGGGCTAGAGACACAAACATTATGTTATTTTAACATAGGTGACATAATAAATAATATCTTGTTTTTACTTTAACTAGTAAATGTTCAAGTAGTGTAGGTTCTGTCTAGTTATCTATCTATTTATAATCTGCCTGGTTATACGTCGCAGAACGGCATTAGTTTTAGGGTTTCGTAGTCAACATGAAATCCTTATACTTTCACCACAATTATGGTGCACGAACGGATATCCGTTCGTCTGCCCACGGCATAGCTCTGAAACTCAAAGAACTACACTTTTTTGTAGGGATATTTAAAAATCTATAGATGAAATCTACATATTTTATTACTGTGTTAATCTTTTTCAATAAATCTTTACCTTCAGGTCCAATAGCGTGCACCTCCTGGCGGATGCGGGAGATGACAGCGAAGTACTGGGGGAAATCGTGGGTTAGGATGCGTGTGATCCGAGGATTGTCCCAGCTGGCCTTCTCTTCATCTTGGTTTGTTTCTATTGCGAAGGACAAATATTACTCCAAAAGCATACCAATCCAAAAGACAAAAATAAAGAAGAGAAAGTTAAATCAATTTATTTAGCAGTAACATTTACACATAATATAGCACACCTAACCCACATTTTAGAGGGCTAGATGATTATGTGCGAATTGTCCAGTTATATATTTAATATCATTACTTAGCCGGAAACAAAATATTGTCACGCCACGCGTGGCGAGTCCCACGTGGCCCGACAAAACGGAATGCATGTTGATAATGTGTCGGAGCCTGCCTAAGGTTATGATTGACAAAATTTATAATATTCTGAATATGTGCCAAAATGTGTTTAGCTCAGCAAAATGTCACACGACAGCAAAAAGTAAATGGTTGGTTGATTTAGATTTTTTGAAGGACACTCTTCAGCTTTTTTAGCAGCAAAACTGGACAACGAAATATCTTAAAGGCTCCTTGACCAAGTTTTCCGCATACGAGCATTCCATCCAACAATAGGTAAAGACTAAATATTATATCCGTAATAGGTGCTAAACGAAAGCCTTCATTTCCCCCTTACCTTCAATCTCCAGTGTCTCATGGAGTATATCCTGAACCACATCATCAGTAGCATCAGCGTTGTGTTCCCGCCAGCTAGTACCATTGTCGGATCTGAGGATGACTATCTCACGCTCTTTGCCTCGCAGTGAGGCGTAGTGAGGCACTTCTAGGATAACGGGACTGAAAATACATAGTATAATAATTTATAGTTTAAAATTTGACTTGCATAAGTTTTATTTTGTAGTCCTAAGTAATTCTAAAAAATTAAAGTTGTTCAATTTTCTGTTTTGTTTGTCGATATCGTTCGTTTGACCACAATCTCAACTGATGGAAAGTGGCCATTCTAAGTAAGGTGATGTTTCATCGTCATCATCATCATCATATCAGCCCATACACGTCCACAGCTGGACATAGGCCCTAAGTGATGTTTAGGACATTCAAAATAGAAAATTAAAAAATAATTATTATATCACACATATGCTGGTTTGTACCGGCATGTAATATATATAAAGCCACTCCTTGTGAGTTTTCCTATAATTTTGAAAACAAATTAATTAAAAGTAGTGGCAGAAAGGTACGTACCCCAAGAATTTGGCAGATATAGGTCCCATTTCCAAGACCCTCGCTGCTAAGGCTTCTCCTTCCATCAGAGGTGGCATGTGGTTGATTCGAGAAGGCTTCAAGTATCTGAAAGATTATGAATTTAGTGATTCAAATGATTGACGAGCACTTTTTATATATTTTTTTTTTATTAGCCTATTTCGTCCCACTGCTGGGCAAAGGCCTCTCCCAAATCTTTCCACTCCGTGCCACTCCGTTTTTATATTAAGAAATTAAATAAGTGCTCAAAAAAATTTCGATTTCGGCGGGACTCGAACCATCGACAGATTACCCAGAATGCGAGGGTTTACGCAATATAATACAAATCCTAGAATGTTGATTTAAGAAAAAAAACGCAGACCAACTCATTTATTTCCAAAATCAAGTAAAAATAAATAAACTACACATTCATATTGATAAGGATAAGGAATCGTTCCATTAAAAGAAGTTGTACCTAGAAGCAAACTAATCTCTATACGTCCGTTCCGCAGCAACATCGGCGGAGTCCCTCAAACGGCGAAAATACGCTATTCTTGACCGAGGTTACCTATTCGAGCCGTTTCGTCCTTGGGGTCCTGGGGCACAACAAAGATCTCACAAAACTGCTAATAGAGTCCACAGGTGATCGGAATGCTGGCTTTTATTTCGGCCAACAAATTAGCATTGCCATTCAACGTGGCAATGCTGCCAGCATTTTGGACACTCTCCCTTCTAGTGACGGCTTAGATTTTTAGAAAATACATTTAAGTGTAAATATAAGTTGTAATTATGTTATTATGTTGTTGTAATTTTCCTTGTAAAAACTGATACGTCCTTATAATGGTTATGACTAGACTACCCAATCAAGTAGGGTTTGGCCATAAACGCCACGCTTGGCCGACGGATGGCAAAGCTGTTCAACACACATAGAAGGAAGCGGTTGCTCTTCCTCTGGTAGGTTCTCTACCGGCTTTTATGATATCCATAGGCTGAGTATGAGGGTCGATTCCAACGCTGCGCCAGCCACGGCAGTGAAATACCTGCAAGTAATTCTGGTGGGTTGCTGAGCAGACAGCGGAGGCACGATGACCCTGACGCCACCGCCTCGGCAGCCGCGCATCGCACCGCCACGGGCGTCCACCAGGAAGGAAACCAGGAAACTGGAGGACATAAAAATAAATTACTTGTAGATATGCAACATAGACATAATATCTAAGTCATTTAAAGTGTCGAAGCTTACGAACAATATGTTCTAGTTTAAGATTTTGTACAACACGTCTGCCGGCGTCTACGTTCACACCTGTGTTTACTGTATGATCTAGCAAGACGCTAACAATATCACATTTACAACGCATTTTTTTAAATATACCTATGTATATTTTGGTTTTTACATACAGTCCTTCGTCAGAAGGTGTGTATGTGAATTTACATGTAGGTACAACCTTTTTACCTACCGTTCTACTTGTCAAACTTATATCCTTGCCGATCTTGGTCATATAAATATTTCTTTATCGTTATAATTTATCAAAATATATAACAAAAGTTTGGAAACAGCCATAGTATAATGATATAACTGCACTGGGTTTTATATTTTTGGAGGTAAGAGCCCTCACGAGTCCATCACATGACTAAGCATCAATCAATGCTTAATTATAATCACAATCACCGTGAACACACAATTACATTTAGACAGTGAGCGTGATGTATGTAGCGAAAAGTATGATCGAGACAGGTCCGTCAAAAAAGGATAGCTGACTATTGGATTGCCACGTAGCGTAAAGGCGTCTGAGTAGAAAATTTCAAGCCCTATATCTATGACATATAGATTTGAAACGGTTACATCCGTCCATTCCGAGCTGATGCGAGTGACGTCATTAACATCCTAGGGCACATGAGAGACACAAAGCTTTTTCTGACAGATTTCTGATTTCGCGTCTACAAAAGACTCGTTTAATTTGTAATATTGTAGGTTTTTATAATTTTCTACAATATTTCCTTTTATTTTCAACTCTTAATCTCTTATTATAATAACACATGACTTACTTCTTCCACGTAAGCTTCTTCCTGTTTCCATGAAAGTCCAGAATGCGTGCGCAATAATGTTGGATAAGATTAGTTTTATGAATACTCTGAAATAAAATAAGAGTTATATTAGCATAACCATGGTTAAAGTTGTGTAGGCGAGTTCTACAACTTGTATCAAACATAGGGATTGCATTATCTGGACAATTTTCTTATCCGGATAATATGGATTACATCATTCACAAATCCGGATAATCCGGATAATTCGGATAATTTGGATAATTTGAATAAAGTTCAACTTTATTTCAACGAAAACTCAAAAATGACAGATTACAACTAAGTATTTACACGTATGTACATCAATTTCATAAAAATCTAATCAGCAAAGGTCCCGTGACCGCAAACTCGTCCAGTGTGGCCGTTCTAGCGACTTTGTCGCTAGAACTAGAGGATTTTATCAATGTTTAGCGGACAAAATTCCACATTTAGCGAGAAAAAAAGTTATAGTGACTTCTAGCGACTTTTAGGCGGGTCAATATGTCGCTACAAGGGCAACCGTGAACTCGTCATATATTAAAGCGTGATCGATTTTGGCACCTTATAAATCGCGAATTTTATCTTTTACCTTGTACTTATACTCATCATTCTAACGATTGATTTGAGGTCTTTCCCAGACCATGGGCCCAAGGCCAAACGCCGCTGATGTAGCTGCGGAGCGGGCACTTACTGATTGCTGTGCAAGATGTGAAGGCACTAGCAAGGGTATCTACATACGTGGCATCCCAAACTAAAGGCCGACCTATCTTTCAGGGAATCAGAGATACCGTCAGGTCTTTTACTATCATCTCGCATAGGCTACGTGGTTCAAAGGTAGCTACCACATTGACGCTGATCCGAAAAATTATATCATGATTAATTATCTGAACTTTATTGGTCATAAAAAACTATAATAGTGCATATTTAGCTATTGAAAGGTAACCCTTTCATCAACATGTGCTAGTGTAGACTAGTATAGGGGCGGCATATGAGTAGATGTAGCTCTCCAACTAGACATTATGCCGCCCCTTATCAGCTAAGGTCTTCAACTGACATCCTCCAGCCATCTGCTAATAGTCTTTAACACATCGTCAGCCCACCTGGCAACAGGACAGTCTTTACGAGTTTAAAACAGTGTTGGTCTCCACTCCCCTTATACAAGTTTAAGACCAACTGTTGTCGGTTTTTCTTTGGCAGAGATGGCCCACTGCCACTCCTCCAGCTCCAGCTTACTAATTCTCTGAGTTATGTCACCAGCCTTGGTTCGGCTTTGGTGTGATTGGGTAGTTTTGTTTCGAATACGCATACGAATCCTAACCATCAGAAAAACTCCGAACATAACTGGCACTTTCCATAGCTTGCTAAACGACTTTGAACTACTGCACCAGTTGTACCCTGAGAACCTAACTCATATCCGTCAGTTGTAACGGGTAGAAGCACTAGTCCATAACTTTAGGAATGGATAACAAGAAGACTTGTGTGAGCCAAAGAGTTAAGCCTTCTAACTCAAACGCTGACAAGCCCTCATAGTTTCACTTACTCTTGCAGCTGCTAGGAACTGCTGTAGAATTTTCTCCGGGGTGATGTATCTGGCTATGCAAGTCTTTGCCCAGGTGAATGCTACTTTGTTGCATTCATTCGGAGATTTCTGCTATGCGCTAGCTTACCTTCGCTCGCATCAAGTGCAAGTGCTAGCCTGGCTGTCAGACTTGATGTCATTTGTTGGTGTAGCGCTTTTGTGTGTACCAGTTCAGAGTGGCTGTTCAACCAATCTTCTCTGGAAAGTGGAAGAAGGCAGCTCCAAAAAGTTCCAAACGCCTTGGGAGCATAAACACTACGAAAACGCATAGAACGACCTGAACAGGTAACCGTGGGAGGCGCGGCGTGTGGTGTGACGACGAAAAAAGCCGAAGGTTATACCAAATAATATTATAATTCAAATTGAAACTTATTTACGATTAAATAAAATCGCGATTTAATTATTTCTTCCTTCAAAAAAAGATTTTGAACATTATCCAAATTATCCGAATTGTCCGGATTTGAAACGCCTAAATCCGGATAAAGAAAATTGAGAAATTATCCGGATAATTCGGATAAAACGGATTTTGGATAATCCAGATTGCAATCTCTAATCAAACAGTTACTAACGCTTATGCTTTTTGCTGTTATCTTATGCGTATGGGATACATACGTATGCCATGTTATGATCCATTGTCTTCATAATGATTATCATCATCATCTTCGACCCCACCTAGCAAGAGCCTTATCCGATTTTTCTTCCAATCTCCTATATCAGCTGTAATCTCCGTACTTATACCTTTCTTAACCATGTCCTCTTTCACACAATCCATATTCTTTTCTTCGGTCTTCCTCTCTCCTTATATCTCTCCACATTTAAACCTCTTCCTCTTCTCGTCACATGACCTTCTTCCCTCCACACGTCCATTACCACACTAACCTGTTACTCCTCATCTTTTCCGTTCCTGGCGCCGCTTTCAAATTCAACATTCGTATTTCCACTGGATGCACAGTGGAAGTATATTTATTTAATCTATCCCTGGTTTTGCCTATCGCTAGTTGAATAACATATCTACAAAATGTGTCATAACTCAACCGTATATAGATGGATAATAATATAAACATTTATATGTAATATACCTTATCTCTATAATATATCTATCCATAGCATACAACGACATCGTCCACTTCTAAATATGCCTATTCAAAAAAGGGATTTAGCCATGAGGTTTTGCCATGATCACCACGTTTGACAGACAGAATGTGATCGCAGTGGGAGTGTTGAATAGTACACAGAAGTAAGCTACCGCCCTCAGATATAATTCCGGTAGTCGCGTTTTACGACTGCCATAAAACAAACACATAATTCTCATCTAGGTGCTACTGACTTAGGCTGCGTTGGATCCACGTTGTAGCAGTACCCTTCCGGTGCCTGCGCAGTGCTGTAGCGGCTGATGCTCTTTACCACCACTTCTTGCTGCGGGATGTATGGCATCCCATTTACAGACCCTGGAATAACATGTTAGTTTCAAGGCTAGCATGGTGTAATGTAAATGATAAAATATATTAAGCTGTTAAATTTAATTATAATAAATAACAATGCTAAAATGAACCCCAATGAAGGACAGACAGGAGTTGTGTTGTGACCTCTTTGGATAATGAACAAAAGCCTAACCCCAATGCCCGCCGACGAGCAAGTGATAGTATGAACTTAAGATCTCTGAAAGGTAATAATTGTTTTTTTAAGAACTAAAACGAACATATTCCAACTGCTTTTTGCTTAAGCTAGATTTTTTCTCATAGAGTAAAATACCTACCCTATGGTAGTACCGGTTACGATTTTGATAAGATTTCCTCCTATACGACTTAATTGTACCAGAAGTAGAAGAAAGGGATAATTTCATCAACAGAAGATGTCTTAATTATTCTGCTGTCTTACCTTGAGATATCTCCATGATATTCTTATGACTGAGAGCCGACTCCGTTCTTTCGTCCTTCGTAACGTCTATGGGCAAGGAGTCATCTCCCAGAGACTTCATGTCATCAGCTGTCAGGTAGCGATATGGTTGGTCGTTGAGGATCGTGTCTTCGCCTGCAAGAGAAGTCACTTAGAAACACGTTATAGTTTTAAGTTTTCGTTGTTATCAGGTAGCTTCAAGTATTTAAGCTGCTTTATTCGTATATAAAAATCATCGTATACAAAATCTGTAACATTAATAGCGTCTTCTGTAGCGTCAAATTGAAAATATTTGAATGACCTGACCTGAATCTTTTCTGGAAAACGAATAATCGGTTCACTAAGTGGTCTACCAGTTTTTTCTGAGATATTCCCTATAAAGTTGTCTGGAACATCATCACTAATGTCATTTGTAACGGGATATATATCATTATATGTAATTCCTGAGTTAGAAAACTCAAAAATTATTAAATTTCGGCACAGTTGCAGGCATCATTCATGGTAAACATCAAAAAATGTGCTGTTAATAACCATATTAATCATGATGATAAACATTCATATGTATATCATCGTCAAAATAGTAATCCAATCGTAATGAACAGCTTCATCGTTGCCTTTAACAAAATCCCGAATTTGTTTTACTTCGTTCTCGTTGTCATCAACACTAGTACTGTCTTTGATATCTCCCACAGTCTACCTCCAGTTAGGTAATAACATCGGCAGCCTTAAATCGGCATCACCAACTTTGTTTCTATCATCTACAAATATGCAATCTCACCACCTTCCTCTTCGGAGTCCGACATGAAAGTCTCCAGCATAGTCTCCGGCGCCACCACCTTGAAAGAAGCACGTACAACGTTTAAATGAGTACATCGAGGTTGGATTCTGGTCTAAACGTAAATGACGGTAAGAGACGCATGACGCAGTGATTTTGGCAGAAAACGCCGATGATATTTGTTGTATTGTCGGGTTTGATGCATAATTTATAAGTATCTTATTTGATCAAATAATCTGATCTAAGCGGGACAGCGAGTGATTGTTGGTTGTCTTTTTCAATCCCCAATCTTTATTTAGTACTCGATATTATTAAGTTATTTTGCAACTTGCAAAAGGGCAGACAGAGCGAGACGATAAAGGTTTCCCGAACACGAAACCAAAAAAAGTACACTTACGCAATGAATTCATACCTTGTACTTGTCCTGAGTGGCTTGAGCCGCTATGCCGGAAGACACTTCCTTGAGAGTCTCCATTACTGTTACGTAGCCTAGTTTCGATGCTATGTCTAGAGGAGTTTGTCCGTTCTGCAAGAAAAAATACGGTTACATGAAAATTACTAGTAGGTATCTGCACGTGGTTTTGCAGGCGTTTTTTCAAAGGTTATTTCTACGTTTGATACCAGGCTTAGAACTAGGTACATCTATGCAAATTTCTACCCGATCTATTCAGTAGTTTTGGCGCGAGGAATTAACAATATACATATAACATTTTATATGGTAAAAACTATAATACTCACCGTTGTTGTGTCGTCAGCATCAGCTTTATGCTCGAGCAGAATGTTCACAATGTTGATGTGACCTTGCTGCGCCGCGTGATGAAGGGCTGTGTACCTATCAATGCGATTAGGTTACTACAAATACTGTCTCTACTAGATATCTATTTATGATGAAAAAAACTCATCAGGAGCATTGTATACAGGGTGTGTGTAATGAGTGGTCAAGCTTTTACCTACGGGTAGAGGGCATCAAAGCTATTCAAAAAATAAAAAATGTATCCAGTAGGTGATGGACAAGGGTAAAAAAAGTTGGAAATTTCGAAAAAGTCTGATAACTTTAAAGTCGAGGAATAAATGCTAACTCAACTGGGGTCCAGAACTTTCAAATTCAGTAAATTCATTTTTATCGACCATAAAGTTACTTAATTACAAACATAGGCATGTGACCTTACTGTACTAGAGTATATTTGGTAAATCTTATACGTACAAAGTATAAACATAGGTAAAAATCATTGTTTACGCGCGCCCGCTCTTCCACACAGGCGTTAACCGTGATCCAAAATGGCCACCTTGTTGTTAGACTCAAGTTAGACAGCAATGAGCTTAGAAGCGTCAGCAACATTTGCTGTCGCATTCCTTTAAAAACAGTCTCTCCACAAAACAAAAAAGATTGGGTTGAACGAGTGGCGGCACATTGGGTAAGTTTGTAACTTACCCATGCGTAGTCTGCGCCTTGACCGACGCTCCACTCTCCAGCAGATACCGCACCATGTTGGCTTGTCCGTAGTGACTGGCGATGTGGAGAGGAGTGTAGCCTCCTCTTGTGCAAATATCCACCTGGACAAGAGAATTGAGACACACTTAATACTAGAACCGCAGTTATCCTGAAGAAGTCCCTCGCTAAGGGATTAAACGCTGGTGTTCTTCCAACGGATGGTCTTCATATATTGAAATAGAAATGTCTTAAACAGAGCTGTGTGCATATTCACATAGCTCTGTTGCACACAGCTCTGTTTAAGACATTTCAAATTCCAATTAGCTCCTGTAAATATTTATAGGAGCACGCATTTGGTTACATATAGACCTGCAATAGTACATGCCTCGTTTATCTTATTACAGAGATAGGATCCCAAATTACAGATATGTCTAGTAAATTATCTTTGAAGTAATACCTAGTCACTTTTGAAAATAAATATGATGTATACATTGCGAATTATGCTCTGACTCTCGTGAGATGTTGGCATCACTTTTCATTTTACGTTGGGAACTAGTGTCTCTATCGTAAGCAATGAAAAAAGAGATCCCCATGATCGTAAGACTTTGGGAATACTTTTCGTGGGGTGAAAAGGGGATTCCAACATCTCTTCTCACAAGCCAACCTAACCTGCACGTGGTGCACCCTGCTAGATAACGAACTAGGCTTTGGTGAAAATAACAAACAATCTTCATAATTTGATAAGTCATCAATTACTTTCCATTGACACTGGCTGTAATGTGTATAATCATCCCATATTGCCACTAACAAGAATCATCATCAATACTTTTCGTGAGACGCTGGGAATTGTCGTGTCTCACGTGCGACGTTAGCGAATAACTCAAATGGTCAGCCTTGTCTCTATGGAGCGATCAGCGATATTACGAGCTGATGTTGTACGCTGGGTTTAGCGTACAACACTTTATGCTACATTAACGATGCTAGATCTCTTGGTTGATAAATACCTCAGCACCACTTTTCACCAACAGCTGTGCCACTGGCACCCTATCCTCTTGGGCTGCCAAGTGCAAGGCAGCCAGGCCGTTCTTAGCTTGCTGGTCCGGTTCTGCACCGTGCTCCACTAAGAGAGAGCACATTTCTGTGTGGCCCTGTTGAGCAGAGAGTTAGGTTAAACATCACAAACTAATTTGGAACCAAGAATCATTAACGTGAAAAATCATCCACAAAAATCTCTATAGATCTGACAGCTGGGTTAACAGAAGAGTTTTTAATCGTTTTTACTTGTTTTGATTGTTGATAGTAGCTACCAGATCCTGAAGTTTGGAATTTGAATGACCATTCCGAGTGTGGCCACGGCCAGTAAAGCGAGCAGTAGTGACCTCTAGAGATACACAGGCTAAACTACAAAGCTAATGTCAAAAGAGATGCTCAATGAAGTAACATCGGAAAACAGAAGCAAGCTACCTACCTAAGCGCTTCAACAGATATCCGCTAGATGTCGTCAAGACAAATTCCAACAGTTAATATAAAAATCTCGGATTGTAAAAAGACAACAAATCTTAGATCACGCAAGCGCTTGCTTCAGTTATAACTGACCTATGAACGATAACCCGACATAAACTGTCGCTCGAAAGACCACCAGGCAAGTGGACCAGCTGGGTCGGCCTGGTAGAGGGAAGATCTCCCTCTGCAACTATTTGGGGAAAATGCCACCTTCTCCCCCAAACGAGCCAGGTGTCCGCTTCCCTGATACAGCTCAAGATGGAAAACTGTTGGAAACTCCTGTTTTTATACCTGCTGTGCTGCCAGATGTAGCGGCGTGAAGCCAGCTTTGGACTCCGCGTTCGTCAGAGCGCCATGCTCCAACAATGTGACTGCAGTCTCCATCTGGTTCTTGCGGGCCGCGATGTGGAGAGGTGTGTGACCGTTCTTGGCTACAGCCTGATGGAAAAGATAATGATTAGATGGAAACTGATAGGCATTGTTTTTACTGAGGAGATACCTATATACTTATATTTATTTGAAGAAATTTTTATTATTTTAGACAACCAGATTATTCTCTAATTTGTAGTTTTATTGATTACGTAACAGATGGAATAGGGTATGTTACACGGTCAGCATTATCACGATATCATAATAATACTGATAGTAAAATATCCGTCCGGCCGTATCGCAGTGTTATGATAAAATCACAGATTATCCAGAAATCTTGAAACACGCGTTAAGATACGCGATAATATTTCAGGTATATAACGTTCATTATTATCACGATATCATGTTAATATCACATACTTCCCCTTCACTCTAGTAAATTCAAAGAAAAATGGATGATGATATTATCACACGTAGCCCGATTTCAATACTTGTGATCCTACGATACTAAGATCGTGATCTTATTGACTGTGTTATACGCCCCAATAATACCAAGAAATTCTTAAACTGATTTAGGATAAAGCCGAAAAAATACCTATAAAAATGGTTATGTAAAGGTGTTGGTATTTTCAAAGGCGGTTGTATCTGGTAGAACCTACTTTAGCATCAGCTCCTTTCTCCAGCAACGTAGAAGCCACCGCCTGTTGATCGTATTGAGCCGCGATGTGCAAAGGTGTCATCCCGTTCTTACCCGCTTGGTCGGGCGATGCGCCGTGAGACAGCAGTAGGTTTGCCACCTAAAAACAATGAACATCAAGTGAAAAAGGAAGATAGTCTTTACTGATCAATAGACGCTAGCAGTGCCAGCTAATGGTCAGGAATTAATAAACGTTCTTCGATGCACAAAGCTGTGTAAACCGAGGTACCTATAGACGTATAACAAAAAGCCTTTTACTCCATAGATTATATTAATGATGTTAATGCTTGGCCAGATGTCGCCCAGTTCCGCACCGACAATAGCATTTAAGGAGAACAATCTCAAGCTTAGTTTTATATAAATATTGACCTGTATCTAAATCACATTATATTTAGACTTAGGCGAATAACATTGTATTACATTTTAATCATTAAACAAACTAACTAGTGGTTTATTTTTCGCTTCTTGGACGGGACTTCTTCTCGGACCAAAAAATTGAAGCGAACAAAATCAAGAACATTTTACTTCTTATTTGATAATAATTACTATTTATAAAACTGTTTATGTATAAAATTTTACTGGTCTAAGTGCTTATTTTGTAAGCCTCAAGAAATAAAGTTATTGAATTTTGAATTTTAACAGAGTAAGTAACAAGATGGCTTAGGTAGGTACTCTGTTTAATTGTATTGTTTGCCAGTGGGATTTTACCTTTAGGTTGCCATATTTAGCTGCTAGATGAAGGGCGGAGAATCCTTTCTTTGTAGTCGCAGTCAAGGGTGCGTTGTGCTCTATTAACGCTGCTGCCACCTGTTTGATAAAACATCAGACTTTAGAACCCTTTCAAAGTAAAGTGGTTTAGGAGGCACCACTCACCACAAACATATCACATCCTGGCATATTATGAAGTCCACTAAGCGATTTGGCTTTATCTGTATCATCAGTATCCGCTTGGAGCTCGTTGTCGGCCTTTATTTCATGCCAATAACTAGATCTCTCTCTGTCTCTCATGGTAGACCTTCATGATACATTATCATTGTCACCAATCGTCGACCATCATGTAGGTACCATCACGTGTGGTTATATTCAAACCATCCTTTATAAAAAGGGGTCTAAGCCTCCAACATTACTCAGGGAACGGCCTATCGAGGTCATAATTGTGAAAATTCAACTCAAAACTACTGTTTAGTTTCTAGTTGGATAGAAAGCACTTTAGCACAAATACATAACTATACAGACAGAAATACTTAGAATGGAGAAAGTATAAAGGGCGGCCTTATCGTATGAGCGTTTGTATTTACTGGAAAAACCAAAAGATTAAAGAAATATTTTATCAACAAACTTACATCATGATTATGTTGCTTGGCAGCGATATGCAACGCGTTATAATGATCAGCTGTGATTGCTCTGACGTCAGCACCGTGTTGTAGCAACAACACAGCAATGTCGACGTTGCCGAGGCGAGACGCGATGTGGAGGGGCGTCTGCCGCTCGCGGGCTTTCGCTTCCACCGCTGCACCGTTTCGGAGTAGAATGCGGATTATGTCGGTCTGGTGACGGGAAATATTTATATCAATAAGATCGATATAAATTAGATCATAATACCATATTTTTAAGACCGATTGGACCGAAGACAGGACAAATGAACCTGAGTGAACGAGTGTAGTACTCGTTTGGATCCAAATCAGGAGTCGGTTTTACAACTAGGCAGACCCTGATCAGGGCTTACGCGAGTCTACCGTAGTCGTAAAACAACGCCCTGATCTGGTTCAAAACGAGTGTTGGAGTGAATGATTAACATAAAAAAAATACCAAAATTATGGCTACTGTTGGCACCCAACGTGGGGCATGGTAAACGTCAGTTAATAGGACCCTTGCTTCTCTTATTAGGTATTTGTTAACCTTTGCTTGGGTTTTAGGGTATTTGTTTTGCTAGATTTGTAACATTGATGGTATGAATTTCTCCAAATTTCTCGTGTTAAACTTGTGGCACCCAACATGGGGCCTTCTTTAAACCACGCCGTTTTATTGTTGTTGACCTTGTATGGTTAGCAGGCAGAAAATGCATTCAAAATCAGGCCCGCCATTGGTGTATTGCTTAAAATTCTGTGCAATAAAGTATAAATAAATAAATTAAAAAAAAACTATTTTTGACATATTTTTTTAAAAGTTGACTAATTGACTTCCATCACATTACTATCATAGTAATCACTCGAGTTATTTTTTTCTGTATCATAATTTATCGATAGTTGCAAAGACATGACATTTTAGTCGAAATAAATGAACAGCTGTCCATTTTGGTTAATTATGGCGCCCAACAGTTTGCAGTTAACTGTTTCAAATTGTAAAATACTAGATCTAATTTGTTTCTGTTCTTTCATTGTAATTTTCTTTGTTATTTAAAGGCCATTATTTACGCTATTATGTAAATTTGCAGCTATAAATATTATTTATGAATTATTGTAATCACTAACGGTTCTGTTCTGACCATAGCTTTATTGAAGATGGATGGACGAATAAATAAATACCTTCCCAAAATGTTAGAATACTTTTGTTTGTAGTTATTTTTTTTGTATGTTTTGACATATGACGTTAGTGTTGAGGAGCTGTCACTGTCATCGGACGGGCTACAGCGGCGGGACTATAACGATTTTTTTGTCAGGTTGATAAGAAGAAAAAATATTAAGAAAAAAGGTACCAAACTAAGTATTCATCATTATCAGCCTATAGAAGTCCACTAAATAAAACAACTAATAACTAAATATTATACAAGCAGAAAATATTTTTTTAATAGGCTACTTGACTACAACTGGGAAATCATTCTAACGTATTGTCTGATAAAAATAATGCAAAGTGTGATTAATATTTCTTCAAAGCCAGTCGTATTAGTTATAAAAACTAATTTTAAATTTTAAATAAAATAATGGCGCGTCAAAACGATAATAGATTCAATGAACGCTGCCACATGGACTGGAGTGAGGCCTAACCAAGCAACACTGCGGTTACCACATGGCCCTAGCTGTATGTTACGTAGTTGGCCCTAGCTATATGTTACCTGGTTGGCCCTAGCAGCTAGATGCAGCGGTGTCTCCCCTCTGACCGTGGGCACGTCAGGGTTGGCTTCATGCTGCAGAAGGTAGATCACTATGTTCATGCATCCCATGAACGCTGCCACGTGGAGAGGCGTGAGGCCAGATTCTGTCGTCGCTTGTATGCCTGGTGGAGAGAAGTGGTGATTGTATGAGTAGTTGTGGGTTGTAAGTCATCAAAAGAGTCAGTAATACCCTCACGACGACTTTGTCCACTTCCTAACTTGACCACTTCCAAAGTTGACCACTTCCTAAATCGTCTTGTTCTTTTACTGCATTTTCACTCCTCAAATCCAACTTTTGTCTACTTCCTAAACAGTCCATTCCCAAACTCGTCATTTCCTAACTTGTCCATTTCAAGTTTATTCGTGATGTCCCGTTCGTCCCCCCAGCCTCGTCCCACTAGTCGAACTCGTGCTAGACTTTTAGTTCCTAGCTCAAGTGAAAGGTAAGAACAAATTCTACATTTTCGATATACGCATTGGATTTGTCATGGGTCTTTTCACTTTTATTTTGATTGGAGAGCTGTATGCATATAATTTTATTAAATAAACCAAAAATTATACTTTATTATAAAGAATATTTGACACACTATTACTTACTTGCTCCGTACTTGAGTAGCAGCTCCACAACCTTGATCCGATTCTTCTTGCAGGCTATGTGCAGTGGAGTGAATCCGTTTAGAGCTCTAGCGTTCGCGTCAGCGTTCCTGTTAAAATCGAATAAAGTTTTCCCTTAAGAAATATGTTTCAGTATTTTATTTATTGCATTCATACAGTCAGGTCTTAGTAGTTAGGTGAGTGTTCATAAAATGTTCACAGTATGTACCCATTTAGGGTGTTGCAATGGAAGACAGGCCAGGTTTCATGCCTTTCTACTTATGTTATGAGATCGACGCTTTTCAGTATTCAGTATTTTATTTATTGCATTCATACAGTCATCAGGTCTTAGTAGTTAGGTGAGTGTTCATAAAATGTTCACAGTATGTACCCATTTAGGGCGTTGCAGTGGTGTTGTTTTCAGTGTATTCGTTTCAGTTATATTGTCCTTAATAGGGCTCGTTCGGGAAGATTCTACTACACTGCTTATTCTACTGCCTGGTTGCCGAAAAATAGCTACAGGAATATCCTAATCGCTTTACGAGTACACAGATGCTTCAGTGTAGCGGGTCAATGCATCGTATGTATCAATGTTATGATCTTGTTTAAATAAATAAATAAATAAAATAAATAAATCGTAGAGCGGCTTCTATGTTGTGACACTACATAGGTACTCGGATAATAATGCTGTGTAAGAGTTGCAAGTAATTTGTCGTTATGTGGACCTTTAGCTGGTTCCGTCAGTTATTTATTTATTTATTGAGTAACTAACACGATTAAAACTAACCAATTACAGTAGTCACTTAAGATTAAATATGAAATAAAAATAAAATCAAAATTATTAGAAGGCTAAATACAACATATATAAATATATCACATAAATTATTTTAATCATTAGTTTACTTACCTATACATATGTAAACTATATATATATATATAAATACCTATTATATTTTATTCACCTCATAGATTGTTTGATTGTTGTTGTTGTTGATAGTTGATAGGTACGGAAAAAATAAAATAAAAAACGTTTCACCTGTCCAAAAGCAGCTTAGCCACCTTAGCATGACCGCAATGTGCGGCCACATGCAAAGCAGTTAGATAATCCACAGTGACGTCATCGACCGGAGCTCGACGCGATAGTAGGACCCTGGCTGCGTCCGCATGGTCACCCTGAGCCGCCATGTGTAGCGGCGCTAGACCGTTCTAGAAGTGGGAGTGATTTTCGCACATGAGATAGGTTCCAAATCAGTAAGAAAATCAAGGTCACGAAGAGGATAAGAATCAGAAACAGGATCAATTCAAATCATGACCTGGATCAGACAGAAGCATAGTATTTTGAACGACATTCAAAAATCAAAAATTCTTTATTTCCATAAATACAAAAATGTACACTTAGAAAAGGTCAAATTCTTAAAATAAAACGCGATGGAAATAAAGTGGTACTTTTGATTTCTGTCGCTTCGGTATGTAAACTAAACTAAAGAAGCTCAAGAGAATCGTGATTATGACCACATTATTTGTGCACTTTGAAATTTTGTTAAGGTGCTAAAGTCACGGTAGCAAACACACTAACAGAAACCAACTAACCTTACTCTTACTAGTGATAGGCGCTCCCCTATCCAACAAGGCTTCAGCCACTCTTTCATGGCCAGATCTAGCCGCGCAGTGGAGCGGAGTCAGTCCATCTCGCGTCCTCGCTTCTACGTTAGCACCATTATCTCCGAGAAGTGTTACCATGTTATCTTTGCCTGATGGAAAAGGGTCTCTTATTTATATCGTTGAACTCAGCGATGTATGTTGCTTTGATAAATTCCAGATAAGTGCGAATCATTATTGATCAACAAAGCGGTGGCTAAAGCAAACACTTAATTTTCATAGGCGGCTGACATCCATAGTTTATAACTACAGTAAGGGACCATCAAATAAGAGAAACATTATCAAGTTTCAAATTCACTATCCTTAGTAAAATGAAGGAATATTTTGGCAGAATAAGAATTAAATAGTAATTTAAATATACTTATTCAAACACAAAAGCAAACACATAAACACTTTTCGAAAACCTACTTTTAAAGACTTTTAAACTCACTTCTTCTTTAAGATTAAGGTACTAAGACTGTTGACGATAAAAGTGATGAACACGTTTTATTTGCAAAAGCAAAAGATGAACTTACCCCACTTAGCAGCCACATGCAAAGGACAGATGTTATGTTTAGCAGCGCAGTTAACATCAGCTCCTTTCGCCAGGAGCAACCTGGCGACAGATTCGTTGCCGTAATGCGCTGCAATGTGCAGCGGGGTGAAACCGGACTTGGAAGTTACGTCAGGGTTGTGTTCATTCTGTTAAAGAAATCAAGAATGTTACAGAAAAATGTACAAAGAATTTTCTCTTTCTAAGGAATACATATTAGAAATGGTAAGTTTTGTTTCAAGGGCGGTGTTTTGAAATATTTGCTATATGCGGACCACTTAGTTTGTGACCGAGAATTTCAATTATTCTGTCTCAAGAACAAGTCGATCTGGATTACCGTCACGAGACTTCTCCAGACATCTCAGTTTTGAGTTGTCTCTCGCTACTAGCTTGGAGGTTACAGAAATCGGCTTCCACTTTATCAATCC
The DNA here is from genome assembly GCA_947086465.1 of Eupithecia exiguata. NCBI lineage: Eukaryota > Metazoa > Arthropoda > Insecta > Lepidoptera > Geometridae > Eupithecia > Eupithecia exiguata. The sequence goes on from OX352251.1 coordinate 5,768,088, forward strand.
AGCGATAATTGAGGCTTACTGATCTACGTCTACGCTTCAATATGGTTCACCGTCATACGCCTAGACAGCTTGATCATGCTTCATTCACGCGACGCTACTGCCAGGGGGTGAATGTTTACTTGAAGCATCCTTCACCTCATGCTTACCATCATCATTCTCACTCACCTCAAGCAGTAAGTTAGCAGCCTTGACGTCATCTTTCTTAGCCGCGATGTGGAGGGCTGGCAGACGCACCCTGCCGCGGGTGTCGGCTTCCAACAGAACTGCGACCACCTTCTCGTGACCTTGCTGCATTGCTACTGCTAGGGGCGTGAATCCGTCCTGTTTTAGGATGTACATTTTTAATTTAATTTGCGATAGAAAGTTTTGTAAGAGATGAAATTATTTTTGTTTAAACCGACCGGAGACAAGATCATAGACGGGTGTTTTTAGATGTGTCGTAGCTTCCAAACGCACCCAGAATCGATTTTATTAGTTGCGTTGTTAGAAAGGTGACGTCATCACTTACAATTTGATTAGAAAGGTGTAAGCTATTCAAATGTTATGACCGTTCTATGTTAAGTAGTTGGAGGTCTACGCATTTTGTTAAATTCGTTTCTTCCAAATTCTTATTCTGCAAGTTTGTTTTATTTAAAGACAAATTACCTCTGTAGCCAAGCTCTGATTGGCTCCGTTGGACAGCAGGAACTTAACCACAGCGTCATGGTTCTCCTGGGCAGCCATGTAAAGCGGGGTGAAGCCATTCTGAGACTGAATGTTGACCTGAGAACAAAGGTGGTCTTTAAGAAAAAAACGTGATGAGGTTCCATCTATCTTTTCAGCCTGGAAATTGAACTATTAGTCAACAATGTCAAAAGTAAGGTCTTTGTAAAAGGGCACATACGGGTATGAACGACCACCATATCTACCGCTGATTTTCAGCTGCGTTTTGGTAAGCATTATGACGCAGATATGACCTCCGGTTGACGTTGACGACAGTAGCAAGGTGCAATGCAGTGCATTGTTAATCAGATCCTAACATGTGTACCTAATAAACGGTGAGGCTCTCTCTACCAAAGATATGTTTAAGACGCTAGACTTGGAAAGGAAAGGGCATCATAAACGGCACTTGCATCTCACACCTGCGATTCGCTGAGGTTTAATGACGGAGTTGCAAGAGGAGCTGCATCAGATCATGGACAGCCTAGCTTCAGCCTCGCAAAGGATCGGTCTTGGCATGATTTTGGATTAAACCAAAGTTTTTCTACCAACGATTATGTAGCATAAAGGTCCTTTAAAGACTTCGAAAAACGTTTAGGTAGGTACTTATAAGAATGTTTGTGGTATATGGAACAACCTTTTAATCATTTTCTAAACTTATTTGAGGTATCGTCCATTAAACAAGTGAAGGTCGAAGGGGATGTTTGAAAAAAAACATTAATTGTCCACAGGGGGAGAGGGGTGTGGTTAAGACTGGTGGGATATCCACAAGGCGCGTTTTCTTAACCGGACTGCCAGACATTTTATCACCGTACAGAATTATAACATACATATCTGTATTTAGACAATATTCTAAAATATTGTCTCAATATACAGTTATGGTTTTGAGTAAGAGAGGTAGCCCAAAACCTCAACACGGATCACAAGGGAAGGAGTTAAAAAGTTGGTAAAATGACGTGATAATGCACGAACGACCCTAACAACAAATATTTATAAGCAATCAATTTCCCTGTTGTTAGATAACATATAAAAAACTAAAAGCATTGCTAAAAATCCTACCGGATATCCAAAGTCAACATCAGTTTCCGTATTTCAATCACGTGTAAAATTAAACTCTATGAACTCTTTCGATGTGTTTACGTTGATTGGCGTTCCAATGTGAATGCCAAGGAGATGTGTAACTCTTAAAGGGTGTTACATAATGGAAAATTTACAGCTACAGCTTAAATTCACGAACATTAGGTTGATTTTATTTTGATTTTATTATACCATGCTAAGGGAAGAACGTAGAATGTACCTGCATTCCAAGTAGGGGACAGAATATGAATAAAAAATGCAACCCTCAATCATTATGATCGAGCCATGTAGTCTGGATCTAACGAATATAACTTTTAAAGTGGTAGCAATCTCCGCCGCAAAATCATAGCAGCGGAACAGCAACACGAGTTCCGCTGCGCAACATTACTACATTTGTCGCCGTTCGAATAGCGGAATATGCATTTTCGAATGCCACAAGCTTAGACAATTTAAAGGCCACAAGGTACTTACTTAAGAAACAAACGCGGTCTTCCAGCGAAATGTTGGACCGAGTGCGGATATAGAGCTGGCGTCCGAGCAGATCGGCGGAACCACGCGGGAAAAGAGATAGAATCATAGTCAAATCTGTGCATTAGAACAGGCAGTTTTGTCTCTGTTCCGCAACGGAGAAGTTATGGCAAAGCAAGTTATTTAAATTTTCTGATAATCCGATACCTTATCATTATTTCATCTGTGACACGGTACAGTTTTTGAGTGAGCGCTGGTAGAACGTACCGTATCTTCCTTTTTTACTTTTATCGAAGCTTTTCAATGATTAATAAAACCATCAAAAAATACAAAAATAAACATGCAGGTATATTTCGATTTTAATAGAGAATACATAAAATTAATCAGCTTTTTGAAGTTACATGGTTAAGCATGTAACATTATCAAGTACTTACTCAAATAATAGGGTATATATATCCTATTATTTGAGTAAGTAATTCACAACACGTCCCGCCCGGCCCAGAATGTGCCAGATACGACATCCAATAATGAAATAACAAGGGCACTCGGCTGGTGATAAAGTCATATGAAATTCATGTCTCGTCTCGCTACCGGATCCATTATACTACTTATAGAGTAACCTACATTATAAGAAGTATACCTACTTTTTATAGACTAACCATTTATTAAATTAATTCAAATTTTTACATTTTTCGCTGCACATGTGTGATAAGGCGTTTTTGATGTTTGTGTTTGAGTCTTAAAGTGTCGATTTTTTATAAACAAGTCAAGGAATAGATAATTCTTCTATTATTTCGGTGTTATGGTTTAATCTCACTCGCAGTTTGTAGACAAACCTTTCGAAAAAGCTTTTTTTAGAACGAAGCCGGTTTTTTTAGGAATTTCAAAAAGACTAACTTCACCGCGGTGTTTTAATGCCAATAAAAAGCTAAGATACGTAAACCATTTTTTCACCAGTGACATATTATACCTAGATTTGCTGAATTCTGGAAACATCTCTGGGGCCCACCACACAATGCGACGTCTCAAGTGCTGTTCGCCATTTTTGTTACAGTGTTGTCATAGTCCTGTTAAATCATGAAATGTTCTACCACGCTTAGTGAAAATATAAAAGATAACATAAAAGTTTATTTCCAGAAAGCGTATATAAACACCTATAAGAACTTAACATTACATAATTATGACTTCAGTGGTGACAATTTTAGGTGGTTATGAAGGTTAACAATGACCCCCGCACTAGGCTAGGCCTGTTTCGCGGGGGGTTTTTTTTTTTAAAAGAGTGTCCTTGTGTAGATATGTCCAAAATGTTAGTATTTACCGGTTAAAAGATATGTAAGCAAGCACTTTAATAAGTATTAAGAAAAAGTTTACCAGACTAGACTTAAAGATCATTAAAACATCACACTGAATAAGGGTTTAATGTCTGATACGAACTATCTCTCAATCTGTGACCAGCAAGCTTCCAGCTTAATACGCCGACCCCGCGGTCATTGACCTATGAACTCTAACCCTGCAAGTGCACCACTGCATACGGAAGCTTTCGTGTTGCTAGCAATGTAGATAACAATATCCAACCCTAAAGATAGGGCAATAGATATGAAATTATTTCTGTTATAATTCTTTGATAGTTAAAATTACGTGGAACTTCTCAAACTCGATTTTATTAATGGTGGGCGAAGGTCTGCCTGCGACACAGGAGGTTGCGGATTTGATTCCCGCCTCGGGACAAATGTGTGTACGATCTGCAGACATTTGTTCAGGGTGTTCTGGTCGTTTTCTATGTTTAATAAAAATATCTATCCATGTAATGTATTATATTATGTATATCAGTTATTTAGTACCCATAACACAAGCTCTGCTTAGCTTGGGGCTAGATAATGCTGTGTGAATTGTCCAGCATTATTTTTATTTTATTTATTTATTCAAAATTAGAACTCGAATAACCAACCCGTAGGACTAGAGCCCTGAAATTGGTTTGACGGTAGTCTCGAGACGCCATGGCGACGTCACATTTTGGTATTTAATTAGCGAACTTCCATTTCCGCACGCTAGAGGCGCTGTATCAAATCCCATAGAAAAATGAAATGACCGTTGTCAAACTCAGGGCTATGAACCTTGGTTCATTGTAAGTCAAATAGCCTAACGTTAAACCAATATCTTTCACTTTACGGACGAAACGAAAATAAATGAGTTCGCAACAAGGCACGGAAATGAACGGAATATTGATGATGATGATGGCTGAGGGTGGGAAATGCCGGTCATTGAACTGAAATAGAACCTTCGAGAAAATGAGTCAAATGTAGCTTAGTGTTGACACTTAGTTATTAAGCGACTTCGAAAAATGCGGGAGGTTCTATGTTCGGCTGTATGTATGTGTTTTATCTAAGTTCGTCAATTCTGGGTCAATTTTGAAAATGCTATTTGTCCTATACAAAAAAAAACAAAATGATTTACTTGCCAATTAACTTAAAGAGATACACATTACTGGCGGCCCCCGCACGAGGCAAGCCTGTGTCGCGGGAAGCCTGTTTACAAAAGTACAGCTTGACAACAGTTTTCTGCCCGGTTAAAGGGACATATCGCCCCTTTAGCCGGGCAAGACAGTATTTCCTTTGGTGGCAGCCTCGATGATACTCGATCAATGTAAACCTCCATAAAAGCTAGATTTGAAGCGTTTGATCGATGATGTAGCTACATACCTGAGCGCCATTTTGCACCAGCAGCTTCACAACCACTTCCTGCCCGGCCAGAGAGGCGATATGCAGCGCAGTATTGCCTTTCTTGGTGGCTGCGTCGATGGCAGCGCCGCGGTCCAGCAGCTCTCTGACCACCTCCACGTGGCCGTCTTTTGACGCCAGGTGGATTGCGTTCAGCCCGTTCTAGTGGACAAAATAAACAAATGAATCACGTGATAGGGCTAAAAAATACACAAAAGCTATGCTATATAGAAACAGAATATGCCAAACGCAACGTACGCGAAGAAATGTAGGAAACTTCAGATAGCGTGGCATATATACCTACTAGATACATAAATGTGTCTTTAGCTCGACCATCTGTTTTCATACAAATTTAAGCATCTAGATTTCATAAAGAGTCGCGTGACAGACGTGGGTCAGTCTGTTCTTATCTTTAATATGATATACACGTTCGTAACGTTCAAAAACTCAAAATAAACTGCCCAAAATACCTAAGTTGTAAGAGGATTTTCTAACTACTACATAGGTACATCATATTCTTTGTCATTATTAAAATGTGCTATGGTTGTGGCCCAAATAACACTTATTCTGCGTGTTTACTCGCTGCAAAGTTATGTTACTTACAGAGATAGTGGTCTGAAGACCTCTATCTCTGCAGGTATGAGATTTCTTTCCCTCTTTCACAGGTCAATAGTCCGACAGACAGACCGCGTAATAATATAATAACCTATTGGTTCCTTTTGGGTACGGAATCCTAAATGCTACATAGCTCAATTTCATTACATTCGTACATTCTGAAAATTTTGAATTCTATTCGTATCCTATTTTAGAGTTCCGTCCTGGCCTTCATTCTAATGTAAGGCGTGATATACTTAGAAGGAGTGTAGCATTCTGACTTATGTTAAATGTGGACGGCCATCGGATGTGCTCGTCTAACAAGGGTGTATATCCCGCGGAGCATGCGGTGCACGCGGGGGATGCATTCGCACAAGGTGCGGCATATCGAGTGGACGTGTGTCACTGAACAAATCTGTGTTTTATTGGCATAAAGTAATTACCTTTACCCAAACCATTACCTGGTAGGTATAATACAAGGAGTTATCTTGAATTTCCTAAGAAAGTAGGTAGGTAGTACTATTCCTCCATTTAACACTATATTTCTTTAGTTTATTTATAAGCGATTATATCTAGAGAAGCGATTATGTCCAGAGGCCGGTAGGAAAAACACAAGTTTATATTATCCACCAACATCAGGAAATGTTGGCACTTCTCCATTTTCCTGTATTCAATTTACACCGGGCAGTGTTTTTACAATTTTCCCGTAATTCTATTACAGTTAATACACTTTTACGATGACTGTTTCTATGCCAAATTGCTGGGCTCATGAAAGGTTAATTGAAGATAATAGACAAGTTACGGTTTCTGCCAAGTTTTTACAATTGCTGGCGAAATATTCAGAACATAACAACAATGTGCGCGGAAAATTTGCCCGAGTTTACGCAATGTTTGGGCAAAATAAGCTCAATTATCGAGGACAGCATAGACATTGACGCAGTTTATATGCTAGGCGATTACAATGCCCACCCTAAAGAGCGATTTTGGTGCGAGCTTGTAGAGTTTTGTGCAGAGCAGAATTGGACATGTGCTGATATGAATGTGTTAGGCGCGGATTCTGGTACGTTTACGTTTGTGAGTGAAGCCCACGGATGTGCACGATGGCTAGATCACTGTGTAGTCACTGGAGCCGCACTATCATGTATAAAACGTGTATGGGTAGAGTATGGTGTCCAGTGGTCTGACCATTACCCGTTGTTCATTGAATGTAATCTAGGTAGAGTTAGTTCTAAAATAGATGTAGACTTAAATCCAGTACATAACTTGACGTTTTGGGGCGAGCGTACTAATAGTCAAATTCAGCAGTACCAACAGCTATGTCACTATAGATTAAGAACTATTGATTTTCCAGTACAGCTCGCCCATTGTTGTGACGGAACTTGTGATAATGGGGGACATAAATTATTGTTAGGTAATCTATATGACGAAATTGTATCAATACTGACAGAAGCCGCACAAGCCACTTATACGCGCCCCAAGCCGCGCAGGAGACATGGTTACATCTCTGGGTGGAACAGACACGTAGCAGGTTACCACAGGGAGGCCAGGCTTAAGTTTTTGGCCTGGGTTGATGCAGGTAAACCAAAGTGTGGTAGATTTTATGTTGATATGTGTGCAAGCAGGAAAGCTTTTAAAACAAAATTGAAATGGTGTCAAGACCAGCAAGAGCAGTTTAAAATGGATGCTCTAGCTAGTCACCATTCGGCCAAAGATTTTAAGCAGTTTTGGAAAAATACCAAGAAAATGAATGCTAAGTCTGGCCTCCCTGTGACAGTTAATGATGTAGCTAGCCGGAGTGCTATTGCTGATTTATTTAGAGAGCACTTTAAGGTGAAACCGATGTCAAACTCGTCTGTGTGTAGGCAGGTCGAGCCTGAGGTCATCATGCAAAGGAGAACAGTCAATTTCACCTCCAAAGACGTTCATAAGGTAATTCGTTCTATGCAACGGGGAAAATCACCTGGACATGATGGCCTCAGCATCGAGCATCTAAGGTTTGCTGGTGTTCACATTTCAAACGTGCTCGCTACGTTCTTCAACTTGTGCATGTGTCATGGTTACTTACCAGATGAATTGACCAGAACCATCGTGGTGCCCATCGTAAAGTGTAAAACTGGAGATGTATCGGATAGGAATAACTACCGGCCTATCTCACTTGCAACCATTATAGCAAAGGTGCTTGACAGCTTGCTTAATAACATTCTCTTGCAACACATCAATCTGCACGATGCACAGTTTGGTTTTAGAGCCGGGCTATCCACAGAGAGTGCGATGTTGTCTCTTAAGCAAGCTGTCAGGTACTATACTGACAGAAAAACGCCGGTATACGCTTGCTTCCTTGATTTATCTAAGGCCTTTGATACAGTTTTATATCACAGGCTGTGGGAGAAGCTTGGGAGAGAGGGTGTACCGGCTGAAGTGGTATCCATTATGAGATATTGGTACAGATGTCAAAAAAATCAGGTGAGGTGGGCCGGCGCTCTATCTGAGGAATATGGCTTGGAGTGCGGAGTTCGGCAGGGCGGGATTACTTCCGCTCTATTGTTTAATTTGTATATTAATGAGCTCATCGGTGAGCTCAGCAGCACTCATACCGGTTGTTTTGTTGATGAAGTTTGTATGAACAACATAAGTTACGCGGACGATATGGTGCTGCTGGGTCCAACGGTGGGCTCTATCCAGAAACTCCTAAATATTTGTGAGAACTATGCGGCGGAGCATGGGCTGGCATACAACTCTAAAAAGAGTGAAGTCCTTATTTTTAAAAGTGGAAATGTTAGGCCTACCCATGTTCCGCCTATAGTACTAAATGGTGCGGCTCTGAAGGTAGTTGATACATTTAGATACTTGGGACACATTGTAACTGAGACTTTAAGCGATGACGCAGATGTTGAAAGGGAGCGTAGAGCGTTGGCTGTACGGGGAAACATGATCGCGCGTAGGTTCGCACGCTGCTCGAGAGAAGTGAAAGTCACTCTTTTTAAGGCCTACTGCCAGTCCTTCTACTCGAGTAGCCTCTGGCTCAACTGCACCCGACGGGCAGCCAGCGCTCTACGTGTCCAGTACAATAACATTTTCAGGATGCTGATGCGGCTGCCTCGCTTTTGCAGCGCATCTGGTATGTTCGCAGAAGCGCGCACGGATGGCTTTCATGCGATCATTCGCAAAAAAGTCGCTTCCCTACTCCAGCGTGCGCGAGTCAGTAGCAACGGCATCCTGAAAATGATTGTTTCGCGTCTGGACTGTCCCATCCAAAATAAATGGATGAAAATATTGATGGGATCAGTCTCTATTTAAATGTGTCTCTGTTTAAATTTAAATTCAATTATTGTGTTTATTTGTATTAATTTTTTTATTATTTAATCTTATATCTAGTTAAATTTAATTCTATTTTGTTTTGTTTTATTTGTGTAATTTTAAGTGACTTTTTATAAATTTATATTTAATTGTATTATGGATTATATTGTGATCTGAAATAAATGAGTTAATAATAATAACAACAATGTTGTTACTCATTTCAGTGTCAAAAATCGTTGCAATTTGTTGCCTTCAGAAAACAGTTGAACAAAAGCCTGGAAGAGATCGTTACGTAGCGATATGTCCGTACAATCAGTGGTAAGCTAGCCACATGCCTTTTTTCTGTGTGAATTGTTTTGGTGTTCTTTGTAGTGTCGCAAGGCGCTACGACCATAAACACAACACAGCACATATTTAGAGGGCCAAAACATATTACCACAACATACTATGTGTATAAATATACAGGGTGTCTCATAATAAGTTCATAACCTTGAAGGTGCGAATGCGACGAGGCAAGCCAAATCAGACACAAAAACAAAAATCAAAAAAGTGGAAGCGTTTGGGAAGGACATATTTTTTGAAAATTAAAATTATTTTTTTCTCTATTCACATATCTGAGCATCATGCCCACAATTTAAGGGTGTGGTATGGGTGAAACTAGCGCCGCCACCTATTTTTACCCGACTACCAACAGGGGAGGGTTATGAGGTTAGCACCCTATGTTTGTATGTTTGTATGTATGTGGCCGATTTCTTTGTTCCCACGTAGCGCTGAAACTACTGGTTCGATTTCAACAAATTATGTATCGATTGATTCGTCTCAATACCCCGATGGTTATAAGGCTATAGGATTTAGGGCTCCGCCCCCGAATAAGCCTTCAAAACGCGTATTAAAGTTTAGGTAGCCGCAGGCTGCAGGCCCCATAGAGAAAAATTACAATACCTACGACCTATTTTCATTTTCAACTCAATGCCTATCAAATATGACCGATACGTCATTCTTTTTTGTCAATGTAAATGTTTCAAACTTTTATAACTTTCACGTAGTCGGGTTGTAGTTTTTAACTTTATCTTGTATCTTATTATTACGTTGAACAAAGGAAATTTCAAAAATCCATCGTACAGTTTGTGATACCTATTATAAGCTTTTTTTAAATGCCTCTGTAATAGTTTTATTCTATTAGGTTTAGGCAGAATATCGAAGTTGCCCTTGGTGGCTACCAATATCTATTTTAGATTTTCTGGGTAAACTATATAGAATAAAACTATGAGAGAGGCATTAAAAATGTGGATGGATTTCTGTAATTTTTTTTATTCATCGTGGCGGCGCTAGTTTGACGCATACTACCGCCAGTTTTTGCTAGCCAGTTTTTTGATGAAGTTTTTAAGAGTGTGATCTTTTAAACGCTTTCAAATGTTTTGTTAACTACTACGGTCTGTAGTTTGCAGTAGTTTGTAGTAGTAGTTTCATTATTTCATAGCTTTGCTAGCTATTATGTAAAAAATTTGGTTTTGACCTCTACGAAGCCTCTACGGCGTAGGCACTACGAAGTGTCTACGTCGTAGCAATTACGAGCCGTAGCTTTTGGGGATCGATCTTGTATATTTTTCGGTAAAGGTTTCTGTAACTTGCTTGAATTTTTCAGAGCTCTGTTCTACTGATTTTCACTGAGCATATCTTTTTACATTGTTCTCTATTATGAGAAGTGCTTTTGTTCTTAATAGTGAATAGATCATGGGATTTTAATACAAGAGAAAATAAAAGACAGTAAAAAGAAAAGGACTACTTTTCTAAAGGAACCAAACTTATTAAAATGTATATGTTTTTTACCTCAACCAGATTGGTATTATATCGATAATCTTGCTTGGAGAGTAAGTAAATCCAAAAACAGAAAATTAACTTCTTGCCTCAGATTTGTAAAATTCGTGACCAAATAGCGTGCCTGCCTACATATTGGTAAAACGGCGCAAAGTTGAAACAATGCCTGCTATAAAGAACTTTGTTTGTAAAGATATAAAACCGTGTTTGCTATAATTGGGCCTTGACATGTTGGATTTTGCAATTTAATGCGATAATTAAGCTATTGTGTTGGAAGGGGTTAAATTGTGGGACCACGCAAGAAATTAGAGATATAAATTCCGACGTTATTGGCAAGAAAATTTTGGAAATAAGTAATGAAAACCCTGTGAAAACCATACCTTGAGTCTACAAAACAAACGCAATATATTGTCGACAAACGAGGTAGGACGATGATGACGAGAAGAGAAAATCATAGGTTGACCAACGAGGTAGAGATAGATACGATAGATTTGTTCATAAACTTTTGTCGATTCGTTCATATAGGGGAGATCAGGCAGCATTCAAACAGTTTCTTTTTTCAATACGAAGCTGGCGGCGGCGGCGCGGCGGCCGCACTGCCCTGCTATCACGGCTAGCCAGTGTATAGGCGGGACTCACACATACAAATACGAACTGTTCGTCGTGCTTAGTTTTGTATATATGGCTGCTGTGCATAAGCTCCTAGTGTATGAATGCTACGTGCTCTCCCGTATGGGTACTAAAGCGATAAGGAACAGGGTGGTATTATAATTTAAGTGTTGATGGCCCAGCTAGGGATGGTGTTGTTCGGTGCCGTTACCACCTCAAGTTTACCTTGAGTTTTAGATCACTGCTGGACAGAGGCGTCCTCTGATAAGCGCTTTCTTGGTTCTTTTTATTAGGAGTTAATTCTATAATTTCTACGCTGGGCATGCGAGTTAGGGAACGTAGTTCGATAGTGGATCTATTTTGCATAATATACTTATGCCAACTCCCCATTGGATATCTCTAAAGCTTGTCGCACACTTGAAAAACACCGCTACAGCAGACCACAAAAATTTGCATCAAAAGATGGGCTTTAACTTTTGTTTAGATATATTTTATATTGACGGCATCAGATGACGGAAAGCTCGCAGACCATTCGTTTGAAGCTTGTGAGAAGCTATTTTGTCACTGTAAAATGTATCTACATATTATAACGAGTTTAAGCCTATATTTGAAAGCAAATTTATGTGGGCCTCTGATTTGCGATAACTTTATACGCCTCTTACAACACCCGCGAGAGGAGATTGGTGTAAATTCTAAAACACTATTTAGGCATAATCATAAGTCTATAGGTTTGATAATTCCTGATGTACAGAAGAGATCAAAAATGTGCTCGTGGTTCATGTAAATATACACATTCCTATTGCATTGCTACTTTTTTTTTTCAAACATGGCTGACACTCTATTCCGCGTCTGGATTTACGCTACTTACAGCATTGCTAACGTTGATGTCAACTCCTTGCTCCAGCAGGCTGATGATCTTGTCGATCTGACCTGCGCGTGCGGCTCGCAGGAACGCCGTGCTGGCGTCCGCCTAGAACAAAAGAAAGAGGCATTTAATAATGTTCCCTAAGATGTGGAACCACGAGTCTTTAAAATCCTAATGGATCTTAATGTGGTTGAAAGAGGGGTCTACTTTTTTGTATCATGAGTTTATAATGTGTTATTTTAAGTATTTATTTTTTAATAAAGTGTTATGGATATTTTATGAGAGAAGTTAATATCTTTATTAAGAAAGAAAATTACAACCAAATAATTATTAGAACTAAATTAAAACCATTTAGTGTTTACAATTAAAACAATTAAGCCAACTGCGGACTACCAGTCGGTAGCGTGCCCAATTTATTATATTAAATTTACTATTACGGTTCAAAAGGCTTTGAAATCGTGGTTCAAAGCATGCAAGAAAATTTGATTTTTTTAATATTTTTACTTTTTTACAAGTAAATAATTGTTTTTATTCCGGACCGTCCATTTTGAGTGTCAAATGCTATATCCCACTAGAAATGTCATTTGGATTTGATGGAGTAATTTAGTGATTCTTTATTAACAAAGAAAATAACAATCAAATAATAGAATTAAATTAAAACTAGTATTTACAATTGAAACAATTGAGCTAACTGCAGACTGTTGCTTTTTAGTTGAAATGAATTTGTACCTATGTGTCTTTAGGTTCATATAGATATACAGTGGTCTCTCCCAAGTCACAAAAAATTACACGTTTTAGCATTCTTTTCGTTAAAGTAACTGTCATGCTAAGGTACAAAACTGTCTCCTTTTAAAAGACATCACCCATCGATCAGGTATTCGCTGCCGGAGATAGCGGCAAGTGTCTGATTGATGACATAACCCGAAAAATATGAGATTTTCGTCAAAATAAATGTAACTCTGCATATACCTAATCTATATATATATATAAGTATATATAAGTTACTTATAAATAAATAAGAATAATTCCTAGATATTCACCTTTTCCTAGATGACACGTACTGTAAATCTAACACCCCAACTTAAAACCCCATTTAAAACTGATAAAGTTCTCTAAAACAAGACTTGTTTTCCAGAGAGTATTTATAAGCCTTCTCTGGGATTTCAGGAACCCACCCTGACATCTGACCCTGGCCTAAATAAGCACCTTTTAGCCGTGACCCGGATCAGCTAAGCCAACCGGAAACATGATATTTGAGACGAAGTCAGGCCGCCACTTTTAGAAGCATGTACTTTTGTTAAACATAAGTCAAAAATATTAGTTGCTCTTGGTGGCCACCCATATCTATTTTCGAACTTTTGACGCATACCACCACATAAGTTGGTAAATCTTTTGTAGTTAATAGTGTTACATTTTATAATGTGCCAGCCAATATTTATCTAGGTGAAAAAACCTTTAGGACCACTAGCAAAAAACACCTCTCTGTACTATGCCATAAGGGTTATCTCCCAGATCACAATTTTTGGAAGTACATCGCATAAGAATAATTTAACTAAAGTACTTTCTTTTTTATACTGTTATTGGATACTGTTATTTATATTTACGCGAGTTCCCTTTTGTGCAACTGAAGTTGCTCAACTGCAAATAGTTACACAACGGGGCTTGCCTTTTGTGCAATTCATTTTGTTCCCTTTTGCTCAACTGCTTACGATAAAGACTTTATTAAGTGCAATGTAATGTGCCTAGAAATAAACGAATGAAACTGCAACTGTCGAGGAGTCGAAGTGGTTGAACACTTGAGTACAGTACAACAGTCTGCAGTTCGCTCAGTTGTAAATACCAGTTGTATTTTTTTCTCATTTAATTGTAATTTTCTTTGTAATCAATTATTATCACATTTGTCTGCATGTGTTAAAATGAGATAACGGACAAAATATCTGGCATTTAACTTGAAATAAAATATCTTTTAGACAAACTATTTTTAATGGTCTAAATTGAAATTTCATAAAAGATCCGACGAGACCTAACGAACGACACCCTCTTGTTTGTCAAGTTAACCCCACTAGCATTTAAACCACGAAACATTCTGTTTTACAAAAGGGTTAAAAACATTCTCTGAAGCGAAAAGGCACAGCAACGCTTTGATCATTTCTGGATTTAATTTGAATACAGAAGCATCTCGTTCCACAACCCTCTAGTTCCAACCTTTTGAGTTTCATTTTGCGGGCTTAGTGCGAAGGCTGAAAAGGTTAAAGGCCAGTCGCTCGCACTGAGTTTTATAATAGTTTTCGTTTTATGTTTAATTTTAATTAACGTTACTTGGTCCGAAACCATAGCGGCACAAGAATGGGAATTGAAAAATTTAAGCTTAATATTATTGTAAAATAAAATAATATCGCTTTTATTAATTATTAGATACATTAAGTATCAGTTATCTTATATAGTACCTACCTATGACACAAGCTGAGAGCAGAGCTTGTGTTATGGGTACTAGATAACTGATATACATAATACAATACATAAATGGATATATTTTATTATACGTAGAGATCGACCAGAACTCACGGAACAAATACAACCATTTGTCCCGAGGCAGGAATCGAACCCGCGACCTCCTGTGCCGCAGGCAGACCTTCGCCCACCGCGCCACAGAGGTCGCCTGTGTATAAAAAAAGTAATAATAATAAAAAGCCCGTTCATTCCTGTGCCAATATTCTTAACCCTAGTATTATTCACAACCCTTCTAAAACCCTTGGTTAGTACTCACAACCCTTCCAAATCACCCTTTAGAGAGACCCAAAAGACCTAAAGTCAAGTTCATAACAGCACTGAAGGGTAGAAACTAACGAGGTAGAGAAAAAAGGAATGCCGAAGAGATTTCAGCTCATGAGGTTGTAGGTACTAATACGTTTTTTCAGCGATTTTTTTGCGATTTTTGCAGTGACAAAACGTGTTTGTGAGTGATGAAGGTAATTTTTCTAAGTAGCTACTCGCCTAGGAGCTAAGGTTGCAGTTATAAAGGTTTAGATTTAAGGAGATAGTATCCCAAGCGTTACTACAGAATGACGCGTCGCGTTATATCCGTTACAAATGCTAGTGACCCCTTTGACAACCTAGCCAAGGTTTGTCAGTGGGATGTCATGTCCTGTTATAATATAAGTCACGCGACGACGGGGCTTCCCTTTTGTGCAATTCATTTTGTTCTCTTTTGCTCAACTGCTTATGATGCAGACTTTCTTAAGTGCAATGTAATGTGCCTAGAAAATATATGGATCATGATATTTGAAATAAACGATTATTATTATTATTATAATAGTTTTAGTATTCACGTTCCAAAGATAGTTGTAAGGCTCTTTAGCATGGTCTATGACACTATAATATACTTTAATTAAAAAGTGCCCTCTGCGGTTCGTTCGAACTAAAGAAAACATCTGATTGCATAAATATCGGAAGGTTTTATCAACAGTGCAGGTTGGCCCTCCTCAGCAGTCCCGTCTGTATGCTTTTGGTTATGGAATCCTAAAAATGAGTTTCTATGATTGGTTTAGTACGCGCAAATCTTTATGATTTCTCGTAAGTACGCCGAGTAATGTATTTTAAGGTTTCAAAAGGGCGCGGTGAGCCCAGTACTGCGCAGTTTCGCATTCGAGGCTATGTTCACAGAATTTTTATAGATTTGCGCGAACTCTAACTTGGATTTGATATTATGTAAAATAGGCCTTATTCTGAACCACAAGAATTTTCCCCTAGTCTAACTCATGAAAGTGGTTCAATCAAGACGTAAAATTATCTAATCTGTGCTATCGGGACCAACAACTGGTTTGTCATCCGATTGTTATCATTTGACAGTAGTTTAAACTTTTTGTTAACATCTGCGTAAAGGTCGATTTTGTATTTTTTACGAACCAAGTCTTGGTTAAAATACAAATCGACCTTTACTCAAGGACTCGAGCTTTACTCAATCGAGAAGGACTCGAGCTGTACTCAATCGGGAATCGAGCTTTACTCAAGGACTACACTCACACAAAGCACTAATATAGCACTTATTCTGATTAAGTTTTGTTTATTTGTTTTACGAACCAAGTCTTGGTTTCTCCACACACAAGTAAACACACTAGAGGTTAACAAAAGTTTAATCTATTGTCAACTTAAAACAAGCTGATGAAAAACAGGCTGTCAGCGAAATACAAAATCGACAACTGTGTAAAATTTCAGATTGCATGACAGGGGAGCATAAAAATCATGTCATGTTAAATGAATTAATATGCATTATTAGTGTTATCTTTCAACACAGGCCTAGCTTCCACTGGGAGACACGTGCCTTATATTCGTTTTGTGTCATAATCATAATGTGAAATGGAGTATCTGCTAGCTAAGACTGCGCGATTTAATAATAATTCTGAAGTTCACAGGATACAATTTTGTTGATTTTTGTACATGACGTTATTGTAATTGGTTTCACTAAATAAATGGAAAAACTAGACCCTATTAATCTTGTCTGTTTGTTACATACAAGTTATTATTTATTATTATTTATAATCTCTATAACTAACATTGAAAATGAGTAATTCTGTTTGTATTTTTGTATTGTATGGTCTAGGATTTAGAAACGATACAAAAATATTTATAAAATAAATTAAGTTTTAGTGCATCAATGCTGTTAAAAATAATGTCATCGTATACTTATATCTTAAAATAAATTCTACCAATATCAACTTTTAATATATAATCGTTTTCAATGTATATGGTAACGTATTGTATATACCTAGGCGATTATTTGCGTCCAATTCAGCTGGGCTTTGGCTTGTTTATTATTTGATCGTAATTTTCTTTGTTAATATATATTATATCTTTATTTTATTAAGTATATCAGTAATCTGGTACCCATTACACAATCTCTGCTTAGCATGGGCTAGATTAATTAGGTAAAAAATAGAAATTAGATAGAAGAAGGCTGTGTCATTTCCAATCACAAACACGACCAACTAAAAAGAAATTTATTTCAAAAACCCATATTGCATGATGTCGTTAAAGGATTTTCATTTCACTATTATTTTTCAAAAAAACATTAACAGTACTCCTTTGTCATAGAGTTCACTGCAGAAAAAGATTAACATGTCATGTACCCCATTCCATTCTAACAGAGACTGCGCACTGCTAGCAATTATTTCTCACCCCATCCCGAGGGGTGCACTGCACACCCCACTCTGTGATTCCCAAAGCTTCGGGCAGCTTTTGTGAGGGTAGTTTTGAAAGGGTCAGGTTCTTGACAGTAGTGAGTTCATTTAAAACTGCGGAAACTGTTCGAAACTCGAAAAATAACAACTAACAGGCTAAAGGTTTCTTAGTCGCTTCTTTATAGTCTACATACCGAAGCGACAGAAATCAAAAGTACCACTTTTTTTCCGTGTCAGCGTTTTATTTTAAGAATTTGACCTTTTCTAAGTGTACATTTTTGTATTTATGGAAAGAAAGAATTGTTGATTTTGATTGATTTTGATTTTGTTCGATCTAGGCCTTTGTTTTAGTACATATTGGAGGCCAAGAGATGTAAAGAGAGACCCTGGCCGACCGGTTCGCCGCTGGAAGGATGACATCATATTGGTAGCAGGAAAACAATGGATAAGAGCAGCTCAAAATATAGCAAACTGGAAAGAGATGGAGGAAGCCTTTATCCAGCCATGGATAAAACCTGCTTCAAACAAAACTACCTTAATCGAATAGGATAGGAATAGGATAGGACAGGAATTTTGGACAGTGTCAAAAAGTCGCAACTTGAGACGTGCTAAGATCGTTGGTACGTTAAGCTGAAGGTACTGCGTCTGACCTCTCCCCGGCCGTGTCGGTCTGTTGTCCCATCGGATAATGAGAGTGAGGGAATAGAGTGTGCACCTGTGTTTGCACATACACTTGTGCACTATAATATGTCCTGCGCACCAGGTTAGTCTCCGTTGTGTTTAACCGCCACTGAAGATATCAGTTGCATTGGACAAGCCAAGGGTTAGGCGCCAGTCCCACTTCCCGCAGTAAAGCTACGCACGCATGTACGTGCATAGCGTGTACCGCGTGCATAGCGTTTACAGCGTTGAGCTGCGTGCCAAAACAGGCGATGCACTAATCAATTGTCCTTTTGGTGTCTTTATTACTAAAATTAACATTATGTCGATCCAAAACTTCAATTGATTCAATTTTTTTTAACAAAGATTCATAGCAAATGGCGCTAACAATGTGCGCAAGATTCCTTACCTGTTTTCAAAATTAGAAGAACGTAGAAAAATGTAAAAACTCGATTTTTTCAAGTGTGACATGACCAACCTCCGACAAACTCCAAACTCCTTACGCAAGCGGGGCTAAAACCTTTAAGTACTTTTTGAAACGTCATCGCCCTCAATCAAATATTTTCGGCAATCACAAAAGAAGTTCCAATTTACTGACACACGACCACTCTTCAATCTGATTGACAATGCAAATCACTGGTATATCACCCCTCGATGACGTCACCGATACACATTCAATTGGTACACTCGGCAGTAAAAGTGCAAGCTGAACATTAATTTATTTTAGGATATTGAGATGCATCTTTTCAACATGTTGGGCATACAACTAACTTCTGTACGCTCTTTTTGAAACATGGAGGACGAATGTTTTACGGTGTTCTTCGAACACAAACAAGGTTCGTAATTTACCAGCTCATTTTCCTAATGAAAATTGTTTTGGAAATAAATTTTAATTCGGCTACAGGTCTTCACCAGCGTCCCGTTATACCCCGATATACCGTATCACTATTGTTGCTGACTGTACCTATTATACCTACTGTGTCATGGGGTGCAGTATCGATAAACTATTTTTACGATTGTAGCGCCCCCCGCGGTTCTTCGTATTTGCCTAATGGAATAACGGAGTATTGAGTGGTCGCCGTTTCAATTGCTTCGTAGTCTGTCGCCAAATGAACGGATAGTTCTGGCTTTTATCAGAGCTCTAGTTGGAGATGGTTTTTCTGGCAGTTCTCTTTGTAAGGGTTCGCCCTGGTGTAGTTTTCTTCGAATACTGAAACGCGACTTAAATTTAGGCACGCTTTAACTCCTACACTCGTTTGCCAGATCAAAGCTCGGCTTTCCGACTACAGTAGACTCGCATAAGCCCTGATCAGGGTCTGCCGTATTTGTAAATCCGACCCCAGATTTGGGTTCAAACGAGTGTATAGGAGTTAAAGCGTGCCTTTGGTTTGAGCCACAGACCAGTTAAATCAAGAGATTAGTCTAGATTTAACTGGTCTGTGGTTTGAGCATAGCTTTCATGAGAAAGGCTTTGATTAAAAACATACCTCATACAAGATCTTATACGACTTACTACGTCTTCACAGTTTAACCAGTGTAGGGCTATCTCAATTAACTCGTTTTAAAATGTCTTTCATACCAAAGAGTTTCGAGTTAAATACCAGACAGAGTCTAATAGTCGCGTTTTCCGCATCACTTCATCTAATTACAATCCTAGTCAAGGAGCCAAGCCATGTTACTTCGTAACTCTTCTATTAGTTTATTTTATAGAATACTAGCAGCGCCTTGCGGTTTCACCCGCGTAGTTCCCGTTCCCGTGGGAATTCCGGGATAAAAAGTAGCCTATGTTCTATTCCAGACTATAATCTATCTCTGTGCCAAATTTAATCCAGATCCGTTCAGCCGTTCTGGCGTGATAAAGGAACAAACATCCATCCATCTATCCATCCATCTAAACTTTCACGTTTATAATATTAGTGAGATTGTAGCTTAGATTAAGTGAGATAATAGAGGCTAGAATTCCTTGGGAGAGTTGGACACAACGAATGTGCTCAGTGAAATATTGGGTACACATGTGAAATAGTTTTGTAACCAATATGAAACGACTTTTTGTCTTACTGACGTACAAAATACTTGGCTTGAAGACAGGTCAAAGTGTAGGCTATTTATTACCATGGATTATTAGGAAAGCCAAGTATTTTAAAGCTCAGTAATATCAGAAGACCATTGTAGGTTTCAAAATAATAGTTTTATTGGTTCGTGCGGCGGCAGATTTGGCCGAAGATCTCAAGAGGCGCAAATATGCAGGTCTCGACAGAGCCTACGCATTTGCTCCCCTTGGAGTCGAGAGCCTAGGTCCGTGGGGTACTGAGGCTCTCCGGGTTTTCAAAAAATTATCTGAGCGTCTCGTCGAAGCGACGCGTGACCCGAAAGCTGGTGAGTATCTGGCGCAGCGCATCAGCATTGCTATACAGCGGGGCAATGCAGCTAGCCTCTTGGGCACGCTTCCGACTGGTTGGTATTGATATGGATCAGTTGAGCTACATATGACACTTTTCCGCAATGCAAAATTCAAATTACTTGTAAAGACAAATGTCACCTCAGTCTGCCTGTGACCATGGAAGCTGAAAAGCCTCCGAAACGTCAGGTTATAAACAAAATATAAAATATACGCGATCAATCCGGTTAAAACAGTGTTTTATTATGAGTTCTCGCGAAAATAACCTTAGAATATACTATGTCAAAAAGATCTTTATTTGATAATTTCAGATACCATCGATATGGAAGACGAAGTCTCAATATCAAATTCTAAGAAAACCGATACCCCTCAAGATGTCTAGACATTAGCACACAAGACGCTGGTCTTGTACAAAGGAGCTGTCCCTTGTACACAGTTATATGAAACTATAGTAGGTACCTACAGTTGACAGGGTAAACAGAGCCCTCTCATCCACAGTAGACGGTTTGTCAACTGACGCGGGACAAATGGGGTGCTTGTTTCTGCTGGTACTTCGACATGGACAATGGTTTTGAAATGAGCTCAGACTGAAGATTTCTTTCCGCTTTTCTTTCTTTGACGGAAACGTCTGATAGCTATTGAGTTTTAATTTCGTGTCTGGAAAAGCAAAGAGTTCTATATTTTAGATTTCGTAAAATAAATCGAAGTTTAGGAAATCGTTAAAAAGGAAAATTTGAATCAGGCATTTGATTTTATTTCTGTTTTATGTATTTCTTACATAATCGAAGCTAAACGAAAACTTAGTTACAATACGATACAAAAATACTTTATTGTACACCAGAAAATAACATTACAAAAAGACATAAGATAAGTATGAGTACGCGATAAGGCCGCCCATTGGGCGGCCTTATCGCTTAGAAGCGATCTCTTCCAGGCAACCTTTGAATGGAAAGAATTGTGAATTTAAGAAAGTTTTATTATGTTTATAAGCTGAATTAAGTATTAAGCCGAACTAGATTGTTAGGACATCAGATGTTTTTATTTTTAACTTAACCTTTTACTTTAAGTTAACTGACAAAGCTGCCTAATTGCTTGATTTTTAGATGGCAATAACTTTATTTCTTTAGGCTTACAAAATAGCACTTAGACGGCAACGTTGGCAACCTTTTGGGGCTTCTATTAAACTAGAAGTCCACTTACAAGTAAAGAACGTGTCTAAGGTTTTTTTGTTATAGTGCGTGCTTACCCGCACTTTGGGTATTTCTAAGAAATGAAATATCTAAGTTCATTTCTTCGGGTCCTGCCGAAATCGAAAATTTTTGGGAACTTAATTCATTGCTTGAAGAACATGTCTATTTTTAATCTAAGCTTTATACCAAACCTGCTCAAAGGCGGGTTCGAGTCCTGCCGAAATCGAAAATTTTTGGGAACTTATTTCATTGCTTGAAGAACGTGTCTATTTTTAATCTAAGCTTTATCAAATGGGATTTTATTAGGCTTTGTATTTATAAATTCTCCTATTTTCCACAGCCTTTTATCATCCTAGTCACGTTTCGTTTTAATACGACGAAAGTGGGTCACATCACGGCATTGTTGAGAACAGAAGGTATTACAGATGTATTGATCCGGTTGCGAACTCTATGCTCACTGAAATGAGAGAATAAGAAACGATAGGTCGTACCGTATCTTCCTTTTTTACTTTTATCGAAGCCGAACTGACTGATTTTTTAAAGATCTTCATTATTAAATGACAGAAATAAAACTGTCAAATGTATGTACACATCGAGCACTGGTAAAGAAAATAATCTTAGAAGAGGAGTGGTATTTTATTAGTTTCCGGATGGTTAGGTTTGAATGTCAAAATGTACTGATCTACATCACATACGTACTTCAAAAAGAACTTTTTCCGAAATGCTTCGATAAAAGTAAAAAAGGGAGATGAGGCATTACCATCTCGAAAGTGTATGGCTCATGTTCGGTTCAACTATGTTCCCTTACCTCAGTCATAGTCGGACCGGCGGCGGGGGCGGTGGCGTTTGTGTTGCGGGTGCTTGCTACGACGTATAATTTTGTGTGATTTCGACTAAAACACCACGACAATGCCCTCGTGTTCCTTCACCAGGTGTACAAATAGCTCCAAAACAAAAAACAAAGCCCAAGGCATCACATATTTTCCCGCGTAAGTAGATACACCAAACTTTAAATTTTCTGATAATTCGATACCTTATCAGGATTTCATCTGTAACACGGTACAGTTTTTGAGTGAGCGCTGGTAGAACGTACCGTATCTTCCTTTTTTACTTTTATCAAAACCGAAATGACTGATTTTTTAAATATCTTCATTATTAAATGTCGGAAATGAAACTGTCAAATGTATGTACAGTCACTCTTTATACACCTATAAGATGGAATGTTTTGCTCTAATGTTACGGACATTTCATTTCGTTTATTTCCACCATAGGTGTTACATATACGTTTGATGTCGTTATTTCTAAGCAATTTGAGTAGGTCTAATACGTACACAAGTTATTAATAATACAAATGGGTAGTTGGAGTGTGGATGCGAAGTCTTTAGTGGGAAAATTAGGCCGTAAACTGAATGAAGTGACAGGAGACTCCCGCTCCGGTTCATTCTTGGTGCAAAGGATTGCCATCGCTATTTAGCGAGGCAATGCTGCAAGTGTTATGGGCACCTTTGCACCGGGCATGGTCAGGGGCGGGTTATTTAATGACTAATTTTTATACTGTGTATTTAATATTAAGTGCAGTATTTGATGTTTTAAATTTGACTAATAAATATTATACAATGCAAATGGAAACACCATAAGGTTTTACGAAGCGAGAAAAACAGGTAGGTACAATAATATAAAAATTTATCAGAGTTGGTTGTAAAAGGGCCTAGTGTTTATAAAAATTACAAAAATTCATTGAATTAATGTCATAAATTGAATAGAAATACCTGTACAATAAAGAATTTTGCTGTTGCATATTTATTTGAAATTGAGTTTTACTGTTGATTTTTACTAAAAACGAAACTAATTTTACTATTGATTTTCATCAAAAAGATTAACATAATTCAGATTTTATTGCTACTTTACGCGACATTTGCATTTTTATTGCATTACTGAATTTTAATTTGTTAATGTAAGTGGTACAAATATGTACGTATGACCGTTCTAACGAAATTAATAAATTGATAAAAAAATGTAAATTCCGAGGAACTTACGAGGCTGGTTATTATTATATACGAGTTTATATTCTCAATTCATTTAATTCCACAATAAACAACATACCTACACTGAAAATAAAACACTGTTTTAACCGGATTGATCGCGTATATTTTATATTTTGTTTAAACAACACACAACGGTTAAAACAGTGTTTTAATATGAGTTCTCGCGAAAATAACCTTAGAATATACTATACCTACACTGTATGCGCAAAACTTACTACTCGGGCATAACTCATCCACTTCCTTTTCACAAGATATGAAGTGCATCATGTCTGGCAGCCCCTGCATATAAAACTGTATAAACTGTACCTACAAGGAGGTTCATTATGCACCCCCACAATGAGGAGGTGCATAATGAACCTCAGTACCCCTGTAGGTAACCACAATCCATTTCCAAGGGATTATGGTTTTACGGCTACAAATGCGTTGGTCTTTTCTATTTTTTTCTTTAAAATTATTTCTAGTTTAGTTAAGTTAACGTTTTGAGTCTACCACATTTCGACGCAAACGTACATCAAAATTACAAAGGGCGACCTCTCATTAATTCCCTTTTTTCACTGTATTTTCTTGTGTATTGTGAACCAATAAAAAAAATCTTATCCTTATATGTAACTAAGTATGAATATACATAAAGGACTATCGCTCTGTCAGTTACAGTATTTGAAAATAGTTTCAACACGCGGCTTCGTTCACCACCTTCGTTGAACAGTCAGGTTGTAGAATGATCTCCCTGCTGGGGTTTTCCCTCTGGACTACAACATGGGGTTTTTTAAAAAGGGCCTTCTAATGCATTTAAAGGGTCGGTAACGCGCGTGTGATGTCCCTGACAGGCGTCCATAGGCTGCGGTAACCGCTTCCCATCAGGTGGGCCGCATGCCTGTTTGCCACCTCGGTGGTATAAAATACAAAGTAGCCTATGTTTTATTATAAACCTAGAACTAGCTGTATGCAAAAAAACGCCAAATCAGCAAATCCCGATCCGTTCAGTAGTTTCGGCGTGAAGAAGTATCAAACATCCATCCATCCATCAAAACATCCAAACCTTCGCATTTATAATATTCATGTGATATTCTACACTTGACCGGTCATCTCACTAATATTATAAACGTGAAAGTTTAGATGGATGGATAGATAGATGGATGGATGTTTGTTCCTTTATCACGCCAGAACGGCAAAACGGATCTGGATGAAATTTGGCACAGAGATAGATTATAGTCTGGAATAGGACATAGGCTATTTTTTATCCCGAAATTCCTACGGGAACGGGAACTACGCGGTTGAAACCGCGAGGCGCTGCTAGTCTACAATAAAAATATCTTTCTTCTCGTATCTAATGTCAAAGCTGTTAAAAATTTACGACCCCGTAAATAAAATATGACCCATAAAACTCGTATAAACCATTATATATATATAATATTATTAGTGTGTCTTTGTAGGATGTGTGTAAAGTTAGGTACCAAGTACCTACATTTAGTGGGTAGATACTTCAACAATACCCCTCCCCTGTTGGTAGTCGGGTAAAAACCAATTTAACTGCTAAGTGTACGGATCTCAAATTTTGTTTTATTTGTTTTTATCGTAGGTAGAACGAACGTAATTGATAAACGCCACCCTATTGTTCTCTTATGTCCAGTCCATCCCAAGGTTGCCTGGAAGAGATCGCTCAAAGCGATAAGGCCACCCTTTGCACTTCCATGATTCTCAGCATTTCTATTTGTATGGTATTTTGTGTTTGTGTAGTACGTTAAGGCGCATACCCGACCCATAGCGCTGTCACCTACTTTATCTTATTATTCCGTTTAACAAAGGAAATTTTAAATCCCTCGCACAGTTTGTGATACCTATTTTATGCTTTTTTTATGTCTTTGTCATAGTTTTATTCCATTTAGTTTAGGCAGTGAATCGAAAATAGATTTTGGTGGCCACCAAGGGCAACGTTGATTCACTGCCTAAACTAAATGAAATAAAACTATAACAGAGGCATTAAAAAGAAGCTTATAATAGGTATCACAAACTGTGCGATAGATTTTTGAAATTTCCTTTGTTAAACGGAATAATAAGATAAAGTAGGTGGCGGAGTTCTATTTTAATTTCTGTGTTAGTTTTACTCTGTATAGTTTAGCCAGAAAATCGAAAATAGATATTGGTGGCCACCAAAGGCAACTTCGATATTCTGCCTAAACCTAATAGAATAAAACTATTTAAGAGGCATTTAAAAAAAGCTTATAACAGGTATCACAAACTGTACGATGGATTTTTGAAATTTTCTTTGTTCAACGTAATATTAAGATTAAATAGGTGGCGGCGCTAGTTTGACCCATACCACAGTCTTAAAAAGAACTGATGGTAGCGCGCGCGTTGATCGCTACAATGAGGTAAAAATACTAACGCGAGAGAATAATGCGGTTTCACCGTACAGTATACGTTTTTTATTTCGAGAATCATAAAATAAAATCCGATTTCTTTTATAAAACTCGTGCAGCTTTTATTATTCAACTGTTATTAGAAAACGCAATCTCATTCCAGTAATAACAGGGGTTGGGGGTTGATATAAATTCACGATAGCCGCAACCCGACTTTTTGCTCGATTTCCTTCGAAGGGTAAAGAAAATAGGGTGATTGAACGACCCTGCGTTGGGTGATGGTTACGAAGTGACGTAAAAGTTGTGGTTTAAATAAAAAAAATCTAGCTAATACGAACCAAAGCTTGTTCACAAAGTAATTTTTAGGGTTCCGTACCCAAAGGGTAAAAACGGGACCCTATTACTAAGACTTTGCTGTCCGTCTGTCACCAGGCTGTATCTCATGACCCGTGATAGTTAGACAGTTGAAATTTTCACAGATGATGTATTTTTGTTGCCGCTGTAACAACAAATAGGTTAAATAGGTTAAATTAACAACAAGTAGGTAAATTTTTGGGATTTATTAATTTCTAACAAATAGGCACTAAAAAACAGAATAAAATAAATATTTAAGGGGGCTCCCATACAACAAACGTGATTTTTTTGCTTTTTTTTCTAGATAATGGTACGGAACCCTTCGTGCGCGAGTCCGACTCGCACTTGGCCGGTTTTATTTACTCTGATAGGAGATACGCACAAAAGAGGTGGATCTTGGTTTATTATGTATAACTGACCCTTGGTTATTCTACCTAGTGATTCTTGGATATGCGCCTAATGGTATATTCTAGAATGAAATTTAGAGACTATGTTTATGAGTAAACGCTATGCTAAGTAGTGTCGATGGCTTTGATCAGGAATTACCGTGCGCTTAAAAGTCGGCGCCATGTTATTTTTTAAAACGCCTCATGTAGATGTTCTTTATGATTTTAATGCTGGATTCCTAAAAACCTTGCAAATATCTACCCAAATAGTCCTTAGTTGCCGTGCTACCCAGCTGTTAACCCGTGCCGCGCCTTGGTGACAAATTTTATCATATTTCGTCATAATTGGATGGAGGCTAATTCGAGTCAGTTTTGGCCTGGATCAATTTTGTTGCTAATGAGTTTTTAACGGTGTCTAAAGGTTTTTGCTAAATTGGGAATATACTCGTATCAATAGGGCATTATATCATTTTTTGAAAATGTGTCTCAATACGTTCTATTCTATAGTGCTAATGAACCACTAAACACTACAAAAAAATTATTCTATCGACAAGTGCCCTAAAACGCAATTAAAAATTACATTTTCAAGTTTCGCGTGTAACTTGACGAAGACGCTGGACGCAGTGGACGTCATGTTTGCTCTGTGGTCATGAAGTCAGTTGGATGTGAGACCTGAAAAAATGCGCTGATGTTGTTGATGACAGTTGATACTCTTTAGTTTGCCTATGACATAACAACATGGCGCTTACATTTTCACGGTGTTTTTAAAATCAGATGGAAAAAATCTAAATTTGAAAAGAATTTTAAAATTTGTTTTGGTATTTTATGAACTAAAACCTTCGATCAAAAATAAGGAGTTCGCGGCCTCCCCCGTAGATACCTAGAGCCTTACAAAAATGTCACTCAAAATTGGGTTCGTTTTGTTTTGACGCAGACAGTTTGCGCAGAGCCTGACAAGTTTTTTCCATACGGAACAAGAGATTGGTGGAGTCGAATTCATTTTATTTTATTTTGTAAGTAGGTAGGTACCTACCTGAGAATTATATACCTACCTACTCAGTTTATTTTCTATAAGGATTAATTAACAGAATTCAGGTAAAGATAACGAATCATTTATTGATGAAACTATAAATTGGTGTCTCAACAGTAGGTATTTATACAAAAGGGTCATTTCAGACATACAATAATTTAAACTTACAATACAATTTCAGGCAGGCACTCTAGATTAAAAAGAACTGGTTCCTGTCTGCGGCTTTGCACGAGTTTTTTTTACGGGAAAAAAATAAACGTTTTATAAATTCATACTTCTGGTAGGTAGGTAAGAACCTAGTCTTTCTTTTATTAGAGAGTCTGCGCAAATGAAATTTTAGGGCGGGCCAACTAATTATTTTAAAAATCATCAACTAGTAATATTAAACTTATTTTTATGAAAAATATATTAATACATACTATAAATGAAAAAAAAAAATTAGAAGAAATAGCCTCTCCATTTATCAATTTAGAACAAAATTAATATTTTAACATAGGCAAACCAAACAACAATATTTTATGCTGATTTCACAAGTATATGACTCACATCTCAATATACGGGTAAAAAATATATATAAACTTACTGAAAATAAGAAATTCCATCCTTTTTCAGCACTTTGGACGAGTGATTCTTGCATTTTTTGTACCCATGCTTTTTGTCTGAACGCTAAAATGACACTAGTTAAAAAGCTTTCCTAACATGTCAAAATGTTTCTCTTTTGCTACTGAAGGTTGTGGCGTGCGCATTGTGAATCTAAGGGGGGCCGGCAAAGCCGGACATTTTTGATCGATGACTAAAACTAATATTTTCCGACTGTTTTTGCCTTAGCTATCTCAGTCACCTATTTTTAGTTTTTTTTAATATTAAGTAAAATACCCTTTACTAGATATAACATTATACTTGTAAGGTTTTTGTGTTATACTCTCGGTAATCTCAAAGAAATTAAATAAATAGAGTTTATTTAATGGGGCTAGTTAAAACTTTAAAAAAAAATATTTCTCAAAAACCTTAGAATTGAGCTACGGCAACACCTCTCGTCAAACGAACTAAATGTAATTTTAGTCTTTGAACAGGTTTGGATAACTGCAATAGTTTCCCCTGTAGGTGGAGCTAACGGCGCTGGAGTCGTAAGAGGTCCCAAAGATTTTCGACGAAAGCGACTAGGATTTCGTGGCGTAGTTAGTTAGAGCACATCCGTACTGAGGGTGGGCCGCAGGTTCGAGTCTTGCTGAAATCGAAGGAACTTTTCTAATTTCTTAGAGAATATACTTGTAGCCAATACTTTTATTGATATTTTGATTCGGTATTGTATTTCCCTAGTAGGTACCTTGGTAAAATGCTGATTTCCCAGTCGGCATTGGCAAAGTGACTGAGATTTGGCAAACTGTTCAATAGGTAAGGTACCTAACCTACCTACAAAACTACGATAGAAAGATTATGAAAAAAAAATCTAAGCAAGTATACATTTTAGGACATAGGCCTCCTTAATGAGCGCCCTATCTTTAACCATGTCCAGCAGTGGACTAATACAGACTGATGATGAAACTTTTGAAACTATCATGGTTATTACTATAGAAATCACTTAGAACAAATAAAAAATAAAAAAAAAAACAAAAAAAATCATTTAGAACGGGGTAAATATCCCGTTCTAAATGATTTCTATAGACTGATGATGGTCGGTAGGTACCGTTTGTAAACAAACTATAAATCAAAGGTTACACTGAACTTGTCAGGCTCTTAGCCAACAATCCTTAGAAGCCCTACAATGGGTGTCAAGGGCGCCTGATGTAGCGACAAACTGCCCTAGGCGTACACTCAGGTAATCATGTTACATGTTAGTACTTATCTACTTAACCTTACCTTGTAACTATGTTACAATTTCCTCTTTTCCCTTTAAAAGATAGGAAAACAACAAACACGATGCTCAAGATGAGCCGTGAGGAACTAAGAACAATGATGCGGCATCGACCGATGTGGCGCGGTGGGCCAAGGTCTGCCTGCGACGCAGGAGGTTGCGGGTTGGATTCCCGCCTCGGTACAAATGTGTGTACGATCTGCACAATACATTCCCATGTCAGTGCAGATCCCAATTACCTAGAGATTTTTCTACTCTCTTTCTACCTCATGACGATTTCGATTTTGGTATCGAATGCCACGCTTGGGCTTTCTGAGTCATCCATGGCAAAAACTAAGATATTTGTTGCAATATCAGATTGTTACAAGATGATAAGAAATATACGACACCAAAATGGTGTTTATTTCTTGTCTTCATTGATAGCTTTGCTTCATGGCGACAATTTCGATTATGTATGTACCTATCTATCGAACGCCACGTGCATTGATTCTCTGAGTTATCGTTATCAAAACTTCGAGATTGGTTATAAAAACATCAGATCCTACGAATTCAAAAGCAGCATTTTAAAATTTTTCTTCTCGTCAAAAGCAGTTCTTGACAGGTAGCGACAAAACGAACGGAACCACGAGGTTTATTTGATAGGTCTTGCTTCAGGTGTCATGGCGTCAATTCGATAAAATTATCGAATGCCATCTTATTGGCACACATTGATTATCACTATACGTTGTCGTTACCAAATCTACGAGATTGGTATCTAACAAAAATATTAGATCCAACTAACATATTGATAGCTCATCAAAAGCATCTCCCGAGACCCGTATACAAAATGGCCGGTGCCACCCCACGCACACAGACATAAAACGAACACGCACAACCGCAGCCTACCGGAAACCGAAGGCTGTATGCTGTATCTAGACATCCCGTCTCTCTCGGATGCAAAATGTTTCTGTTATTGATTGTGTGTTCTCTGGCAATTTATGTGAAAAGCTGAATGATATTCTACTGTGACAGGGCGTAGTATATTTTGGTAAACTACCTCTGTGGTGTGTGACGGTCCGATTGAGATGGTTGCGGGTTTGATTCCCGACACGAGGGAGAAATGTATTTATGATCTGCAAATGTTTGGGAGTTTGGTCTATTCAAAATTAATAAAGTATTACCTACTGATTGTAATGTTGTAAGTAGGTTCCTACCTCTAAGAAAACTTTTGTAATAATATCCCAAAAATCAATATCCAAGGTTCCTACCTTTTTGAATACCGTAGGTGTGTGTGTAATTTCATCGCCCATAATACCGCTCTGGGGCTAAAAATTACATTAACTATTGTAGAAAACGAGATCAATTGGACCAGAGTACTAGAGAAAGGTTGTTGTTCAATAGAGCATTTGTAGAGACATTTAATTTCATTTATTCATTGCATCATATTATGGTACATAAACTTTGTCAGAACTTATTGACTATAATTAAAAGGTAATACACACAATATGTACCCATTCAGGGTGTTGTAATGGGAGACGGCCAGATAATAATTATATACTAGTTTAATAAATGATATGAAAGGTATGTCAAAATTAACCACCCAATGATGGCATGGAAAGCATTTTCGTTTTAACTTCCAAGTTCCAAAATAGCTTCTGCATATAAATCAATATTTGACCGATTCGCGAACTCAATCATCATCCATCAAACGCCCATAATCTAATGATGGATTGCCAAAACTTCCTCGTAAGAGTTTGACACGTGCTCAATCTTTCAACCTTCGATCATCTCAATTAAATCAACAGATGTAGGTACCTAGGTAAGTAATAAGAAAAACCGTTTGAAATATCCACCAGCGCTTATATAACTATCTAAATCGAGAAGGCCAATGTCCTTGACATGGGCTGTAAAAACGCGAGCGCCTGCCGTTTCAATGCGGCAAAACCTTGCGACTCGCCATTGCTGACTTACCTGGGTAGGCGTAGCCGTCTCCGTCGTCATCTCGACTTCGGCTATGGGCACGCTACTCCGTCTCCTCTTCTGACATGAACAACAGCTTCCGAACTTAGTCAGCTTTACACGCGATTAACACATCGATCGTCCAGCACAAATCTACTCCGTCCAAGAATAAGTCCGTACCAACATGCTGTCAGAAATCGAATGACAAATTCAAAATTGGAATCGATGTTCTAAAATTAATTCAAGCTTTATCCGCGGTCCGCCATTTTCCTTCCGTATTCTGTGAATAGTCCTTTTTGCACTAGGACATTTGCGGGCTTGATTCGATATAAAAAACACTAAGCGATATAGCAAAAGCGGATACACAAGCTACGCGTTTAAAAATAGTTATTTTTTATTAATTTCGATTGAATTGTAGATTTTTCTTATATTTGTTGCGTTTTCGGCTCACCCTCGCGGGTGTAGAAGAATTTTGCCGGCTCTGGCTAGACGACAAGTGAGTTGGGTGGGGTGGATAGATCGCAGCGCGCGTGCGCGGGGGTGGTTCTATGTGTGTGTGCGTGGTTTGCGTGCACGATCGCTGTTTTATCGCGACCCTCGACTACCCTCTGCGGCGCCCAGTCCTCGGTGGTTGAAGAGGTGGTATTTCTAGGTAGCGGAGGTCAAAGCAGATTGGTCGTGATGCCTGTATTAATGCAATCGATAAAGTAGGACGCGCGGACGGTAGGTAATGTCTGACGCTTTGGGCCTGCAAGGAACAAGAGTTTTATGATGGTACCAGAAAACAAAGGCGTCCGGTAGAATGGTAATATTCTATAATGTTTATGGTTTTCGTGAAATAAACCGTATAGGTCCATATGTTCTTAGGTAGAGCATAAAGGTAATCTATAGCGATGATTAATGTTCAACCCTACCTACTTATTTAGAGTCAAGTTGAATCAATCATAGATCCAGTAAACAATTATTTTCAGTAGCGAAGCATCGGTAGAAACGGTCTTGTAAAAATGGATTCGCTGTGTGAACTGTGAACACTCCAAAAAAATTTAATTTGGAATCGATAATCCACAGTCAAGTGGCAGCCGATTAGTGTTGCCAAATTATCGAAATTAATTATGTCGTAGCATTCCCTTTTCAAAAATATTGAGTAGGTAGGTAATCCGAAATCAGGACCCGTGCACCTAAATAAGTAATCATCAGCCATAATGTCAAAAAAAAGTCAAAAATCAATAACTTTATTTCTTTAGGCTTACAAAATAAGCACTTAGTCAAATTTTATACTTAAACAGCTTAATAAATGGAGCTATGAATGTAATTCCAGATGTGGCTTGTACGTACCTATCAAAGGTGTCTTTGGCAGTCTCTGGTTTTGCATACTGTTATAAATATATATACACATTAAATACTTAGAGTGCTTGGAGGGATGCGGAACGCGCGCGCCTAGAACCGCACTCACCCTGAAGAAGTCCCTCGTTAAGGGATGAAACGTTGGTGATCTTCCAACACAAATAAGGTTCGTAGTTAACCCGCTTACATCCGTAATGAACAAATTAAATACATTCACATTTATTTATAACTAGTTTCTGCCTGTACCTTTGCACGCACTTAACCGAGATAAAAAGTAGCCTATGTCTGTTCCTGGGATACCGTGTACCTCCCTTCCAAATTTCATTATGATCCGTTCTGCCGTTTAGGCGTGCAAAGGTAACAGACAGACAGACGGACAGATAGACTAGAGATATTATACTTTCGAATTTATAATATTAAAAATGGATGGATATATTTTATTTTAAGGGACACAGATGTATACATTACTCGTTGCATTTTTTTTAGTATTTCAATAATATGTAATCTCACTTAATATTATAAACGTGAAAGTTTAGATGGATGGATGTTTGTTCCTTTATCACGCCAGAACGGCTGAACGAATCTGGATGAAATTTGGCACAGAGATAGATTATAGTCTGGAATAGAACATAGGCACATCATAACATAGCATAGCATAACATACTTTTTATCGCAGAATTCCCACGTGAAACCGCAAGGCGCTGCTAGTCAAGTATATATGTGTAATTCCAGGTTCAAAATAAACGATTTTTTATTTAATGACCGAAAAATATAAATCGTAACTTCAGCAATTTTTTTATAGTCAAAAGACCGTTTGACCATTAACATCATCATGCGGAATATATTTGAAGAATAAATCAACCTACTTTTTCTCACCACAGGCCATAAATAAGTACAGGTACAGGTACTAAAATAAAATAGGTACGTACTTTACTGTCGTCAAAATATAAGAATATTTATTTATTTATTTATATCGGATTGCCATCAGCTTAACTAATTAGTACAATAGAACTTAAAATAGATACAGAAAGCTAATAATACGCATTCGCTAATAGAAACATAATTATAATCAATAGCGTTTATAATTATATATCGTCATATAACAAACAAGTAAAATTTTAAACTAAATACAAATAGGAAACAATAGTTTGCAACAGTCTTCTGTTAGCTCAATTGTTTCAATTGTATGTACCTACTAGTTATAATTTGTTTGTATTTTTTTTGTTATCATTTCTTCAACAGGACAGTAAAGGCATTACTTTTTTCTACATAATACCTTATTTTTTAGAGTTGTGAACTTATGTGTAAACTCATCTGACGAATCCATTGTATTGTGCCGCTCACTAGGTTTTAAGAACAATTTTGCTGTAGCTCTTTACATGGGACAATAAATAATTCTATTCTATTCTATTCAGTACTTAACAGTAAATACTTAAAAACCCACTAGAAGTGAAAAGGACGTTGAGTTTTATTTACGACTCTATGATTTTAATAACAATGTTCTCTAGAAGCCATTAATATTTTATTTCTGTCTCGTGATTCATCTAATCGAGGTAAATAAGTGGTTGGTAACTCCGAGATATGAAAAAAAAGTAAGGCAAATAATTTTTATGTTGGTATTAGTCTGTCTCTATTTAGATGTGTCTCTATTTAAATTTAAATTCAATTATTGTGTTAATATTTGTCTTAATTTTTTATTATTTAATCTTATTTCTAGTTAATTTTAATTCTATTTTGTTTGATTTTATTGTGTAATTTTAAGTGACTTTTTATAAATTTATATTTAATTGTGTTATGGATTCTATTGTGATCTGAAATAAATGAGTTAATAATATTAGTTTATTGCAACTTTTTAGGTTATGTAGATATTTAGTAGAGTAGGTATTACATAATTATTTTCTAATTTCTTTTTTCAAGTGCCACCTTTTTTTTTGTTCTTACATGTCCAGTCCATCTCAAGGTCGCCTGGAAGAGATCGCTCATAGCTATAAGGCCGCCTTTGTACTTCTTCTCGTAGCTTTATTTCTGTACTGTTTTCTGTGTTTGCGTGGTACAATAAAGAATTGTCTATCTGTCTATCTATGAAAAAATCGACTTTATAAATTTAAGCCATGGGAAAAAAATATTAGAATCTTAGCAAAAAAACTATGAAGTTTTTTTCCTAAGCAGATTTTCCTGTTATCTAGGTAATACATTACGTAATATGTACCAAAATAATTACAACTTGTTTTAGTAACCTGCCAATGGGTAGATAATTGAGTCAAAGCATAGAGCGTTATGAATATTTGCAATTAAAAATAAATTTTTATCTCTAGATCCGTTCATAAGCGTTCCATGCGTTCATCACGGAACCCTTGCCCAGAACCTTATCACAAAAACTCTGGAATTCCAGCACAGATCTCCAACATCTGCAAAACGTTATCGCGCGATCACAGAAACCCTGCTGACTGCATTCAGTTTTAAATTTAGCCAGTTGAAATCGCGAGCCCACAGACGCCATACGATGTTTACATTATCGCTAGTAAAGCGATGTTTTTCAGCGTGTTATTTTCATGACTGAGTTTTCACTCGTGGTAGAATGTAAGAATCGTGTTGCCACTAACCACGACATTTAAAAAAAACAATTGACAGTTTCTCCAGGTCGCGCGGTTTGCGGTCTGTTCGGTTCGAGATTCGAAATTCAAAGTGTTCTTGGATTGTTGGTGTTTCGTTTATTTTTCTGTGATGTTCTGTGCAGTGCTCTTGTCTTGAAGTGATTACAAAAAAAAACAGTTGGATTGTGACAATTCAGGTAAGATTTAATTTAAATGTTTTTTTGTTAACGTGTGGACGTTTCTTTAAAAAGTTACAGTGCTCATCAATACAGTAAAAGATTTTTAACCTAAAATAAACAAAGAATATAATAATTAAAATCGTATTTACAATTTCAACAGTAGAGCTAACAATAATTGTCTGAACTGTTTTATTTGTAAACGCATACAATCTAAAGACTGTTGCAAAACAATCTAGAAGTAGCTGAACTACCTAAACAAAAGTAGCGTAACGTTAAAGGTTGGAAATAATGCTGGACATTTCACGCAGCATTATCTAGCCCCAAGGTCAAGTAGAGCTTGTGTTATGGGTACTAGATGACCGATA
Source organism: Eupithecia exiguata (assembly GCA_947086465.1). Lineage (NCBI taxonomy): Eukaryota > Metazoa > Arthropoda > Insecta > Lepidoptera > Geometridae > Eupithecia > Eupithecia exiguata. The sequence continues at coordinate 5,804,107 of OX352251.1, forward strand.
TACATAATAGAATATAATATATTTTGCAGTCGATGTTTTTATGTTAAATCCATTTGGGTGGAAACCAAAACAAGTCTTAAAAAGTGGCTCGGTTGTCCTAAATCTTTATTAACATATAGAATTATAATCAAATAAATAAAAACAAATCAAAGAAACAAATTGGAAACAAATTAGCATTTACAATTGAAATAATTAAGCTAACGCAGATTGTTGCAAACAATCTTCAGGTAGCTCAACTGATCCATATCCAGTACCACTCGGAAACGTCCCCAAGACGCTGGCTGCATCTCGGTGGTCTTTGATTTTACGATGTTTCGGGAATGTTTAAAATTGCTTATTTTTCGTTAGGTACCTATGTTTAAATTGAATAATTTATACTAGTAAATAAAGTAGGTAAGCTCTTTTTACTCTTTTTTCTATTATTTGATTGTTATTATGGTTTTAATTTTTTTTTGTTTTTTTTTTTTTGCCTGTTTAGAGATTAATTTAATTAAAGTCAATTTATAGGTCCCTTGTAGATAATTTCTTACAAAGTAAGAATAAACGCGACACAGATTTCTACATTAATCTTTGCATTTGTTTTAGGATTTCAATAAATATCTGGTACAAAATAAACGATTTTTTATTTTATGAGAGAAAAATATACATCGTAACTTTTTTTTTTACAGTCAATAGACCGTTTGACCATTAACATCATCATGCGGAATATTGCGTTTGAAGAATAAATCAACCCAATTTTTCTCACCACAAGCCATAAATAAGTACATACACAAGTACTAAAATAAAATCGACTTGAACGATCATCATAAAGCCATAAATAAGATGTAAGATGTACAGTTTAATTATAAAACCATCTTTGCCAGATGGGTCACGGATTGCAACGCGGCCCTGATTCCGAAAACAATTCCGATCTTAAATGAAGTGATGCGATGACAAAGTAATATGGTAGCACATGTATATGCATAGTTTTTTTGTACGTATTTTTAATCGATTTATTCATAGTATATTCTAAGGTTATTTTCGCGAGAACTCATAATAAAACACTGTTTTTACCGGATTTTTTTCGGAAAATATAAAATATACGCGATCAATCCGGTAAAAACAGTGTTTTATTATGTTTGTTACATTTCCGACTAATTACAAAGGCCTTATAGGCCTTATCGCTATCAGCGATCTCTCCTAGGCAACCTTGGGATGGACTGAACCTGTACGAATAGACGGAAATACGCAAAAAAAACAATAACACTAACACCTTAAGTATACCATGTACCTATGTGTATAGACACATATACACTTATATGTACATATAACATACTATGGCTACATTATATGCATTTTGCTATAGAAATCGATAAGAATTCGTTTTTTTATTTGGTACGTCAGATTTTTTAAATCTTGAGACTTGTACGCGTGTTTATCATTTGTATTGACTTTTTCCTAAAAAATACCTAAACCTTGGCCATTTTACCGCCCGTTATGATTTATTTGAATTTTTGCCTTTTCAGTCCTTCTAATTGAGGCCTATTCATCCAAATCTCATCTCACTAATATTATAAACGTGAAAGTTTAGATGGATGGATAGATGGATGGATGTTTGTTCCTTTATCACGCCAGAACGGCTGAACGGATCTGGATGAAATTTGGCACAGAGATAGATTATAGTCTGGAATAGAACATAGGCTACTCTTTATCCCGGAATTCCCACGGGAACGGGAACTACGCGGGTGAAACCGCAAGGCGCTGCTAGTTATCAATATATTGCTTTTTTTTTGTGCTGCTTTGTTTGATACGGCCTTGAGAGAGCAAAACATGGTTACTCGTAGCCGAATGGTTACACGTGGCGGAGCTGGGTAGTCATGATGACCGTTTTACTTTACTTTCATCATCATCAGTCCGTATACGTCAACAAGGCCACCTGGCCTATGTTCAGCATAGGCCACCTGGCCTATGTTCAGCATAGGCCACCGACACCATGAATAGCAGTCCTGAACACCCTGCGACCGCAACAATGCCTTTACTTTTTACTTTTTAGGGTTCCGTACCTAATAAGAAAAAAAGGAACTCTTATAAGATCACTTTGTTGTCCGTCTGTCCAACTTCTTTTCTCAGAAACGCGTGGAGGTATCCGAGTTGAAATTCACATCATGTACTCATGACGAGTTGGAATTCACATCATATACTCATGACGAGTTGAAATTCCCATCGTATACTCTGGTTCGTAACCTCTTGGAGCCTCGATATAAATAAAACTTTTAAGTCAACGCAGTCAAAAGTTACAACCGTTTAAGTCCATTTTTTTAAAATTTTCCAAGGGAATCACATGGACAAAAACCTATAGGGTACCTTCCGTTGATCTAAAACCATGAAATTTGGCAAGAAGCAATTATATATTATTGGTCTTATAGCACAATTAAAGGAAAAAATCCGAAAAATATATTGTAGTCTAATCACATAAAAACATTATTTTGATTCTCGCGGTGGACAAAAACCTATAGAACCTAGGGTACCTACTTCCCGTTGTGCTAGAATCATGATATTTGGAAAGAAACAAGGTCTTTTATTTATATAATCAATAAAATATTTAGTTACGGAACCCTCGTTGCGCGAGTCCGACTCGCACTTGACGTTTTTATTTATACTATGCATTACTCGCATCGTAATATTGATCAAGCCGTGGCTGCCAAGTCATCCAAAAAGTACATGTTATTACCATTATAATATTTTTTACCGCAAACCCTGGAAAGCGCAAAAAATATGAAAGCGAAACCATTACAGCTTTCCAATAACGTAGATTGGAAAACCGTCTAGTTTCCTACTTAACTTTGTTAACTAACCGCTTAGAACTGTCGACTTTTGTCGTCACTGAATTAACGTCGTTATCAACTAACAGCACAATTAATTACATTTTTCTAAATAAATAGGTTAGGTAGGTCTTTTTTTTTAAAAAAAAACAGTGTAAATAATTATTGATGGAAAATTTACAGTATTGTCTAGGCCCCTGCTAAGCAAAGCTTGTGTTACGGGTACTAGATAACTGATATACATAATACAATACATTACATAGATAATGTATTACGTGCTAGTTAAATCTTACTAACAATTTCGCCCGAGCCAGGATTTGAACCCGGGACCTAACTATCAGCGGTTGAACACACGACTGCTAGACCAACGAGGGAGTCGTTATTATAACCGCACAGAAACAGACATTATGGTAATAGAGATTTAAATCTCTTTGTGGCGATAGAGTTACTCTGACCTATTGAGATAGAAATGTCTATTCGACTTCCTTTGTTTGTTTGCATATCGGCTATACATTAGAGCTGATGGATTTTTCCTGTACGAACAAGATTCTGTCTTACCGCGGATTTATGGGATGTATCGGGAGAAAAGGTACCGGCCTAATCTTTTTTTGCGAAGTGATTATGGAAACTAAAGAAAGAGATGAGAATAGTAAAGAGTAATAAGGTGGATGTGGAAGAGTAGGTATATAAGACTTCGAGGAAGGTTGGTCGGTACCTAATTTGTCACCAAGGTTCAAAGGAGAGAGTCCAATATAATAATGTTTTTAGGATGATGTTGGGACTGCCGCGTTTCTGCAGTGCATCAGGAATGTTTGCAGAATACGAAACAGATGGCTTTGCTGCCATACTCCGTAAAAAGACCGCGTCCCTGATGCGCAGGCTGCGTGGCAGCCCCAACACCATCCTAAAAACAATAGCCGGTAGGATCAACTCTCCCACATGGCATTGCTTCGTGCGGAGGGTGATCTAATCTTTTAGTATCTTAGATATATTGAGTGAAAATTAACTAACCCTAGTGATAAGATTTTGTAAGTACTAACAAACTATGAATCTATTGTGTTGTCCGAAATAAAAGATTTTTATTTTATTTATTACTAGCAGCGCCTCGCGGTTTCACCCGCGTAGTTCCCGTTCCCGTGGGAATTCCGGGATAAAAAGTAGCCTATGTCCTATTCCAGACTATAATCTATCTCTGTGCAAAATTTCATTCAGATCCCTTCAGCTCTGGCGCTCATTAGGGGAGGCATATGTCCAGAAATGGCATAACATAAGCCGATGATGTTGATGAGATAGTAACATATTATTTGGCCTGTTTTAAAAAACTATAAATCGACTTCAAATTTCGGTAAATAGTATTCATCTATGTCTCGAACTGTTACATAAGATGGTTGCTAGGGTAATTCTTTAAGTTTAACGGGGTAAATACTAATCCCTCGGGAATAAAATTATATGGGACCACCTCGAGACACACACACACACATAGGGAAAGACCAATTTTTCCTACTCTTGGTACTCTACTACATGCTTATTTTTTACTATATGTTATAAATTTAAATCTCAAAGTAGGTATTATGTTTCTGTTTATCACGTATGTTTTTGTGTTTCCCTTTTTTCTAAAATATGTGTGTGGCTATAAATAAATTCTTTATTCTTTATTCTCGAGATCATTATCTATACAATAATGAAAGAATTATCAAAATCGGACCACTCTGTAAAAAGTTATGCGTGGTTTAATATATAAAAAAAATACGCTTCGACTTTAGAACCTCCTTCGTTTTTTCGTCGGTTGAAAATACATACAGCGGGACATAGAACCTCCTCTTTTATTTTTCGTAATATAAATAAACCATGCTTTCTATCTTCCAAACAGACCTGTCACAGCCACCTGCTCTACCATAGAAGCGGCTCGAATGTCGCAATCTCCACCTCAAGGGCGCCAGAAATAGCTCAGGGCGCCAGAAAGAGTACTTGCTTTGTCAATAAACTTGTCTGACTGTATTGATTGTTTCTCCCTACTGGGATTTGCGTGTTATAGGTTATCATCATAGACTGTGAGACAATCTTTTTACTTGCACTGAAACGGGCGATAAATTACTATGGGACACCATAATTTCAAATATTTATGGAATTAAATATTCAATAGCTGCTCACAGAAAAACTGAAATATTTATTAGCTTCTGTCTCTTCAATCGCTTTTTTTAAATAAAAATGTAGGGAATTCAATTCTAGAACTAACGAATGCGAAATAACAGCCCGACCCGTTTAGTAGTTTATTCATTTATTTTACTATCGATGAAAGATACAAACTCCATAAATTACTCAAAAACAAAACTCAATAACTTTATTCTTACTTACAAAATAAGCACTTAGACAAGTCAAACTTGGGACGTTGAAGGAGTTGCAAACATTCATACAAATAAAACTTTCGCATTTATGGTGTTAACATTATTTTTTTTATTGCTAAAATAGTCATGGATGGAGTGGAAACTCAGTGGAGAACGTAAAATAAGTTTCACAATACTTATCCACTAAAACAACAACAACAACATCAACAACAACATACAACAATAACAACATCTCTTTGTAAATAAACTAAGGAGCCTGTGTTTTTGTTTTAAAAGTAATTCGAAGGATCGTTAGAACCGGTGAAGTGTTGCGATTATACGTAAATAAACACGAGTTTTATTCAGCAGAAACAAACATTATATATAAATAAAATTTAATAAGATGGTTTGGGTAGAAAATTAAATTAAATTTTGAATTGAAGAAGTGGGACGAATCAGTCTAGCGAAAAAACAAAAGGGTTGGACCTTTGTTTGTTGTAGCAGCAATAGAAATACACGCTCTGTGAAAATTTTAACAATTCTAATACGGTTCATGAGATACAGATGACGGACGGACGGACACAAAGAAAAATAGACAGGGAAAGCTTATTATTAAGGTCCCGTTGATACCCTTTATGTAAGGAACCTTAAAAAACGTCCCCTTAACTACCTACATTTGTTGGTTTAGTGGGATCTGGTCATGTATTTCCTCTGAGCAATCTCTGAAATTTATACTCTACAAGATCGAGAGACAAGCAAACTTGCGGCTGTTTTTGAGACTTTGGACCTTAGTCTCTGCAAGGTACTGCTCGTCAATGAGTCTGAAGGCTCTACGTTGTGTATAACAAAAAAAATTATGCATTTTGTAAAAAAAAACCAAGAAGAAACATAGAACCCCATGAGTCCTATACACTCCATTGATAAACAAAATGACGATTCAACAAGGTCGTTAAACAAAGAATTCCTATAGAATTTTACTAGAACCTATTTTTATACGCGGAATAAACATGGCGCCGACATACATATTTACGTTTTATATATCGGTTTATATACTTATTTATTTACGTTGAACCATATGTTTGTCAGTTACTTCTAAGGTTAAGGAAAATGGGCTGACTGTTGAAAGATTTCAGAGGGGATTAAAAGTTATGTGTGAATTCGATCTTAAGAGTAGTAAATAGGAAGCGGTAAACGTTCTTATAGAACCTAACATTAACAAATGGGTTTACAAGTACATATATTCTATCATCATCATCATCAGCCTATATCAGTCCACTGCTGGACATAGGCCTTACCCTAATGAGGATAATAATGATATATTCTATAGTATACTAGATTTTGCCACGGCTTCACTTTTACGGTCGTTCTCCGAGAGATCATGCATATTCCTGCCAGATTACAGACAGGCAGAAGACAGTTACTTTTGCTTGATTATATTAGTATGGATTCTGATTTGTTTTAAAGGGTTCGAAAATTTCGTTTTTTACTTTCATTAATTTGGTAAAAACCAATGCAAAATCCTGCAATTTTTTTAATAGATGGAGCGATTTTCTTTTGTTATTTTATACAATTATTCACGTTTTACGTCATAAATCCAGGTATCAGTATTCGCAAAACAAAAGGGGATCGCGCTAGCTATTTCAAATTATCTAGACGTACCTTACAGTTGGTGTCCATACATTTTTAAAAGCTAAAGGAAGGTTCATACTGACGGAACATGCGTCGCGTATTATCGGTCGCGTAACGCCAGAACAGACTAATGTATAGAAAAACACTTGACCGTTCACACTGATACGTTAGTGCGAATAGACGCGACTGATGATACGCTCGACGTATTTTACGTCAGATATGAACCTTCCCTAACACGATCGTTTTATGTTTTTTCATACAATTAGCAAATTATTTTATGATTTTCAACTTCATTTGAGACTCATACCTACATAAAAGATTCATGGTTTTGGTAATTTGCGCGTAACCTAATGAAATTCGTTTCAATTAATCACATTCGAGATTATTGGATTTAAATCGCCAATGAAGCAAACCAAATCGCTAAAACCATCAGAATCCCGTACAATTTTAGTTCCCTCCTTCCTGTTTATGTTATTCCGTGGAAAAATTATATCGTATCGAAATTTTTATAACCTCGCCGACACACGAAACCCAAATTAAATGTTTGGAATAGAAATAGAATTGACATTTGAATTTATTTGCATTTTATTTTATAGTTTACTGTAGTTTCATTCTGGACAGACGTTTCTAGGGACATCGAAATTCTTAAAAAAGGTTCTTATAAACCACATGGTTTTCTCTAAATTGAAGCCGTAAAAAAGGACTTTATATTGTGACATCTTCGATTTCCTGCTCTCTCTTTGGGTGTGCAGTTCAAGATGTCTGTTTTTATGCAGGTATGTAACTTAGAAATGTGTGTTTTGAATCTAAAAACCTCAATAGTTAGTAATACTATTGAAAAAAAAACATGCAAAACGACGAATACCTTTGCCAATTCTACAATGGATAAGTAAGAAAGTAAAAAAATATATTAGAGCAGATATTTATTGTTTACGCCAGCCTTACTGGTTCCCCTGTGAATTCCACATATAAAACCACGTGGGTCTCCAAATACTTGTGGTTCCACGTGGTGGTCATGGTTCGTTGTGGCAATGAAATGTAGGTCAACATTTGCAGTTTTTTTATTTTTTTTCAATGTTTAATAATAATGTTTATTTCTTTTACTTAATCTAATACATTTCCGTGGTATGGGACCCTCTTTTAAGTAATATAATACCTGTGCTACAGTTAAACCGTTAGCTTTCATATCAATCTAAGAAAACCTATTCATTTAGTTTAAGTTCAAACACTTGACCTACCCTAGCTATAAACAATTAGTAATTATACCCCAAGCTAAAACTATAAACAGCTATAAAGTTGGCCATAAAATCTAAACCGCCCCTGGTTTAATAGCCGCTGAACGCTTATGGCACTTTATAAACTACAATAATAAATTTGCCAGATGGATCAAGGAGTTGTAGATTTAAATTTGAATTTTATGCAGGGCCGACGCAAATGTCAATAATAAAGAGACCCATGTTTTCCCTATGCCTAGCAAGTTTTATCAAGTTGTTGGTGTACCGTTGACGTTGATTTATATTAACTAGCATTTTTTTTTTAAATTAAAGTGCGGACTTTAATGTATTAGGCCTACTCCTATTTGGACACATTTGCATTTGGACTTCAAGATAACTCCGATAAGCGTGGTTCCTGAAAATGAAAACAGCATATTAAAGATTTTTTATCAGGTATTTATCGCGTAGGTACCTTTTGTTTGTCGTAATATGAACGTGGACATTCCTGTTTCTGAAGACAAATTGAGGGTAGTCGTGGAAACTGCCGTCAATTCTCGGCTATATCGCGGAGTACATTCAGTTGCCCAGTGACCACGATCGCTGTAACACGATAGAAACGTTGGGAAAAAGAAAACAAAAGGGTACGCGATAAATATCCTATAAATAGTCTTGGTTATGTTAACAAATCAGCACTCGAAAACTCAATTAAAGCGCTAAAGTAACATGGCGCAGCCATAGATAATTATGTAGTCATGTAGTATATCTCGGGCTGCTTGTCCTATCTTCAAGGACCTTTGATATCATTCCAGTTAAACTAAATTTAATAAAGTCAGTATCCGTTGAAATTGGACTTTGAACTACCTTATTACAAAACTAGCAGCGCCTCGCGGTTTCACCCGCGTAGTTCCCGTTCCCGTAGGAATTTCGGGATAAAAAGTAGCCTATGTCCTATTCCAGACTATAATCTATCTCTGTGCCAAATTTCATCCAGATCCGTTTTGCCGTTCTGGCGTGATAAAGGAACAAACATCCATCCATCTATCTATCTATCCATCCATCCATCCATCTAAACTTTCACGTTTATAATATTAGTGAGAAGAAAGAGGTGCTTGAGTAACGACGCTATGCTACGCGGAACGGAGTTGGGAGACCATCCACTCGGATGGACCGACGACATTGTACCGGTCGCAGGGAGTCAATGGATAAAGGCGGCTCAATTTGTGGCGTCGTCGTATGGGTTAGGATTATGACCAGCTGTGGACTTGTGTGAGCTGATATGATGATAGGTACCTCATTCCTTAGGAATATTTATTTACCAGAACCCAAGTATCAAAACCGTATCCATTGAACAATATAAAACGATAAACTTTTTACGAGCAGAATTTGGCACAGTATCAAACAGCGTGTGTTTCTTATGAATTTATCAGTTTTATGGTAAACACCAATATTAGTGTAACACTGGCCTAATTTTAATGGCTTTATGAGAGAAGTTTCATTGACTGAAAAATATGTAGTTTAAAAACATAAAATGTGGTCTTTTATTTATGGGAAAGGATAAGGGAAAGACTTAAAACTGGCTGAAGCTGGTTAAGTTCTAGTAGTCTAAAATAAATTTATTGTAACACCCAGGTAATCTAAATTTTTACAGGGCATCATCTAGACACAATGTATCTACCTATATTAAAACGTGATTTTTATTAACAAAGAAAATTACAATCAAATAATAGAATTAAATTAAAACTAGTATTAACAATTGAAAAAATTGAGCTAACTGCAGACTGTTGCGAACAATCTACAGGTAGCTCAACTGATCCATATCAATACCAGTCGGAAGCGTGCCCAAGACGCTGGCTGCATTGCCCCGCTATATGGCAATGCTGATGCGCTGCGCCAGATACTCACTCTCGGGTCACGCGTCGCTTCGACCAGACACTCAGATAATTTTTTGAAAACCCGGAAAGCCTCGGTACCCCACGGACCCTTGGGTCTCGACTCCAAGGGCAGCAAATGCGTAGGCTCTGTCGAGACCAGCATATTTGAGCCTCTTGAGATCTTCGGCCAAATCTGCCGCCGCACCAGCTCTCACGGAAGTCCTAGGAAGATGGGAAGGCGCGAGTGTGTCGTATAAAAAACATACATTGAAACAATAAAATAGGGATTAGTTATGCCAAAAATCTCCTTTGGTTTTTTCTCTATTCACTTATTACGTATTATCTAACAGTTATTCCAGATGGGAAGCTTGTCTTTATCATTATGGTACTTCATTAAATGAAGTTACTAGCTTCTGCTTAGGTCATGTATTAAATTTATATTTACTCGGGTCATATACCTAGGTGGAGTTTTGGAGATCATCCTTTCAAACCACGTGAGACGGCAGGGATGTAGAGCTGTCAAAAAAATCTTTTGTAGATTGCTGAGTTTAATGCGGTTTTCCAAGTTTGTCAAGGGTACAGTACAGACATACAGAAGGAAGGAAGGAAAAGAAAAGTAGTACCGTAATATCAGATCAAAAAGTCAAGCGTGAGTAGTAACAATAATTTTGACATTTGTGAAACTGAACGTTGACGTAAGTTCGGTGTCGTATCCGTAACACCCTAGTAACACCACGTTTTCGTAATTCGAAGTGTTTTGATTTCAGGAGCTTAAATTTAAACAAGACTTTGGGCCAATACAATAAACAAACAGAACGATAATAAAATAAGATTTTCTTTTATGTCTATATTTAGCCCAAAGCAAATTAAAACTAAGCCTGTAAATCTACGTAAATGTTAACACGCTACATTTGATATCATTTTGCTCGTAAATTCAAGGATTATTACCCAGCCGACTTTTACAAGTCTTTGTGTTTTCAGGTTTACACAAATCCGTTTTTACATACTTTCTGATTTAGTCATTTTTATCTGCATAATCACCTCCACGAGCCAGTGGAAACTCAAAAGGCCACATTTCTCCTAGTCAACATCTTTTAAGAGGGTGCCGACGCCATTTTGTGAAAAGAATAGGCAGAGGATTTCGCACTCTTATGCGGGACAGATCAGAGCGCGGCGTACGTGCAAAAATCAAGTCTTTGCTTATTATCTAAAAAATTATAATAATCTTGAAAATCTAAAATATACTGTCTGCTTTGTATTACGTTTGTTTACTGTGCATGTTTTAAAGTATTTATTGAATAGCGACGATTAATTGTACAGTTTAGAGCAAACTTCTTCTTCTTGTTTTTTTTTTACTTACGACAAAATTTTATGATATCGTGTTTTCGAAACACTAGCCTTCTAGCATCAATCCTGAACTATAACATATATAAATCTCAAAGTAAAATGATTCAGTATTATGGAAGATATGATCGCTGACGCTAAGCGATTTGATTTCCATAGGTCATTTCACGTATTAGTTATTTTGCGATTGGGAATTTTGCGTATTCATGATCGCTGACGCTAAGCGATTTGATTTCCATAGGTCATTTCACGTATTGGTTATATTGCGATTGGTAATTTTGCGTATTCATGATGTTTTATTCATTGGTCATTATGCGTATTAGTCATGTGCGTCTAAACTTTTGGCATCATCGATTCTTTAGACTCTACGTCGTCGTAGCAAACAGCTCTACGTGTTTACGTTTTTCTAAAGCCCGCCCGCCCTACGTTAGCAGTACCTACTCGTAGCAACGTATGTACCTTCTTGTAATAATAATAATATAATAATTCTTTATTTCCTCTGCACAATAGGTTACTTAAAATTAAGTTATTATATGCACAGTGGTAGAACGATATTGAACCTGTATTGTGAGAGGCTGGAGCTTGCTATAGGTTTCATAAAGAACCTGTAAATACAAGTCTCCAGGGCCCCCACTCCACGGATTACATACAATAGGGTACAGTTGGATCTTGAAACTAATCGATCTATTGATCATATTTTTCAAGAATATCCAGTAACAGTTCAGCTTAATCTAGATTGTTTACAATAGTCTGCAGTTAATTCAACTGTTTCAATTGTATCCACTAAAAATTATATTACAGTGCCTTTTCCATCAGCTGTTCTTACAAAGAGCCATTAATTCAGTGAAACGACGGCGTCTTCTAACTGAATAGTTAAAGAGAACAGCGGCTAACTGAACAGTTCAAGCGGGGTCAGACGCGTGCGTGCTATTCTAGTGTCGCATCGCAGGAATAGACTGGTAGATAGGTACGAGTAGATAGGTCTAGTGCAACCGGCTCCGGCTCGTATTGTGCATTATGTAGGACCTAGCCTCAGTCGGGCGTTGATATTTTATAGAAAAGCTGCATCAGATTAAAAAAAAAAACAATTAGTTACGCACGTTGGACACCGATTCAAAAACATGCATATCCCCTTGAGGGGGATTTTCAAGGGGGATTTCTGGAATTCATATTTTTTTTCCAGTTTTTGCATTAACTGGACATATTGTTGATTTTGTAGCTTTGTATTTGATTATGTTTAATTTAAATGTAAAAAGGACGCATACATCGGCATTCCTTGCCTAAATAATATTTTATGAGTCAATTGTCCCCATGTACAGTCAGCTGCTCAGATATGTATACACTTCCAAGTTTTCACTTTTATTTTACTCAGAACTTATCATATAAAAGTCTACGCACACATTTTTCATACTAATTAGTCATCGTTCTTGTGAGAATACGATATGTATAATTGTCACAATGACTATACAATTACTATTATTGTGACAATTTATATATCGTATTCTCACAAGAACGATGACTAATTAGTATGAAAAATGTGTGCGTAGACTTTTATGCCCGTTACGAATCATAAAAATACTACATTAAAAATACTTCACTTGTACACGTCTAAGGTGTAATGAAACCATTAAATAACTACCTAAACCTAACCAACAAGTAAAATCAAAGATAAAATGTAGCATTTTTCTAAATGTGACACACTTTTTATACGATTTCTGTAGTATTTTTATCTTGACGGAAATAAGACGGTGTTATTCTGTAAGTAAACACATTACACATCGATGTAAAAACGATGTCAAATCGGTTCCGTGTTGATATGAAGTTGTTTTGAGTTTGTTTTTGTTGTTTAGTTAATTTTATTTACCTGTAGGTACGTAAACTTGCATTTCCTGCATAAGGTAAGACTATTTTTTCCCAAGTAAAACTGACTCTACCTAACACAACCAATTTTTTTTTATTTCTCTTGAGTACTTTTTAATCTCGACCGAAAAAACCAAGGAACCTACTTTGGTTTCTTCGATGTTCGCTTGAGACTTCGTTTATTCTTACTAATTGCGGTGAAAGATAAAAAACTGATTTAAGTACGTATAAAATTTACTTTTTACTTACAGTATTACCTTAATTAGGTAGGTTAAGTCAGTTACCAATGGACTTGCATACAAACAAACCTATTGTCTTAATAAAAACAAGGCTAGGAACGCTTGAAACGCGTGACACAGTCCCCGTAGCCGAAATCAGCTTGGAAACAATCAGTTTTCTGAATTATAGCAAATATTAGATTCTTAGGTACTTCACTAAAGGTACTCCTAGCCGAAAATTGGCCATGGCAGGTGGCGCGGCGGTCCGTCTCAATGGAGACTAAACATGTGCGTAGGACAATTTGGACTTTAAGTCCCCAACATAAGAAACTTATTTAATAAACTTCTTTTACTACCCAGTACTATCTTCAGATATCTGGTACCCATAACACAAGCTCTGCTTAGTTAGAGGCTTGATAATACCGTGTGGATTGTCTAGGATTATTTATTTCTCAAATAGCGATTAGAGATACAGAATAAGCCCGTCAACAGATGTGTAGTTTTTTTTTCCGCTGAACTAATTTACAGAAGGTCGACAAGTTGTCTTGATGATTTATTAGTCGTGAACTGCTTAGAACTTTTGAAGATCATTAAAAAACGTAATGATTTCACGTTCATACGACATTGAAATGGATTAGGAACACATTTTCGATAGACTAACTTCTTATTTTTTATCGACACGGAAGGAAAGAGAAAGAAAGAGGAGGTTCTATGTTCGGCTGCTTGTTTTTCCTGCTTTTCTTAAATTCACAAAATTCTTTCCATCCAAAGGTTGCCTGGAAGAGATCGCTTCTAAGCGATAAGGCCGCCCGTTGTACTTGTGATATGTAATGTCTTTTTGTAATGTTCTTTTTCTGGTGTACAATAAAGTGTTTTGTATTGTATTGTATTGTATTTTTTTTGCATGTTCGTCGATTTTTCCGTCAAGGATCGATTTCGAAAATTCTGTCGCTGTGTATGGAGAATGATCCCTATAAAAATTGAATTCCCGTAGGATAAGTATTTGTCCGAAAATCTTTAAAAAACTGTATAAATAATAAGGAATTTGAATGTAATTATAATACTTGCAATCAAATATTATAATTATTGATAAGTGAAATTTTGTAAAAATAAATTTCTTTGAGCTTTGTCTTTCAACAACAACCTATAAAACCTACGTTTACGTTAGTACCTAATCTATTTTTAAAAGTAGATTTTTTTAAACAGTTGTTAATGCAAATTTCACCGTCTAATGACATGTTTTCAACCGACGAAACAACGAAGGAGATTCTCAAGTCGACGCGTATATTTTTTTTATGTTAGATCACGCATAACTTTTTACAGAGTAGTTCGATTTTGATAATTCTTTCACTTTTGTATTGAAAATAATTCTGAGGTGATTCCATATAAATCATATTTCCGAGAGATTATTATTTATCCCGTAGAACTTAAAAAACCACCCTAGCAACCACATAATGTGACAGTTCGAGACATAATATGTAGATGTATAAGTACTATTTACCGAAATTTGAAGTCTGTTTATTGTTTTTTAAACAGGACCAATTATTTTATGCCTTTATGTATGTGATTCATCTCACCTGTATCTGAAACGTGATCAAGTCAAAATTAGACCGACATAACTTTCATACCATTTCAGTAAACAAACCCGGGTATAAACACTACTATTAAATAGGCAGGTTATGAGTAGCGTATGGCGAGACAAGGCCGCCTGTCCGTACGTTTGTTTATATACGGAATTTGATTTTGCATAGAATTTATTTGCAACGCAAAATGGTAAATTGTTAATAATGAAACAGCAACTTGAGATCTCTACGTTTAAGGCCCTTACTATGAAAGCTTGCTCAGTCATCGATTTATGCTTGAGTAACGCTTTTCTATGTAATAAACGTCACTCAAGCATAAATCTCTGACTGAGCAAGCTTTCATAATACGGACCTTAGTGTCCACGCTGCACATGGTGTTCATCACCTCCGTGTAGCTGCACCGGTGGTGGCGCAGCGGGCGGCGGCGCGTGCGCAGCGCGATCTTCCTGGTGGCGCTGAAGAGGGCAGTGAACGGGTTAAACTCACAGAAATACTAATTCTGCGTCCAGCAGTGGACCAATATAGGCTGTTGAAGTGAGCAACTGGCTAGCCTTCATTGAGACTGGTCGCCAATTAAAAAAGAGATCCCTTCGGTAGAGATGAATGCTGGCCGCCATTGCCGAATTACGGGTAGGACGCATCATCTTTCACACCTTGGAATATTAGAAGACATCATAATGATTCGATTTTGATCGCGCCATATTTCAACCTACATGTGACCGGACCGGACCAAGTTTTGTAATTACATCGAAATTAGCGGACTACCTTCACTATTTTCGTTCATTACTAATTTAATAACCTATAACTAAGTGCATGTTAGCAGTCGTAACTTTTAATGTTGCCATTAAATGCACAAATCAACCTGTTGTTGAGATCAAAGAGTTTTTGTTATAAATGCACTCAAGATGGATGAATACGGTTCGTAAAGATTAGATAAACGTGGTATTGTTGCAATGGAATATTCGTTCTATTTCTAAGTATAAGGAACAACGAAATAATGGTTCTATGTGTATTTGTTTAACCGAGGATGGGTTATCAATTATCATCATTCAACATTCGTAAAAAGGCTAAGGTCAATGATAGTAATTTGTTATACAAGAGTGCAAAGTTGCTTTTTAACCACGTGCTCAATTTTGATGACCGAGCAAGCGAAGGATTCTAAAATTGAATCAAATGAAAAAAAAAGGATAAAAACGGCTTTTGCACTCAGTTATCGAAGAGCAAAAATACTCTTTCCGAGATGGGGGGATAAAAAATATATAAAAACTCTTATTGAGAAAATTATAATCAAAGAATAGAAACAATTTAGAACCAGTATCTATCTTCAATGTATGTAGTAATGTAATGGGGCAAATATTTTTAATGTACCTATTGTGTGTGTGCTAATAAATGTATTTTCTTTCTTACTATATTTTTTTATGAAAATTAACACAATTTATACGTAACAATTTTATTACCAAAAGCCTATGAGCGTTCCTTCACGTGACTTCATCGCAGCAATATCAACTCGCCGCACGTTTTGTTTTAATACATATTTTAAAAACTTTATGGAAATAAAAATGTAACCCGGAAAAACACCACCATCCAGGCTCTGATCTCACACTCATATGACTCACGCAAAACACAAACAATTATCGGGAAACATTATTGTTGTAGTATCATACCTACCTTTCGTTTGATCGCACCGCCTTCCCACGCAATCAACAAGAATCATTTAACGTAGCACGGGAGGCGTGGGTGGTTTAGTTACGTCATACCGGATTGGCGATCTATTTGCCTTAAAGGGCGGCCTGAATGATGGCCTTACAAGCTGACGTTTGGACAAAGGTCTCATTTAAACGAGTTTATTTATACCTACATAACTACCCTCTGCTCCACGTCATTGTAACAAGAAACAGAATATTTGCTTACCTTTTAAGTCTTGGCCTTGAATATTGCAAAATTTACAAGCGTAAGTTACTTTAAAAAAACAACCATATTTGAAATAGCATCAAAAATGTGAATGTCTCAATGATACCTACTCTACCCGGGCTTATGAACTCTCACTCTTTGAAACTGTAGGTAGAGCAGATGACCCGGTTTTGGCCACCGACCCCTTTTTGGCCATTTGGGACTCCTAGGCATTATAACAAATGCATAGACAAATAAACGACTTTCAGAAGTACGGTTAATAAAATATTCAATTATGGCAGCACTAAATCCGATAACAGCTGTAATGTGATAGACTTCATTCACTTCCGACCTATGAGACATTTTTGTAGACGGTCGTTGAATGTGCTAAAATCTTAATAAAACAATAAGAAACGTGGGTGAGTAATCAATTGTAATCCTCGAAATCTGTAATATAATGAGTTCCACGCGTTAGAAGAACTTTAGGTAGGTAGGTACATAATAACCAAAGAATGTGAATTTCTAAAAAAACTGTTCTTAGCAGTAAATTAAGTTATTAAGTAAGGTGCTTACGTCCTAAACTAAATTTTCATGCAACAGCCTCGTAGCTTTTCTATAGTTCCTGAGATTTCTCGATTAGTCAGTGATTGGCTTAACTTTGACTCCACACCCTTGACCTTTAGGGTGTGAATTTCAAAAACCCTGAAACACGTGGCAGTTTATTTAAAGTCAAATGTCTACGCTACAAATTTTGACAGGCCAACAGTTACGGTTTTGAAGTTATTATAAAAATGACCTTTGACACCAATTTAACTACTTTAGAAAACTCATTTCTAAAAATCCGTTCTTAGCTACCTACTACTACTACTACTTCGCCTATTGTCTACGTCCTAAAAGGAACCACGAAAAATTTCAGCTTCGTTGCTCTTGTTGTTTCAGAGTTCTCTTGATATGTCACCCAGTTTTCCCTTTTATAAATATAGATTTTATACCTATCTCAAAAATTTACGATCTAGAGGGGACAAAAAAAATTGAAAAATTGGAATAAAATGTTATATAAATTCTGTACCTTATTATTAGACCATTATGCACAACATGGAAGATATTTTTATAAAACATATTTATCTTGAATCTTTAGAGCTCCTTACACGTTTCTCTCCTACAAAGAAACATTGTTACAATTTATTTTGAATGTTAGCGGGTCAATTTTATGAACCTAATTTGTGTATAAATACTTCAAACTACGAAAGTTTTCAAAGAAAATAATAACAATTTATCAAAACTATAATATGACGAACTTATAGTGTATGTCGGACGAGTCCGCGACATCAGGCACAAGGCCATTATACCGCATTCATTATTCAGGAGTTAAGCTTACACCTGGATGCAAGGCACAGGACAGAAGAGGCTGGCAAAAATTGAACGAGGCTTATATAACAGTGGGTGACATAAATGTGATGTACGATGCTGATAATGATAATATGACGTAAATAAACAGTCACGAGCTCCCACACTAATACGAATCATTCATCAAAAATGTAGGTAAATACAATAACTCACGCGTGATTGAATCGAAGCCAAACGGCTGCATAAAACTATCACATTTATCAATGGACGCTTGTTTTGTGAGAATTGATAAATACTGCGAGCGATTCTTCCGGTTGTAAAGATAGTTTTTGAATTCCGTTCACCATTTTAATTCTTGCATTTTTGCAATATTTACTTACCTTTTTACCTGCTAGTAACATTACCTAATATGAACTTGGGACTTCAATTCAATATCAGCGGTTGAACTCACGACCGCTAGACCAACGAAGCAGGCAGTTCAAAGAAAAAATCCCAATAACACAAATCTTGGCCGGATCCGGATCTGGGATTTGAAGTTCAAATCCCGAATCCGGCCAAGATATTGGGATTTTTCTAGCAAGAAAATATCACAGGTACTAGCAGCCCGGAGTCAGGAAGTTGGCGGTGTTACACCCCCGTGCCTTGAAAAGCGCGTTAAGCTGTTGGTCCCGCCGTCCCATCGGATTGTGTTATTATTATAAAGGGAATCCAGATTGCACCAGTGTTTGTGCACACACTTGTGCACTATTATATTTTCTGCATAGTCTTCTTTGAGACTGGCCGCCGTGGTCGAAATGCTACGAGGGTATCATTACCTATGTGCTGTTTTATTGTAGATACTAGGTGCAATGTTTCTTTAGACTTGTGCACGAAGATATTTTAGTCTTTATGCAGAATATAACTGAGCTGAATCCTGCGAGGTGATTGAACCCAGATTCGTGTTCCTCAAGCTCCGGGATGATCGAGGATCATGCACATGCTAATAACTTCAGAAGGGTCAAGTGCTTTTATCAACACCCTCCACTTTATATTTGCAAAAACAGATTGGTTTATTTTGGTTTTTAATTGAATGAATATAGGTACCAAGGTAGAGATTATTTATGTAGGGATCAAGATTTATGGTTCTTGTTTATGCAGAGAATGAACAAATGTCTTTTGAGCATCGATTAATTGCACTGCTTGCAAATCTGGACCTAGAACCTGTAAATTTTTGTAATCTTGTTTTAATTTAATACGAAGGTTTAATAAGACTTACATACGAAGGCATCTATTAGAGTAGTAATAGGACCCCAAAATAGGTGTCTTTGGTCCACCAGAGGTGGACACTTTTCATCACCTGTGTAGTAGGTACACCTCACTTTTGTAAAATAGTAACAGCCGGTTTTGGATCCGCTTGTTATATTTTGACAATAGTTTAAACTTTTTGTTAACCTCTAGTGTGGTTTACTTGTGTGTGGAGAAACCATGACTTGGTTCGTAAAACAAATAAACAAAACTTAATCAGGATAAGTGCTATCTAATCTACCCTATATTAGTGCTTTGTTTAAGAGTGTAATGATTAAGTTGATTAAGTTTTGTCTATTTGTTTTACGAACCAAGTCTTGGTTTCTCCACATACACTTAATCAGGATAAGTGCTATTTACCCTACATTAGTGCTTCGTATAGGAGTGTAATGATAAAGTTGATTAAGTTTTGTTTATTTGTTTTACGAACCAAGTCTTGTTTTCTCCACACACAAGTTAACACACTAGAGGTTAACAAAAAGTTTTAAACTATTGTCAAATTATAACAAGCGGATCCAAAACCGGCTGTGACATACCTACAAAATAAATAGGGTTAGAACCTATGTTCACTATTTATTCTATATATATATCTATGCAATGTCAGCAATTCGTCAGAAACTTTTTCTGTAATCTTTGAACTCTGGAATGTTCATCAAAGCATAACTACCTACGAGTATTTGCGAGAAACGAAGGGAGCCAATGAGGAATTTTGTTGAAATAAAACAACCATCAAAGAGGAAACCTACTCCAATCTGTTATCACGAGATTTCAACTCCTCCACCTTTAGCTAATATAATTTACGCTGCGTTATATCATTTGGCAGCGTGAGTTCAATCAAACGTTTTCGAAAAAAACATATTATGTACATAATAATTGACCTACCGTTTTTAACCGTGAATAGTATTTTTTATTAAGAAAGAAAATTAGAAACAAATACTACTCTACTAGTAACTAGAAGTAGTAACTATTTACGTTTTTGAAACGATTGAGCTAACTGCAGAAAGTTGCTAACAATCTAAAGGTAGCTCAACTGAGCCATATAATATCATCCTACCTTATTGTTAAATTCAATCAAGCTTATTTGCCAAATATACTTACGAGTATGTTATGCTTGTAGCTACAAACACAGCTTTGAATTTTCTAACTACTGAAAAAACTTTGGAAAACCCATGATTTTTTTCAAAAAAAAAAAGAAAAAATTCATGGGTTGAAAATCATGATTATTTTCAAAAAAGAAGAAAAAAATCATGGGTTTTGTTTACCTTTAAACTACTTAATTGATTTTGTTCATTGATTTTACAATGCTTAATATTTATCTTTTAGAAAAGTAAAAATCATTAACGACTACTTTTTTTTTAAAAACCTTTTATAAAAAAGGTCGGTAAAATTTTAGTTTACTTTGAGAGACACGCATTTTATTTGGCTACGTCAAAATTTATCGACATAGCTGCTACTTGTCCGATTACCTTTCAGAAAAGGTATCTACACCACCCTGAGTCGTAATGTACAAAAATAATGACGCTCTATCTAACTAGCCTGAGCCTACTCCATTTGAATATAGTATCGAGACGTCTCATATTTATATAGGATTTGCGTAGTTTCCTGTCCGCACGATTGATGCGCTCAACCAAAACACAAAATGAGACGTCTCGATACTGTCATCAAATGGTCTCGAAGTCCTGATAGGTAGAGCAGATAGCCAAGCGAGACCTCAACACAACGCCCTTGCATTAAACGTTAGTTGCTAGTTAGTGAGTCTGAAAGAAATCACTTCTAAGCAACAAGGCCACCCATTTAATTTTGTAGTGTACTATGAACAGTTTTTATGACATTTAAGATTTTACTTACTTACGTCCTACGCACGTAATAATCATTCTAAAACTATCTTCCCAACAAACAAATCTATTATTGCCAGAGACAGAATAAACACAAACAACCAAAGAAGCCAGCACCTCTTGTCAATCAGGCATCGACCGCCAAATTATAATTTGTAGTCTATTTCTATTTAGTATAAACAAAGAACGAACGTGGTTCAAATCAAAACAGCACACGTTGCGAATACTCTATGCTCATGTCATATCCGGTTCGAAGGACCATTAAATAGTTAATTCAATGAGCAATTTGTAGTTATTGGACATTTTATGACTCACTCAATCCATTCAATACTGATAATGATAAATGCGAAAGTACCTACTCAATAAGAAAAACAGAACTATCCGTTCTCTACTACGACTAACCAACTGAACTGTTCGTCAATTTCTCCCTCAATTATGGACTTTGGAAAATTCTTTTGCTTTTTTAGCTTATGTATGGAGAATGAATCCGAGGTAGTTTTATAAAAAACTAGCTGTTCCCCGCGGTAAATTCGAATTTCACATTTCTAGGGGGATTATTCCCGTAAACCTCCCATGGGAATTTGATTTTTTACCAGGACAAAAAGTATATATACGCCTATGTTAGTGTATAAGCCTATGTTAATCTCCATTCTTTCAACTAACTCTATACCAAAAATCAAGTCGATTGGTTGCTTAGTTAGGGCGTGAAGGAAGGATAAACAAACACACTTTCGCATTAAAAACAAAAAACAACTTCTAAAACGTAACTTTAAAAACCGTGTCCAATACCAAGGAACTTAAAATACCTAGGTTTTTTTGTTATTCAAACCATCAAACAATATAGGTTATGGCATTTAGATATCTATCTCAGATAAACCAAAAGTCCTCAGGTTTGTTTTCGAAACTTAACCAGAGGAACTTTTTCATAAAAGCGCGTGCAAAACCACAGTTAGTTCATGTTAGTTATTTCATAATCCTAGTTGATGTGTGTGTACAAAACGGAAATAGGGCATAAGTTCAAACATAATTATACGATTTCCCTTCTCAAACTGTTTCTGCTATGAATCAGAAACCTAACAACATTATTCAGTCCTTTCGTTAATGTGATTGAATTAATTAATTTTGTACCGTGCAGGCCCTAACTCCAGTCACAGTTTGACTGGAGCTAAGGCTTGCATTAATATTATTCAAAACGTAACAATATTCACAACTACACAGTACCTACAGATAGATGGACGGTTGACGCCTACTGATAAATGAAGGTAGGCGCAAATATTGAATAAACCAGTCTGTGGTTCTAACCGGCCTTTCATTGGACGCCCCAATATTCACAAAGGAAAAGATTTTAAAAACCAAAATAATAAAACTCGAATACAAGAATACAAGAATTTATTAATAAAAATAATATTTTACACGTCACTAGGTTTCATAAATTATCCTACAATATAATTAATGAATTCACAATAATATTATTAAATGATTAATTTTGTGAATCAATAATTTATAATTAAAATGATATTTAAATACTAATTGTAGGTACATATAGTTATGTAGCTGATAAGTTGGTGGGGAGGGCTCTTCTACAGTTCGGGCAATTCAAGGAATTCGCCCATGCTGTAGAAAACCCTCTCCAACAACCATGTCTTCAAACGACCCTTAAACGCTGCGGTGGAGGCTGCATTACGGATACTGTCTGGTAGTCTATTGTACACTGCCGGGCCCGAGATGTACACCGATCTCTTCGACTTGTGCAGCCTGTTTGCTGGCGTCACCAGCCTGTGCTCGTGTTTATTGCTGCGGAGAGCGCGTACTGCGTTAATCCCTCGGCGCTGGAACAGGTGCAAATTTAGGTGCGTGAACAAGGCCACTTGGTATATCTGTTCACAGTGTAGAGTCATGATACCTAATTCCTTGAAGTGCTCTCTGCATGACTCATCGTTCGGGATACCCACTATGGCCCGGACAGCCTTCGAGCAAGTTTAACCTTAAAAACTATTTCATTGTAATTTTTTTCCGAGCTTATGCGAGTCTACAAGGCTCAAAGCGAGTGTAGTACCTAGTTAAGAAGTAAATTTCCAGTAAGATAAAATTTAAATCTTCCTTCTTATTAGGTACCTACCTACATAAACTTTTGAGCGATGTGAATTTTAACTTTCAAGAAAAAACGGGAGCTCAGATTTTTGAGTTCTGAGTAAAAGCTTCGAGCGAACATTCCTCATGACATGAGCCGTATTCAGGGACATGGTGAGTACGTAGGTACCTACTTAGATAATAAATATAGATAGATATAAATATATAAAGCAAACATTGAATTCTCTAATACGCAATTGCGTGTTTCGTTTGGCCAACGTCGGTAAGTACTTACAAATCTTACAATACACCGAATTAAAGTAAAAACGAAAAAAAACACATATCTTAACATCGGAGTTTGTTGGGTGTATTCCATACCTAGGTATCAGTTTTCGAATTAATTCGAAATCGTTACTCAGACTCGGGGCTTGGTAAACAATATCACCGGATCCAGAGTACTTCTAAGTCGAGATTGTTATGTGCTATTTAAGCATTTAGGTCACTGCTGCTCTTAGGGCATCGAAATTGAGCCGTTTATTGCCGGTTTATGCAGCAATTTACACCATATCGCTATAAAAACTACCATAGTTTGATCAAGTTGTGTAGATTTCTTCTAAATAAATCTTATGCCTATCCTTTTTAGGGTTCCGTACCCAAAGGGTAAAACGGGACCCTATTACTAAGACTCCGTTGTCCGTCTGTCACCAGGCTGTATCTCATGAACCGTGATAGTAAGACAGTTGAAATTTTCACAGATAATGTACCTATTTCTGTTGCCGCTATAACAAAAAATACTAAAAAATAGAATAAAATAAATATTTAAGGGGGCTCCCATACAACAAACGGGATTTTTTTAAAGGTAATGGTACGGAACCCTTGGTGAGCGAGTCTGACTCGCACTTGGCCGGTTTTATTTACTAAATGGCGCGAATTGCGACCTCCTCACATTAATATTGAGAACCTATGCCTGCTTTGGTGGTTTTCCATTCGGATTAGTTGCAAGAAAAAAAAACACATATAACAGTCCGAAGTTAGGAAGCTGGCGTTGTTACACCCCGTCCCCGGAAAGCATGATTTTTTCGAAATACCCTGCGCCTGACCTCTCCCGGGTCGTTAAGTCGGCCGTCCCATCGGATTATGAGAGTGAGGGAATAGACTTTATTCCCTATAGAGAGTGCACCTGTGTTTACGCACCTAGCTTGTCTGGCTTGGGATGCGCACCTAGCTTGTCTGGCTTGTCTAGCTTGTCTGCTTTGGGACTGGCCGCTGTGGCCGAAAATTCGGCTAAAAAGACCGATTCAGGATCACGTAGGTACTAATTGTTTTTTTTTTTTTTTTTGCTTCAGTTGTGCAATTCTACGTAGGTAGTTTGATAACCATAATAATACTAAATTCAAATTTGAGTTGAAAAGTTCTTTTATTTTCACAACTAACATAAAACTGTCTTTAAAATATTTAAAGTCTTCACTTCCTTTAAATTACGGCTAAAAAGACATTATAATTCAGGATCACGTAGGTACTAATTGTTTTTTTTTTTTCTTCAGTTGTGCAATTCTACGTAGGTAGTTTGATAAACATTATAATACTAGATTAAAATTTGAGTTGAAAAGATCTTTTAATTCACAACTAACATAAAACTGTCTTTAAAATATTTAAGGTCTTCACTTCCTATAAAATACACATTATATTATCATATCACATAAGTAAATAATCCAGAATATTTACATTCTACCACCTACCTTTATTTATTTATATAAAACTTTCTTGCACTAAGGTACAAAAGGTGGGCTTAATGCCGAGGCATTTTGGCTTATTCTCATGAAATCCAAACCTATTGTTCTCGAAAAAGAAAACTTTCATACATTAGTTTCCAACCACATCCACGAACATTTTAATAACAATTTTTAAAAATATTTCCGTTCATACGTTAGTTCCCACTCAAATCGATGCACAAGGTGAGTAGAGTCAACACGAGAATCTTCTTATAGTTATTTGTAGGCTTATGAAGTAAGGTAAGGTTCGAATACTAAAAATAATTTTAAAAAAATCTAGAGTATACATTAGTTTTCTTTCTTCGTTTAATGCAAAAATTTGTATGTGTGTTTCCGAATTATTCTACCTCTGACACATCAGACGGGTTTGCATGCTAACAGTAGTTTTACAAGTATAATATATAAGTACGTGTTTATAATATACAAGTATAATATTAACTATAACATATAAGTACCTAAATACCTTCTTAATAATAAATATACTCACCTTCTAACATGGCTAACATAAAATGTAGGTACCTACTATAAGGACATAAACTTCAATTAAATTTCTGGTAAGTATTCTACTTTATTTATACCTACTTAGGTACAACATAATATTACTTAGTTTACTTAACCTCCTCAACCTCAACAGCCTATAATAGTCCACTGCTGAACGCAGGCCTCCTCCTGACAATCGCCTTATTGGCTTTTATCTCATAGGCATTTTATCTCATGCCTATAATCCCCACGCTGGGCATGCGGGTTGGGGATTGCAGTTCGGTGGTAGATCTATTCTGCAAGAGGCGCTGCTGCCCGCCCCCCGGTGTATGTCCCTTAGTCGCCTCCTACGACACCCACGGGAAGAGTTAAGAGTTCGTTTATTATTTTTACAGAATAAAAAGTTGATATTCAATATACCTACCTAAGAAATGAAATAAGTCCCAAAAATTATCGGTTTCGGCGGGATTCGAACCCGCGCCCCACCCTCAGTACGGGTGTGCTCTAACCAACTAAGCCACGGAACCCTTAGTCGGTTCAACCGAAAATCTTTGGGACCTCTTACGGACTATAGCGCCGAAAACCGAAACCGATAATTTTTGGGACTTATTTCATTTCTTAGAGATACCCAGAGTGCGGGTTAGCACTATAACAAAAAACCTTAAAATCAATATAGGTACCTTTACCAATTCAGTAGACAGGTACTTTTTTAGCAAACATTTAAAAATTATTTTAAATAAAATTGGCTACCGTAAGTTCTCCATAGACTACATTATTCCGTCATCATGGCAACTCTAAAAATTTAAAACCATTCATTATATATATCCTAGTTTCAAATATTGCTGACTAAAATTCTTATTTACATCATACATGTTCAGAGCATGTCTACAGTCTCTTTCATCCATCTAAAACCGTCACGTCTCCATTACGGATGTAAGCGGGTTAACTACGAACCTTATTTGTATTGGTTATTTGTGTTGGAGTGCTCGGAGGGACGCGGAACGCGCGCGCCTAGAACCGCACTCACCTTGAAGAAGTCCCTCGTTAAGGGATGAAACGTTGGTGTTCTTCCAACACAAATAACGTTCGTAGTTAACCCGCTTACATCCGTAATGAATTCGTCAAACTACGATAGTTTTTATAAAAAAAACCTTCAGGTTTCGTTATACACAGTATTATAAACCAACTCTTGGATCTTCATTCGCAACATCAGCTTCTTAGCCGGTCCCAGTTTCTTCACATGAGGCAGAAGGCTATCAAAGAATCCAACATCTTCGTCCTTCTGTTCACTATCATTAACGCTTTTCGCCGCATCATCGTCATCGTCGTAAAAGTCTGTTTCCATGATAACTGGCTTTGAATCGAATTCGTCGAACTCGTCTTCTTTGGATTGCGATACTTCGGGCACACTGGCTGGAGTACTAGCGGCTGGAGGCTCCTCGATATTATAGAAGCTACTGCTCGGTTCAGCTTCGTATGGATTTATGCTGAAGTCATCTTGTAAGGAATCAGTTGGTTCAAAGTCGTTGAACTGGTTGGTAAGGAAGCGCAGTTTTGGAAGGAACTCCCATTCGGAATCGTCTTTCCTGACTTCTTTTCGGGCTTGGTCGCGGAGGTACTTCCATTTCAGTCTAGCTTCGTCACCTGGAATTCAAAAAAAGTGGTAAGTTACGTTTCCGATAATACCAAAACGAGTGCAATTCAAGAAAGTACGCTTTTGTATCTGGAATTGGATAACGACATTTTTACCCGACGAAAAACCAGTGACTATTTTTTTATGTTTGTTTGTCGATTTCTCCTTCAATTATGAACCGATTAGTTTTTTTTTTCGCTATTGTATGGAGAATGATCTGGAACAAGTCCCATAAAAAATGTAAAGATGTATTGGAACCGAAAAAAAAACAGTGTAAAAACAAAGGAATTTGCGGACGAATATTAGTTTTTTTTAATTCAATTATAGAAAGGTATAAGTATGTATTGTATTATATTATGTATATCAGTTATCTAGTACCCATAACACAAGCTACTTAGCTTGGGGCTTGCTGTGTGAATTTTCCAGCATTATTTATTATTATTTATAGTTATTCTTTCGTTAAGTAAGTTAGGCTTTTGATCACCAGACGAACATCGACTCAGTTTACAACACCGATCGCACGTGCCTCAATTCTACAAGACCCATCTCTTTCTTTCATCAGATAGAGAATATGCTCTCTCTCACTAGTGGATTAATGTAACTTACGTGTGCAATTCAACTCCTGCGCAATCTCCTTCCAGCACTCGTCCAGTTTGTACCAGTTGTGGTGCCCCTTCAGGCCTCGGTTCCAGATGAGCTCCCTGACCCTCACGAGATCTATCAGCTTGCTCATGTCCACGTCAATGTATCTGCGCTTGTTCATTAGCAGCTTCTTTCGCATTGTGTAGCTGGAATGTGATAGAATTATTGAAAAGGATTTTTAACCGACTTCGTGTTGCAGGTAGGTTACTCATCTATTTTTGTGTTTGTTTGTGGTAGATAGATATATCTATCTACGTACCTATGTAACATCACCTCAATTTTGTATCTTACTTATCTGTTTGTGTGTGTCTGTGCAGTTCTTGTGGAGTCGAATAAATATATCTTTATCTTTTATCTAAAAAAGGTGTTGGTTCTGTGTTCGGCTGTATGTATGTTTTTTAATGTATGTTCGTCGATTTATGGACTGAATAGACGATCAATTTTGAAAATTCTTTCGCTTTTGTACAGGGATCCCGATGTTTTCCCATAAATTTATTCCCGTGGGATTAGTACTTGTCCCGCGAACCTTAAGTTTTCTCAAAACAATCAAATCAGGTATTTAGTAAAACAAAAGACGAAAACGATGATTGAAAACAACGGTATTTCCCACAGTTATTACCTAGTTGTTTTTGGAACGTCATAGAAAGCCCCAAGCACCCTTATTTTCGATAAGATCAATGAAAGAAAAGTACAAAAAAATATCCTTCAGTTTTATATTCACAGCAAAAAAAAAATGTTAATAATTTTTTTTACAAAAAAACTACAAAACTACTATCTTTGTCTTGGGTGCCTTTAATTAAGGCATTTAAAATACCTTTAAAGGCGATTCCCAAAGCCAAACTAGCGTCGCCACCTATTTTATCTTATTATTTCGTTAAGGCCAGGATATTCGAATTTAGCCAATTTTCGATTCAATTTTAAACAATCAAATATCCTTTGTTTTGATTGGACTAAAATTTATGTTGTAGTTGGATTAACATTATTGATTATTCTACGGTTCAAAACACGATATTTATCACTTCACCTGATGATAAAAATTACGAAGAAAGGATAGTTTTTTGTTGTTGTACTTCTAGTGTATCAACGTTTTACTCTCAAAAAACATGTCAGAAAATAGGCAACGACGTTTAGAAGAATATTCTATGGTTAGTTTTTCACACTTGCTTACAGATGCCTTCAATCATCCCGCAATCGTGAAAATTTACTAATATATACGAGTATATTAATAAATTTTCACTAATAATATAGTTAATTTACTATTATATATATATTAGTAAATTTTCACGATTAATCTCACTAATATTATAAACGTGAAAGTTTAGATGGATGGATGGATGGATAGATAGATGGATGGATGTTTGTTCCTTTATCACGCCAGAACGGCAAAACGGATCTGGATGAAATTTGGCACAGAGATAGATTATAGTCTGGAATAGGACATAGGCTACTTTTTATCCCGAAATTCCTACGGGAACGGGCACTACGCGGGTGAAACCGCGAGGCGCTGCTAGTATGTATAATATAATTTAATTACAAGTATCTATAATACCTACTGTTATCTTCTAGCAGATTCGTACGCGTTTTGTAAGTTGTGAAGAGGTAATAAAAACATTCAAACTTTGGCATTTGCAATATTTGTGTGATTACTATCCTTACCCCAATTTCGGAGATTTGAGCGTTTCATCCAACGTGTTCATGCTATCATCAGCGGTATCCTGATCTTCATCATCATCAGCCAGGAACTGGTTGTGGATGAACTTCAGCTTCACGAAGTGAGGCCACTCGGAGTCGTTTGGGTTTTTCTTCATCTCTTTCCGGCATTGGTCTTTTAGGTTCTTCCATTTCTTTCTGCAGTTCACACCTGGAATGGGTGACGATATTTTTTTATTGAAGGTAGTCTAGTATTTTTCTGGAGAACCATTATGACTAGACTACTACAGCATAGACAAGCTAAGATACGGTTAACGACAAAATTTGGTAAACAAATTACCTATATATATTAATAATTTCATAGAAAAATAAATATTTATTAAACTGAAGGTGAGGCGCGGGTTCGAATCCTGCCGAAATCGAAATTTTTTGGGATATTATTAAAAAGTTTTCGTAGAAGATTTACCCAGTGCGAGTAACGCACTACAAAGCAAAAAGCTAAAAAAATATTTTTAGCTTTTTGCTTTGTAGTTAACAAAGAAAATTAAAATCAAATAAAAGAATTAAATTAAAACTAGTATTTACAATTGAAACAATTGAGCTAGCTGCAGACTGTTGCAAACAATCTACAAGTAGCTCAACTGATCCATATCAATACCATATAATTTGATTGTATCGAAAAAACTAAAAACTTATCCCTAGTTTTTTTTTATGTTTTGCGGGACAAATACTAATCCCGGGGAATTAAATTCTCGGGATCATCCTCTATACAACTGCAAAAGAATCATCTAAATCGGTCCCTAAACGACGGAAAAGTCGAAGGTGATGGGGAGAACAGGTACAATTCATTCAGTTTTTTTCTTCGCTTCAACGTGCTTAGTTTTGTAGATATGGCTGTTGTATGAAAGCTCCTGCTATAGTATGATCCTACTGCAACCTTCTCTCCCCTACAGCTAACTGAATTACTATGAGAGCCTCCTTTTTTCGAAGTCGGCAAAAAGTACCTAAGAAATGTACCTACTAAGACCTCAGAGAGACCAAAGTTTGCCGTTGACAGAACCCCCTTTAACATCTCTTCAATAAATAAGGAAACTCCTAAGTACCGAATTGAAGTTTATTCGCAATTTGTGTCATCAACTTTCATTATCAATCACTAGGTTTTAAACTACGAGATTAAGCCAAGGCCGATAAGTTGCTATGCAAATCTCTAGACTCTATGCTCTATGACAGAATTTAGTACCGTCACAGAATAACAAACATTCAATACGATCTCATCCACACCATACATCTTAGGTCATCGACCTTCTCTCCTCTGACTGACACAGAATAACCAAAAGTCACTAGCGTATTCTCTATTAGTCGAAAGTATCATAGAATACTGGAAAACCATAACAATTTCTACTACATCACGGGAAACCGCCAAGCAACTGTAGTACAAAGCATAATGAATAGTTACTATGCAAAGTAAGATAATACAGGATGACACAGATTACAAAGTAATCAGTACGTCAAACCGCAAAACGCTAGGTACTTACTCGACGTGCCCACTTCTGCGGAAACTTCATTCCAATATCTCTCCAGCTTGAATCTGTTCCTGTGCCCTCGGTAGCTCTTGTCCCATAGGCATTCTCTGGCTTGGACAGCTTCTATGAGCTTGTCCATGTTTTTGGTTCGGGCGCCGCGGGGCTTCGTTTTCATTGTGAGCGGTGAGCGGGGCGCAACGATTGGGCGCGAGCGGGTGGACCGAGCAGCGCGTCAAGCGAGACTGGTCGGTCGAAGACGCCCCGCCACCCGCGTTCGCCTCCGCTCCCGCTCTTTCCTATCGCTGTCCTCTTCGCTCGCTCGACGCTAACCCTATCGACTTATACTCTGCCTTTCGCTTTTATCACTATTGCGGATTATATACCAACTTTGAATAACATATTGGTCGGTAAAGCAGCAATGGCTGTTGCGTCAAATCGAAGTCTGGTATTATATGGGGTGTGGTGGCGTTCGCAAGCGGTCGGGCAGGAATAATGGTCACAGTTCAAGCGTTTTAACATCGTAGCGTTAAACAAATCATTCATGGCGTCAAAACATTATTTAGTTAGAGCTTGTTGATTTTAACCAACGCATCACGATTGCTGTTGTTTTCTGTTGATTATGTGGATGAAAACAATAGAAATGTTGAATAAATAGGTAGAGAATAGAGTCGTGGAATATGTTTTTGTATTAATTTATTTACTTTTACAACTAAATTTGTCCTTTGATTGGCCATGCAATGAAAAAAATATAGGAAAGTATAGACACAGAGACAAAAGATATAAGCATTTACACGAAAACGTCCTAAAACTCCTACATTTTGACTTCTTTCAATATAAGTATTTCAAAATGTATGAAACCGACAAAAATTTCAAAACTCCAACCAGATTAAAAATGAAGTTTATTCGCCTGATGACCCTAGAAATGTCTCGTCAAGACTAGTACGTCGTAGATTAGTGGAATCAAAATTGTTTGGGAGGGTTTCTCGAAAGGTGCCGCTTCTTACCAAGAAACATCGAGAGAAGCGATTATTATTCGCTAAAAAGTATGTCAATTGGACGGTCCGAGATTGGAAAAAAGTCTTATTCTCAGATGAAACTAAAATAAACATGGTAAATTCAGACGGAAAGCGCTACGTTAGACGTCCAATGAACCATGCTTTTAATTATAAATACACTAGAAGCATAGTCAAGCACGGAGGCGGCAATATCAAGGTATGGGGATGTTTTTCTGGATGTGGAAGTTGGACCCGTTCGTAAGATTGAAGGTACAATGGATCAACTGCAGTACAAAAATATCTTAGAAGAGACAATGATTCCCTACTCTGACGACAATTTACCTGTAAACTGGATCTTTCAGCATGATAATGAAACCTAAACACACTGCAAACAGTGTAAAATATTTTCTTAGGGAACAGCGTATTTCCGTCTTTAGACTGGCCTGCAAATAGTCCTGATTTAAATCCCATTGAAAATCTGTGGCATGTAAAAAAGAAAGTCTCAAACAAACGTAGCTCCAGTCACAACGAACTCTACAAACCTTTTGTAGAAGCATGAAATTCAATCTTACTAGAAAAATGTATGAAATTGCTTGAATCAATGCCACGTCGTTTTAGAGCTGTGATTAATAATAAAGGATACGCAA
This sequence comes from Eupithecia exiguata, assembly GCA_947086465.1. Lineage (NCBI taxonomy): Eukaryota > Metazoa > Arthropoda > Insecta > Lepidoptera > Geometridae > Eupithecia > Eupithecia exiguata. The sequence continues at coordinate 5,836,719 of OX352251.1, forward strand.
CAAAATATTAATTATAAGTTTTAGTAGCCTATACACAGTATCTATTACCTAAATTATATAATTCTAAATAATTAAACCTATAAAATATGATTTATTTTAATTTATTTTATTCTAAGGTTTTTATTTATTATAGTAGGTACTCTGGGTAATTTCTAAGAAATTAATAAATCCCAAAAATTTACGATCTCGACGGGATTCGAACCCGCACCTTCCCCTTCAGCGCAGGGTTGCTCTTTTTCCAACTAAGCTACGTGATCTTATCTAGTCGACCCGAAAATCTTTGGGAGTTCTTTCGGCACTTACGCCGTCAGCGCCACCTACAGAGGAAACAATGAAGTTATCCAATTCTGCTCAAAGACCAAATTTACATTTAGTTCTTTGACGAGAGGTTTTGCCGTTGCTTGAAGCTTAGTTGGAAAAAGAGCAACCCTGCGCTGAAGGGGAAGGTGCGGGTTCGAATCCCGTCGAGATCGTAAATTTTTGGGATTTATTAATTTCTTTTTTTGTATTATTTCTAATTAGTTGTCCATTTCTGTTAGTACTTTAAAACTCATTTAGTTGTTTGTATGAAATGTAATATAGAATCTGTTCTTGTTTATTTGATATTTTGTTGTTTTTTTTAAATAAATGATTAGTTATTGAACATATTTTATGCTATTTGTGGTTTCATTTCCAAATAAAAAGTATTAAGGTCAAATATCTTGTATAATGTTAAGTTCCGTGGGTAGTGTTTCTAATTATATGTCCACCACTGTATATCAGTTTTAAAAATCGGCAGTATAAATAGAGCACTTACCAGCAATCTGAAGCCAGCATTCAATCGACTGATAAGCACGCCAGCACTGATGAACATTCCGAAGTCGAACATCATTTTAAACTGATCACCAACTTCACCAACACTATAACTACACACAAGTTTTCACTTAGTTTAAATTCATCATCATCATCAGCCTATATTAGTCCACAGCTAGACATAGGCCTCCCCTAATGAGGGCCATAGCGCCCTGTCTTCAGCAGTCTTTCGCAAATCGTCATCCCATCCATCTAGTCGGAGGGCGTCCACACTACGTTTGCCGAGTCGCGGTCTCCACTCAAGAACACGTTCACTAGTTTCAATTATCAATCAATAAATAAAAAAACACTGCAGTGATAGTTTAAGTTTCAGTCAAGCCCTGGTAACTTTTATGAAAATGTGTCACAATATAGTTTTAAAATCTCATCAAATGGAAACGTAACACCACGATTCACTTTCTTTATGAAAATTATGAATTAAACACAATGAATGATGTTTGATACAACTATAAATTACGCATTCTTTGACTTCTAATACAAAGTCGTCAAAAAAAACATGAAAATGTTCGTCAGAAAACGGGTAACAATTGGATAATTCTTTGAAACACGACAAGTAGTCTTATCCTTTTAAACTAAGGCTTTAGTATATCCTTCGTGAAGTATACAAAGAATGAACTAGAATAAAAAATGCATACCATGTTGGCTGACAGAGAAAATGTAGAGTCCCCATGAATAAGTAAAATGCGGTATAATTTTCGAACGAATTACCTACAGGGTGAACAAAGCTGCGGGCAGAAACTAATAAATCTATTTTAAAAAAAACACAGAAAAGACACGACGCGGTCCCGCTTTTTCATGTGTTTAGCAGAGCAAAGGCCTAGAAAATTTTGTTAAGAAACATACAGGAGCTCAGACGAGTATTTTGATGCCTCATTTGTCAAAATGGATTCAGCCGTTTGCATGCTTCACGGTCATAAAGAGTGTCAGATAACCAAACAGCCACTTGTAAAACATAACCTTCGCAGGTAAAACACGAAACATGGTCACCTTTGCACCCTTTATTGCATTAAAGGATTACAACGCGTTACTCGTACGAAACGTTTATATAACTGATAGCTCTACATAACGCAATTAAAGTGCTAGGTGATGTCAGTAGACCGGTGTGAACTGGAGCTGATGATAAAGTATCATTGACTCCATATTTGATATCTAACAGTAGGCCAAGATTGGGAGGTCTTTCTTTCCCTTTCCATTTATACAGAAGTTATTTTTACAAAAACTCGATTAAATAAATAACTCAAATTCTTTATTTGTAAACATGGGTCACAGAAGTGGAAGAATAATAATAGGTAAAGCACCATACATGTTTTGCCTAAATCTAGGGCATGCAAATATACATATAGGTAATGCTGGACAATTCACACAGCATCATCTAGCCCTAAGCTAAGCAGAGCTTGTGTTATGGGTACCTACTAGATGACTGATATGCATAATACAATATTACAAAGATAGATATTTTTAATTATACATAGAAAATACCCAAAACACCCGGTAATACAAATATTTGCAGATCGTCCTAAAGCGAGAGTATAACCCGCAACCTTTTGTGTCGAACATCGATGAATACAGTGAGAACGTCGGGGATGTGTTTACTTTGAACCTTAATAACCTACATTGTGTTACAGACTAGAGCATTTGATGTTAACTTTACCTAGCTCCACGCGTCCCTGAAAAAAAGGTCTTGAGGGATAGAAAGACAGGCGGACAACAAAGTGATGCTATAAGGGTTCCATTTTTAGGGTTCCGTACCGTACCCAAAGGGTAAAAACGGGACCCTATTACTAAAACTTCGCTGTCCATCTGTCACCAGGCTGTACCTATCTCATGAACCGTGATAGTTAGACAGTTGAAATTTTCAAAGATGATGTATTTCTGTTGCCGCTATAACAACAAATACTAAACAACAGAATAAAATAAATATTTAGGAGGGCTCGCACTTGGCCGGTTTTATTTTAATTTTTGAAGCACGTTACCCCAAATACTATATCAAAATCGGTTCTTTTATTTGGGAGCTACGACGACAGGCTCTTTTAACTGATATCCCTCGGGAGTTAAAATACATTGATAGTCTTAAATCGATTTTCGATTGTGTCTAGCTTTCCAAAAATGTTTGGGTCAAGTCAAGGCCTTACTCAACTTCCAACTAAAATTGAAATTGTGGTGATAAATATTCATGAAACTTTTTCTGGAACTGCAGATAGTGGGACAGTCGCCATGAATCGAGCTTTGGGCATAGTTACAACATTAAAAGTATTATAAAAATACATTTCTTACTTAGTCTGAGTAAAAATAGAGAAATATTTAGTAGGTCAATTCAGCGCAAAAACTTCTCCAATAAGATTGACAAAATTTAGAAAACATTTAGAACGGGATGTTTACCATGATTCAATTTTTGAGTTTTCCAATATTTCGGCACAGTTTAGTTCTTCCGTGATCATGGCGCATGAAACTGTGCCGAAATATTGGAAAACTCAAAAATTGAATCATGGTAAATATCTATCCCGTTCTAAATGATTTCTATGTTAATAACCATGATAGTTTCAAAAGTTTTATTGACAAAATTTTGTCCGCGTTGAAGGTGTGTTTTTTTCTTCTACAACGCGGACTACATTTTGTTAGATCTTACCTAAGAAGGTTTTGCGCGGAACTGTTACAAAATATTTTCAACCACAAATATTGCAATAAATTTCCGCAAAGTAACGCCTGAATCTATTTTATTTATCATTGTTACAACAACGATCCTTAAACTCGCATGCGTTTTTGAAAAGAATAAAAAAACCACAATATCTGCATTAAAGGCCTACGGAAAATTCTTAAACAATATCGAAGAAAAAGAAACACGTAATACGTAAAATACGTAACATCCCAATAATTAAAAAATACCTACCTGTAGCGACCTCTAGAGAGACGATGGCTGAACCACAAAGCTAACGTCAATAGAGGTGCGCAATGAATTCACATCGAGAAAACAGAAGCTATCTACGTACCTAAGCGCTTCAACGAATATCCGCTAGCTGTCGTTGAGACAAAATTTCAACAATCTCGGAGTGCAAAAAGAGAACAATTCCTAGATCGCGCTAACGCTTGAATCAGTTGCAACCAACCTATTTACAACAATTCAACATCAACTGTTGGTCGAAAGACCACCGGGCAAGTGAACCAGTTGGGTTAGCCCGGAGAGGGAGATCTCTCTCTGCACTATTTGGCGGAAATTCCACCTTCTTCCCCCAAACTACCTAAAGATATTTTGTAGCAATTGTTGCTTTAGTAAGTAACAAATTCTGTTATTTTAATACACGAAAATAAGAGCAGGAGATGATGAACAACGCTAAATACGCCGGAAGAAATAGTTTCTAACCGATAAGGCCGCTTATAATAATAATAATAATATTCTTTTATTCAGACACATGATCCATTTTTAAATAATATTGGCATTAAATAATAACACATTACAAAGTAATTAAATAAAAAAAAACATTAAAATTTAAGGTACTTACTAAGTTTAAGTACATACGTCAGGTGGCAATATACACCCACCGTTTATAGGTGTCTGATAACATCTAAAATAACAATCTATCTACAATAACATATAAAATACCTTCTTTCTACTTTTGTGTTTTAATGTCTTGGTACTCGTCATATTTTTGTGGTGTGAGTACAATAAATAAGTTTTAGTAGGGGAGACTAGGTATGAAAGTAACACGGGATGAACGTAACAAATAAGTTTTTGATCGAATGTTATTGCCTACACTGACAGCTTGTTCCACAGAAATGCGACATTTTGAATTCCCCCTTACCTCAGTTGCGCTCGCGGTGCTGTGCCGTCAGGTTGTGACGTAACGACTTTGTGCCCAAAAAAATGCCATAAAGTAAGTTTTGATTGTTTATTTCAATTGTGATTCTTTTTCGTATGGTTCGCTTAAGCTAGTGAGTTGTTAGTGAATTAGATAGCATAAGTATTCGTCTTTCTGTTTTGATACGTGGAATGGTTACTTTATAGCGCTTTTGTTAAGTTATAGGCATGTGTGTGTCACATTCGGGAGAATATAAAGGTCGGGATGAAAGTAACAAGTTGTTACTTCCATCCCGATTAAGATCGTTACAACTAAGAGCGATTTTAATGTGTTCTTTTATATTTCAAAGCTATAAGTATAGATATATTTTCATATTTTCAGAATGCCTAATGTACATAAAAGAAAAACGGACTGGCTGCCGAAGAAGTACTTCTCAGAAAAGCAACATATTGAAAGACTGCGAATTCATATCATTTATGTTATGACATATGACTCAACTTGATTCAAGATGAAAATACTCGAAGAGGAGCCAGCAAGTCTACCCAATGTATAAAAATGGATGTAAAAAAGGATTTTAAACGACGAGGAAGAAAGAATATTGGCTGACTATTTGCTCCATTGTTTAATTACGGATTAACTGCCAAAAATGTATGAAAGTTAGCGTTTGAATTAGCGATTAAATATAATACGTTCCCAGCTCGTGGACGACCAATAAATACGCTGGCGACGATTGGATGAGAAAAATTTTGCGTCGTAATCCACGATTATCGATAAGAGCCCGCAAGCGACTAGTATTGCCAGAGCTTCCGCCAAAGCAATGTTGATTCGTTTTTGCAACATTATACTGAAATTCTCCCTTACCCTGACCCTCAGGGCTGATTAATAAATAAATATGTTGTTTAAGAAAGTTCCTTTGAGCTTATTTATAGTGTTACAACCATCCCCATACACTGTTACAATCATCCCTACCCCTAGGGATGGTTGTAACATTTTCCATCTGTTTTATTTGTTCGATTTTCTCCTAATCTCTAATAACAACTACATTTAATGTGATGTCTAAAGATAGCCGAAAGACTGGTCTATAATATTTATTGATTATTATTTTGATATTCACATAGCTTTGTGAGATATTACGAGAAAATTGAAAAACGTTACGTTCATCCCTGGTCTCCCCTACACCTGTTTAGAAAGTTGTTTATTCCTGTTCCAAACATGACCTAGAAAAATCGTCATTAAAAAATATAAGGATGAAAATATTTAGTAACAATTCCGCGAAAAAAAGCCCTCTCCGACAAGCTTCAACAAAATGTAGTCCGCGCCGTAGAAGAAAACGACGCCAACTACAAAATGAAAAAATACCTATCAAAGCAAGACGTCAACTAGTTTCGTCTCTCCACGAGACATCATCAGGACACCACAATACTCGACCTTAACACTGAGAGCGCCAAGCAAAATCGTCATTGCAAGAGTACTAAAAAGCGGGACGGAAAACTCTATGGAATTTCATTTCTCACTCGTTTAGCGGGAGAGAAAAGTGTATGGAAATCAATTTCTAACATGTTATTTTTTTTTATTTCTGAAATAGCAGCCGGTAGCTATGGATATTTTCATAATAGGTCCCATCATCATGTCATTTGGGGCCCTCAGCTGTGCCTCGGGGCCCCAAATGACACACTCGATAGGAATCAGGCACGTTCTCGTCTAGGTGTACAATGTACCTACTATTATTTGTATTAGTATCTACAATACATCCTTATTTTTTTGTGATGACTCCCCGGCAAGAATGCCACTTTGTACTCGACTGTACCAACCCTATTTCCACCAGCTCTACATTGCGCATGAGCCAACTCAAGCACTCTCCACTCGCCAGTACCCAGTCCAGTACCAGCTACATCCAGTTGCATAATCTGATTAGGGAATTAGGTTATCTGTGGCTTTACTTACGGTTCAGTTTTAAACAACTCTTGTGAGCAAGTTATGGTGACTGTGAAAGAGAAAAAAAAAGTTTCTAAAATAAAATGAAAAAAAAATTTTTTTTTGCTCAGTGTTAACTAAAGTAGCAACGATAAGCAATATTAGAGAGTCGTTAATAGTTGGGTGAGTGTGAAACTGTGGGTTTGAATCCTGGTGATAAAAAAATCTGTTAGAATACTAACGTGTGGGTAGATTTTCTAGTTTAGCTAAGGGATAAATTTCCACACAATCTAATTATACTGACACAATTCCAGGCCAAAGTGGAACTATAAAAAAATATAAAAAAGAGACCATTTGGGACTTATTTTTTATGACCTTGGATAAATTCGTAGTAAAAAAAAGTGAACAAAGTACCTAACTTTGTTAACTTTTTTTTAAATTTCATGCTTTATTTTTAGAATGTATTAAGAAAAACTAGTTTTAAGATCACCTTTAAAATACTTTTGGTAAATATGAACAGTAATTTTCAAGACATGTTTAAATTTGAAATATATTTTTTATCATTTAAAGTTTGAGCAAGTGTGATGTAAAAAAGTAGGAATAAAATTTTCAGTACAAATTGTGATGTCCAAATTTTCAAAGATACCAAATGAGCTAATGGGCTAGAGAGCTAAAGGGTTATCAAATGAAAGGTATCAGTTTGACCATTTCTAAATAGTTTTTGAAATTTCGGTAGATATTATACTTTCTGAAATATTTTGAAAAAGTAAATTTACCACTAAGTTTGCAGCGCGATCCATCTGAAAGGTAACTAGGTACTATTTTTTGGTATTAATTTATATAGCAAAGTCTCTAACCGGTACCATACATATAGTAAGTACTTATTTTATATATTGCACATTATTATAATATAATTGATATGTTCGAAACCCTTCTCGGAGCACAAGTTACACTTGCAATTGACGGATCTAGTTTTTTCTGTGAAGGCTGAGCGGACCGCGACGTGCTCGCTCTAATAAGTTCATAATAATGCGAAAAATAGTCATTGTGCACTTGTGCAGCCACCCACCCATACAATGACCATTTTAAGAGCACACAATAGGTTTTGTACCTACATAATTTGTTCGGCCACAAATGAAATGGCAGACCGACGTCAAAAAGATAGCGGGCAGTAGGTACCTGGACCCAAAGTTCCCAAGGCAGTAAAAAAAAGTTTGAAAGAGGCTTACTCTTGTGGCTCAGCGACCCAAAGTGGTTCTTGGGCTCCGACAAAAGACGTCTCAGGGATCTCAGTTCTGAATATTCTGAGCTATCAGGCAATATCGAGAGATAGCAAACTCGACGCTAATAGGTAAGCACACTAGGCATCGAGTTTGCAGAGATCAGATTCAATAGAATAGAATAGAATAGAAAATCTTTATTTGTGTAACAGAGTTAAATTATGACATAGGTATTACATTGCTCTTATAACTAGTATTCAATTAAATGTTACACAAAAAGGTCACCGGCTCAGCTTAATGCTGCTGTGGCACTTATGCCACAGAAGCGCTGGTTTTCAGCGGTGCCAGGATACTAAGTGCAGCGCTACTCGCAACACCAATTACATAAGTAGCTTTAAACAAATTCGTTTAGACTGGATTCGTTGGCGAATCCAGTCTACCTGGTGCGGCAGGGACAAGTCTACGCCCCAATGGTTTCCCTAACCCTTCTTGCCCATTGTGGTTCTCCTGTTGTCTGGACAAACGTGTGAACTAACCATGTCTTTTGCTAGTCCTCTCATCCTGTCCATTGTCAGCAGATTCTCATCGACGTATGGCTGGCGAGCCGCAAGATGTCAGGCATGGCGGGAGCAAGCATGCTGCGGCAGCGACGCAAGGATGTCAACATCAAGCCGAACCGGAAGTAAGTTGCCATTTCTTTCTGATGTTAGTAACCACCATAGCGGTCATCATAGAGAACCATCAGTAATAGAGCAATAAGTATAGGAAAGTTACAAAAATTTTAGAAGTTAAAATAATACCAAAACCTTTGCATGCTTTTAAAAGGCTTCTTGGTTACTTTTACCGTTCACTGTGCTGCAGATCTGTTGAATGATAAAATTTGTATCACAATGAATTCATAAAAACAAACGAAAGCAAGCTTGTGCAGAGTTGAACACAATATTCATGAATCGTGACGTCATTTCTCCTTGACAGGTTGGACCGGAAGTCGTCCCGGGGTATGCTCTACGAGAACGAGGAGCTACGACTGCGCACTATCAACATCAATGCTGAGGTTGAAAGAGGTATGGCCATTTAATTTTTTTCGGGCCTCCTTGAGACGTCAGCCCTAAAGCTTTTTTGACTTTTTCCCCCTGAAAATCCACCCTAAGGAGGCCACTTTGAATGTAGGAGGGGAAGAGAGTCTTTTGCCAGCAATAGGATCCGGTGGGCAGGGCAGGATAAGACTGGCAAATTTATAGATACATAAAACGTCTAATTGTGATAATTTTTCATGATTTCAAAATCGTATTCACATCTATCCTGATTATGTATAATATTAAATTAACAAGACATTAATTTCAGACATAAACACACAGTCCATAAAATAAGAAAAAACAAGCTTGAATATTTCATGATATCATCGATTGCTTCCACAAATTGGCCGCAAATTACAAATCATCCAATACCTTTTCCAGGACAGACAGACATAAAGAAGCTGAAGCGAGAGAACGACCAGCTCAAACGTGAGATCTCAGCGCTGCGGTACGAGTATGAGCGTCTGGACAGTATGCTGAGGGAACGGAGATCTTCACCTGAACATTCAGACGTACGTTCTCAGCAGCACTCTAGTCACTCCAGCGTTGGTGTTGTGCTGACCCTAACCTCCTGCCGACCTCCCAGTCTTTCAAGTCTTGTATAATACTTAGATACTATATATATAACTCAGCTGAAAAACGTACACTGCAAGAGATAGGTCTCCCCAAATGACACTATTTGGATGGGTTTGTATAGGCCACGCTTGCGAACTGCAATCGCGAACCAGGCGGGTTCGCGATTGCAGTTCGGTGGTGGTTCATTCTGCAGGGGGCACTGCTGGCCACTTCTCGATGTATGTGAGTTGGTGTCGTGTTAAGATTCAGATTTGTTTATTGTCATACATCCATCATACAGATAACATATTAAAGATATATTTACAAAATAAATGCATTTAATTAAATACTGACTCTACGTTGATTGTAAGACATACTCACGGCAAGTCACTTGTTGAAAATAAGGGTTATATCAAGCACTTAACTGGCTGATGATGATGGAAAAAAAATGTTAGTATCTAGACGTTAAATAAAGCCCATTATCGTATGGCAGGACAGCGTTTCGGTTTGCAGCGCGTGCCCCGACTGTGCGAGCACGGAGTGCGCGTCACGTGTCTCCCTAAATAACGGCGTATTAAAGGGGAAGCTTTTATCCAGCACTGCAAGTTAACTGGCTGATGATTATGTAAAACAAACGTTAGTAGACGTTCAATAAAGCACATTATCGTATGGCAGGACAGCGCGTCGGTTTGCAGCGCGTGCCCCGACTGTGCGAGCACGGACGGCGCGTCGCGCAGCGTCGCCTTTAACGAGCTCAGTATGGTGCCTGAGGAACGGGAGCCGGAAGGGAACAAGGTACCTATTGGAGCTTTTACTCTCCCTTTATTTAGCTTTAATCCATAGCGCTTATAAGTTCTTTGACTCTTCGATCAACAATAGCTTTCACTGCATGATAGAATGGACACTTCACTCTCCCTTTATTTAGCTTTAATCCATAGCGCTTATAAGTTCTTTGACTCTTCGATCAACAATAGCTTTCACTGCATGATAGAATGGAATATCTCATAGACACTTCATATGAGCGTTTGGTCGAAGCGATGCGTGACCCGAGAGCGCGTGAGTATCTGGCGCAGCGCATCAGCATTGCCATACAGCGGGGCAATGCAGCCAGTGTCTTGGGGACGCGCGCGACTGGTATGATATGGATCAGTTGAGCTATCTGTAGTTTGTTTGCAATACTCGGTAGTTATCTCAATTGATTCAATTGTAAATATACTAGGTCTTATTTATTTTAATAAAATTTGTATCTCCCTATTGTATATCCCGATATTTTTTGAGTCGACTGATTCGCGTCATTATTTTAAAAAAGAAACAGAATAAAACACTGTTTTAACCGGATTGATCGCGTATATTTTATATTTTGTTTATAACCTGACGTTTCGGAGGCTTTTCAGCTTCCATGGTCACAGGCAGACTGAGGTGACATTTGTCTTTACAAGTAATTTGAATTTTGCATATCTACCGTCAATTAATTGACGGTATCTATGCAGATATGCAAAGCTGAAAAGCCTCCGAAACGTCAGGTTATAAACAAAATATAAAATATACGCGATCAATCCGGTTAAAACAGTGTTTTATTATGAGTTCTCGCGAAAATAACCCTAGAAAGAAACAGAGTTTAAAATATTACATTCATTCAGTCAAAGAAAAAAAAAACTCGTGGGTGGAGTACATACCTTCCGAACCGTACCCTGCATTACCTATCAGCGAATTAAGTTTACCTAAACTTTTGAGTTTATAACCATAAAATGCTATTTCCAAAATCCAAGCAGGTAACTCCGAAAATTGTTGCTTCCGAATCCACCACCATCAAGAAACAAACGGCACTCAATCACACCCACCACGGAAGCATAACGCATTGTTATGAAACAGAGAACCCACGTGGCGCAGCATTTGACGCATATCTTCCGTCAGCTGTCCAGAAATAGACAGTTTGAGCTTTATGTTCAGTTTTCGGATCATTCCCTCGTATATGAGTCAAGGGCGGGCGGAATCGCGTTAAGGTGTGGATGGATGAATATTTGCAAAGATTTGAACCATTATTTAGCTGAAAATTTTGACGACCGATGTGGCGCGGTGGGCGAAAGTCTGCCTCGACGCAGGAGATTGCGGGTTCGATTCCCGCCACGTACAAATGTGTGTACGATCTGCAGACATTTGTTCAGGGAGTTCTGGTCGTTTTCTATGTACCTATAATAAAAAATATTTATCTATGTATTGTCTTGTATAATGTATATCAGTTATCTGGTACCCATAAAACAAGCTCTCTTAGGTTGGGGCTAGATAATGCTGTGTGAATTGTCCAAGCATTAATTTTGATTTTGGATGAGATTATGAAGGATATGAAATTAGAAAACGAATCCTTCAATTTTTTTTTAAATTATTTTTTTAGGCGAAATAATTTGGTTGTTTTTCTACGCGCAACGACAAAACAACTGTTTGGGTCCAAGTTTTGCTTAAATTTATTTCTAGATAAAATTATTAACAATTAAGCGAGGTACTTTTTATTAAGTATAGAAGAACGCGTGCTAAATCACGTGTAGAAGCTAGAACGAAATACGACAAAATTTATTTATAAATTCAGTTTCACTATCGTTACTTTCCAAAAGCCTGTATGATTCTCCATAAAAACAATCATACAAAATTACAAACAAATAAACGCATTTTATGAACGTGTTTAAAATTTAGTAATGTGATCTTGATACTTGACGTTTAACTTGACTTGACGTCACAATGATTTGATCGCTATATTCAGGGATATAGGTATTGCAATGCCTCATCGGAGTCAATGACTGCAATGGCATTCCTAGGCAGACAACGAATTTAGGGCACAGACAGACACTGAGACAGAAAATTCCCGCAATGCGCGGTATCACCGGCACGGAAGGCGCCAGTGTTCACCATCCTTACAAATATTGTAACACCTAATGTTAATAATAAACTCAGTTGCGCTGCGGATTTTAAAGTCGGTTGTCGTGTGATAGTTCTTGTGATGTTGTGAATTATTTTTTGGGGATCTGGTAGTGATGGTAAGTCAAGGTTGAATGGGCTATGAAGACAGAAAGGGCAAAAGACAAGCAGTGCTGAAATAAAATACAATTTGCCAGTTTTCTGATAAGGAGCTTTTTGCATGGAAAAAAGAAAAGATAAATGCTTGTTGGTAGATAATATACATTCTATAGTTTTTCTGTGTGTACCTAATCGAAGCTGTAAGAAATGGAATGATAACAAAAGTGTTATTTATATTACAGCGGATATTAACAAACCACCTTACTTCTAAAATGTATGGAAGTAAGATACGGAAGAATTAAATAAATCAGATAAAACTAGTATAATATCCTATGCCACTACTAATATCTCTATGCCACTACTAATATTTCTATGCCACTACATTAAAAATGGGTAAACAAAACTAGATCTAAAAGGATGAAACAATAAGATACATAGTAAAATAACACAGGAATGCGAAGTGTGTTTGTTGTTGTTTTACACCGATCAATAAACATTATAACAATGACATAGGACACGAGACCGAATTGATTGAAGACCGGCTGAATAAAATCAGTTTTCAATGCTGACAAAATCAGTGTAGCTGACGTAAACCTAATTTTATGTATTATTTCTGTCCCAGACATCAGATGAATGGGAACATGGCCGGCAGGGTCAAAGTTGTTTATAAATAAATGGTGACAATGGTACCGAAACTAGCTTTCGGGAAAATCATATGTTTAATTCGGGAAACACTTTGGTATAGGTACATACGCGTAGGTACCGTTTAATCTTTACCATCTAGGGAAATAAGCTCTATTCTATACTTAGCTACCAAAACTTGATTCAGACCTAGGCGATGTGCTCTGATGATCGCCGTGTCATGAATTATTTTTAACTCCCAATATTTATTTGGTTGAGTAAGTAACCCCTTTGTTTACAATAAACGTCTCAGATACTAAATAGAACCGAGTTCTTTAAGTTTCTAAGTATGTTATTTATATCTGTATGTTAATAAGTATACTTATTATGAAAAAGATGATATTGAGGGTTATGTAGACGTTAGGACGAAAAAAATTACACTAGGTACTTCGTCCAAGATGATCTGAGATCAAAGGATGAAAAATTGTTAAGCATTTCGTTACCGCGAAACTTTTTACAATTTCAGAGAACCGTTGGCAAGAGCACACTAGTTCCAGCAAGCGTGACTGCCAAAACTGCAACTAACATACATAAAGTAATCATATTATTAAATAATAACTCTTCTATTTCAGAGTGGTGCCGAGTCCCCATGCAACTGCGAAGAGTGTATACTAGAGGATCGAGAACGTGAAAAAGCTAAAACAATGACCCCGCAAAACACGAAAACTCCCAAAAAGGAGAACAACCGAGTCGTAGATGTATTAGTCCACGACTCTTCACCGGAAATACCTCAGTTCTTCCAATCTGTGACTTCCCCACCCTTCGTTACAACTACACAACCGTATGGTTCAACATCACCGCCATATGTTTCAACTTCGCAACCTTACGGTCCAAACTCAGCACCGTACATCGCGCCTCCACAATCCTTTTCCCCTCCCCCGCCTGGCTTCGTCGTAGCTCCCATACAAAGGTTCCACACAGGAGGTAACGTCGAAGACTTACTCGGAGAAGTTTCAGCGCAAAACTCACCAACAATACAAACAACGTACATCCAACAGAATTCAGTCTTCATGTGTAATACAAAGCGGATACTGCAGAAGCAATGCTGCTGTCAGAAGAACGAGCAAAATGGAGTTAAAACCCCTCCAGAATCGCCGAAACATTACGTTACAGAGAAGAATATAGAGCTAACCTACGACTATCCAAGAGGAACGCCGATCCCTAGCACAAGCAAAAAGTCTAACGATGATCTGACAACCACCACAGAAGTAGCAAGCACCGTGGTCTTCTTAGAGAGAAGGATACCGGTCAAACCAAAGAAATTCGACTTCTTCTTCCGCTCAAGATCAGCACCAGTTGGAGACAATGAAGAACCAATTTACGCGACGGTTAATAAACTCCCCAAAAGGCTGAGACGTATGGAGTTAGCTAATCTAGAGAAGGAAGTAGCTTACAAAGCCGGTGAACCTGATTCTTCAACGCGAACGGATCTTACGTTAAAAACGGACTCAGAATCTCAAGCACCGCACGTAGACGATGATACAAGCAGATCAGATAGAGAGAAATCTACGATACCAAGACCAGACTCTCCTAAAGCGAAGAAACGGAAGAGATTCTCTCTGACTTTTAAGAAGAGAGAACGGAAAAGAAGAGAGAAGGAAGGGAAGAATGGGGTAAAGAATGGAGTGCAAATTGGGGAGAGTGATAATGAGAGGCTGATTGAAGAGGTGAGGTTTGAATTTTTTATTGTTTTTATTAAATCTAGGAATAGAGTAGCTGAGACATCCGTACAATATAATAAAAAAGACTTAAGACTCAAAAAATTGCTCCTTTATCTCATGTTAGATATCCTACTTATAATACACTAGCTGCTGCCCGTGGCTTCGCACGCACTTTTTAAGTATGTCCGTCCCTGGAATACCATTTACCTCCTTGTTAAATTTCATTGAGATCCGTTCAGCCGTTTAGGCGTTAAAAGGACAGATAGACAAAGTTTCGAATTTATAATATTACCTAGTATGGATATGGTATGGATTTTGTTTCTATCACGAGCTACACACCTATTGTGTGTGTGCCAATAAATGTATTTTCTTTCTTTCTTTTTCTTTCTATGCCATTTCCATGGCTTTTGGTAGGTTTCGATGAAATATATCCACGCCGGTTTCGGAAAAGATATTGAGTAGGTAAAAAATATAGCGAGCTTATAAAAAATTAATTGTTTCAAATGTACAAATTTTTTTGACTAAAAGATAATGAATGTGAGGATAAAAAGTCTACGGACCAAATCTCAGCTGATGTTTTATACATTGTTGCAAATTTTCTTAGCACAGTATCTTAGCCCCAAGTGACGAAGTAAAGATTAAACTGTGGTAGCTTGTCAACTGATATACCTACTACTTACGTAATTGCGGTAGGTATCTATCCTATCCTGCGACATAGGTATGTCTACATTTCAGGCGGAACTTTGCACTCTGAGTACAAACGTGCCAATAACGTGCGATGCATTATAGAATATATTCACGAGCGAAGCGAGTGGTTCTAAATTTGACTAATAGAATATAGTAACGAATTTAAAAGGCACGGAATTATGAATTTATTTTCTTTTATTCTAGATTTTAAATTAACTGATGAGTTAACGGATTTAAAAGTCCTGGAATTTAAACGAATTTTCTTTCATTCTAGGTGCAAGAGATGAAGCCTAAGCCCTGTACGAGGCACAAAGCAAGGATAAATACTTTGTCTTCCTCCAGCTCTGGCCCGAGGTATAAGAGGGATAGTTATCAGGTATGATTATAACATTGATTATCCACCAGAATATTGTTAGGTAGGTACCTATTGTTTTTGTTAGCAGCTTCAAGAATTTTAATAAGTCTTCAAATTTTCGTCTCACAAAGAGCAGGTATAGAACTCTATCTAAATAAGTATATTATGTATGTCAACCAAGACTTCGTCCGATTTTAATATCTTCGCGATTCGTTTTTGTCGCAAATAGAGTCCTGTGTATGTTTGTATGCCGTTCCTCGTAACATAAAATATTAGTATGGAGTAATCTGTATTTAGTGCGGTGATCAATAAGCCGATTATCAGGGGGAGTCCTGCGTCCAGCAGTGGACCATTATAGGCTGTGAAGAAATGCCTAATAAGTATTGAAAGTAATAAACAAATCATCCAGGAATGATAAAAGTTTTGTAATCTTATTGTTATTACCTACTTATATAAACGAACAAGCTATTTTAGGGTAACAACGCCCAGCCCAAACCGCTGAAGCAGTATAAACACAGTAGTATAAAACTTAAATTTAGAGGGTCCTTTTACTACACAACCTTAAGAAGGAATTTTTGAAAATTCAGTTTTATTTTCAATTTCAGCTGTAAAGGGTGAAAAAGGTGGTCGAAGTTTGCATGGTCGTTTTTGTAAATTTTTAACCAGTAACCCAATTTACTTTAATTTTTTTATTTTTCTTAAAACTTACTGAGAATACTAAAAATATAAAACAATATTTGATAATTGGGTAATTCGGGTTATTAAAGTTTGAGATTCGAAGCCTGGTACCGTATTGAAATGGTTATTGATAATGACACGCTTTGTTTTCAAACTCAATGTGAAAAATAAACAAATACCTAGGTAATATTACAGGAAACGGGTTTCAGGATTTTTCTCGAGCTCAACTCTGCGAACAACCCATGAAACGAGCTTAAACGGGTCTTTTTTTTAAAATTGAAATCGGGTTTCAGCAGTTTCCGACACTTTTAATTTTCAACTGATTTCGAGAAGTTTTTTATTCACAAAATTAAAGACACGCGATTGAAATCGCGAGTGGAAACTGCAAAGTTAATCAAATCTAGATTGCGACCGCGATTGAAGACGCTAGGCTACCCAATAACGAAAAAAACTCACCAAGTCTTTCTTAAGCCTTCTTCTAAAACCCCGATTAGGTACACCTCCGCCATTTATCTTCTTTTCCAGGAGATGACAACCTCCCACTCCGAGCATGAGCGTACCGTCAGCGTGTGTTCATCAGTCAACTCCGTGGCCTCTGCGTGCACCCACAAGTCTCGCAAGCTGTCAGCGCCGCCGCATGATGGATCTATACCCTGGTGCGGTTGTTGGGGCGCCGGATGTGTGTAGTTTAAAGATACTCTTGGACAGCTCTGAAAGTTTCAGATCTTATTTTGTGCGTTAATAATATAGAACCAACTGAAAATTAAAATCCAATGGATGAAAACTAGTTGTTATGATCAACGCTTTGGTTCAAAACTGGTTTGGCCAATCATATCGCTCTAAAGTCAAATATTCTGAATTCTTTGTGTGGAAACTGCGATCATCTCACATGGGAGTGGAGATCAGCCGAACCTCTCAAATTCGGAGATTCTCTCAGAGTGCAAACGCACTACGCGACAGCGGAACTACGCGGCCGCGGCACTTTATGTCAAATTAGAACAAATCACCAAAAAAGCCGTGCGTTCCGCTGACGCGTAGTGTGTGATTTGTTCTAATTTAACATGTGTGTTGAGTTGAGTGAGATTATCGCAGTTTCCACACAAAGAATTCAGAATATTTGACTTTTGACCGACATGATCGGCCAAAACCAGTTTTGAACCAAAGAGTTGATCATCAGCCGAACCTCTCAAATTCGGAGATTCTCATAAGAGCAAAACCTTTCAGCATCTCAGCAGGTTTGTGACTAAGTGAAATAGGTAGACACAAAAACTCTGGAAAGATTAGATGCTAAATTTGTGTGGTGTAATTAACGGAATCAACAAATCTGAAAAACAACAAACTAAGGACTTAGCTCATTTCTCAGCATTTTGCTTTTCCTTTTCATAAGTTGAAGATTAGTGGAAAGGTACTTACCTGTGTCTTACAATTTAGGAGAACGACGAAACTATCGCTGGCGATACTATCGCATGTAGAAATGTTCCTTAGGTATTATTAAAAACTGAAGTAGGTATATCGACTTTAAATCGTCTCTTACAATAATTGCAATTGGCCTCTGTTGGTACCAAAAACTGTAAATAGTAAGTAAGCTATAATGTATGATCAAATACATTTTACTCAAAATGTTTACTTAGTTTATTTTCAACCTTATTTATATGACTATTATAGATTTATTAGGTCACATAAAATTTTATGAACCCGGCGATTTGAAATCACATCAGTTTAAAATAAACTCAAGGTTATTTGCAATGAGCATCAATTTACAAATTTCTCTTTAAGACGGTAGACTAATAAACACTGTTCCCCCTTTATTTAGCTCGTTAAATACGATTCCTGTTATCACTTATCAGGTTATCTACGCCATTTATGCGTCATTAGCACTGTTCCAACAACCGTCTGCGTCATCATCAGCCTATGTTAGTCCACAGCTGGACATAGGCCTCCCCTATGAGCGCCCTAACGCCCTGTCTCCAGCTTGACGCATCAGCATCTACCCGCAGTCTTTCTTAGGTCATCCCACCGGGCGTCCTACACTACGTCTACAGAGTCGTGGTCTCCACTCAAGAACACGTTTACCCCAGCGGCTGTCGGTTCTTCGCGAGATATGGCCGCCGTTTCAACTTGCTAATGTTAAGAAATATGTCGATAACTTAGGTTCTCTGTCA
The DNA here is from genome assembly GCA_947086465.1 of Eupithecia exiguata. Lineage (NCBI taxonomy): Eukaryota > Metazoa > Arthropoda > Insecta > Lepidoptera > Geometridae > Eupithecia > Eupithecia exiguata. The sequence continues at coordinate 5,855,363 of OX352251.1, forward strand.
GATGTATTCGTTGCGAATCCTATCCTTCAGACAAACTTAACTTAAACAAACTCTGGACAAAATCCGAGCATAGCTCTTTCCATAGCTAGTAGTTTCTCAAACGCTGCCCAGCCTAGCTGGATCCTCCTCATGGCTTCCTTCTCGAAATTGCCTTTACCTGCAGAATCTACCCAAGGTAAGTGTCGGTGGTAAGGTAAGGAAATGATTGGATCAATGTGACCATTATTAGTAAGAAGTAGGTAATAGATCCTAAATAAAACCAAACATAATTACATAGACGGTTATTTATTATAAAATATGACACATTCTTTTGAACTGTGTTCACAGTATGAGATGCATAGCAAAATTGAAACTCCGATCAAGTGACGCCCCCTACCGCCTAGTGGCGACATATTTATCACAACATTCATTTCTACGTTACAATATACAAAAAAATATCGTTATTTGTAAAACGAGCGCAAAACTGAACCAGAATTCTAAATTTCTCGTTCCCGTTTGCTGGTAGATTTAATTTCTTTATGAATCAATAATACGGCGTCTAAATGGCGATAAATTTAAACGACATTGATGAAATATTGAAATTCAGCGATCTGCGATTACGTAAATACCGTTCATTTTACAAACAACTGTCCCTAATTATACCAAAAATTGGGAAATCTTTACAATTTATCATCAAACTTATCGTTGTTTAGAATCATTTTAAAAAGGTAGCAATATATAGACTTAATTTATATCTCCTCACGGCAAAATTCCACCAACCAACCATACAGATAACACAGAGTTAATACACTAGCTCTGGGTAATCAAAATTGGACACTAAATACAGCGTCCTAAATCACAACATCCAAAAACACTCCAACACCATACACTCCCGTACAAAGCTATACAACACAAGTATATCATCCCTTCAAGTCTTCTCGCCTTAACCATACAAGCAATACTCGCCAATACAACAACCGATATCTAGCATATTAAGATCCAAAACGGTTTGATAGGGGGCGCCACTGATCGGCCAAGCGTACACTGATTCTACAATAACATTCGAGACTACTATGTTTACCAAACACAAAAGTAAAAACTTACGGTTAAATATTTTGAAGGCGTTCATAATAAAACATAACGTGTAGTCAAAATTCCTTGCATATAAATGACAGATGACCCATTATTCACAAATTCATAAGCATATAGGCCCGTAGCACTTCTCCGCTACGAAATCATTGCAGCGGAACCGCCGTAATTTCCACAATGAACAAAAAGATTGTTACCTTTTTTTATGTTTTTTACCATATTTAATATTGAATTTGTAAAACTAACGAGTTTTTATAGTTAACCCAATCTCATTCATAACCATAATGGACACTGTGAATATTTACGAAGTTTTCGATACTCTTTTGTGGGATCATGTTTTTATCTTGCTAGTTAACTGTTAGATTACGAACGCTTTCATAAAATATATTCCCATATTTCAAGCAAGACTTAATTTTTTTTTAAATCATAAAAATCACTGCAACTTTTAATAATCACACAAGAATGGCACATTAAAAACGAGTTGAAATAATCAAGAAGAAGAAGAAGAAAGAAAACATTCTGAAAGAAAATTGCACAATAACGAAATAGTATCGGTTTTTTTAAACTTTCATAAAAAATCTCAATAAATAATATAAAAAAAACTGAACGAATGTACAATATTTACATCGAATATGTATATTGAAAATTGCATAAAACATTAGGGGAAATTTTTAAAATAATTAAGCTTTCGTGAGATCTAAGAAAAGCGAATTTCCATTTATAAAAATAAAAATTTAACAGGTAGGCTCTGTCTTTTTCGATTCATAGTAAAATATTAAAGAATTCACACATCATTCCCCTAATGGACATGATACTATCTCTTTCGCACACGTTTAAGGCATATGTCATCTCAACGCATGCGAAAGAGACAAAATGCTATATGACCTTATCATACGATAAAAACTTACGATACATGTTACACCTAAGCTTAATGGAGACGTCTAATATATTAAATATACTTAAAATAGTTACATTGATTAGCAAATAACGTTTTTGCAAAATAATAAAGTGAGAGAATATAATCCTTAAGAATAAGGAAATAAGGTGAAGTGATGACATTTAACCAACATAATATAAGTAGCTGTAATATTATAAATAATGCAACTATAAATATTTCTGAAGTTACATAATGCTTTTATAAGAAACTCTTAACTAAGAAACAAAGTTGTACGCTTTAATCATTATTAAAGCGTACAACTTTGTTTCTTAGTTCAAAAAAAAAATCAAGACACTATCATTGTAGTGTCTTGATTTTTAAATACATATATCCAATCCATTCGACAAAACAAAATTTCGTACGAAATCAGAAGCGTCGTTTGGCAAATTGTACTTGAATTTATTTATCGGTTAATTTTAATTGAAACTTCAGACAAATAATAATTCAGGTCTCAAAGGGTTAAAGAATGCATTCAGTCTCAAAATTTTGAAAAGCTGCCGGATTAAAATCTTTTGTCTATGGCAAGATTTGTTTCATTTTGACTACATTTTATTACATTCTTACATAGAATTTGTGATGTTTCTATATGTGATGTGTTATTTTAAACATTATTCCATTCTTTATAGGTAACATTATTTTGACCGGCTTTTTAGCAGATTTTTATAGCTTTTGGAATCTTAGCTTGATTTATGCGTCAAAAGTAACGTGCCAGCCAAAATTTCATAGAAAATGGCGGACAGTTTTTCTGGTTCTATTTTTTCCTAAATTATAAATCATTGAAGTCGTAGACGGAAGGCATTTATCATAAAATATATATATATTTTAGCGAGGCTACCCAGATAATAGTCTAGCCTGAGCCCCGAGACCATTTGACGATAGTATTGTTTATTATTTTTACTTCTTCCACTTGTGGACAATAGATGTAACTGAATAAAATCAATAATACCTTTTTTCTTAATTGATATATATAAAAATTAATCCCTATTCCTCCAGGTCACGCTATAACTTGAGAACGGCTTTACCGATTTCATGCATCTTTTTATTAAATGGTATTTAATACTTCGTTCTTACATTTAAAAAAAAAAAAAATTTCGAAGGAACTTAGAAGTTTAAGAAAACTTAACGACTACCTGTATTATAAACTTTTTTAATGGAACCTTAGCTAAATAACGCTGGGACGTTATATAATCTTTGCTAAGCACGTTTGAAATAACTGTCAGTTGTCAGTTTTAATTGAATGACAGGACGTCTGTCGGGTCAGTTACTTTATAAAAAGCTGTGTATAGTATAAAACTCTACTTTTGTAAGCCTAAAGAAATAAAATTATTGACTTGACTTTATTGATCGTGACTTCTCATGTTTCCATAGGTTTTGGTACAGCGCCTCTATCGCGTGGACAGAGAACTACGAAAATTATATACAAATACGAGACGTCACGATTACGTCTCCATACTATCGTAAAATGGACTCGGAGGTTCTGATAAGCTGTCATTCAATGGTCTCTTAGTACGGAATTATTTCTTTTTTAATCTCAAACCATCTTGGTTAAAAAGCTGTACCCATACAATATCCTGCACTTATAAGCTTAGCAGGTAGTAAATGTCTTGGCATTAAGACAAATTTTAGGTGCTCTGTGTGTGTCCATGTGTGTTTAAATAAATAATTAAAGCTATCACGCGAAAAACTTTTAGAAACTCGTGGGATTTGCTGAACCAATTGGAAATTAACTAATAGCTGGCAATTTCGTACCAAAAGCGCACGAAAGCTAAGATAAAACGTAATGTATCTCACGTAAGCTTCACACCGACTTATCCTAAACATCCAATTTAACCAATGGATTACACGAATAACTATTTTTATAATATTATTACATAATATTATCATATCGTTAACATTCAGTGCCATATTCTCAAACATAACCTCAAATTAAAATTATTTTGAGCTGTAATAGTTTGAGAATAAGACCCTGAATTCATTAAATCGACCGAACGGAATGTGCTGTTACATGGTGTTGCCATTACAAATTTAAACGTTAAATACCCAATAATACTTACTTTAAACCTTGAGTTACATTTGTGCATTGAATTTTCAACCTTAAATTCTAAAAAATGCGAAACATGAATTTTCAAAATACTGCATTCTTCACAGTTCCCGTAAAAAACGTCTTACAACTACCGTGTAAAATAAAGAGACCACATCAAAATGCAAGCATTTTCGTTCGCGTACCTAAGCGTTATGATATGAGAACCGCAAAATACCGCTTTAAAACAACTGCAACAGGACCTACATTAGAACAACGATAGCTTGCGGTATCTACTAGTATTCGCGACCTTATACCGAGGGCGTAAGGTTTAAATCGCGCGGGCGATACACAAAATAGCCAACTTACACACTAATACAGTGATATCTATAACTTCACTGGTTGAAAGCGCAAACGGCACTCAGTTCATTCACTGTATGACGTCACGGTGTGACGTCACACGTCGTCCAACACAAATGCGACCTGCATTGTGGGCCCTGGAAAATAAAACATTTTTAATATTCATACAACTTAAGTGCTTGGGAAGACTAATCCGACGAACCAAAACTCGACGGGGTTGAGTCGTTTTGTTTAGGAGTTCCTATGGCCACCTTCTGCTTCATCATTAGACCAGCTCGGTCAGCTCACAATGCAATTTCATGGTAGATACCATATCTACCATGACATTGCATTGTAACTGAAATTACATAAGTTAAGTATGCCAAATTTCAGGTCAATCGGTTGAGGATAACTGGTCTAAAATTCAGTTGCATGATTTGTTCCACACATACTAACAGGGCAAGTTATATAAAAAGCTTGTAAAGCGATCGTGTGCCTTTATTAGAAGTAGTAAGGTAGAAGCTTTGGGTATTTCAGTTTGGGTCTACGCTAATACACTGTCTGTTCTTACATTTATGATCACCAGCTGTGCGATGTCGCAAATTTACGGAAAAATGCTATTTCAAAACCTTCCTAATTATGGCAATAATATGGATGCACCATGGACACTGATAGAGCTAAGCAACTATTAGAAACGCCATAGTAGCTAATGTAGGGACTATTTTACGTCCTCGCTCCATCCCCTGTCGTTTTCAGACACATAAGGTAAGTTACCGGTTCTAACCTTCTGGTTCCTGGAACCAGATGCCTGCCTGATGTGTACCGTTCGGTGCGAGCCTCGTCTTACTAAACGTCCATAAAAGCTTTTGAAAAGACCGTGTACCTTTATTAGAAGTAGTAAGGTAGAAGCTGTGGGTTTTTCAGTCTGGGTCTACGCTAGTACTCTCTATCTTCTTGCATTTATCATCATCAACTGTCCGTAACCAGCAGTGCGATTACCCAAAAACCATACTATAATTGACATTTGAAAGCCATTTCAAGACCTTCCTTATTCTAAAAAGGCTTTTAAATGTTAATTATAAGATGGAATGGGAGGCTTTATCGTAATCTCACAGCTGAGCTCTGTGGTTGGTTCCTTGGCAGATATAATTACAGTCTTCTTTTCCTTCACGTGAATCACGCGATAAAGATGGGCAGAACGCAATTCTAAAAGCCTAATCTCATTAGGACACAATAGTGGCGCCACTGTCTTGAGCTACCAAACGAGAAATACCAAAACAAACACCACCACCAACTGGTGGTGGAGTGAGCGAGATGCCAAATAGCTCTATACATATTAATGGTTGCGCCACCAGTGGGTGATTTGGTTGCGCAACCAAGCTGATACCAGGTGAGGTAGCCTCCATACACATTTTGTTGGTGGCGCGACCGGTGGCGCCACCATGGTGTCCTTAAGAGATAGGGCCATAAGGAAAAATTGGTAGGCGGCTACCTTCTGATGTATTGCCTGATGGCCGTTCGGTGCGAGCCTCGTCTTACTAAACGTCCATTCTGCTGGGGCAGCTGAAAGGTATCATAAGCGACTGTCCTCTGTCCTGTTGCATTATCGAGTCTGTCCCCTCACCTGAAGGTTGCCCTCACACCATCACGAAGGCCTCCCGTCCGCGGAACAGAAAGGGGTGCTGGTCGATCATCGTCTGCACGATGTCCTCGAGATACGGCCGCGTCATCTCGAACCGACCCATGTCTGAGAATGACACCGGCAGGAGGGTTGGCCACCAGCAGATCGCTAGGTTCTTGGAGTCCATTGAGTTGAGTTTTGAGTTGTCTGCCACCCTGCAAGGAGAGAGTTATGTAAGGAAGTTATTACACTAAAACCGATTGAACGCCTTTTTAAAGGGCTCCGCAATATGAAAAGCGTCACTGTTCTCTCAACATATTGCGGAATGCGCTGGCTCGCGGAAGCACTAGCGAAAGTACCCGCATTTCTCCATGAGGTTTAAGTCAGTAAGACTGACATAATAGTCTGAAATAATCTTTCACCTTGGGACGGTATAACTGCCGACAAACTGTTTCACTGCCGACAAACTGTTTCACAGTTTAGCAGAAATTATATAAGGAAATGTACTTTAAGTTGATAATAAATAAATATATAAATAAAATAAAAAATTTTTTTGTCTTGACGAGACCCAGTTTGTAATTAACGGGAAAAACAACAGGGAGCGTGTTCCAAACCCCAGCGGTACGAATGATGAAGGTGGAGGAAAACCGCTTAGTGCGAGCGGACAGTATATCCACCAAGTATGGGTGGTAATGCGCTGTACGTCTGCTGTCCAGGAGTTGAAGGGGTATGGTGGAATGAGGTCATGTAGTTTCTGTGAGCAATCTCCGAAACGTATGTATCCTATAAAACATCGACAGACAAGCGACCTTGTGGCGGTGTTCGAGACTTTGGACCCAACAGGATCTAGCATTTAGTGTGGTACCACAGCAGCTAGACTTAGCGATAAACTACACTGAGCTTTTCGCTGCCGCGTCTTAGGTGCTGCCTAAATCAGCCTGTTTTTTTTCATATGGTTATCAGTTACCTGGCGAAGTGATCCATGAGATAGTCGAGTGTGGTCCTAGCGAGCGCAGTGAGCGCGTTGTTCAGCAAGGACCTTAGAGCTAACACTCTCACGCTGCGGTCTTTTAGCTCAACGCCGCCCGCTATGCAGCCTCGCATCGCTGGAAAATAACAAGATAAGTACAAGACGTAGCCGGCTGTGATATGTCGCAAGTTTTACTGCAGATAAAACTCTATCAAAATCGAGTCATCTGTTCGAAACATGACGATATTTTTTGCTCCCAACAGAGCAAATTTATGTACATTTGCTCCCAAGAGCGATTTTATGCTTGCAGAAATACATAGTTAAACAGTGGTAGTGATTCTGTTGTCACAAAACCTCAACTACACTAGCCTAAAATTGTTGCCGTCTCTTTTTTTTCGATCAAAGAAAATGGGACAGAAACATTTTTACGCTAATTTAGTCTATGACCGAGGGTCTCGACTCCCAAAGGTCTCAAATGCGTAAGCTCTGTCGAGACGTAGGTCGAGACCAGCATATTTGCGCTTCTTGAGATTTTCGGCTAAAACTGCCGCCGCACCAGCCCTCACGGAAGTCCTAGGAAGATGAGAAGGCGCAATTGCGTTGACACAAGTAACTGTAGGCCAGTCACATATGCTGACGGAGGATGATGAAAAATAACAACTAACAGGCTAAAGGTTTCTTAGTCGCTTCTTTACTTTAGTCTACATACCGAAGCGACAGAAATCAAAAGTACCACTTTATTTCCGTGTCAGTGTTTTATTTTAAGAATTTGACCTTTTCTAAGTGTACATTTTTGTATTTATGGAAATAAAGAATTTTTGATTTTGATTTTAATGTCAAAAAAAAGGTCAAAAGTACCAGGGTATTTTTTCCTTGTCCAAAACTGAACTAAGACATAACATTACATTGTATGTTGTACATAGTAGGGTAGGTTTGTAAGATTTAATGCATAAGAACAGGCTATAGCTTTTATTTTTAGTTTATGTATAAGTTTTAGTCATAGTCAATTTAAGTTTAATATTGTAAAATGTAAATCCTTTTTTGGCTGTCGGTATCGTTATAAGTGTTGTATCATCTAGATTTAAGAGCTGTGGATTTTGTTTCCTAAATAAATAAATTAATAAAATACTTACTGGCGATATCTTCTAACTTGGCCATGCTGTCCTCATCAAGTAGCGGAGGCAGTTTCTTCGAAAAGAAATCTTTCAGCGCCGTTGCCACCGCGTTCACAGGTATGTCTAGCGCGTAGAAATCTACGTTGGGATCTGTAATAAAGGAAAACAGACTTAGTAAACAGCATTCCGAATTTTTTTTTTACATTACTGTTATTGTTTGATGAATATGATATTTATTTAAAAATTGTAAATGTATCTTGTGTTGTAGTAGCAAAAAAATGATATGTCTATGTCATTCCAACACGAAATTAACACACAAACACATTCAGAGAAAATTTTACTAATAAAAATATCTTCATCCGTTTAGGACCTACGTAGCCTTTGTTACGTTCAATAGATGTTCAACAAAAGAGGATTGAATAAATTCCTTCCTTCTGTCAAAGCGTGCTCCACCTTAGGCCTTGGCGACTTCCTACCTTAGGCGACTACTTAAAAGGCATGACGTGACCTGATATCCCGTAGTTGCCTCTTACGATACCCGCGGGAAGGGTTGAGGTGGTGTACATTCTAATCCGGCACCACACGGCGGTGTCTTATATTAACAGAGTAGGAAAACTCGTACCTTCGTTGAACTTATTGAAGAGCATTTCCACGTGCGCCCGGTTGCCAGGCACTCTGTAGAGGCCTTCAGAGCCGAGACCCTCTCGTTCGATAAACTCCACACATTTTTCCACGAATAGAGGGACTCCGTGAGCGCCCTGAGGGCCCCAGTTGACGGCGGGCGCTGAGTTTGTTGTCTGGGCGTTCTTCTTGTCTTTGCTCTTTGAGAATTCCTGCGGATAAGTGAGATGTCAGTATTTGAAATTAAAGTTAGGCGAAAATTATGAGTACCGCTATCACCTAACCTGTGTGTGTGTTATTTGACATGTTTCTGTGCGTTTCGTAAAAAAATGCACACTGGAACTAGGTTACACGAAGGCCCGCCTGCGACGCAGGAGGTTGCAGGTTCGATTCCCGCCTTGGGACAAATATTTGTACGATCTGCAGGTATTTGTTTCGGGTGTTCTGGTCGTTTTCTATGTATAATAAAAAAAAATAAAAAAAAGCTTATTGCGGGAAATATCTATCTATGTAATGTATTGTATTATGTTTATCCGTTATCTAGTACCCATAACATAAGCTCTGCTTAAGTTATGGGTGCTAGATAGCTGCTGTGTGAATAGTTCAGCATTAATTATTTATTTTAATGCTTTGGCATCAAAGCTGAAATATAGCCGGGTCGACGTCAGTGTCCATAAGCTCAGCCGATCCATAAGTTAATGCCATCACATACGTAAAAAAAATTCCCTTAACGTGTAACAAAACATAAAATGGCAAATTTTTGTTCTAATGATGCGCTCTTTGATGGCAGACTGATAATGTTTTATAGTGGGCTAGTTTTTGCACGCCCTATTCCTGGATATAACGATATTTCACAGCTTAAACTGTATCCAAAACTTCAGTCCAATTTTCGTAAATGAGTTACAAAGAGACCTGCAATATTTATTTAAAATATTGTACACCTATCCTTACAGGCACCTTTTATGCGACAGTGTACAGCTGCGAAAATATGTATACACTGCCATGTTTTCAATTAGACTGAATAGTAAGTGCATGGTAATTTTGATAATTTATTATACCGCATTTTGACCAGTACGACGACTACTTTGTACGTAAAATGTGTGCATCGACTTTTATTTGAAAAGTTCTGAGTAAAATAAAAGTGAAAATTTAGGAGTGTATACATATCTGAGCAGCTGACTGTACATAACTTAATAACTATATTAATAAGGAGTCGTATAAATGTGACAGTACCTTGTTATGCCTACGATCGTGTTTGCTGAACGGATGATGTCTCCGCCGGGAATCCGCTGCACTGGACGAAGAGTTGTCTTGAGCGGACGATTGGTACTCAGCGGACAATATCTGCAACATATCGTTACGTCAACAAAATGTTGGTACATCAGTATTTGTATTTGTGTCAAATATCGGTGTTGCTAGCAAATCGGATGAAGTCATCAAACTTCATTGATCAAATGTGCATTTGACAGAAATATTGGATGAGTGGAAAGGGTATCTTAGACCAGGGCTTCCTAAACTTTAAAGATAACGGAACACCAGCCAAATACCTTTTTTTTACGGAACCCCAAATCGAATGATTAACACTGATATTTATATAAGAAATGATTTTCTCTCCAAAAGCGTAGTTATTTCATTGACCTTACAAAAAATATCGGCTAGATAAGCTAACTTTATGTTCATCATGTAAAACACTAAAAATATTAGGAGCCTCGGACTTCATTTGCTTCATTGCAAATACCTTTAGCTCGTCACGAAGTTCATATAACCTGGCTAGAACTTTGCCTCTTGAAAGCCATCGGATTTCGGTATGCAAGAGGAGTGATTCGTATTGACTTCCCATTTCTTCGCATACTTTTTTGAAGAATCTTGACTGGAGGGGAGGACTTTTCATGTGATTGACGATCTTAACAGCTTCATCAAGAACTGTTCGATACATCGATCACGTAGGTATGTAAGCATCATCAGCAGTTTGGCCTAAGTAGGTTACTCGTGCCGCGAGCGCGGACCGAGCGCCTACGGAGGTCAGTGCATTAGCAGCAACCATTCAAACCGCACTCATTAACATCATTATTAGTAACATTATTAGTAACTATATTGTAACATCATTATTAGTTACAATATAGCTATTGTTTCTATACTCGACTTTTACATCAGCATCCCGGGAAGAGCTAGCCGCGATTCCTACAAGAACTTTCTTTAAATCAATTGGCATTTTTTTTACTACAAGGCCATAACGATGCAAAATACAGTGACTGCTTTTATATTCCGGTGCGATAAGTTTTATTTTTGATACCGTGCCCTTTGTCTTTCCTACCATTGCTGCAGCCCCGTCGGTACATAACGGCGGAACCCTGATGAGTATTCTACGGAACCCACTTTGGGAATCCCTGTCTTAGAAAGTTGTCTAGGATTACCTTATGTGCCGGTTCGTGGTGCGGCGGCGGCGGTAACGGTCGCGGCCTTCTCGTCTCACCGTCGGAGCTGCCTTCACTGGACTCGCTGCCCACTAAAGTAATACAAACATTCACAATATATACTTTTTTAATTTTTAGATTCTCAAATTTTTGATTTAAAGTCTTTAATCTTAATAAAGACACATCAACAATAATACCTCTGTCACACAACAAATAAATAAACCTATTAATGCTGTTAACTTTGTACACGACTTCATAATATTATCAAGAACCATGAAGTGGTTGATTAATGTTACCGGAGCATTATCTAGCTTTTGTATTAGTATGTAAGTTAAGACGTAATATTTTTTGTTCTGTGTTATTTCAGAATCAATAAATGTTTCTCAATTTCTATTTGTCTCTATACAACCCTAAGGTACCAGGGGGCATTTACCCAGCAGTTAAACATACAAGGCTTATTAATAATGATGTTAACCTCGTTGGAGCTGAGAAACATGTACTAAGAAAATATCTTGACTTGGCGAACGAGGTTGTCAGCATGTGGGATGTGGATTCAGCGACCATCGTCCCGATAGTTGTTTCGGTTAATGGCGTGCTATCGAAGAGCCCCAATCAGATAGCGATCGCTAGGAATTTGGATCAAGGGCCAGATCCAAAAGGCGGTACTGCTGGACTATGCGCGTATCGTCAGGAAGTTCCTCTCTTTGCGACCCTAGTCACCAGTTGTTTGAGCGAAGCTTTTCATACATTTTTTTACTGAAGAATAGTTTTATAATCTTTTTTATATGTATTTATGGTATAAATATTTTTAACGAGATTTTAAATAAATGAAGTGTATAATTATTTAATTATGCTGGACAGTTAACACAGCATTATCTAGTCCCAATCTAAGTAGAGCTTGTGTTATATTAATTTTCTTCACTTTGAGAAAAGGTCCATGGTTGCACAGTGAGCCGACTAGGAAGAGATAGATTCTTCGATTCAGAAAGTTATCAAATGTGTTAGTTTTTACCTTTCTCCTCTGGCGCCCTCGCCCGGTATCCAGTAGGTAACTCCGGCGGACCGACAAACATGCCCAGTTTTGGGACACGCGGACTTTGTACCGCTACTAGGTTTCCTAGTGATCTGTAAGATTTAAAATAAAAGTATTGTAAATTGTGGTTAAGACGAAGTTATTTAGGTTAGGGAAAAATTGGTAAATAATAGCGATATATACAATAATATATATACGATAATACTAATAATTATACGTTAATATACGATAATACTAATAATTCTACGTTGACGAAATTTCATTGAAATGTATTAAATAATTAGCTTATTAATTAAGTACATATAAAAAAACATTGGTCCTATTTTGTCTTCCCGTGTTATGTACACGAGAAGACAATCATATGAGGGAGATAGCTTGAGCCTCGTTTTTGTGAGCGAAATAGCATGAGCCTCTGTTTTTGTTGACTTAAATCTAAACGCAACGCACTAAAGTCTATTATTTCAACGGCGTTGGCATTCGTATTCAATCGCGTTGAACTTGTACTCTTCTGTGCAGACGACTTATTGAAGTGGTCAAACGGTACGACAGTACACATTTTAGCTGATTTTGTGACACAGAGGAATAAAAACGCTAAGAGCGGCCAACCCGACTTACTTTTCATACAAACGCTCGTACGTGATTATGGCGTTGTCACAGATCTCTCTTTGAAACTTTTAACTAATAGGTATCTTGTGTACTATATCTAGGTTTCTATCATAACAAGAAATCAAAATTTGGCGAAACAAATTCAGTATAAGCCTCCAAAAATCTGCTTTTTTGCACAAATTTTACCTGAACTTTGGGCATTCATAATGCACTCATAAATTGTAGTAGTAAAGAATATATTTAGTTAGAAACCTTGCAAATGTATTGGAGATTCTAAACGACAAAGTTTTATTTAGAAAACTTGTAAGGCTTACTGAAAAACACTTATTTCCTGGAACAAGTTTTATGAAATTTTCGTACACTATTTTTCGTTCAATGTTATCGCGTTCTCACGCGGTTGTTAGCCAGTGGCGGTAAGAGGTATGCGGGGGACGAATTGTGCGGGGTCGATGCGGGGTGAGACGGGGGAGAAGCACTGCTCCGTTGCTACTCGGTCTCCTTCGGGTCGGGGGCGGGCCTCTCGGACGGAATTGTCATTGTCAGTACGGGTAGAATTTCTTGACAGCGGGTAGGTACGTCAATGAGAGATACAATAGATTCGATGATTTTATGATTATATTTAGATAATACCTAATATTTTTAGGGTTTCGAGATCGGTTTCGAAACCCATAAGGTCTCGCTTTTTCCGTCCTTCTTTCTTGAATATCTCATCAACGAACACTTATTACAACTTGAAATTTGAAATAATAATATATTTCGGGCACCATTACTGATTGAAGGAAAAATAAATGAAAATTAGAATTTTCAGTACATTTTTTTATGATGAAATTTTTAAATAGACCTAGAATGTCAAATAGGGTGTCAAATGAAAGGTATCGATTTGGACATCTCAAAAGTTCAGTTTTTCAAATTCCTGTAAATTTCATACTTTTTGAAATATTTTGAAAAAAGTCGAAAAATGTATCATTACTCCCTAATATCCGAGAGCGATCCATGAAATGAACCTACTTTTTTTAGGTAACTGAAACATATCAATCAATACCATTCGGATGCGTGCGTCTCTAAGACGATGGCTGCATTGCCCCGCTTGTATGGCAATGCTGATGTACTTTGCTAGATTTATAACCGGTGTACCTATGAGTACATTATTTGTATAAGTAATTGACAAACGTTCGGAACCCTCGGCGCGCGAGTTACACTCTTACTTGACGGATCTTGTGGTGTTCGGAAATCGGAATCATCACGACAGCCGGGTCGTTTTATGTATTGTTTATAAAGTGTAACAAAGTTCTTAGGAGTAAAAAATATACATATACACAACTGTATTTAGAGTACTTTATTTGATCAACCGCCTGTACCACGGTAGGAACAAATTAGTAGGTAGGTATCTACATAAACATACATTTGTTGACATTTACAAACGGTACGTACATTGTATACAATTATGTACCTACGTTACCTAATTTTAGCATTCTCAATACAGACAGACTGGATAGATAAAGAATTTATTCTGCTGGTACTGCTACCTACTCCATAAGCAGAATAGGCAATGTGGTCGTAAAATAAAAAATAAACAGAATAAATTATTTACTTTTTGCTATGTTTGGGTATATCATGGACGAACAGAAAAAGTTATGTCAGTTTCAGTTCAGTAGTGCCGTTGAATGAATGATGCATGGCTCATCTTAGGCGAAGTAACGTTACCTAATCTGTGTCCTAGGGCCGACCACCTGCGAGTGAGCGGCGAAAGTAACCGAATGCCAGCCGAGCGGTCAGGCGCTTTCTCGCTCTTTTCGCTTTGCCTCTTTTTCTAACATTGCGCTGGATGAGACAACAAGCATTTCAATGACACTCGCGTTGACGATGGTGGGACCGGGAAGGGCCCTCTTAAGGCTGTGCTAAAAAGCATGTATAGTTACCGTTTCTTGTAGTGCCTAGGCGCATGATGCGCGTTGTGCCTCCGCCTCGCCTGCGTCCGCTGACCGCCCGACGCTTCGCTGGACCCCGAGCTGTCAGTTTCTGAGAACGCTGAGAACAAACAAGGAATATTCTTGGGCTGCTCACTTACATCCTTATTTACTAGCCAAACTCAATGTAAAAAGTTTGTAAACAAACCACACACAAAATAATATAAACACAATCTTCATTACGTACTATGTCGGCTCGATAAAATATCGAAACTTTCGTAATCCCCTAAATTTTTAGAGTCGACAGATTCGGATCTCTATGCTATCAAAGGTGAGTCTATGGAATACCTCAATCTATCATTCAGTATTCCTGCACTCACCTGCCAATAATTAGGGAACTACACAGTCTTGCATATACCAAACAAGAAATCAAAAATACAATGTAGAAAGAAATGTAGTAAGATTTTCTTACAAGGTTGGTGAACTGCAGTCTTTTCGTGTCTTCTATGTCGCCGCAACCGCTGCATTGAAGGCGCCTCCATATATTCATTACCTTCTTTGATCTGTAACGAACATGAGTCAATGAACGTCTTACAAAACTAATAAACAAGAGCTTACGACAGTTACCTTTAAAAAAATGTGTCTTCTTTAAAATCGATTAGAAAGAAAGAGCTGTTTATTCACTCCGTTTACAGAAGAACAAGCTTCCCGTGCTTCGCTTATACATTATTTATTTGCTTATTTAAGTATAGAAGGCGGGATCTGACACCTCAGTTAAGTTAATAGGTTAGAACTTATGCATGCAGTAGCCCTCTTACATTGATATAGCTCGTTAGTCTTAGCAACCGTAAGTATGTAGTGTAATATTTTTAGCTTTTTACTTTATAGTGCGTTACTCGCACTGGGTAAATCTTCTACGAATATAGTAAAAAAGCGACACCTCTCGTCATTCGTACTAAACGTTTCTTTAGACAATGAACAGGTATGGATAATCTATCAAGGTTTCCCCTGTAGGTGGAGCTAATACGACGCTTAAGTCGTAAGAAGTCCCAGATATTTTCGACAAGGCACGTGTCGATCTCGT
Organism: Eupithecia exiguata; assembly: GCA_947086465.1. Taxonomy (NCBI): domain Eukaryota; kingdom Metazoa; phylum Arthropoda; class Insecta; order Lepidoptera; family Geometridae; genus Eupithecia; species Eupithecia exiguata. Next base: position 5,871,098 of record OX352251.1, read on the forward strand.
TGCTTAGTTGGTTAGAGCGCACCTGTACTGAAGGTGAGGTGCGGGTTCGAATCCTGCCGAAATCGAAAATTTTTGGGATATTATTAAAAAGTTTTCGTAGTGTAATATTTGTTAGCCAGAACAACAGTATTGGTGGATATAAGGTGGTATGGTAGAAGTGGCATGAAGAGATGTTGCTATGAAGGTTTACTTACTTGAGCATACTGCGCGTCTAGTTCAGTCTCCGAGCTGACTCCGGACGGATGGTGGTGGCCACCCTGTTGGCTGCCGGAGTGCGACCACCCAGAACGTTGTGACTGGTGGAAAGTTATTGACATTTAGATAATGGGACGTTAGCTAGGTAGATGATAATAGTTAGGGATGATCGGTGGCAGAGTATGGAACAAAGAAGGTCGACGACATAGTACAGTGCGTAGGACCGTTATGTGATGGGTGGCATTTTTAGCGAAGCCTATAACCTGTAGGTGCAAATGGTGATGATGATAATGAGGACCATCCGTTATCAACAATACTTATGGTCAATTTGTCTTGCCCGAACGATGTTTTATCTCGGTATAATGGAAAATGAAAACTTCCAGTTGGGAGGCTAATCACAAAAACTGGCCAAGTGCGAGTCAGACTCGCGCACGAAGGGTTCCGTACCGTTATCCATAAGAACTGCAAAAAAACACGTTTGTTGTATGAGAAGCCCACTTAAATATTAATTTTATTCTGTTTTTTAGTATTTTTTGTTATAGCGGCAACAGAAATAGATCATCTGTGAAAATTTCAACTGTCTAACTGTCACGGTTCATGAGATACAGCCTGGTGAGAGACGGACAGACGGACGGACAGCGAAGTCTTAGTAATAGGGTTCCGTTTTTACCCTTTGGGTACGGAAACCTAATAAAAAAGTTCCTGCCGATTTACTTACAACGCCTAAATCAGTCTAATGATTGGACAATTGGGACTACCTTTCGTTCTCTCGTAGGATGCGCGGGCGCCGGTCCTATGGTGATGTGTTGTAGTGCATCGTTGACCATTGTGTAGTTATTCATGTCCAGTTTGCCTGGTTGCTGTGAAAGTTAACGAATGGTTATTCATTGAACAAGTTTTAAGTGGTAGGTTTTATTTTTTAGGGGATTTAAGCAAGACTCAAATGATAATTCAAAATTCAATAACTTTATTTCTTTAGGCTTACAAAATAAGCACTTAGACAAGTCTAATTTTTCATTCAAGTCAAATGATTCAACAGATTTCAATTAAAATTTTCAGCGAAAATCTGTAATCTAAATAATGGTGTACTCAACACACACACTACCCAACACACACACACACAAAAACATCCATACACATACTAACTCCTCATCACATACCTGGTTATTTATAGCCTATTAATCTTTACTTGGACTTAGTTAAACTTAAAGTTAAATATACATAAATATAAGAATTGATTATTATTTTATGTTGTACAAAGCTCCTTAAGTGATTGGTGTTGCAAGTAGCGCTGCACCTAGTATCCTTGCACCGCTGAAAACCAGCTATGGCACAAGTGCCACAGCAGCATTAAGCTGAGTCGGTGACCTTTTTGTGTAACATTTAATTTAACACTATATACTAGTTATAAGAGCAAGTAGTATGTCGTGTTTAATTGTATTTCTATTCTATTCTATAATCAGTAAAAGCTGTCTAATTGAAAGTTGCAGGGAGTATGATTCCTAAATAAATTCATCCACGATAGTTCTAACAGGTTTTTGTTTTTTGGGGAAGCACGTTCAGAACGTTAACGTATGTAAGTGTCCTGATGAGAAGTTGTTTTTCTCCTTCTAATAGTGTCATAAAAGCCGGCAGTACCGCTATTCCTGGTTATGGTAGTGGCCACGGTAACAATGGGGGAGGGGGTGCTAGGAATCTCCAGAAGAGACTGAGGTAAACGGAGTGTTAGAAGACCTCCCATACATGCACTCCATCTTTTTTTTTGCTGGACAATTCACACAGCATTATCTAGCCCCAAGGTAAGCAGAGCTTGTGTTATGGGTACTAGATAACTGATATACATAACACAAAACATAGTTTTATTTTTATTTTATTTATTATACATAGAAAACGACCAGAAACTCCTGAACAAATGTCTGCAGATCGTACACACATTTGTCCCGAGGCGGGAATCGAACCCGCAACCTCCTGCGTCGCAGGCAGGCCTTCGCCCACCGCGCCACAGAGGTCGTCTAACTCCATGTACCGACGACATTGTAGCGGTCGCAGGATCGATGGGTGGAGGCGGCTCAGGACCGCTATACGTGGCGTCTCGTATGGGGAGGTCGTATAGCGGACGTATACGGGTTGATGATGATGAATAGGGTCATCATTTACCATGTTGTTGACCTTCAGCGTCTGTGAATGCGTCAACCTGTGGGGCGGGTGTGGCGGCTGAGGTCGCGTGCGGCCGGTAGTGAAGGCACGGTGGCCGTAGCCTGTAGATGGCCATAGACCACCACCATCTGAGAACATAAGCAATGGTTTTAACCGTGCCTGCTGCGCCAAAATTTTTATAAAACACTAGGTGACCCGCCCGCGATTTTTCAATGGTGAAGATTTGTTAAAAAAACTTAGTTAGTACTGAACATTGCTGAAAGTCGCAGCGGATGGTAAATTTTTAATCTAAAAATAATCAGGATCAATATTTGTTAAAATTTCGGCGCAACGGACACGCCTATATACGGTTGTTTCCTTAACTCAATGGTAAATGTCAGTCAGAAACAGACAGAGCGATAAATTAAAACCCATATCTTCAGATTTAACCTCGACTCAATCTGCAACGATTTTCGGTATGATTTTTTGTATTGTTTTAATACAATTATTGGCTAAGCATAGTAAACATACCGAGGTCAAGTAAGTTTTTTAGGCACCCTCAGCCAAGTTTAAGTCGAGTAAGACTCGAGGTTACGGCTAAAATTTACTCGCTCGGTGCCTTAAGCTTCCTCAATCCAAGCATAACCTTTTGTTGGTTCCGTTAAATCAACATTACGCAAAACTTAAAAAAGGCGTCTGAAGTTACCTAATTCATAACCAGATAACCAATGACTATAAAAATTATTATCAAACCAAATTAACATGCAATTTTGTACATAAAATAACTTCGTAGCGAAATTTTAATAAAATTGTGAAAAGTGCACACATTTTCAGGTTTATTCAGACCGTGACTGTAAATAATAAAATAAAAGTACTAAACTACGACGAGATAAATCCATGCAAAAATTGTCTACAAACAGAACGTAATCACTAAATATACAAACAAAACTGAACCCTCCACAGTGGACGTAAAACACAAATCGCCATGCAATCACCTGATTCGTGTGTGCTCAGCGAATCCTCGGAACAGTTGAGATCGGCTGCGTTGTAAAATTATGAGAATATTTAACTATATTTAAGAAATTACAATAAAAATTTAAAGAAAAGAGTACAATTGAAATAATGGAAGGTAGCATTCATGTAATATGATACCTTCCATTATGGTCCAGTATGGTCTATAACCCGACTCGCCGACTCGGCAAACGTAGTGTAGGACGCCCTCCGACCAGGTGGGATGACGATTTGCGAAAGACTGCTGGCAGATGCTGGATGCGGCAAGCTGAAGACAGGGCGCTATGGCGCTCATTAGGGGAGGCCTATGTCCAGCAGTGGACTGATATAGGCTGATGATGATGATGATGATGGTCTATAAGGTCTGGATTTCAAGCTTTTTTATCCAGAAAAAACACCTGCGAAACTTGCGGCACTGTAGATATTTACAATGCAATGCAGCTCGCGTCTTGGGCACGCTTCCGACTGGTATTGATATGGATCAGTTGAGCTACTTGTATATTGTTTGCAACAGTCTGCAGTTAGCCTATTGTTTCAATTGTAAATACTAGTTTTAATTTAATTCTATTATTTGATTGTAATTTTCTTTGTTAATAAAGATATTTACACCATCACAATGTGACAAACGGTTTGAGATAAATCAGAAACGGTTCGAGATGAATAAAACTTAGCTTAGATGCTTTAGATGTATATGAATGAAATGATGAAATATAAGTTCCAACATTAATTCGACAGCTGATATATGGTAGACCTCCATTCCTACATACATAGATCAGTTTGAGATACTGGTGTCTGAGATGTAGCCGAAAGACTTATACTAATATTATCCTAAAATTATGCCATCCTTTTTGTTTTGATCGTTATGAAAAGGACGGCAACACTTTAAGTGCTGTCAAATTAATTAAGTTTAGTTTTAGCGACATCTAAATTGACACCAATAGTAACAGGGTTTTAGGGTAGCTCTTTACGTTAACGTACCTACACATTAACATAAGGAATCATCATCATCATCAACCTATATCAGTCCACAGCTGGACATAGGCCTTACCTAATAAGCGCCATAGCGCCCTGCCTTCAGCTAGCCGCATCAAGCATCTGCCTGCAGTTTTTCGCAGATCGTCATCACACCTAGCAAGAGGGCGTCCTACATTTGCAGAGTCGCGGTCTCCACTCAAGAACACGTTTAGGAACGAACGAACATAAGAAATAGTAAGATGTAAACTCACGTGATAAATCATGCATCCTGTGATCCGGAGGCGCCGGCTCCGGCGGTGTGCTTGGAGGCGGGTACACGCTAAACCCTGTAGAAGAGTACAAGTTTACTATAGAGCAGGACATTTGCTTACACTGGGTTAAACGAGTCAACAACGGCGCGAACTCGTAGTTTGAAAGTAAGAAAGAAAGAAAAAACATTGATTCGAGACCACATTTAAAAAATAGATATTTAGTTACAAAACCAGATAAATATGAAAAAAATGAAGAAACATTATGACTAAGTATACATACAAAGTATGCTATGGTGGTCATTAGGGGAGGCCTATGTCCAGCAGTGGACTAATACAGACTGATGATGATGATGACACATACAAAAAATAAAAACAAACAAACATAGTAATATGGTGGGTACCAAGCGAACAAGAGCGAGCGAAAGCAAACGAGTGGGAATCGACGATCGATGACGCACGTTCACTCGCTTTCGCTGTTGTATACACACCAAACGGAATGAACCGGCGCATATATACCCACAGTTGGGATTCAGTCTTATCTCCCGAAAGTGTGTGTTAAAATTTATTATGAATTTTTCTGTACAGAAAAATCTGGATCTACCGAATTTATCAGCTTGTGTTCTCTATTGAATGTTACTAGTTAACGATAATGAGTGTTACCTTTCAGATAGCTTCTGTTTTTAGAGTTGTTGATAGTGTCCCTGTATTCAGAGTCAATGTCGGCGCGGGAGTCCGGCCCGTTCAGCATAGATCTAGTGAGTTTGTCAACTTGTGTTCTCTGTTGAATGTCACTAGTTAACAATAATGAGTGTTACCTTTCAGAAAGCTTCTGTTCTTAGAGTTGTTGATAGTGTCACTGTATTCAGAGTCAATGTCGGCGCGGGAGTCCGGCCCGATCAGCAGATCTAGCGAGTTTGTCAACTTGTGTTCTCTGTTGAATGTCACTAGTTAACAATAATGAGTATAATGTGTTTCTGAAAGGTAACCTTTCAGAAAACTTCTGTTCTTAGAGTTGTTGATAGTGTCACTGTATTCAGAGTCAATGTCGGCGCGGGAGTCCGGCCCGATCAGCAGATCTAGCGAGTTTGTCAACTTGTGTTCTCTGTTGAATGTCACTAGTTAACAATAATGAGTGTTACCTTTCAGAAAACTTCTGTTCTTAGAGTTGTTGATAGTGTCACTGTATTCAGAGTCAATGTCGGCGCGGGAGTCCGGCCCGATCAGCAGATCTAGCGAGTTTGTCAACTTGTGTTCTCTGTTGAATGTCACTAGTTAACAATAATGAGTGTTACCTTTCAGAAAACTTCTGTTCTTAGAGTTGTTGATAGTGTCACTGTATTCAGAGTCAATGTCGGCGCGGGAGTCCGGCCCGATCAGCAGATCTAGCGAGTTTGTCAGCTTGTGTTCTCTCCTGAAACAACATGTGCAGTCAGTTTTGTGACAGAGTAGAAAAAAATTGAAGTGTCGTAACGTGGCATAAAGGCAGGAATGTGTTGACGTGAAGCGTCACGCTCGGTTCGGTGACGCTAAACCATAACGCTCAGCTCGGTTACGCTGAACCATCACATAATGAATGGCGTTCTATACGTGTTTGCTTTAGAAATTAAATGTGATTTAAACGTAATAAGGCCAAAAGTTTGTGATACTTACCTAGGAACTAATACTGTTATTTGGGGGGAGAGGAATGTCACGCAGATGAGGAAGTACGAAAAATTATGTACATCTAAGCTTCGCGAAGTTAATTTTTTCCTCTCAATGCAGGCAGTGTGCTGACTTTAACTGTAATTTAGTGGAGCATAGACTCATTATAGATAACCTATATAAGAAAATCACTGGTATATTAAGCGAGTCGGCCACCAAGTCTTGCAGTTTTAATAATAGAAAGAGATCTAAAAAGTTTAATGTAACTGGATGGAATAAGTTTGTAGCTCACGCTCATGGAGAGGCACGGCTTTGGTTTCAGGAATGGTTATCTGCTGGGAAACCACGTGACGGTCCTATTTACAAAAAAATGAGTGAATCGCGAAATGCATTCAAATCAAAGCTAAAATGGTGTCAGAATAATCAGACTCAAATAAAAATGGACATAATAGCATCTCAACATAAAGCTAAAAACTTCGGTAAGTTCTGGAGAGAAACCAATAAGTTGAATCCAAGGCCGGGTCTTCCTATGAGTGTAGAGGGCATTAGTTTCCCCGTCCAAATTGCCAATTTGTTCAAAACTCATTTCAAGGTGCAGTCCCCATTGGGGCCCGCGCAGAATGTGCTTGACGAAGTCGGGAAGTGCGGGGGGGAAAGAATCATGCTCATCACAGCGAAGGAGGTGGCGCGGGTGTTGAAAACCATGAAGCGAGGTAAATCTCCTGGGCACGACTCACTGAGTATTGAGCATCTGCGACATGCAGGTGTGCATGTGCCTGGGGTGCTCGCCATGTTTTTCAGCCTCTGCGTAGCTCATTCCTACTTGCCGGAGGATATGTTAAGGACTGTAGTAGTACCAATAATTAAAAACAAGACTGGTGATGCCTCCAGCATTAGCAACTACAGGCCCATATCCCTTGCGACTGTGATGGCAAAGGTATTGGATGGTGTTCTTGATATGAATCTAGACAAGCATATAAAACTGCATGACGCCCAGTTCGGCTTTCGAGCTGGGCTGTCCACTGAAACTGCAGTTCTAACCCTCAAGAACACCATTCAATACTACACAAGCAGAAACACACCTGTCTACGCTTGCTTTCTCGATTTGTCGAAAGCTTTCGATTTAGTAGCGTACGACAGGTTGTGGCAGAAGCTGTCTAATGATACGGACCTTCCCCGTGAGCTCGTATCTGTTCTGAAATACTGGTATGCTCATCAGCGTAATAATGTTAAATGGTCGGGTGCACTGTCGGATGTGTATGGATTGGAATGTGGAGTGCGGCAGGGTGGATTGACTTCACCTCGTCTGTTCAATCTGTACACGGACCGTCTGATCCGTGAGCTCAGCAGTGCCCAAGTCGGCTGCTCTATCGATGGAACATTTGTTAATAATATCTGCTACGCTGACGATATGGTACTGCTGAGTCCATCGATCAGTGCCCCTAGGAGACTTCTAGAAATCTGTGAGAGCTATGCGGTGGCCCATGGACTCAAATATAATGCGAGTAAAAGCGAATTTATGGTTTTTAAAGCAGGCTCAAAAACATACAGTAAGGTACCATTAGTTCAGCTAAATGGCAATGAACTGAAACAAGTAGCGCATTTTAAATATTTGGGTCACTGGGTCACTGAGTCTCTCACAGATGATAAGGACATGGAGCGGGAACGTAGGGCATTATCCGTCAGAGCAAACATGTTGGCCCGTAGGTTTGCACGCTGTACTTGGCCAGTTAAAACAACTCTTTTTAAGGCGTATTGCCAGTCGTTTTATACGTGCAGCCTATGGGTCAAGTATACTAAAAGTCTTGGAATGCCCTACGTATCCAATACAACAATGCTTTCAGAGTGCTGCTGGGGTTGCCACGCTTCTGTAGCGCATCTGCATTGTTTGCCGACACTCGGGTAGACGGGTTCGCGGCAATAATGCGCAAAAGATCTGCGTCCCTGATGCGCAGGGTGCGTGACAGCCCCAACAGCTACCTGTGTCTGATAGCGGAGAGACTGGACACAGATTGTCATTTTATGGAATGTTGGACCAGAGAGCATGTAAGGTTCTCTTGATCTTTTTAATATGTGTTTTTAAGTTAGTTCTAGATGTTAGTTTAGTGAACGCTTATAAATGTAATTTTTTCTCAATATGGACTATTTCATGTATTCAATAATTGTGTTTAGTCTGAAATAAAAGATTTTATTATTATTATTATTATACAAAACGCCTTTTAAGGATGATATAGCTTTTTTTGACGTAATGAGTCTACTTAATAGTTTCTATTAGATTTAAGTGTGAAATAAGGTATTTTATATTTGATGTAATGACTTCTAATTCTAAGTGGGGGAACTGACTGAGATCTACACTGATATCTTGCATGCCAGCCAGCCCAGCTCCAGGACATTTGGCGATTGACAGCTTCGTTTCAGCTTTTCTGTGGGTGTAGACCGGTTTGATGCAACGACTGCTGATGTAATCACTTTCTAAAATGTGTTTTTACGTGCTAGCTTGCCGCCACATCAGGCAGGTTGTGTGGTGCCTCTATGCGGAAGGCTCGCTCGCTCGATCTCTCCTTACGTTCCTCTACCATTATCTACTCACATATGGTTGAGATGGTAGGAATGGTTCCTAGGCGGTGGTGCGGGGCGCGCGGCCGCTACGTCAGGCAGGTTGTGTGGCGCCTCCATGCGAAAGGCTCGCTCGATTTCGCCTTTACGTTCCCATACTTCTTTGAAGAATGGTGTGTAGAAGGCAGCTGTAAGAAAAAGTATTTCATTCAACTGACCGTCGCATCTGGGGTGTTTAAAAAAAATCAGTTTTGACAGTCAGTTTAGTCATTTTTGCCAGTAGATAGCAGGAACGTCTCTTTGGATTATCTTAGTCTTTAAATCGGGCGATCTAGTGTTAAGAGAATTCACCTGCATTTTTATTTTGACAGCGGATGGCGGCTGATTATCAGATAGTAGAGACCGTAACCAAATTTTAAATACCTCTCAAATTCGTTCGTTCTTATAAATTTTCATCGAGTAGAAAAAAACATCTGTGACACATCAGCCTAAGATCCTATACTCACACTTGTTCTCAGCACTGGAGGTGTGCGTAGTGAAGTGAGCCGCGAGCCGGTCCGCGGTGGCGTTGCCTTCCGTGATGAGCGCGTGTCCTAAGTCCGTGCCAAAGAAGGCGTTCGCTGCTGAACCACTGCCTTCGGTTACGGCTACCATTTGGATCGGTAGGTTGGGGATGTTCATTGAAAAAGCACTGTTGGTAACACAAAAACATTAGTAGCAAGAACATATAAATAATGTCTATAGATAATAGCAAATGGACCTTGCAGTCCCCAGACGGCACATGGTTGGCACAATGGGAGCTGTTGGTCCGCGACGTCGGCCTATGCTGTTTGCTCTACCGCCCGGATATCGTACGCGTGCCGGGGAGAGCGCTCCCACCCTTATAGTACTTACCCTCCTAAACGAGTTCATCTCCGCAACTGACGCTGACGTGTTCTTTGATAGCATCGCCAAATTACACCATTCGATGCTCTTATTTCTTAATTGTACTTTTTGACTTGTAATTCCTGTTATTATTAGAGTAGATACACTTTTTTTTATTGTGACATGTCCATATTTTGGAATTTATTATTGATTTGATTCACATTATAATCGGTATGACTGCTATTATAATCTGTATGACAAAGTATTTGTTTAACACTACTGATAATTTCATTTTAATTCTTAGACTAATGTTGATGTACAAATATTCACTTAATTTTAAGTACCTATTTTAGGTTTTTATAATAATGTTTGACGTTTTGGAAAATATCTTATTCTGTAAGTCAAGTGTGAATGATAAATAAATAAACAGATCAGTGATGGAAAACGGTATTTCGAGGCTATGATGGCTCGTTAGTAATCATAATTCGTGGAATCGTAAATAAGTTACAATATAGTTATTTTTTATGCTAATAGAAAGCTTAACTATTTAGTGACAGTACTGACACAACACAAAATGTTCAAACTGAAACCGCACTTACTTGAGTGTAGCCAAGCTGGCTTTCCTTTTAGCGGAGTAGATGAGGATAAATCCGTGTATCAATTCTTCTCTGAACTGTGACGCTCCGTGATAGCTCGATATTATAACCTACAACATTATATCATATTAATAAGACTGACTACGGAACTTGTAAGATCAATGACCCATAAAATTATGTGTGTTTTCTACTACAGCTAAGCGGCATTGTAATGTGTCAAAACCAACGAATAGGGTAAAAGCGAGCATTATTAGCCATGTTTAACATATTCTACCACTTAGCAAAACTGGGACCTTTCTCGCCAAAACCAAGCTAAGAAATTAAATAAGTTCCCAAAAATTGACGATTACGCGGGACTCGAACCCACGTACGGGTGTGCTCTAAGCCGTAACGTAAGAGGTCCCAAAGATTTTCAAGTCAGCGCGTATCGATTTTGTGGCTTAGATGGATTTCCCAGAGTGCATGGCTTACGCACACTTACAAAAACCTCAGAACCGAAGTGTTTTAGTGTTACCTTTAGGCATGCTTATCCTCCAGTTAAAAATAAAGCTGACAAGAGTAAATCTTACACCACAATAGAGGTTATCCCGTTTTGCATTGAACCTAGTGGAGTATTACATTTATTACATCAAAATAATAAAACACATAGCACTTGATTCTAAGGTTTTTTATTTATTATAGTACTCTGGGTAATCTGTAGGCGGCGCTGACGGCGTAAGTGCCGAAAGAACTCCCAAAAGATTTTCGGCTCGGCGAGATAAGATCACGTAGCTTAGTTGGAAAACGAGCAACCCTGCGCTGAAGGGGAAGGTGCGGGTTCGAATCCCGTCGAGATCGTAAATTTTTGGGATTTATTAATTTCACATAGCACTTACCTCGACTTTCCTTTTAGAGTCTCCGAGAAACGTCTCAATGACGATGGATCGGTCGCCCGTGAGGAAGCAAGCTCGATGCGATAGTAACGGGCTTAGTACTCGCTCGGGGGAGTAGGGGTCGTCGCAAAACATGCACACCATTATCCTGTAACAAATTAATTATTCAGTTTAAATTGCGCAGATTCCAGAGAAAAAAGTAATACCAAGTATTTTTTAACGGAAGGTCGCGGGTTCAAGGCCCACCGTAATAACACAAAAAATTATTGAGCAACGGCAACATCTCTCGTTGTGCTATGTCCAGCGGTGGACTAAGATAGGCTGATGATGAAGATGACGAACACCTCTCGTCAAACAAATTAAATCTAACTTTATTCATTGAACAAGACTGGATAAACTTCAATGTTTTCCCTGGAGCTAACGGTGCAAGAGCCCGTAGGAATTCCCGTAGATTTTCGTATCGGCGCGGCGGCTACTTGATTTCGTAGCTCAATTGGTTAGAGCATTCCCGTACTTAAGGGAGGTCGCGTGTTCAACTAAGATTTTGTACTGCGTTTTCTGTGAACGATTCTGTGCCTAGCTCGTTTACTCTAGCTAGATAAGGGCTATAATGTTTCTTACTCACCGTATATCAGAGTCGAAGCACACAATGACGTCGTCCCGGTAGAGATGTGCGTAGCTCGCTTTCTCTCGGTTAGCTCTGATTAGCTCTTGCACTGCGTCTGCCGTGAACGATTCTGTGCCTAGCTCGTTTACTGACGCTTCTAGGTAGGAACAGTGGAGGCTGTGGACAAAATTATAACTTAAGAATGAGCCTTAAAAACTTATTTCTGGAAAATATTTGGAATATCTTCTGGTATTTTTATTATTATCTGTTACAGTCCACCGTTGCACACTCCAGCTGGGATAAAGTTCAGTATGAACAAAAATAGGTACATGGGGAGATTAGAACCTTTTTTGATTACAAAGAATTTATTGGAAAAAATCGTTATATATGCCAAATAACCCAGTCAGGTCAGAATTACAAATTGCATTAATTACCATCCCGGCAATCATTGCATCAACCCTATGGTGTTAGCTGCGGTTGATATCCTTGTTCCGAACCACTTTTTTTAACAATTAGGCGCTTAAATTAAATGAGATTTTTAATTTAAAAATCTCATTTATATTAAGCGAATTTTTGAAGATATTTCAGACTCCCACTAAATGCTGATGCAATCATTTTCGGGATGGTAATTAATGCAAGGTGGAGGCTTTCTGTCGTCGAACCCGACTGGGATATATTATATGCAAAACCTTATTTACAGGAAAAAATAACAATATAAAGAATACTAACTTTTCAGCAAGATTCTGCCCTTCCTCTTGTAGCCTCGCGAGCTCCTTCTTATCCATAGCCTCATCTTGAACAAACATCACCACTAACGGTAGACCCTGCAAAAAACATACTGTTATGTCCCGCCCAACATTTTTAAGTATATTACAAAAAATTGTATTGTTTATAGTCTTTCTTTTGAGGGTCCAGTATACCTATAGATTCTTCTGGCAAGCTTCGAAATAGATTTATATGATGGAAAGTGGCTATATATTTTAGGATGACCTGCTTTTGAAAGCGTTCACGGACGACTCACAATTGTGTGAAAAAAATGTCGTTAAGCTGTCGATTAAAGTAAAGCAGTATAGACAGGGCATAAACAGGGCCCTGATGCCACTTAATTAATCGCTTCACCATAAGGCTGCCTTTCCACCAGAGATATGCTACGGTGCTATGTTTCCAGCCGACCAATAGGATCGCTTCTTTATCGCGTCATTTTTGTCAGCTAAGAAAATGACGCGATAATGGCGATAGCGATTCTATTGGTCGTCTGGAAACTGCGTACAAATAGCACCGTCGGTATTCTCCAGCTAAAGTTTTTTCATCAGTCGACGAATTTACGACAATATTATATCCTTATCATAGTAAAGTGATTGGTTAACAGAATTCGACCCCAGGACTTTTTGAAGTGACGAACTCTACACGGCTAAAAACCCAAAAAAATTCGCTCGTTTGGCCTCAGCCCAAGCAGGGTCATCGATTTTGTTTGCATTCAGATATATTGTGCTTACTTGAAAAGGCAACTTGTCTTCCTGCTCCAGACTCGTTAGCAGAGTTTTCTCAGCACAATCTCTGATGTACTCGAACGATTCTTGATCTTGATACACACAGAAGTAACCTGTAACAAACGTTAAGTGAGCATTCAGAGAGCTTACTCGGATAACGAAAACCGAAGTTTCTCATTCGTTTTCGAGTATAACCAACTCTTATGTCATTTGTATGAGACAGCGATTGCACAAAAACGATTCGTATTTACGACTGCGGCCCTAACTACGTGGTCATAATATATCACTGGCTACACAGCTCAATGAGAGCTATATCTAGTACCGTTAGGGGCAAAGTCGTCTGTCAGCGTGGCGTGGGTAGAGTCGTCAGTCTTGATCTGTTACTCCACGCGCAAGGAATGACCGTCACCCGTGTTGATGCGATGTTATCACTGTCTACGGCTAAATGAGTTATATCTAGTACCGTTAGGGGCAAAGTCGTCTGTCAGCGTGGCGTGAGTAAAGTCGTCAGTCTTGATCTGTTGCTCCACGCGCCAGGAATGGCCGTCGCCCGTGTTGACGCGATGTTCTGAATCGCAGCCCGCTAGTAATCGCTTCCCGAATTCACCTGCTACGCCTTCCACCTAAAATAAACAATAAATAAACTAGGGGTAAGAATAATGTATGAGCTACAGAGCACCAGGATGATGTTTAGATGCTGTTAGCAGATTTTTGGGATTGTTAGGGACACAGAATCAAAGTGATTAAATTCAAAGATTTTTAAATCGTTTCAAAAGTAAAGTATTTCATTTTTAATTTATTCAATGAGTATTTCATTCATTCAATGAGTATTTCATTCATTCAATGAGTATTTCATTCATTCAATGAGTATTTCATTCATTCAATGGGTTTTTCATTAAAATCGTTTAACAAAGCTCAAGTTAAAATCATTTGAAAACTTAATGCAGAGGTAGGTTAAGGTAAACTTGACGCAAAGTTATATAAAAACAAGTTAGAAGATGCTTCAATAGGCAGAATGACATGAGGTAGATACGCTTTAATATTTGAGTAAGTTGACCGACTTGAAAGAAATGCTAGGATCTAGGATCACTTACCCCTAAGATAATGACGTTGATCTGGTTAGAATCGTTGGTCAGTGCCCACGGAGCCGCCGGCCCCGCATGGCTTTGCGTTTCACCGGTCGATGTTAGAGATCTGTAAAAGAGAGGAGAAATAAAATGTCAAATAATGTACTACTGATCATGTCATGCCAAATGTCTGGATGAAAAAGAAAATGAGGTATGGCATACGGCGATTATGCCCCTACCCCTAATAATAGTAGGTAGTAGGCGCTCAGGGGAGGCCTATGTTTGTCCAGCAGTGGACAAGCCTTTGCTGTCGATCAATGACATCCACTATACGCCCTCTCGTGACCGTCGCTGGTATAAAATTAAGATTTGTTAAGGCTTACCAAAACAACATGACAACCGTAACATAAGCTCCATGGACGGTCACGTTGCTCCCGCAAACGGTCAGCGCCCAAAGGGCGTAAATCAAATGTCCTCAATCTGTCATTGATATCATGACCTCCAACTTAGGTACTTGTAATAATAAGGTTTTGTTAAAATAGTGCGTAAGGCCTCCACTCGGGGTAATCTCGTTATTTAATTTTGTAGAGATTACTGTTTAGATCAATCTCAACATACATCGTCTGAACCGAGCCTAATAAGGCATGATTGTATGTAATAGCTAAGAGGCCGCCTTTCGTACTGTATTATGTTTATTTTAGATATAAAATTATTTATTCAAGTTTATTTTTATTGTACAATAAAGTGTTCATTCATTCATTCATTCCCTCGTTAAGGGATGAAACGTTGGTGTTCTTTCAACACAAATAAGGTTCGTAGTTAACCCGCTTACATCCGTAATGTATGTAATAGCCTTAAGAGCGGCCAACCCGACTTACTTTCCATACAAACGCTCGTACGTGATTATGGCGTTGTCACAGATCTCTCTTTGAAACTTTTAACTAATAGGTATCTTGTGTACTATATCTAGGTTTCTATCATAACAAGAAATCAAAATTTGGCGAAACAAATTCAGTATAAGCCTCCAAAAATCTGCTTTTTTGCACAAATTTTACCTGAACTTTGGGCATTCATAATGCACTCATAAATTGTAGTAGTAAAGAATATATTTAGTTAGAAACCTTGCAAATGTATTGGAGATTCTAAACGACAAAGTTTTATTTAGAAAACTTGTAAGGCTTACTGAAAAACACTTATTTCCTGGAACAAGTTTTATGAAATTTTCGTACACTATTTTTCGTTCAATGTTATCGCGTTCTCACGCGGTTGTTAGCCAGTGGCGGTAAGAGGTATGCGGGGGACGAATTGTGCGGGGTCGATGCGGGGTGAGACGGGGGAGAAGCACTGCTTCGTTGCTGCTCGGTCTCCTTCGGGTCGGGGGCGGGCCTCTCGGACGGAATTGTCATTGTCAGTACGGGTAGAATTTCTTGACAGCGGGTAGGTACGTCAATGAGAGATACAATAGATTCGATGATTTATGATTATATTTAGATAATACCTAATATTTTTAGGGTTTCGAGATCGGTTTCGAAACCCATAAGGTCTCGCTTTTTCCGTCCTTCTTTCTTGAATATCTCATCAACGAACACTTATTACAACTTGAAATTTGAAATAATAATATATTTCGGGCACCATTACTGATTGAAGGAAAAATAAATGAAAATTAGAATTTTCAGTACCTACATTTTTTTATGATGAAATTTTTAAATAGAATGTCAAATAGGGTGTCAAATGAAAGGTTTCGATTTGGACATCTCAGAAGTTCAGTTTTTCAAATTCCTGTAAATTTCATACTTTTTGAAATATTTTGAAAAAAGTCGAAAAATGTATCATTACTCCCTAATATCCGAGAGCGATCCATGAAATGAACCTACTTTTTTTAGGTAACTGAAACATATCAATCAATACCATTCGGATGCGTGCGTCTCTAAGACGATGGCTGCATTGCCCCGCTTGTATGGCAATGCTGATGTACTTTGCTAGATTTATAACCGGTGTACCTATGAGTACATTATTTGTATAAGTAATTGACAAACGTACGGAACCCTCGGCGCGCGAGTTACACTCTTACTTGACGGATCTTGTGGTGTTCGGAAATCGGAATCATCACGACAGCCGGGTCGTTTTATGTATTGTTTATAAAGTGTAACAACGTTCTTTTGAGTAAAAAATATACATATACACAACTGTATTTAGAGTACTTTATTTGATCAACCGCCTGTACCACGGTAGGAACAAATTAGTAGGTAGGTATCTACATAAACATACATTTGTTGACATTTACAAACGGTACGTACATTGTATACAATTATGTACCTACGTTACCTAATTTTAGCATTCTCAATACAGACAGACTGGATAGATAAAGAATTTATTCTGCTGGTACTGCTACTCCATAAGCAGAATAGGCAATGTGGTCGTAAAATAAAAAATAAACAGAATAAATTATTTACTTTTTGCTATGTTTGGGTATATCATGGACGAACAGAAAAAGTTATGTCACTTTCAGTTCAGTAGTGCCGTTGAATGAATGATGCATGGCTCATCTTAGGCGAAGTAACGTTACCTAATCTGTGTCCTAGGGCCGACCACCTGCGAGTGAGCGGCGAAAGTAACCGAAAGCCAGCCGAGCGGTCAGGCGCTTTCTCGCTCTTTTCGCTTTGCCTCTTTTTCTAACATTGCGCTGGATGAGACAACAAGCATTTCAATGACACTCGCGTTGACGATGGTGGGACCGGGAAGGGCCCTCTTAATTTAGTTTTAAATGGTAACAATTTTATATATATCTAAGCAGACAACATTTTGTTGCATCCGCTTTCTCTTCTGTTCAATGGCCGATAACAAGTGGCTGCATTTTTCTGTAATATTTTCATATAAAAAACAATACACGTCTTAGACGTCCACGCATCTTTTATTTCTCCTACATGCTCCCGCCCGAGTGCTTTTTTTCTTAAATGTTCTTTTTCATAAATGTTCGATTTCCGTGGGACTTGAACCGCCAACCTTCTCTCAGTCGGGGTCATATGAACATTTTTGGGATATTATTGAATTTCATACTTATATATCGGAGGTTAGTGCTGTAGATGATCAGATGAGCGACTCACCCGACTCTAGTGTTCAGTATGAGCGGTAGGTTAGCGTCGAGACAATTCGCGCCGGCTGGACAGTGCTCTCTCATAGGACAGTGAACGAAGCCGAGATGTTGGAAAAGCATAAGCTTTCTGTCTTGCTCCATACGGTCTAGCATTTTGTATCTGCGAAGAAAATATAGGTTAAAACTTATGTAGCTACAACAGTATAAGAAACTAGGGAATCAATTGGCACTGCATATAGAAATCTGCATATGAAAAGGATAGTTAATATTCTTACATTTTCTTGTATGTACCAAATACAAAAATTGTTTATTTCTGACACAATAAAATTTATACAATATATTTTGAGGCCGCAGGATCCCGCACTAGCCTAAGCTGTGTTACAGGACCCAAAGGCTTCTCCTATTTACTAACAATACTGTGTCTGTCTACCATAACATAAATCTTGGTAGATGCTATAAGTTTAAAAACACCAACCTGAAGTCATCCTGCAAGACGTCAGTGATTTCCTTGATGTCTTCTTGTGTAATAGTTCCCGTAGGGGATATGCTCTTGAAGTGGTAGAATAAGTCAGCATGCTCCAGTAAAAGTTCCTGGAACAAAATGGGCTTATAAAATAATGTAGTTGCGTTTAACATTTTTAGTATTAATTACGCAGTATGGTCTCATTTCACTGGTAGTAAGATTTCTGTCGTCCCTTGGTAACAATTTAAAGCTATTTAGGGTTGGTGCCAACATAATCAGTGCCATTATTACAATGGAATGAAATGATACCATAATGCCAAGTACTTAAAATGTTAGGTTTAGTAGTTGCTGTCGGCTTCCTGCCCTCTATAAACTGAGTCTTTCCTAGACATAAATAAAGATCCAAGCCGCCAAACGCCTCCATAGACCGAGACACGTTCGCTAACCCGGAGGTGACAGCAACATCGCTGCCGCACACTACACACCCGACCAAAAACCGACCCCGCTGGATAGGGGGTCGAAAAATTTCCCGCTTCCGCCCATACGGGCATTCGTGCACCTAGGCGAAACCTCCATTTCGCTCTTGTAGCATCTGGCAACAGCCCAAGCCGAGGTTCGCACCTAAGTGGTGGCCCTTGTGCGTGTTGCCCCAACCTAACTTTACCGGCGAGGCGCCTTCTGCGCACGCCAAAAGTCCGGTAACGCTATCATGGCTATCTGCGGTCATCAGCATATTACTCCATTAAAAAGAAAAGGCCCAAAACAAGGAGCAATTCATAATAGGCTACTTGACAACTACTGGGAAATAATTCTAACGTATTGTCTGATAAAAACAATGCAAAATGTAATTAATATTTCTTGAAGGCCAGTCGTATTAGTTATGAAAACTAATTTTAAAGTTTGAATATAATAATGCCGCGCCAAAACGATAATCTCTGTCATGGCTCCAGTTTTCCAAGCTATGACGTCATCCCGTCACACCACACCTAACAAGAACTACTCATCGACACTGTTATCTGAGGATGTGTGACGTCACTTGCGATCCAACCAAACACATAGCGTTTTCGGTCACGTGATCATGTATCAAAAAATGTGTAATTATAATCACATTTTTTCACATAAAAATGGCTTATTTTTTAATAAAAATCACCTGATTACGCTTTGTTACGTTGTCCCTGACTAGAATGAAAACAATTTGGAACTTATTTTTAATGTACTCAAATAGCCTATTTATTCAAAAACACAAATGCATCTACGAGAGTTGATCTGTACCTATTCGGAAGAAAGGGAGTTCACGTTATAACTTAGGAGTTATAAGTAACTCAAGCATTTGTCACAGGGGGCGAAAGTTTACCTGTAAGTTATGTTTAGCTCGTCTCTGCAGCTGCCTCTGATGTTGCTCGTAGACCCTCTGCTGTTGCGCCTCTGACAGAGCTTCGAAACACTCGCGCCCCATAAGAAGAACGCGAACCTCCGATAGTTGTTTGCCGGGTGTAACGTAACCGGTTTCTTCTAAGAGGCGCTTGAATTGTTGGCACCATCTGGATTGAAATTATCGGTTGAGAATGAATGAAGGTATAGTTTATTGCACTAAAACCATCGATCAAAAATGTCCGGCTTTGCCGGCCCCCCTTCCTTATTTTTGATCGAAGACTAAAACATATAACAATAATAAAACTTTATTTCTAAATTTAATACATGATGATTCGATTAAAAAGAAAAAAGGTTTAGAACCTAAACCCTGAAATAGTAGTTTGTAATTATTTTCCTTAGACAGCGGTACCTATTATTATCAGTCCACTTTACATTTTCATTAAATTCTTAGTTTTAAATGAACTTACTCGTAATTCCTCTGTTCTTCTTGAGCCTCGTGAAGATACGCCTTGAAAACTGACGCCGCTTCGTTGGACTCAAGTATCTCGTATGGTATTTTCTGAGATTGACCCAAGGTCTGAAATTAATTGCAAGCAAATGTTAGTTTTATTGGGTTGCTTTAGAAATTCATCGGCTGTAGGACCTGCGTGATTCATCTAAGTGATTCGCGAGTTCAAAAAACATGAAATCCTTGGCAGTCTGGTAAAAATTTGCACTCTTGACAAACGAACGCAACAAGAGCGAACAGTGCGCCGAGTGAATCGAGCCGCAAACCCGCCCACACGTGAATCTCATGAATCACGTAGAATGTATTTACTTGGTATCTAGCGCGGTCGCCGACCCGCAGCGTGGTATCAATAGCGAGCGGACTGTCCAGCTCCGAAGCCGAGTCGGAGGCTGAGTGAGGGGCGCAGCCCGAACTGAAGTACACTGAGAAGTCTCGGTGAGAACGCAGCTGGCGGACCACTACTGGCCAGTCGCTAGAACAATGACAAAAAAAATATATTGTGACATTTGACGACAGTCAATGTTAGGGTAATAGAGAATCGGGCTGTCAAGAAGGCAGAAAACCATCGCACCATTCCGCGAACTCGAATCTTTTAGCTGCCGAGAGACAGCTTGTGCGAAGTCTTTTGCCGGAAGTCAAGGTCCACTTAGAGTCGCTTAGCTACACAGCATAAGGAAGGCACAAAATACTGACTCAAAACTCAAAAAACTCGAAACTCAGTGCTTTATTTCCTTTAGACCTTACAGGACTCTTGGAAACGTCACAAAAAAACCAGGAAATAAAGTGATCACTTTGTTTTTTGTTCACTTCAATCTTTTTAAGGTAAAGTTGTGAAGCGAACTAGAAAGTTTTACCTTGTTAGAATGTTAGTTTTCGAGGTGGAGCAAAACTACGTCCCAAGCTTTTTTGTAAGAAATTTAAAGAAGGTAATATTAATGTCCTTGGTGTGGGCTTATGTATTTATAAGCTTTCTGTTATTTTTAAGTTATGTGTGCAATAAAGCATTTTCTATCTATCTATCTATCTATTTCAGTGTGTGCTGGCGGAACAAACTTCTGTTGCCGCTGTCACTCTATTTAAGTCCATTTATAAGATACTTGTAAATATTGATTAGCTTAAGTTACTGTGTTATCCTATGGAACTGACTTAGTCACTGTTAGACTTAAAGTACCTAATTAAATTAGAATAAAAAAAAAGCTTTTCTGTTTACTCTGAATTCTGATATTTTATAGTAAATCTTTTTACTGGCAACATTCAAGGAGAAGAAAAAATTACATTCAAGTCTCTGATCTCCTCAAAATAAAGAAATGAAATTGTGTGGTAGAAATTGAGTTTGAATCGACTGTTTGGTTGAATTTATAGCAAGCGGAAGGAAGAAATTATGGCATTTGTTCATTCGGAACGGTACTTACTTCTCCTGCAAGTCTTCGGTGGGTAAACTGAGCCTGGAGAGAACTTGAGGCAGCTTCGACAGCTGCTTCCGAAGCTTCTTAGCTGAGCGCTCCTCTTTCAAACGCTTTATGTGTCGACGGAACATCATCTGTTGAAGACAATGGAGTTATAGTGACACCATAATGTAGATGGACATAGTGGAGACCAATGTCCTTTACATACACGCAGAATGGGTTATGTAGTGCTCGTTGGCACTTAGATCACTTTAGACCTATATAGGGTACCACAAAACATGAGTACTGAGCCGAAATCGGGTGATTCTGGACCCCAAGGGGACCAAATTTTGTTCCACGGTTTTATGAATTTAGAAAAAACACTAACAAAAAACAAAACGACTTTTTTTCTTCATATTCGTGTTCTTTTACGTGAATTCTTACATTATTATTGTTGGTTCGAAATTTCAAAGGATAATTTTCTTTCATTATTTTTTTTGTAATAATTTCATGAAAAACCCGGTTTTGCTAAAAAATAATGCAAAAACATTTGTGCAAATACACTAATATTATAAATGCGCAAGTTTGGATGGATGTTTGTAACTTCTTCACACCAAAACGACTGAACGCATCAGGTTGAAATTGCATAGATGTAGCTCTTAGCTTGGAATCAAACATAGGCTACTTTTTATCCCATAACAGTTCCCATGGGATAGAAATAACATTTAAACGTTTCTATAGACACAACGCGCGCGAAGCCGCGGGCAGAAACTAGTGTGAAATAATAATGCTGGCCAATTCACACAGCATTATCTGGCTTCATGCTAAGCAGAGCTTGTGTTATGGGTACTAGATAACTGATATACATAATACAATACAATACACACATAGATATTATTTACTATACATAGAAAACGACCAGAACACCCGGAACATATATCTGCAGATCGTACAAACATTTGTCCCAAGGCGGAAATCGAACCCGCAACCTCCTGCGTCGCAGGCGGATCTTTGCCCACCGCGCCACAGAGGTCGTCTCAAGGTACTGGAAAATTATACTTATGATAGTTGAAATAGAAAGTATTTTTGGCATACCTGTGTCCCGTCGATTCCAAATTGCTGCACGAATTTCGCCCATTCCGGAAAATGTGATAGTCTCTTGCTAGCTGCCGACCAAGTCTCTCTGTAAACAAAACAACACGTAAAAAACTGAGCCACTTTGAAAGTTTCTTAAAGCCTTGTCCACACATGCGTGAATCACGGCGTGAAAGCGCGGTGCGAAACTGCCAAGGTGTCCATACACGCGTCGCGGGACAAAAACCCGACGAATTACGGGTATAAGATGCGAACGCGAAGCCAAGCCCATGGTTTATCGCGCGTGATTCGCGCGGGAATGTGGAAACGCAGTACAAAAACTAGACCAAAATTAGATAATGTTGGTTGGCTTTTCGAATCTATCGAAATATTTGTAAATGTACAGTTTGTATGATAATATCAACAAAAATCGATTAACTGGGTCTGGACTAGCGAAAATAATCAAAATATTTTGATACTAGCAGCGCCTTGCGGTTTCACCCGCGTAGTTCCCGTTCCCGTAGGAATTCCGGGATAAAAAGTAGCCTATGTTCTATTCCAGACTATAATCTATCTCTGTGCCAAATTTCAACCAGATCTGTTCAGCCGTTCTGGCGTGATAAAGGAACAAACATCCATCCATCTATCCATCCATCTAAACTTTCACGTTTATAATATTAGTGAGATTAAGCGCCCTGCAAAGCCCACATCAAAATAAGATTGCAATTCTAACTTTGATGCGGATCGTAGGTCACTGTCCAGCGGTGGACGATTTTTGGCTGCGATAACAAAGACATTTGCCACGGGACACGTTACGTTCGAAAAACGAATGCATTCACGGTCAACCGATTTTTGCGGTGTACGGGGTGTACGGGTTTATTGCTGTTTTAGTTCCGCAGATAATGTGGTCACTGTTTCACAATTCTAGAACATATTCTGTAGTGATTGACGCAGTCGATGAAATTGTATCGATAATATGAATGAATGGCGGAAAATGTAGCAGTATGATTACTTTCTAATTCGACAGTCATTTTTTCAACGAAAGTTTGGCCTCGCGAACCAAAGTCACTGACAAGACAATTTCGGTATATTAGGCTAAAAGGCTACATGAGTGACAGCGGAGTATAGGGCGTGCTTGGCCGAGTAGCGCGCCCAGTGGAGAATGTCTTTGGATAATATTTGAAGGCTAGGACAATCAGCGAAGGCCTACAGCACCGAAAACTCCATCTAACAACTGTTAAAATTGTGAATTCTTTCCATGGGCTGGAGCTGAGATTCTGATCCGACCGCCGCCATGTTAGGTCTGCTCAGTATCCTAGTTTTTTATCCAAACCCAGAAAAGATAACACTCAGTTGTCAGTTTTCCAATGATTGTCAATGTCATCCCATCTCACGAGATGGGATCACGCCTGTGACAGCCTTAGTTCCAATCATTCCGTTATGGCGCTGCAGTCGTCAACAAAAAAAAAACAGCACGTCCCGGGTGGCGCCATTTTTTCCTTCAGCTGTCAAATCGCGCAAGTCGAGTTGTGGTCGAATTCGATTGTCGGTCGATTTCTTACGTAATTATTATATACTCTTTGGGTCGATTGTATACTCTCTGGTACCGAAAAAAAAATATGCGAGGAGAAAACCAAACTAACCGCGGTCGGTTATTTTGTTATTTTTAACTCGCATATTTTGTTTGCTTGAGTTGAGATACCTACCCGATTGATACGCCAATTTGTCCTCCCTCGCCTCATTTAGTTGAGATGATAGTGCATACGAATGTAGGTATGTACATTCATTCGTTTTATTTCGCCATGCCGCCGCTAAAGTGCTGTGTAGGGCGTTGCAATGCAACTAGTGAATCTCACCGCCTATTTAGTGTGCCCAAGGACGATAATTTAAGAAATTTGTGGATGTCTTTCCTTGTTCCGACTAATCCTTTCCTCATTGGACTTACGACAGAGCAGTTGTTGAGAAAACGAGTTTGTCAAAAACACTTCGACAAGGAACAATTCGATGAAGAAGGTCGAAGGATCCGCTTCTCGTATCCCTGCCTGTTTTTTTCGAAAGAAATAGCCCATGGATTACCTCTAAGTTCAGAAGGTATGTAGGTACATCCAATTACCCATACCTACTCTTCCGTAGCTTCTGTGGACTAAACTAATTAAAATGTGTTCTTTCAGAATATCATGTTCTGGATGAACATAATTATCACCAAAAAGATAATGATATTGATGATGTGGCTGAAGCTGAAACATTGATATTAATTCAAAAAGCAGGTAACTATATAGTGCACAAGTACCTCAAACATAAAACCGGCCAAGTGCAAGTCGGACTCGCGCACGAAGGGTTCCATACCACTATATAACAATACTATAGAAATACATCATCTGTGAAAATTTCAACTATCTAACTACCACGGTTCATGAGATACAGTGAGAGAGGGACAGACAGACGGACAGCAGTGTTTTAGTGATAGGGTTCCTTTTTTACCCTTTGGGTACGGAACCCTCATAACTAAAGTTTTTAATAATAAATCATATGATATCACATAGTGTAAAAGAGAAAATTTCACACAAATTAGAGTGTATACCTTGCATAATTATGATTATATGCCTTATAATCTAATCAAAATATTAGAAAATTAGAGTCAAGAGAAAACGTATAGAAAAAATAAAGAATTTAAATAACTAAATGTTCATGTTTTATTTTACTCCAGAACCTACTGTAGTTTAGAAAATAATTGAATGAAAGAACCCTAATCGAATATACGAATAGAGAGGCACATCACTAGAAAATCGATTGATTTAATCGATGTGTGATGATCGTAATCGAGACGTTATCTATCACTAGTTGTCTACAGATGAGCCACAGAGTAAAACAATAAAATATGCGACACCAGCGCCAAAACGGAACATTGAGAACTGTTGAAAAATTTCACTGTCCTATCTGTACCTGGTACATATATAGTGATCTGTGGATGGGATGAAAAAAATGCACGCATTTGGACAAACAAAACCAGAGGGTGGATAAACATCTCTACGACCCTTGCCAAGGCAACTCATGATGAGAATAAAACCACTCTCCGCTACCTAAAATACACGCCTCGTCTATATATTGATTAGTTTAAGTTACTGTGTTATCCTATGGGACTCACTTAGGCCCGTATTATGAAAGCTTCCTCAGTTATCAATCGATGCTTGAGTAACGCTTTTCTATGGCATAAACGTCACTCAAGCATAGATCGATGACTGAGCGAGCTTTCATAATACGGGCCTTAGTCACTGTTAGGCCCGTATTATGAAAGCTTCCCCAAGCATTACCAGCATAGCATAGCATTCAATAATATGTCTAAGCAGTTACTCGAAGGCGTGGACGGAGGAAATCCGCTCTTGACGGCTACTTGAGTGAGTGTAGATTTTGACATGTGCATTGTTTGAAAATTAGTATTCACTCAAAACTAGACATAGGCATCACTCAAACAGAGCTCGATGACTGAGCATGCTTTCATAATACGGGCCTAAGACTCAAAGTCCCTAACAAAATTAGAATTAAAAAAAGGACTAAGTACGAATAATGACAGAGATCCTCAATGAACTTTGCAGGATATACGCGAACTTACTTGTAATCCTGAACGTGGATTCTAATCAGCTGCGTAAAAGCGTCAGTGACAAAGTCGAGCGTCTCTCTTCTTATCCGCAGAGCTTCTGCGTAGTTTGCCACCTGAGGAAAAAACATATTATGTAGTTAGACCATGTGATATTAACAGAACTTTTGTTCGAAGACGTACCATGTATCTATTGACTGACATGACTTGTCTAAGTGCTTATTTTGTAAGCCTAAAGAAATAAAGTTGTTGAATTTTGATTTTTTTTTTAATTCATCATAAATTTAACTGAATCGGCATTATACGCCCTTACAACTAGTGCTCTACTGACCGCGACGCGATAAAAACGTCTGACGGATCGTTTACTTGCTATTTGTGTTTTTACGTGTATTAATTCAATAAACTTTTGAAAAGTGATCAGTGATTTGACTCTGCACTCTTAACTACTTAACTAACTTTACTTCGAATGTACGACACGTCCGTACAACTTGACTAAGGCCCGTATTATGAAAGCTTCCCCAAGCATTACTTAAGCAGTCATTACGTGATCTCTACTCAAGCGTTAATTACTCAAGTAATGCTTGGTAACCGTTCAATAATATGTCTAAGCAGTTACTCGAAGGCGTGGACGGAGGAAATCCGCTCTTGACGGCTACTTGAGTGAGTGTAGATTTTGACATGAGCTCCCAAGCATTGTTTGAAAATTAGTATTCACTCAAATCTAGACATAAGCATCACTCAAGTAGAGCTCGATGACTGAGCATGCTTTCATAATACGTGCCTAAATGTCTTCCCCCGTTGAGTGTTGGTGTAAAATGGTTTGTAGTGCACCAGATGTGTGCGTACAGATTCATATTTACTAATTGCTACAAATATTGTAATAATGTTTGCGATATCGAAAAGTCAAATCGAGTATTTAATTAATCGTACTTTTTTGTGGCGAAGAACCAACACATGGGGTAAACATGTTCTTGAGTGGAGACCACGATTCGGTAAACGTTGTGTACGACGCCCACCTGGCCGGACCAGGTGGGATGACGACCTGCTAAAGACTGCTGGCAGATGCTGGATGCGTCAAGCTGAAGATAGGGCGCTATGGCGCTCATTATGGGATGCCTATGTCCGCTTTTAGTTCTTACGTTTTTATTCTAAGCTTTTAGTGACCAATGGCTGCCTGTTTGTATAGGAGACTTTCAACCGTATTTCCTCCCCAACTTCCAAGGAAACTCTACCTTAATTTTAGCCTTCGTTTTATCCACCATCTGAGCCAGCAGAAAGAACGCCTGGTCTATATTAACGTTCTCATGGCTCGAAGTCTCCACCAGCGGTATAGATCCCTTGAACTCCTTCCTTTGCACCAATCTCTCCGCCTCTCTTACTCCTTGGTCGCAAACCTCGTCGTGTTTGGATGTTACTAGGACCACTGGTTTCTTCTGTTTTAGGATGTTCTGGAGGATGGCAGCTAGAACTTCGTTCTGGTAAACAAAGTAACTGATTAAAACACATAAAAAAGTCGTTCAAAAGATACTATCACTGGGTCACAGATAACCCTCCTTCGGCTTAGTAGACTGATTATGTGGCAACAGGTAATATGATTTTGAGCAAAAGAAAATTAAACGTTTGTGTTAAATTGGGAAGCTGCCAATGTTATGAAGAACAGATTTTGCGTAGATGTCGTTCGAAATCTATAATAATTAGCTATACATAATAAATTACAATAGGAATTCATATCCGAAAAAAGCGTGCGAAGCCACCGGCAAAATCAACGTTTTTTCGATGCAATTGCAGGCCATATTTAACCAAGAATTTTTCAGTCAGTTTTTGGTTGTTGTTGCTACACAATGATTTATCTAAACAAATCTTGCATGATACTAAAGTATGTCAACGGTCTACAAGACCCACATACCTGCTTCTCCCAAGTCCTGCCCGGCACAAGGCTGACGTCATAGACGCATAGGAAACCATCCACCGTGAGCCTTCCATCGGGCATCGTTCGCTGCTCATACTCCTAAACCAAAGGATAGATACATTATTATACTAGCTGGCCTAGCAAACTTAGTTCCGCCTTAGAATCAGAGATGGCGTTACATACGAAAAATATAGGTATGAGAAAACGATTTTTTTCATATTTATCCCCACGTGAATTTTTCGATTTATTATTAATTAAAAAATCAAAAAATTGACGTGGGGATAAATATCGGGACGGAGACAAATCTAACAAATCAAAGTGTGGCCGACGATGTATCACGAAGTTCTGGAAGATACCTGTTCACGTGAATAAAATCGAGCTATAAGCAAGTCTAGTCAAAGGTACGCCTTACCTTCTCTATGCCGAGCTGGTTCTTGCAGACGTACATCAGCTTTTCAGCTGATTGAAGCTTCGTAGCCACGCATCTTTTCACGTACGCTTCCGTTTTACCAACTGCGGAAAAAAACAATGATTTTTCATTTAAATACGTGTCATAATTTGAAACAATTAGTGAGGAATCTTTTTCTGTCATGAGGATTTCTGCGCGTGTGCCATCGATCAAAAATGTCCGGCTTTGCCGGCCCCCCTTAGATTCACAATGCGCACGCCACAACCTTCAGTAGCAAAAGAGAAACATTTTGACATGTTAGGAAAGCTTTTCAACTAGTGTCATTTTAGCGTTCAGACAAAAAGCATGGGTAAGTGCTCGTACAAAAAATGCAAGAATCACTCGTCCAAAGTGCTGAAAAAGGATGGAATTTCTTATTTTCAGTAAGTTTATATAATTATATTTCTTACCCGTATATTGAGATGTGAGTCATATACTTGTGAAATCAGCATAAAATTGTTGTTGTTTGGTTTGCCTATGTTAATATATTAATTTTGTTCTAAATTGATAAATGGAGAGGCTATTTCTTCTAAATTTTTTTTTTTTTCATTTTTAGTACCTATGTATTTAATATATTTTTCATAAAAATAAGTTTAATATTACTAGTTGATGATTTTTAAAATAACTAGTTGGCCCGCCCTAAAATTTCATTTGCGTAGACTCTCTAATAAAAGAAAGACTAGGTTCTTACCTACCTAGGTAAGAACCTAGTCTTTCTACCAGAAGTATGAATTTATAAAACGTTTATTTTTTGTCCCGTAAAAAAAACTCGTGCAAAGCCGCAGACAGGAACCAGATCTTTTTAATCTAGAGTGCCTGCCTGAAATTGTATTTTAAGTTTAAATTGTTGTATGTCTGAAATGACCCTTTTGTATAAATACCTACTGTTGAGACACCAATTTATAGTTTCATCAATAAATGATTCGTTATCTTTACCTGAATTCTGTTAATTAATCCTTATAGAAAATAAACTGAGTAGGTAGGTATATAATTCTCAGGAAGGTACCTACCTACTTACAAAATAAAATAAAATGAATTCGACTCCACCAATCTCTTGTTCCGTATGGAAAAAACTTGTCAGTCTCTGCGCAAACTGTCTGCGTCAAAACAAAACGTAGACAAATTTGATTGACATTTTTGGAAGGCTCTAGGAATCTACGGGGGAGGCCGCGAACTCCTTATTTTTGATCGAAGGCGTGTGCATAGAAATATATGACGCCCGGAGTCGTCACCGCATTTTGTCGTATGGTGTCGTGCGTCGTAGGAAAACGCTCTTATACGTTCGTATTTAACGGAAGAGGTCATTCCGTGTCGTATTAACAACCGACAACACAATTTATGTTATGAATTTATGATGACCGAAAAACTCTCACGGTAGGGCTGGTCCACCAGTTTAAAGTCGCCCAGCGAGCTATGAAGAGAGCTATGCTCGGAGTTTCTCTGAAAAATATGATTCGCAACGAATACATCCGACAGAGAACAGACATTCATCACTCGACATCTATAGATCAAAGGATTAGCAAGCTGAAGTGGCAGTGGACTGGCCTTATCTCGAGAAGAACCGATAACCGCTGGGGTAAATGTGTTTTTGGTGGGGACCGCGACTCGGCAAACGTAGTGTAGGACGCCCTCCGACCAGGTGGGATGACGATTTGCGAAAAACTGCTGGCAGATGCTGGATGCGGCAAGCTGAAGACAGGGCGATATTGGCGCTCATTAGGGGAGGTCTATGTCCAGCAGTAGACTACTAGGCTGATTACTAGAGTTTTTCATCATGATTCTCATCATCATCAGATGATGAGAATCATAATGAAAAACTCTTGCGAATGAATAATTGAAATAATTGAGATGAGACTCTGATAAATGAAGTCCGTAACCGTGTGTAACGAAATTATGAGAACAATGAACAACAATTGAAACAAATAAACAACAAATATGTATTAAATAAACGAGAGCTTCATAACAGGAACTGAAACCAATCCATGTATTTCATGAAAAATATTAACATTAACCGTTATAGCTACAGGAAGATGGTTTTAGCGATATACATAATATAAATACAAGAAATAAACATAAACTCGCTGTGCCCACAACCAGGCTTCACAAGATTAATGTATCTTTTAAAGGGCAATGTATACGCTTTTACAACAAAACTCCTAGTGAGTTGCAAAATCTATCAATAAATAAATTCAAAAAAAGATTCAAAACCTTTCTGTGCAAAAAGGCTTACTACAAAATATCAGACTATTTAGAAGGTAAAAAAGCTTGGGACGGGTTTTGCTCCAACCCGAAAAATAACAACTAACAGGCTAAAGGTTTTTTAGTCGCTTCTTTACTTTAGTCTACATACCGAAGCGACAGAAATCAAAAGTGCCACTTTATTTACGTGTCAGTGTTTTATTTTAGGAATTTGACCTTTTCTAAGTGTACATTTTTGTATTTATGGAAATAAATAATTTTTAATTTTAGGCTATTCACAGATTTTCCAAAACATGTGGAGTAGGAAGAACATGGGAACATATTTTGCACAAAAACCTTTTTGTAGAGTTTAACCTTTTTTTATTTGAGATTGAGATTACCACAGATTAGGTAATGTTACTGATATTACCTCGTCTCTCCACCTTGAACAGCAGAAAGCAGGCATCGTCCACAAACTTCATCTGCTCCACGATCTCGAACCTGTACTCCTGATCTTCAAACTCCTTGTGTTCGCTGCCCCAGCACAGGAAATGGTCATTGTTGACCACTCGGCCACTAGTGCCGAAGATCCCGTGTAAGAGCCGTACCAGACCCTTGAGACTCCGATGGCACGGGCATTTAATCGGAATGGGGGATTGAGCAGTAGAGCGTACGTAGTTTGTCCGTGTAGCCAAAAGCCTATAGCTCGTCCGAGGTACCGCTGGATCGTCGAAGTTGAGAAAGGCTCATCTGGCGATCTCTGATGTCGGAGGCCAAGATCCACTTCGGGACATCGCGACGCCAGTAAGTAACTAGCCGCAAGACATTTGCTCTTTGATATAGTCCCTAAGATTAAAGTATTACCTCGGCTCTCCCCCTTGAACGGCTGGAAGCAGGCATCGTCCACGAACTCAGTCTGCTCCACCAGCTCGAACCGGTACTCCTGGTCGTCAAACTCCTTGTGCACGCTGCCCCAGTATAGGAAGTGGTCATTGTTGACCACTCGGCCGCTGAAGTCCGACTATAAATAACAAATACAATACATCATCTGTGAAAATTTCAACTCTTTAACTATCAAGGTTCATGAGATACAACCTGGTGACAGACGGACAGCGAAGTCTTAGTAATAGGGTCCCATTTTTACCCTTTGGGTACGGAACCCTAAAATACTCAAAGGTGAGAGCTGAAATTTTGCACAGATGTAGTTCTAGACCCGGATTAACATTAAGGCTACTTTACATTTCGGAGAAACACATGCGAAGATTTTATATTGGTAGAATCCCTATATCCGTCCCTGGGATACCAGGGACGGATATAGTCTACTTAAATAGCGCGTGCGAAGCCGCGGCCAACAACTAGTTAAGAATATATGAATAAAAATATTGATACCTGACTCAACACACAGATGTGGTCGACATTGTAGTCGTCGGCATGGGTGCGCACGAACCTATTGCAGAGGCATGACTTGCCCACGCCAAGCTGACCTTTCTCCTTTTCCGTTCCTGTAAAATACAATTATAAATACAAACATTTGTCCGAAGGTGGGAATCGAACCAGTAACTTTATGCGTCGTAGGCCGACCTTCGCCCGCCGAGTAACATCGGTTGTCTATAAATAATAATCTCACATGTCAGGGTCAGAGGGTTTTGTTTTCTGGCTTTGATAATCACAGGTGAAAATGAACCAATAATCAAGAGCAGTTCTCAATGTCCAACGAATTCCACTAATTTTGCTATCAACAGTAGAATTTTGACAGTGTGAATTTTTTGGACGGCAGTAAGGTGAGATGCCTTATCCAGTCTAATAGGAAAATGGTCTTAGGAGACTATAATAATAATAATAATGCTGGACAATTCACACAGCATTATCTAGCCCCAAGGTAAGCAGAACTTGTGTAATACAATACGATATTTAGATAATTTTTATTATACATAGAAAACGACCAGAACACCCTGAACAAATGTCTGCAGATCGTACACACATTTGTCCCGAGGCGGAATTCGAACCCGCAACCTCCTGCGTCGCAAGCAGGCCTTCGCCCACCGCGCCACAGAGGTCGTCGACTATCCAAATTTTTAAGGAAATTTTCATCAGTTTTTAAAATAATTACAGACGAAACTTTTTTGATGCCAATCCATTCTCGTTCGTATACAACTGAGGTTGGAGTAGTCGTCCTAAAAAAGTCAGAAGTCACAAAAAACTTTTCCCATATATTTTTTAAGGAGCCATGCTGGTAACTTTGGATGCAGTTAGAACACTGTGCAAACTTGTTATATTTTTGGTAAGTAGGTTAAGTTTTTTTTAGTTTCTAAGATTTGATTTTGGTTTGTCCTATTAAACTCACCAGGGCGTCATAATCGCAAGTGCAACAAGGCCCATAATAAAGAAGAAAAATATATGCAAGAATGGCTTGGTGACCTTGAAAACGGATCTTAGTAAATGTTTAGCTAGGATCCTAATGTTCTCAAGTTCAAATCTAATCTAGTTGATAAGTTATTCATAAAAGGCGTCAAATAAAGTCAGACACAAACAAACATTAGTCATTCAATATGTACATATTGACCTTGATATTGATGTCATGCAAAATGGGTTTATAGATGTTGATTATGCAACAAGGGTGCTTGATCTAAGCACAATTAGGAGGCTTTTAAAAGCAATGAATCACCCAATGCGGGCTGCATTGGGTGATGCATCTAATTTTTTTTATTTTAAAATTTTAAAAAAAAAATTTAAAATTTTTTGTTTTGAAATTGTATTACAAGAATTATCGAAAAGAAATTATGAACACTTACTGGTTGCCGGTGATTTTAATATAGACGTCTTAAAAAAAAATAACATAACATTGGACTTTGAGTGTTTGCTTCTAAATTTTGGTATGAAACTTGCTCTGAAACAGCCTACAAGACTTGCCAGCAGCACTTGCATAGATAATTTTGCGCATAATTTTAAAAAATCATGTTCTACTGAAATTCTTGACCTCGCCTTATCTGACCATACAGGTCAGTTAATTAGTTGTCCAATTACAAACAAAAATATTTTCAAACATTGGCGAATCAAGAGGCGGGATTTTTCAGATGACAATATAACTAAGTTCAGGAAAATAATCAGTAGCATATCCTTTTCGGAAATATACAGTGAAATAGAACCTAACGCCGCATACAGATCTTTTATTGATACTTTTAAATTGTTTTACGACCTTTGCTTTCCCTTTAAACTAATAACGATAAAAACCTCTAAGCCAATTAGATGGTTATCACGTGGAATAAAATTATGTTCCAAGAATAAAAGAAGACTTCTTTGGAAATTTAGGAAAGATCCATCCGAGGTCAATAGATGCAAATATCGCAAATATTCACGCATACTGAAAAAAATTATTAAAAGTACCCAAAAAGCACAAAATAGCTACAGCATTAACACATCGAAAAATAAATCCAAAGCATCTTGGAATATAATAAATAGCAACAAAAGTAAACTGCCAAGAGATCCCATTAGTAAACTAGTTGTAGGTAATAATATAATTACTAATCCCCTTGACATAGTAAATACATTTAATAATCATTTCATTGACAAGATTGTACCAACTAAAACTTCGAGTAAGAACAAATGCTCTTTATTAACTAGTCAGAGTGAGTCTATATTTATTAAACCTTGTATACCTGCAGATATTCTTAAAATAATAACATGTCTTAATAACACAAATAGTGTAGGATACGACGAAATTTCTACAAAAATTATAAAAACTGTTGCACAAAATATATGTGAACCCATTTGCCACATTATTAATTTAAGCATTAGCACAGGGATATTTCCAGATGCATTAAAAACATCGATAATTAAGCCTCTACACAAAAAACAGAGTAAAGATTGTATTGATAACTATAGGCCTATCTCTCTTATACCGGTGCTCTCCAAGGTATTTGAGAGATATTTACATAGCGAGATCAATAACTTCTTCGAAAAAAAGAACATTTTTTGTACAGAGCAAAAAGGGTTTCGAGAGAAAAAGACCATCAATATGGCTATCTATGATTTCCTTAACCGTGTCACATGTAATATTGATAAAAGAAATCCGGTGTGCTCTATTTTCTGCGACATGACCCAAGCCTTCGATTACGTAGAGCATGGCACTCTACTTCGCAAACTAGAAACTTACGGCGTTAGAGGTATCTCCCTAAAACTTATAAAATCGTACCTTGAAAACAGAAAGCAGCTGACAGAAATAAGAAATATTAACTATAGGACAAAACTCGAGGAAACATATATCTCAGACGAACGTGTTATAACATACGGTGTTCCACAAGGTAGCGTGTTAGGACCTTTACTTTTTATTATTTATATTAACGACCTGCCGAAGGCTACAAATCAACCAATGTCTCTATTTGCTGATGATAGCACAGTAACAATTTCATGTAATAATATTGACACGTATGAAAATAAAATAAATTCAACTTTGACATTAATAATAAATTGGCTAGACGATAATAATTTAAAGATAAACATAAATAAAACAAAAATTATACATTTTAGACAACGCGATACAGCTGCACATACTCACCTTGACATTGAATACAACAATAATAAAATCGAAGAAATTGACTCTACAAAATTTTTAGGACTACACATTGACAAAAAACTTAATTGGAAACCACACATTGAACATTTATGTAAAAAAATTAACACTCTTGTTTACATTTTATACAAATTATCACATGTAGTTAACTTAGAAACCCTTCTCATAACGTATCACGGGTTGATTGCTTCAAATATTCGGTATGCCATAATATTTTGGGGCAATTCAACTGACGTTGATAAAATTTTCAAGTGTCAGAAGCGCTGTGTCCGAGCTATGTTTCGTCTTAAGGTAACAGATTCCTGTAAACCTTACTTTGCAAAACATAAAATCCTTACTTTACCATCGCTCTATATTTACGAATCGGTTATGTTTGTAAAAAATAACCCCGATTTATATTGTCAACTTTCCGATGCTGTTCCTAGAAATCGACGAGATCAACACAAAGTCTGCATGCCGAACTC
This sequence comes from Eupithecia exiguata, assembly GCA_947086465.1. Taxonomy (NCBI): domain Eukaryota; kingdom Metazoa; phylum Arthropoda; class Insecta; order Lepidoptera; family Geometridae; genus Eupithecia; species Eupithecia exiguata. The sequence continues at coordinate 5,906,421 of OX352251.1, forward strand.
AAAGACTGCCTTGATGCGCAAGGGTATCTTCTGCATGGCTCCTTCTATTTATAATAAACTCCCAAAATCACTTAGAGAATTACCACTCACACTGTTTCGGAGAAAGTTAAAAGCCACTTTGGAAGGTAAATGCTACTATAAATTAAATGATTTCATGACGGACAAAAATTTTTTAGATGTAAGTAAATAACTTAATTTCTGGTTTTGTTTTATTTCATTTCAATTTTAATTATTTATCAGTTTTTTATTCAGATTTCATAACCACTTTTCTAATTTGATTTATTTATTGTATTAACATTTGAATTAATTGACGATTTGTACAAAGATTTTGCACGCCGCAACGGTAGAAATACATTGTGTCTTTATTAAACATACACCACCTATGTACCTTATTTACATGTATTTGATGCAATAAATTTTACTTTACTTTACTTTACTTTATTAATATAAAATAAAATAAAAGTTATCTTATTTAATAATCTGTTATTAACTAAGATAACTTTTTTTACCTTAGTTTTCATATTATATTCAACCAGGATCTTACCTATAGTGTAAATACTTGTCTAGACTTAAGTGGTTTGCCTTGTTAGTTGTTAAATAAAATAAATTTAAAAAAATACTATTTAAACTACACTCATGGACATAATTAGAGGGACAGTACAAAAAAGAGACAGATCAGAAGTTAAAATATTTTTTTTGTATGTAAGTACAAAAATTATATTACTTTATAGTACTTTATTCATGTTAACATTTTAAATGAAAATAACACTAAAGTACTTCAGTAAAAAACAAGAGACTAATCAACAGAAATCTCAAATATGATGTTTTTTCTTCAAAACAAATCACATTGAATCAATCATCACATCACATTGAAAATGTCATTGTGTTATGCCATTACTGGGATTTTTTATCTAATGTTTGGGCACATTCAGTATTTGGTGTTACCCCCCTCTAGCTGTTAAAACTGCCTGCAATCTGCTCGACATGCTTTTGATTTAGTTATCCTCCAGCAATACAAAAAATTATACAATACATTTTTAAAATAATCTACAACTTTCATAACATTACTATCAATATTCTAACAAATTTGGTACACTCAGACATTATTTGCTTTCACCGTGATAACAGGAAGTCATTTAGATAACAATAGATAGGTACCCATTCACCATTGCTCTGTACAAATTGGTTTCCTCTCATTCAATTAGATGCATTCTTGACTTATTTAAAAGCAGTTATTTTGATAAACAGTAAGTTATTTACAATGATAGGCTTAGCTATTCATGTCTCTTTTTATTTATTTATTAACAGGACTCATCTCAAATCATCATATTTTCAAGACTAGAGCTACAAACGTGTCGTGGCTGCTTCCAGTAAGAAGAGACTGTGGAACACATTGTAGTATACACTACACTGCAAGGCCACAGAGGAGGCAAGTTGTAAAACAGCACTGAAGAGCCATTAAACCGTTCAAATCTACGGAAAAGCTGAAACCAGGCTATCAATCACCAAAAGTCCTGCTCTGGTACTTCAAGGAGCGCTGGCCTGATTAGGCAGGGGGACAATGCACATTACACTCCTTTGTGAGATGTCAGTGCAGATCTCAGTTCACCACTTAGAATTAGAATAGGACACCTAGCAAAAAGGATCACCAAGCCAACATTCAAGTCTTAAACCTAGTTGCCGTCTGAGTTAGCGGGATTTTATTATGGATTGATGACAAAGACACATTCACACATAGTAGGTATTAGAAATGGATGTTTATTACTTAAGACAGGGCGCTATGGTGCTCATTAGTGGAGGCCTATGTCCAGCAGCAGACTAATATAGGCTGAGGATGATTACCTATTTGGGAAAAATGTATACATGTTAATTTTATGTCTGTTTTGTACCATGAAAGCAACTAATAAGTATTTTTGATAACTTTAAGAAAGAAGTAAGACATTGACCATGGTGGTTTAACCTTATTAAAATTTGTGTATCAAGATTGCAAGAAACAAGTTCTCCATGATCATAACTGTATATTAGAGATTATAAATAGCTAGGACTCAGCTGGGGGTAATAATACCAATCACTGAATGTGAATTCACATCTTATTTTTGTTTTTATGCTTTGGTGAATGAGGTGCAAACTGCAAGTACAAAGTGGACAATACTTGATACTGCTTGGAGAATTTCTTGTGGTAGTTATTCTACATTTGTTTTGATTTGTGTACACGGATTAGGTAAAAGGATTAGTGCAAGCTTAAAATAAGGGTGTTGTTCAGTAGGTGAGGGCGTAATTCTAAACATAGAGTCAAGATTTATAAATGAGGCATAGCAGATAAAACATTACATCCAAAGAGTTCTCTCTGCATTTAGAGAAGCACTTTGGGTCAGTATAATCACCTTCTTAGCTTCTTGTTGTTACTTACCAGAAAGACCAACAACAGAGACAGTAATCAGCTTTCCTCCAGCAGTATCAGACTTCTTAGCCATTTTATCAACTCACGCACAAGTGGTTAAATTAAAACTACTTTGTAAAATCATCACTTCACTGTACTGTAACACATAAACAAGATAAATATGCAGATGTTGGAAATTTAGGTTCAGAGGACGAAAACAGTAAAAACGTAATGACTCTCACTTTATTCGTGTTGCAGCGGTAAAATTAAGAGGTAATAATGTATATTACAGCGCAGAAAAGGCGAATTTACTTCAATTAGTGTGAATGGAAGGGAAATTCATACCAATCGCAAGATGTGCCGAATTGGATTCGACGCCCAAGTTTTATGGCTGGGTGTAAACAATCAAATATAAATTTATACCTCGTAAAAAAGTTCCAATAATGAGAATATATCAAAATTTATTGCTAAATATGAATGAAAAAGCACTATTTCTTAGGCCCTTCTACGGCCGTGCACTTTGACACATCAATTTTATGTCAGCAACCACTCCGTAAATTACATTAAAAATTTAAGTTTGAGTACAGCACATGTTTACATACATAATTAACTTTCCACCATTTATTTCGTTTACATTTTTCAGCAATATTTCAGTAAATTTAGTACAAAACGAAAAATATCTTGACACAACTCGCTTTTCGCTTTTGCTTTTTGCTTTGTACTACAGTATTGCCAACCCAAAATAATTGAAATGCCAAAAGAAGCCAAAATGAACGAAATCTGCAGAAATATAATCTGAAGAAAAAGTCATTGAACACACGAAACCATAGGTTTGCCAGTATGGACTGAAATCTAAGGAAAATGTATACGGCGCGCGGCATGCAGGCATATAGCAGAAATCCCTGATGCCTAACAAAGTCACGTTAAGAACAGACTGAGCTCGCACCACGCAATATAGGTGACGATATGCGATTCATATGCGCACACATACCAGATGTACGCAACGTAGTCGTCGACAAGCGGCGGTGGCGCTTGCACTGCTTGCAGGCTTGCTTGAGCGGTTGCGTTGATCAGTTGTCACTTTCGTTAGTTCGTCTCCCTCTCTATCACGTCACTATCCTATGACGTCACTTTCTGCATCTAGTCAGTCACCATAACTGGTCTCATGCCTTAAATCATCTCTTTCCCTACTCGTCCGACGAAAATGTATCATGTACAGTAAGGTAAATAAAGCTGTACCTCATCAAAAAAAACTATCAAGGAGTTTAAGTATCTACCTTACCCAAGTACCTAGTAGTAGATATTTCCAAAGCGTTGAATTGTTATCGTCTAGTTATATTCTATTGTCTAGTTATATTTTATAAAATAAACTAAACAAACTTGTTTTTCCTTGAATTTTCTTCTTGCTTGTTAGGTAAGTATTACCGAAAATTTCGATAAACCGTTCGAGTTTAAAAAATTACCAATATTGACTGTTGTAAGTCTGTTATTCTGCTAAATAAAAGAGACGAAAAACTTATCTCAAGTAATTCTATCAGATCGAGTTAAAAAATACTAGGTGAGCAGAATTTAATATTGGAGGTAAAAAAAACCTCTTTGACATGAAAAAGCAACTATCGTTGTGGAGGATAAACCCTAGGAATCTGGATCCCCACGTTCACTCTTGGTACTCTTGTAACATAAACGTGAAAGAAAAATTGCTTTTTCTTTTCAAAATTACTTCGTATTCCTCCAATGAACATCTGCTTGCCTAGTAGGTATAAAGTCTTTATCTATCTATCAATCTAGTAGGTACTTTTTCAAATGCGATAGCTACTTACGTTACTACGTTACCTTGAAAGTACCTAAGAAATTTATTCAAAAAAAAAACCTACATAATAACTAGTTAATAACAGTACCTAATGTTTTTTTTTGTACTGACAATGTTGTTACTGACTGTACTTCGGCGTCGGACGAGTAGGGAAAGAGACGAAATAAGGCATGAGACCAGTTAAGGTGACTGACTAGATGCAGAAAGTGACTTCATAGGATAGTGACGTCATAGAGAGGGAGACGAAATAGCGAAAGTGACGACTGATCAACGCAACCGCTTGAGCTACCATATTGTTTAGTTTATTTTATAAAATATAACTGGACAATAGAAGAAAACTACTATAACTAGACGATAACAATCCAACGCTTTGGAAATATCTACTGCTACTAGGGTAAGGATACTTAAACTCCTTGATAGTTTTTTTTGATGAGGTACAGCTTTATTTACCTTACTGTACATGATACATTTTCGTCGGACGAGTAGAGAAAGAGACGAATTAAGGCACGAGACCAGTTATGGTGTGGTGACTGCCTAGATGCAGAAAGTGACGTCATAGGATAGTGACGTGATAGAGAGGGAGACGAACTAACGAAAGTGACGACTGATCAACGCAACCCTACGCAACCTCATTTTCCTTGTTCATTTCATTCTTCAAGTCATATTTTGTAATTGCAACACTCTCTCTTGCAATGCAACCCATTCATTTACTCACTCTTTCACTCACTTTAGTTTGACAGCTCCTTACGAAAACACAAGCGCGCAAATGTCGTCCCGCGATTTTCTTGAGAAATGACTTCTACAAATGATGGAATAGAAGTGAAAATTAATCATACAAGTGGCCCAAAGGGCAAAGCTCATTATATTGAACTTTTCAAGGTAAGTTTTATTCTTCCCAGGCCATAAAATCTCTTAGAAAATGCGACGCCGTAGTGATGGTGAAGTACACCATGTCCGCCATATTTGTCTTCACAGTCTTGTTTTCGTGATATCAGTGGTATTTTACCATATTTCACCTCATATTTTCTAGTATTTTGACCTCTTATAAATAAACTACCAATATAGTACCTAGAAAATATCTTACGAGATGACCCATGAAATAAAATACAATAGAAACACTTCAATTCCTTCACTGCTGAAAATCATTGAATTCTGTAAATTGAACAAGTTCGTAGACCGGCCGATCGTTCTGAAAGGCTGTTCCATAGAAATGCAGTTATCGCATTTCAAATTGTTAACCCTATGATGAATGCCAATGGTCAGTGCAATCCTGATGAATGACTGACTGACAGACAGCCATATTTCGAAGTGGTCAAGTCACGTAGGTTTGTTTACCATGTTGCCGGAAACGAGCCGAAAATGTGTTTGATGCCAAATGAAACTCATATTTTGTAATGTTGACAAACCCAGCTACAATCAGTTGATGAAGTGTGATCTAATGCAAGTAAGTGGTTCTATCTAAATTTTACTGAAATAGAGTTTCATGATATAGTTGTATTTTCTATGATGTAGGCAAAGTGCTGTGTGGTTTATAGATAATCAAGCCAAAATCAAGACACAGGAAAACTAAACAGTACTTGAGTCTGAGCGTGTGCAGTACCTGCAGATAAATATTTAAACAAGCTGGCGGTATTCGTTTCTTCATACAATTATCCATGCTTTTATCATTAATCCAGGCCTTAAGTATATGAAAAACACAAGGGGATTGTGCCAGCTTTTAAAAATGTATATAGATACATTTTTCAAGTCGAAACCACTCAGAAGATATTCCTTTCGCGTGCAATTTGATTTTCAATACTGATAAGTAATTCACACCATGAATTTATTTTGCCAGTAAATAGTAGTGAATAAGTTGGCACTTATATAGGCTGATTGATGATGATGAAGTTTGCACTAAAACTTATACTTTCTAGTCTAAAAATACTGCCATCCCATTTTGTATGATCAAAAATAAAAGGGACAGGACCAATGTTGAGTTCAACATTCCAAGTTTCTGTCTAAATCAGCAAATAATCCAATATCATGCCGATTTCAACATACACAGAGTTTCAGTTAAGTATTGGTGGAATGTTTTATACATACAAATATCTCCTCAATACACACCATCCCATTGTTCAAAATTATGTAGTTGATTAGACTTTGTTTTATCAGTAATTATTTTTGAATTGATCATATTGTTTTTAATTATGTACACTATGTTCCACTTGTGACTTCACATGTATTTATTTGACATAAAATTAAACTGGCCAAAGGAGAGTCAACTCGCACAGGAAGGCTTCCGTTAAATTGTTCAAAACTATTTAGAAAAGGAATCCTAAAAACTGATTTCTTGAAAAGAAACAAGTCAGCAATCACATTCAATGCCGTGTGTTCTCGTCAGCGCGATCTAGAGCTCATTTAGCAAGATCTAGTTACATAAATCAAAATCAGTCAGCAATTTTATAAAACCATAAATTTTTGGATTGTTCGGGAACCGGAACCGAAAAACAGTATTATGAATGAGCCAGGACTCTTCTGCTCTTCTGGATGGAGTTAGGCTGGCTATGCTAGCGTAAAGAATGGTTAGTGAAAATTGGAGTCTAAATGCGGATACAGACCATAACAGTATTATGAATTACTTACTTTTAGTAAATTTCATGTGATATTTTTTTGTATGAGAGCCCTCATTAAATAAATAATTAATAATGCTGGACAATTCACACATCATTATCTAGCCCCAAGCTAAGCAGAGCTTGTGTTATGATCTGATGATGCATTACTTTTAATATTTGATTTTACTTAGGTCTGTGTTCACCAAAAGATAATCAGACAATTAGGTAGCTTCATAACTTAGATGTTTAATGTTTGAAAACTTGTGTCAAAAACATCAAAACAACTGTTTAAAATTTAACCATGAGTTGGTGAACTCGTGACTTATTTTATTAATGACTTGTAATATTTACTTATTTTTACCTACAAACAGTCTATTCAAAATATTTACATGCTCTGATAACTTATTTATTGAATAAATAATGCTAGACATTCCACACAAACATTCCCCAAGCTAAGCATAGCTTTTGATAACAAAAACCTATAAGGTTATGGTACTAGAAGACATACATAATTAGAATACATTACAAAGATAAATATTATATCATAATGTGTAGAAAATACCCAGAAAACCCAGAACAAATATTTGCAGATCATAAAAACATTTGTCACAAGGCAGGAATCGAACCCTAAACCTTATACATCGCAGGCGGACGACGAACGACTTCTGCTCAAGTCCTTTGCATTGCACATTATCATAAAATCATAATGTACAAAAAAGTTTATACAACTTCTCATTATGTATAACATCTTTGTTATGATTATGAACCTTGTGGGAATATAACATAGAGAACTATCAAATGCTTGTGTTGAGTTCAAAAACATTTAAGTATTATGTACTTCATGTATGTGAGATACTAGTAGTTTAGTGTACCACTCAATATTGGTTAGGTTTCACAAATTCTTGCAATCTATACTGTTTTATTCACTACTGAACCTTAATTCTATATGTGTAAAGATCAATTTCTCTAATCTTTTTATTATTCATTCATTCATATTCATTTATGGTGATTTTATGCATACATATTGTTCTTAGGTGTAGGTAGTGTTAGTGGGTACACAATGCATAAAAACCCTGTCAGGGCGCAACAATTACAAAGGTTCGGTTCGCTTTTGTGAGCTTAATAATTTAACTTGGATACTTCATATTTATCGAAATAATTAGCAAAGTCATGTTTATTATATTATTATAATCAAATAAAAAGATCGATTTGATTATCTCTTTAACACGATGTTATATTATGTACACTTATATGTCCCGACATGATCTAATTACTGAGGAAAACCTTCCCCATTCTTCATAACTTAAATAAAAAATGCTGGACAATTCACACAGCATTATATAGCCCCAAGCTAAGCAGAGCTTGTGTTATGGGTACTAGATAACTGATATACTTAATATAATACAATACATAGATAGATATTTTTTATTATACATAGAAAACGACCAGAACACGATGAACAAATATCTGCAGATCGTGTAAACATTTGTCCCGAGGCGGGAATCGAACCCGCAACCTCCTGCGTCGCAAACGGGCCTTAGCCCACCGCGCCACAGAGTCACTTGACATTCATCCCGATGTTGTGCCACCTAATTGCCAGTTGCCAGCACATTATTGGGACGATCAAAGGCTTTCAGCTCGTTCAGCCAACGCTTTCGACTTAGCAGACTTAAATCTCTTGACTTAAATCTCTTGACGTCCCTTTGTATGTGACCCTTCAAAAATTAACATGTTTTCCAGTCTTATGTATGAGACGAAGCATATCACACCTATACTTACTCCGGTTTAGAATCTTAGATATTTTATGTAAACAAGGACATTTATGAGGGTTTCAGGTTCAAGTTCTGCCGAAATCGAAAGTTTTTTGGGAACTTATTTAATTTCTTAGAGATTACCCAGAATGCGAGGGCTTACGCACTATAATACAAAAACCTTAAAATCGTAACACACCTCTCGTCAAACGAACTAAATGTAACTTTAGTCTTTGAAATTGTTTGGATAACTGTAATTGTTTGCCCTTAGGTGGCGCTAACGGCGCTAGAGCCGTAAGAGCTCTCAAAGATTTTCGAACCGACTAGGATTTCGTGGCTTAGTTGGTTAGAAATAGAACACACCCACTCATACTGAGGGTGGGGCGCATGCTCGAGTCCTTCCGAAATCGAAATTTTTTGGGTACTTATTTAATTTCTTAGATACCAATGTCGTTAATAGTTTAATAATTTCCACCAATATTCCTTAGCTCTTGTAACCCCTTTGTACCACAAAAAATATCCAGGTTTCTGTATCGAAGTGTAGGGACAAGATACATAGACAAACATTCAGAGTTGACTCATTAGGCTCAATTTTCCATCTCAACACTTATTAAAGAGAGTTAAGAGTCCAGCTGTTGTTGATGCAATGATGCAATTTTCTCCACCTCTCTCTTTCCAATGCGGTCTCTTTTACTGCTTTATACAACATGACAGCAGCTTTCTCCTTTATCTGACTCATGTAGTTAATTCTTGATCTTCCTCTTCCTCGTTTTCCTTCTACTTTTACTTCTATGATGTTACTTATGAAGCTGTCATGTTGTATAAGATGTCCAATCATTCTTTATATGGTGTTGTTATGAATGCTGTTCATCAAAAACTATTTCTCAACTCATTCCAACACCTCATTAGTAACCTTCTCCGTCCAGCTAATCCTTTCCATCCTCCAGCACCACATTTCAAATACCTAGCCAGAATTATACAACTTTTAAAATAAGTTAGTAAGTAGCAGTTAAACTGCTACTGGGCTAGTTAGCGTTTAATCAGCCTGTTAACACTGAGCCTCCACTTTTACACACCCTTAAATCGATTGTTCGAGCTTCATCCAGACTAGATCCGTGAACCAACTGGAAAAAAAAATAGTTGGAATGTTTAAAAAAAAACTAATAACCGACTTCGAATCCCTTAGTTAATTTTTTTTTTGCGGGATAACTACTAATCCCTCGGATACACAATTTTTATGGGTCCACCTCGGGATCATCTCCATCAACTGAATCATCCAAGAATCATCCAAATCGGTCCAGTAATGACGGAGAAATCGACGATCATACATAAAAAATACATAGAAACTCCTCGTTTGTTGAATTTTTGAAGCCGGCTAAATGTACTTTAAAATGACTCCGATCCTACGATAGTATACCGGTTCGTTATTACACACTGATTTGGCTTGTTGTCCACAGTCGCTCGAGTCTCGTCTCACTGAGGCGACCCTACCGAGCGAGCGCACAAAACACCTCTGCGAGGCGTGGCGTAAGATCCACAACATATGCCTGCATTCCACCGCCTGCGCGCACGATCATCTCCTCAGCTGGCTGCAGCGGCACACAGCTAGGGTTGTGCTACAGGTGAGTCCCGCTGTTGGACTGAGCAAAAGCTTCCGTCAAAAACTGTTATCTCGAAATAGTCGGGATTAAGGCTCAAATTAGGGGAGGCATATGTCCAGCTGTGGACTAAAATAGGGCTGATGATGAGGGCTCAAATCTGATTGCGTTTGAATATTTGGAGGTAAGTCGGATAGCTGGATTTGTGATAACAATAAGAGTGCAGGCAAACTAGAGTCTGCTGAAGTTTTCTTTATTTATCCTGAGAGCAAAAACACATACTTTGCTTTTTATGTCGACAATTCACACAGCATCATCTAGTCTCAAGCTAAGCAGAGCTTGTGTTATGGAAAAAAAAGCAGCTGGTGCTTTTTATTGAATTTTTATTCATTGCTGTTAAGCTACAATCATTATTTGAGCACTCATTGTAGTAAAACAAGGCACTAATAGGTAATATTGGGTACGTTATTTTGTTATGGTTGAGAACTCTGGTGTGAAGACACATTCAGATATAGACTCAAGACTCTAGTCGAGATAAACTTTACTCAGGATTACACTACTAACCAGAAAACGTCCAATATTTTGTTCAATATGTCTATCTATATGGAATCATTTTTTTTTCCACAGACTGCCTGGCAGAGGCCCGAGCGTAAAGATGACCGCGCGAGTCTCGAAGAAGCGATCAACGTTCTAATCGTCGAGGCTCGTACCTCAGCGGTCAGTAGAAATGGCCCTAGCCCAGCCTGGGAGGCCGAGTTGGCAGAGAGGGGACAGTGGTTCAAACGAATACTGGAGCAACCCTGGCAGCATCCCGTTCTAACTTGTCTGCTCAATACTAGCGAGACTCCACCGTCGGATGACGAAGGTAGTTTACATTAAATGGTAGTAGTTTATAGGTTTTAAGATCACTTTAACAACCATATATGGTTGAAGCTAGAAAGGAATGAATAAACACGGCTATTGTGAGTTTTATGGTCACTTAAGGTCTGAATCAACTTATCTAAATCAATTGCTGTTGATTTAGATAAGTTGTGTATCTTTACATAGTTTGCAACAGTCTATAAGTCAACTAGCTCTTACAGTTGCGCGTTTTTAAAAAGTTTGACGTTTCGGAATGTATGCAATTAGAGTTTGAATAAATATAACAAACCCATAATGATTTCAGTTCTAGAATGGCTGAAGGAAGAACGCGGGATCACCTTCGTGGTGCGGCTTCAGACGTTAGCGGCGGAGAAGCAATGCGACGACATCGCCATGACTCTCGCCACCGCCGTCATGGACCGCGTGCGGCGGGACGAGCCGCCCTCAGACTGTCAAGAGACCAAAGGTACACAAGGCAGCAGGGTGAATCAAGTCTACTAAAAGTGTGCTTAGTGCACCCGGGTGAATTACCCCAGGTGAATTAAGTATAGCGCCCCGCATATTCTAGACTGTCTAGGAACGTGGTCCGCGTGCGGCGGGACGAGCCGCCCTCAGACTGTCCAGAGACCAAAGGTACTAATCTACAATGCAGCACATTCTAGACTGTCTAAAACCGCGGTTGTGAAAAGCAATGCGACGACATCGCTATCAGCTCGCCGTACCATTATCACAAGTCAATTTGAGTCTGGCAGAAGCAAAAGATAAGCCAGAAAATCGAAAATAGATATTGGTGGCCACCAAGGGCAACTTCGATTTTCTGCCTAAACTAAATAGAATAAAACTATTACAGAGGCATTAAAAAAAAGCTTATAATAGGTATCACAAACTGTACGATGGATTTTTGAAATTTCCTTTGTTCAACGTAATAATGAGATAAAATAGGTGGCGGCGCTAGTTTGACCCATACCACTGCCGCAAATCGCCTATTTGCGTAAAACGATGGGTACTGCACAAATATAAATCTGATGTTAGATATGTCTGATAGTTAATTATTTGCACAAGCTGTAGTCTAACACGCACACAATGTCCCAATCTTCAAATCTTACGTAGTAGGTGCAGTTCAGGTGTTTTTTGCAGATTTGTCATTTAGCAACTTAATAATTATTATTCCCTGACAGACCAATCAGACCGAACCGCTCCGGCCTTCGGCGACAGATTGAAGGAGCACGCAGGCTTCACAACCGATGTCTGGGAGCTACTTGTAGACATCGAGTTTGTGTTGCTACACAAACGGGACAGCGCGAGATGTATCGATCTGGTAAGTCTATGGATTCAGCCTAAAAGTTGTTACAGATAAGGGCCTCACCGCTACCGGACGTCACAAAAATGTGCATGTGGTTTAGGGCGCCATTATTTTATTCAAATTTTAAAATTAATTTTCACAGCAAATACGATGTGCCTTGAATAAATATTAGTATCATTTGCATTATTTTTTATCAGCCAATACGTAAGAACTAATTCCCAATAGTAGTCAAATAGCCTATTTCGCTTTAGTTACTATTAGTATGGATGGATTGATTGTATTGTCTTTCCAGGCGAAACAAACGCCGCTTCGCACCGCACACAACCTAATCGAGCGTCTGCAGAGTCGCCAGGACACCGCGCCGCGGGACAAGCGGCTCTGGCGGAGCGCTAAGGAAGTTGCTATGCTTATAGCGCAGGTATGTAAAACAAACGCCGCTCCGTAGCGCACATAACCTAATCGAGCGTCTGCAGAGTCGCCAGGACACCGCGCCGCGGGACAAGCGGCTCTGGCGGAGCGCTAAGGAAGTTGCTATGCTTATAGCGCAGGTATGTAAAACAAACGCCGCTCCGTAGCGCACATAACCTAATCGAGCGTCTGCAGAGTCGCCAGGACACCGCGCCGCGGGACAAGCGGCTCTGGCGGAGCGCTAAGGAAGTTGCCATGCTTATAGCGCAGGTATGTAAAACAAACGCCGCTCCGTAGCGCACATAACCTAATCGAGCGTCTGCAGAATCGCCAGGACACCGCGCCGCGGGACAAGCGGCTCTGGCGGAGCGCTAAGGAAGTTGCTATGCTTATTACGCAGGTATGTAAAACAAACGCCGCTCCGTAGCGCACATAACCTAATCGAGCGTCTGCAGAATCGCCAGGACACCGCGCCGCGGGACAAGCGGCTCTGGCGGAGCGCTAAGGAAGTTGCTATGCTTATTACGCAGGTATGTAAAACAAACGCCGCTCCGTAGCGCACATAACCTAATCGAGCGTCTGCAGAATCGCCAGGACACCGCGCCGCGGGACAAGCGGCTCTGGCGGAGCGCTAAGGAAGTCGATATGCTTATAGCGCATGTAAAACACGCAGTTCAACGCTGATACTTATGCACGCGGTACACGTAAGCTGGTAACGTAGAGCCACGTTGTCAAAGAAACGAACCCAAGCAGCTATAATGCGCCGCGTGGTCGTGCAGAGCGTGCGTGTATAGTGTGGTGCAGTGGAAACTTAAACAAACCCACGCAGCTAAAAGCATGTCAAACAGAAGAGTACCGCTGTAGCGCTGCCTAAAACTATGCGTTCGAATATGGGCTTTAACTCGTAACATTAGATCTATTTTATTAATGACGGCAATAATGACAGCTCGCGGACCACTACTCGTTTAAAACTGGAAAACCATTATTTCAATGTAAAATGTATTTAATGATGAACGAGTTTAAGCCCATGTTTGTATGCACTTTTTTGAGCTGGGTGGTACCTGTGTGCCTCTAATCTGCGACAAACTAATATGCGCCGCGTGGCCTTGTGTCGCGGTGGGACGACGGCTTAATCCTTTACTAACATTTTGGTTCCAGGTGGTGATTACCCGCTGTATGATGATACCTCAGTGCAAGGGCGACGCGCGCGCCGCTTTATACCGTTGTGCGCATTCCCTGGCGCGACTGACGCCCGTGGCGCGGCTACCAGCGGCCGCGGCGGCGCTGGCGGCGCCTGCGCCTACGGCCGCTCATCTGCACTTGCTGGCCGCCGCTATAGACGCGCAGCTCGCTCAGGTACCCAAGTAACACAACGTGCTGAATAATGTTTGAGTAACAGCAATCATGAAAAGCTGAATAACGTCTGAGTACCGTCTATTCAGCTGTTATTCGAACAAAAGAGACCCACTTTCAAATGCTTAACGCTGAATAACGTCTGAGTAACATCTTTGAAGGAGCTGAATAAGGGTACAATTAGCTTTATAACTTCTGAATAACAACTGTCATTGCTATTATTAAGCTCTTACTACAACTGAGTTATTCAGACAAGTCGAATTGGTTAACTTATTCAGAATTTATTAAGCAGGTTATTAAGGTGAAATAAAAAGAAGATTCGGATAAAATTTTAATGTTTCACCATTTGTGATTATTGACAAGTGAACGTACAAAATCGGTAAGTAAATTTTAATTTACGAGTTAGAGGTCTGCTTCATGTTTATTGTGTGTGCGCAAGTAATTTTGTCGTGAATAGTATGTGTTTTTTTCGATTAGTTTTTATGCGCCGCGAGAATAATGAAGATAACTGATTGTAAATAGTATTTTCAAATATCTATACTAGGTCTGACAAAAGTACATGGGACGAAATTCCTGATTCTAGCAATTTAATCGCAATAAAAAAACATCAATCGAGTTGAAAACGTTGTAGTTATCAGTTTAAGCGTTTTGGTGATCTCATAAATTCCTTGTAAATATAAATCACAAATATTTTTAGTGGCGATCGATTATTTTGTTTTTTAAGCTGAATGTCCACAAGTCTAGTTACTAAGCTACAACTTGAATAACAGTAGACTTATTTATTACACTAACTTCTGTATAAGTGTCGTATTGTTGACCACATGTTTAGGGTTCTCTAATCAGACAAGTATAAACCTTTACTAATGTGGAGCTTTCTGTTTAAGTATCTATAATTGCATCGTACCAATAAACTGTATATTTTTTTCAGGAAAATGTCATTTAGAACTGTTTCAACACTTCGTAGGGGTCGCCCAGAATTGTGTACTGTACCGTCCTTAAGGGAGCACAAAGGACAACTTCGATGGCCAAGATTTAATACGGATTTACTAACTAAAGACAGTAGTGTAAAAGCTCGTAACTAAAAACTTACTACCGTTGACGTGATCTCGTGTTTGTGATTATAATCTATAAGTTAAAATAAGTTTATCTACCCAAATATCATAAACCCTCTCTAATGCGTTCAAAAACCATAGGCAATGACCAGCATTACCAACCAACAGAAATAAACGGAACTGTAATGAACTCATAACCTACTGAAAACCGTAGGTTATAGAGTTTAAATTTGGAATAGGTGTCAAATTCAAGTGAGTGTGCTATACTAGTATCTACATTCTAACTATAAATCGCACGACATTTTGATCTCGAGTGACACAAGAATAGTGACTTTGTTCGTTTGTTGATTTAAAAAAAAATACAGATATTCGAAACGCCGCCATTTCGAGCTGTCATTTGTTCGTTAGCTTTTTATTTCCAGTTACGAGTAGACAAATTTTCTGATAAGTTGAATAAGTTCTTTATTTCTGTCGAAATTGAGTGATAGTGACTCAGAACAACTGTCAATGTTAACTACCATTACTACAACAAATAATTTGCTTCTGTATGTGTTCAATTTATTTTTTAATGCATGACACTGGTAACAATGCTGGTCATTTCCCTATGGTTCCTGAACCCATCATAGAGCCCTTATGATATTTGGGTAGATAAAGTAGTGTATGCAACTGTACATAATTAGGCATTACAACACTCGTGTGATACTATTAAGAAACTCGCCTTCGGCTCGTTTCTTAAACCCACACTTGTGTTGTAATGCCCTCCATTATGCACAGTTGCATAAACTACTATTGTTAATATGTTTTTAGTTACATACTATTTCTATGAAAAATAGAAATCGTATGTAACTAAAAATTTACCTTCCACCGACGACATGATTTTGTGTTTGTGATTTTAGAAGACGACAAAATTTTGTAACTGTTTCTCTAGTAAAATAAAAGATTAAACTTTTTCACATACATTTATTTTGTTTCAATTTTATTTACAATTTTGTATATATAATGTATAATGTTATTATGCGCAAGGGAAGCACGTTAGTAAATCGCTTCCTTTCCTTTAAGTTCGAAGGTTTACACAGTAGAAGAGAGAACTTACTATCCCAGCTCAATAGATCGCCAACTGAAGGTGGACTTTGAAAACCAATTACGAAGTTGACGGATGACGGATCGGGCAAAACGATGGACGACTATGAATCCCATCAGTAGGCCAAGCACGGGGATGGTTCTCTAGGGTAGAATAGACAATAATGACATCGCAGCGTCATACATCGCGTAGGTACATTAATTGAAGCTAAAGGAAAGAATTGCAAATAGTTTACGCATTCGATGACAAAGTGTCGTAATTTTAAGAGGTTCCGTACCCAAAGGGTACAACGGTACCCTATTACTAAGTCTCCGCTGTCCGTCTGCCCGTATGTCACCAGGGTGTATCACATGAACCGTGATAGTTAGTCAGTTAAAATTTTCACAGATGACGTATTTCTGAGGCCGCTACACAGTATGAAAAATGACCCTAAAATCGGACATCCCTTTTTTATTTTACTAATCGAAACTTTGAGCTATTTTAAATGTTAGAGTAGAATTCCCAGAAGTCAGTTCAGTTTAGAACCAGAGTTATAATTTTCAAACACAAGTGTTCATTAGTGTTATGTTAACCTGCCTGTAAAATATCAGATGCGTAACACGTAGGAATTCGGAGTTATTAAATTTTAAAACTTTGAAGCTAGGGTTGGCACTAATCAAAAGTGAAGTAATCAGAATCAGATTCGGACCTTTTTTTTGTCTACTGGTTTTCAAACTAGTAGAGAACCCTCTCATTAGGCAGGGTTCGCGCGGGTCATTTGCGATTCTTGGCACCTACCCCCCCGCGGTAAAATTGCGGTGAAAGTTTTGTAAAACAATTTATGTAAAAAACAATGACTTGTGATCTACTGTTTGAGTTTTTTTAACTCTAATTGGTAACTGTTACATTAGAAATAAAGATTTTTAAATATTTTTTTTATCACAAAGAGTTTTTACAAACACTGCGTAAAAATCTGACTCGCGCTTAAAATGAGTCTAGTGGCTTTGTTGCTAAATGCCACCCTCAAATGACTGGGTTTATATGTTTACTGTTAGATTAGGTCATATGGAGTACTTGTTATAAAAATTGGTGCTCATGCTGAGCACTTTCAATTCCAAAGTACCAAGCAAATACAGATGGAGCAAAATTACCCACCTTAAAAACTTACCAAACGGCGACATTTTGAAGTTTTACGATTCAATCTTCCTTTACAAACAAACAATTTTTATTCATTACAAACAAACAAACAAATTTTTCCTCTTTATAATTTTATTATTCGTATATATCGATTAAAACAAATCTATCCCACGGGAACCATACATTTACCAGGATGTCTCTGTGCTATTCCAGACTAAATCTATCTCTGTGCCAAATTTCATCCAGATCCGTTCAGCCGTTCTGGCATGATTGAGTAACAAACATCCATCCATCCATACAACCAAACTTTCACATTTATACTATTAGTGGAATGGTACGGAACCCTCCGTGCGCGATCCAACTCGCACTTGGCTGGTTTTATTTATTTTGTCAACTGGTTTTCAAACTAGTAGAGAGAGTGTAACTCTCGAAATGTAGACAAATCCAACGACACCTCATTTGTACAAATCCATCCCACATATATGTTCATACACCCGAACACATAGCCATAACCCTCAAATCTTTGCAGTTGGGTAAATCCTATTTGTGTAGTACCTTTCTAAAATTTCATGCTTGCAGACCCACTGGTTTACAATTTTCTCTAGTAGGTTAGGTTAGAATTAGGTAAGTACCTAATTCTTTTGGATCTTACTGTGACAACCCTAATATCATAGAAATTACTGAAAACCTTAGAAACCTCATATCTCCGATTTCCTGACAGATTTTCGTGAGATTTTTTTACACGTAACAATAGAGTTTATAAACAATGTTTTCAGATAGATATCTAGTGCTAATCACTAATAATATAAGAGAAAAAAAATAAAAAGTGAAAGTCACAAAATTATGCATATCAACTTTACTGTTATCGCTAAATCTGTTTTGTTTAGCTTATAAAATGCCCTGTATCTATTGCCCTTTTGCACTAAATATAAATGTGCAAATTTGTTTAGCAGTGCTTTTATTTTTACCTTTTTCTCAAAATCCAGAATTTTCTAAATAAAATTATTACTCGAGTTCTGAACTGAATTGACTTCTGGGAGTTCTACTCTGACATTCAAAATAACTCAAAGTTTCGATTAGTAAAATAAAACAGGGATGTCCGATTTTAGGGTCTTTTTTCACACTGTGCGCTATAACAACAAATACTAAAAAACAATAAAAGAAATAGGGGGGCTCCCATACACCAAACGTGATTTTTTTGCTCGATATTGATAACGGCAACAGGTTAGACGCTTGAAATATTCACAGAATATTTCGTTATACATTCACTTTAAAATAAATAAGTAAATTAAAATAAAACAAATATTTAAAGGGGGCTCCAATACAACAAACGTGGTTTTTTTTGCCGTTTTTAAAGATAATGGTACAGAACCCTTCGTGCGCGAGTCCGACTCGCACTTGGCCGGTTTTATTCTCTATTCTATCCTAGACAACAATCACCGTGCTTGGCCTACTGGCTAATATGCCCGTATCAACATTATGTCGGAACATATCAAAGCAATACCAGGACTCGCATAAACTGCTCACTTTAGCAAATAAGTTAGCGACGAAGCTGTTAGACGCATGTAAGGTCAGCAACTGCAATAACCATTTCTCTTTCAGAAAAACGAAGTCAGCATGAAGCCGTTTCTCTGCGAGCTGTACGTGCGTGCGATCACTGCCGGCATGAACGAATTGGAGAGGCTTAAACTCAAGACTGAAAAGGTAATAGGGGTTGTACACTGCAACCGCACTTTCTATCTTTCTGGGTCTGAAGTCTCGCTCAGTTTGCATAGGGTAGAAAGAGATGCCCTCTATTTCGACGCAGAAAGACAACTGTTTGACATTCATAGCCTGACGGAGAGGTACTAACTAAAATGAACTTTATTGCGCTGATGCTAGAATTACGTTATTTTTTGTATTCGGATAGTATTTATCTATGTAGTCCCTGTTTTTTTTTTTCAAAATGCCCATCTATAGTGAAATGTAAGCAAAACGCATTTTGCATATTTTAACGTCGAAAATGACATGTTTTCGTCTTATATTAATGTTGTATAAAAAACAACAATTTTTTACGTTTTATTTCATAAAGAACACAGCTTGATATTGTCTAGTTACAGAATAACTACACAATGTAGACAATACAAAAAGTTTTCATTCATCATTTTAGGTGTTACGGAACATAATATTATTACGAATTGAAATTGCGATTCATTAAGGTTTTAAGGAATCCTTAATGAATTTTAAGGAAGTAAACAATATCTAACTACTACAACGTACTAAGATATGATATTGTAATTGTATTAGAATTTTGTAATTATATTAGCTACTTACTAATGCACACAGATCCCCGTTCAATCCAACGGTTGTATGGTAGAGATCGCTCCTGAGGGATAAGACCACCAATTCTCACATTTTTTTTTACTTCTTTTTATCTATGTCTGTTATATTAAGGTTATGTGTGCAATAAAAAAAATTCTATCTTCTATCTAATAATAGCTTGAAAAGAAGAAGCCGACATAAATTTTTACGTTCTTTCGCAGGACAAAGAGGCGCGTGCAATGGAGCAGACATTAGCGTCGTGGTTCGTCCAGCTAGGCGCGGTACTAGGCAGCAGTACCCGGTTCAAGTATGAATGCGCGCTCACGGCGTTCAGTTTGCACCCCTCGCCGCAAATGTACGAGCAGATCAAGGCGGCGCCCCACCTGCCATCTATAAACATGGTATGTGACGTAGTGTCTAGCTGGAGACCTTAAAGGTGGGCTTGAACCTCTGAGCTTCCATACAAACGTACTATTCGATTCATTTGGAAACTACGTACCCGATTTTAATGAAATTTTGCATACATAATCGGATAAGAAATAGCTATGGTTGTATCGTTTTAGTTTTTCAAAATACCTAATCATCATTAAATTACAGCGGAAGTAATAAAATCCGTACTATTCGATTCATTTGGAAACTACGTCCCAGATTTTAATGAAATTTTGCACATATAATCGTTTAAGAAATAGCTATTATTGTGTCGTTTTAGTTTTTCATAATGCCTAATCATCATTTAAATTAGAGCGAAAGTAATAAAACCGCTTTAAATTGGATAACAATTTATTTTCGCTCTCACTTTTCACCAGTTTTTTTAATTCTTCCGAATCTGGGTTCGATAAGGTTATAATTACAATCAGCAAATACTTTAAAAAAATATTTACACATTTCTGTATGGAAGGTCTCATTGTGGACACTCCATGAGAACATGCAATACGTCCTCCAGTACACCGCAAAAATCGCAGTTAGGAGAAGGGACTTTTCCCATAACGGACGCAAATTTATTCGATGGAATGTGCCCAGTACGAAGCCTCGATATGACTGCTATATTTTTTGTAGACATCTCATTATTAATAATCCATGGAATTCGAAGTGCTTGTGGTTGGGCAGTTCTGTACCAAATCCTTACTTCTTTCGAGCGTAGATCAAAATGAGTATTTTGATCTACGCTCAAAATGAGTATTTTGATCTACGCTCGAAAGAAGTAAGGATTTGGTACAGAACTGCCCAACCACAAGCACTTCGAATTCCATGGATTATTGTGGTTGGGCAGTTCTGTACCAAATCCTTACTTCTTTCGAGCGTAGATCAAAATGAGTATTTTGATCTACGCTCAAAATGAGTAAGGATTTGGTACAGAACTGCCCAACCACAAGCACTTCGAATTCCATGGATTTTTCACAAATCATAACTGTCTTATAATTAAATATATACAATCAGCAAAGTATGTGATAGTCTACGCCTCGTTGGTAGACTGCCTAGCTAATAAATCAACCCGCTCGTTACATTGAATTTCACAATGAGAGGGAATCCATTGTAGACTGACAAATTTCGATGAAGATATTAAATGAATAATAGTAAGAATAGAAGAACATTAAGAATACTATTAATTGGCTTGATCGAGCCGCCTCGAGGTGTCGTTAGAAACTTTATTACTATGAGGTGTATGAGGCTCAAAGTTAATTGGTACCATTACCTAATCTGTGGTATAATTAGCTGTGCGTTTTATACCTGAAAAGAGGCGTGAAAATATCAAAATGCTCAACATTTCTTCAAATCCTTCCAGGAACCTGCAGAAGAAACCTCATCGGAAGCCACAAACCCTGAATTCGGCAGCTGGGCCTCTGACAGTCGTTCTCAAACCAACTTTGTCAAGACATCTGAGACTCTCAAGATGAAAGCCCGGCAGAACCATGCGAATGTGCTCTCCACCGCTATACTGAATGAATGCGAAGGCCTAGGCCTTAGTCTGGAGCTCTGTCAGGATATCACGGTGCTGTTGTCTGGACCTAGGGTGAAGACGCTGTCGTGGAATATGGATAGGTAAGATTTTTGACATCATTATCATCTACTACGAAATTTAACCCCTAATTAAATACATTTTATGTAGCAAATTTATTTAAAATCTTAGTAGGCAATACTGTCAAATGAAAGCTTTTGAGTGCAATGACGCTGCAAAATCTTTGACGGTTGTTGTTCGTTTTGTTGATTTGATATTTTGTTCTTGCGATTTCGAGGAGTATTCGGAGTATTCCTTGGTATTAGCTGTTTCTCTCAAACATTAAATATGGCTCACGGGCGGTTTATGTAACTGCGTCGTCAAACACGAATAAAACCGGCCAAGTGCGAGTTAGACTCGCGCACGAAGGGTTCCGTACCATTATCTATAAAAACGGCAAAAAATTCACGTTTGTTTTATGGGAGCCCCCTTAAATATTTATTTTATTCTGTTTTTTAGTATTTTTTGTTAAAGCGGCAACAGAAATACATCATCTGTATTTAAACTGTCTAACTATCAAGGTTCATGAGATACAGCCTGGTGACAGACGGACGGCGAAGTCGAGGTCCCGTTTAACCCTTTGGGTACGGAACCCTAAAAATGGTGTTCGATGTCATGAGTTTCATAAGAAAAGAAGCCGATGAAGGTCTTCAATACAACCTCAAAATGGTACTTCAGCGGACTGCAGCTGCAACAGCTAGGTACTATCACCATAAAAAGGATTTCTATTTTTTTATGTGCGAAGCCGGGGTGGGTCGCTAGTTGGTAAATATCATTTTTCTATTCGATTGTAAATGCGCACTTTTACTTACGTGCCTAAGATAACAGAGCTCAATTAGTTTTGCGATCAAGCTAAAATTATGATGATGTTGTTTTCAGAGAGCTACTTCTAGAAAACTGTCGAGGCTACCTGGAGCGGACGCACGGCGGCACTAAAGCGCTCACCACTGAGCTCAAGTACCTCAACCTCAAGCCTGAAGATTTTCAATATCTACCCGAGGAAGATGAAGATGAGAACAACTTATATTATGGAATTGAGAAAGGTATGTCGTAAGCAGCATCCTATAAAAACAAATTGAAATCTGCATAATATGTATTTACAGCCCTACTGAAACCTAAACTTCAAAAAACTTATATACTGCCAGTCTGGATTGTGTAGAACCTCTTTGTTTGTGAGGTGGCTTAGCTTAGGTCCCAGATGTAGTGTTGACTGTAGCGTGATTGAGGAAGACTACACTATGGCCAAAAATAAAACTTTTGGTCTGGTCTAAAAGCTCATAATTGTGAGGAAAAAAATTACTAGCTTCCTTTAAATTTCAAAATATGGGAGAATAGGTTTTAACTTGAACGTAAATGTTCATAAAAATAGTTTTATACTACACCTACTCAGAAAGTTGATTATTCCTGATCGAAACATAACCTAGAAAGTTTGTCATTGCAAGCGTACTAAAAGCGGGACGGAAAACTATGGAATTTCATTTTCATTGCGTTCAGCGGGAGAGAAAAGTGTATGTGGAGATCCATTTCTGACGTTTTTTTTATTTATTTCTGAAATAGCAGCCGGTAGCTATGGTTATTTTCATAATAAGTCAAACGACAAAAAGTTTTTACTCCGAATCTGCCGTATGATTTGGCCTCTTCCGTACTATTCGGAACAATAATTGAAAAAAGAACTTTGTGAAAATCGTACGCGCGTACTTATTACGTGCGATTTTCACATGATTCGAGTTTACATTTTGAATTTACACGAGTGTTTTTGAAATTTTTTCCTCGTAGGTGTAGTATAAAGCACTATGTATCACTCGGGAGAAAGTGCAATTCCTACCTCGTGTGTTTTAAGGCCCTCGGCGATATTATCACGTCTAATAAATAGACATAAAATTCAATATAAAACTTGTTCCCAAAGGTTATGAGCATCTAGTGGAGACGGAACCAGAAGAAATTTGGGAGGACATCAATGACTTTGCCCATATTGCTGACACATATAGTAGCGACGAATTCGAATTCACTACAACCAAACAGCGAAAGAACAAAACCAAAAAACCTGTCTCTCACTCAGACGAAGACGACCCTCTGAGCCAAGTCGCAGAAGCAAAGAGAAAAGAGAAAAAAGAACGCCCACACAGCAAGGAAAGAAGTAAGGAGAAGAAGAGAGATAAATCGGAGAAGAAATCTCCGGTGGATCCACTCGAACTGAACGCAGACAGCCAGAAAAAAGAGAAACCCAAGAGAGAACGGAAGAAGGAAAAGGTGCCTTTACCAGATGGCTCGCTATCCAATCTCGTTGGCCTTAAAGTGGCCAAGCCTAGAAAGAAAAAGAATGCCATAAATAATGACGTGGACAGTCAAGGGCAATCGTCGATTCAATTATCGTACGCAGAAGAAAACATCATATACGATGGCCAATTCTCTATGGATGAAATAAGATCACCCAGAAGCACACACAGTGCTGATGATACGGGGTTAATGCAAAACGAATTTTCAATGGCTAATGGAAAGGTGAGAATTTCCAGACCCCACCAACACCAATCATTGCAAAATAGGCCGCATCGAACGCCTAGTGTCAGCAGTCAACGCACGGCCGCGCTTTCAGAACATTCTCGAAACAACTCTCCTACTCATGTATCTGATGATGTTAGGAACAGCCTTTCTAGACTAATGGAATTCCGTCGGCTTAAAGCATTAGAAAATGCACGCAGGAAACCAAACGCGATAATACGACCGGAAGGCATACCAATCGACAACAACGTTAGCCCGAAAGGTGTAGCTATTCCGGAAATACCTAAATCGTACATCAACAAACAGCAAAGCGATAAATTGAAAGAACTGAAAAAAGAAGTAGATAACATACTCAAACAAAGACACAAGTCTAGTGCTATTCCCAGTCCAGTTATACAATACACTAGCAAAAACACGATGTCTAGTCCACCTTGTCAATCGTACTATGCGAGTCCAACAAAATTCAACATGAATGCGGAGACGCCACCGAGTCGAAGTTACACCCCGGCACCAGAACACAGACAAATACCTGATCGATTCTCAGATTCTGTTAACTACGTCTCTATTTACGACGAAGATGAGCCATCCTATTCGCAAAATCCTTTCCCTGCATCAAGCCCAAACATTCTTCGACGGCCGTCATACGCCAGCACACCTGACGCAAACTACCAAGACTATTTGCACGAGTTTCATAAACAAAGCACTTACAATCACTACGCTGAAAAGACAGCACCTACTAAGAAAGTAATCCGACCCATCAGTAGAATCACGCCTGTTGTACCAAAAATAAAGTCTGAACAAAAAACTTCTCAAAGTGCCAAACAAATACCGCATAAACCTGAGGGCTCTCTCAATACGTTCTCTCGAATGAACTATTACAAAAACAAACAAACAGACACGAAGAAGTCTCAAGATTTGACGCAGCAATCTACCATTGGACATAAGCTTGATGGTTTTATCTTGGATCATTTGCTCAACTCTAAGCAAGCTAATGAACAGAGAAGCCAATTAAAGACTGCCCAAGCTATGAACAACAGCCATGTGGTGCCTCGTACATCTACAAAAGCTAGAGATCATCCTGCAATATCCAACATACTCCAGAATTCAACTCCAACTAATACACATCAGACCGGGACGCCAAAACCGACGATTCATCAAAGTGATCAAAGAGACTTCCTTCAATTCCTTCAACAGCAAAATGTAGTCCCAGGACCATCTACCTCTAGCATACCTCCTAGCAACAGACAGTGCGCTAGCCAATCGAACGTAAACAAACCCTCTAACTCGCAAATTGGCATTCAAGCTACGAACTACCAAATGATCAAACCCAATGAACCTAAGAAACCAAATATCATCTCATCCCCCAATATAAAGACCGGAAACCCTAGTAACGTATTAACTTCTCACCCAGTTCCGAAAAGACCTCCAGGTCAAGGGAAACCAAGGAAACAAGAAAACAGAGTGCAGAAACCGTCTAAACCTGAGACGACGGTCCGAAAAAACCCAGAATGGGAAAATGTGATGAACGCAATTTTGAAACAGAAAACACCGTATAGGGGACCGAATGCACTAGAAGTAGCATTGAACAAAAGCTCATTTGAAAAAGCATTTGAAGAAAGTTTAAAAAAACCGACCTCGCTTTTCAAAACCAATTCTAATTTGGCTAGTGATCGCATATCCAGAATGGAGTATAACCGCAAAGAACTTGTGAAAATTACAAAAACTAAGACAGTTTCTTCAACGGCAAGTCAAGAAATAATTTCAATTACAGAAAGGAAAACACACGCAGTTCTAACAACTGAAGTTACCCGGCCGTCACAGACTAAAAATAAAACGAAGAAAAAGTGTAATAACTCTGGTGAAACAACAATACCTTTTAATCAAGTGGAGAAGTGTCTAGAAAAACATAGCATTCATTCAGATACGTTAGAAAAGTTAATGCGACAGAAAAGCATTCAGATTTATAAATCAAATTCATTAGTTGCCCAGAGCGAACTTTCGGGTAAGGCAAGTAAGACTCAAACTAACATTAATAAACCCAATGACCTTCTTCAGGCTAAAATGTCGACACAAGCTCGTTTTGACGTAAAACAGGACGCTAAGCAAATAAATGTTACTACAAAACATGATACTAGAGCAAATGTTGTAAATAATACGAATGACGTACAAATGAGACTGTTTAAAGATACATTACCAAAGCAAGTTGAGCTTACATCGGGAATACCTAGTTCAGATTATGATCTTCTAGAAGAATTAATGGACGATGACTTACGAAAAGAAATCGGTGAACTTTCTTCTGACGAGGAAAGCTACAATACGGCAGCACAAGATTTTCTAAATGATGCCAAAACTGTTAAGAAACCAGTCAGTGTTGTATACAACCAAGCATCGAATAATGTAGTAGCGGAAGCCGCAACACAGGATTGTGCGCATCCACCGATATGCAAACGAAACTTGGAGAAGCAAATATATGCCCAAAATACAATTCAACAATGGCCGTGCAAAAAAGAGCCGACTAAATCGACTATGAGCTTTAATACAGCTAGCGCACAAAACGTTACCACACACATAGTGGCTCATCCCGTTCAGGTTAGCACTTACAACGCTAATATGACTCAAATAACCGTACAACCGAATTTGTTCACTGCGGCGCCTCAATCGGTGCCGGTACAGAACGTTTTGCTGTTTTCCCCCACTCTGGTATATGAAAACTACACAGCTGTCCAAGCGCCAATGCAAACTGTACCAAATGCAACACATATAGCTGTGAACGTTGCACCAAATAGCAACTTATACCAAACCAATCAGTTCGTAACACCCGTTGCAAGCCCTCACCTATTTTCAAGTACTGTCACCCATGTCTTGAATACTATGTGCGTTACGACAGTGCCGTCTAAGCCATCCTCAGTCTCCGTTGTAAACGCGTCTGAATATTTAAATACAAGCAGTGTGCAATATCAACCAACTTTTGAAGCTACTGCCAAGGAATACTTTATAACGGAAAGCAATCTAAGTCAATCAACTTATGTAGATTCTGCTCAAGAAAATAAAGTGACGGAGGGCAAGAAATTAGAATCTATATTAGCGGTATCAAGTACTGTACAGATTCCGAATGGCATTGAAAACAAGCCTGAAATTAGAGCATCGTCAGATACTAATGTAAATAAAAGCTGTGAAAGAAAAGTATTAATAGAGGTCCAAGAAAAGCAAACAGACAAAAAGATTGATTGTAAAAGAAGAGCCCAAAAATCTATTGAGAAAGATTTGAAGACCGAAGTAGACAACGAAAGATTGATAAAGAAGCGAATGGCTATAATAAACCGAAAAATAAGCCATGTTTGTGGAATTCAAACTATTGCACTTGGGTATTCGCCCTTACGAATACCCAGTCCTACGCGGCTCCATGGTATTAATAATAAAGATACAACAGATGAAGATCATTCGATGGCCATAAACAACATACAGGAACTCAACAAAGAAATAAAAAGTCCTGCTACCCCTGACAGCTTTAAAGAAAATAAAATAGGAACTGCACAAGTTCGGAGAATCCTTCTTAGATCCTCAAATAAATTAAAAAATAAAAATTTACCATCGATATCGTCCAAACTACCCTCTGACACGAAAGTAAAGGTAGCGCCGGCTGTTTCTTTGGATAGCTTAACTGATACTGCTGTTCAGAGTGATCAAAGTAACATAGGAACAAATAACAAGCAAAAACGAGTTTCCAAAAGAATTCGTAACAAATCAGTTACGCCTAAAAACAATTCAATTTTAGAGGCTAAGGTGATACGTAAATTACCTAGTAAGAAAGCGATTGTTACTAAAAAGCGTCTAGATGCTAATATAATTAATGTCCCGCCACTTAGTCAAGACGCTGAATTCTTAGATATTGAAGCAGAGATTGTAGGCTCCACCATTCCTAAAGCTTTGCCTATAAATTTGCTAAGTACTGAAAACAGTTCCATAGGCACTAAAGAAAATGTAGCAAATCAAATGTTTAGTAAAGAAGAGACAATAGATCTTCCTGCTAAAAGCATATCAAGTGTTACTGCAGTGGAACTAGCAGCTAAAGCTATAGCTGTTGCTGAAACAGCAAATGTCAGTGTGGCTGTAGAAAGACCAATAGTTAAGGCAGTTGATATTCCTACAACAGATGTACCAACAGAAACTACGGTAGTAAAAGAGAAAATGAATGCCAAATTAGCACAAGGTAACATTCCTATAATAGAAGAATCTGAGTCTGATTCAATCGCCTTAACCTATAACAGGTTAATGCCCCTAAAATTTGTAAATAAAGTTGAAAATACTGACTACCTCACCAAAAAAATCATAACACGGTCAACATCCATTAATAACAAGACAATCAATGCCCCTGAAAAAGCTAAGTCTCTCCAAGATGACAAGAATATTGGACCTTCAGCCGTTGCTGACGATGACGACGATGTTGAAATAGTTGAAAACCCTAAATATGTTCTGCCACCAATTTCGTCGCCGACTGACTTACCCAATTCACCTCAAATGTCATTTTCTGAAGACGATATTAAGATAGAAGAAATAATTGATCCAAATAACAGCGATCCACTGCAGAAAAAAATTCGAATCAAACTTACAAATGGCAAAACATTCAAAGGAACAATTCGTGGAGCTATAAGTTTTGAATCTTTACAGAATCCAAAAATAAAGTCAATGTTGATTAGTAAATTCCAGAAGCCAAAGAAACTTTATTCACTGAAATTGAACATCGACCGAGACCAATGCAATGGTACAAAAATAATACCGTATGTTGAAAGCAAACCGGTAGAAACTGTTAGTTTACTTAGTGACGATGAAGATGAAGGGTGCTCGCAAGTATTTACAACAGAGTTTGGCAAGTTTAAAGTAAATACCATTGACAGTAACATTTTTACGAAACATCAAAACAAATTCAACCTAAAATGTTACGTTCTAGAGCAAAAGCTCTCAGAGGAAGCAATTCATGCCCCTAAACGCGTTTCAGACTCTGCACTTGCGGATTGTGTTATTCGACGAAAAGACGCTCCACGAGAATCAGAATGTGTTATTCTAAGTAAAGACACTACGCAAGAATGTGTTATTATAAACGACGACACTCTAAAAGAATGTGTCATCTTAAACGAAAAAACGCTGCAAGAATGTGTCGTTTTAAACAAAGACACTCCAGAAGAATGTGTCATTCCGATCGAAGACACTCCTAAAGAATGCGATATTATAAACGAAGACAGCCTGCAAGTTCCAAGTGAAGACACTCCGCAAGAATGTGTTATTCCAAGTAAAGAACCTGTACAAGAATATGTTCTTCCAAAGATAAATTCACAAGAATGTGTTCTTACTAATGAAACAAAATTAAAATACCCTCAAATCCTATCTTCTGCGCCTAGTAAGTACGTAGAAGGTATTTTACAGGACTTCGAAAACGTTCACGCTCCATTAAACGCTAGAAAAAAGCCAGTAGAACCTATCACTATTGATGATGATTCTTCCAATGACAGCGCTGATATAGCGATGGAAAAAATAGACATCTTAAAGAATATGCTGTTGAAAGAACTTGGAGTAGATATCATGTCACCAACAAGTAAATCATCTGAGGATGTTCAGGTAACCTGGGCTTCTGAAGCCATCGATTTGACCGATGATGTAATTATGGAGCTATCAGACTCTACATCTGACGAAGAGTCTTCTAACGAGTATCAAAAAATCATAAACAGGAAATGCTATGTAAAACTGGTCCGATGTGATCAATTGAGTCAACCAGCTACGATAATACCTAAGGAAGTTAATAAACCTCTACCGGCTACGGAAAATGAAGACTTTGAACCTGAAGATACTGAACGAAAGGCGGCACCAATCTCTCGTTCGGGCTCGATCTCTATTTTAGAAAATTTTCCACTTGATGAAAATTCTTTGGAAAGCGGTAGAACTTCTCCCGTTATGGAAGTTTATGATATGATAGCATCTCTGAAAGCACAACAGCCTGAGCATATTCCATGCTTATCCGTAGTACCAACTGATTGTGAATCAGAAATGATGACAACAATAAAAATGAGTAAACTTCAGTCTATGAGTGATTTGACCACAGATTGTCATTTGTTTAAATGTGATTCAGAATGGTGGGCAACAAAGAAAATAAATAAAGTTCAGTCCGTGAACGATTTGACCACAGAATGTTTCTTGTCTCAATGCGATTCAGAATGGATGACAACAAAGAAAATTTATAAACTTCAGTCCATGAGTGATTTGACCACAGATTGTCATTTATTTAAATGCGAATCAGAATGGCTGGCAACAAAGAAAATAAATAAAGTTCAGTCCGTGAACGATTTGGCTACAGAATGTTTCTTGTCTAAATGCGAATCAGAATGGTTGATATCAAAGAAAATGAATAAAGCTCAGGCCGTGAATGATTTGACCACAGATAGTTACTTGTCTCAATGCGAATCAGAATGGTTGAGATCAAAGAAAATGGATAAAGTTCTGTCTATGTACGATTTGACCACAGATTTACATTGGTCTAAATGTGAATCAGAATGGATGACAACAAAGAAAATGAGTCAACTTCAGTCCATGAGTGATTTGACCATAGATTGTAATTTGTTTAAATGCGAATCAGAATGGCTGGCAACTAAGAAAATTAATAAAGCTCAGTCCGTGAATGATTTGACCACAGATTGTTACTGGTCTCAATGCGAATCAGAATGGTTGACATCAAAGAAAATGAATAAAGTTCTGTCAATGTACGATTTGACCACAGAATTACATTTGTCTAAATGTGATTCAGAATGGATGACAACAAAGAAAATGAGTAAACTACAGTACACGAGTGATTTGACGACAGATTGTAATTTGTTTAAATGCGAATCAGAATGGCAAATTAATAAAGTTCAGTCCTTGAACGATTTGACCACAGATAGTTCCTTGCGTACTTGCGAATCTGAATGGAATTTGTTTAAATGCGAATCAGAATGGTTGACAACAAAGAAAATGAATAAAGTTCAGTCATTGAACGAATCCATAACAGATTGTCATTTGTCTAAATGTAAATCGGAATGGACGACAACAAAGAAAATGAATAAACTTCAGACCATGTCCAATTTGAAATCAGATTGTTACTTGTCTAAATGTGAATCTGAATGGATGAGAACAAAAAAAGGGAATAAACATCAGTCCATCAACGATTTGACAGATTGTCATGTAACTAAATCATTTGTCGTACCTACATTAGCAACAATGATATTAAAATTTATTCAGCAAGGAAACTTTGTGAACAAATATTATGGTGAGATGAGGCTTTTGTCACATGTTGCACCGAAACGAAAATTAAAACCATCCACATTACCAACCTGCAAGATTTCAAAATTTAATGATTCATCTAATATATCGGTAAGTAATGGATGTAGTGACTCGTTACTCATCGTTGGACAGGCAAATTATTTCCCAGCACTAGCAAAAACAGCTGTCAACGATCGGGACATTAATGCTGCTCAAAATATTTATGAAGCTAAAGACCATCTAGTACCAATTCATACAACTGCTGATTTAACAGATGCTGATGTAAAGATCTTGTCAGTTTCTGTCTCTTACGAAGATGATGATTCTATTTTAACTGAAAATGACACTAAATTTGAAAAAAGTAAAGTAGCTGACGAACAAGAATATTGTACTAAACAAACTCTTGATTTAACGGGTACTGATGTGACGAACATGTCAGTTTCCATCACTTTTGATGATGATGATGAAGATTCTATACTTACTGAAAATTATCCTAAAATTGAAAAGAGTCAAGTGGTTGACCACGAAGAAAATTGTACCAATCAAGATGCCACTCCCGATTTAACGGGTACCGATGTGACAAACTTGACAGTTTCCGTCTCTTATGATGACGAGGATTCTATACTTTATGAAAACGAGCCTAAAATTGAAAAGAGTCGAGGGGTTGAACATAAAGAAAATTGTACCTATCCAGAAGCCACTCTTGATTTAACGGATACCGATGTGACAAACTTAACAGTTTCTGTCTCTTATGATGATGAGGATTCTATATTTTCAGAAAACGAAGCCAAATTTATAAAGAGTTTCGTGGACCGGTTAGATTGTAACAAACAAGATGCCGCGACATGTGATGATGACAGAGGAAGGGTATCAGTCACAGTCAGCAAAAATGTAGATACTCAAGCGGATAACCAATCGAATGAAATAAACAACACTGAGAAAATTGACAATAATAATCTTTTCGCTGCCGAGTTGCCTAAAAACAGCGATGAGTATTATAAATCTTCTAACAATAGGTTTGGGGAACCAGATGATGATATTAGAAAAAAATCCCTTGATAAATCTCTGCAATCGGATATTTCCTATAAAAACTTTAAAGATGTTAATCAGCTCATACAACATGTTAATCAGCCTCCACAAACTACTGCAGAAATTTATGACGCACTTAACAAAATGTTTGGGGAATCAGAAAGACCTGATTCTACAGATGTGAGCGTATGTAACACCTTTATACACGCAAAGAACAGGGTTGCCGCTATATATCATGATAATGATAATTCTTGTGATGAATTAAATGCTACCTTACGTGAAGGATTATCCCAAACTGAAGATTCGAGCGATGAAATTATGGTAGAAGGCGTTGTAGATATGACACACGGTGATTTTATGTATAATTCCATTGAATCTGCCTTGCAATCAGAACACAACTTGAAAAAAATTAAACAGAGACGTTTTTACGAGGATACTGATGGAGATAGAAAAGAAAGTTGCTTTAAACAAATACTGGAAAATTTTCATAATGAGGATAAATTGGAATGCATAAATGTCCGGGTTCCTAAACGTACTTACTTTTGCCCAAAATCTCACACAGAAATATGTACTAGATCCAAGGGCTTAAAACGTAAAAAGGACATGACGGATGTCAAGACGAGCGAAAAGAAATACCGAAAAGGGAAGAACATCGATTACCCTAAAATATCGACTCAAACAATCACTGAATTAGCATATGCCAAAGAATATAAACGCATAATTGACTATTGTAGCACTGTTAAATTCTCGTACGCGCGACCTTTTCACATAGATTATATAGACGTTGAAAGTAACCACGAAGATTGGCCGATCTTAACAACACATTCTGATGAAATAAAAGACTCTGATAATACCAAAAATCTTTTGTACTCAGATACTGATGATATTGAAAGCGCTTTGGCCGTAACAGATCCACTAAAACTTACATTGAACGATGAAATCTTAAACGGAGACAAAGTGCATAATTATAATTCAATTGATATCAACGAAATTAATTTCAGTATGGGTTTTGGTGAGAAGTCCGGCAGAGTCATACAAAAAATAGAATCTGGAAATATAAAACTATCGGCTGCGACTCTGTCGGACGTAAAACAATATCAGCCGTTTCCTATGTCCGAAATAATGAACGTAAATCTAAAACAAAATCAGGAAATTGAAACTCAGAAGGCTAAATTACAGTTCTTGGACCTTATAGGCATGAAACAGAAAGTCAAATCAATTTTCAAGAAGACAACAGTGGAATTAACCACTGAGATGTTGCAGGAGAAAAAGTATGCAACTAATGAAGAACTAAGTCATCTCTCAAAATTCCCATTCGATCTTACGAGTACTGAATTTATAGAAGTGCCTAGTATGGAATGTATTGTGAATGTGGTGCAGGTTGGTCAGATGACGATAAACGCAACTGCACAAAATCCTGTAACCTGTGACCCACGGGTAACCCAAGTATCGAATGCTAGCCCTTCTCAATGTTCGGAGAGCAGCAACGGTGAAGGCGTACAAAGCAACATGGAAACAGAGTATACAGAACTTACTACCGCAAACATAGGCTTACCGTTATTACAAGAATATTCACAGCACCACCAAATAACGTATGAAGGACAAAATTCTGAGGAGGACGGAAATGGGACTATGTCCATCGTGAAAATTGAGTTAATGGAAGAAGAAACATCTCAAGAAAACGACCTCTATGAACATGATTTCTCTCCATTGACAAATACCAACGTCGAGTATTCTTTCGAACAAACATCAAACACCTTGTTCCAGTCCAATCCTAATGCCCAGAATGCAGACAATGCACCAAGCAATTTTTTTAACACATCTTCAAATAATATGGATACTACTTTTACGCATGTATTCACATGCTCTACCAACAATGATGGATCTTATACAAATCTGGAGACTTCATCTAGTATCGACAGTAGTTACGCTAGCATGGAAAACGCATCTTCTACCGTATACACCAAGTTATCGAACGTTAACGAAATGAAAAACGCGTCTAACTTGAGTGACACATCCGCCAACAAAGTCAATGATACAGCCAATCTTGAAACAAGAAATATTGAAAATCCCTATCCAAATATGTATTCTATGGGAACGGAATCAAAAGATTTATCGAATGGTCATAACTCGAGCAACATAGCATCTTCTAACATGGATGATTCTCAAATACATGAAAACGGGATTATCAACGAGACAACACCGAAATATGAAGATAGAGACATGGAAAATACTGCATATGACTATACTTATGAAAATATAGAAGATTTTGCTGCTAACATGGAAAACAACAATAACGAAAATAGCTATTCGGCAAATGAAGAAAATTATAGTTCCAATGGTATTCACGGCAACTTTCCTACAAACGGATTCAATTCGAATAGCGAAAATTATGCAACTAATACTGATAATTACGCATCCGGTGTTGAAAATTACTCACCACATGTTGAAAATTATCCTACTAACATTGATAGCTACCCCAATGTTGAAAATTATGACAAAAATAATCCAACCATGGAAAGAAATCTAACTAATATTGGTAATTCTACAGCTAGTATGCTAGAAGATGCACAGCCCCAAGACTTGTCAATGGCTTCGACCCAAGGATCTAAAACCTTTAAAGACAAAGGTCATGAAAACGGAATATGCAAAACGGATCAACTAGCACATGCTATGAGCGCTGCAGGCATTTCAACAGAATCAGTCATAGCATCCAGTCCTGACGAATTAGTCAGTTTGATATCCCAGGGTACCCAGTCTAATGCAAATAATTATATAAAGCAAACCCAATCTAACCAGCAGATTAATGTCTTGACGCTACAACAGGCTTTAGCTCAAGTTTTACCTCCGCCGCTTAATCAAAGTAACCCGCCTGAAAATCAAGTGCCTAACAATCCTCTTCCTCCACAAGTCCTACACATAGTGCAAGGAAACAATGGCCAAACAGTTATAAACAAGCCGAATGGCACTCACCTGCTCCATATTGTGCAAAACAAAAGTAACCCTACTAACGGATTGTCTTTGGTGGACGCGGGATTACAACAAGGTGGAAATCAGCTTATTCACATCGTGAACAACGGTAACCAAAACAACGCTCAGTTCCTAAAGCATGTGAATTTATTGACGAATCTACAGAATGCTCAAGGTTCGAATGAGCAAAAAATGATACAACTGGTGTGCAAATCTGCGGATGGAAAGTCTATACAGCTAAACACCGGCCCACAGCGCAGTATGGTCCTGAGGCTGCATCCTTCTTCCATACAAACTGCTCAAAAACCGCCTGAGCCTCAAGATCTTAGTGCATCTCCCGGCGACGCAAACACAGCTAGCAACCTAGATTCATCTCAAGAAATAAAGTCTCGATCGATGTATGAAGAAAATTACGCGCAGTTTATTCAAAACTCAGCCTCCTCACCAGGGCCCTCCGCATCTCCATGTCAAGAAAAATCTACGAGCTTACCGAAGTTTAATCAAGTGTTCGGTAAACAATCTTATCAAGACAATCCTGAAATTAATCATAACGGATTGCAGGAAACCCCTGAATGTCCATTGGATGAAAATAATATCCACGTGGAGCAACCTAACGAGCCTAATAATCCACCATCTTTAGCAAGTAATACACCACCTGAGGCCGCACAAGCCCAGTCACACCCTGTGCAACAAATTAAGCAAGCCATATCCCCGATGAACATTCAAACCATGCACGGCGGTGTGATTTACACTCGACAAATACCTGTCAATATAGGTGGTGGACAAACAATCAATCTGATAACTGTTCCTAGCACTGAAATGGTGGACGATTCATCCCAAAAGCAGCAACCTGACGGTCCTTTTGTAAACCAAGAAGAACCATCTTCTATCATAAAACTAGTTCCTCATCATTCACAGAACAATCAGAATGTTACAGGCGAAAGTAGTGCGCAAGCAGGATCACCCAATGAGCCACAAAACACACCACCGCCGCAAGCACCACCGGTGTTGACACAAATGAGAATAAAACTGCCAATGCTGAGCAAAGGGCCGCACATTGTGCCTGGAACTAGACTAGTGAGACCGTTCTTCCAGATTCAGAGAAATGTTATAGCTGGAGCGAACCAGCCTGTATATCAACAGTTAGTTCTAACAACGGCTCCTCCGCTCGGTCAAACAATAAGACTACCAGCTCAAACCCCGCCGCCTCCATCACCTCAGGCTCAGCCTATACTGGTCCAGGCGGTTCCACATTCTCAGCCTTCGTCTCACATACCGGTTCAGCAAGTGCAACATGCTCCGACGTCTCACCACACTCACTCGGGGCAGCAAGGTCACTCTGCTCCGCCGACACCGCAACCTTCGTCGGTTCAGTCGGACATCAAAGAGGAACCTGAATCTGAACTAAACAACCTTACACTGGAACAACTACGTGAGTTTGATATGGTTCTCGAACAAGTGAAAGAAAGGAGCGTTCATCCACAGCAACCGAGGACTCGCAAGAAGCAGGCGAAACCAGCGCCCGCCGATTCCACAGACGGCCCGGCGTTGGTGGCCACAACGACCTCTGAGTCTCAGCAGGTATTGTTTTCTGCAGATAACAGCCAGCCTGCGAATATCGTCACCTACGTGAATAGAAAATCGACGATAACAGCTTCAACGTCATTCGCACGGTCTCCCGATTCCTCCG
Organism: Eupithecia exiguata; assembly: GCA_947086465.1. Taxonomy (NCBI): domain Eukaryota; kingdom Metazoa; phylum Arthropoda; class Insecta; order Lepidoptera; family Geometridae; genus Eupithecia; species Eupithecia exiguata. Next base: position 5,943,494 of record OX352251.1, read on the forward strand.
GCATCATGGACACGCCGTCTTCTTCCACCCACGTTCATGTAACTGCGACAGTATCAGCAAAATCGTCTTCTGATGGAGGAACTACTCCCGTAGCCCCACCCAAGAAGAAGAAAAAGAAGAAATCCAGCAGTATGTCTCTGTCTCAAAATAATCCGCTTAAACCTCAAGAAGACGAGCAGACTACTCAAAGAATTCTGTACATATTGGCCGAATACAAAGAACAAGTTGAGAACTCGCCAGAAAAGAACAAACCTGCCCCGCGTCGTAGAAATCTTTTCCCACCAACTCCAGGCTCGAAGCGAAAAAGGAATCACTGCAGTTCGCGTTCTGCATGCAAGCGGAAAGGGGCTGAAATGAGTCCGATGCACGAGCAGGGAGAAAACGGCGAAGATAGTCTCATAACCCTGGGCTCGGAAGACAGCAGCAACGGCACAACGTTCAGCGAGTGCACAGACTGCCAAGAAAGTCACTCCCCTGAAGACAGCTCAGCGAAAGTCGTGCGCAGACTCACATTTGAACATGAGACCACTACGCAAACGATAACGCAAACTAGAACAACATTACCACAGCGAAGTGCCGGGGAAACACAGACGATCACTGTAGCGAGGACCACTACCGCCGCCAGTAGCACCCAGCCGAAACCTACCACAACCGTTCTCATGCCCGCGAACTACCTGCTTCCGGTCTCGATGATCAAAGGGGGCCAGCAGATCGCTATAATGACGAATCGCGGACCGAAGATCCTGGTCGGCACTGGCGACAACAACGCTGGAGCTTTCCTGTTTCAACGCTTGATCGGACCGGGGTTGAAGCCTGTATTGACCAGACCTGGGGTCCGTCATATTAGGTTACCGGCCACAGCGCTGCATAATCTCCAGGCCTTTAATATTCAGACTACGCCTATGATGCAAGTGCAGACTCCTGACAGCACAGCCGCACCACCGACGCCGGGGCCTCCTGACTTGGTCGAAACTAGAGCTATGAGTTCTCCTTGGCCGGACCAAGAGACGTCGGACAAACCAGAACGTGGACTGAGCCCTGATTGTACGGAACCTTGGAACATGCCGTCTTACAGCATCGCAGACGACTACGGTTATGAGGAGATCGTCAGAACCGACAACATAGAGAGAACTGTTCTGGTAAGTTTACTTTTTGCTCCTGTTATTTTTTAGAAGCTATAAGCATTTCTGACTGTTTTAAGAATCGTTATTTGTGTTACAGTAAAAAAAAATGCTAATAGTTTCGAAGATAGGTCAGTATTTCCAAGTACTTACTTGATGTATCCTAAAATGTAAATAGTTTATAACTTTATGGAAATGCTGACTGTCAGTGTGCCTAGTACTGTGTATGACGCACATTTTGCAACTTCAGGATGCGATCCCAGATCGATACAGCCCAGATATCGAAGCACAGAGGATTTTTGATAAGATGTTCGATGTCGACTCCAAAAAGTCGATGTACTCGCCGCGATGCGGTTACGATATAGACACGTCAGACGGTGACGACAAGCCGTATCCGCAGGTGACCGTCGTAGCTGACGCAGCTCTTCGTCAACTAGCGTTGAAGCCTCTTTCGTAGTTTTGCACGCCTTTGTTTATTTTGTCCGCTCTCCCCCTTACATAGGAAGTGCCTTTTTACACGTCCTGGTCGCCGGGTATCGGGCCGGGTGACGCGAATTGTATGAAAATTATGCCGGTACGTGTGAAAGCTATCGAGCATGCCCATACACTTCGCCGCCAGGTTCCCCAGCACCGGCTTCCTGAAAACCGGGACGTATGAAAAGGCACTCTAAACCTCTCTCAACCTGAGCTAGAGCTAAGAAATTTTCGATAGTGGCTATAAACGTCCGATTTTTTGTCTGATTTGGCGGATCAGATTGTCTATGGACAGTCCTATTAGTTTGTTTCATACATTTGTGTATTTACAAATCTTTTTCAGATAGTCGAATAGGACTATTCATAGACTACAATCAGAAAAAAAATCGGACGTATATGGCCGTCCGTAAACTTGCACGATTCGTTAACATCGGTATTTATTGCATACCTTTTGTTTTTATATCCAAACGTTTCCATCGCGTTGCAGCGATACTGATCTCGCGATCACTGATTTATTGGAGTTAACGAGAATTGACGGCAGTTTCTAAATTCATCTTTTGAATCAAGCATGTTAACGTTCGCAGTACGAATGACTACACCGACACGTGTCTAACTGCATATAATAGTCCCGATAAGAGCCTGATGTTAGCAGAGTGTGGTTTATTCTGTTGATAAAAATCAGGACTCAAAGTAAAAACAGAGCTTAGCAGTTTATCAAGAGAGAGGTTTATTTGGGGTCTTGACTGTATTGCTGGTGTGCCAATATCAATAATCAAGACGTGATTTAAATTAATCATCAGCTATGTTAACTTATATTCTTATCATGATTGTTTATTGTAACCAGCTGAATGTTGCTTTACATATTTGTGCATCTATGTTATTAAAATTGGACCTCAGCAAACATAATCAAGACAAATATCTTGTACATTTGCGTAAAATTCAAATAATGTTAATCAAAATTTGATTAAAAAAATTATTATCTATAAATTTGTCTTCTCTAATTGTTACATTTTACGCAAGTCTACTTCATAGGTTAAATTTATTGATTCTTGCTCCCCTTTAGTTTCTAATATTCTTTCGTTTGATTTCAAAAATTTCCTATCATCTTTGTATTAGGTAGGCTTTCGGAAAGTTCTCATAGAAATGTGTAAGTTTTGCATGAGGAGTTATTGAATTCTTCTTCCTTCATTGTCAAGTCTGGATCCTGCATTATATCGTGCATGTCCCTATCATACCCCCATATCTTATACTGAATCCATTAGTCGATGTTTTAATATAACCTTCGATGTCGTAGTTACAAATTTTTACTATAATTATGTTTTACCTTTCTAAATTGTCCATATTGCTTAAGCAGCAATCATTGTAAAACCGTACTTAAAGTCATTGTAGGTAATAGATAAAAGTCATTATCGGCTTAGCTTTAAAACATAAAAAAGATATAAATAAACATCTAATTTATCTGATGATTATACGCTATTAATACAAAAATGTAAATAAATAACTGTGAAATTAGACATCAATCAGCCTTTTTCGGTAAATTTCATGACCAATAAAAACTGTAACTAATATTTTTTAATTTAAACAGGTTGTCCAACAACGCAGAGATGGAAGGCACCACAGAGTAACTCATGTTTCAACCGCTGCTCTTAGGCACAAGTATGCCATTTTGGAACACGAGTTAAGGTTACAGGTAAGCCATATACATAGTGTTTCTGCTGTGCGATTACGCTAAAATCTCTCATTCATTGAATCCGGGGAGAATAGTCATAAACGATTTCGGTTGGTACTACAAAAATACACAACTTTTTGGCGGGATGTAGCTGATCGACGACGGTATTGTCAAAAGATATATTCCAATTCAAAGTCAATTGTCAGATTAGGTACTACGTTTTTTTACTTGATTTATCTTCACTTTCCATCAGGTGAGATTGTTGTCAAACGAAAGTTTATAGACTATAAAAAATAAAGCAATTCTTATTCGAAGTTGTAAACAGTAAATACATTGCAGTAATGAAAAATCGGAAAAAAGGTCGATCAAAACCAGATCACGTGCGAGTAACATAAGCATGCGGTATAACGTTAAATAACATTATTTTGACGGTGACAACTTCGTCGTCGCTGGGCTTAACCCTACCAGAAAATTTTCTTTATTTGTATTTGTAGTACCATCCTTATACCCAGTCTCCCCGGATGGCGATCCATTGAATGGGATATTCTTACGTAATCATAATAGTAGATTATTATAGACGGTGGAAGCTCATTCCTCTCTTTGGTCTATACAATATCAAAAGAATCGTCAAAAATCAGTCCACAACTAACGTAGAAATCAAACATACTTAAAAAATGCAGCCGAACATTATTAACCTCCTTTTCTCTCGATTTGGTTAAAAAGAATAACCTAATTCATAAGTTATCGTGTTTCAGAAATCCCTATCGGAGGAATGCGAGGACCTTGGCGTAGATTCACCATCGGCGTCGGATCTGTTCCCCGAAGCTGATATCCTGTTTGGAGCGCCGTCGCCGGCTCATGAGCAAACTATCGAGCAATGCGTTTCGCGTGAGTGTTACATAAAAATCGATACTTCCATATTCTAAAGAAAATGTTAAAAGGAACACATCCTTTTAACATTTTCACGACTAAACGGCTGGACGGATCGTGATAAAATTTGGCAGGAAGGTAGATGGTATCTCTGAAAACTGCTCCGAGAAAAGCGCGTGCGAAGCTCCGGGCAAAAGCTAGTAATACAAAACATTACAAGTGCGAGTTTGCCCTGTAGAGGTTCAGATTAATGCTAATTACTGACAGTGAAATTGAATGAATGAATGAAAATTAATGCTATGGCGCTCATTAGAGGAGGCCTAATGTCCAGCAGTGGACTACTATAGGCTGATGATGATGATGAATGACAGTGAAATAGCTAGAGCCTAAGACAGCCATTATAAAGTAGTAGTGTTGGACGCCCTCCGACCAGGTGGGATGACGATTTGCGAAAGACTTCGCAGATACTGAATGCGGCAAGCTGAAGACAGGGCGCTATGGCGCTCATTAGGTGAGGCCTATGTCCAGCAGTGGACTAATATAGGATGATGATGATGACCATAATAATCATAGAAAAAGCAGAAGGAAATCTGAAATATGACAGTTGGAGTTCCTCCAACACAAAGTAGATGTATAAAATAAATAATACTTTTTTGTACCACACAAACACAGAACAGTACAGAAATAAATGACAAGTACGAGTAGACGAAGTACAAAGGCGGCCTTATCGCTATGAGCGATCTCTTCCAACCTTGGGATGGACTGGACATGTAAGAACAACAAAGACGGTGGCACTTGGAAGAAAAAGAAATCAATAATTCTTGCACAACATACGTTTAATATTCGTTGATTCTCAAAAAGACAAATTTTATAACGTATGTGAATACATGAGAACAGTGTTCTTAGGTTCTATAATAAAAAGACATAACATACAAAATTATAATAAACTTACTTATACATAAAGATGAAGTTGTCTAGGTAGGTTTGTAGTTAACCCGCTTAAAGTCATAATGAACTCTGAATTAATGAATATTACGTTACTATTACAGCGCCACCAATCCCAATCCCTGAATCAATCCCTCAACCGGATATAGACGACCAAATCGCGACCGACAGTCTTCTCACCACCGAGCAGCACACCGACGAGTTGGATCTCATCGACGATGTCGGCGAGATTGTGACTGTTGGCGAGGATGGCACGGCGACGATACCGACGATTAACGCGGAGGAGTTTGCGAAGTCGCACCCCAATACTACATTCCATACGGAGCCAGAAGAAGGCGAGGTACTTGTATTTTTGTATTTTACTTTATTGATAATGGTCAACGTTTGTCTGCCATTTCACTTAAGGCGATAATAATACTATTATTATAATATAGCCTTTATTCAAAGTGTTACATTTTATATTATTGAAATTTTTTGAATTCCTAGTTTGTTTGCCGCTTGGCACAGACCAATTTTTTTTATAGTAAAAGTTTAACAGTAAATTTATTTTTCAGATAACCATCGCCCAAACGCCGTACACGATCGCCCACGGCCTCAAACGCCATATCACCTTCCATGGCAACCGAGTGCCAGGCACCGTCGTCATAGCGCCGCAGACCTCCGTCATCTCGCAAGCGACTGTCAACTCTAACAGCGGTAACAATACAGTCAAGTTTACCAATATAGACAATATCATCAATACTATGCCAGGCCCGCAAAACGTTACTATACCTTCGGTTGTCGTGAAGGATGGACATCAGAATATTCAAAACCAAACTTCGAGGTCGGCCAAGAAAGCCGACAGTTTGAAAGAACCGGGGACTTCAACACGGCAAGTTCAAAAGTTTGACGCGAAAGAACCTGCCCCGAAACCGTTGTCGAAATTCGACAGTCTTCTACACGAGTCTAAGCTACGTCTAAACCAGGCGTATCAAGGTCGACAAGTGTCAGGAACTCAAGTCATCCGCAGACTTGACAGTCAGCGTAGGTTCTCGGAACGCGACCGCCCCAACCACAGATCCAACTCACGCTTCATTTTCGAAGAGCCACCTAGAGCCACAACTAACCTTAAGCATATCGCTGAAGAGATGAAACTGAGAAACGACCGAGCCATGGTAGAATCTATGGGAGATAACGCGTCGTCCCCCGGACCTGAACTATTCTGGGACGGGCCTGAAAAACGTTACCCGTTTAATGATAGCGAAAAAATCGCTAAAAGTCCCTTCGATGAGCTACTCAACGATTCTAGTGCGTATGGACCGCACACTCGCTTAGACTCCGTGATCAAAGCTGCACGACCTGAACGTACGTACGAAAGGACGACATTCGAAGGGATAGGCGTCGGCTCTGAAGAAAGTCGCCCGTTACGCACCTACCCGGCGAAACGACCTCACACACAACAAACCCAAAACAACGAGCGGCACTTTCCTGTTAAATCTACTGCTACCATACACCAGCAGGAAGATCGGAAAGTGACTCACGACGTCGACAAGAAGATACCTCGATGTAACGATACTGAAATGCGCAGAACAGGCCGAGGGATTGCTAAACGGAACTGCAACTGTTGTACCATTACTCCGCCTAAGAAACGGCGCCCTAAGCCTAAGGCTAAACCACATCAGCAAGCATTCAGTCCTTTGCCTGCACCTAATACCTAAAGTGATTGAGGATGTCGGAATTTATTTCGTATATTAAAGCGCTAATGACAAGATGCTATTTCTTTCAAGCCTAAAACGTGACTGAGCTCCAGGGAGCGTAAAGGCTCTTTTAACTGATAATATGAATTCAATTGACTCAAATTGGTTCATAAAAGCCTAGATGGCGACCAGGACTTACAGACGATTACGTAAACAACACCAAGCTGTCAGCAATCGCTGATCAACTTAACAAGAAAGTGTTCATCAAATTAACCATTTGTGACGTCTCGAAATGGTATTATAGTCCCACGAAAAAACTTGTAAAGGGGCCACAAATTGATCCTTTAGCGTCGAGAGAATCGGGAAGTGGATTAGGCACAAGACCTTTCAAGGATCGGGCCTGTCCAGCTTATTGAGATAGCTGTCAGTTATTGAAGAGTTACCACCTCTCTTAGTAGGACTAATATGTTATTCCCTTCGACTTTGGCACATTAGCTAAATGTGATTTGTCAGTGATGAGTGGCAGAGTCACTGAGCGACTGAACGAGATCTCCGACAATGATTCATTTTCAGAGAATCGTTGACTTGTTTTGTATATAATTTTACCAGTAGCTTTCTCAGATTTTTATTAAAGTTAAACATTTTCGTTCCCTAAGCGTTTTGCCACCATTCAGTTCATATTCGTTTTGCTTTTATAAATCTGTGACTTTGTTGTTGGTTCTTTAATGTTACATAGACAATTTGCAAACGCGTATTTGTAGGTTACCTCCATTTTGTAGTAGATAAGTGTTTCAAATAGTGATTATTAAGCCATACTCAACGTGAATTTAATCGTTTAGCTCTGTAGTTGTACTTTTAGCTCTGTAATCCTAGACTGAATGTATTCTTTCTCCGCTGTTTTGTTTTGAACTTTGTATACATTCGTTTTGGATGCAAACTGCATTGTACTTACCTTTAGTTTTTAAGCTAACTTCCATAATATGAACAGCACAAATCTTTTTGAAGATGGAAGCTTTAAAGTTGGGTAATTCGAGTTATTTTTGAGATTTTTTTGTTTTAAGATAGTAATCGTTTTCTGTGCCAATATCTTGGCGTTTGGTGGTTACTTTGCGGTTTCCTAAGGGCGGGCGTATCGCTATATTTTAATGAGAAGTATATTAAATCCAAAACCTATGTGTAAGCTAGTAAACTTAATATTCGTAGCAAATAATAAACTTGTAAATAATTTGTCCTCGTCTCTTTGTTTAGGGGGCAGTCTAGTCACTCTAAATAAAATAATAGGTGTCTCTGTATTATGCGCTATGGCGCGGGCTCCACTGATGGCTCTAAGCCGGTATTAAGTTACGTATTTCGAGGCTTGTTCACGGAACACGTACGCTTACGCTTCGCTGGAGCCGGCGAGCTAACAAAAACTGAACGATGCGATGTGTTTGGCTAGACCTATATTGTTGTAATTTGTGTGGTAAACCGTGTTATCCGTGATAGGGCCTCAGCTTGTAAATAACGGCAGTTAGATAATGCGAGATCCACCCCCGTTAATCGGAGTGAGCCGATTTGACGCAATATTCCGAATTGTAAATAAAGACAAGGGTGCGGTCCTTAGAGAATTTAGGCGAGGTTTGGTCGTTCATGTTAGTGAATTTTGGGAGTTAGTGTGAAGCACGAAATGGGCCTACGTAGCCCATAGTTTCGGTTATATTCTTTTAAGTCTATGGTAGAAATCTTTGCCGTGTTAGCCTGAGCTCAGGCCACTATCAAAATTAGAAACTATCCATATGGAGATACTTAAATTCTGACATGTTGACGGTTTTTTATTTCATGGAAATTTTCGCCATTTATAAACGTAAGGTTACATTATATATTTTAATCCATGCATATTGTTATTGTTCGTATGATGTAGGGACATTATACTCTAGATATTATCTTCAGGATATCATATGACAGTATTGCCAGCGTTTTGTTAAATATTTCATTAAGATGTTTTAAAATGTATTAGATTTAACGAACTAGAAAATAATGTTTAGAAGTTTCATTATTTTTAAACTAAAACATACTTTGTGTTTTTTGTGATTATGTACACATTATTTTAGGAGACGCAGGAGAAATGATCATTAAAACTTACCTATTAAAATACTCCAATCGTTTTATTCAACATCAATCAAAGTCAACGTTCCAGAAAGAGTTTTAACTTAATTCTTACATACTGCTTAAAGTAGAGTAACTAAAAATGTTTTCAAAATTATCAATGATTAGCACTTTCTGGCGCACTAACCATTTTTTGCATTGTTATGAATACAAATTAACATTATGATTTATTTACTTACCAAAATACATTACTTACATAAGTTTTAAGGGTGCTGTTTTTAAGTTAACCTATCAGTCTTTATACCTACACTTATCTAAGCAATCTTACTACAGTTAGTAGTAATGTACGGCAACAGTGTGCATGTAAATGGGTAAACAGCCTAGGCCTTTGACGTCCGTGCTGCGTAAATAAATCAGGGCGGTGTCTCTCACTGCGAGCATTTGCTTGTAATGGAACAACTTAAATTCGAGCATCAATCAGCCGTTTCACCCCACATATGCCGCCTCTTGCTATTGATGCTCTTCATCACAGCCAGGACTTCGATCCGGAACTCCAGCCGCTCGTCTTCGCTGTACTTCACTACTGAAGGCAGCAGTGATGCGAAGAATGCTTCATCCTCGTTCATTACGCGAGGGTCGTTCACTTGAAAAGGAAAACAAACAAAATGAAGATACGGGTTAAGAGAACAAGTTAATTAGAATACCACTGCTCCTACTCCTCCACTATATTTAGGGTCGTATTTTTGCTACTTTTCTGTTAGAAATCCCAAAATGGGACGAGTCAAGAACGTTTTTAGCATAAAAATTCCCTAAAATTTACAACGATTCAAATTGGTTCAATCTTGGCTCGTCGAGAGGGCGTTTTACAGTGTGGACGAGTTCATGCAAAATATAGAATAATATTTGAATTATATAACTATGTTATTGAAATCATAATAAGATTAAAAATTATATTACCTATTTATTATACTAAGCTATAATAATAATTTTTTCCTGACATGTAATATTATTTACCAATAAATTGATTATTCTGATTATTGTAGCTACAGCTAATATTGATGCCTACCTTCGCTCATTTCCACAAAGTCCACTGGTGGGCATTCTTCTGAATGAGGTTCAGACTTTCTGGAGCGCCTTTTGGGTTTGTAGTCGCTTTCTGGAGATGAATCTCTATTCTCTATTGTCCTTCTTGATTGCCTGCAAGTTTGAAATTTATTATTACCTAACTAGCGGCCTGCCCTGGCTTCGCACGGGTAGATAGAGGTATTATAACTTAGGGGGCATCCATAAATTACATGAGGTGATTTTGGCGATTTTTCGACCCCCCCGTGGTTTGAATTTTTCTGCGTTCAAGGAATAAATAAATCTAACGGAAAAGTAATTCGCCGCAAACTAAAATTGAATCCTGCGCCAACACAAAATCAACAACTTTTAGTAGGAACCAGGTAGGAACCTCAGACTAAGTAAGAAATCAAGGGCGGATCCAGCCTTCAAAAAAGGTTGTGGTCACAGCCACCCGAAAATCGGCCAAGTGTGAGTCAGATCTGAGTATGAACTCGCTCATAAACAATCACGAATGACTAATTAACGACTTTTGAATATTATTATTTTCTTTTTCCACAGACTTTGGTCATAGGAATGGAAATAATCATTAGAGGAAGTCAGACCCGAATTCGTCCATTTAATTGGACGAAATCGGGTCCGACTTCCTCGCACCAGGCGAACAGTTTCGATTAAATTCGAAACCAATTTCAATCAATAAATTATTATTATTCTTCTTTTCTAGTAGCCAGTAAGCCAATATAGGCAATAGAACTGGGTAAATAAGTATCTTAACGCTGTCTCAGGCAGGAATCGTAAGTATGACCAGCAAGTGAAATGCACCAAGTTAGGCTACCAATACCATTACAATCACAACTACTGAACCGATTTTGATAATTTTTTTACAACTTCGAAGGATATCAAATTAAATTAAACGCTAGGAAAAATTTGACATTAAATAACTTTATTTAGGTGCTAACTTAAATTACAAATTCAAGCTTACGTTCCTTTTTCGCGAAAACGTTGATAATATATCATCGATATCCAGGTTCACATCCTTGTGTATATTTAGGAGAGCTAGCCCGGATAATCTTTCCTGTGCCATTGAGGCACGCAACCACGATTTTATTCTGCGAAGAGTAGAAAAAAAGATCTCTCTGCTGTAGCTACGCTGACCGGAAGAGTTGCCAGTAGGTATTTGTAAGAAAGTTTTTATGTTCGGATATAAATGTTGGTCGCATTGTTGAATGAAATGAGCTACCGAGTCTGGTATGGCCGAATTATTTTCATTTTCTCTTGCCCATTTGGTCATCCAGAGTCGGTATTCATTTAAAACGGTTGATTCACTATCGTTAATGAATAAGCGGTAAGTCTGGACCACTTTTTTCACTTTCATGATATCGACATCCTTGCAGTCCCTGACATTGGTCAGGCCTGATTTGGGTAGAAATACTCCCAAATTAAATAGGTCGAGTACTTTCGGAATCTAAAAGAGGTATGTAAATCGATTTCCGAAAGTACTCTTTCACCGATTTCGCCTCATAATTTGACATAACGTGTCAGCATAATATCGTGGATGGCTCTGCTGCGTTCCGAACCACGCACGGTTCATGATTCATTGTTTTTAATTTTTCTTAAGGCGTACTTAGTTCTTTGATTTCAATTAGGGTTGTGGGCATGCCCATCGTGCCCATAACGGTGGATCCGCGCCTGTAAGAAATCTAGGAACTGCTAAAATTCGTGGAAAAAAATTACGTGATATAGGTACGCCGAGATTCTAGGATTCTAATGGTGAAATAATTTTTCAAATCGGTCCAGTTGTTTCAGCGCCTATTCAATTCTAACAAACAAACAAATTTCCTCATTATAAGTAGTTTATTAACTTTTAAGAACTTACTTCTCAGCTTTCTTCGTTCTTTTCGTCTCTGTCTCCACCACCACACTGGTGCTACTACCAGCCTCATCTCTCTCCCTCTTCAACCCTGGCACATAAGTGCTGAACGAGATAGGGTCATTATCACCTTCACTGCCAATGCTATTGTCATTGCTCTCTGTGATGCTGTGCTGAGGCGTATTTTTGAGGAGGAATGAAAGTTCTTTGTGGTATATGTATTTTTTGGTTCCGATTTTATTTGCTCGGACTCGAACGGATTTTATGAAGGTGTCACGTATGTTGGTCCATTTGTTCATTATTATGTCGCCTGTAAGATAAAAACACATTTTAAGTGGATTAACGCATTTCACAGAAGGAACTCGAGCGATAACTGGTTGGCCTGCTTAAATCTCGCCCGAAGCACGTCTTAATTTTTTAGGGTTACGGAACCCAAAAAATTAGGGCCCCGTTTTTACCCTTTGGGTACGGACCCAAAGGGTAAAAAGGGTAAAAATAATAATGTAGGTACTAACGCACCTTGGGGCTAGATGATGCTGTGTGAATTGTTCAACTTTATTATTTACTAGCGGCCCGCCCCGGCTTCGCACGGGTAGATAGAGGTATTTAACAAAAAAAAAATGAAAATTTTAACAGTCTTGGCTAGGGTATGTGCTCGATGGTCTTGGCTAGGGTTGCCATCCGCATCCGTCCGAGGTTCTCCGGATTTGTCGCGGGCGGGGTAGGTATCATTTGTAGTCCGGGTTTACAAATTTCAAAAACTATTAGGGTAGGTACCTACTTCTCGTTGAGCTAGAATCATGATAGGTATTTGGCAAAAAACAAGGTCTTAATTATATTATAATTAATATAAGGTTTCTGTACGGAACCCCCGTTGCGTGAGTCCGACTCGCACTTGACGTTTTATTTTTATATAGGTACTAGCTATGTTTAAAAAAATGTCGACATGTCCGGGTTATGAGCTCGAAAATCCGGGGCTTTCACGCGTCTTGTCCTGGTTGCCATATTTTAGAGATGGCAACCCTAGTCTTGGCAGACCTTCCATGCTTATAACACTCGATCAAATCTGCTTTTGAAATCACCAAACTGTTTGTTGGGTAGGTAATTAATGCCGCCGCGTGCCGTATAGTATATTAGTAGGTACCTACCTAGTAAAGTAACACGTTAAAACGTTGGCCACATCTGCGTAACGCCCTATTTAAAATGTTAATTAACGCGCTGATAACGGAATATAAATCAGTTGCAATTTTTCTCACATGTTTCACTATTTATAAGAAATTAATAAATCCCAAAAATTTACGATCTCGACGGGATTCGAACCCAGAAAAAAATAAAAAAAAAATAAAATATAAAATTTTAAAAATTACCCAGAGTACTATAATAAATAAAAACCTTAGAATCAAGCAACGGCAAAACCTCTCGTCAAAGAACTAAATGTAAATTTGGTCTTTGAGCAGAATTGGATAACTTCATTGTTTCCTCTGTAGGTGGCGCTGACGGCGTAAGTGCCGAAAGAACTCCCAAAGATTTACGGGTCGACTAGATAAGATCACGTAGCTTAGTTGGAAAAAGAGCAACCCTGCGCTGAAGGGGAAGGTGCGGGTTCGAATCCCGTCGAGATCGTAAATTTTTGGGATTTATTAATTTCTTAAAAATTACCCAGAGTACTATAATAAATAAAAACCTTAGAATCAAGCAACGGCAAAACCTCTCGTCAAAGAACTAAATGTAAATTTGGTCTTTGAGCAGAATTGGATAACTTCATTGTTTCCTCTGTAGGTGGCGCTGACGGCGTAAGTGCCGAAAGAACTCCCAAAGATTTACGGGTCGACTAGATAAGATCACGTAGCTTAGTTGGAAAAAGAGCAACCCTGCGCTGAAGGGGAAGGTGCGGGTTCGAATCCCGTCGAGATCGTAAATTTTTGGGATTTATTAATTTCTTAAAAATTACCCAGAGTACTATAATAAATAAAAACCTTAGAATCACTATTTATAGTAATTTTTCGCCAAAAAGTGGTAAACTGCTTTATCTAGCTATAACTATATCACAGTCTAGCGGTCCGCTCCTGCTTCGAATGGGTATATTCTCCGCCTGTGTTCATCAGGTGTATAATGTAGAATTCTAAATGGTGAAAGAATTTTTCAAAACGGTCTAGTAGTTTCGGAGCCTATTCAATTCAAACAAACAAATTTTTCCTCTTTATAAATTTTGATATTAGAATAGATATATATAGTGTAGCACCTACACTATAAATCTATATAGGTTTATGTTTATAGACTGAATGTATATTCAGTCATCTACACTGTAGATAACTGAAAATACATTCAGTCTGAAATGAATGATTAATGAGTTAATGACTGTGTGGAAACGAGGTTGAAAAAAGTACCGGAACTCACTTTTAGTTCGTCGCTCTTGCCGTGTCATGTCGTCGTACCCGTCATCTAGACATCTAAATATTTCCTCCCAAGCTTGCTTCCTCTCCTCTTTATCCTTGTAAGCCTCCAACGTCTTGTCCCATATCGCTGGTCGCGCTTCTACACATTTTATCAACTTCTCAACTTGATAAGTAAAATTTTTCATTTCAACAAAATCGGACGTCAAAACACTGTGTTCACGATCTACTTTGAGACGACACTGAAGTTAGGGCGAGTTAGATTCTCGTGACGGATGCATGTAGCGTATCTCTTTCTTTCGGCATCGTTGTTAGAGAGAGGGGAAACGCGTGAAGGTCGCCAACCTACATAACCTGTCTCGTACTAGCATTCCAGTATAGAATGAGACAGAAATAGCGACGCCGAGTTTCATGAGGCTCGGAACGATAACGTTTGTTATATCCCGTGTAAGTTGAGCTCTAGTATGAGTTGACAATTAGGCTACTTTGCTGGTGTTGAGAGGTCTTGTGTTGGTTGCCGGTTTGTCGTGGATTGGTCGGCCTTTCAATGACGTGGTGCGTGACTTGTTAACTTGGCTCGACACTCTCGAATCGGAAAGTTTTAAAACCCAATGTCGTGACGTGACCACAGATTAAGTAATGGTGACTGATAAACCTACAGAATACAGAAATATGTATTTATAAAAAAAATACATTATCTACTTTACCTACCATTAGGTAAAAGTAAAAAATTACCTACGCGCTTTTGTGTAGCTAGGCTTTGGATACTGGCTTGCCTCGTGTCGTGGTGCACGCACGATCACCTTAAGCAACGAGTTTGCGGGTTCGATTCCCGCCTCGGGACAAATGTGTGTACGATCTGCAGACCTTTGTTCAGGGTGTTCTGGTCGTTTTCTCTAACGAACGATTATTGAATTGCGGGGGGTACCCATTACCAATACCAAAATTAAGAATTAAGACCTGGCGTCTTCACAAACGTGTTTGTGATGATGGGCTGAACTAGCAGTTCACGTATTGTCACTAATTTACCAATAACCCTGTATAGTAGGTGCATAACCTTTTTAAAAAAAGTTTATGTAGGTACCTACGTAGGGTTGAAGACTACTTGGGACTTACAAATTCTATGACCTTTTAGACACATGACTATTAGAGTTAAATATAGTCCATAATTTAGTACAAAATTCTTTGATAAAGTCACATGACCTTTTGAAAGACTTGCTGCCTGGTTGATAAACACCTTCATGGGTAGGACCTAGGTTCTAATCAATAGAATTGCGCGCGCATCTCCATTTACAGTGGAAAATTCTGTCATTTTCGAGGTTATTTTGTTCCTGTGCATAAAAAGAAAGGTTTATTTCAATTACTTGTGAATATTTCAGGTTTAGAAATAAGTTTTACGTGTTTCTTTGTGATTGGTGAAGATATTTTGCAAATGGGATTGTAGTGAACCGATTGAAACCGGCGTCGAAAACAGGTGAGACTTCGTACATTTTGCAATTTTAAAATTATAGCTAATAAGCTATTCTAATCTTTATTGAGTTATAATAAGACTGTTATGGTTATGAATGGGCTACCCCAGTCATTACACATAAGCTATTACAGAGAGGTGGTAATTTAAGTACCAACTTGTTATCACCAAGTGCTTGGATCACCTTTACCGCATCACGTTTATTTCTTCGGAGCCGCTGAGTGTTTTACTGGGTCTGTCAATAACCTGTCATTGGTTTTTAGGGTTCCGTACCCAAAGGGTAAAAACGGGACCCTATTACTAAGACTTCGCTGTCCGTCTGTCACCAGGCTGTATCTCATGAACCGTGATAGTTAGACAGTTGGAATTTCCACAGATGATGTATTTCTGTTGCCGCTATAACAACAAATACCAAAAAAACAGAATTAAATAAATATTTAAGAGGGCTCCCATACAATAAAAGTAATATTTTTGGCTCTTTTATAAATAATGGTACGGGACCCTTCGTGCGCGAGTCCGACTCGCACTTGGCCGGTTTTATTGTACAAGCAAATATCAACGGTACTTCTGACACCATTTTCCCAACTGCGAAGATTTTTCTTTTCGTAAGTAAAACGCCTGACATTTCCTCAGGAGCAATGTGGTCAATTTGCTTGCCGGGTTGGGGCGCCGCTGTGGCCGCAGGCGCATTATTCCTCTACGGAACCTTGGACGTGGCCTACTTCGCCCGGATGATGTTCACAGTGGCTCGGGCGCGTTACTTCAGGAAGAAATCTTGCATCTTGGACACTACTGAGATCCACTGTAAGTGAATGACTTTACTAGTACCTACCTAACTAAATTCAGTTCGCGGCTTCGCACCCGTTAGTTCTATGGAAACGTTCAAATGTTATTTCTATTCAATAATAATTGTCTAGAATGAATGTCTAGACCTCCATTCATGCCTTTAATCCCGATCTGTTCATTCGTTTTCGCGTGAAGAAGTAACAAACATCCATCCATCCATGCAAACTTTCGCATTTATAACATTAGTTTGACTATACTAACTAGCTTTAAGTCGATATAATAGGCTATTTGACTACTACATTAAAAATAAGTTCCAAATTGTTTTCATCCTAGTCAGTGACAACGTAACAAAGCGTAATCAGGTGATTTTTATTAAAAATTATGCCGTTTTTAGGTAAAAAAACGAGATTAAAATTACACATTTTTTCATATGTGATCACGTGACCGAAAACGCTATGTGTTTGGTTGGATCGCAAGTGACGTCACACTTTTACAGATAACAGTGTCAGTGAGTTCTTGTTAGTTGTGGTGTGGCAGGGTGACGTCATTGCTCAGAACACGGGAGCCATGACAGAGATTATCGAGTCGTCTTCTAGACTTTCCATTTATCTAGTCTAGGGAATTTGGTACAGCGCCTCTACCTTGCGAGCATGGAACAACGCGAATCCCCGACAGAAATGGAACGTCTCGAGGTTTCGATATTATCGTGCCGAACTCAGAGCTCTGTTCTAGATGTAAAATCATCTAGAACAGAGCTCTGATACAAGATAGTCCTTGGTAGATGAAACTTAGGAGGCCTATTTACCCAGCTATTTGTAAAAATCTGGCCTTAAATGATGATATTAACAATAATTACTAGTTAATTTTGTAGAAGTAAAAAAAGGTTACAAAATAACCTACCAAATTTGTTATGCTCGGGAAGATGGCGTAGCACTGCTACGACGTAGAGCCTGGCTACGCCATATAGCAACAAACTGCGGTGTAGCAAAAAGGTGCTACGGAATTTTAACTGTTACGCGACTTCCACAAGGCTACGACTTTTGTTATTGTGTTGTAGACGCTAGCTACTTCGCGTAGAATTGTGCTACTTCGCGTAGCATTGTGCTACACCGCGTAGCATTGTGCTACGAGACAAGCTACGCGTTGCAAATCGTTGAAATTGATGAACCGATTTGGATTTGGTTCGTAAGATTAACCGTGTTTTGGTTTGAAAGGTGACACGATCGAGTGTTTTGAGCTATGCTTGTAGGAAATCAGGGCGCCATTCGAATGTAATGTTATCATGGTTATATTCATAGTTAAATTATGTCGGAAGCTTTTTAATTTTTATTTGAATAATATTAACCATCTTCCTGCTCATGGCATCTAGGGACAGGCAAAACTGAAAAAAGGAAGGGAGCCTTGCGCTGCAGCCGGACAGTACAGGCTGAAAATAATAAATAATAATAATAAAAATCTTCGTTTGGTACTGAAATAGTTTTGATAATTTCCTTCTTCTTTTTAAATTTCCAGCCTGGTGCCTCCTTAACGACATTGATACACTTCTCTACCATATGAACAATGCTCGTTATCTACGAGAGCTCGACTTCGCCCGCGCTGACTTTTACGAGCGCACCGGACTGTACGCCAACATCAGAGCTGCAGGCGGAGCTGTGGTCCAGGCCGCCGCGACTATCCGGTACAGGCGGTATCTGAAGCCCTTCACCAAGTTCACTATTACTTCTAAGGTAAGCCAAGTTTGAATAAGTTGAGCTCAGTGCAGTCAGGCATCTCAGTTAAGAGCTCTAGCTTCTAGATCAGGAGTTTTAAAGCAAAGTTCACGGAGATCGGTTGCCACTTAGTTAGATGACCTCTGTAGCGCGGTGAGCGAAGGTCCGCCAGCGACGCGGGTTGCGGGTTCGATTCCCGTCTCGGGACAAATGTTTATATGATCTGTTGATATTGGTTTTAGGTGTTCTGAATGTAATAAAAATAGATAAAAGCCAATAATGCGATTATCAGGGAGAGGTCTACGTCCAGCTGTGGACCATTATAGGCTATTGAGGTCTGGATCTGGGATCTGGATGTTTTTTATGTATAATAAAAAATATCTCTGTGTGGTGTATTTTATCAAGTCTATGAGTTATCTAATACCCACAACACAAGTTCTGCTTAGCATGCGGCTATAATGCTGTGTGAATGTTCCATCATAAAATATATTTATTAATTATTTACGTAATCGAACCAACGAAACCTGGAATGGAACGACTGCTCCATGCTCTAGCGTCCCTTATGCCTTTTTGACCTATGTTCATTCATCCTCTCGATATCAGATATCAACATAAACTCGCTTTGCCCACAACCAGGCTTCACAAAATTAATATATCTTTTAATTAAAGGGCAATGTATACGCTTCTACAACAAAACTTCTAATGAGTTGCAAAATCTATCAGTAAATAAATTCAAACAAATTGTCAAAACCTTTCTGTGCAATAAGGCCTACTACAAAATATATCAGATTACCTAGAAGATAAAAAAGATTGGGACGGTTTTTGCTCCAACTCGAAAAATAACAACTAACAGACTAGAGGCTTCTTCGTCGCTTCTTTACTGTAGTCTACATACCGAAGCGACAAAAATAAAAAATATCAAATTTCCGTCAGTGTTTTATTTTAAGAATTTGACCTTTTCTAAGTGTACATTTTTGTATTTATGGAATTAAAGAATTTTTGATTTTGATTTCAATGAGAGAAATTTTATTTAGGAAATTTATAGTCACTTCATTTGGACTCCGCATTGAACGGAATAAATAGTAAGGATGCGTACCCAATGGATGCTAACGAGACCCTATTACTAAGCCAGTCGGACTCGTCCGTCATAGGGCTCTATCTCTTTCCTGACTGGATAGTGGATACCGACTACGTCCTATTTAGGAACTAAAGTCTGAATCCCTTGTTTCAGGCAATCTACTGGGACGACAAGACAGTCTTCATGGAGCACGAGTTCATAGGCTCCGGGGGCTTTGTCCATGCCGTCGCGATCTGCAGACAACGTGTTATTGACACCTCCGCGGTTGCTATAGCTGAACTGCTCCTACAGTTACACTGCCAGGGGAACTGCCAACCGATGCCGTCTAAGATGCCACCTGAGGTAAGACTGTTCTACAGCGGCTCATTATCAATAACCTGTAATAGTTATAGTTAATTGTAAACGAATTCTTGACAGTAAAATAAATTTATATTTCTGATGAAGAACATTTTCAACATTAGAACAGGCTTCCTCTAATGAGCGCCAGGCGCCCAGTATGCAGCTTGTCACATCCAGCGTCTGCTAACAGTCCCACTACGTTTACCTAGTCGCGTGTGCATGAAGAACATGTTTTCGGCTTGGTGGGGCTTGATTTAACAGAGGGATAAATCACAATACAGTCCCATTCGAGTTTTCAAATAGTCGCATGTATTTGCTGAAAATTTCGGGGAAGTAAGCCGACTTAAAGTTGCTTGCAGTGGACAGACATTAAATCTTTGGTTATCAATTTTATCATTTAACTTTCCAGCTGGAACTCTGGGTCCAGAGCAATGAGCTAAGCTCAGCCAAGCTGCGTGTGCCTATAGGCCCACACTCGATTCCGATGGTCTCCCCCTCCCGCAACCTCGCCTGCGGGGAAGTCATCCCCACCACCGTCACCGAGTGAGACACGCCTCACTGCTCGGAGAACCTGCGCTCTCGCTCGCACGCTAAACGCGAGAGCGAGATGCCTACAGGGGGTCCTCGCTCCGGCAGTGATTAAATAATCATTCCACGCGTGACTATCGCGCTGAACGGACGTTTTCTTGTTTTGTTGTTTTATGCCGTTTAGAAGTGCTTTAGCTATAGGTTCTAGACATACTTTGTGTAATATTTAAATGCTTTTGTTAAAACTTATAATAAATAACAAATATATTAGAGAAAACCCTTATTTAACCTCATTGATGTTACAGAGAAAAACTTTAAAAGCGTATCATTGTATTGTACTCATAAATTATTAGATTTACCCTCGGCATGGCGTCGTTTTCAAAACTGCGCAAATACATATTTAGATAGATCATGAAATAAATAAAATTACTTTTATGATATTTTATAAGGCACTTGTATTAGATTTTATGATTTTGATTTTTAGTATAGAAATAGATCTCAGTTTTAGCTTTATAATTTATTTTACTTTTTTTTAGATAGTTTTATAACTTGTTGTAAATATTTGTTTTATTTCGATATTTGGAAAAAACTATTACTTATAGTAAAGGTGCTAAGGCTTTATTGTGAATGTATTTGGATATTTTTGCGGTAGCTACTACGCATGGTGTATTTGACGTATTTACTCGGTTTTTTTTATAAGTTTCCAATAAACGATTCATCTTAACTTATTACTTACTTGCGTATTTAAAAGATCAACAAATTAGGTACATACCTTGAATTAAGCCATCAGGAAGCGTATTTTAATTCCCCAAAATGTGCAATTGATGTTGCTAGTTTTTTTGTGCAAATTTGTACTCTAATTCGGTATATTACCCCCGAATACTTAAACGCAACTCAGTAAGCACGTCACAAGCGACGAATTTTTGACAGTTTTTCATAGAAAACTGTCAAAAAGCGACGACTTGAGACTTGATTAGTAGTATTCGGGCGTTAGAGGATCATTTTGTACGAAATTTCGTGTTAGAGAACTAAAATACGTAGCTATGTAAAGAAGTACCTATTCAACTGAAGTACATAATTATGTATAATTATGTAAAATAGGTAACTAAGATAAAAGATTTGAAGGAAGAAACATAATAATCCATTTTGCCTGAAGTCTCTGTGTAATGGTTGGTCCTAACCTAAGGTATGTTATTATAACTATTTATGTATACCTGCATATTTAATTATAAATATTTATAGTACCTAATTGCAACAAGATACCTGTTTATATAAAATATCATTAAATTACTTAAATTAATCTTTAATTGCTGTTTTATTTACGTACTAACTTCTGCTTCCGGTTTCAATAAATTGGCCAATGGATAAAACGAATTCTGCATAGAAATACACAATATCTGCGGTCGTGAGTATGGCATGCAAATCCAAATACAACAACAAATGAGTTAGGTTGTTCATAGAGATTTAATAAATCACAGATTTTTTTTAAATAATATTTATTATTATTTATGTTTTTGTAGAGTACAATAAAAATTTAAATGCATCATTTAGGAATTTGCTGTCAAGATAGTTTAGTTAATTTTTGGCCACATCTGAATTGACTGGAATGCCACAGTAATTTTGTTGTGGTTGTTTGTGGTTTCTTCTTCTCACTTTGATATTACCTAGCACACGGCCTATCAGCAAGCTGAAGACAGGGCACTATGGCGCTCATGGGGAGGCCTATGTCCAGTGGACTGATATAGGCTGATGATGATGATGATGACGGCGTATCAGGCTAGTTATTCAACTAGCCTGATACGCCGTCATCATCATCATAATTGAAGACAGACATTTTATATGATATTGCTATTGTTTAAAAAAAACGCAGCCCTCCCCGCAGCCGGAACAAATGTCTGCAAATCGTACACACTTGTCCTGAGGCGGGAATCGAACCCGCAACCTCCTGCGTCTCAGGCAGACCTTGCCCACCGCGTCACAGATGTCGTCAAATAATGAATAATTATGACTAACTCAGCTCAGCACATGATAAAATAATTGTAAGCCGTGATATCATTTGAGTCAGCTGTCAAATAATCAAGACGTATTTGGTACAGGAATCAATTGTAATAAGTACTTAGTTTAACCTAACGGCAAACGTGTAACTGTACATAAATACTGTAATTAATGATACAGGGTGATTCAGAAGTCGACTTCGTACTCTTACAGCGTGATTCAGAATTTATTTTTAAGTAGATAAGGTAGGTATCTAATTAATTTTTGTACAGATTTTCCTGTATGTGTCTAGTGAATAATTTAAACTAATATTATAAATTTGAAAGTAACTGTTTGTCTGTTACCTATTCCCGCCTAAATCGCTGAACGGATCATGATGAAATTTGGCAGGGAGGTAGACCGGATCCCGGAGACGGGTATACTTGAAAAACGCGAGCGAAGCCGCGGGAAGCAGTTAGTTGTTAATATATAGTATCTCTGGATAATCAACAGAAGATACAAAATAACCCAGAGGATAAGTTCTCTTCGGAATCTTTAAGAGAAATAATAACTTTTTAATAAAATAAAACTACCTACCTAAGCGAATAAATTCTTACTTGGTGCCTACCTAAATTATCTGATTGGGGTTTTTCAGAATGGGTAAATAAAATACATGTTTATTTTAATGTACACAATTTATTTATATCGTATAGTGTTTATTATACAAAGATAATAAATTGTAAAATCCTCTCGTTGAATCAATAAATAAATACTTAGACACAATACTCCTTCAGTCCTATCATTGCCCTTCGTGGCTTACAAACATTACCGGTGAAAATTAGTAACTTGAGATATCACCAACAAGATTAGTAAAACATAGCCGAGGAATCTAGCATTCTGAAATACTTGACATCTAGCATTATAAGGATCAAGACATCCTTAGTTCTTAGGAGTATACAATCGAATATTCTCGTAGAAACGCGAGCGCGATCAAATCTTTTTTACGAGATTTGTTGTTACATTGAATTTATGTTAAATAGAAATCGCTTAGTTACATTTACCGTACAAAAATATCCTTTTAGATCTATTTATATAGGTAGGTATGTATTGTCAAAGGCACTGGTATACTTATTCTCAACATATTTTGAATACAATCTGAGATACAAATAGGTTTATGGTTACAATTTACTTAGCGATTTCTTAGAAGGACTATGATTTATATTTTTATTTGGTTTGGAACTAACGGACATTCTGAGAAATTACATATTTATAAATAACAACTAAGCTTACGATACTTAAAACTATTTAAACCTACTTACAAGAGCGTAGTCTTTAGTGTTCGATTTTCACAATCGAATCTTCGAATAGATGAAACAGATCTACTTGTACAACTTATTATTAACATCATACATACATAGCTCAACACTAAAAATGCATTTTTAATTCTATCACGGAGTAGACAAGTTTTATCTGCTCGAAAAGTCTGTAAACCGAAATTAAGTCTCATTCAACGCGGGTATACCCTATTCAATACTACAACGAGGACGACATACAAGGAATACAACTAGGAAGGATAGGCTGGAGGGCACAGCCGCTCAGCTGCACATATCGTAACGTTCTCTGTACAAGTGGTAACTTCCGGGCAGGGGAGGTTGCGAGACGCTCAGTGCTCCATGCGCGCCTTATTCTGGTGCATCATGTTCTTGAGTGTTGCCACCTCGGTCGCCAGCCGCGCTAGTTCCGACTTCAGGTGGGCGTCTTCTTCCTCTGCGAGCCGGTCGTCCCGCACCGCGGGCCGGTACTCGCCGTTCATGGAGATGCCTGAATCACGCTCATCGCTGGAGCCCTCCCCGTCCCAAGAGGGAGAGGACCGCGGGCCCGGCTCTTGCTTAATGTTTTGCAGAGACAGCAGCGCGCTCGCGACGTCTTTGTCGCCGAGGTGGGACTTGTGGCGCAGCTTCAATGGCAGACCGTGGTTTTCTGATGGGTACTGTTCAGCTGTCTCGTCTCCGGAGCCCGAGAGGGATGACAGCTCATAGGGGGAGGGCGCGCGGCGCGTCCGCGATAGGTTCAGGACCGAGCCTGGGGGTTCATAGTGTGCGGGGTGAGAGTAGTAGTTCTCAGGGGCAGGGAGGCGCTCCTGGTAGGGCTCGGGGGCGCGTTGCGGGGGCGGCGAGCAGTGCGGAGGAGACGCGGGTGGCGGCGGCGGTGGCGGTGCGGGTAGGAACGTGCCGTTACCGGACAGTTTGCTCCTCTTTGTGACGCATAGGACCTGGTCGCAGGTAGGCAGGGTTGCGAGCACCTGGTCAATGCTTATGAGGGCCTCGCCGCAGATTCCATACTTCTCTTTTATGGCATCAAGTTGTGCTTTCATGACGTGGTTTTCTTTGGAGAGCTCGACAACGCGTTGTTCGAGAACCATGTCGTTGAAGCGACGCTTTTCGCGGGAGCGCTTGGCGGCCTCGTTGTTGCGGCGACGCCTGTCCCAGTAGCCATCGTCTTTTTTGTTGTCAGGGATGAATTCCCGCTGCTTGCGCTGGCCGAAGAACTCTTTGCGTTTGGAGTAGTCGAAGCCTGGAGGGTAGTCATCGGGTCCGCCGTTTAGAGGAGGCTCCATCGGGAAGTGTGGCGAGACGGACAGGCGGCCCCGGTTGATGGACGGGGGCCGCGGCGACGGCGGGGCGGGCCCCAGGGGACCTCCGCCCCCCATCAGCTGCTGCTGGCTCAGAATGAACTCTGCAACCATGTTTCGGCGGACTTGGAGTGGTCCGCGCGTATCTTCTTCGTATTTCTGTAACAATAGAGAACGACCATAAATAAACGAGTCCATTGAAAAGTTAGCAAGTCTAGTGTTGGGGTAATAATTACGTCGCTGCTACCTCGTGGGTAGCTATAAGCAAGGGTTACAATACAATTACAATGGAGGTAACAACTGTGTCCCAACGTCCCGTGTACGATATTTTGTGTAATAGCTTGCTGCACATTACCACACCGCTTTTTACACTCTTCATGTAGGCTAAACTCGTTAATAATCATTGCTAAACCCTTTTTTAACATTTACACCAGTCCAATTTGAACCTTACACCGGATTTCTTCCGTTACAAAACTTGCTTCCTTTTCTACTATTGGGTTACACGATCGTACCTAATAAATTAATAATTGCAGGAAGTTGTATAAAATATTAGTTTTATTAGTAATTTTATAATTTATTAGTAGTTTCTAGAAAACTTACACGTAAGTTCTAATTTCAAAGTTTAGGTATAAGTCGCCTGAAATGAGCAAAATAATCAATGTTAAAGTTTCGTTACATGCGTATGCACAAGTTTCGTTTTTTTTAAATCTATCAAACAAGTCGTTAACCTTTACGCAACATCCGCGCCAAAGGACAATATTATCGCGACTGTAAAACCTTATCTCAAGTTATGTACAACAACGGCAGGAAGTATAAAAATCGATCAAAACATTGTTATCAACTTTATTATCCAAGAAGAAAAACAATAGAAGAATCAATCTCCATTGTGTTACCTAGTTTTTTATTTTTAAACAATTGCAAGCTAATCCATACATAAAAAACGAATTAGGCAATCACGTTCCAATACACGCAAAGGATAATGGCAACGTGAGACTTTTCCGACTAGAAAGTCACCTATGAATGAATTCTGACGAAGTATATCGTCTACACGTGAAGTGTACATTATACAGTTTTATTTCTCCTTATGAAATTCTAAAGAGATCAGCCGACTTTCAATGATATCTTGTAAAGGCATTTTTTAAATGGTTGTTTCACCCGTGACCGAACGACTAACGTTCAAAGGTGCAATGGTATTGATACCTACGTTCCGTCTCACGCAATCCGTGTCAGTAGGCCGCCCCAGAATCAATCCGTTACAAACTAACTGTTCGAATGATCGAACCAGTTTAATTGAAACCTCTTTTGTTGATAAAATGTCAGCTATGAGAGACGATTAAAACACATTTTACGCAATTAACCTATAAATACTAAACTGCGCAGACAGTCAATTTTTTTTACGTTACAATAAAAATGTCGTTACTAAATACAAATGCTACCGACTAGCTAATTTAAATCGTAGATACAGTAAGATTAAGCAAAAACCTCTATTTGATTTGCAAATGTGCATAAGCAGTGAATGAATTTCCGTTTTCTTAATATTGATCTTGAAAAAGGTTGCTGAACCGGAAAGGTTGCGTGTAGTGAAACGTGACTAGTTCCATTTTCAAAATCCACTATGCGAAATGTGTGAGAGTTTAACCCATTGGGGTTAATTGCTCTGAAGTGGAATAATCGGTATCAGAAAAAGATTATCAGAAAGTGTTTCCCGTTTGTTAGCATTTGACGCTTCGACGCAGACAGTTAAACACCGGTTTAAACAAACGGTTACTATTTAGCATGGCAATAAAATATGGTTATTGTTAACTTAACGCTACTTCGGCCGGGAATTTCATTCTAACCGCTATGCAACTTCATTCTTTTGAATTTTGAATTACGAGTCGACCTTCTTTTGTTACACGCCTTAACCTTTTTGAGTGCTACGAATTTTCGTAATGCTACGATCTTTTTGTCTGGTAGAATACATAGCTGTTGCGGCCAAATTGACATTGACATTAGCCAGGGTCTTGTTATCTGTCAACGATTTCTCGTAAGCCCGCGTAATTTGCTTATGACGTCAAGCTGCACCTCGCTGTCGACCTACGCCGCGTTCACGGTCAAGTCTATCGATCTACAAGACTAAGTAACGGTTGCACAATCAAAAGCGGGTTTTGACAACGACAGTTATTGCTAATCATGTACTTTCTCCGGCGTACCGTTACCCAAAAACTGGGACTATACGGTACAACCAAAAACAGTTTTTTACTCATCATTCTAACTTGTACTGTTATGAAACCTGATGTTTCGTCATCGTTAATCTACAAGGCTGAATTTGGTAAAGTAATCTATCTCTATTTTAGCTATATAAAGTATTTGCGGAGATATTTTCCGTATTATGAATAGAAGTTAAATAGTTCAGATATAAAAGGTCTCTTGTGTAGATAATGAATTTGATTTAATCAATTTAATAAGTTTAAGCTTCTGTGTAGTAGTAGGAAGGTATTCTTAGGTCAGTAATCTAAATAATATTAATAAAGTCATCAACCGATCATTAAAAACGTTGACTTACATATCGATATTGCTGATGGATAATTAAGTATTAAATAATTTATGAGTCGGCTGCGTAAAGACATAAGGCTTCTAAGGCACGTGTTGCAGAAACGTGCGTAGTAGTCTATTAATAGTTTTTTGTCGACAGTGACATAACAAACTCGTTTTGAGACAATAGGATTAGCGTGGGCAACGTAATGGAGATTAAACATAGTTGCTGATTTGACATTTTATTACCTAGCTAGATAAAAACTAAGCACACCTCAAAAACTAACCCACAGGTAGGTTTAGTATGAAACAAAAAACTGAATGGAATGTGGCAGAAACGTGCAAAAACATACATACTGCCTTATCAGTCGGTACCTTTATCGTAACCACTGACTCATTGGACAAAGTCCTCGAAATAATAAACACTGATAACGTTATTTAAATAGCACATATTTTGGTGTATTACACAACGAGAACTTATCAACCGCAACGTAACGCAATACTGTTATCAGCAGTATTTTTAAATGAGGTCAGGAATTTCACAGAATATTTTTAATTATACCTATTTATTCAACTAGAATAATAGCATATTATCTTATCAGCTAACTTTGTAGCCACAAAATAAGGAAAATAAGTTTGAGATAACTTTTTAATTAATTCAGGAAAAAAGTGAGTAGAAACCATATCTAAAACGACCATAAATTTTCTGATCTAAAACTTACCACCGGAAATATGGCTTAACCTCGACATTGTATCGACTATGACCCATGACATTAGAAATATCTGCGAGGTTAAGCACACCTCGCATTCGATGTAATAATTTAAATCTCATTTTTCACCGTAACTGCGTGTCATTTATTTTAACGGTGACACATTTCAAACGATGTTGCATTTATATTGCACCAATATTGCGAAATCAAAACACCTACTCAGTAAAATAGTACTCTAAAATTGATCAACAACGAAAACGGCAAACTACAAAATACAAAGTTACAAACGCAGAACAATTTGATACTAAAATCAAATACAGACAATAGAAAGATAAAAATCATAATATTATATTTAAGTACAGACAAACCCGATAATAATAAACGCGTTCTATTTGACTTGTGGTTGCGCTAGCAATCCGATCAAAATATCACCAAATAGTTGCTTATTTGGTGATGTTTTGATCTGATTTCTATTCCATAACGTTTGTAGATTAGGGTACCAATAAGGTAAGGACCCACCAGTTGACCTGAAGCGTGATGTCCTAGACACGTGTACACGGTCACGTGGCGACACGTGCTGCTCTTGAACTCACGTGAAGTTGCGCAACCAACACGAACTCTTCACAGTTATATAAATGCAACGTGATGGAGCAACGTGAAAATTAATTATCCGCCCTTGACCGCTAATTGGTTATTGGATTCGTTTGATAGGTGGAACTGTTTTCTGTTTTTGAATTTGAAAGGATCGTTGATATAATGATCGACGAAAAAGGTTTTTCATTTCGCTGTTTATGTTACCAAAACTAAATTATGTGACAATAATAGTGACAATAACTCTAGTATTTGTAGAACTTCTTGGAAATGTTGTTGAAAAGTTGCGTTATGTCATGCTAGCTATTAATAAAAATGCTCTTGGTTTGTCCGGACATCTATTTCCCCAATTACTATGGAAATATTTACTTTGACGTCAATACCATGTTTTCTGCAAGCTTTAAACAAGCGGAGACTCTCGGTCATTTACGCGTAAAACAACAACCGGTTTCTTTTTATTATGTCATTATTTAATATTCAATGTCAGGCTTGACCTTAGTTTGTTAGAGTTTTACGTCAGCCATCTTGGAAAAAGTAGAGAAAGTAGTACAGCGGTAACTTTCCACGCGGTGGCCGTGCATTGCGCGGGAAAAGTAGGCCAGGCGCCATCTTTGATTTGACATTTTACCGGCGAGTTTGTTTAGAAAACTATTGATAAGAATAACAAAGTTATAGTCGTAACAAGGAAATCTCACATAATATTATATTGTACTGTAATTGTGTTACGTAACGGTCTAGCGTTGAAGGCCTAGTAGGCGCCTCGACCGGCTATTGTCTGTTTCCACTGGACTATGTCAAGATGGACTTGTTATGAAAACTTCGACTCCACATTTGTTTTGTCTTTATCGCTACATTTCTTGTTTACGTTGTCCGTACCGTTAGTGCGACGTTCGACGGCCACCTGTTGATTTACAACGTTTGTATCATCTACAAAAATAAGCACAAAGAAATGAACGGTTTTCCAGAGAAAACGTTTGTCATTACTTTTCGAGAAAGCCTCGACAAAGGCTAAAGAATTTGGTCAGCGAACAAGCCAAAAGACATGCATACTTGACCGATTTTTCACAGTCGATTCTCGCGCAAAACCCTAATTAAAACCGGGATCGTTTATTTTGGGGCGACCTCTATCGGCCGAGAGATAATGTTTGGTGTCAAGGTTCGGTTGCGTAACTTCTCGGAGCTATATGTGCCAAGGCCTTCCCTATTTTCCGGTTGAAAATTGTCTTTATTATTGTGAATACGATCGATGTTGCCACTAACCTCCTTCCAAGACCTTGCCTTACCTGCTAATTGCGTGTTATTAAGAAACATTTAACCTATTTCACTGAGCTAGTTCCATTTTAATGTCTTATGTAATGTGATGCTATTGTTTCTTTGAATTAAGAATTTGTGAAACAAGAAATAGGAATGATTCACAGAGCCCGGAAGTCGGGAAATTTGTGAGTCATTGGAAAAATGCCGGACAGCAGTACCTAGATAAAAGATTAGACTGCCACGCGGTAGGCGATAGATAACCGCTTTTGGACAGTCGCTCAAACAAAATTACATTATACCGTTTGAAATTGCGTCATTGCTCCAAATTCTCTATCATTTTTGGCGCCGTAAAAACTCGTCACATACTCCGTCGCAGTTTGTGTACTCGCGTTTGTAAGTAGGTTACAGTAACGAGCGAGTAAGATAAAAAAAATGGGTCAAGTTATCTTCGGTTGTCCTCGCGCCGATGGAATTATCACCGGCCTTTATTGCGCGTGAAAACTTACGTAATGCTAATAAAATGGTCTGAGGATGCTACCTTGAAGCACCCCATAAAATTTTACCAACTGATGTGCATTACTTTTTGTAAACAAACCCTTCCAATGATAATGCGTATTCTCACACAAATATTTACTTTGTTTGATACGTATTTTCTCGGAATGAGATAAGTTTAAGGTAAATTCATATCAACAACAGACTCAGACGCTACAAACGAATCTGAGAATGACGTGTACCTATCTACATAAAGATTTCCTTAAAAACTTCTTGGTGCACGCAGCATGATTCAGCCTGCACACAACGACCTCCTGGTTGAAATGAAACCTTCCGGGCAACCTTGCATGTTTGTTCCTCATTACATCATATACCTACAGTGCATTTTGTACGCTTGTTTATATTCTTTGTTATTTTGGCCTTTGTAGTACAATGAAGATTCGTAGTAAAAATATCTTGCTCTAAATTGAGTATGTAAGTATTATAAAATTAATTATCATATCAATCTTCTGTTGATCGTCTCCAATCAAATCTCGTTCTCAATTTCTAGAAATTAAATTTTCTTGTACTTGCTCTAAGAGTTCTTAATCAAAAATTCGAGCTCAATTGTATGACGGCCACAATAGGCACTACATATTAGTCACACAGATAAAGACAGTAGCCCTGCAACTACATAGGTGCATTAACAATCGTTGCGCAATACTCACCCTGGACATTGCGTCATGCGACAAGGATTGACCTTAGCCGTCCGATCGATTGTTGCACTACGGAGTACAGCCTAATGCCTATCTGCATTGGCTAGACTAGATTTTGCTGCGAAAACGCTCTTATACGATGTATCTATACATTTACCTACAGGAAGGATGAGTTGGATTTCCTTTGTTGTCTGGAAATTTCAACCTGTCTCATAAATTACACGGCCACCTTTTTCACAAAGTCGATAAGTCTTTCATCGGAACCAATGAATGAAAAACCAATTACAAAACAATAAATCATACCAGAGTGACAAGAGCAATTGTATTCAAAGCTGCAATAGCAACAAAACCTAAAACAATGCTGGAATTGCAGCTGCTCGTTGCAATCTAGTTCCCGTACATCCGTAGGCGAATGTACGCTAGGACCTTGAACCACTTGTGTAAGCAGCAAGCAGCACAATGGTTTACGACACAGCCGTGCCAGGCGCCGCTTGCGACATCGACAATGCAACAATTGCAGGTTTAAGTAATCGTGCTTTTTTTTGTTTATCTTGACATTGGATTTGGAGTAAATTATGCTTATGAGAATTTTGTCGAATTCGTTCTGAGCTAACGATGTTTTGAAATTGTTTTTGAAAGCTGAGAAAATTATCGACGACACCATATTTTTTGTATAAATTTTAACTTTGAATTAATAATACGTTAAGCTAATTTACTTAGAACAATTAGACAAGAGTTCATATAAAAGGACATATAAAAAAACAATTAAGCAAATTAAATTGTAACACGCCTAAAAATCAACAAAAACATGACATAATTGCGTGAACAATATCAAATAACAGAATAACCGATACGCATTATCGACTGATAAAGGAAACGACAAACAATTTCAAAGTCATAAACAAATATTCTGAAAAGGAAACAGAAGTACAAACAAATTGTTCAAAACAAGGTGAACAGAGTATCACTGGACTAACATAACCCCAGATATATTTTTCTGATGATGCTTTTGGCACACGAGACGTGTTCAAACAATTTTGAGAAGTCAATGACTTGCGGACATTTCGTCGAAACATGCTAATTCTATATCCAGCTTTGCATACTCATCATGACGGTTTTTAGGAAATACATTTAATTTATTGAATAGTTTTTTTAAGTGTTAATTTAGTTGTAATTTATTTTATTATGTTGTTGTAATTTTCTTAGTGTAAATACAAGTTGAAATTTATATTTTGTTGTATTTGTTGAAATAAATGACAAAGCGCGATGTATTCATTGAATTATTTTTGATTCAAATTAGCTATTCCAATAAATTACATCACGATGAACCGTTATTTAAACAAACCATATAACCGCATTTGCAACGGTTGCGGTAAGATAAAATAATAATATATTTGAAATATGTAATATTTTTCTAAATATTTAGTATCTATATATTTATTACTTAGTATATTTTTCTAAAGTTTTTGATGAGTAATCTACTTTTAAGTAACCGACTCTAAAAGTATTGAATTTGAAAAACACAAAAAAGTATAAGTTTTTAAAGTTTTGGCAAATACGATTCTAAATGAACTAGTGAAACATTGATAAATTTCCCATCAGATGAAAAATATGTAGATAAAATAAAAAATATCGGAAAATAAGAAAGTACTTACAAAAATATTTGCGGTGTTCTGGTACTCCTTATTCGGAAATATCCAAATGGCGGGTTCAAAGTCAAAATCCAGTAATAAATCACAAAACCGTTCCACGTTCAAGTTCACAGTACTTCAGAAGAAATAGAAAAAACACTCCCACTTTTCACGTCCAGAAAAATTGTTGTCACTATCACAATATTGTTATGACGAAATATCCAATGTGAGTGTCGTATCTCAAGTTGCTTGGGCACGTCTGTTCACGGCGAAGTCTCGAGTGCGACTAAATTTTGTAGTGGGGTATTAGCAGTGCCGGCTTTGAGCGCACACAGACGCAAACCTGCGCTAGTGTGAATCTTACGTCTGTGTGCGTCGTTTACGTGTGTGAGTATTTTACGTAACTTACCCCGAGTCTGTGTAATCACTAAACGGATTGACTCAATGTTAGTGTCGAATTTTTTAGCTAATTTGCGATTGAGTCATGTGTTTTGACTTTTGCGGTTCTGAGAAGTGGCATGACAGCGTCCAGAGTCCGGTAAAGTTTGTTTGTTTGTTACACTTCTAGTTACTTTTTTTATAGTTATTCAATCCCTATCATTGATTGTTTGAATTACCTTCGAAACGGAACTTTAGATAAGCATTTCATTTATGTCGTCTCTACTCTGTAATAAATGATTCTAACAGGTTCCTTGGATTGTATGTTTTTAATGTCTGTAATGCCTTGTTGGAAAATAGGTCTGTTTTAAGGCAACATGATAATCAAGCGCAATGGCGTGCTATATGACTTGGCTGTGGGTTTGTTTTGTAAACGAATCGGTTCCAGTCGATTAGCTATGATCGATCTGGTTGCAATTCTGTAAGGTTGCCAAAATGCACTAACTTTTGCATAATTTTGAAACTTTTTCGTCATTATTCTGTAAGATTTTAGTTAGATTTTGAAATTAGAAATCTATATCGCGTTTTCGTTTATGTCGGTAACCGATCCATTCTTGGTTAATTTTAATTAATTATTCATCATCATCATCTTGATGACCTTTGTGACGCGGGTTCGATTCCCGCCTCGGGACAAATGTGTGTACGATCTGCAGACATTTGTTCCGGGTGTTCTGGTCCTTTTCTCCATATAAGCTTCCATATTCGCTCTTGAGCGATAAGACCGCCAATTGTCACTTATATTGTTATTGTTTAATTTGTAAATTCTTTTTAGTTTTAAGTGTGCAATAAAGTATGTTCTATCTATCTATCTATCTATAATTAAAAAATACCCATATATTGTATTATATTATGTATATCAGTTATCTAGTACACATAAAACAAGCTCTGCTTAGCTTGGGACTAGATAATGCTGTGTGAATGGACCAGCATTATTTATTACCTATTATCATCACAATTATCTGCATTCTTTAAACGTAGTGCATAAAATTAAATGATTGATATTAATTAATTTTACCTTGATATGAGAAATGTTCTCCGGCCAGGGGGAATGACGATCTGCGAAAGACTGGAGGCAGATGCTGGATGCGGCAAGCTGAAGATATGGCGCAATGGCGCTCATTAGGGGAGCCCTAGGTCCAGCTGTGGACTATTATAGCTGATGATGATGATAATGTGAAATGTCGTAGCACTGTGCTACGCCGTAGCAAAGAAAAATATTTGGACCTTTAATAATAATAATAATAGAATCAGGCGTTACTTTGCGGAAATCCATTGCAAAATATAAGGATGAAAATATTTAGTAATGAAAATATGCTTTGATAGGTATTTTTTCATTTTGTAGTTGGCGTCGCTTTTCTTCTACAACGCGGACTACATTTTGTTAGAACTTATCGGAGGTTTTTTTCGCGGAATTGTTACTAAATATTTTCATCCTTATATTTTCCTTTAATATATCTTAAAATGTTACACAACTTAACTTCATATTTTATTAAATAAAATTTATTCCATTTTGAGTAAGACACAAAAAAACTTTTAAACATTGAAAATGTGAGATAACCTATTTTTCTCGGTTTTTTCCTAAGACAACTTACAATTCACGTGATGAAAAAATGTATGAAAAAGTTTATGTAAAATATGGCTTGAATCAAGTCAAGGACTGTAGGTATGTTTAATACGTATGAATAATTCGCAACTTATGATGTAATACTGGGATATAACATAGAGTTACGAACTGTTACATAATGGAAGACAAAAAGATAAAAAAATAAATAAATATAAATAAAAAGATAAATAAATATAAATAATAAATAA
The DNA here is from genome assembly GCA_947086465.1 of Eupithecia exiguata. Classification (NCBI taxonomy): domain Eukaryota; kingdom Metazoa; phylum Arthropoda; class Insecta; order Lepidoptera; family Geometridae; genus Eupithecia; species Eupithecia exiguata. The sequence continues at coordinate 5,978,310 of OX352251.1, forward strand.
TGCTGGACAACTCACACAGCATTATCTAGCCCCAAGTTAAGCAGAGCTTGTGTTATGGGTACTAGATAACTGCTATACATAATACAATAGAATACACAAATAGATATTTTTTACTATACATAGAAAACGACCAGAACACCCTGAACTGCAGATCGTAGACACATTTGTCCCGAGGCGGGAATCGAACCCGCAACCTCCTACGTCGCAGACAGACCTTCGCCCACCGCGCTACAGAGGTCGTCAAGAGCGAGAAAGAGCCTTATTAGTTCTCGTTAGAATGATCATTATCAGCCAATGTTTGTCCACTACTGGACATAGGCCTCCCCTAATGAGCGCCATAGCGACCGCATCCAGCACCTGTCTGCAGCTTTTCGCAGGGCATCATCCAACCTGACCGGAGGGCGTCCTGCACTACGTTTGCGAATCGCGGTCACCACTCAAGAACAGGTTTACCCCAGCGGTTATCGGTTCTTCGTGGGATATGGCCGGCCCACTACGACTTCAGCTTGCTAATTTTTAAAGCTACGTCGATAACTTTGGTAGTTATCGACGTAGCTTTACTTAAACTTTGGTAGTTATCGACGTTACAATAAAGTAACTACTTGATTTCATAAATTATGCCGTCATAAATAACTTAGTTATTAAATGAAAAACGAATTAACGTAACATACTTCAAAACTAAAGTTCGTTATGACGTAGGTCGTAATGACGCTAGGTGGCGCTGCCCACTTGTTAACTTTCTTTTGCAATCTGTGGTTGGAAATTACTTCCTTAATTGGCACGTTTTAAACCAACTTTAAAATAAGGAGAAGCTTCTATGTTCGGTTTTATGTATTTATTGTTTTTTAGGGTTCCGTACCCAAAGGGTAAAAATGGGACTCTATTACCAAGACTTCGCTGTCCGTCTGTCCGTCTGTCACCAGGCTGTATCTCATGAACCATGATAGTTAGACAGTTGAAATTTTCACAGATGATGTATTTCTGTTGCCACTATAACAACAAATACTAAAAAACATAATAAAATAAATGTTTGAGGGGGCTCCCATACAACAAATGTGATTTTTTTGCCGTTTTTATAATGATACGGAACCCTTCGTGTGCGAGTCCGAATCGCACTTGCCCGGTTTTATCTTTAATTAAGTCCTCACCATACCTCACCTCGACAGCCTATAATGGTCCAATGCTAGACGCAGGCCTCCCCCTGATAATCTTATTGGCTTTTTTCTCATGGGGGGTAATGTCCATAATCCCCACGCTGGGCATGCGGGTTGGGGATTGCAGTTCGGTGGTAGATTTATTCTGCAAGAGGCGCTGCCCGCCCCCCGGTGTATGTCCCTTAGTCGCCTCTTACGACACCCACGGGAGGAGGTAGGGTGATTGTTTGTTTATTTGTTCAGGACAGGGCGCTATGGCGCTTAGGGCCTATGTCTAGGCCTATGTCCAGCAGTGGGCTGATATAGGTTGATGATGATGATGATAGAGTTTGATCCCGAGGGTTTGAGGATTCCCGAGGGGGCGAATATTTATCCCGCAAATCTTAAAAGTAGAGTTTGACACTGTTTTTTCTGAAGGATTCAGTGTTTTGTTTTTTAAACTTTCCCTTTTATCACTTTAGTCCCCGACTAGACATGCGTCCTCCCAAGAAGAGGGACTTACTACAATCACCACGCTTCGCGTGCGGCCTGGTGATCGCATTTGACGTGTTAAAAATACCTACACAAAAAGAAGCTGCCTTTGACAAAGGCTGGTAGGTTCCCTTTTCAGGTCCTATGACATCAGCTGGTTGATTTAGGCCCGTATTATAAACGCTTGCTAAGTCATTAATATTTGCTTGAGTAAAGCTTTTCTATGGTATAAACGTCAACCAAGTATAAATCTGTGACTGAGCAAGATATACTAATACGGGCCTTAGAAGAGCCAATTCGAATGCAGCGTCACGGCTAAACTTCTTACATCTATGAAAAGATATAACAAAAAAAACCACAGACACCTGAAAATTACAATACAGTCACAACAAAAAAATCCTATGGACGTATGTAGCGTTTTTATATTTTTATGAATTAAATATTTGTTTTATGATTTCCGATAGGTACATGTTTATTGTATTTCATGTTACCGAATAACTTTGGTGGCGTGGTGATAACGAATAATATACTACTTTTGAATAATGTTTCTTATGTAAGAAGATTAATTCATACCTAAATATAGAAACAACAAGGAAAAACAGAGGATTAGCAAGCTGAAGTGGCAGTGGGCTGGCCATATCTCGAGAAGAACCGACAACCGCTGGGGTAAACGTGTTCTTGAGTGGAGACCGCGACTTGGCAAACGTAGTGTAGGACGCCCTCCAACCAGGTGGGATGATGATTTGCGAAAGACTGTTGGCAGATGCTGGATGCGTAAAGCTGAAGACAGGGCGCTATGGCGCTCATTAGGGGAGGCCTATGTCTAACAGTGGACTACTATAGGCTTAGGATTTACGCTTGTCTCAAACCACGCGGAATCGAACTTGCGTTTTCAAGAGCACCCAGCTCTCATACAATCGACACGCCAGCGGTTTTCCTCCTGATATTGTCTTCCATTTCAACCAGTCATTACAATTGTATTCAACAAATGATACAATTAGATACAATGCTGTTTAGCGGGTCACCGTAGACAATGACACTATGTAAACAAATTGTGTATTGTTTGCATTCTATCTAAAGTTTATTTCTACGTTACTATTGTTATTTTTAACTATAGTGCCACTATATGGCGTTAGACAAGGCGATAGTTTAAAAAACAAAAAGATATCACTATCGTTATTGTAATGAGTGGTTTTCGATTTGCATTTTTATAAAGAAAACAAGATCTGTCAAGTGCGTGTGTAACTCGCTCGTCGAGGGTTTCGAAAATTTGGCAATTGTACAATTATGTACCCAGCGATTAGACTTTGATATTTAATTGAAACAGAAAGTTTTTGACTTTTTTCAAATAATTTCAAAAAGGATGAAATCTACAGAAATTTCAAAAACTGTTTTTAAATATACAAACTGATACCTTTCATTTGATACCCCCTTGGGTAGGTAGGCCCTGCGATTTTTTCCTTCCTTTTTGATAATTTTCATATTTCTATATTTTTCCTATGAAATATAGATCTATATCTTGAAACGCCACACAATATTGTACGTTTGTAGGTGGACCGCTCCGTAAACTTCGGAAAACTGGAAGGCAAATTTACAGAAATTTCAAAAACTGTTTTGAAATGTAATCAACACCTTGATTTGATACACCATTTGCCCCATATAGGTCTCTTGAAATTTCACAATTTGTACTGAAAATTCTAATTTTCATTTTTGTTAAATAAAAAAAAACGTTAGCCATTTGCGGCGAATTACTTTTCAATTACATTTATTACTTACTAGCAGCGCCTCGCGGTTTCACCCGCGTAGTTCCCGTTTCCGTGGGAATTCTGGGATAAAATATAGCCTATGTACTATTCCATACTATAATCTATCTCTGTGCCAAATTTCATCCAGATCAGTTCAGCCGTTCTGGCGTGATTGAGTTACAAACATCCATCCATCCATCCAAAATTTCACATTTATAATATTAGTAAAATAATATGGATTAGTATAGATAGATAAAGATATCCATCATCATCATCATCAGCCTATATTAGTCCACTGCTGGACATAGGCCTCCATAGATATAGATATTAGTGTGATCTTATCTAAAATGTAACACATGTGGTTTGGCACAAAAGTGTAAAGTGAATAAAATTGTTTATTTTTCCTTCATTGTAAGCAAAAGCTAAGTCGCGTAGTTAACCACTAGTAGGTAGGTATTAATTAAATGTTAATTGACCTATGAATAACACTTTTTAAAAAAAATACCTAGGTTCTTATCTCAAACATTACATTATTTGGGGAATCCCACTAATAACTTGGTATCTACTTAATATTATTTCATCAACAGATAAAATTGTTTATATCTAAAAATCAAATCGATCAACAAAGTGCTCATTTTCTTTAGAACTGACTCTTGGACACGTTACAAAAACCAGCCAAGTGCGAGTCGGACTCGCGCACGAAGGGTTCCTTACCATTATCTATCAAAACGGGAAAAAAATCACGTTTGTTGTATGGGAGCCCCCTTAAATATTCGTTTTATTCTGTTTTTTAGTATTTTGTTGTTTGTTGTTATAGCGGCAACAGAAATACATCGTCTGTGACAATTTCAACTGTCTAACTATTACGGTTCATGAGATACAGCCTGGTGACAGACGGACAGACGGACAGACAGACTGCGAAGTCTTAGTAATAGGGTCCCGTTTTTACCCCTTGGGTACGGAACCAAAAAATCCAAAAAGTGTTCGGTGTCGGTAACTTGAAACTGAAATTCGTCAGTTGAAGATACAAGCAACATTAACAAACTTTTCAATGTACTAAGCCGGACACAGCAACTACACGGTTACCAAATGGTATCTGGTCTGGTTGACCAGAGTAGCAACGGGCGACTGTGTCCGATCACCGCTACAGGACACAGCAACTACGGTTCCCTGTGATTGTGTGTCGTGTCGGCAACCAAATGTATCTACGTTTGCGTCACTTTGATTTTTGGTCCACTTCAATCATTTTATGGTTGAGTAAAGAAGCGAACAAGAGACATTTATCTTGTGAGGTTGTTTGTTTTCGAGTTGGAACATAACTCTTCCGGAGCTTTTTTATCCTCTAGTTATTGTGACATTTCGTAGTAAGCCTTTTTACAAAGGAATCAAATACCATAAAATCATATACATAACCCCATTTGGTTTACAAAAACAACGTAGTCACTAGGTATTTCGATAGAATTTGCATGATTAACTAGAGCAGATGACATAGCCAGAAAAATATCATAGTTTATTAACGTGGGTGCGAACGCCATACAAACGTACCTTTCGATTCATTTGGAAATTACGTGCCTGATTTTAATGACATTTCGTAAACATAATCCGATAAGAAATATCTGTTTGCATCGTTTTAAAAAACAAAATCATCATTAAATGTAGCTGAAAACGGATTGAAATGAATTTTCGCTCACGTTTAATGTTGATTATGTTTTTTGAAAAACTAAAACGGTGCGAACAAATAATATTTCTTATCGGATTCAAAATTTCATTAAAATCGTAAATGTATTTTCCAAATGAATAGTGAAGTATGTTTGTATGGGGCTTTAGATATTCGCACCCTCCCAGACGCTTCATCGTCGTCATCATCATCATCTATATCAGTCCACTGCTGGACATAGGCCTCCCAGACGCTTATCAGAGGTAAAAAGTCAAGTTCATTGGATTTAGTTTTAAAAGTACGGTATAATTAACGCATTCACTACCCAGCCGCTGGTACAGGCAGATTAAACATGTCTATGTACGTCATGGGCAATAAAAGTGTTATTCACCAGCGTTAAGTTCTTGGGCCTCTTAAAATGAATTCAAAATGGCGGAAACTGATCCAAATAGATTCCTTGTTTGTACCACAACAGTTTCCGGACTTATTTTTGAGTTTATATTAATTTTAGAAGCCCTAGTTTCAGATGTATTACATTAAGGCCCGTATTATGAAAACTTGCTCAGTGATAGATCTATACTTGAGTGACGTTTATGCCATAGAAAAGCGATACTCAAGCGTCGATCCATGACTGAGCGAGTTTTCATAATACGGGCCTAAGTCTTGTTGTCAACTTGAATCCATTTTTGAGTAAGCTGTAACTACCTGTAATTGGGGGGGGACAACTAGTGATGACTTTTGTGATTTTTACTGTGTTTAAGAGTGTATCCTCTCTTGGTAGTTCTAAATAAATAACAGTTCAAACAAATTTGCTTTATTTAGGACAGTTTTTTGTGCTTGGTTGAAACGTTGTAGTCGCTTATCTCATGTAACAAATTCGCCTAAAAGATCTAACTACATGATTCACTGTGAACCATCTAGGTATTTTAAATTCCTATCCACTGTCACCTGTCACCGCACAATCATTGTTGAATAAACAGGTGCACGAATAAATAACTAATGACCTCGGTGTATTATCCATCTATACTATATAATTTTATTTGATTAAATGGGTATATTCTAAGGTTATTTTCACGAGAACTCATAATAAAACACTGTTTTTACCGGATTGATCGCGTATATTTTATATTTTGTTTATAACCTGACGTTTCGGAGGCTCTTCAGCTTCCATGGTCACAGGCAGACTGACTGACTGACACACATATTCCAGACTATAACCTATCTTTGTGCCAAATTTCATCTAGATCCGTTCAGCCGTTCTAGCGTGATTGAGTAACAAACATCCATCCATCCAAACTTTCACATTTTTAATATTAGTGGGATTAAAATAAGTAAGTACTTATTTTAATCCCACTAATATTAAAAATGTGAAAGTTTGGATATTTGTTGAGTTGGAATATTAGTGGGATTAAAATAAGTAAGTACTTATTTTAATCCCACTAATATTAAAAATGTGAAAGTTTGGATGGATGGATGTTTGTTACTCAATCACGCTAGAACGGCTGAACGGATCTAGATGAAATTTGGCACAAAGATAGGTTATAGTCTGGAATATGTGTGCATAGGTAATGGCATATAGGCTCTCTTTTTATCCCGGAATTCCCACGGGAACTACGTGGATGAAGAAGTACGGGTGTGTTCTAACCAACGAAGGTGGGTGGGGCGCAGGTTCGAGTCCTGCCGAAATCGATTTTTTTTGGGAACTTATATAATTTCTTAGTTTAAAGTTTGACATGTCTGAGTGCTAATTTTGTAAGCCTAAAGAAATACATTTTAAATTCAGATTTTTTTACTTCCGTTACTCACACCTATGTATTTAATATGAGCAAAGGTTGCCTGGAAGAAATCGCTTCTAAGCGATAAGGCCGCCCATTGTACTTTTACGTTTTTATGTCTATATTTCTTTTGATCTATTTTGGAGTGATCTAATATATGAATCTAGTTTATACAATACAATAAAGAATTTTGTATTGTATTGTATTGTATTGTTAGCAGTAGGTACACTATCTAAATAGTCAGATAAAACATTAATATCCTGTTTTTGCGTATATTCCGTGTTAATCTATTACGAAATACCTATTTATCGAATACGATAAAAAATAGCAGTGAACGATTAGTAACAAGGTGGTCTTGAGGTCGAATAACAAAGCTTTACGTATTATACAGGGTGACACAGAACATCCAGAAATCGTACTAAGCCGAAAGGGGGTACCCATTTCGGCTTAGTACGATTTCTTGAATTAGGTACGAACAATTACTAACTTTTTTTTGGTTAAGAGTTTTTTCCTTCATATTCATTTTCCGTGTGTTCTTACAGTATTATCATTGTTTTGAAGCTCAAAAGTAACTACATAATTTTTTGTATTAATTTCATGACATAACACTCGGGTTTTGCTAAAAAACAAGTAAAAATCATTTGTGAAATCCGAACTAATATTATAAATGCGAAAGTGTGTTTGTTTGTCCTTCCTTCACACCCTAACTTAGCAACCAATCGACTTGATTTTTGCACAGAATTCGTTGAATGGATGGAAAGTAACATAGGCTACTTTTTATCCTGGTAAAACATCAAACTGAACGGGAAACAACTAGTATTTTAAATAACAAACAATGCAAGAGTGCATGTAAAAAACACGAATAAAAAGAATTATCTAGATACCTAATAACAATAAAAAAAAAATGTACCTAGATCACAAGTTGATTCCCTCGGGGTACAGAATCCTTTTCGGCTTAGTCCACAACTTACGTACCACCCTGTATAAGTATGTTTTTTTTATATAAAAACAAGCATAGTGAACGGTTCTCCCCATTTCGATGGTTATTTAGAGACGAAGTAAGGAGGTCACGAGAGTATTCAAGCTACCGTCTTCTTTCTTACATATTATTCTGGTCAGAGCAAACACAACAAATCTAATCTTCTGAAAAAAAAACGCTTTGACTACTAAAAAAACTTACAAAACTAAAAACATGTAATCATGTTTCCTTCAAACTATTTTGTTAAGTTTACTAACATAATATTGTTAAATATAATAATTGTGTGAAAATAATTTATATTTTATGTTTTATTTATTAGCTGACTGCAAAAAATTGGAAGAGCTTCTATGTTCGGCTGTGTTTATTTTTTCTATGCATGTTTGACGTATTCTTCGTTAATTATAGGCTGGTTTTGATGATTCTTTCGCTATTATAAAGAAAATCCCGAGATGGTCCCATAAGCTTGATTCCCATTGTCCCTAAAAACTCAAAAAACAGTGTGAATATTAATGAATTCGAAATCGGTTTTTAGTTTTTTCAAAACAAAATTTGATTGTTTTGATGACGACAAAATATTTGGCGCCATACGAGTACATACATGAGTCACCGGTGAACTGTGAATCAAGAGCTACGCCTTCTCAGTAATTATCGATCATTTCTAGTGCTTCGTGAGTCAAACTTTCTTTTCGAAGGCTTATGTTTGAGCTCTTGTGAGTCATAGAGTTTCCCTGGTTTTCGGCTTTGGGGAGATATAATTTACAACTTACATACTATTTCTGGATGCGGCAAGCTGAAGACAGGGCGCTATGGCGCTCATTAGAGGCTTGAGTCCAGCAGTGGACTCATATGGGCTGATGATGATGATTATACTATGTGCTTGCACAGTCCGGTAAAGCTGTCATGGCCATTTGAGGTCAACAGTACATTAGACACCGTTCGAAAAAAACTACTTTTCATGTGTTTAATTGAAAATTCCAAAACCATGAAAGAATCGAAAAATAATGATGCGTTTTTTTAAAAAGGCTTGCTATCGTTACAACTTATAGATGGTAGTATAGTATTTTCTATGTTTCTAAATTTCTGCGAATATTTAAATCGTTTTATTATCAACTTCTCGATTTTCTTGAGTCTCAAAAATAAAGAAAGGGTTTCAAAGGTTTATATCGAATAAAACTTGTGTATTACTATAAAAACTATCGTAGTTTGACGAATTCATTACGGATGTAAGCGGGTTAACTACGAACCTTATTTGTGTTGGAAGAAGTCCCTCGTTAAGGGATGAAACGTTGGTGTTCTTCCAACACAAATAAGGTTCGTAGTTAACCCGCTTACATCCGTAATAAAATTTGTGTGTTTACCTTAGAGAGCGGACCTTCGTAAATTTTTGAGTTTAAACAGTTCAAGGTTGTTTTTTTTTTATCTAACCTATGTTATCTAGAAGAAATTGGCGGAAGTCTTACCGAGCAGTGGCTTGGAAAGGTTTCCCCCAAATTCTTCCAGGAGTCGAGTTCGTTGGCCAGGTTCCACCTAGAAGATGATAATATAAAAATGTAATTAGAATAGAGAAAGAGAGTTAGTGGTGTGCTACCCCGCTGGCTCTTCGAAAAGCAAAATATGTATTGCCAAGTTCGTAATTGTTTATCCTCATCCAATAATCTTGTTATTCTCCCTATTGCGTCGAAACTTTCGTGTCCGATTCTCAACCCTATCTTGATTTCGATAAGGTGTTTTCATTTAGCACGGCACACTGCGCAATACGTTATTGCGACACACTTGTGAAGGAGCAGCTTTATAAATTGTTTGTTGTCGTATTTTAAGGAACAATCTCTATGGACGATGGCTCTACCATATTGGAGTCCACACACCAAAGACGGCAACACAGCGCGGCACGGGTTGGTGGTTGTAGTATTTTAAGGAACAATCTCTATGGACGAGGGCTCTCTCTACCATAGTGGAGTCCACACACCAAATACGGCAACACAGCGCGGCGTGTGGGTTGGTGGTTGTAGTATTTTAAGGGACTATCTCTATGGACGATAGCTCTACCATATTGAAGTCTACACACCAACGTCGGCGATACAACGCGGCGGGTGGTGATTGTGGTATCTGTATCACCCAGCATCTGTCTGCAGTCTTTCGCAGATTGTCATCCCACCTCCGACCAGGTGGTCGGAGGGCGGCCTACACTACGTTTGCCGAGTCGCGTTCTCCACTAGAACACGTTTTACTCAGCGGTTGTCAACAATATTAACAAGCCATCTAAGTTTAAACATATTTCCATCAAGATGTTTTATTTCTACTGGTAAATTATTGAATACCTTAACAGCTGTAATATATGTGCTTTTTATTAGATATAAATGTCGTTGTAGTGTAACAAATACACATCCTTATAGATCTTAAAAAATGTTCGCCATTATGGGCAATAATTATTAAGAATTATAATTATATAACTTACTAACGACTTCTAATACAATTGCAGACAAATTGGGTTTTTCTTCAACCACGTCATAGTAACGTTACAAAACAATCAAAGTTCAATTTATTAAACTTTGCACCATAACATTTGTATCCTGGATTACCAAAGGCGTAGTTTACAGTTTACAATAGGTTTACGTAATACGAACTTAAAGTCCAGGTTTCTGTTTCTTACGTCACGGGGATTGGTTGTCTAGGGTAGAATACAGAAAAATTACGTCACTTCGTCATCGAATGCGTAGATTATTTGAAATGCTGCATTTTTATTGGTAACGGCAACGTGTCTGGTGTGCCACTGTTTTGCCATTTCGTTCCACGTTCATGGAAATTCCATAGTCATAGAAAAGAGGTGTGGTTAAAATTATATTTGATTAGATATTTGATCGTGTAAAATTGAATCGAAAATTGGCTAAATTCGAATATCCTGGCCTTAATCTCACTAATATTATAAACGTGAAAGTTTAGATGGATGGATAGATAGATGGATGGATGTTTGTTCCTTTATCACGCCAGAACGGCAAAACGGATCTGGATGAAATTTGGCACAGAGATAGATTATAGTCTGGAATAGGACATAGGCTACTTTTTATCCCGAAATTCCTACGGGAACGGGAACTACGCGGGTGAAACTGCGAGGCGTTGCTAGTGCTATATAAAAAACGCATCTGAAACAAGGGCGGCAATAGTTAAATTATTATGTAGAACCTACGTCACTGCATGACGGGGAAACATGGGAGAGGTAACCGGAAAAGTTTTACTGACGGAAATTGTTGGTAATAATTTCATAATGGACTTTTACATTTTAAGAATTACGCGTTTTAAGTTCCACGTGTTTTATGCAATGAAAATTTATACTTACTAAAGTAATTTTATGTAACAAAAAATTAGGTGCCATACCGATCACGTTTAAATTTCGCAAGAGAATAAGAAGGTATTTTTAGTAGATATATTGATGACTAACTCCTGTCCGTGGCTTTGCACGCGCTTTTCAAGTAGCCTATGTCCGTCCCCGGGATACCATTTACCTCCCTACCAAATTTCATTAAGATCCATTCAGCCGTTTCGGCGTGAAACAGACAGAAAGACAGAGTTACTTTCGAATATACTATACTAGCAGCGCCTCGCGGTTTCACCCGCGTGGTTCCCGTTCCCGTGGGAATTCCGGGATCAAAAGTAGCCTATATCCTATTCCAGACTATAATCTATCTCTGTGCCAAATTTCATCCAGATCCGTTTTGACGTTCTGGCGTGATAAAGGAACAAACATCCATCCATCTATCTATCCATCCATCCATCTAAACTTTCACGTTTATAATATTAGTGAGATTAGTAAAGACCCTCCTTGCCTAATTTCAGCGACAGCGGCCAGTCTAAACGAAGACTAGTCAGGTGCGCAAGACATATTCTAGTGCACAAGTGTATGCGCAAACACAGGTGCACTCTCTATTCCCTCACTCTCATAATGCGATGGGACGGCAGACTGACACGACCAGAGGTTAGGCTCAGGACCAACAAGCTAACGTGCTTTCCGCCAACTTCGTAACTACGGGCTGCAACTGTGACTTTTTCAAACAAATCTTGAACCGACCCGGTCTTTGAACCCGGCATCTCATTCAAACGATAAAATATACTTATTATACACTAGCAGCGCCTCGCGGTTTCACCCGCGTAGTTCCCGTTCCCGTAAGAATTTCGGGATAAAAAGTAGCCTATGTCCTATTCCAGACTATAATCTATCTCTGTGCCAAATTTCATCCAGATCCGTTTTGCCGTTCTGGCGTGATAAAGGAACAAACATCCATCCATCTATATATCCATCCATCCATCTAAACTTTCACGTTTATAATATTAGTGAGACTAGCAGCGCCTCGCGGTTTCACCCGCGTAGCTCCCGTTCCCGTGGGAATTCCGGGATAAAAAGTAGCCTATGTCCTATTCCAGACTATAATCTATCTCTGTGCCAAATTTCATTCAGATCCGTTCAGCCGTTCTGGCCTGATAAAGGAACAAACATCCATCCATCCATCTAAACTTTCACGTTTATAATATTAGTGAGATGATAGGGATAGGTCTCCACACGGTGGACCGAAGACCTGGTGTAAGTCGTGGAAAACCTTTATTTGTGGTCGACCTTTGTCACCTTCGACCCTTCGATAAAAGTAAAATAAAACCGGCCAAGTGCGAGTTGGACTCGCGCACGAAGGGTTCCGTACCTTTATCTATATAACGGCAAAAAAAATCACGTTTGTTGTATGGGAGCCCCCTTAAATATTTATTTTATTCTGTTTTTTAGTATTTGTTGTTATAGCAGCAATAGAAATACATCATCTGTGAAAATTTCAATAGTCTAACTATCACGGTTCATGAGATACAGCCTGGTGACAGACGGACAGACGGACAGCGAAGTCTTAGTAATATAGGGTCCCATTTTTACCCTTTGGGTACGGAACCCTAAAAAGAGAGATAATGCATTACCATCTCGAAAGTGTAGGCTCAAGTCAGGTCCAACTATGTTCCCTTACTTGAGCCATATTCAGACCGCCATTATCATTATTTCATCTGTGACACGGTACAGTTTTTGAGTGAACTCTGGTAAAAAAGATACGGTACGTTCACCGTATTTTTTTTTTTAATTTTATCGAAGTTTGTCACGATGTTTTTTGTTACTATAGTGCTTAGTCTCTAAGAAATGAAATAAGGGAATCTCTTAAGAATTTTTTGTTACTTATTTCTTTTCTTAGAGATACCCAGAGTGCGGAGGAAGCACTAATAATAACAAAAAACATTAGAATGAGCAACGGCAACACCTCTCGTCAAACGAACGAAATGTAACTTTAGTCTTTGAACAGGTTTAGATAAACTTTTATGTAGGTGGAGCTAACGGCGCTACTGTCCGTAAGAAGTTCCAGAGATTTTCGAGTCAGCGAGTACTAATTTCGTGACTTAGTTGGATAGAGCACATCCGTACTGAGGGTGGGGCGCGGGTTCAAGTCTCGCCGAAATCGAATTTTTTTGGGAACTTATTTCATTTCACTGTCGCGATCTTTAAGGCCATATCGCGAGAAGAACCGACAACCGCTGGGGTAAACGTGTTCTTGAGTGGAGACCGCGACACGGCAAACGTAGTGTAGGACGCCCTCCGACCAGGTGGGATGACGATTTTCGAAAGACTGCTGGTAGATGCTGGATGCGGCAAGCTGAAGACAGGGCGCTATGGCGCTCATTAGGGGAGGCCTATGTCCAGCTGTGGACATCGTTCGGCTGATATGATGATGATGCTGGTAATGTTGAATTGCGATAGTAAAAAGGGTAAAGTTAACTATGATGTAGAAACCTGCGTCAGTGGCCGGAAATTACGGATAAGGAAATTGAAAAGTTTTACTAACGGGAATCGTCGAACAATACTATTTGTAATGTTTATTAAATTTTATGATATACGTAGTATATTATTATAATTTTGTATTGTAAATGTGTTTCGATATATCGATGATAGATCCGACCGGAAAAATAATAAATCGAAAACCCCTGACGACTCTATAAATGGATAGGTAATTTTGAAACGTTGGGTTTACGTATTGATTTGGATCAGTTAAGCTACCTGTAGATTGTTTGCAACAGTCTGCAGTTAGCTCAATTGCTAATTGTTTCAATTGAAAATAATAGTTTAAATAGTAGTTAGCTGAAACCTAGGTAGCTAGTATTTTCATTTTCATTAGGTATTAACCGCAACACTGTAGTAATCTGTTAGGAATAGTGTTGTTACGTAAGGTGACCTTGGTTACGTCACTCACGTGGCCTGCGCACGCGACTCGGGGGCGTGTTTGTGACTTAGAATAGGTACCACTTATAGATAAAATAGGAGCCACTTTTATTAACAACTAGTTTCTGTCCGCGGCTTTGCACGCGTTGTTTATGGTTATTTCTATCCCAGGGACAGTCCCCATAAAACAGTTTTTATGTCAATGGAAAACTCACGGAAATCCATTGAATGGTTTGGGATAAGTTAACGGATAAACTGACAGACGTGGAGAAGGATTTTGTTTTATACTATGTTGTTGCAAAGAAGTTGTAGAAAATTGTATTAGCTTGCAAACAATACGTCACAGAATTTCTTTTTGAAACCAATTTTTCCTGTGATGCATTGTCCCGTGTTTTAGTTTCGCTTTAGCCTTCTGAGGGCTCAACTTAGAGAGGTGGAGACTCTATTCCAAACAAGTTCCGAAGTGAAACTTTCAGCTTTAGATTTTTCCATCCACAATCATTCATTGAGTGGAGCTAAGTCAACCTTTATTGACGGAACAATTAAATAAATAAATAATGCTGGACAATTCACACGGCATTATCTAGCCCCAAGTTAAGCAGAGCTTGTGTTACGGGTACTAGATAACTGTTAAACATAATACAATACAATGTATAGAAAGCGACCACTCAGAATATACCATTTAAAAAATCATCAAAGTTTTTAAATAAATTGGCAAATATTGTTGAAAATGCCAGCAAAAATCATACCGACAGGGAGCTTTGAGGCATGAGCATATATACAAGATACAAGAAGAACGTATATATACACATATAGGTACGTTCTTCTTGTATCACATCGTCCATTGGTGAAACCCGTAAAGAAATCCGGTAGTTTTTCCTTTTCACCCTTTGAAACCATAAGGAGGTAAAATTAGAATAAAAACTGTAGTAAATATTTAAAATATAAAACGTATTTTAAAAACGTCGTTATTTGGGACTCCGCAGCAACATCAACGGAGTCCCTCAATCGGCGGAAATACGATACTAATCTTGACCGAGGTTACCTATTCGAGCCGTTTGGGGTGGAAACCCTAGGTCCTTGGGGTCCTGGGGCACATGCAATATACAAAGATCTAACAAAACTCCTAATAGAGGCTACAGGTGATCGGAATGCTGGCATTTATTTCGGTCAACGAATATGTATGTAAAACGTGATTATCACTGTAATATCATTATGTCACGCTTATTAGCGGTTTAATTATCGCTGATGATCGCAGTAGGAATTTAATGGATTACATATGTACTAAGGGTCATAGTTAGGTACCTACGTACAGTACCTGATCAATTCAAAAACTCGTTTATAGTTGCCGGTTCAAGTCCCGCCCAAGTCGTTTTTTTTGGGACATTCATTATAAAAATTTCGTAGAACTCTTTTATAATTTCTCTTGTTTTATTAGTTTGAAAAATTAAAAAACTTAAAACGTATCTGACACTTTTTCCAGTTGTTTTTCTTTGCGTGAAGTTACGCGATCTGAAAACATGATTAGTAGTATCAGTCAGCCCGTGATCACAGCAGTATGTAAACCTGTTGAAATGTCGGAAAAAAATGGTAAATAAACGCGATAGATACCCTAAAAATTATGAGATAGAGTCCATAGGTGATCGAAATGCTGGCATTTATTTCGGTCAACGAATCAGCATTGCCATTCAACGTGGCAATGCTGCCAGCATTCTGAGCACTTTGCCTTCTGGTGACAGCTTAGATTTTTAGAAAATAGATTTAAGTGTAAATATTCGTTGTTATTATTGTATTCTGTTATTATGATTTTCTTACTATAAATATAAAAAAATAACAATCTTTTTAAGGGATAGTCGTCATGAGTGTTTATTACTTATGAATTATCATCATCATCTGCACCTCAATAGAGTACCTAGATGATGATAAGCCTTCCAATTTCGTAACACATGGCCCCCCTTATCAACCTTATCAGACGGTGTCGATGATGTAACTGTCGGTCTTATCTAAGTGGGTAACCAATCCAGGTTGAACTAACACTGCATGTGGTTTACCTAATGCAATACTGTAGAGTAACTCCTAGTTAGCGTAGGTACTAAAACTATGGAAAATAGTTTATTTTCTTACGTGAAACTTAACCACCCCATTATACACTAGGTTTAGAAGATCGAGTTATAATGAGTGGTTTCAGCCCAATTGAAAAACTCTACTTTTTCACTTCGATGCGAGAAAATAAAGCAATCAAAACTTATCTTAAGTAAAATATTGTACCACTTTTTTCACTTCTCGCACGAGTCTTTAAATATATTTCACGTGATTTCGAGCGCAAATGATAGAATCATATTTTTTCCCCTTAATGTTCCATTAATTTGAATATTATTTACTACATTTTTTCTAGATGACATATTCATTTACTTAATGGTCATTTGACGTATAGGTGATTTCACGTATTGGTCATTTCACGTATTGGTTATTTTGCGATTGGTCATTTTGTGTATTCATGATGTTTTTTTCATTGGTCATTATTTTAATCCCGTTTTTTACCCAAAATAGGCCAATTTGTGAATTAAAATTACCTGATTACGCTTTGTTATACTGTCACTGACTAGGACGATAACAATTTGTAACTTATTTTTAATGTAGTCAAATAGCCTATGGTGTAATATAACAAGACTAAAAGTACCTGCTTAACATTGAAATTTTATAGAGGCTGCGATTCCCATTGGATGTGGCTCAGGCGAGAGTGTCTTTAAACCGCGTACACCACTCATCCCCAACCCTGTTAATTCAGTATAATTCAGTATATTTATTCACACAAGACATGGTACAATAAACATTGGTGGAATGATACAGTAGAGCTGCATATCTCGCCCGAGTACAGGCACGTGAATATTCCTTACTTAAGTAGTTATAGAAATTACGAACATTAAAATTAGATGTCATTGGATAAGCGCAAATATTAATAAATTGTCTGTTGAACTCACTAGGTCAAAACTTAAAATTAAATTAATCTTCCACAGAATAAAAACAATGATCGATAAATAAATTAATTAATTGTTGCCGTGTGCTTTGCTTTGACAATTACTAAATCACAGGGACAGAACCTAAAGGCAGTTGTTGTTGACCTAAGTTGGTATTACCACAGGTAATTACTATACATTCTCTGCCTAAGTTCTCTCTGTCTTTCTCACGGCCAACTTTAATGTGTCTGCCATATTTTTGAGTGCGCTCCAGAGGGGGAACGGTTAACGTGGTTAGGTTAAGCGCTTGGTCAACAATCATTGCAGGTCTAGGTCTTCTAACGGTAGACCACCTCTAAAACCACTCCACGCGGACAAAGTCGCGGACAACTGCTAGTGAGTAAATATGCAAACATCCAGAAAGAAAACAAAGTCGTACATAAGTTTATCGGTTGTTTCTAACTACGTCTGTATTTTCCATTGTGTACTGTTAAAAACTCGAAATGTTTATTTGGTTTCAAATTTTGTTTCACTCAATTAAAATTTATAAAGTAATTTGTTACAAAAGTCTCAAACTTTTCAAATAGGGATTTTTCTTAACAGCCCGTGTTACCGATACGTTCACGTGGCCATTAGCTCTTGAATACGACTTTTAAAATTTTTTGAATGGTTTGCTAAGAAGTTTATGAAAAAAAAATTATGAAAAGAACTTTATTTGAATTTTATTACGAAAAACTTTATGAAAAAAAGGGAACGTGATGAAAGAGTTTGCTTGTAAATTATTTTCAACGGCTTCAGTATTGTTACAGTCAGGGTGGAAATGGACATACATGATCACTCTGATCCGCGTACTCCTCGCCATAAAAACAACGAGAAAAGGTACAGGAATTTATGCTAGTCGATTTCTTTCTCTTCACTCTTGATGTTTACATATTTTTTTCATAGGAATTTAGTGTAAAGTAGTAGAAAAGTGGGTGCGCGTTGAAGTTTTTTGTATGCTACGCCCGCCGGTCGTAGGGATATTGAGACACATCAGAGGAAAGGGAGCAAAATTTTCTACAACATGGAATGAAATCAGTGCCATAATCTGTGAGTCTATTTCGAGAGATACCCTCGCGCAATTGGCTACTCACGCAAAGAGCCAGTCACACAAATGTCTTTTAGCTCAAATGTTTACACTCACAAATGTCTAACCGATATCAACCTACACACCCACAAAGCGTCTCGTGCCGTAGTCCTGTCAACCAGCCTGTTAACTTAGGCACTTACAGTGCGGTTGCAACCAAACACCCCATCAATGCTTTTTATATTCATTTCAGATTAGCCTAAGATCGAAGTGACCGTGTATGTCACACTAAAAAATATTTCGACATAGATTGGTAACTGTTTGAAAACACGACTGTAATTACATTTGACATTATAAAATTATTCATTAATTAGTCCTGTGATGTTATTTAGGGACCTAAATAACATTAAAATGTAGATTAAAAAGATTTTGAGACTTATTTTATTAGGTAAAACGTGACAGCATTTTATCACGTCGCTCGATAAAATAACTATAGATAAGGGAAATCTTATCGAAAAATAGCAATGAGGTCATCAAAGGTAGGATGACGATGTGATTCGAACTTACCCACTATGCAGTAAAAACCCTCTCCAACTCAGTGAATATCTATGAATATCATAACTTCTTATGTGAAGTATTAGTTCATTTTGTGTTTCGAGATTTTTTTAATTGTTCTATTTTATTATTTTACGTACTTACCGACATAATTATTTATATTGTTGTGATTTTCTTTTCTTGTATTTAATTTCATTATTTTATAGTTGTTAACTTTATATGATTCAATGCACCAGGCATAACGATTTGGAGATATCTGTAATGTTATGATTTTGTTTAAATAAATAAATAATAATAATAAGACTAAGTAACCTGGACTGTCTGTCATTTTAACACCTTTAATGCGATCACCAATCGGCCTCCAAACGTGGTGATTATCGTAAAGCTCCCTATTTGAGGGAGGCATTTTCAGCCAGTGGACACATTACGATTAGTCAAAAGCGTCTGCCATCTTACACAAGGAACCTGGATCACCCCACGCATCTAATACAACATAGCCATCGTGTGTACCGTAGTGAATGCGGAAGCGGATACAAAAGCGGAAGCGATAATAGCGAGCGCTAATTTAATTTATAAATGCCAGTTGTTTATTGTTTATTTAATTTGTACGGTTATTAAAAACCAATTACATTTATTAAAAGAAAAACATTAAATAGTCAATACATAGATACTGTAAATATGTAAATAAATGAATTAATACAAAGAAATTCAAAGTAGGTAATTAATAATAACGTTCACAAAATAAAATAAAACATTCTCTTAAAGATAAGTCCAGCTGTCAGTGAACGGGTCAACCATATCCAGTCATATCCAGGAGAGCGTTGAGTACACGAGGAATGGGTGGTATGGACTGCCCTGCTGTAAGGGACTGCGGCACATCCAGCAACCTACTATGTTTTCGACCCCCGGAGTAATTGTTCTGGACTCTACGCGTCGACACAGCTCATTATACTCAGATCCGAGGCATCGACTGACTTTTGTGTTTCTGTAGAATTTCGTCTAACTAGGAAGTATATGTAACTGTTCATCTTTGGTCCAAATACGGAAAAAAAACCGTCAGTAAGGGTGTTTGAGCCCTACCCCGACTTCCAGTACTGATGAGGTGAGGATGTCAATGAAACACCTTGAACTCTCGGAGCAGACTGTTTTTTTTTCTTATGAACTATATTATAGCCCTAGACCGCGCGTTCTCGTCAGCGCGATCTAGAGCTCGTACACTTTTACTAGCGACATCTAGTTATGCGTCGGAACTAAAAGAGGTCACGTGGCTAATGGATTGAACAAAGGGGGAGAACCTTATTGGGTTTCTTGCTATAGTTAAAAGCAGAAACAAAATAGGTATTTTACTTACGTAATGCGATATTTCAAAAACAATAAACCGCAACTACTCACAATAATTACAACAGAAGCATACAATACATACAAAACACGTACAGAAAACATACAAACGTAAACCAAGCAGGGTGGAATAATACCAGGTTCTGTATAGAACGTGAACGTGACTGCCAAGGTCACATCACGTGACCGTTATCACGTGACGCCAATACTGTGACCGTCTATGTAGTTATTCTGTGACCATGCCTACAGGATACGATTGCTAGATAAGGCTTGGAAGAGTACAAAGGTGGTATAAAGTATTATACCACCTTTGAACACATCTGATGATCATCCGAACTTGATAAAAAGGTAGGTATACCTTACAATTTCCTGGCCTAAGCACAGAGATCGATGTCTAGGGTAGAAAATACAAACATTACAGTCATAATATGATATCGAATCGTTATCTAATGCGTATATTATTCGTTATTTTTTCCTTCAACTTTAATATAATAATTTACGCAATGTATAAAATTTTCTGTATCGTAGCTTAGACAAATAAAATATTTATTAAACCGCTTTAAATATTTGCTCACCAAAGACAAAGAACAATTGTTTAAAAATTAAATTTAATATTTTAACTTTGATGTTTAGTAGGGTTATTCAAACTAAAATTGCCATGTCCTTTTATTTTCAGTAATGCTTTTCTTTGCAAAGATTGACCTGTATGAGCAACCAAGTTAAACAGATAGAGAGTCATCACCTTGAAAAACAGATTGTATGAAATTAAAGATATTAAACAGAGCAATGGATTTGGCGGCCTTATCGCTTAAAGCGACTTCTTCCAGGCAACCAGAAAAGTTCCAAAAAAGTTTCAAAACCAGAAAAGTTAACCAAGTTACTTGGTGCAAGAATCTTATCGTTATCTTTTTTTCGGGTTCCGTACCCAAAGATTAAAAACGGGACCCTATTAGTAAGACTTCGCTGTCCGTCTGTCCATCTGTCTCATGAACCGTGATAGTTAGACAGTTGAAATTTTCACAGATGATGTATTTCTGTTGCCGCTATAACAACAAATAAAATAAAAAATAGTATGAAATAAGTATTTAAGGAGGATCATGTTTCCCATACAGAAATCATGATTTTTTGCCATTTTTATAGATAATACCCTTCGTACGCGAGTCCGACTCGCACTTGGTCGGTTTTATTTTTTTTAAACCTCCATCTCGATTTTTGAAACATCTATCTCGGTTTCATTGTCTGCTGTAGTAATAGAATAAATATAAAAAAAAATGTTTTTTTCTTATAAATCGAAATCATGACTCCTTTCACGAATTTTCTCTACCTCTCATGGTTTCCGATTTGGATACCAACTCCCATTTAAAAAAGCTACTCTGTATACATGCAATGTGAAACGGAGTTTGGGAATCTCCCTCTCGATGGACTGACGACATTGCCGTCGCAGGCAGTCGAGGGATGGACAGCAATTCAAAATTCAAAATTCAATAACTTTATTTCTTTAGGCTTACACAAGATAAAGTTAAAAACTACAACCCGACTACGTGAAAGTTATAAAAGTTTGAAACATTTACATTTACAAAATAGAATGACGTATCGGTCATATTTGATAGGCATAGAGTTGACAAACATACAAACAGGGTGCTAACCTCATAACCCTCCCCTGTTGGTAGTCGGGTAAAAAGGAAAATAGGTCGTAGGTATTGTAATTTTTCTCTATGGGGCCTGCAGCCTGCGGCTACCTAAACTTTAATACGCGTTTTGAAGGCTTATTCGGGGTCGGAGCCCTAAATCCTATAGCCTATAATCATCGGGGTATTGAGACGAATCAATCGATACATAATTTGTTGAAATCGAACCAGTAGTTTCAGCGCTACGTGCGAACAAAGAAATCGGCCACATACATGCAAACATACAAATATACAAACATACAAACATACAAACATAGGGTGCTAACCTCATAACCCTCCCCTGTTGGTAGTCGGGTAAAAATAAGCACTTAGACAAGTCAAATTTTATACATAAACAGTTTTATAGATTATCAAATCAGAAACAAAATGTCATTGATTTTGTTCGTTTCAATTTTAAAAAAATAATACGCGAAAAATAAACCACTAGTAAGTTTGTATAATGCTTAAAATGTAATACAATGTTATTCGCAATATAGGGCATATGCACTTATGTAACTTAGAAAAAGCTGATTCTTTTTTATTTGTATTTGTGATGTACAGAAATATATCTGCATATTTATTTTTGTATTTTTTATGTTTTTGTTGTAAAATTTAATAATTGAAAATTAAATATTATTGAATAAATTATAAATATATAAAATTATATTAAATATTAGGGCTCAATCGCAAAATTACTAAACGTGACGTCACCGTTTACCGTATTATCATGAAGCCTTATCGGGATAACTTTTTTGAAAGAAAAAAAGAAAGAAAATTATTTGTTACAACACACAAACAATAAACATGGTGGTTTTTATCATTTATTGGTTCTAATTTTATTTTGATTGATGGAACAGAAGGTATTTGTGTTGCCAAACTGAACAGTGACGTCACAGAAAAAGGGCAGCGTTTTATCACCCGAATTTGAGTGCAGTTTCATTTCAGTTTTTTTCCTTAATTATTAAGGAATTTGTGGGTGTTATATTTTTTTCAGTAATAAATAAATTTAATAATAAAAATAATTTATTTCAGCACCATGGCACCATATACAATAAACATTCAAAAATAGAATTACAAACAGAACTAAAATTAAAACAAAAATAATGATAATTATGCACTTCGAAATCCTGGTGACAACAATAAAAATAAACATTACAATTTATAAATTTACTAATAAAACTAGGTAGATACCTACTTAAAATTCAAAAATTATTAATTATACATATATTTCATGTTATAAAAAATTTAATAGGAATGAAATATCATAAATAATTTATATCAAAAAATCTATGCATTATGGTATGCAGATTTAATATATTTTTTTAATTATATTTTTTCCCTATTCGGGACTTCATTTGTGAGACTTGCCTATGTTCAGCATTGGGGCGTATACGATGATGATGATACATACCTAATCATATACTGCGGTTAAGTAAAACAAGGCTTGTTTACATCATATTACTCAGTATACCTACCTACTAAGGCCACTAAGAAGGTACTTTTGTCATGACACAGACAAATGACATAAGAAACGTGTTGACTAGCAATCCCTCGGCAAAACGTGCAGCTCAGATTACCGAGTAATTGACTGAAAGGTTGTGCAATAAATTAATTACATTGTTTACCTGTTTTTAACCGACTTTAGATAAGGCTGTAGGAGCTTCAACTGTATATTTGTGTATATAATCATGTCATATGGATAGGTACTGATTGAACCGTAGTAAGTACTCGTATTTGCTGGTCTTTAATGATATACTCGTATTTTTTAATGATAAAGGTATAACTTTCAAAAAAAAATATGGCATTTGATGACCTATATCTAGGCATAGGTAAATGAAGAATCGACAAAAGTGCTTAATTTTTTTTGGAAAAACCTTTATATATGCATAATTTTTAGGGAGCGTATTATTTATTTAAGCAAATTACAATAAAAAAAAATACCTACCATAATAATTACAACTAATAATTACACTTAAATCTATTTTCTACAAATCTAAGCCGTCACCAGAAGGCAAAGTGCCCAGAATGCTGGCAGCATTGCCACGTTGAATGGCAATGCTAATTCGTTGACCGAAATAAAAGCCAGCATTCCGATCACGTATGGACTCTATTCGGACTCTGTTATTTTTAGGGTATCTATCGCGTTTATTTACCCATTTTTTCCGACATTTCAACCGGTTTACACACTGCTCTGATCACGGGCTGACTGATACTTACTACTAATCATGTTTTCAGATCGCGTAACTTCACGCAAAGAAAAACAACTGGAAAAAGTGAGATATAGCTTTTAAGTTTTTTAAATTTTCAAACTAATAAAACAAGGGAAATGATAAAAGAGTTCTACGAATATTTTATGGTGTCCCAAGACAAAAATTGACTTGGACGGGATTTGAACCGGCAACGATAAACAACACAAAAAGTTTTTGAATTGATCAGGTACTGTACGTAGGTACCTATTATGCCCTTAGTACCTTAGTAATCCATTAAATACCTTCTGCGATCATCAGCGATAATTAAACCGCTAATAAGCGTGACATAATGATATTACAGTGATAATCACGTTTTACATAATGAAGGCGTTTATTTACTTCAATTCGTTATCTGTCTGCTTATAGTGTGGTGATAGTGAGAGCGATTAGCGGATAAGATGCTTGTCTTTGTTATTGTGTGTAGTAGTAGGTACCTTGCCGTGGGGTCGTGGTGTAATGTAAGCCATAAACGCTACGGTCGACCGGAGAGGACAATTTTAAAATGTGTCTATTTACATTTGGAAAAACCATTTTTTTTAGTTTAACTATCGTGTAAGTACAAACTTGTACCGACCTATGTATAAATAATAATATAATTTCTTTATTGGGATAACTTAGTCTATTTTGTTAGTAAACTTAGGGCTAGGGGGTTAATACTTAATGATAAACACTGATTTTGTTCTCTGATGTAGGGTATACATCAGAGGACAATAAAATTTGTTGGATATAACATTTAAAAAAGTGTAAAAAAAAGTATAAAAAAGTGACGAGTTATTCTTATTATAGTTATTCTAGAAATTGATGAAATATAATGATTATTAAGGTTACCTCTGCAGGTATGCATGTGAGAGTCGGTAGCGTACCTATGTATATAAGGACGTTTCGAGCGATCTTCTTTTTGCGATATCGTACGGTGTCACTCGAAAGAATTGATTTTAGATCTCGCGCCAGTCGCCTGCGCAGGTTCAAAAACCGGCACAGCTCTATTCCCAGACACGCTCCGGCACACCTGCACAGGTACCACTACGGTGGACCGTAGCGTGTGTGGCCGGCATAAGCATCGACCTCCACAACTCAGCTCGTGGATGTCGTAAGAGCCGACTAAGGGAAACCTACCGAGAAACGACAGCAGCTTCCTTCTGAGTATTTTTAACACCTTCACTGCGATCATCAATCGTCTGTTTTGTACGCCGAGTATACACTAGGTGGTATGGTAGAAATATCATTTGAAAACGGCTGTTCCGTGTTTTTAGGAAAATACCTTATTCTTTGAAAAGTGGCACGAAATATTGCAAATTTCTTCACCTCAGAATATTTTCCTGTTGAAAATCAAAGGGAATTGAGCTAGAGAAGTGTTTTACTAAATAGTTGAAACAATTCTGAAAAAAATTATTTAACTCGCTAGCATAGGAATCTACTTGCAAACGTGAGGTATCTCAACACGAAGCAACTGCAGCAGACATGGGTCAAGTGGCACGTTTCTATAACTGCACGTGCGTGGGAGTTTTTACTTGATCGAACGCAGTCCTGACGTCAATAAGGTACCTATTAAAGTATACCTATAACCTTTTTCTTGACTGCCTTGCAGGTCTAGCGGTCGCTAGTTCAACCACTGATAATAAGGTCCGAGGTTATAATCCCGGGTTCGGTCAAGATTTGTGTTATTGGGATTTTGAAAATGTTGGGGAAATGCCAAAATGTGTCAATCTAAGACGCAACTATTGTTATGGCGAAGACACTTTATTAACAAAGAAAATTACAATCAAATAAAAGCACTAAATAAAAACTAGTATTTACAATTGAAACAATTGAGCTAACTGCAGACTGTTGCGAAAAATCTACAAGTAGCTCAACTGATCCATATCAATACGAAGACATTGATTTTGTGAAATGAAGGCCTAGGTGCGCAGGACCTATTAGAGTGCACCTGGGTTTGCACACACACTTGTGCACAAGTGTGCACACACTTGTGCACAGGTGCAAACCCAGGTGCACTCCCTTTTCTTTCTCATAATCCGATGGGACGGATGCAAAATACACTCCCATGCGAATTCTCATGCAGTAGTTCTTTCACTCAGTAACACAACTGCATCAACAGAAGTTGTTGTTCTTGTCTTTGTTCCTGGCTATAGTCTCCGTCGAGGCTGGACGTCAGTTCACTCACTAAGGCTACTAGGCACTATGTTTTTCTCACAGACTTATAATGTTTTTCTACAAATTACTCGGAGAATTACAATTTAATTGACATTGACAGAAGTTTTCATACATTGTGCGATTAAGTTTCAGAGAACCCCGTCAAACATCAAAGTGAATTTACTTTACACCTTACAGAGGCCTTACAAAAAACATTCGATGAACGAAATCGAGAACCATCGATGTCTTCCACGAAAAGGCTGAGAATGATAGTAGACACAAACGAAGTGTAGCCAAAAAAATGCGATAAATAAGTTTCATTTTCCTATTCGTATTCGTGCTATGCGTGATAGCAATGAAGTTGTAATTATGTTTGTCTCATCATCATCATCAGCCTATATTAGTCCACAGCTAGACATAGGCGTCCCCTAATGAGCGCCATAGCGCTCAAATACGGTGTTCATATCTGCAGCGTACCCCCACAACAGTACGCCATAAGACATAATACTATGAAAGTAGCTGAAGTAGATTAGTCTATCGTTATAAAATATATTTATTAAGAAGAAAGGTTTAAATTACTCGTAAAGGTACTTTACTGATCGTCTTACGTGGCGTAACGCAGTGTGCTAGAATTCGTCTCGTTTTTCGTTGCTTGCACCTTCTTTCCCTGTACTGACTTAACGAACGCTCGCTGTGACATGTAAAATTACGTCACGTAACGACGCACGGTCAGTTCTCGGCTTTAGAAATACGGGACGAGCCCCTCTATCCACCTAACATCCTCTTGTTTTTCCCTGCACGTGTTTCCGAAAGCCATTTTCCTTCATGACTTATTAATAAGTAAGTAATTTCGTATGATTTTGTATGTATAATAAAAATTGAATAGTCAATTTCGATTCGATCTATAGAATGTTTGACATTGTAGCTAGTTAGAATTACCTTTGGCATGTCATTTAAACAGTACGAGTACGAGTAAATTTTTTATTAATTAAACATTTGTTATTCTTAAATGAAATGAAATTGGTAGTGACTTTGCACGCCTTACTGAGACTGGAAATGTGTTTCAAAGCTGTACAGCACGGACAGTAAATGAGTTGTCATTGAAGGAAGCAAAGTTGACAGGGACTCGTAGCTTATGAGATTCAGATGAGCGCAGAGAAAGAACGTGAAATAGCGTGAAGAGCGTTTTTTTTTACCTATTTACTTTTATAAACACGATGTTGGCTTGCATAATGTAAACAATGTACCCATTATGTATGTTTTTTTTTGTTATCTATAAACTTTGTTCTTAATTATTTTAATTTTATTGTTTTTCTATTTTTTTTCTTGTATTGTACATAGGCTTATTCGTGACGTCACCTGTACAAGTATCTTACGGGAGTTTAGCCAGCATTATGCTGAGTTAGGACCTTTTTATAACAACTGTATACATGTATCTTTTCAATAAATGTGTTTTGATTTTAACAGTTTGGGTTGGAAATTAGGCTTGTTACATTTTATTATGGAATATCTTTGGAAATCTTATTGTTTACCACTACATACCTACATTTGTTATATTATATATTTATTACTAAACAAATTACAATCTTGCACGCGCATTCGACGGAATAATTAATAGGTATAATGCGTTCTATCATTTCTAACTTTCTCACTGGCCTTCCGTCTACAGAACCCTAAAAACTTAATCTGTCTAGCACTGTTTTCCCTGTATTAGTAAACATTATTCACGCTATCAGTACAATAACACGAGATTAGGCGTAAAGTGAACACACGTGACTCTCTTTCAGGAATATGCTACTTGACTTCTACTGGGAAATAATTCTAACGTATTGTTTGATAAAAATAATGCAAATTGTTATTAATATTTCTTCGAGGCCAGTCGTATTGCCGTCACATGTAATCTGTGATAGGTGTGACGTCACCAGCGATGCAACCAAACGCAGAGCGTTTTCGATCACGTGATCATCATATCGGGATCTCATTGAAATTTGGCAGGGAGGTAGAGGTATTCTGTGGACGGACATAGGTAACTATGGTTTTTATCCCGGAAAAACGCGTGCGAAGCCGCAGAGAGAAGCTAGTTTTATTATAGATCTAAAAATAGAAATTATGGCGATACTCATTTTAAAACAATATGTATTTTTAGCACGCTGTCGTTTTTGGATATATGAATGCGAATGTGTTTTTGATGGAAGATTTGAAAGTTTCAGAAAATTCTGATTTGCTGAATAATCTAATCGTAAAGCAAAGAGAATAATATTACCTGTTCCACATATATAACAATACTATGCTAGTACCTATACCATAACTTGAATCACACTAATATTGTAAATGCGAAAGTTTGGATGGATCGATAGATGTTTCTCACTTCTTCACGTCGAAACTACTGAACCGAAATTTGTGCTGCGTTTGAGCTGAAATTTTGCATAGATGTAGCTCAAGTCTGGAATTAAACATACTTTACAATAAGAAATAAAATAAGTTCCCAAAAATTTCCGGTTTCGGCGGGACTCGAACCCGCGCCCCACCCTCAGTACGGGTGTGCTCTAACCAACTAACCCACAAAACCCTTAGTCGGTTCAACCGAAAATCTTTGGGACCTCTTACGGACTATAGCGCCGGTGGTCCCTAAGTGCGGGTAAGCACTATAACAAAAAAAACGTACTTTACAATTACATACTTTTTATCTCATAAAAACAATTGCCATGGGATAGAAATAATCTTTAAACGGTTCCTTAGAAACAACGCGTGCGCGGGTAGAAAGTATGTAGTAGAAAATAAATATGTATCGATGGGCTATTTGACTACATAAAAAAAAAGTTTCAAATTGTTTTCATCCTAGTCAGTGACAACGTAACAAAGCGTAGTCAGGTGATTTTTATTAAAAACTAGCAGCGCCTCGCGGCTTCGCCCGCGTAGTTCCCGTTCCCGAAGGAATTTCAGGATAAAAAGTAGCCTAGGTCCTATTCCAGACTATAATCTATCTCTGTACCAAATTTCATCCAGATCCGTTTTGCCGTTCTGGCGTGATAAAGGAACAAACATCCATCCATCTATCTATCCATCCATCCATCTAAACTTTCACGTTTATAATATTAGTGAGATGAGATATGCCTACTTTATAACTTTCCTATAGGCATTTGGTTACGATAGGCTCTGATGATGATGATGACGCCAGTGTCGTTCAGAACTAAAACTTATTCCCTCAGTTATACGGTATCTTTTACTACCTTTGTTTACCGACTTTGTTACAATAATGTAACAAACAACATAATGGCTTATTTGTGTTTGGAAAGTTTGACATTGTATTAGTTTTCAAGGTTTGCTTGGACGGAACATACACACGTGGGGCTTTCAAAAGGTTATTATAAATACATTTTGCGTAATACATTTATACCTACATAGTTAGGCAGGTTGGTACCTATTTTAAATTTAGTTGTTACCGAAGAGATTATCCTTGTAGACGATGTGATTTTTATTTTCCTGTTTTCCTGTTGTCTTTAGTTATTCTTTGGTGCAAGTTTTTATCACAAGAGGCGCAAATATGCAGGTCTCGATAGAGCCTAGAGAATCTCCGGGTTTTTAAAAATTATCTGAGCGTCTGGTCGAAACGACGCGTGACCCGAGAGCTGGTGAGTATCTGGCGCAGCGCATCAGCATACAGCAGCAGGGCAATGCAACCAGCGTCTTGGGGACGATTCCGACTGGTATTGACCTGGATCAGTGGAGCTACCTGTAAATAGTTTGTAACAGTCTGCAGTTAGCTCAATTGTTTCAATTGTAAATATTCACCAGCTCTCGGGTCACGCGTCGCTTAAAACGCGTCGGTTTCATAACAATAGTATAGGCAATAGTATTTAAGTAACAAAATGTAAATAATTTATTGAATAAAGGCTTCAAGCCTTTATTCATTAATGAACGAAACGACATAAAAATTGTAAGTAAGGGTAGGTACAATGTTTGGTGCAGTTATAACAAATGTAGGTGTTTTAAGCTGAGATACCTACCGTGATATACCACGGTCTATGCCCAGCATTGGACTTGTGCTGATGACATAATGATGATGGGGTACCGTGATAGGATAACAAATCTGATAACTAGACACAAAATAGCAGGCATAAATTAAAACTACCACTTACAAAAAAATATAAAAACGAATAACTAATAATTATGCGAAATTCATTTACATATGCAATTCAGTAGAATTCTATTGTGTGTTTGTAGCAAAACTTAATAAATTCCAAAACGTGACTACTCACGTTTCGGATATAAGGTTTTTGTTACGTAACTCAAACGTGTTCAGATTTTATGTAGGTGATGTTAATAAGTTTTTGTATTTTTTTTGCTGTGTATAAAAAAGATATAGCTACCTTGTAACCGAGGTATTTATTATGCAAATGAATCGTATAATAATGCAAGTATTCCTCTATTCTTATAATTCTAACTAATATTATAAATGCGAAAGTGTGTTTGTTTGTCTTTCCTTCACGCCATAACTAAGCAACTAATCAACTTGACTTTTGGCATAGAGTTAGTTGAAAGTATGGAGAGTAACAAAGGCTACTTTTAATCCTGGTAAAACATTAAATTCCTAAGGGAAATTTATGGGAAAATATCTCTAGAAATGTGAAATATGAATTTAAAGCGGGGGAAACCGCGAGGAAAAGCTAGTGCGAAACCTTATTAAATATACCTAATATATCCAAATATTTTGTTTGTTCTACAAGGTATATTAAATAGCGGGAAAGTCGATTTCTATAAATAGTAAACCGTTTTCTATGAATGCATGTTTGAACTTATTTGATTTAGTGCTTCTTTTGCAGAAATTAATATTATAAGAGATTTGTTATTTAAAATCAACATATTAACAAAAGCTCCATTATAACGTACATTGTTACATGGGTTTGTAGATTTTGGTTTACGATACTAGAAAATTAATATTTTTAGTAGTTTACTTCCTTGTACAACTAAAAAAACAAGGCGTTGATATAATTCAAATTGACGTGAAAAGGGTTACGTTAAAATCTTTTTCCTCCGTTATCTGTATTGAAAAGATTCGAAAAAAAATATTATTCATCCATCCATCTCGGAAAGAGTATGTTTGCTCTTCGTTATCTGAGTGCAAAAGCCGTTTTTATCCGCTAGAGTATAAAGTAAATTGAATTTAGAACATCGTTCGCACAATGGATGACGGTATTCCATCTTCGGAGAGAGTATAGGCTACTTTTATTCAAGAAAAACCTCGAGCGGTAGTAAACAAACTAAAAAGTCCTCTTTTACGCGCTTCATTCACCTCTCGCCTATTGTAAAACCGTTCAAACTATGCAATTCCTACACTGAATTGAACCAAACACATGCTTACTGATTTAATCTGCGGTATGTGTTACAACACAAGTGCAACGTGCAATGCACGTGACACCGCACGTTGAGCGTCTCGTGCATCTAGCGGTAATAACGGGAATTCGCTGAAATATACTGAAGGAATTAATCATGAAAATATACTGAAGGCATCCTATCTATTATAAATGCGAACGTGTGTTTGTTTGTTTGTCTTTTCTTCACGCCCTAACAAAACAACCAATCGAATTGATTTTTGGCATAGAGTTAGTTGAAAATAAATAATGAAAATAAATAATGCTGGACAATTCACACAGCATCATCTAGCCCCAAGCTAAGCAGAGCTTGTGTTATGGGTACTAGATAACTGTTATACATAATACAATACATTACATAGATATTTTTTACTATACATAGAAAACGACCAGAGCACCCGGAACGAAGACCTGCAGATCGTACAAATATTTATCCTAAGGCGGGAATCGAACCCGCAACCTCCTGCGTCGCGGACGGACCTTCACCCACCGCGCCACAGAGGTCGTCAAAATCGCTCACGCTCATTAGGGGAGGCCTATGTCCAGCAGTGGACTAATATAGGCTGATGATGTTGATTCGCCCTATTTATATACGTAAGCGCAGCGTGTAGAAGTATATAAGAGTATATATAATATTGTGCATCTGCCAACGACTTGCACAAAAAGTGCAAGTTCAAGACCATTATATAACGGAGGTAAATAATGATATATACTCGCGTCTAGAAACCTTGATATTTTTTGTAAACAAAGAGGTCATAAAACCAAAATAAACTAAACTTCGCTACCAGTGGAAACTTTATAAAAAGCCTTCACCATAAATAAGTACATGTTATTTTCTTACATCCTCATCCTCAACAGCCTACTATGGTCCACTGCTGGACATAGGCCTCCCCTAATGAGCGCCATAGCGTCCTGTCTTCAGCTTATTCTGCTGATAATCGCCTTAGTGGCTTTTATTTTCTTGCACGTATCTAAATTAATGTTTTATTTTTTATTGTTTGGAATTTTAAGAAGACTAACAGCTAGAAAATTACAAAGTAAGCCTTGTTATTTTCTACCAGTAAGTTTTCCTAAAATTCCGAACAAAAAGAAAAGAAAACACATCCCAGGAAATCGTTAAATTCGAAACAATTTTTGGTTTTGATAGCTTTTATTCATCGACGCTTCCAAGTGGTGTTTATATGGATCAGTTCAGCTACCTGTAGATTGATTGCAACAGTCTGCAGTTAGCTCAATTGTTTCAATTATAAATACTAGATATTATCTTATTTGTTTACATAATTGAATTGTACTTTTATTTTATTCATCATTTCATTAATAAAACTTATCGTCGTGGTCTGTTCTCGAACTCGAATTTACACATTTTTATCAGTGCGTGTGCTTCGATGAAATTTTTGTTTAAACCTAGTGGTTACGTTGCTGGCGCTTTGTGGTTTTCTATCAGATTTTGTTAAATATATTATACTAGCAGCGCCTCGCGGTTTCTCCCGTGGGAATTTTAGGATAAAAAGTAGCCTATCTGCTATTCCAGACTAAAATCTATCTCATTGCCAAATTTCATCCAGATCCGTCCAGCCGTTCTGGCGTGATTGAGTAACAAACATCCATCGATCCATTCAAACTTTCACATTTATAACATTAGTGGGGTATACTGTAATAATGATTTACTGTCAAGAAGATTTCATGTTCTTCTTTAGCAGTGCCCTAAATTCAAGTTTGCATCCATAAATGTATTTGTTTACAATAAATATCTTGGATTTCTGAACTGAGTCTAGATATAATCTACGTTGTGGTTCATAACGTTATCTATTAACGACTTAGTTATCTAACACGTGACGTTGTTTTTGTATTTTATGTTATTTAGTTCCTTATTGAAGTATTAACTATGTTTACAATATTTAATTACGTAACTCTCTGGTGATAAATAAGTGCATTTTATTTAAAATTATTCATTTGTTATGAAAAAACTAAAGTATACTCCGAAATTTTTTTAAGCTTTGGACCACCTCGAATTCATACTATAAACTACGAACTTACAAAAACAACTGCAAAAAAACCATCTAAATCACACTACAATTATAAATAGAATGTTTGGATGTTTAGATGTTTGACTGTTTGTTACCTCTTCACGCCAAAACTACTGAACGGATCGTGCTGAAATTTGCATACAGGTAGTTCTAGGCCTGGAATAAAACATAGACTACTTTTACTACTTTTTATCCAAAAAATCTGTTCCCATTGGATGGAAATAACCTTAAACAACGCAGCGAAGCGGCGGGCAGGTACTAGTCAATCCATACCTGACGAAGAAATCGACGGACATACATAAAATAAAACCGGTCAAGTGCGAGTCGGACTCGCGCACGAAGGGTTCCGTACCATTATCTATAAAAACGGCAAAAAATCACGTTTGTTGCATGGGAGCCCCTTTAAATATTATATATTTTATTCTGTTTTTTAGTAGGTATTGGTTGTTATAGCGGCAACATAAATACATCGTCTGTGAAAATTTCAACTGTCTAACTATCACGGTTCATGAGATACAGCCTGGTGACAGACGAACAGCGAAGAAGAAGTAATAGGGTCCCGTTTTTACCCTTTGAGTACGGAACCTTAAAATTTTTGGTACATACAGTTGAACATAGAATTTCCTCTTTTTTTCGAAGTAAGTTATAAACCAGAAGTAACGGCCTGGCACTTCGTTCTTGAACGATTGACGTTCAATTTTGGATATTCTAAAGACATTGTGAAAAAACAAAGTTGCGCAATAACAATGTTGTGCAATAACAAAGTTGCGCAATAACAAAGTTGTGCAATACTCATATTCATACATACTCATGATGATGATGTCCTCCTAGTCGAATTTTGACCATAGCGACCAGTCCCAATGGAGACTAGTCGGGTGCGTAGGACAGAATTATAGTGCATGAGTGTGTGCGTAAACACAAGGTGCACTCTCTATTTCCTCACTCTGATAATTCGATGGTACGGCAGACAAACACGACCGTGGAGAGGTCAAGCACAGGACGGCTAATTTAAGCGCTTCCTAAAAGTACTTCGGTACCAAAGAAGAAGATGATATACTTATAATTTTTTTAAAATAAATGTACAATAATGCTGGACAATTCACACAGCATTATCTAGCCCCAAGCTAAGCAGTGCTTGTGTTATGGGTACTAGATAACTGATATACTTAATACAATACATACTATCTATTGTCAGTAATAGATATTGTTTTCTATACATACAAAATATTAATAACACTCAGAACAAATATCTGCAGATCGTACAAACATTTGTCCCGAGACGGGAATAGAATCCGCAATCTCCTGCCTCGCAGGCGGGCACCCGCCACGCCACATCGGTCGTCATAATATCTCTTGATAAACAAACGCACGTGTAGAATGACGCAACCTTCAAATTATGCGATTAAATTGGCTAATGCTACAGTATTTATTTAGAATTACGATGAGGTGCATACATACTCATAGGTGTACGTACCTATTACATCTTTCTGGTCCAACTGCGTAGATGTTGTGACCATATTTGGTGCGGGGGCTTTCCAAGGAATAATATATGTTAAGGAAAGATTTAGGAGTCTTATACACTAAAGCTAGCAACACCGCCATCCCGGCGGGTTGATGTCGGCAATGCGCACCTGGCGGGGCGCGGCAGGAGCGGCATTCGCTGCAGTCCGTAAGCTGTGCGTAAGCCCAAAAATCAAGATTTTGCTTATTACCGGTATTTATGGCATTTATAAAAAAAATAAGCCAACAGTTCTCTTGGTTTTCTTTTATTTTATATGGTGATGACAGTGATTGACAGTTTAGGAGAAAAATGGTAATATCGAAGAAAATAAATGGTATGCCGAAGTCGATTTTTTTTGGGATATTATTAGAAAGTTTTCGTAGAAGATTTACCCAGTGCGAGTAACGCACTATACCTAAAGCTAATAGTAGATTGTTTTACAAGGGACTAAACCATCCCATTATATACGAGGTTGTTATACTCCCGAGCGTAGCGAGGGAGGATGACAAGACCGAGTTATAATGGGTGGTTTTGGCCCGAGTAAAACACTCTACTTTTCACTTCGATTGCGAGAAAATAAAACAATTCAAAATTAGACAATTTTCAGAAATTTTATTAAAAATTAAATGTGCAGTTAGAGCAATTTTGAATGTTTAGTGATATGTTTTTCCCGGGCAATTTTATTTCGGTTCTCTGTGATTGGGATGTGTGTGTAATATTTTGAGTTGATTGTTGTGGAGTAAAAGTTGGAGAGACTCGACTCATGCTTGAGTTTCGTGCATTATTAAGATCTGAGTGCGGCTTCAGCTGAGTTGACATATTCATCCAAACGTTGAAACATTAGTGGGACGTAACTCCTGATAGGCTTTAACTATATTAAGGTATTCTCCACTGATGACAAATTTACGCTCTTTGTTTGTTTTCGTGTTCGGCAGACTCACAGCTTGTAGGTTTGTATCCGTTTCTACGTCTTCTAGCGTTATATTAGCAAGCTCTATTCCTCTGCATGCACCGCTGATTCCATAAATTAAAGCAACCTGTTGAACAAAAAAATAAGTGTGTTATTAATCGTAATAACCTAGGTACATAATTTAGGTATGTAGGTAGGTATCTATTTATTTAGTTTGAGTTGAGTACATAAGTAGTAGGTTACCTTTGTTGCCAAGTATTGTTTATTTGGAGCGTTATTTAAAAATGTTTCGATTTCTTGTGTCGTCAAGACTTTAGATTTTTTTGCCTTGTATCCAGTGGACAATTTCTTCAGTAAAGCCGTTAAATTTACATATTTTTTAATATCGACGTCGTGTCTCGTTTGTAAGGTCATTCTTAACATTGAATATGTGCTCCAAAGAGTCGACGATTTGAATTTTTTCGATAATTCATCAAAATAAGTGAGAAAAACCCCTTCTGTAAAAGAATCCACACGTTTCTCATCTCTCCATTTCATAAAATTTTCGTAACTCTTTAAATATATTCCACGTGATTTTGTCGGCAACAGATTCATAATTATTTCTTTGCCCTTTTCTTCCATTTGCATATTAGCATCTTCACTATCACTTGATGACATTTTTCACGTTCACAATTTGGAAGTAAAAGTCAGGAAGTTAAACGTAAAAGTTTGTGATTTGGAATGAAGAAAATTCTAGAGATTTAGCGCCAATACCATCTTTTTTTTTAAATCTCTATTAAACCCGCAACGAAACAGTTCGCATTCTACCGTGAAGGGAAGAATCAAGCTTCATAAAACATCACCAAGAAGGTTCTATTTTCAAAAAAAGATTGACGGAGCACCAAGAAGTCGAGTTTTTATGTAAGAGAACGAATGCTTTGTACTGGCTGATGATTTTAGACAAAAATTAAAAAGAAAAATTACTTTTTAGCCCGAGGGATTAAACTCGAGTTTTAGGCCTGCTAAGCTACACTATTATGATACACTTTTCGAGCAAGAGAAGTGAAAAAATAAATGGTATTTGCAATTATTTATTGTTATTTAACATGTTTGTTTTTTGTTTTTGAAAAGAAGACGATATGCCTTGTATGTCTAAGATTACTATGGATTTTTTTCGAAGCTTTTTCGAGAAAGGTTACGGAGAAAAGAGGTTTTTATGTAACCCAAATTCACCCAATTAGGTACATTCATGCGCGGTGCGCGCCGCCGTAAATCTTTCAATGTCGGCGAAGTTGGCGACTCTTGTGTGTAGACTACATTATGTTTCCAATGTAAAAAGCAACGATGATACACGTGTCTCTTCTACAACTTGTGCATATACTTGGCAGGTCAGTTATTATGATCCAACGAAAAGTGTTCCTTCTAATAGTGTTTTTGGCTGTGGCGGTCACGGCGGTTAAAGAATCGACCCCTACAATTCAGCTTGTGCATATCGCAAGAGCCCACTAAGCGAACTTACTGGAGAATAGAAAAATTTCCTGTGACATTTTATTTGCTAATTCTAAATTTGATTACTTTTGATTGATGCTGTAGTTATAAGCGTTTATGATTTAAATAATGTACTATGGATTTATATCTGTAATAAATGAATAATAATAATAATAGGGAGCAGGCAATCTTCTGTTACCTACTATTTTACTACTTTTTACTTATCAACATTAGGTACTTATAGGCTATTTTAATACTTCTCCTAACGATTGCTGTTCTTTGTAGTACAAACATACCTATCTACTTGTATCAAACCTATCAGGGTCAAAGATATTGACACCTCGCTCTAACTAAGCTTACAATAAACTTGTGTTTAGACACGAGGGCTCACATCTCCGGCGACTTTTAAGTTCACTGGTACTTGATACCTACAAAGATTTTTACAGCGATTTACAAAGAAGAAAACTAAACAATACTAGTACATCCTTAACTATATACGTGATATTGACCGAAGTTACCTATTCGAGCCGTTTGGGGTGGAAACCCTAGGTCTTTGGGGTCCTGGGGCACATGCAAAATAAAGACTTTTCACAGACACCACATGTGACTGGAATGCTGGCTTTTATTTCGGTTAATGAATTAGCATTGCCATTCAACGTGGCAATGCTGCCAGCATTCTGGGCACACTGACTACTGGTGACGGCTTTGATTTTTAGGCAATAGATACATAAGTGTACTATTATCAGCATCATCATCATCAGCCTATATTCGTTCACAGCTGGACTTAGGCCTCCCTTAATGAGTGCCATAAGTGCATAAAATATACTAATTGTAATTGTTTTGTACCTACCGACTTTGTCAACCTCTTTTGTGAATAAATATTTATTGTTATTATTTTAAACAAGCTAGTTCTAGGAAACACTTGATAGTCTATTGCTAACGCAAAACATTGACCATGGCTGGACAAATGCGAGTAACTTTGACCATGATGAATCAATCAATTGGAAGTCAGGAGCGGTAGAGCCTTCGTGACCCGCATTCGATACAAATATCACCACCGGAACTTGGTGAAGGTGCTTTCGACCTTCGAAGGTTGTCTGTGAGGTTGTTATCACATGGCATTGTTTTGGACTTGATTGTTTGTTTTGATAATTTCTTGTGAAAGTGTACAGCGGTAGCCATGTGTTGCTGCTTAGAATTTTCACCACCCCAACTCTTCCCGTGGATGTCATAGGGACGAAGGGACATACACCGGGGGGGCGGGCAGTAGCGCCTCTTGCAGAATAGATCTACCACCGAACTGCGATCCCCAACCCGCATGCCCAGCGTGGGGATTAAGGGCATCACCCCCCATGAGATAAAAGCCTATAAGGCGCTTATCAGGACGAGGCCTGTGTCCAGCAGTGGACCATTATAGGTTGTTGAGCTTGAGGTTGAGGTATATACTTCAACCGCAAGCATATAGTCGTATATTAGTACCCACTACACAAGCTCTACTTAGATTTTCCATCTTTTTGCGTCGAGGTTAAAAAATTGGTCAATTGACGTAATGGTCATTTGGCGTATTGGTCATTTCACGTATTGGTCATTTTGCGCTTGGTCATTTTTCGTATTCATGATGTTATTTCCATTTGTCATTTCACGTATTGGTCATTTTGCGATTGGTCATTTTGCGTATTCATGATGCTTTTTTCATTGGTCATTATGCGTATTAGTCAATGTGCGTCTAAACGTTGATAATACAGTGTTGATTGTGGATTGTCCAGTATTATATAAAACTAGCTGTCCGCCCCGGCTTCACACGGGTATATTGTATCGCCTATGTTCATCAAGGATAATGTAGGATTCTAATGGTGAAAGAATTATTCAAATCGGTCCAGTAGTTTCGGAGCCTATTCAATTCAAACAAACAAATTCAATATTCTATTAGTAAAACAGACATTATCAGACAACCGAATAGGAAAACCTGCCTCTCATATCCGGCGAAGGTCAACCTCGGTTATGTCGTGTCGCTTGCATAACAATAATGCTTCCTGTTTTTATATCATAAATATTATTATTACTGGTTAATAGTCATTATTATGAGGGGTTCCGGGTTCGTCCCACTCGGGACGAAACCGGAAGAAGTGGTCCAATCGCGGAAAATCAAATTTTATGCTGAAATCGTTCCTATTTCGTACCACTTTTTAAAGGTAGAGGTGTTACTGTCGACCAAACACTTTTCATGTAAGGCGCTTATGACTATCCTCAGAAAATCTATCCTTTGTCTTGTGACAGACGCTAAGATCCACTTTTGAGAGATAGGAGGATGTTAATATATTATACTAATTATGTTTTTAGTACATAATCGATTTCTGAGAATGATGCCGATGTGGTCACATAAAAAAATCCGAAGAATAAGTATTTGTCCTGAATTTTAAAACATATGAATTCCAGTTTTCCCCCTTGAAAATCCCCCTTAAGGGGCAAAACAGGAATGATAATTTTTTCCATTCCAGTGCTCCCCCTCCAAGATATCCATCAGTGTAAATTTTAAGGAATTTTATTTCGATTTTAAGTTTTTACAAAACAATCAAGTTATTATATGTTTACTACCTGCTGCTCGCG
The DNA here is from genome assembly GCA_947086465.1 of Eupithecia exiguata. NCBI lineage: Eukaryota > Metazoa > Arthropoda > Insecta > Lepidoptera > Geometridae > Eupithecia > Eupithecia exiguata. Next base: position 6,018,175 of record OX352251.1, read on the forward strand.
GCTTCGCACGCGTTGTTTAATGTTATTTCTATCCCATAGGAACTGATTTATGGGATAAAAAGTTGCCAATGTTACTCTCCATCCTTTCCACTAACGCCAAAAATCAAGTCGATTGGTTGCTTAGTTAGGGCGTGAAGGAAGGACAAACAAACAAACACACTTTCGCATTATAATATTAGTGAGGAAGTAAGGATTAGTGTAGATTATCTGCTATTATCCGCTTTATCGCGGAAATAGTCATTTGCTTTGCTATATATTTTTAAATATAACCATTGAAACTGACTTACCTTGGTATATGGAGTATGGTAGTATGGAGTTACGTTAACAAAAGGGTTAATAAGGAACAAAGGACACAGCTATTCAAACTTCAAACCGTTTAAACTTGAATTCAAATCGAGTTAGAGTTCTATTTATTTATTTTATTTATTTATTTATGAATAACAATGAATAATGATAGCTTTTATGACTTAAAATTGTTTCGAGCTTCTGTGCTTTGCTTCAATGATACCAATGTCGTTCAATATTTTCCACCAATATTCCTTGGGTTTTGTAACCCATTTGTTTACAAAAAATATCCAAGTTTAGTATAAAGGTATCGTTATTCCATACAAAGTCACGTTCACATGTCCACGTGAAGTTTAACGTCACGTTCACGTGGGCTGGCTTTTGTAAAGCTCTCGTGACATTAAGAAGTTTTGAATAAGGAGACTTGCTATGGTTTGGGAAATTGAAACGTATTTCGGTACGAAAATGGTCTTTTCAGATATTGTACACTGATTTCGAGTTTTGGGAGGCAGGTGACTTCAAAATTGCGTAGGCAAGTAAGGAAAAACGAACCGAACAAAAATGTTTTTTTTATGAAGTTCTAACACAGCCAGCTCGTAAGCTACGTTCACCACGTGACTGCTTCTAGGTACTAAAATAATTCATAAGCAGTAGGTAAATTAGTGACCTAAGTAACTGTCATCAGTAACATCAGCGCATTTGTTCAGGTCTCACATCTGAGGTCATGACCACAGAGCAAATATGGCGTCCACTGCGTCCAGCGTTTTCTTTTCGTCAAGTTACGCAACTTGAAAATGTAATTTTTTATATGCATTTTAGGGCACTTTTCGATTAAATAAATAAATAGTATTTTTGGGATTTATTACCACTAAAGAACCTAACTTTTAAATTAATTGTGTTGGAAGAACACCACCTTTCATCCCTTTGCGGACTTACTAAAGAAGTTACTCGTAAGGGGATGAAAAGCTGGTGCTCTTCCAACACTAATATGGTTCGTTGCAAACCCTCTTACCATACATCCGTAAAAATAGTATCTGTAAAATAAATAAATTAATATTAATAGTAGGTATGTAAAATAAATAAATTTTCACCTAAAACTTACCCAATACAGGTAGACTTAGATTTATAGGTATCTATTAAAAACTGTATTGTATGTCTATTATAGATAAGCGGTTGAAACTGTACACTTTATACTTAAGATCTTTTTTGTAAATCAGTTAACAATAAACACATTTCTCATTATGATTCTGTTAGTCTAGGAACTTATACGATCAGCTTATGAATTTCTAAACCTAAGCTTTATTCAAGCGCCGTACAAACAATTTCATGCTGTAACAAGACAGAGCTGTGCCTTCATATTTCTCCGCAAGCAAGCAGTCTTTTAGCTTTTGTAAGCGAAGACACATAAAAGGTTTGTAGTTATTGTGTAAGTTTATTTAAAGTGTGTAAAACTGTTTGTTCTTCGAATAAAAGAAATTTAATAAATAAATAAACATATTTTTCAGCCTGTTCCACGAACAGTATTATGTATGGGCTCACGTGGTTTGGATACACGTGGTTTTCGACGTAAGCTCTACATCGTAAAGCACGTGTATTGTTTGTCACAGACAGCTCTGAGTAAGGTACCTAACTTAATATATTTTTTTAGTATGTAACTAGGTGATTAAAAATACCCTATTGTAATAAACTTAAGAAGGTACGAGGTTTCGGTGGAGTCCTTCAGCTCAAACAACAGTTTTTTGTTTTGATTTTTTTTGTAAATTATTCTATTATTGACAAAGATTAGATCTTACAGGCTTAAAGTCAAAATATGTCCTATTTAATTCAGTCAATGTCTGCTAGTGTTTTGACTCAAGTAATCGTTGCTCAACCTATTTATTTTCCGGTGGAAAAAGATTTGTGTCAATTTTCAAAGGACATCTTGCTGGAATCGCCGGGTCTCAAACTTCTTTTGATAACAGTCAAAAAATGCTCAAAAATATGCTTCCGCTTTCGATTTTATTATCCACTAGCGGTCCGTTCCGGCTTCGCAGGGGAATTTTCTATCGCCTATGTTCATCAGGGATAATGTAGGATTCGAATGGTGAAAGAATTTTTCAAATCGGTCCTGTAGTTTCGGAGCCTATTCAATTCAAACAAACAACAAATCTTTCCTCTTTATAAAACGAGTATGAAGTATAGATTGGTTCAAAAAACATGCCGTCCATGCGTAGTCGCGTAAAAAATCATAACAAAATTCATCTACCATCAAAATTATGTAGTAGCTTTGTTAAGTTGCTTAGTTATTTGGTCACACGTACACGTGAGCAAAGGCAAAAGCGTGTCTGTTACACGTGTCCACTGAAATCTCTGACCTTGGGCTGCAGCTGACGTAAGGATACAGATTAATAATATTGTATGTAACACAATTATGTTATTTCCGTGGCTTCGGCCAGAAACCTGGATAAAAGGACGAGAAAATTAACTTTTCTTTACCTACCACTTCAATAGATAAATACACATGTATGAGATGTATCAGAGTGACATCACAATAACGTTTTTAGACATCTCTGACTAGGTCTGAAATGAAATGAAAGTCCGTGTTGACTCTTTCCATGTCTTCCAGAGAAAGAGAATTTGTGTTATTGAATTTATGTCCAGAGTTGACTTGTGTAAAAACGCGGAGAGTAATTGGATTTCAGAGAATGCTCACAGGAACTACATCACCTGATTCCACCACCCCCCTTCAACTCTAAGAAAAGCAGATGCACAACGCATTATCACCTCTACTTGATAGATATACCGTCCACTCGCAGTAAGCGGTTTTTCGCCACCTTCATTATTCGTACCGGGGGTTTGGAACATGCTCCCTGCTGCTGTTTTTTCCGGTCAATTACAACCTGGGTTTCTTCAAGACAAGAGAGATAGTTTGTCAAAATAGGTAAATTCGCGCAAAGGATGAAATTCCAGTTTTCCCCCTTCAGGAGGATTTGTCAAGGGGGGAAACTGGAATAAACACAAAGAAGCCCTATTATTTTCGGTTGTTAGATTTTTTCAAATTGAATGTAAAAGCGTGACGATGAAAAGTCCGATTCAAATTCTAAAGTCCGCTGAGTTTTCATCAGTTTCCAATTCTCTAAAGTTAATTCACGTGCTGCAAGAATTTTAATGGAAAATAACTGTTCCAATATTCTGTGACAAACAATAACAACATTGTGGTTGCGTAAGTGTCACGTGCGCGGCCTACGCCCTTACAATGTTGGGGTTAGTGGGCTGTTCCACGCCTTTACGTGTCTCGTCTGTGACAGTGGGGGGTCAAAGTTGGGTCAAAAGCAAGAGGATGGGTTCAAAGATATATTGATTAACTAGATTCTGCCCACGGTTTCAAACGCGTTGTTTCTCTGGAGACCTTGAAAGGTTATTACTATCACAAGGAAACTGTTTTGTGCTTAGATAAAAGTAAAAAAAAGGAGATCAGGCGAAAAGATTTTGTGGGATTAAAAGCCTATGTTTGATTCCAGGTATTTATCTATAGGTACCGATGCGAAATTTCATGTTCAGTGGTTTTGGCGTGAAGAATTTACAATCCCATCCATCTATCCAAAGTCTCGCATTTATAATGTTAGTGTGATGGGAATGAAAGGGAGAAATGGGAATGCAAATAAATTATTTACTTAAGTTTCTTATCGTATTTAAAATTAGTGCTCCTTATAGCAATGCTGTCTTGAACACAAGTGTTGTTTATGTAACTTTTAAGTACACATATCTAATAGTTATTTGTTATACAAGAGTGCAGTTGCTTTTTAACTGCGTGCTCAATTTTGATGATCGTGCACGTGAAGGATTCTACAATTTTTAAAATTATAATCCTGAGTGTTAGCGAGGGAATCAAAAGAGCACGAGGTAAAAAATTATGCACTCGAGTGCTACACGTAACTTTTCATCACACCTCAGCGAGGAAAAAGTACTCTTTCTGACATGGGGGGATGAAAAACACTTTGTTTGTTATTTTTTTAACATCTACACCGTGGCCTGTCACTGAATTAAATCTCAAGCTAAAAAAATAGATAATAAATTATAATAAATAGTACGTATTCATAAATTTTTTCTAGGTCTTTTGAAGAAAAATTCAATTACTTACATTGACAGCTCACGGTGTATGTAGTGTCAGTATAAATTAAATTATATTTACACTTAATTTTATTGCAAGAAGGCCTTGAGCGAAGACGGCTTCCTTATTGTTTGGACAATGGATAATATTTTTACTTATTTATTAAACTTAAGTAGGTACATTATTATGAAGCTTACATAAATATTACAAACGCAATTCAAATTTACAAGTTATTACGTAAACACAATAGAGGAGTTCACACTACTATAATAAAAAATGCGAAAGTTTGGATGTATAGATGGATGTTTGTTAATTCTTCACGCCAATGCTACGGGACGGAAAGAGCTGAAATTTTGCATAGATTCAGCTTTGAGCCTCGAATTAAACATAGGGTTTTTTATTCCATAAAACAGTTCCTATGGGATAGAGGTAACCAGAGACCCAACGCGTGCAAAACCGTGGGCAGAAACTAGTGTATCAATTATATCTTATAGAAACCTTCGGCTAGTTCGATGATACAACAAAACTGAAATATGTAGGATATCCTATTCTTCATTTTCAGATTTTTCAGATATGATGTTAAAAGTTTAAGCATCATATCTGAAAATTAAACTAACTGAACTTCTAAAACAAATACCTTGGGCTCCATTGACGTCATCTGTGGCGCGGTGAGCGAAGGTCCGCCTGCGACGCAGGAGGCTGCGGATTCGATTCCCGCCTTTTGACAAATATGTGTGTACGATCTGCAGATATTTGTTCCTAGTATTCTGGTCGTTTTCGATAATAAAAAATATCTATATGTGTATTGTATTATGTATATCAGTCATCTAGTACCCATAACACAAGCTCTGCTTAACTTGGGGCTAGAGAATGCTGTGTGAATTGTCCAGCATTATTTATTTATGTCAAGAGCTCGTCCGGGGAAGTATAATCAACATGCCTTTTTCAGCCGCTGCATTGTTGTAGAAATGGAAAACACCAGCAGATATTTGATAATAATATATAACACACTGAGCCACGTAAAACCATCGACTCCCTGCGACCACTACAATGTCGTGTATCCATCGAGACCATGGTCGCCGAACCCGGTTGCCAATAAAGAACCTTTACTTTCTTTATTCCCCAGCGGTTATCAGTTCTGCTAGCTATATGACCTGACAAATGCCAGTGCCCTGCGCGGTATTGCCAGGAAGAAGATGGATATCACTCTAATCTTCAGGCATATCTTCATGTTCCTCTAATTATTACGGTTCCTTTGAAATGTTCTTGTTCTGAGTGTACAATAAAACATTTTTGTACTATAATTAGTACGTACTAAGTAGTATTAAAAGTGAGAAGAAAACTAGAATTTGTAATACTAAGTAAATGGTTAAAGCTCTCTAGTACCGCGCTCTATCGCAACTGGCTGTTGTAACCATGCAAGGTTGCCTTTACGAAACTACACTTTGTGAATGCACCCATGCCACAGATTAGATGATAGGACTCCTAGACCCGACTTAGAGCCTTATCTCATTATTATCATATACCGATGCATGCCCTGTGTACTATAATTTATGTAGTACGCACCTGGATAGTCTACATGTAGTACGATGAGACTGGCCGCTGTGGCGGAAATTGTCGACATCAAACGATTTTATTTTGAAAAAGTTCATACGGAGGCAGACTGGTACTTGCAAAGACAACTAACACCCCTAAGACTAATAATTTGATTGATTTGACAAAACTTAGCTTAAAACTTAACTTTATTAATTTCTTAAAACTTAGCTGTGTTTCATCTCTCTCCTTTGCTTCAACATCATGGCACATGATGCATATGGACGTCTTCTTGCACATAGCTCTACGTGCAAGAAGACGTCCATATCGGCGGCCGAGGCTGGGGAGAGGATTCGTCAGATTGGGAAACCAATTAATTTAATTTAACCATTGGGATTGGAAAATTAAGGGAGTTGATAAGAATCAACTCCCAATTGTTGCCCCTTGTTCTCAAAAACAAGGGAGTTGATAAGAATCAACTCCCTTGTTTTTGAGAAACCTGAAAAGAATCTGAGAAGAAATTCCTGCGATACGAAAAGTAAAATGGTCTTCCATTTTACTTTTCGTAAGATCGCAGGAATTTCTAAAAGGTATGGTTTGGCCTGCCGATGCAGAAACAGAGTGGCTTATACCCACCAGTGGGTCGACAGGGGTAGATGATAATGATGATGATAGACACGGTTTCATCTCATGACATCTACGACAGTCGTTTCACCACTTCCTAACCGTGACTGGTCGATTGCAACGGATCAATCGGCTGAAGTGTTTATTTGGCAATGTTTAGCAGCCATTGTTGCTATGAGGACCAGCATTGTACCACTTGGAAGTGTGGTAACTACTGATTATACCGACTTAGTACCTAGCAAACCAAAACTGAATGAATAAAGAAAAATGGCTTTGTGAAATATCCTGCATCAGCTTACGCTGGTAGCTTCGTAATTTTTAGACACAAAAATAGTCTTATAGTCACACTTTAGTCTCCAATTCCTGGTCCGGAATTACCTGCGTCTATGCTAAATTTTAATTTCTATTTACTAGTTGGGTGTGAAGAAGTAACATATCATTTTACCAGGCCATGCACCTAGCAAAACGTTTGTAGTTTTTGTGAATACGTTCCATCTGGGAACGCGGAAACGTGTTCCATATTAGGCTACATCTTCACTTCAGAGTGTAGTTTACCAAGTTACCAGAATTACCAAGATATGTAGGGCGCTTTACCATTAGCAAAAAAAATTGGGTGGTTATATTATTTTCTTTAAATTATAGACAGAAGTAAACTTTGCAATAGACCTACCGAATTCGCGAGCCGAGAGACCGTTTCAACATCGTGGTTCCGTAGATATGTCAACACCGCTCATACACTGTTACCTCATGCTTGCTAAATATACATATAAGTGAGTTGGATTGTACGGTTGTTAAGACTACGACATTTTACCCACACGTTAATACTCATTAGTAGATACATTTAGTCCAAACACGATCAACGATTGAGAATACGTTTTCGGTGGGCAACACGAACGGATTTGCACAATAAATCAATTGAGTAGCTTTGTTTGCGAAAGTACGAAAGTATCTGGTATAATGTAATTCTCAAAAAAAGTAAAATTTCATCCTTTAACTTATTGCACAGCTCTAGAAGGCCAAAACGGGAGTGACGCGAGGGCAAAATCTCCTTTAAAACTGTCAAAAGCCCACTGCCACGCTTACTGACTCTCACTGTGTGCTGAACAAGCATACGAAAAAAAAAGGGTTTCGTGGCTTAGTTGGTTAGAGCACACCCGTACTGAGGGTGAGGCGCGGGTTCGAATCCCGCCGAAACCGATAATTTTTGGGACTTATTTCATTTCTTTAAGCATACGAAACTTCCACAGACAGCAGAAAGCAGTCATTTTAGAAGATAAGCAGCCTTCGTAAGAAAAGAAGGAAAGGACAGCAGCGTCGCATTGCAAGGCGACCTGCCACCCCGTCGTCGCCAAAAAGATGTATGGAACATCGGTGCATGCGAAGCCTTTCTCATCGTGAAGTTAATTTGAAATGAAAGAAAACATCCAGATATGGTCTTTGGCAATGGTTTATAGAAATAAAATACGTGTGGTTCACTGGTTTAAAAAACTGCATACGTTAAAGTGACCGTGGCGATAAAGATTATATTCATAATGGTCCCCCGTATTCATAATGGTCTACTAACTTGAAACAGCCATTAGGGGTTAGAAAAAACATGTTGTACACTAAACTAGCGTGCAGAACAGACCTTCCGGAGTTATTTCGCCACAAGTTAGTTGACCTGTTGCATTTCCACTCGTTGCAAGAACGCTAATAGTAGGTAAGTTCCCTTTGATCCACGAAAGCGTGGATAAGCATGCTTTTTGTTTTTATTTTACTGCATACAACTTTAACTACCTACACGTGTAAACCGCAATTTAACATCACCGAGTGGTCTAAGGCGCTAGATTTAAGCTCTGGTTCCCGAGTGGGTTCCCGTGGGTTCGAACTACTTCACTGCTCGCCACTACTTTTTGCAGCTAAAAACGTTTTTATAGTTTTGGGTAACAGGATTATTATAATTTGACTTCTCGGTCACAAAATTATTAAGGCATATTTTATCGATCAAATTGATTATAGTAATAATAATAATAAAACATTTATTTTCAGGCAACGTTAGTCTAAGTACAGCATGTAAAATACTTGAAAACTACGGCCCATATAAAATATATACCTTATTCTAACATACATAAAATATACCTATTTACTACCACTCCTTTTATTAGATTATCCTGTACTTCAACCTTCTGCAGGTTTCACAGTAGTATCTCTACACGTAGATTAAAGTGTAGATCAGGCATAAGCCATAAAATACCTCTGTATTGCCAAGATGTCTCTAAACAACCAACCTTTCAATAGATGGAAACACAATAATACCGGCAAAAATCTCTCCTACTTTTAATGAAATAAATGACGACTTGATTTCGATCTAACGAAAGATCTTTTTCTAATGAGGGGTTTTCGTTTCGTATTAAAAAAAAAAAAGCTAGTTCTAAATATCTCGATAGATGGCAGTGTGTCAACTGGCGATTAGGGTATGTCTATGTCAAATGAAGGGAAAACAAACTTTTTCTGTGTTGCATTTTTTTAATGCTAAAACTGGCAGATTTTGTGATCGGTTCACCTTCTAACATCAAACCGATGACGGGGACATAATTAAGTCCCGTCCCCGTCGGTTATGGTACGTAGAAATCGTAAAAAACGAGGACATAAGTCCCAATTAAAAATATTTTGGTTTTGAGCTTTATTTTGTTCAAATGAAGAACTCTTTTAATCAGATGTATTTTTGAATGACGATGACGAGAATGAGATGAGATGAGATGTATTATTACTGAATAACGAGTCACACAATCACAAAAAATCTCCGCCATCTTAGTACAACATGTCGTCCCAAACAGCTGCGCAAGGTCAGTAACCCGAGCCGGCGCGATGGGACTCGAGTTTCGTCTCAAGGCGTGAATGATTTGTTGTTTTTATAAAGTTTTGAAAAAAGAATCGAATAGATCTGTGAAGGTTATACCTAAAAATGTCGTGTTTACCTGTAAGTAGGTAAGTAACTTGCATATCAGAAAAGGACCTATTTCAGTTTTTAATACCTAAGTAAATGAAAAAATATGTAGGTAGGTATGTTGTTGGTAAACCTTTATTATATAAATAAATGAAGGCGTCACAAACACACTATACATTTTATACGTTATTTATGCCTAGTGATATTAGTTTTAAAGGTGATTACTGTTCCTATTTTCAGCTTGCAATATATCATTTTGCAGTTTTCCGGATATTTTACGAAACATCTTTTAGTCATATATTTCGGACAAAATTTAAGTTCGGTTTGGAGTTTTTTAATTTTGACTGTGGCAACACTACATTCGTTTCCTATTTTTGAGAAACCAAAATAAATTCAAGATTTTCTTCAAGTTTTTAGTGGTTTCCCGTCCTTCGTCAGTTCTGGAATCGAATGTTCTTTCTCTGGCTGCGCCGCCGCCGCGCCGCCGGTTTTTGCTGTTGGTGAAGTTATATTCTACCCGATAAAGTTATCTTGCTGTGTTCGAGTTATTGTTAATAACTGGTTGTGTTTGTGCTGATATGATAAAGAGCCTGACTCTGAGCCTATGAAAAACTGATGGTAATGAATGTGTACAAGCAGACGTACAAGAATTGGCTTAAAGGTGAATATTCGTAGCGTGTGTCAACAAAACAGCCGAGCTCTTGGGAATATCGCAAAGAAGATATTATAGATGGTTATAAAAGAACACAAATCTACAGGAAGAATTTCTTCGCCCAAAAAAAGGTCGCAAAACCAATTTTAACAAAGTATTGACAATTTCACGTATTCTGCTATATGAAGAATCGTCCATTCGTTTTTTCGCTGAAATGAATTATCTGCTCTAACAAAGGTAAGAATTGAGTTAAGTATCTACCTCATTTCAAAGAGAAGTCTATTTAGTTATTAGTGTCTTTATTTAAAAAAAGTAAAAGGATAAAAAGCAGCCTATGTGTTATTCCGGACTATAATCTATCGCTATGCCAAATTTCATACAGATCTATTCATATGAGTAGAGAGTAACGTACATCCATCCATCAATCCAAACCTTCACCATTATAATATTAGTGGGATAAAAAGTACTTTGTGTTTGCGCTGCTGTAAGCCACTGCACATTAACATAATGTCAGGATTTGATTTAACGTTTTAGAGCTTCTCAAATTAGTGGTTAACCAAGCACACCTACTGCATCTGAAAAATGACTTGTATCACTCAGGCATTATAGCTTCCTGTGATCTGCATGTGAAATATTTGCTATTTTGTTGCAGGCCATACAGTAATAAAAACAAGGGTGGATACCGAGGTCAAGTCATCGAAATAAGCTTTCTTGGAACGCTTAACAACAGGCTTGAATACTCCAACGGGAAAAGGACAATAATTGATATTCAGCTGTAATTATAGGCAACGAAGAAATAAAAAACAAGAAATGTATTTGTTTATATTTATTTCTGATGTCAAATAAATAATGCCTTTGTAGGACTAAGGTATTAGTAATTTAGGCAGTGAAAACTAATACCTATAATGTACCTTTGAATAAACATTCTTTTAAAAGTACTTCTCTATTAAAAAAAATGCACTTATTTGTTTGTTTTATTTACTCTCTGAAAGGCACAACCAAATGTTGCTTTGCTTTGTTGTTAGGTGCAAGCATAGTGAAGGGTGGTGCGTGAGCCTAGTATTATTATGACTCTCAGAAAAGACCACCAGCAGCGCAGCGTGTAAAGCTCTGGACGCTTAACTAGCTTGTGAGATTGAGCCTTGTGAGATGAATGGATTTAGTAAAATAAATACCTATAGCTTTCTTCAAGAAAATTTCCTGCTCAAGCAAAGCCGAGGGCAAGAACGAATGATCCATAAAAATTCATGGGTTTGCTTCACTGTCTTGTCACTTTCATAGTGACATTTCTTTGTTTATTTGCAGGATTTGAAAAATCAAGTTTGTTTGCCAGTTTTTTCATTGTTTAGACATAAACAATGAAAAAACTGGCACGATGGTTGTGACAGAGAAACATTCATTCTATCTGATTTCTTCTCATGCTACAAGCATATTTTTATCTCTCTCTGGTGTGAATGAGATGGGTATATGCTAGTGCATATACCCATCTCATTCTTCTAAGCGATCGACCGATTATCATTTTGACGTTTTCTTTCGTGACATTAACATACCATAGTGCCTTGTTCCTCTAAGTAGGAACCCAGTTGAAGCCCTGCCATCTATCGAGATACATGGAACTATTTTTTTTCTTTTTAAAAATGTAAAACGAAAACCTCTCATTCGAAAGAAGCGTTGTACATACACATATCTTAGTGTTTCCTATGTTCAGTAACTTGTAACTCTAAGGTTTTTTTTGTTATAGTGCTAACCTTCCGAATCAAATGTAACTTTGGTCGTTGAGCAGGTTTGGTTAAACTGTAATGTTACCCCTGTAGGTGGAGCCACCGGCGCTATAGTCCGTAAGAGGTCCTAAAGATTTTCGGTTGAACCGACTAAGGGTTTCGTGGCTTAGTTGGTTAGAGCACACCCGTACTGAGGGTGGGGCGCGGGTTCGAATCCCGCCGAAACCGATAATTTTTGGGACTTATTTCATTTCTTTGTAACTCTAAGTCAAGATTTTGAACCACCCTTCTCATAAATGGGTCTTTGTTTACAATCAAAGACTACATAAAGGAAAATAACAGGTTTTGCCGCATCCACAATTTCTCAGGTCCCGGACATCCTAAGATAAACCATACGCCTTCAGTTTCGACACTTTATTAACCCAATAATGGCTTGCAAACGACGTAGAGCAAGAACTTATGGTATTTGAAGGTAGTTTGTTTGAATATCTTCAAGTTTAATAGGGTTACGTAATTTTGCGTACCACCTGGAACCTTTCACAACAGCTACTGATATCCGGTGATTATTCGGATGTAGTGTTTTTATTCAGATCGTATAGGTACTTTTTTTTGTGCAACCTCTTTCCCAGTCTAGAAGTCTCGCCATCTGGCGGAAAGGTAGGACGAAAAGGGAGTTTGGTCCTATAATTAGCCAAATTGGACAATTTTTTTTTTAAATAAATCAATTTGTAATTTATTTTACGTCCCTGCTGTACCTTCATAATAATTTTGAACATAAACTTCATCGCATAATAACGGTGTACCTAACTACTCTACTACTATCGGATAGTACGGCAAACTAACGGCAAATGTTATAAAAGAGTAGGTATAAGATTTACATAATTACCTAAACCTATAGAATTTACGTACTATGCTGACGGTAGAAGACACCAAGGTCAAACTGTCAGTGATAGTAAAAAGGCGTGCATCAAATGACATTGACATCTCATCGTTTTGAAACTGACAGCTTGGTCACGGTCTAACTGTCATGTTGCAAGTATAATGTTGCGACAACTTGCTCTCAACGAGGCAATTTATCTCTTCTTCGGTGGTAATGGCCGATTACAGTTTCCAGCATTCCATTTTTGGCCTTAGGTACATATTTTTTTTGTATCTGTTTTTAACTTCTTTCTTCGTGTTATATAAATAATGGATTTTGTACTTAGTTATTACTGTAATATGTTGTATTAAGTGTTATGTTTGGTTTCAAATAAATGTATTTTCTTTCTTTCTTCAACTTAAGCGAAGATATAAAAACCTTTCTCACCTTTGGGTGGGCGTATTAGAAACAATGAGGATCCAAATCCAAATGTTCCAGCACTGCTTCTTTCCCGCTTTCTCGCTCTACACTTTTTCTTTTGCGATCTTTTAATCATTATTATGTTTCGATTTACCGTCTTTTTTTCTCCAAAAACAAAAGACGTCCTGAGAGGATACAAAAACAAAAACCGAACGCACCTTGAACATTTTAAATTTTAGAAGGTCTATATTTCCTCAGAGGATCTTCTGATTTTTTTTTTAAACTATTTGACTAAACAAAAAAGTCAATGTAAAAAGAGTTCTATCTAACGCGTCGTAACAACCTTGACATGTTACGCAACAACACAAGGTGAAGATCGGCAACTGGTCTGGTGATGTAACAGTGGTGTAACGACCAGATAAATTGTTCTTTGAATGTTACCTAGGACTTTTACCTTTTACATCAAGGTGATGGCTTTTGACGCCCTCCGACCAGGTGGGATGACGATTTGCGAAAGACTGCTGGCAGATGCGGCAAGCTGAAGACATGGCGCTATGGCGCAGGCTGATGATGATGATGGCTTTTCAATTAGGAACGGTAAGCAAATTGAAAATTTGGGCTTTCTTCGTGGTGTAAAGAAATGAAAGTTCTGTCTTTAAAGATGGACTTTCTCATCGAGTTAGATCTTTACTAAGACTTGTAAAGAAAATATACATATTAAAAATATAAATTTACCCTTTCTACGCATCCTTTAGAAAAAAGGCTCTCCGAGTTTGGAGATGAACGAATAAAGTAACCGACATGTTATGGACTCGCTTCTTGATGGTGATGATTCCGACAACGAACGGTAGCGACATCTATACCTTATGCGAAAGAGTTGGACTTAGAGCCAATTATTAAACTAAGTCTTTATAGATATAATAGATACCTATAATAAATCTTTATAGATATAATAGATAAGGATATTAATAAGCATAAAAAGATATCGGTAAATTCCCGCGGCCATTGGTATTTTACTGGTCTTCAAAATACCTTGATTATACCTACATTTATAACGATTTGTTGCAATGACTAAGCATTAAACAAATAAAAATCTCCGATGATCGCAATAGATATCACGTCGGATTAAAATGATGTAACTCCTCATAATTATGTCAAAAAATATTAATTAATAATTATGTGTAAAATGATTTATTTTATTTAAAAAAAAAAAAAAAAAAAAAAAAAAAAAAAAATGTCAAGGTTGAAGTATACGATGGATTGTTTGAAAAAACAGACGCCAACTGTTCAAACGAGATATCAACTGAAGTACCTAGCTATTTACTAAGGTATTTCTGTGAGGACACTTAAAATAAAAATAGCTAAGTTTAAATATCTTGGTCAGTGAAAGATAGAGCAAAAATACCAAATTAAAGCTAGGTGAAGAATCATCAACAATCTATGAATCATAAATACAAAAAAAAAACGTATTTGGAGTGGTAAAAAGAGAGAGAGAGACCTTTTTCGGTACTAAACGGTGATACGGTGATGGTGATGATGATGAAGGCTAGAATATTTTTAAAAAATTGCTTTATTTGTTAATCTCCAATTATTCCTGAAAACGAGACAATAGCAACGCACAGACATGGTAGACGTAAGTACTATCAAATACTGCACTTTTTTACTAACAGCCGGAGCTTGTAAAATAAACATTATGACCCTTTTTTTACATTGAATCTGTCAATATTACGCTTCTCCTCTCACTGATTACTATAAACGCACCAAAAGCAAACAAACAATCGTTCAAAAGTCGCTCAACATTAATATTCCATAGCTAATAATGGAAGAAACAAGTTTGCCAACATAATGATGCCTTGCAGCGAGCCTCATAATGAGCTATACACAGTATGAGTATGAAATAAGAGTGCGCAACATAGATGTAATATTGCAGTAAGCGTGTCAAGGTGAGCCTAGCTGCGTCTGTTGGCTTCTCTTGTGAGGAAATTAACCCTGAGTGAATGTACCATCATCTTAGAAGTAGATCCCATCGTATAATTTAGAAGGGACGGGACGGAACAGCAGAGTATCATCACCATCCGCAATCCGACTTTATCTATCGGTAGGTATTAAAAAATTCTGCTCTCCATTCATAATAAGCACGTCCAAAGAGTGGAATGAGCTTCCAGCGTCTGTTTTCCCGCCAGAGTACAATCTTGGAGTCTTCAAATCCAGGGTGAATAAGTTCCTTCTGGGAAATCGTGCTCCATCTTAGGTCTCATCATCACTTATTCAAGTGAGATGGTGGCTAAATGCTTGACCATCACCAATAAAAAAAATGGTATAGGCCTCCAAACTTTTGTGTCACTTCGCACGGCCTTGCGCCAATCTCATCCAGGTAAGCCCTACGATGTTAGTGATATCGTCCGCCCATCTCGCCTCTAGACTCCGATGCTTCTGAATTCAGTTCTTGGACGCCATTCAGTTAATGCCTTACTCCACTTATCATCTTGTGTCCGTGCAAGGTGTCCTACCCAGCTCCATTTTAGTTCCGTGGTGCAATCCCCAACATCTTTCATCTTTGTTCGACTTGGACAAGTATACATAAAGATCTTTTTTAACATAGAAAATTACAATCAAATTACCTATAGAAACAATTGAACTGTAGACTGTTGCAAACAAGAGGCAGGTAGCCCAACTGATCCACATCACCAGTCGGAAGCGTCCCCAAGACGCTGGCAGCATTGCCCCGCTGATGTATGGCAATGCTGATGCGCTGCAAGTATATTATTATGTATTTAAATTTGACAAGGTCACTCTATTTTGAACATGTACATGTTCACTACCCTACAATATTTAAAGATCAAAGTCGAGTCCATAGGTTTTCAGAATTTGTGTATTACAGTCATCAGATTCCCCAAATTCAACTATTGAATAGTCAACATCAGTTTTTGTGAATCAGGGTGGTGAAAATGATGACGAGGAATCCCTTTTTGGGACAATTAGGTAAGTAATATACTCAATTAATGAGTAGTACCAAACAGGGAGGTTTTTCCCGTGTGTAAATTGTAAAACAGGGTAAGGATGAAAGGAGAAAAAATAGTATATAAATCGCATCGCGTGATAAAATGGGATAATACATACGGAGGTATGATGAAATCGAAATCAATGGCAAAGATCGAAATGAATGAATGGTCCACGGTGAAACTATCGTTGACGATACATCCATCCGTAGAGGATGTAAAGGATCTATAACCTCTTCCTTAGCAATCATACATCCGCTGCCGAACACGCATGTCACAAACGAGGGTCGATTTTCCCATAATCACCACGATTATGGGAAAAACCATCCTCGTTTGGGGGCAATAGGCTAGTTTCCGAAAAAAATCTAATCAGTCCGTCAGATAAATATTAGAAGAACGTATTTAAAAAAATGCGTGCCCAATATTTTTTTTATCTAACCGTAAGATTAAATAGAATAAATATTTTTTACCACGAAATTACCCTAATCTTAGCAAACAACCAAAACTACTAGAATCGTCAGCGAGAAATTCGCTCGTAGGGAATGTCCTTTATGGATCACCACATATCCGATTCCCCTGCAATAATCATATTAATATAATCTTAACATAGCAGTCTGTACTCGTAACAAAGCGACACCACTGCTATCAACGAAACCATCACATACGATACATTTGCCCGTAGAGCGTGTCCTTAAAGGATCATCATATACCTTCACTGTAATAATCATATTAATCTTATCAGAGAGCAGTTCTCATGGCGAAACTGGGTCGATATGTATGACGCAACGGGTTGCATCAGATCGGCCCGGTTTTTGAGCTGACAACCAAGGCCTCGAGATTAGGTCACTAACTCATGTAGTAATACTTCAACAATGATAAGTTTATGCGGTTCGGATGGCATTCAATTTGCGATGTCGTGATTTTTTTAACCGACGAAACGATAAACAAAAGAGTAGGAGGTTCTATGTTCGGATGTATCATAAAACTCAAAACTCAAAGTGCTTCATTTCCTTTAGACCTTACAGGACTCTTGGACACGTCACAAAACTCAGATTACATAAGTAAAACTAGGAAATAAAGTGATCACTTTGATTTTTTGTCCACTTCAATCTTTTTAAGGTAAAATAAATAAGCGAACAAGAAACCTTTACCTTGTTAGAATGTTAGTTTTCGAGTTGGAGCAAAACTCGTCGCAAGCTTTTTTATCATCTAGATAATCTGATATTTTATAGTAAGCTTTTATACAAAGGATATGTTTGATAATTTATTTGAATTTATTTATTGATATTATTTGCAAAGGCACTTGGAGTTTTGTTGTAGAAGCGTATACATTGCCCTTTAAAAGATACATTAATCTTGTGTTACCTAGTTATGGGCATAGCGAGTTTATTCTAATTTCTGGTATTTAAATTATGTATGTCGCTATTTTCGGGGAACCGATTGATATTCTTATGAGTGTACAACAAAGTGTGTATTTTTTTGTATGTTTGTTGATTTCTACGTCAAGTCGATCACTCGATTTCGAAAATTGTTTCACTATTGTATGAAGCAGGATTTCGAGGTGGTCACATAAAACTTTATTCTGAAGAATAAGTAATTGTTCCTAAAAACTTAAAATAGTGTAAAATTAAATACTAGAATGTGAAGTAGGTTTTTTTCTTCAAAATAATTAAATTATTTATTATTTGTTGTTTCAGGTTTTAAGGAGTTCGGGTGTAGAAAGATATGTACAGCATTTCGCTTTATTGGGAATATTTATAGCTCGCTTCATCATCATCCATCATCAGCTTATTACTAGTCCACAGCTGGACATAGGCCTCCCATTATGAGCGCCATAGCGCCCTTTCTTCAGTATGTATCCAGCATCCTGCCACTAGTGTTTCGCAGGTATCCCACCCTGGTCTGCTAGCAAGTCCTTAAATAAAGATTAATAAAGTATGCCAGGTCCGTAAAAATGCGCCTTTTTTACATGTTTAACCTTGCTCTGTAATCTATCGATTTATGTTCTTAACATTTTGATGTGTCCCATGCATTGTTAAAAACATATCGATTACCTACTGACTTTAATAAACAGTACTGTGCCTATGTACGAGCGAAGTCAAAATATCATGTTCACAAAAACCAAGGGCAAGAGTTTGAGGGTAGGTACTAAGTATTTAAGATTAGAGGTTGAGTATAACTAAGAAAATTACAATCAAATAATTGAATTAAATTAAAACTAGTGTTTAACTACACGGGTAAACGTGTTCTTTAGTTGAGACCGCGACTCGGCAAACGTAGTGTAAGACGCCCTCCGACCAGGTGGGACGACGATTTGCGAAAGATTGCTGGTAGATGCTGGATGCGGCTGGCTGAAGACAGGGCGCTATGGCGCTCATTAGGGGAGGCCTATGTCCAGCTGTGGAGTAAAATTGTAGGCTGATGATTATGATGATGATGATAGTATTTTAAATTGAAAAAAAATGAGCTGACTGCAGACTTTTGCAAACAATCTACAGGTAGCTCAACTGATCCATATCGATACCAGTTGCATTTTTAAGTAGGTAGATTAGATACAATTGTTTTACATAGTTTTGGAGTTTTTAGAATATTTCCTCAAAATTGTGCAATCAAGCGACACAAAAGTGTATGAAACCCTAATTACTGAAATTCCTAGACCAAAACAAGAGTCGATAAAATCTCACAATATTAACATTTCAAAACCCAACGTTCTAAAATTAGCCAATACAAATCATGTATCCGTCCATTTAAACGTGACCTCCTGCCCTGTTAAGATCCTCAATAAAACGGATCAGTTTTATTAGGACTATCGGCTCCCGCGGGCCATAATATACTGGTTATTCTCAGCAGCGTTATGCAACTACGTGACCTTAAAATATTACGTAACAGTAAGCCGAAACTGATGATTGCTCTGCAACATTTGATTCTATTGTTTTTGCATTAAAGTTGGGATTCGTTCGTGAGGTTTACAGTTCGAGTGAATTAGGTTACACAAAATTAATGTACCATTTGCAACGTTGATATTGTTGGCCGCAATTGAACGTTGTTTCAAATACCATCCTTGGTTGCCCAATCATTGGGCACATTTTGAGGAGACACGAATGTCCTTAGACACCAAGTTGAGAGCTGGTTGACATAAGACAAATTGAAAATTGACGGGGTTGATTTCATCTTTCTACTTCTTTGGTGCAGTAGGAATCGATGATCATCCTTCAAAGGCTGAAGTTTAATTCCAACCATGAAAGAAGTTTTGCCCATGATTTGTAAATAATATTTCCCTCTGGATGTACCTTACTTGTTACTTGTTCCTGGACTGCTTTCCGCAACTAGGCCACAGATGGGCCCTTTTTGCGTGACGGGTGGTGGGCTGCTAGTTTAACCACCCGATGTCCTCTAGGAAGGCCAGCAGCTCGCTGACGCCGGTGCATGCCTCCCTAGGCATCCTCGGTGTCCCAAGGTAATGCAATCTTCGAGAAGCCACGCTGTCGCATTCTAAAAGCACATGCGCGGCCGTCTTCTCTGCATTCATGCACCCCCTGCAAAGGGGGCTGTCCGTGATACCCAAATTGGATGGACGGATGTACCTTGAAACCATTAAAAAATAAACAGCGTAGGTTATAGGAAAAGAATGGGCTCATATTACGAACACATACTATGAACGTAAAAGGACATGACTGAGTTTACCATACTATGCGAATATTTCGGTGTATCTATTAAATTTTTTTCAGTCACTACCCCTCTTCTGATCTTTCCAGCGAGCTAACGCAGTTAACAAGACACCATATCATACAAAAGTACATTACCGGGCCCGGTAATTATTTAATCGACAGCTCCATAAACCCCCTTACCTTGATTCCCAGAGTTTTTCCACCTGCCATCAATAGAGTTCGATGACCTCAGAGGCTAGAGCACATAGGTTTACCAGAGGCTAGAGTAGACGTACTGGGATCCGATCCGTCCTATACAATGGACCTGACTGACATCGTGACACTGGTACGGTTCTCATTGCTATCCGTATGCTTGAGGCTGGTGGAAGGGCGACTATCGTTTTGGTTCTTGTAGGGCATCTGAGTTTGATATTGATTTAACTGCACACTGAGGGGGTATCCATTAATTCTGTGAGGCGTTCAGGTGGGGTAGGGGGTCGGGCAGAATCTCACCAAATCTCACGTAGCGGAGAGAGGGGGTCTCGGCAAATATTACGTAATTTTTTTCACGAATTTGACTACAGCTCCTACTAAAGGTTGTTGGTTTCGGTGTTAGCGCGGGATTCGATTTTAAGGGTAATGCGGTTGGCACCGCAAACTACAGACAAATTTGGATCTCAGAACAACACGAAACGAAAAATCTCTTTTTCATTATTTTTACATTACGTGTTTTGAAAAATCTCACGTGAGATTAAGGGAAGGGAGGGGTCTAGCAAAATCTCACGACATCTCACCACGGGGGGAGGGAAGGGGGGTGGTCAAAAAATCGCCATAATCAGCTCACGTAAGTTATGAATACCCCTGGATTGATAAATATCTATGTGTCTGAGTTATTCAAGGCACTTTATCTCGTAATGTCCGTCTGTCTGTTAATGTCAACTACAATCCTGTTAATTAAATTGTGTTGTATGGATCCGTCGATCGTGAGACAGTTTGACAGCGTGTCCAAGAGTACTGGAAGGTCCAAGTGTACTAAAGGAAATAAAGCCCTTTGATGTTGATGTTTGATGAGTGCAGAGGATGCTTAGAATGCCCAGCATTGCTGGACATTCTAGGAGCACAAATAATCGACACCCTTTCCCCAGCCTCAAATAGCCTCCTAATAGTTTAGCTGTAGATGATAAATGTACATTTGTTTGGGGTGTCGTTAGATAGGTTTGATGAGTTGATAATTTAGTTTTTAACTTTGGGCTAGATAATGCTGTGTGTATTGTCCAGCAATATTTATTTATTATTTATTAGCGTTTTTCAGATTGTACTAGCTAATTTAGTTAGCGAGCAAAAAATTATTCAAATGTGAAACAAGCCAAATACTACATCAGGGTCGTCCACTAGGATAGAACTCTGAAAATGAGAATGAATGAATGAGATTTCCATCAATCATTGGCATCCTACTGAACATTGTGCATCGTATCTGTGCCTTCCCATGGTTAGTTACATGTTTCTCGCACTTGCACCGTGACATAATCCGCTTACACACTAACCAGCCGGATGCTGGGCAGGGCTGCCAGTGGTTCCTGGTACCGTGTTGTGTTGGTTGACAGACTCTGTGACGACGGACTCGTTGGCCATTCTGTGTAATCGCCAAGAATCGAACTAAATCGAAAAACATTTTTTTTTCAAATATACATTGTGATTTTAGCGTAGGTGTTTGTAATAGCATTTTGTCTTCCCCGTACTCCGAGGAAGCCAAGATGCTAGTCAAGCTTTATTTGCGAGTTATATAGTGTTTTGCCATGTTTATTTATATTGAACTGATCTCCTATGGGAGTGACATAGTCACTTTGTGACAAAACCCCATAAAAAAAAAATTAAAAAAAATTAATTATACATTGCCTCGGTTTTCTTAGGATTTCTTGACTTTTTGGTCAGGATTCGTCTACCGACAGAATGCAGATACTCGAGGGATTATGGAGAAATAATCCAGAAATCTACAAATAAACACATTTTAAATCCCTAGCTCCTTATTGGACTAAAAATAAAAATAAAATCGTATTTTTTTCGGATCTATATTTTATAGCAGAGCCATTCAGACAAATTTATTTCTTTTTTAACAAGGTTTATTTCTGTCATCGTTTTTCAAACACGCTGTCAAAAACAGTTCCTCTTCTGGTCCCGCTGTCCAACGAAGAGGCGACTATGTTGTTCGAGAGGTAGGTTTCTCCCTTCCCGAGGGGAATTTCCGTCCAATTGCAACGTGTATAGATGCAGAGGCAGCCCTGAGCTGCAGCATCAGAGGGATGTGCGATGGATGCTAACCTACTGCCACGTAACGGGACAAGGACAGACTAAAGTGGATATTCTGTTGTGGTGTCCGTTGCACATTCTATGCTTTACGTTCTAGTGGAACGATTAAATTTAAATATTTTCCTAGTCATGAGGTAAGGAAAAGCGAGGTTTTGTCCTACTCTGAAAATTTACAGTTACGTTTATTGAAATAAGTGTTGTGTATTGTTTGTTTATATTATAATATGAAAAATTTACGGGTGTTTCTTGATCATCATCACAACCCATTGCTCAGTATTCCGTTATTTCTACATAATACAAAAATATGACCTTTCAATGTGTAGTTTATTTTAGCAAAGAACTTTTGATATTGGACTAGCTTCTGTCCGTGATAATTTCCTCGAAAAAGTTAATCTGTCACAAAATTGTAATTGTGGTAATAATACATCAGGTCTTAAACATAGTTTTCTGTCTACACAATCTACTCTTTCGAGCGTACAAAGACTAATTTTAATTAATTAACATACAGTCATAAATTGTAGAGTTATAAATTGTTATTCATAAATTGATTGCCATAATTGTAATAACTAATTCTAATTCAATTAATAGTAAAATTAAAAATTCAATCATCAACTGAAAAGAAAACTGTTTAATAAAGTCACAATACATGTCATTATAGAAATCAAAAGTCACAACAAGCATTATAATAAATCACAATCATAATAATAGTAATTTAAATAAGTTCCCAATTTTTTTCTATTTCGGCAGGTCTCGAACCTTAAAAGCTTAAAAGATATCACCAATTTATGGGATTACCCAGAGTGCGAGGACTTACGCACTATAATATAATGAAAAACCTTAAAAAAACATTAAATTTGTTTATTTAATTTTACTTATCCACACAGCTCTACGCGCCTGCACACCGCCTGCGTCGCCCCACTGTTCTACTTTGAACACGTATCGAAGAACTGTTGTTTTTTTATCCAATTGCATCTGTATCAGATCTAGTTTAGTAGACATTTCCATCATACATTGTAACTTGTAGTTAATCGTATTCAAAGACACGGAGATAGCGTTCATCATCATCATCACCATCAGCTTATAGTAGTCCACTGTTGGACATAGGCCTCCTCTAATGAGCGCCATAGCGCTCTGTCTTCAGCTTGCCGCATCCAGCATCTGCCAGCAGTCTTTCGCAAATCGTCATCCCACCTGGTCGGAAGCCGTCCTACACTACGTTAGCCGAGTCGCGGTCTCCACTCAAGAACACGTTTACCCCATCGGTTGTCGGTTCTTCTCGAGATATGGCCTTTGAAGCCTTTGAGCTACACATGTCGTTAAACTTGGTTCTCTGTCGGATGTATTCGTTACGAATTCTATCCTTCAGAGAAACTCTGAGCATAGCTCTCTCCATAGATCGCTGTGCGACTTTAAACTGGTGGACCAGATGGTTGTATTTACCCGTTGCGAGAAATACGCTTATGGAGGTGGCCCTTTGGTCTGATTAATTTTCAATTGTAAATACTAGTTTCAATTTATTATTATTATTATTTATATAAAGGAAAATATTTTAGAAGCTTTTAATATCAGACTAGACAACTAACTTATAAATACCCAAAATATATATGACTTATCGCGAAAATTACTTAGCATATTTACAAGAACACAGAATAAGAAGATAAATATTTGATGCCGGAAAAAGGACAGTAGATCTTCGGTAGAGCTGGACAGGGAGCACATTTTCTGGCCCGAGGAGAGGTGAAGAAAATTTGCAATTTTGTAAAATTCTGTAGCAAAGATTGATCGTAGAAATTGGACGTACCTACCGCCAATGTGAATATTTCTTCATGAGGTAACGTATTTGCAATACTTAGATTTTTGGAGAACGTGATATCATTTTGAAATCACCGAATTTTTTGGCAATGAACGAAATTTGTCATAAAAGATAATGATTTTCGATATAAAAGCCAAATAAAGAAAATGTCTTCATAAAGTTTTCTTTTGGCAACAGTAATTCAACTGGGTAAAATGATCTGCCTGAAAATTTTCGTTCTGGCTCATGTAAGTTTATTGTATTTTTTAACCTGTAACTCCTTATTATATCATATATCCCAGAAATTCAGTTAGATGGACTCCATCTAAAGACTGTATTTCTGGTAGAAGGATAAGCGGGTTTTTGTTATTCAAAGGAATTTCCTTCCTTCTATCATTTTTGTTCTGGCGCATGTAAGTTTATTGTATTTTTTATCCTGTAACTCCTTATGTAAGACGTACCTATTATTGTCATGCCTCCATCTAAAGACTGTATTTCCGGTAAAAGGATAAGCGGGTTTTTGATATTCAAAGGAATTTCCTTCCTTCTATCATTTCTTTCCTCCTCGGTGGGCGACCTTTCCACCTGACAAATACCCGCTTATGTTACGCTGAAATTTTACCTTCCGTCAAAGCAACCAAGCGACTTGGCGCGCGGAGCTCGGAGTGGCAATATCTCTGGTGGGACTCAGCCGTTGTTGCTTGGCGCTCTCAGTGTTAAGGTTGTGGTGTCCTGATGATGTCTCGTGGAGAGACGAAACTAGTTGACGTTTTGCTTTGATAGGTTTTTTTTCATTTTGTAGTTCTCGACGCTTTTCTTCTACAACGCGGACTACATTTTGTTAGAACTTTTCGGAGAAGGTTTTTTCGCGGAATTGTTACTAAGTATTTTCATCCTTATGTTTTATAATACTCTTGCCAAAACAAAAACTCGATTCCAAGTCTTTAGTAACTAAGTGTTGCGAAACTTGCAACCTGTCAGCCTGTCTTATTCTAGACAAGTCAACCAACTAAACTGTAATTATCTAGGTACCAAATACCACCTTCCACATGTTAGCTTTTACATTTTCAGGTTATGTTCCTAGCATACGGTTGTCCTGACACAATAGCAACCGTTCATATACAAAACCACGACGGCCCAATTTACATCACCCCTGACAAGTTACCATGCGACCACCATCTGACCATCGGCAACCAAGATACCGACTGCTGCAACACTTGCGGAGGCCGTTCACCAAACAACCACTCAACATGTAGTGGCAACCAACCAATATACAGCGGCAACCTACCAATATACACTTGTGGCAACCAATCACCGGTACTTCACAGTTCACAGCCCATTTACCCTGTCTACGATCACGAATGCAAATGTGTTTCAAAGAATTTGAATCCTGTACCTATCAACACAGTTTCCCAAAGTGGTTGCCATGGTTACGGTCAACCAGGTTGTAGTTACGTGTACCCGGACTATAGTGCTTATGGATATTACTACCCTGAAGGTTATGGATCTGGAGAAACATGTCCTAATGTGTCTGAAGGGCTTATACCGTTGCTGAAATCGTACTTAGGGCATAAAAGTAAGAATAATTGTTGCCAGTGTGGGCAAAGTTGTTCGAGATAATGTATTAGTAGTCGGTATTATGTATAGACTCAATTATGACCTACAAAATAGAAGGTTAGTCTCTTCCTTTCCTTTGGGCAGCTCTCGCATTTTTTAAAGCTGCCCATTTTTTGTACCTATGAAAAGACTATCTTTGTATTTTGTTACTTGTTCTCCACTTCTCAATCACTCCCTGCCGAACCACATTAATACGGGAGATGACACTTGTATGTACAACCTTGTTGTATGCCATCAATCTCACTATCTCACTAATATTATAAACGTGAAAGTTTAGATGGATGGATAGATGGATGGATGTTTGTTCCTTTATCACGCCAGAACGACTGAACGGATCTGGATGAAATTTGGCTCAAAGATAGATTATAGTCTGAAATATAACATAGGCTACTTTTTATCCCGGAATTCCCACGGGAACGGGAACTACGCGGGTGAAACCGCCAGGCGCTGCTAGTATCTAATAAAACCCGTTTTAATGTAAAAATATTCCAGTTTTTTATTCCAAAGTAATAGGTACCATGTGAATGAATTTTAATTCTGTAAGAATGCCATAATCGTGCCATACCTCGAATTATTGCCATTTTTTCAGCGATTTTCAAGTCCCAATGCAAGCGCAACAATAAATTACAATTTGCAACACCAAACGCATGTTTCGCAAGACCAACAAATTGCCATATCTAAGGCTCTATGCGAAATGTTTGCAAAACTTAGCTGTTTACGTTAGGTTGCGATACTTTACTTGCATTTCTACAATTTTGTAACTCATTGTCATACACGTTAATTTGTAATTCATTGTTACCGGAGTCGATTCATGTTTTCGCATATTCGTAAATTGATTGATGAGGATTTTAACGTGCTAATCGAAGTTTAATAATGTCCCTTTGTGATCTGGTCTTTTACTTATGTAGTTTTAAGTAGTAAACAGTAATTTGGGTACCCAACTACCCAGTAAATATAGGTAGGGACCCAAAACTATTGTTTTGGAATTCATACTGTAGGTATTTGAATGGATTCATGGAAACAGTAATTTTAATTACATATAGATTGATTCGCATGCCCTTTTTATTTCACTGTTTAACAAAACCTTCTTTAAATATGGTACACCGTATCTAATCCACTTTATGTACCCTGATTAAATAAATAAATAATGCTGGACAATTCACACAGCATTATCTAGCCCCAAACTAAGCAGAGCTTGTGTTATGGGTACTAGATAACTGGTATACATAATTTAACACATTACATAGATAGACATTTTTTATTAAACATAGAAAACGACCATAACACCCTGAACAAATGTCTGCAGATCGTACACACATTTATCCTGAGACGGGAATCGAACCCGCAACCTCCCGCATCGAAGGCAGGTCTTCGCCCACCGCGCCACAGAGGTTGTCTAAAGAAATAGATTAAAGATTACAAAAAATTTGAGTGGTAGGTGTTGGTATATTTTTTGATCTTTGACCTCATGGATAACTTTGCCCACCAGCCCATCCAAAAGCACTACAAAAACAGCCCACTATAATCCAAAAACAACCCACCCAAAAGATTATCGCAGTGTCGTCACAAGCATCCATCAGAACGTAACTCGTGAAGTAACGTTACGCAAGCCAAGGATACCGCGCTGCTTGTGAAACGTCAAATGTCGGCTTAGGAAAGGGACCGGGCGGCGTGTCAAGGCGGCCCCGCTCCTTTCCAAATTGCCAAATGGGATGTATCCCAAATGCCATTGGTTGAGCTGAACGCATACCATTCCGGACCTTCTGAACAGAGGAACGTGCCGGAGGAAACAGATGAAGTTACGTTCTGAAACGTGTTCTGTTCGGAAGTTCGGATGTGCGATCAGAACTTCCAAACAGAACAGGAAGCGAAGGAAACAAACCGTCTTAGCACACGTCTACTGCAGAACGTGCCTCCTCACAAAACCCGGGGGGGTTTTGTGACCCCCCACCTTGTTAGGGGGTTCGCGATAATCGAATCTAAGCGGGCGTAGTGGTCATCGCAGAAGAGTGGTTAAAACCACAAATGAGGAAGTGATGGAGACAAAGAAATTCTGGTAATGTCAGACTCAGCGTTAGACATGTCACAGCTTGACATGTGACATGTCTAAAATTGGAGTCATTGATAATTCAGATGGATTCAAGGGATGTTTGTTACTGCTTATATATAAGCCTTTAAGGCGATTATAAGGAGGGTCTGCGTCCAGCTGTGGACTATTTTAGGATGTTGAGGTTGCGGTTGAGGCATTGAACTACCTGTAGATTGTTTGTAAAGGTTGCATATACAAACAATCTACTTAATTCAATTGTTTCAATTTTAAATAGGTATTAGTCACATTTATAAGAAAATTACAATCAAATAATAGAATTAAATTAACACTAGTATTTACAATTGAAACAATTGAGCTAACTGCAGACTGTTGCAAACAATCTACAGCTAGCTCAACTGATCCATATCAATACCAGTCGGAAGCGTGCCCATGACGTTAGCTGCATTGCCCCGCTGTATAGCAATGCTGATGCGCTGCGCCAGATACCAGCTCTCGGGTCACGCGTCGCTAGTACTAGTTCGTATTTGTTTCTATTATTTTGATTGTTATTTTCTTTGTTAATAAAGATTTATTCTTAAAAGACGTGTGAAGCCATCGGCTGAAATTTGTTTAAATTGGTTTAATAATTAATGTACCTACCAGTTACATAAAATATTTAAAGATCGTTCATTGTTATTGAACGAGTGTCAGTCTCATTAACAATTTAAATAAGTACTTACTATAACAACAATGTCCTTATTACGTATCGTTACGTAATGTTATGGTGTGTTATGGCTTTGTGTAGATTATGAAGTGTACCTATACTATGGTAGGAGAAAAACAAGATCATTTAGATGTACCTATCTTCCGCGAGGTCCCTTTTGTGCAACTTAATTACGCAACTCAGTTGAGCCAATTGCGCAACGGGGCCCTTCTTTATCAAACTTATTTTGGTTCCTATTGCTCAATTCAAGTTGCTCAACTCAGAAAATCAACAAGGTATAAATCAGTTGAGCTAAATGTAGATTGTTTGCAACAGTCTTCAGTCAGTTCGACTGTTTCAATTGTGTATAAATTAAAAAAAAACATCTAACACAGAACAGTTAGACAGTACATTTCGGGTAAGCTCACATCGAAACGTGACAGTGGCACAGGGGCGAATTCTGCTAACACAATCTCCTTACTATGTCAATGGTATAGTGTTTAAATCACCGCCTTTGACACCTTTTGGTATTCTAATAGTAAATTTTTTTAGGATTGAGATAGGTATGTTTTTATTATTATTATTTTGTTAATTATTTTATTTTGTAATTTTAATTCCAAGGGCTAAAAAGTAGTTACATAATGTTTTTTTAAGTATATTTTGAATTGATGTCTTAATGTGCTTATATTATTATAAATGATTTATTATAATAATTAATTGACATGTGTAGTAAGCGTAGTAAAATTTAATGTGTGTTTTGTGAATTTTAAGACTAAGTAGGTACACTATTGGATTGAGTGCCCCTGTAAAAATAGTTTAAAACTTTTTATGAATAAATAAATATTTCAGATCTTTCGAAGCAGCATAGATATTTCGAAGTTGCAAACTCGGTATCAATCCTTACAATATCCCAAAAAATCAAGACCGTTTGTTCATAGTCTGAAAGACTCATTAAATTATATCCAGAAGTTCGCTACCGCTTCTACTGTATCCGCTACCATAGCCTAAGTAATAGGTGTAAACACGCTGTTGCATACCATGCAATCTCGACCCTCTATAGATGAGGACATCCTGTACACACGGCCCATTTACGACCTAGTGACGTGGGAAACTAGACCATATAGCTGGCGTTGATTCAGAGTAAACTGGACCCAGAGGTGGATCACTATTTAGTTATCGACACGTCTCGTCGTGATGACAAATAATGTGTCATTAATCCAGTTTTTATTATTGTATGTATGTTAGTTTTAAGGTATATATTACTATGAACCGTAGAATAAGTTAACAAATATCTGTAACTATTCTATAAATTGAAATAAATGTAGGTATATAATACTCAAGAGATCATCTTCCTAGGACTTCCATGTGGGTTGGTGCGGCGGCAGATTTGGCCGAAGATCTCAAGAGGCGCAAATATCCTGCATATTTGCGCCTCTTGAGATCTTCGGCCAAATCTGGGTTCTCTCTCTGGGTTTTCAAAAAATTATCTGAGTGTCTGGTCGAAGCGACGCGTGACCCGAGAGCTGGTGAGTATCTGGCGCAACGCATCAGCATTGCTATACAGCGGGGCAGTGCAGCTAGCGTCTTGGGCACGCTTCAAAACAAATAAACAAATCAAACCATCCATCCATGCATCCAAACTTTCACATTAATTTATAATAATAGTGTCATTTTGAGCGTTTAGACGCACATTGACTGATACACATAATGACCAATGAAAAAAGCATCATGAATACGCAATATGACCAATCGCAACATAACCAATACGTGAAATGACCAATACGCCAAATCCCCATTAATTATATTAATTAACCAATTTTTTAACCTCGACGCAAAAAGATGGAAAATGAATCAGAAAATGTCAATTATGTCAGATATGACAGAAAAATCAAAAACAAATATGTCATAAAAGAATGATAATGTCATAAAACACAAATTACCAATAGCGCTAATAATTAGTCTAACTACTCACGTTCACCATACTATGAACCTTAGATGTATAAAAACCGTGGCGAAGGTAGATAGATATATTTAACCTTGTCATATCTTTATATAGCCAATCGATTACATCACAGATTGCACATAAAATCACCTCTGTAGACGCGTGAGTTTGTTTACAATTATTATCAAAGAGATTACTAGAAGTTATTGAGCATTTGACATTGAAAATACGCCAGTATTGCCACTCCTAATTGAGGAAAAGAATGGACTTCCGAGCTACAATGAGTGTAAGTGGCGCCCTCATTCTAAACGAATGATTTGAGCTGAAATTGTCATAATATTTTGTAATAATAGTTAAACACGATATGAGAGGAGAGCAGGGCAAAATGTTCGCACGAGGGCTAGACTCCTGCTGTAGCCGAACCAGTGAGCAATTAGTGTGTGAAAAAATCGTAACAATCCGACAGTCGGTTACTAACAAAATTTACGTCTTTAAGGGCCGATTTTTCGGCTCTCAAAGATTTTTCGGCCGTAAATCAATCCTCAGTTAAGTCGTCGAATATATATAATAGTAGCGTGTAAAATTATCTGTCTGTTTCGATTGCTAATTCGTCATTGCTACAAACACATTCATCATAAGAAATCACTGTACCTAAGTCGTTTTTACCATAATCAAAAAGAATGAAACTGTCAGACATAACCTAAAACTGCATTCTTATCGGGGAGATAAAACCTATCAGGTAACTTTATACCTCTGTTAGGGGCTTCGACAGTTAACTACTAACTGACCATTGAAAAACCAAGAATTTGGCTATTCACCGAATAAATAGGCTATCTGGTTGTTTATCTGAGGATTGAAAAATCGGTCCTAATGTGAATTTTATTCATTACGATTCGACGATCGATTTAAATTTTTTTGATAATTGTGACGTGTCCAAGAGTCCTGTGTGTGAGGTGTAATTTTGCAATGTAGTTTTGATTTATTTTATACTAACTGTTGCCCGCGGCATCGCACGCGCTTTTGAAGTAGTCTATATCCGTCCCCGCGATACCATTCACCTCCCTGGAAAATTTCATTAAGATCCGTACAGCTGTTTACGCGTGAAAAGGTAACAGACAGACAGACAGAGTTCCCTTCGAATTTATAATCTTATAGTATGAATCGGGAAACTGCGAAAACTGCAGTATTTTGTTAGTTTTGTATACCGCTCGGACCTTTTACTTTATAACCTATAAGGAGTTTACTGCCAGGCTCCTGGCAGTAAACTCTTTATGGTCTGTGTGCGACCAAAAGGTTTGGTCGCACGCAGACCCTGCCGGGCCCGCCCGGTACAAGAACGGCAAGAAAAACATGTACGGCATGGGCACTCAAAGTGATAAGGTACCTACGGGGTGACTTGCTTTTGCGAGGACTCTTTAAAATTTAGTATTAAAACATAAGTCAATGGTGGCTTCTACGAACTCTGCTGTTGTTTGCTATACCAAGGCTTTCTGACTACAGATCTATAAAAGGAAGTTAAATCTAAAACCAAATCATGCGCACACGACCTAGCGTTTAATCTAAGGACGACCGGAAGTACTAACTAGGCAATCGGAAGTACCCTCACGTATTATCAAGAACGGATGATGTAAGAGAGGTATTTTCCTTAGTGCTATGAGATTTATCTCTATTCAATGAAGAGGTTCTTTTGAAAAATCTATGAAACCTATTTTGAATGCGATATTTTTTTCATTCTAAGCGTTCTAAAACTAATTCCAGGTTTCTAAGACAAGTGGGTTGTATTAAAAGTACATGAATGAAACGTTCTTGTGACTTTTCATTGCTTGTTTAGGATTAAATTTCGCACTTTTGAGAATTTTTGTA
Organism: Eupithecia exiguata; assembly: GCA_947086465.1. Classification (NCBI taxonomy): domain Eukaryota; kingdom Metazoa; phylum Arthropoda; class Insecta; order Lepidoptera; family Geometridae; genus Eupithecia; species Eupithecia exiguata. The sequence goes on from OX352251.1 coordinate 6,050,184, forward strand.
GACACTAGCATATAGGTAATATATTACAAATATTTTCTCTATTCTATTTTATTTCCACATGTCATTTATTGAAGGAATAAATAAAATTATAATTAAATAATACAAACAACATGGAACTTATTATTATATTTGCTACATACTAATGCACACAGATCCCCGTTCAATCCAACGATCCTATCCATCCACGGTTGTCTGGTAGAGATCGCTCCTGAGCGATAAGACCGCCAATTCTCACATTTTTCTTATTTACTCCATTTTATCTTTGTCTGCTATTTTTAAGTTAATAATCATTATTAAGTGTTAAGCGTTAGTGTTATTAAGTGTGCAATAAAGCATTTTCTATCTATCTATCTTATTATTATAATTGAAACAGTTGAGCTAACTGCAGACTTTTGCAAGCAATCTAGAGGTAGAGTCTTGGACACGCTAACAATCCATTCAGATATTAAAATAATGTTATTTTTTCGGGATTTTTTGATAATTTTTGAGTCAGGATAAGAGTTAAAGGATAAACGGTGAAAACATAATAAGTAGGTATTTAATAATTCATTTTATTAAGGTTCCGTACCCAAAGGGTAAAAACGGGACCCTATTACTAAGACTTCGCTGTCCGTCTGTCCGTCAGTCCGTCTGTCACCAGGCTGTATCTCATGAACCGTGATAGTTAGACAGTTAAAATTTTCAAAGATGATGTATTTTTGCTGTCGCTATAACAACAAATACTAAAAACAGAATAAAATAAAAATTTAAGGGGGTTCCCATACAACGAACGTGATTTTTTTGCCGTTTTTATGGATAATGGTTCGGAACCCTACGTGCGCGAGTCTGACTCGCACTTGGCCGGTTTTATAGTAGGTATCATATTTGTGTCCAAGTAAAATTCAGGCCCTCCGACCAGGTGATGGCGGATGACGATTTGCGAAAGACTGCTGGCAGATGCTGGATGCGGCAAGCTGAAGACAGGGCGCTATGGCGCTCATTAGGGGAGGCCTATGTCCAGCAGTGGACTGATATAGGCTGATGATGATGAATATTCAGGTACAGTGCGCGTCAGAATTAAGTATCCCCCTTGTCTACAAAATATTTTCTAACTTCTATTCGCTTGTGACTAATTTTCAAAGCAAAAACTTATCAAGCCGCTAAGGATCGAACCACCCACCCTTTAAATGGAGACTCGAATTCTCGGCATTAGATCAACTGAGCTATTTAGCTGATGGAACAACGTGTCCAATTTTGTCTATCGGTCTAATTAGTCCCCATTTTTAATGCCTTCCCCATTTTTAAAGTCTTACATTTTATTTTATGGATGCGGGTAGGGTTTGACTTTGTCGTTTGTATCGAACAAAGTAATTGTCACTCGTCTTATTTCGTGTGGTTTGCTTTGTGCATATTTTGCGAAAGATCGAAATATTGTTACCAATGTTCTTTATTTTTGAATAAATTATCACAATCTATTATAAAAAACCTTTCACTGTTTACAGATATTATTATTGTATAATATTGTAGACATTTATAGAATATTATTTTTTGTAATTTTTGTTTTTTTTTCATTAACTTCCAATTAAGCCCTTATGGGCTAATAATATCAATTAAAAATCTTACATATTGCAAAGAAAAAAAGATAACAATTGATAAAAAAAAACGAAACACCGCTCACGAGATTCGAACCCTGTCACTCTTATTGTCTTGCACTAATTTGCCGGTTACTACCGCAAGGCCAAGTTGATACTTAAAGAATTCATCGAATTTTAAGTAAGGTTACCAAATGAAAATGAAATTAAAATGAAACAATTTATACAAAAATTACATTTTAATGATACAGAACATACAATTTTTGTTAGAAACGTCAAAAATATGCAAAGAAAATGGAAAATTATAAAAAACATGTAGTTTTGATCACCCAATCTCCAACGATCGCTGACAGGATTTGAACCCACATACATTGAGATAGGGGGATACTTAATTGTGACGCGCACTGTACATTACCCAACACCGGTTTCAAAATTTTGAAAACAATTGAGTCAAACCGCATGTTCCTAATTTAGAGCACGCGCTCGTTTCTTGACCTATAAACATTGACCTGTCAGAATTACACAATAAATTAAACAAGTATCTCAAATATATACAATAATATAAAGTAAGTCGGCTATTGTATCGAAATAGTTCACTTATGCAAGTATCAGTTGCGCAATGCTGATACCGTGGAACTGGGCCGGCCGGGTTTCTTGCGCCGAATTTCAACGAATGGTAGCTTCATCATCATCATCATCAGCCTTTATTAGTCCACTGCCGGATATAGGCCTCCTAATGAGCGCCATAGCGCCCTGTCATTTGCCCAAAAGTTTGTATGGACGGATGGTAGGTGAATGTATGTCTAGTAAATAATAACGCCAGAACAACTGAAAAATGAATGGATGTAGGTCTAACCTGGAATAACACATAGGTTATATTTTAATCCATAAAAAAATTCCCATGTGATAGTATTGACCTTGAAACGTTTCAATTCAAACAACAGGCACACAAGTGTTAAATAATTTTATGCCATTGATTTTGAGTTAAATCAAAAAAGTAAGAAATTAATAAATCCCAAAAATTTACTATCTCGACGGGATTCGAACCCCGTAATATAGTAATATAATAATATAGTAATATAGGTTTTTGGGATTTATTAATTTCTTAGAGATTACTCAGAGTACTATAATAAATAAAAACCTTAGAATCAAAAAAGTAAATTAAATCCAGCAGGGTCCTGAACTAGCCTCCTCTTCCTCGAGTCGTATTTCCTCATGTCTGAGGGTCCTGATTCCCCCGCGAAATCATCTTATCACGGACAACATTGCGCCATCTGCATCTGTCCTTGGTGGCGTGAAGAGCGCCGTGGAAATTCGTGTCTAGGATCGTGCGGATCTGGTCTGACCATCTAAGTGGGCTGCGTCTTTCAGGACGTTTACCGTGACCTTTCCAGTGATCATTAGCCTGAACTAGCCTATACTATGCCTTATTAGAAGAAACACGGGTTCTAGAAATACAGCATTACAATTACTGCATATAATAAACATTAAAATAGACTAACGAGTGATTGAAATGAAAAAAAAAAAAACCATTTTTTTTTCTGTGTTGAAAAATCATATGTAATTATCATCTTTAATATTTTTTTGAAAGAAAGTTTCTGATTATCGTTATCCGTCATTTGGCTCAATTTTTATCCAGGTACAAAATATTTTCAACCAATAATTGGAATTTTTTCCGATAGAATTCGTTGAACAAACATTCTGGCAATAAGATAGTGACAGAAGCTGAAATTTCATATCCCAAAGGTACTTTTTACAACGGTAGCTTAATAAATCGGTTGTTTAAAATTTTAAGCCGGGTCTCTAACACGAATTCGGTTGCATACAAACGTTGAAATTTGTTCTAGTCGCTATGTCGATACTAGTTTTTATAATTTCAAAATGTTAATTGATTGTGACATTTGATTCATACGAAATAGGTCAAGCGACACGCAGTCTGTCCTATTACAAATAACCATGTTTTGTTGCACTTACCTAAGTAGATTACGTAGTTGTGTAAAAATATTATAGAAAAAGTTACACCATTGAGAGGCCTATGTCCAGCTGTGGAGTAATATAAATAAATAATAAATACTGCTGGATAATTTACACTGCATTATCTAGCCCCAAGCTAAGCAGAGCTTGTGTTATGGGTACTAGATAACTGATATACATAATATAATACAATACATAGATATTTTTACTATACATAGAAAGCGACCACGACACCCTGAACAAATGCTGCAGATCGTACACAACTTTGTCCCGAGGTGGGCATCGAACCCGCAACCTCCTGCGCCGCAGGCAGACCTTCGCCCACCGCGCCACAGAGTACAGTAATATAGGCTGATGATAATATGACTTTCCACTACAAGGCAAATTATTCCCCATCCACGTTACATGGTCTTGCGCTATGAATCTATCTCCAATATATAAGTTGAGTGCGTATACCGCTTTCTCTTTGTAGGCTTAGCATAGTGAAAGGGAAGCTCTGAAACCGTACCACTGTGCGCCGCATCCCTGTATGCTGCCTATCTCGCTCAAACCTGTAGTCTATTTCGCTCTAATGACATGAAGATACGCTAACTAAAGAAATACTCTCTTGTATTGTTTTAACTGACCGTACGTTAGTTAAATCTCATGGACCCGTTGGGAGTTCATGTATGAACATTTCTAATTCTAGTTTTAATTTTCATGGACCCGCTGGGAAATAGGAAACAGTAGAATCATGGACCTCTGGGAATAAGCCGCTTCGGGTGTATTTATGAATCAAGTGTCTTCTCATCATCTACCGGTCCTTATCTCACGCTAGGTGGGGTCGGTACAGCATGTTTTTAGGGTTCCGTACCCAAAGGGTAAAAACGGGACCCTATTACTAAGACTTCACTGTCCGTCTGACCGTCTGTCACCAGGCTGTATCTCATGAACCGTGATAGTTAGACAGTTGAAATTTTCACGGATGATGTATTTCTGTTGCCGCTATAACAACAAATACTAAAAAACAGAATAAAATTAATATTTAAGGGGGCTGCCATACAAATATAAGTTTTTATAGATAATGATACGGAATCCTTCGTGCGCGAGTCCGACTCGCACTTGGCCGGTTTTATTTTTCTTTCTCTCTCCTCTTTCAGCCATCCTTTCTGTACTCACACTGACCCATTAAGGTGGGACTGAACCTCTAAGTTCCCATACAAACGTACTTTTCGATTCATTTGCAAACTATGTCCCCGATTGTAATTAAATTTTGCATACATAATCGAATAAGAAATAGCGATGTTTGTATCGTTTTAGTTTTTCAAAATGCATTATCATCATTAAATGAGAGTGAAAGTAATAAAATCGCTTGAAAATGAATAAAAATGAATTTTCGCTTTCGCTTTATGATGAAAAAGTATTTTGAAAAACTAAAACGATACAAACATAGTACTTATCCGATTATGTATGCAAAATTTCATTAAAATCGGGACGCAGTTTCCAAATGAATCGAAGAAGAGTTCGTTTGTATAGGAGCATAGAGGTTCAGAGCCTTCTTAAGAGCCTTCTATGAGGCAAAAATTTAATTGTAAATGGACAGTGTTCAGCACATTTCTGTGTAGTGCGACATACGACTGTAGTAAAATGGACAAATATTTATAAAGGGTAATTAATGCCCGCGTATAATTATATGTTTCGGGGTTGAAACCTTATTAATCCTTTGCAATGCGCCTATTCTACTCTATGCGACTCTCAAGCGTCTATGTTTTGACGTTAGATCAATTCTACAGGGTGACAGAGAAGAAATGGAAGAATTCAGATAAGTGCCTAATCCTAATTCGGGTAGAGTTTGAGTAGCAGATTGGTACAAGAAGGTCATAGAATCCATGTAAAAGCGGTCTCGCGATTCGTGTAGACAGAAGCCCTAGGCCTGGTTTTGTGTTTCAAAGCTGTATTTCCATCTGGCATTACCTAGATACGCCCGCTGTTAACAAATAATGAACCTACTCCGTTAAATATTAAAAAAAACGCAGTTTTCAGCACTGCACAATTACGTAAGTGACCGACTAACCGACTCAAAGTGGGTGAGCTAGTTGTACTCAGTTGCTGAGGGCATCTTTTGTAATAATACGTAATAAACACGTGTTTTACATGAGCGGTCATCATCGCCGGTAGAAGTGTACGACTGGTACCACGGAAACTAGATTCTTCTAGATTCGACGACTAAAGGATAAGATTATCGGATACATCTCGTCCGCAAAAAAACTCGTCCGCGGACGAGATGTCCCCTTCTCTTTGGGTCGTCATACAACTCGTGCGAATCAAAAACCATACACGTTAAATATCCTAAAAATAAAAAAAGTTTTATTTTTCTTTCATTTTCAATATTAATGCATTTCTTTGCAAAGATTGATCTTTATACGCAACCGAATCCGTTGTTGGTGCAAAAATACAGGGTATTCGGATTCAGGTATTCAGGTTTTTCGGAAAATCAACCGGTTCGATTGCCTGCAAAAAAAAAGTATAATCTTTTTTTTTGCAGGCAAAAAAAAAAAGATTATATAAAGAACTAAATATGCAGTTATCGTTTTTTTTTATAAATCGAGGGCATGACTCAGCTTCCACAACTTTTCTCTAACTCTCGTGGTTCAGGACTTGGCCATCACTCCTACTCGTGGTTCTGGACTTGGCCTTCAAAAACTACCCTGTATACCTATGACGTCAACATTAAACAAATTATCCGGACATGATGAATTGATGACAAAAACCGTACATATACCTGAAACTGCAGTCCTTAGCTCCATCGAAAACCGGGCTAAAGTTGGAAGAAACACTAAAGTAAAAAGTTAAATGGACAACCGCTGGGGTAAACGTGTTCTTGAGTGGAGACCACGTCTCGGCAAACGTAGTCTAGGACGCCCTCTGACCAGGTGGAATGATGGTTTGCGAAAGACTGCTGGCAGATGCTGGATCCGTCTCGCTGAAGACAGGGCGCTATGGCGCTCATTAGGGGAGGCATATGTCCAGCAGTGGACTGATATATAGGCTGATGATGATGATGATGAATTGATGACAAAAACCGTACATATACCTGAAACTGCAGTCCTTAGCTCCATCGAAAGGGGGCTAATCCGGGCTAAAGTTGGCAAGTTACACTAAAGTAAAAAGTTAAATAACCCTGCTTTACATCATGTAACATTACTTAATTAAATATATTAAATAATCTCTGACGTCTTTATCATTACCTTCCTATTATGGAACTCTTAAGTTAGTTAGTTGATAAAATTTTAAAGTTGCTGCATAAATTATGTAAATTTCATAATAAATCTCTATGACGTGTTTAGTAAAAACCTTCCTATTACGGAGGTTCTTCAGTTCTTAGACTGCTTATATCACGATTTATTATTTAATAGTCTGACGTGTTTAGTCAAAAACCAGCCAAGAGCGAGTAGGATTCAGAAACGAGGGATTCCGTACCGTTCTGCAATATTTATTTATTTAGACGAGCAGCCAGTGGTGTGCTGATCAGACAGTGTCGAATTTAGTTATTGCGTATTTTTTTTTATGTCTCGTAACCATCTTTCGGTAATAGGTTCCAATTGTGCACCACTCTGTTGCTAATAAAATGCTGCGTAGCAAGGGATTTCGTAGAGTCACGGGACAATCTAAGGCGGTGCCCACGGGTTGAACGTTCTTCTTTCTTTATGTAGATGTCTTGTAAGAATGGCAGGTTGTATTGGTGAGTGAGTACCTTGTAGGTATTTTGAAATAACACGTCCACGTACTAGATTTTTTTTTTATTGTTGTTATGTTAATTTTTTATAGCGGTCATGACCACTTACTCTATGAAAAATGTCTACCTTCTATGGTTACCTTACCAAAGGGTTCTAATGGGACCCTATAATTAAGAATAAGAATTTTTATTGGTTCACAATACACGAGAGCATGTAGGAAAATAAGATAATTATTCATAAAAACAATGTTAAAGCAAAAGGCTGCCACTCAGCGTGTGCTGCAGGGGCTCGGGGAGCACTGCAGCGCTGGTCTTCTGTGGCACCTTAACGTAAAACGCGTCATTGGCTATCGACACTGTTGGCAATTAGCTCTGTCTGTCCGACTGGCCGTCTCCGTCAGATAGACAGAGGAGCCTGAATTATAGGGTTCCGTTGGAAACCTTTGGTTAGGTACGGAACCCTATAAACTACCCTCCTATTACGTAGCTTTTACCAGTTATTCTGCTTCCTACTGGAATTACATTGTCGTGGAAACTTTTTCCATTACGGCTAAAGCGTGACGCAGAGAGGTTTGTTAAGTCAGCGATGAAAAGTTTTCAACTAGATTTAATATAAATATATAATACTGGACAATTCATACAGCATCATCTAGCCCAGAGCTAAGCAGAGCTTGTGTTATAGGTACTAGATGACTGATATATAATACAATCTCACTATATATCTCATCTCACTAATATTATAAACGTGAAAGTTTAGATGGATGGATGGATAGATAGATGGATGGATGTTTGTTCCTTTATCACGCCAGAACGGCAAAACGGATCTGGATGAAATTTGGCACAGAGATAGATTATAGTCTGGAATAGGACATAGGCTACTTTTTATCCCGAAATTCCTACGGGAACGGGAACTACGCGGGTGAAACCGCGAGGCGCTGCTAGTACATTATATACCTAGATATATATTTTTTGCTATACATATAAACATCCCCAGAACACCCGAAACAAATATTAGCAGATCATTTAAAACATTTGTCCCAAGGCGGGAATCAAATCCGCAAACCTCCGCGCCACATCCGCCGATTTTGATTTGAACCTCGGCTTGATTGTCGGGCTTGAATAATACGTACCTAAGAAAGGTAGTTATGCATCCAGCCAGTAGAGACATCATAACATTGAATGCCTAAAGTGCAAGCTTGCACGACTCTACTGCGAATGCTTATCGCCTCGCCGTCGCCCACGCGCGCTGGAGACGCGTCGATGGTATTTAGGACCTAAGTTTGTTTTAATTAATTCGTCATTCGTATCGAGATTAAACACGCTCATAGACGTCTCATTATAAAAGTGATTTTCATTGTCAAATCCAATAGATTACTTTAAAGTTAGTTTTTAAAAAGACGGATAACGTTCCCGAATCCTTTACTGGCGCAGCCGGGGCAGATTTTCCGAGTTTTCCACGCGAATTTCCGCGAGTTTTCGTGAATTTTCCGACGGATCGGATCTGTTCGAACCAAATAAATTTGTGAAGATCCTGGGAGGCGAACAAGCATGTTGGTGACTGGCTGGTGAGTAGAATTTTCGCCATCCTTTCCTACCCTTAGTGCTTTGTGTTTTGTTATTCTTGGAATCGAACTTCTTCCATTATAACGTTTTCTGGTTCCTATTGTAGGGATTTTAGAGTAAGTAGATTAAGTGAACTGTTCTACAGATAATAAGTATAAAATTTGTTAAACAAAGAAAAATTAGTTTTAAAAATAAATAAAAGATGACCACGTTACAGCCGATTCCAAAGGAATTATTGTGTATAATACCAATTTTTAATGGTAACAAACGGCATTTAAATCTGTTTTTAAAAAAATGTGATTATGTTGTCGATAAATATCGCGGTGAACTTGAGCAAAACATTTACGTTTTGCACTCGATAACGAGTAGGTTAACTGATGAAGCCGCTGCTTTAGCAAGCGAGCGAAATGATGTTGATACTTATGAAAAACTGAAAACTTTATTGGTACAGCATTTTGGTGATCCTAGAAGTGAAGAATGTTTAGCGATAGAGTTAGAGACCTTAAAAATGAAACAAGGGGAGAGCTATCAAGAGTTTTGCAATCGTATTCAGACAGTTAGATCGATACTTATCTCTAAAGTGAATCAGACACGCAATCTTACCATGGCGACTAGAACCGAAATCTATAACAACAAGGCGCTGAATGTTTTCTTGTACAACCTGCCTGAAAATGTATTGAGACCAGTTAGAATGAAAAACCCGCATACTCTAGAAAAAGCATTAGAATATGTGTTGGAGGAAGTGAACTTCTACGAGCAGTATACGCTCAGAAGTAAAATGCTCAAGCCTCAGCTTGCGCCTGTAGTAACACCTACACTTAATAAGTTCAATCCTCCCACGCAGAACATGCCTTTTCAGCCAAGTGGTTTTAGACCGACATTCGCCCCTATGGCACCCCCTCGTTTTAACTTCGGGATTCCAGGAAACATGCAGTACAGGCAGCCCGCCGCTACTCAGTTTGCCCCTCAGGCTCCTATGGGTTTTAGACCTCAGTTGATGCAACCACAACAATATGGAATGCAATATCAAAATTCAAGGCCGCAACAATTTGGCTACCGGCCTCAAATTACCCAAGGTCAATTCGGTTATCGGCCTCAATTCCAACAAAATCAATTTGGCTATCGGCCTCAGTTGAATCAGTTCGGTTACAAGCCTCCCAATGCAAAACTTGGAGATACGGATGTTTCTATGAGGACTGCACCTCCTCAAAAACCACAGATGCCGGCTGCGACTCAACAACCTCAAGGGTTTCGCCTAAATGAGTTAGAGTTAGGCGGATATGACTGGTATGGATACGGAAATGAAAATGTAGAAAACAATGAAGGGTATTATGGTGACTTTGATTTCGTAAACTATTTTGAACCTCAAATAGATATGAATGTTTGGAATGAACAGCAGGTTAGCTTTTCCGACTCTACCCAGTTAGGAGATACACACACACAGGAGAAGGCTGAAAATTTTTCGGTAACAGCCTCGAAAGAGGATGTGAAGTGATAAAAATTAATTGCGATACCAAAATAAATCTACCGTTCATATACTTACCCGAAATTGATGGTAAATTTATGATTGATACTGGCAGCACACGCTCCTTTATCAGCCCAGCAAAAGCATACCAATTCTTTGGTAACTACATTAGGGGTGAAGTATTCACGGTCATAAGCACGCACGCATCTAGCAACCATAATGAGGTTATTGAAATCCCCCTAATGCCTTCGTTTAATAGCTGCGACTATCATAAATTTTATATGTATGAAGTAGATCCTATGTATGAGGGACTAATAGGAAACGACTTGTTAATGCAACTGGAAGCTGTCATTGACTTAAAGCATAACCGTCTCAGAACTAGGACAGTAGAATTGCCTATAATGAGGTGTATGGGAAATCACGTCATCGAATTATCCCCGCGGTCTGAGCAACGCGTAAAAATGCCCACAAATTTGTATTCTGGCACTGCGATCCTAAATTTTAAACAATTTTGTAATGGAATAAGAATGCCAGATGCAATAGTAAACTGCGAAAATGGATATGCTACCACCATTATCCAAAACGCGACTGATAAGTTGAGGAAATTAGTAGTAACAGGTCCATTTGAGGTTGAAGAATTTCCAAATAACAACAGTATAGGTGTAAATTGTCTTAACGACATAGAAATGAAAGATATGGAAGTAGAAGATATATTGGATGAAAATTTGACACGACTTAGGCTAGACCACATGAACGAAGAGGAAACAAAATGTATTTCTGAATTATGTAGAGACTACAAAGATATATTTTACAGTGATAAGCTTCCATTAAGCTTCACAAATCAGGTAAAACACTTTATTCGAACTAAAAACGAAGATCCAATTTATGTTAGACCTTATAGACAACCGCCTGTTCAAACACAAGAAATTAAATCACAGGTAGAGAAGCTTTTACAAAACAACGTAATTCAGGAATCGCATTCGCCATGGAATGCGCCTGTTCACTTGGTACCAAAAAAAATGGATGCTTCAGGCGAACTAAAATTTCGTATGGTCATTGACTATAGACGTTTAAACGAGATAACGACAGACGATAAGTACCCTTTGCCTAATATTACCGACTTGTTTGATAAGCTGGGCAAAGCTAAGTATTTTAGTACTCTTGATCTAGCGAATGGTTACCATCAGATAGAGATCAATGATGAAGATAGACAAAAGACAGCCTTCAGCACGGAAGCGGGGCACTATGAATTTTTAAGAATGCCATTCGGCTTAAAAACAGCCCCCGCGACCTTTCAGAGAGCCATGGATAACATACTTAGGGGATTGCAAGGATTACATTGTCTAGTATATATGGATGACATCATTATTTACAGTACTAGTATGCAAGAACACATCAGAGACTTAAAATCTATCTTTGACAGACTGAGACAAGCAAACCTAAAGGTTCAGCTAGACAAGTCTGAGTTTTTGAGAAAGGAGGTACTGTATCTAGGACACACAATTACAGATCAGGGTCTTAAACCAAACGATGATAAAATAAAAGCAATATTAGACTATCCACTTCCAAAAACTGTAACAGAAATCAAGAGTTTTCTAGGTTTAATTGGTTATTATAGGCGATTCATAAAAGATTTTGCAAAAATTACAAAACCATTGACAAATTGTCTCAAAAAACGGAATAGCATCGTTATAGATCAGAAATATTTGGACGCTTTCCACCAATGCAAAGAACTTCTTACGCATGCGCCCTTACTACAGTATCCAGATCCATCAAAACCTTATATACTCACAACAGACGCATCCGCCGTAGCTCTGGGTGCAGTATTATCACAAGGAACTGTAGGAACTGATCTACCTGTTGCATATGCAAGTAGGACATTGAGTGAGACGGAAATGCGTTACAGCACGATAGAACGCGAGCTTTTGGGTGTTATTTGGGCCATTAAACATTTTAGACCATACCTTTACGGCAATAAATTCACTATATATACCGACCATCGACCCTTGGCTTGGCTAGATTCTATTAAAGAACCGAATAGTAAATTGACACGTTGGCGATTACGCTTATTGGAATATGACTATATAACTAAGTATAAAAACGGTAAACAAAACACGAACGCTGATGCGTTGTCACGTATTAAGGTGAATGCGTTAGATGGGATAGATATGTTTGATGACTCATCTTCAAATGAATCTATGGAGGTCCAATTAGATGAAAAAGAACAAAAATTACAAAAACATCTTCACGAAATAACGAACAAAATTGTAGATTTGGCAAAAAACGATGATGATCAGGAAACACCTATAGAAACAATCGTCTTGTCAGACGTATCTGACACGGAAGAAGCTCGTAATATTGACGAATTAGAACCTCAAATACTACTTCCGCCACTTTCACATAGTTCGGAAGGAACAATCCATTCAGCTGCAGATCTAGAATCTAAGGGGATTCCTATTTTGAAAGAAGCAGTGGATACAAAACCAAACCAAATACTTGTTTTTACTTGGCCTAGAAAAGAAATTAATGTAAAATTTTTAAGTAGAGAACATCAAAAGGTTATAGAAGTGTTTTTGCCATTGAATAGTGAAGAATTGATAAAGCAATTCCTTAAAGAATACATCAAACCAAAATTAAAATACTTTATATATTTTGAGGATGAGCAACACCGGAAAGAATTTAACGCCGTTATTATTAGGTTGTTCAAAAATGGTACGGTAGAGTTTTATGAATGCACGGAAAGGGTTATAGTAGTAGAAGATGAGAATGAGCAGAAAGCTATAGTATTGCAACATCATGAAGGGAAAACTTGCCATCGAGGCATAAAGGAAACGGTTATGAGAATAAAAAGAAATTATTACTGGAATAGAATACAGGAAATTACCGCGGCAGTGATAAATAGCTGTGAGGCATGTAAAAAAATGAAATATGACAGAAAACCCATAAAGCCAACCATAGAGTTGACTCAAACCCAGTCATCTCCATTTCAGGAAATCTTTATCGATATATTTTCTATTGAAAATAGATCTTACTTGACCTTAGTTGATGCCTTTAGTAAATTAGGTCAGGCTATTGCGATAGAAAATAAATCAACACCGGAAGTAGTACGTGCGCTGATTAAATACTTTTCAATGTATGGGGTCCCGACTAAAATCAGTAGTGACCCAGGATCCGAGTTCAACAATAATCTGATGAAAGAATTAGCTGAAATGTACAAAATTGATTTACATATTTGCACTCCAAACAATCCTAATTCGACTGGTATCGTTGAGCGTTTTCACTCTACAATAATAGAAATTTATAGATTAGCAAAATACGAACAGAAATGTACTGATGCCGCTTCTATAATGACGTATGCAATTATGGCCTATAATAATACTATACATTCAACCACAGAATTAACTCCGTTTGAAATAGTTTTTGGACATACGGATTCCAGTAAATTATTCGATGGAGAGTTTGAAAAATCGTACATGCAGCAATTACTTAAGGATCATGCAAAGCGAACTAAATATCTATATCAATATATTTCTGACAAATTGGTAGAGCGAAAGGAGAAAATTAGGGAAAAAAGATTAGGAGAACAGGTTGAGTTAGAGCCAGGAGATGTAGTATATACAAAAGATATAAATACACGAAAAAGCAAGGACAAAGCGAGATACAAGAAGGCAATTGTAAAATCGAGAATAGAACGAAATGTAGCGTTAGTGGAAACCGATCAGAAACATTCAAGGGTCCCTATTAAAAATGTGAAACGCCCTTCACAGGTGGTGTTTGGTCGTACTGACCCTACTTCCCCAAAGCCGGGCCCTTCATCTGCAAAAGATTGAAAACAATCCAGGTATTTTACCTGTGAAAGAAGGACAAGCGTTCAGGCAAACAGATAAGTGGTTAATAGTTAAGACTTTAGATTTAAGCGGCATAGGTAGTAATTTGGAATTTTACATAGTGAAATTCAATGAGTTTATTAGGTTAGTCGATAGTCATAAGGCTTTTACCCATGAATTTTTGGGCATAAAAACACAAGTAGAGTACGTACGGAATACAACTGTCGTCAAATTTCGCCAGTTAGTCCCGTCGCATAGGTATAAGCGAGGGTTAGTTAATCCCCTTGGGTCACTTATTAAGGCTGTTTCTGGGAATCTAGATAATGAAGATGCTATTCGATATGATTCACTAATTTCACGAATTAGTTCAAAGGAAATTGCTACCGAGAAAAGAATAACGATGATCACCAGGATGTTGGACAATTTCGAAAACAGTACAGAAACTTTACAAGAAAACATAATTATATTGGATAAACGTTTTAAAGTTATTGAAGAATTAATTAAACTACAAAATTTTAAAGAAAACACCTGTCTCTATCTGACATACGTTTCAAGTATGTTCGATATGTTTATAAGTACATTTAGGACCATATATGTAGAGTTGAACGAGATAGAGACAGCGCTGGCATTCAGTAAAGTGTCTGTACTACATCAATCAATTGTAAATTCCACAGAGCTCTTGTCATTATTAAAAGAAATTGAAAATGTACACCATTTGGTCTATAAGGTAAATGAAAGCAATTTGTTAAAATTAGAAAGGGTTATTGAAGTAAAAGCTTATGTAAAACTGAACCAGATAACGTTCATATTGGAAGTTCCATTAATTGATAAAAAATCTTATGATTATTTTAAGATCTATTCACTGCCTATTTTTCGAAGTTCCTTGAATAAAACTGTAGTTATTTTTCCTGAATTCCCATACCTTTTGGCGAAAGATTCGAAGTACCTGCCGGTCTCAAAGCCATGCGAGAAAATTGCAGAAAACAACAAATTCCTTTGTCGTGACATGATGCAGTTTCCAATACTCACCTGTGCAGAGCAGCTCCTAGAGTTTCAGCCAGACCCCACCTTGTGCGTACCATATGCTGTTGATATTGAGGATATCAAGGTTCAGAGGATCGGCTTAGATTCTTGGATTGTATTTACAACAAAACCAACAGTTTTAGCGGAAAAATGTAATCATGAGAATAGTAGAGAATCTCTACATGGTACTTTCATTTTAACTACCTCAGAAGACTGTGAAGTATATTTGGGCGAGCTGAAACTGGGATATCTTAAGACGTTTGCAGGAAACCTTCAGTATAAAATAACACCGATTGTTACTTTTCCTAAATTGAAATCGACGAATATTACTGCAGTAACCACCGTTAATATCAAGAACATCGATTTGGAGGAAGTAAAATATTTTTCACGCATCTTAAAGCTAAAAGGAAGTGAGATTAGTGGAAGTGAAAGTGAAATCAGTGTGGTGAACACCCAAAGCATTAGTTTAGGAACTATTTTTCTGTACTTAATTTTAGTCTTTTTCGTAATTTGTCTTATACTTTATCGTTATGTTTTGAAGCGAAATCATCAGATCAAAGCATCGGCAAGACCCGATAATTTCGCACTTGAGGGGGGAGGAGTTATGCATCCAGCCAGTAGAGACATCATAACATTGAATGCCTAAAGTGCAAGCTTGCACGACTCTACTGCGAATGCTTATCGCCTCGCCGTCGCCCACGCGCGCTGGAGACGCGTCGATGGTATTTAGGACCTAAGTTTGTTTTAATTAATTCGTCATTCGTATCGAGATTAAACACGCTCATAGACGTCTCATTATAAAAGTGATTTTCATTGTCAAATCCAATAGATTACTTTAAAGTTAGTTTTTAAAAAGACGGATAACGTTCCCGAATCCTTTACTAGGTAGTTATGCATCCAGCCAGTAGAGACATCATAACATTGAATGCCTAAAGTGCAAGCTTGCACGACTCTACTGCGAATGCTTATCGCCTCGCCGTCGCCCACGCGCGCTTGAGACGCGTCGATGGTATTTAGGACCTAAGTTTGTTTTAATTAATTCGTCATTCGTATCGAGATTAAACACGCTCATAGACGTCTCATTATAAAAGTGATTTTCATTGTCAAATCCAATAGATTACTTTAAAGTTAGTTTTTAAAAAGACGGATAACGTTCCCGAATCCTTTACTGGCGCAGCCGGGGCAGATTTTCCGAGTTTTCCACGCGAATTTCCGCGAGTTTTCGTGAATTTTCCGACGGATCGGATCTGTTCGAACCAAATAAATTTGTGAAGATCCTGGGAGGCGAACAAGCATGTTGGTGACTGGCTGGTGAGTAGAATTTTCGCCATCCTTTCCTACCCTTAGTGCTTTGTGTTTTGTTATTCTTGGAATCGAACTTCTTCCATTATAACGTTTTCTGGTTCCTATTGTAGGGATATTAGAGTAAGTAGATTTAAGTGAACTGTTCTACAGATAATAAGCATAAAATTAGTTAAACAAAGAAAAATTAGTTTTAAAAATAAATAAAAGATGACCACGTTACAGCCGATTCCAAAGGAATTATTGTGTATAATACCAATTTTTAATGGTAACAAACGGCATTTAAATCTATTTCTAAAAAAATGTGATTATGTTGTCGATAAATATCGCGGTGAACTTGAGCAAAACATTTACGTTTTGCACTCGATAACGAGTAGGTTAACTGATGAAGCCGCTGCTTTAGCAAGCGAGCGAAATGATGTTGATACTTATGAAAAACTGAAAACTTTATTGGTACAGCATTTTGGTGATCCTAGAAGTGAAGAATGTTTAGCGATAGAGTTAGAGACCTTAAAAATGAAACAAGGGGAGAGCTATCAAGAGTTTTGCAATCGTATTCAGACAGTTAGATCGATACTTATCTCTAAAGTGAATCAGACACACAATCTTACCATGGCGACTAGAACCGAAATCTATAACAACAAGGCGCTGAATGTTTTCTTGTACAACCTGCCTGAAAACGTATTGAGACCAGTTAGAATGAAAAACCCGCATACTCTAGAAAAAGCATTAGAATATGTGTTGGAGGAAGTGAACTTCTACGAGCAGTATACGCTCAGAAGTAAAATGCTCAAGCCTCAGCTTGCGCCTGTAGTAACACCTACACTTAATAAGTTCAATCCTCCCACGCAGAATATGCCTTTTCAGCCAAGTGGTTTTAGACCGACATTCGCCCCTATGGCACCCCCTCGTTTTAACTTCGGGATTCCAGGAAACATGCAGTACAGGCAGCCCGCTGCTACTCAGTTTGCCCCTCAGGCTCCTATGGGTTTTAGACCTCAGTTGATGCAACCACAACAATATGGAATGCAATATCAAAATTCAAGGCCGCAACAATTTGGCTACCGGCCTCAAATTACCCAAGGTCAATTCGGTTATCGGCCTCAATTCCAACAAAATCAATTTGGCTATCGGCCTCAGTTGAATCAGTTCGGTTACAAGCCTCCCAATGCAAAACTTGGAGATACGGATGTTTCTATGAGGACTGCACCTCCTCAAAAACCACAGATGCCGGCTGCGACTCAACAACCTCAAGGGTTTCGCCTAAATGAGTTAGAGTTAGGCGGATATGACTGGTATGGATACGGAAATGAAAATGTAGAAAACAATGAAGGGTATTATGGTGACTTTGATTTCGTAAACTATTTTGAACCTCAAATAGATATGAATGTTTGGAATGAACAGCAGGTTAGCTTTTCCGACTCTACCCAGTTAAGAGATACACACACACAGGAGAAGGCTGAAAATTTTTCGGTAACAGCCTCGAAAGAGGATGTGAAGTGATAAAAATTAATTGCGATACCAAAATAAATCTACCGTTCATATACTTACCCGAAATTGATGGTAAATTTATGATTGATACTGGCAGCACACGCTCCTTTATCAGCCCAGCAAAAGCATACCAATTCTTTGGTAACTACATTAGGGGTGAAGTATTCACGGTCATAAGCACGCACGCATCTAGCAACCATAATGAGGTTATTGAAATCCCCCTAAT
Source organism: Eupithecia exiguata (assembly GCA_947086465.1). NCBI lineage: Eukaryota > Metazoa > Arthropoda > Insecta > Lepidoptera > Geometridae > Eupithecia > Eupithecia exiguata. The sequence goes on from OX352251.1 coordinate 6,068,341, forward strand.
GCCTTCGTTTAATAGCTGCGACTATCATAAATTTTATGTGTATGAAGTAGATCCTATGTATGAGGGACTAATAGGAAACGATTTGTTAATGCAACTGGAAGCTGTCATTGACTTAAAGCATAACCGTCTCAGAACTAGGACAGTAGAATTGCCTATAATGAGGTGTATGGGAAATCACGTCATCGAATTATCCCCGCGGTCTGAGCAACGCGTAAAAATGCCCACAAATTTGTATTCTGGCACTGCGATCCTAAATTTTAAACAATTTTGTAATGGAATAAGAATGCCAGATGCAATAGTAAACTGCGAAAATGGATATGCTACCACCATTATCCAAAACGCGACTGATAAGTTGAGGAAATTAGTAGTAACAGGTCCATTTGAGGTTGAAGAATTTCCAAATAACAACAGTATAGGTGTAAATTGTCTTAACGACATAGAAATGAAAGATATGGAAGTAGAAGATATATTGGATGAAAATTTGACACGACTTAGGCTAGACCACATGAACGAAGAGGAAACAAAATGTATTTCTGAATTATGTAGAGACTACAAAGATATATTTTACAGTGATAAGCTTCCATTAAGCTTCACAAATCAGGTAAAACACTTTATTCGAACTAAAAACGAAGATCCAATTTATGTTAGACCTTATAGACAACCGCCTGTTCAAACACAAGAAATTAAATCACAGGTAGAGAAGCTTTTACAAAACAACGTAATTCAGGAATCGCATTCGCCATGGAATGCGCCTGTTCACTTGGTACCAAAAAAAATGGATGCTTCAGGCGAACTAAAATTTCGTATGGTCATTGACTATAGACGTTTAAACGAGATAACGACAGACGATAAGTACCCTTTGCCTAATATTACCGACTTGTTTGATAAGCTGGGCAAAGCTAAGTATTTTAGTACTCTTGATCTAGCGAATGGTTACCATCAGATAGAGATCAATGATGAAGATAGACAGAAGACAGCCTTCAGCACGGAAGCGGGGCACTATGAATTTTTAAGAATGCCATTCGGCTTAAAAACAGCCCCCGCGACCTTTCAGAGAGCCATGGATAACATACTTAGGGGATTGCAAGGATTACATTGTCTAGTATATATGGATGACATCATTATTTACAGTACTAGTATGCAAGAACACATCAGAGACTTAAAATCTATCTTTGACAGACTGAGACAAGCAAACCTAAAGGTTCAGCTAGACAAGTCTGAGTTTTTGAGAAAGGAGGTACTGTATCTAGGACACACAATTACAGATCAGGGTCTTAAACCAAACGATGATAAAATAAAAGCAATATTAGACTATCCACTTCCAAAAACTGTAACAGAAATCAAGAGTTTTCTAGGTTTAATTGGTTATTATAGGCGATTCATAAAAGATTTTGCAAAAATTACAAAACCATTGACAAATTGTCTCAAAAAACGGAATAGCATCGTTATAGATCAGAAATATTTGGACGCTTTCCACCAATGCAAAGAACTTCTTACGCATGCGCCCTTATTACAGTATCCAGATCCATCAAAACCTTACATACTCACGACAGACGCATCCGCCGTAGCTCTGGGTGCAGTATTATCACAAGGAACTGTAGGAACTGATCTACCTGTTGCATATGCAAGTAGGACATTGAGCGAGACTGAAATGCGTTACAGCACGATAGAACGCGAGCTTTTGGGTGTTATTTGGGCCATTAAACATTTTAGACCATACCTTTACGGCAATAAATTCACTATATATACCGACCATCGACCCCTGGCTTGGCTAGATTCTATTAAAGAACCGAATAGTAAATTGACACGTTGGCGATTACGCTTATTGGAATATGACTATACAACTAAGTATAAAAACGGTAAACAAAACACGAACGCTGATGCGTTGTCACGTATTAAGGTGAATGCGTTAGATGGAATAGATATTATGTTTGATGACTCATCTTCAAATGAATCTATGAAGGTCCAATTAGATGAAAAAGAACAAAAATTACAAAAACATCTTCACGAAATAACGAACAAAATTGTAGATTTGGCAAAAAACGATGACGATCAGGAAACACCTATAGAAACTATCGTCTTGTCAGACGTATCAGACACGGAAGAAGCTCGTAATATTGACGAATTAGAACCTCAAATACTACTTCCGCCACTTTCACATAGTTCGGAAGGAACAATCCATTCAGCTGCAGATCTAGAATCTAAGGGGATTCCTATTTTGAAAGAAGCAGTGGATACAAAACCTAACCAAATACTTGTTTTTACTTGGCCTAGAAAAGAAATTAATGTAAAATTTTTAAGTAGAGAACATCAAAAGGTTATAGAAGTGTTTTTGCCATTGAATAGTGAAGAATTGATAAAGCAATTCCTTAAAGAATACATCAAACCAAAAACAAAATACTTTATATATTTTGAGGATGAGCAACACCGGAAAGAATTTAACGCCGTTATTATTAGGTTGTTCAAAAATGGTACGGTAGAGTTTTATGAATGCACGGAAAGGGTTATAGTAGTAGAAGATGAGAATGAGCAGAAAGCTATAGTATTGCAACATCATGAAGGGAAAACTTGCCATCGAGGCATAAAGGAAACGGTTATGAGAATAAAAAGAAATTATTACTGGAATAGAATACAGGAAATTACCGCGGCAGTGATAAATAGCTGTGAGGCATGTAAAAAAATGAAATATGACAGAAAACCCATAAAGCCAACTATAGAGTTGACTCAAACCCAGTCATCTCCATTTCAGGAAATCTTTATCGATATATTTTCTATTGAAAATAGATCTTACTTGACCTTAGTTGATGCCTTTAGTAAATTAGGTCAGGCTATTGCGATAGAAAATAAATCAACACCGGAAGTAGTACGTGCGCTGATTAAATACTTTTCAATGTATGGGGTCCCGACTAAAATCAGTAGTGACCCAGGATCCGAGTTCAACAATAATCTGATGAAAGAATTAGCTGAAATGTACAAAATTGATTTACATATTTGCACTCCAAACAACCCTAATTCGACTGGTATCGTTGAGCGTTTTCACTCTACAATAATAGAAATTTATAGATTAGCAAAATACGAACAGAAATGTACTGATGCCGCTTCTATAATGACGTATGCAATTATGGCCTATAATAATACTATACATTCAACCACAGAATTAACTCCGTTTGAAATAGTTTTTGGACATACGGATTCAAGTAAATTATTCGATGGAGAGTTTGAAAAATCGTACATGCAGCAATTACTTAAGGATCATGCAAAGCGAACTAAATATCTATATCAATATATTTCTGACAAATTGGTAGAGCGAAAGGAGAAAATTAGGGAAAAAAGATTAGGGGAACAGGTTGAGTTAGAGCCAGGAGATGTAGTATATACAAAAGATATAAATACACGAAAAAGCAAGGACAAAGCGAGATACAAGAAGGCAATTGTAAAATCGAGAATAGAACGAAATGTAGCGTTAGTGGAAACCGATCAGAAACATTCAAGGGTCCCTATTAAAAATGTGAAACGCCCTTCACAGGTGGTGTTTGGTCGTACTGACCCTACTTCCCCAAAGCCGGGCCCTTCATCTGCAAAAGATTGAAAACAATCCAGGTATTTTACCTGTGAAAGAAGGACAAGCGTTCAGGCAAACAGATAAGTGGTTAATAGTTAAGACTTTAGATTTAAGCGGCATAGGTAGTAATTTGGAATTTTACATAGTGAAATTCAATGAGTTTATTAGGTTAGTCGATAGTCATAAGGCTTTTACCCATGAATTTTTGGGCATAAAAACACAAGTAGAGTACGTACGGAATACAACTGTCGTCAAATTTCGCCAGTTAGTCCCGTCGCATAGGTATAAGCGAGGGTTAGTTAATCCCCTTGGGTCACTTATTAAGGCTGTTTCTGGGAATCTAGATAATGAAGATGCAATTCGATATGATTCACTAATTTCACGAATTAGTTCAAAGGAAATTGCTACCGAGAAAAGAATAACGATGATCACCAGGATGTTGGACAATTTCGAAAACAGTACAGAAACTTTACAAGAAAACATAATTATATTGGATAAACGTTTTAAAGTTATTGAAGAATTAATTAAACTACAAAATTTTAAAGAAAACACCTGTCTCTATCTGACATACGTTTCAAGTATGTTCGATATGTTTATAAGTACGTTTAGGACCATATATGTAGAGTTGAACGAGATAGAGACAGCGCTGGCATTCAGTAAAGTGTCTGTACTACATCAATCAATTGTAAATTCCACAGAGCTCTTGTCATTATTAAAAGAAATTGAAAATGTACACCATTTGGTCTATAAGGTAAATGAAAGCAATTTGTTAAAATTAGAAAGGGTTATTGAAGTAAAAGCTTATGTAAAACTGAACCAGATAACGTTCATATTGGAAGTTCCGTTAATTGATAAAAAATCTTATGATTATTTTAAGATCTATTCACTGCCTATTTTTCGAAGTTCCTTGAATAAAACAGTAGTTATTTTTCCTGAATTCCCATACCTTTTGGCGAAAGATTCGAAGTACCTGCCGGTCTCAAAGCCATGCGAGAAAATTGCAGAAAACAACAAATTCCTTTGTCGTGACATGATGCAGTTTCCAATACTCACCTGTGCAGAGCAGCTCCTAGAGTTTCAGCCAGACCCCACCTTGTGCGTACCATATGCTGTTGATATAGAGGATATCAAGGTTCAGAGGATCGGCTTAGATTCTTGGATTGTATTTACAACAAAACCAACAGTTTTAGCGGAAAAATGTAATCATGAGAATAGTAGAGAATCTCTACATGGTACTTTCATTTTAACTACCTCAGAAGACTGTGAAGTATATTTGGGCGAGCTGAAACTGGGATATCTTAAGACGTTTGCAGGAAACCTTCAGTATAAAATAACACCGATTGTTACTTTTCCTAAATTGAAATCGACGAATATTACTGCAGTAACCACCGTTAATATCAAGAACATCGATTTGGAGGAAGTAAAATATTTTTCACGCATCTTAAAGCTAAAAGAAAGTGAGATTAGTGGAAGTGAAAGTAAAATCAGTGTGGTGAACACCCAAAGCATTAGTTTAGGAACTATTTTTCTGTACTTAATTTTAGTCTTTTTCGTAATTTGTCTTATACTTTATCGTTATGTTTTGAAGCGAAATCATCAGATCAAAGCATCGGCAAGACCCGATAATTTCGCACTTGAGGGGGGAGGAGTTATGCATCCAGCCAGTAGAGACATCATAACATTGAATGCCTAAAGTGCAAGCTTGCACGACTCTACTGCGAATGCTTATCGCCTCGCCGTCGCCCACGCGCGCTTGAGACGCGTCGATGGTATTTAGGACCTAAGTTTGTTTTAATTAATTCGTCATTCGTATCGAGATTAAACACGCTCATAGACGTCTCATTATAAAAGTGATTTTCATTGTCAAATCCAATAGATTACTTTAAAGTTAGTTTTTAAAAAGACGGATAACGTTCCCGAATCCTTTACTAGGTTCTTACATTATCGTCACTTTACGTACTTTTGATTTGGATGAAGTCATCTAATTTCATTGATCAAATGTAATTGGACAAAGAATTTGGATGAGTGGAATGATTACCTAAACTTTACAAAATAGTATAGAACCGCGAAGTTTTTTATAAACCTATATCATACAAGAGAGAAAGAATCATTAAAACCGGTCGGCAGTTAGCTAAATAATGAATTAAAAATCCAATCCTTGCCAGCTTTAGCTCGTGTCAAGGAGTTTTTCCTTTCAGAAAAGTGAATAATGGTACTTTACTACCATCGATACCAAATAATAGAATTAAATTAAAACTAGTATTTACAATTGAAACAATTGAGCTAACTGCAGACTGTTGCAAACAATCTGCAGTATCCATTGGTCTTTATAGTGTTAAATACCTATGTATTTTAAATTATCTTTGGTACACCCCCTGGCTTTCTTAAATTCACATTTTTTTCCATCCAAAGGTTGTATGGAAGAGATCGTTTCTGAGCAATAAGGCTGCCCATTGTACTTATCTCATGTGATGGCTCTTTGTAAAGATGTTTTCTGGTGTACAATAAAGTATTTTTGTATTGTATTGTATCTTTTCGTTCGAGCTTTTAGCGACTTGTTCTATAAAAATACAAGACAGTTTGTGCAAAATTCTGCACATATTCTGCACAAAGAACTCAAACCCTATGCAGTGACGAAAATAACAAGGATACACTCAAGGTATGATCGTACAGTTATTTATGCAGTCGCGACAAAATAAAAAGGGTGATCGCCGACAGACCATAAAAGATGCGCCTGCGCAGCTCCTAAAATGGAACGCTCTCAAGGGCAGCTGAGTTCATGAACGTTGGATCAGTATGCAAAAATACAAGCTTGTTTAAAAGCTAACAGGATGCTAAAAGTGTGGAAAATACGAAAAAAGTAATCAGTTATGAAGTATTATGTATGTATTGTAGTTTTAAGTACTACGCCACCGTCTATTCGTGTACAACTGCTTCGTGTCCATCCCAAGGTTGTCTGGAAGAGATCGCTTTTAGCGATGAGGCCGCCCATCGTGCAACTCTGTTGTCTATCTTTTTCAGTAATTAGGTATATTTAAGTACTACGCCACGGTCTATACGTGTACAATTGCGTCTTCATGTTTATTAATGTATTATACATAGGGTTAATAATAATATTATTACGTCTAAAATGACATGTTTTCGTCCTATTTGTTTTGTATTAAAAACAACAATATCGTACGTTTTGTTTGTTTAGGAACATAGCTTATATCGTCTAGTTACAGAATAACAACACAATGTCGAAGATTCAACAACTTTTCAGCCATCATTTTTGGTATTACGGAACATAATAATTCACGAATTTAAGTTGCAAGCAGCTGTCAAGCCGCCACCTACTTGATCTTGTTATTTCGTTTAACAAAGGAAATTTCAAAAAACCATCGCACAGTTTGTGATACCTATTATAAGCTTTTTTTAATGCGTCTGGTTTAGTTTTATTCCATTTAGTTTAGGCAGTGAATCAGTGAAAAATAGATTTTGGTGGCCACCAAGGGCAACTTCGATTTCCTTTGTTAAACGGAATAATAAGATAAAGTAGGTGGCGGGCGCTAGTTTGACAGGGGTATGCGCCTTAAGAAGTACAACTCCCAAGAGTTGCATTTTAAGGGGTGTAGATTTTAGTATAGGGAGGCGACGCGACGCATGACTCAACTTCCCTGGAAGGTGCCTGACTTGACTTGTTAATATGTCTGCAATTTGGGGTGGCTAGTACCTATCTATAGGTATGTAGGTCTGTCTGTCTGGCTGGAATTAAGTACAGGGAAAACTGGAGTCGTTATTTAGGTGGTATATTTATTCTGGTGTCGTAAAGGTATAAAACAATATTCCGTTCGAAAACATAAGGAAAACTTGAGATTTCGAGGGTCCTATCATGTAAAAATCTCTTAGTGGTTTACTTCACCTGTGTTATTAACTCGCACATGTTTTGCTAACTATTATAAAATGTAATTTAATAAGTAAGGAATATCCAACCTATATATTGTAAAGAGTGTGTCCATAGCCAGTGACGCGCTCTACGCTAAGGTGCTACGGAAGACCAGCGCTGCAGCGCTGCAGTGCTCCCCGAGCCCCTGCAGCACACGCTGAGTGGTAGCCTTTTGGTCTCACATTGTTTAATGATTAATTCTCTTATATAACTGTATTTTCTTGTGTATAGTGAACCAATAAAAAATTTCTTATTCTTATTCTTAACTTTTTGTTTGATGTTCAAGACATGATCAATGAAACTTGGATTAATTTATTACCTTATAAAATCATGTCATATGCCTTTGGATAACTATCCTGAAAGCTTCTGGTTAATAAACTATATCCTAAAACAACCAAGACTGACCGCAGGTACACCGGTTTTTGCTGTTACTACCTAATGTTATTATATACCTATGTAGTATCTTGATTTGTCTTCAGAGTTCTAATACTCCAACCGCACATTTATTTTCTTTGACTTAAGGGGCTATATACTACGAAGCCATTTTGTGAAAAGAATAGGCATAGGATTTCCCGTTCATAGGAGCGGGACAGGGTACAGCAACGCAAGCCCAAATATTAAGAGTTTGTTTATTACCTCTTAATTAGGACATTATTTGAAAAAAAAAGAACGCTACTTATAAAATGTCTTTTATACTTTGTTCAATTACCATACCTATATTCTCGAGATCTTAACTTCTGTATTTATTGAGAAATTAAGGTTTTAGTAAAAATTTAGAGGTAGGTAACTTTTCAATTTTTACCTATCGAGAAAATTTTATGGAATCGTGTTTTCAAATATATGACAGATAGAGTAAGACCTGAACTTTGCCATACAACAATTTGAAAGTTAAATATTCAGTAGTTTGGAAGACATGGACATCCGGCAGAGTTGATTTGAGGTAGTATAGACTCTAATTGACAGAATACATTTCTGTCAACTCGATAAATATCGCAACTCTCGTTACTCCCGATATTTTTCTAACCGAATTAAGACCGAGCTCTTTTTAAGATTTTAGTGATGCGAACATCACTATTCTAAAAAAAATGTTATTAAGAGTCTATGAAATATTGAATTCTTTCACTCAGTCAAAGAAAATAAATGCATGGACGGAGCGTAAATAGAAAACGAGGTAGTCCACTCTCAGCACCAAAATATGCAGGAATCAACTTGGCGCCCTCTGTGACATCTCATTGACTCCTTAGCGACATAACTAATGCTAAGTAACAAAACAAGAGCATTTCGATTACTGGATGAATCAGAATCAGGCATGAGGCGCAGTAACCACAGTGACACCAAGTTATCTGTTCTGGTGGTTAAGTTGGTCCAACTTACTATTACTTTATTTTGGATGATGATGATGATTCTTTGTTAAATGGCAATATGGTCTGTGCAGACACACATCAGCCAGTGTCAAGCAATGGAAAATATTTGTAAATTATACGAGTTATCAAATTATGAAGATTGTTTGATATTTTCTCCAGAGCGTGCAGGTTAGGTTGGCTTTGGACACGATATGTTGGAGTCCCCCTTACAACCTGATTATTCTCGGAGAAATCAATTGCAGATTGATACAGTCAGAGTCTAATCTAAAAGTCAGTCAGCCGTGAACGGCTGACTGACTTTTAGATTAGACTCTGACTTCTTGCTCAGTCAAGTCTTCAGTCTTCTTTCAATTCCTCTATTTATTCACTCCTGAGCCGCCCTCATTCACTCTTTCCTGGCTATTTTATACGACTCTATCTCTATCTACTCTATCTTCTGCCCAATGTTTCATACGCGAATTTATTTTAAAAAACCTTCAAAGTATATTTATATGCCAAGGGAACTGATTTGTGAGATTAAAAATAGCATAATGTTTTGTTCCTACATCTTTGCAAATTTTTGATCTATTTAGTACCTAGTTTTGGCGGGAAAAAGTAGCAAACATCCAACCAAACTTTCGCATTTATAATATTAGTGTGATGAAGTCGATCGGTCGGGAAGTCGCTTCTTTGTCATTTTTCGACTCTGTACAACCTTTTGTAATTATTAAAGTCTGAACTGAACAGCAAAACTTGTTGCACTGTACATTAAAGTTGCAGCTGTGCGGTTTGTCAAACTCGTGCGCATGTAGACATAATAGTCTGGAGAAGCAAGTTTGAAGCGAGGAGACAAAGTTATGGCGACCTTGGACGTCCAATGATCTTAAAGATTGGCGGACATAAGGGTGGAACGCGAATCTATGCAGAGAAACTAAATTAATTTTGATATTGCACTAGTTTATGCCCACGGCTTTGCACCCATTGACACTCCCGATCTCTAAAAAACTGCTTCATCAGCATTACCTATCGTTACAAAGATATGCAAATTATTTTTTATTCGTATTAGTTTATTGTTATTTTGTGGAAATAAATCTTTATTAACAAAGAAAATAACAATCAAATAATAGAATTAAATTAAAACTAGTATTTACAATTGAAACAATTAAGCTAAGCAGACTGTTGCAAACAATCTACAAGTAGCTCAACTGATCCATATCAATACCAGTCGGAAGCGTGCCCAAGACGCTAGCTGCATTGCCCCGCTGTATAGCAATGCTGATGCGCTGCGCCAGATACTCACCAGCTCTCGGGTCACGCGTCGCTTCAACCACACGCTCAAATAATTTTTTGAAAACCCGGAGAGCCTCGGTACCCCACGGACCTAGGGTCTCGACTCCAAGGGGAGCTATTGTTATTTTGTAGGTTATGCAGATATTTAGTAGAGTAAGTATTACATAATTATTTTATAATTCCTCTTTTTCAAGTGCCACCGTCTTTTTTGTTCTTACATGTCCAGTCCATCCCAAGGTTGCATGGAAGAGATCGCTCATAGCGATAAGGCCGCCTTTGTACTTCTCGTAGCTTTCATTTCTGTACTGTTTTCTGTGTTTGTGTGGTACAATAAAAAATTATCTATCTATCTATCTATTGTTGCTATAGAAGCATTAAATAGCTACAGTTTTGTTAAACTTTAAGTTAATTAGAGTTATGCTATGTATGCTTTGTTTGTTTATTGTTTTATGTGAAGTTACCTATGTGATTGGTGTTGCAAGTAGCGCTGTACTTAGCACCAACTTAGCTTTAGCACCCGGGCAGTGCCGAAAGCCAGCACTTGTGCCAAGCCGGTGACCTTTTTATGTTAGGTACATAAAATTTAATGCTGGACAATTCACACAGCATTATCTAGCTCCAAGCTAAGCAGAGCTTGTGTTATGGGTACCAGATAACTGTTAAACATTATATAATACAATACATAAAGGTTGCCTGGAAGAGATCGCTTCTAAGCGATAAGGCCGCCCATTGTACTTGTGATATGTAATGTCTTTTTGTAATGTTCTTTTTCTGGTGTACAATAAAGTGTTTTGTATTGTTTTGTACAGTGCGCGTCACAATTAAGTATCCCCCTTGTCTACAAAATATTTTCTAACTTCTATTCGCTTGTGACTAATTTTCAAAGCAAAAACTTATCAAGCCGCTAAGGATCGAACCACCCATCCTTTATATGGAGACTCGAATTCTCGGCATTAGATCAACTGAGCTATTTAGCTGATGGAACAACGTGTCCAATTTTGTCTATCGGTCTAATTAGTCCCCATTTTTAATGCCAAGTCTTACATTTTTTTTATGGATGCGGGTAGGGTTTGAATTTGTCGTTTGTAGCGAACAAAGTAATTGTCACTCGTCTTATTTCGTGTGGTTTGCTTTGTGCATATTTTGCGAGAGATCGAAATATTGTTACCAATGTTCTTTCGTTGTAAACAACTTATTTTTGAATAAATTATCACAATCTATTATAAAAAACCTTTCACTGTTTACAAATATTATTTGTTATTATGGTTTATCAAAACAATTATTTCGTTATAATATCATAGATTTATACGTAGTAGTTATTGTATAATATTGTAGACATTTATAGAATATTATTTTTTGTAATTTTTGTTTTTTTTTTCATTTACTTGCAATTAAACCCATAAAAAATTATATCAATTAAAAATCTTACATATTGTAAAGAAAAAAAGATAACAATTGATAAAAAAAACGAAACACCGCTCACGAGATTCGAACCGTGTCACTCTTATCTTGTCTTGCATTAATTTGCCGGTTACTACCGCTAGGCCAAGTTGATACTTAAAGACTTTATCGAATTTTAAGTAATGTTACCAAATGAAAATGAAATTAAAATGTAACAATTTATACAAAAATTACATTTTAATGATACAGAACATAAAATTTTTGTTAGAAACGTCAAAAATATGAAAAGAAAATGGAAAATTATAAAAAACATGTAGTTTTGATCACCCAATCTCCAACGATCGCTGACAGGATTTGAACCCACATACATTGAGATAGGGGGATACTTAATTGTGACGCGCACTGTACATAGATAGATATTTTTTATTATACGTAGAAAACGTCCAGAACACCCTGAACAAATGTTTGCAGATCGTACAAACAATTGTCCCGAGGCGGGAATCGAACCCGCAACCTCTTGCATTGCAGGTAGGCCTTCGCCCACCGCGCCACAGAGGTCATCAAATACAAGTTGTAAGCAACGAGTGTCATGTTAAATTTTGTAACACAAATAAATAATTATTTCTTATTTCTATTTTTAAGGTTATTTCTATCCAATGTGACCTGATCTATGTAGCCTATTTTTTATTTCCGGTGTTGCCCTAGAAGGCAAGCAAAAAGCAAAAGTTTGTTGTGCCGTTTTAAAGATGTTTGGCCAAAGTAAACGCCAAAAGTACCTACTGAATTAGGCCAGTTAGGTTACAATTTAATTTATCATGAATTACCACCCCAACAATTATTGCATCAGACTTTAGGGGGATCCGTGGGAGTCTAAATTCAAAATGTAGACCAACCTCGACCCCGTCTTTAGCCGCCATCTTAGTTTTAAGTGATAAAACGTTTTTCGTTTATAACTTTCAGTCAAAGACAGAATGTCTTTGCTTTCAGTATAATCAATTTACGAGAAAAATCAATTTTGTTCGACCGATACTTTTCGAATCAAGCGGGAAGACGAGGGGAATCTTATTTAATATTTAGCTACCAGTAGATTGTTTGCAACAGTCTGCAGTAAGCCCAAATGTAAATACTCGTTCGATTCTCTACATTTATAAGTCTTTTTACCTAAGTTTTGTTTCATTTGAAGGTTTGCCGGTAAATTAAAGTTAAATAAACACGTAGGAACTCAAGGTGAAGGACACATCCTTATCGATGATATGACACGTTCATATAATGCAAACATGATCGATTGATATTTGATTTCGATTATTATATCATCAAATGAACCTGTACTTTTTTGTCTCTGTCAGTGATGAGAAAAATAGACACAATTTACGTTTTTTTTTCTTTACAGCACACCATTTACGTATATTTTGACAAATCAAAGATTGCTATATTTATAAAATAATATTATTGTAACATAGGATTAGGTATATCATCTTTGCCAATAAATGACTTTATTCTTATGCATTATTTTTATTCTTAATGAAATTAGCAGGGATTTGGTTGTACAAAAAATACCACCCTATTAAATAATCCGTTGAGAAGGTACTGTACAGACAAAACAGACACGGGCCACAATACTGTCTGCCATTATCCATTGAGAGTGCTTGTTTATGTCCTTTAAAAAGAACTTGTTTGACGTCCTTGGTGCACCCATGCTCTTTTTTAGGGTACCGTAAGGACCCTGTTGTAAGCTGCGTTGTCTCTCTGTTTTATTACTGATCTATCACCATCTGAGCCAAATGAGATCTTCTTCTACAGGTCAATTCAAATGTATTCTCGTGGGTGTATCACTTAAATTTTCACCGTTCAATGCTACACTTTCTTTTGATTTTTTTTCGTAAGAAAATGCTACCACTTAGCGAAAAGCGAGTGATATATCTTCCCAAAAGATGTGTGATTGCAGGAGCGAATCATTGCAAAGATTTTTTGGGAGATGTAAAGTAGAGTACAATAATACCCATGAATGAGAGTTTCGAAGCGAGTTAATACAGATCGCTATCGCTGCGATGATATCGCCGTGTGGACAAACTTTTTCCACAAAGACACGCTTTAATTTACGCAGTGTGTAACAAAAATGAAGGACCAAACTTTTTACCAACAATTTTTTGGTTTGTCTGTACTAAAATTCACCCATAGTAAAAGTGGTGTTATATAAAAAAAACATACATTTTGTCAAAAAATAATCATCAAATCCATGGAAAAAATTGAAAACCTTTGGATAAACTCCAATTCTCCCCTCATTAATGTCCTCGTTTCAAAAATGTATGCAGAACCCTTTCTTTTATTACTCTTTCTTACCGTGTTCTTGCCTGGTTATGTCTAGCTAAGATTATTCTTGAGTTTGTATAGATACTTGCATCTGCTGACCATGAAGGATGAAGAAAGAAGATTTTATTTTCACTTAGTACAATGCTGAGCCAACACCTATTTCGATACAGGGTCATAGGGGCAAATCTTGTTTTGTTGCTCAACATAATGTGTCACTTAACTTATTATTCCGTTCCCTATAATAATAGGGAGTAGTGTGTATTTTATATCTCTCTTCTTATTATTCCGTTCCCTGTAATAGGGAACGGAATAATAAGTTAAGTGACACATTATGTTGAGCGACAAAACAAGATTTGTTATATTGAACTGCATGTTCTGTGTTTAGTTGTAGGTAGGTAGATACTTACGTACTACCTATATGTATGTGTCGAAATTACTGTTATTTTAAAGATAAAGACGACCTCTCTGGCACGGTGGGCGAAGGTCCGCCTGCGTCACAGGAGGGGGTTCAAGACAACTGAAAATATCAGTTATCTTATCTAGTACCCATAACACTCGCTTAGTTTGGGGCTAGATATTCGAATTGTGTGAATTGTCCAGCATAATTTATATTTATTTATTTATAATTGTTTATTTCCTTGAACACAATGTAGGACACACAGATGTTATAATTTTTTTAGTTTCAATTTTATGTTATATTAAGATAAGCTGTACTACTGTACATTTGCATACGTACAGTAAGTTCAAATTTAATATTGTATTCTATCTATAACAATACCAGTCGGAAGCGTGCCCAAGACGCTAGCTGCATTGCCCGGCTGTATAGCAATGCTAATGCGCTGTGCCAGATACTCACCAGACGCTCAGATAATTTTTTGAAAACCCGGAGATCCTCGGTACCCCACGGACCTAGGATTGGATTGGATCGGTTGAGCTACTTGTAGATTGTTTGCAACAGTCTCCAGTTAGCTTAATTGTTTCAATTGTAAATAGTAGTTTTAATTTAAATCTATTATATTGTAATTTTAGACAATCTCACTAATATTATAAACGTGAAAGTTTAGATGGATGGATAGATGGATGGATGTTTGTTCCTTTATCACGCCAGAACGGCTGAACGGATCTGTATGAAATTTGGCACAGAGATAGATTATAGTCTGGAATAGAACATAGGCTACTTTTTATCCCGGAATTCCCACGGGAACGGGAACTACGCGGGTGAAACCGCAAGACGCTGCTAGTGTCAAATAATCTAAAATAATGTCTAATCTTCTATTCTATCAATCTAAAGTTAAGTATATTGTTAGTATAATATAACGTAAATCTTACTTGATATAATTACCTATATAAATTAATTTAAACGTTTCAAATCAATGAGCCTATAAAACAATAAATTCCGTCAGTAGGTACGGAAAATTACCTTTATGTTTAGTATGGGAAAACTCGACCTTCATTTGCTTCATTATTGAATAAGTAATTGATATAACAAACACAATTTTATGGGTAGATTTAATATTATGAAACCAATTAGGTTAGGATGGCGTAAATATGTTTATTTACGGTAATATTTAGTTTTAATATTTCATGGAATAGGCCGGTAAACATATTTATTTGTACGAAGTATATCCTACATTATTAATAATTATTTGAGACAACCATTTATGGATAATTACTCGTATGTTTATTTTCATACAATACAAACTCATTTTATAGCGAGAAAAATGACGGGACAAAACAAAGTTCAGTGGAATAAGTTCTTCCCGGTGATTTACCTGTAAGAATCATCACACTTTTAAAGTTTTTTATTTTAAATCTTGAACTTCTATAGTTTAGAAAAAAATGAAATTTTGAAAGTGTGATACTTAGGTGTGATACTCAGCCAGTTTTTCTTCCGCTTGTTATTTTTGACAATAGTTTAAACACATCGTTGACGAGAGCTGGAAAGACAATTTGTTAGCAAATGATCAAATTGTTGACAAACACACGATGTGAAGCGGATGAAAAACCAGCTGGTTTTGCAGGTATAAGGTATTATTATTAGGTAATTTATCAATTAAATTAAAACATGACTACGTGACGTTTGGGCACGCGTGTTTTAATAACAATTGTTAATCATCATAGCACACATTTTCATAATTCAGACATCATCAGATTCAGACACAGGCCTGAATGAACGCCATAGCGCAGATTAGATAACGCTCCTTCGTAAATTGCCCTGTCTTTAGCTTGGCGCATCCCGAATCAGTCCGCAGTCTTTCGCAAATCGTCATCCCATCTGGTCACAGTGCGTCCTACACTACGTTTACCAAGTCGCGGTCTCGACTCAAGAATACGTTTACCCCAGCGGTTATCGGTTCTTCAGGAGATATGGCCAGCCCACTGCCACTTCAGCTTGCTAATCTTTGAGCTATATAGCTTGTGTGCTGATGATCATGCTGAATTGTTCATCCGTATGTAGGTACCTAACTCAATTCTTGGAGCTATCAGGAAATAGGTTAAGATATTATGAGTAAATTGTAATAAAGTGCCTACATAATAAGGACGTCAATTGACGTCTAATCTGGTGGTTTTAACAAAGAATAAAACACTCATATAGGGCGACTCGACAGTCAATCGCTTCAAAGTGATGCAAGAGTTTTCAGAAATATGAATTACTAGTTACAGCCCGCAGCTTCGCATGTTTTATAGGATAAAAGCAGCCTGTTTTTTTTAATGTGTATTTTAAGACTAAAACATAATGCAACGATACTGACGCTAAAAGTATAAAATTGTTCAGTATCGCCCTCCTCTGGACGGGATAAAAGGATAAACATCACAAAAAGTATTTGGCCTTCGTTACCCTAAATTAATATTATAATTAATTTCGTAGAATTTCTTTCGCTTTTCTAATAAGTAATAAGTATAGATTAAGTACTATTGTAAACTATTGTAAAATTGATATAATTAATCTAACAATTACAATCAAATAATAGAATTAAATTAAAACTAGTATTTACAATTGAAACAATTGAGCTAACTGCAGACTGTTGCAAACAATCTACAAGTAGACGACTGATCCATATCAATACCAGTCGGAAGCGTTAATTTAATTAATCTTACTAGTTTCTTTGTGATATTTTAATCCTTAATCAAATAAAATTCATACATACATGTTGGTACCACTTAGTTTAATGCGTTACTATAATCGTGTTTAGGTATCATTACGAAAAGAAGATTTGAATACATAAATACAAAAATTAGATGAAAACAGACGGTCTGAAATAAGTTACTGCACAGTTAGGTAATGTTGGATAAACCAGTTAAAATGCGAGTAACAGATAATACATAGTTACTTTAATGATCTACATTTACCGTACATCATTATAATTGGTACATTTTTCCATATTTGACATAAAAAAATATATTTTTATTTTTGCCCTCATCTTTTCAACTTCCTTTTTATTAATGGCTTTTTTCTTCAACTTCTTATACGATGGCGCCATCCCGTTCAATGGAATGGCTACATAACATTTCGATACTTTTATAAAAATTAAACAGTTAATTACAGAAAAATATAATATTTACTCGACTTCTAAAAAAAGCAGGCTATGTTTTTATTGATGCTAACAGTAAGTATAATAAATAATAATACTATGTTTATTAAAATTTAAACGTTGAGAATGGAAAAAAATGATTATTTTCACCTCATCTCGAAAAGAGTATTTTTCTCTTCGATCTGAGTGCAAAAGCTGTTTTTATCCGAGGATAAAGTAAATTAAAAAAATACTCTTTCATCGCTGAGAGGTCGGATGAACAGTTACGTGTTGCACTCGAGTGCAAAGATTTTTTACCTCGTGCTCTTTTGATTCCCTCGCTAACGCTCAGGATTCTAATTTTTGAATCACTCGCTGCACTCGAAATAAAAAAGCAACTTTGCACTCTTGTATAACAAATAACTATTAACAAAGTTTTATTAACATTTTACACTACATAACAAGACTACTTAAAAATGAGTTAAGAATCTACCTGTTCCATCGCCTCTTCTATAACTCTAAGTTTTGCTGGAAGAAAACACTTATTAAGGTTAAACTCGCCTATGTACATAGCCTATTAAATAAGTTCATGATAATGTATTATTGTGTATAATAAAGAATTACAGAAGAATAATATCTGTCTAATACCAATCTCTACCAGAGAGCTTTTGAATAATATTCTGGTATGCTGTCTGTATTCGTATTCATGGCATCAAGGCCAGACGGAAGCAAGTATAATGCACGTCCGTTCTGACCTTACGCAACCGAATAACAGTTTTTTGCGCGTCTGCCGAAACCATGCCGAACAAAGCTTTGAGTAAAGCGTGCTGGCAACTAAAGCAGTACGGGCAAGTCTGGGCTGAGATTCAACGAAACGACAGGTTCAGTAATATGACATCTTTCAAAGACTGTTTTCAATCTCCGTGTTGTGGCTCTATAGCACATAAATAAATTAATGTTTCGATTTCAGATTACAATAGCATTATTTCTTTTGGCTTACAAAATAAGCACTTAGACAAGTTCAATTAAATTTTTATAATATGAATTGTTATCAAATAAGAAATAAGGTTGTATTGATTTTCTTTTCACTGATTTTTTTGTGAATGAAAGTTCTCGAAAAGTAATATATTTACATTGAAAAAGACTGTAAAAGATACCTACTACATGGAACATTGATCGATGCTTTTGTAACAAAGCACACATGCGATTTTATCTGTCAGTTTATAGTAGTCACATATAGGTAATTATAGTGGTCACTTTTCAACTAAATCTATGTCCGTCCCCGGGATACCGTTTACGATCCTGCCAAATTTCATTAAGATCCATTGAGCTGTGTATGCATGCAAATATAACACAGACAGACAGAATTACTATAGAATTTATGATATTAGTATGGATATAGTATGCCAAACGTATGTATTTAGGCTTCAACTACCGCCGATGCTGAGCCACAAAGATTATTTGCCCATATCTTCAGCGTAGACGGTCCGCTTTAGTGGACCCTGCACCGCTAGTCAGACCGCTCCAGGCTATATGTTCTAGGAACAAGGAATTAGGGTAGGTCGCCGGGACGTAGGAGTCACCTTGCGGCCGATGAACCCAGGACCTTGGGCACACGGGACCTTAGGGGACCTTAGAAGACCTTGGGTACCTTGGGTGCCCTTTATTTGGAGGTTAGGTTGTTTTTCCAGGGGATATTAGAAAAGGGTGTGGGTATAAGTAGACTGGTAAGAATAAAGGGCTTTACCTTTATTTTCAGTGGACAGTTAGGTGCGCAGGAGAAGGATTTTTAAAAGTGTCATCAGCATTTCAAAGTGTGGCTTAATTCGTTTACAATAAGTGTCATACGGTCTTCACCCGTGACCGGTCATACCCCGACGTTCCTTATTCTCTTGATATTCACTGAATATTCTTTCGTTTCCTACAAAAGGTATTTAATCAACAGTGAGTGATTCCAGGCAATGGTTAAGATTCTTATAGGAACTAGCCGTTTTTTTGGTCGTTATAATTAGTAGTGTAGTTGGATTTCCTTCCCTGGGATATTATCTATATCCTTGAACAATTTCATTGACATCCGTTCAGCCGTTTAAGTGTGAAAAGGTAACAGACAGACGGAGAGACAGAAATACTATCAAATGTATAATATTACTTGTGGTACAGATGTTGTACTGTCCTAACGGTAGCATGATTAAGGCGCCATCTACCAGGTTAAATTATATCATCAAACCACCTAGACTCACTCAATTACACAAAAAATTTCACCAAAATCGGTCCAGCCGTTTTGATGAAATTCTACCCGAAATTTTAAAGATAGAAAATTAGACTGAAAAGAACTATGCCTTTGTTTTTAAAATAAGTAGAACTGCATTAAGAGAATTACGAAAAACTACTTGTCCCGGAAATCTTGAATATTTCGGATAGTTGCCCTCCAGGTAACGTTTATTCGTAACACCCTGTGTATAAACATATTATAAACATTACCCACTTAGGATTTTACCTACCTATAGTTGTCGTTTTGAAGGATAAAACACCTTTACCTGTCACCGGGTAAGCCCAGATATCACAGGATAATGTTTTTTATACAAAAACCAACCTGCTTCCTTTTGTTTGTAGATAATGTTTAATTAATGGAATTTTGGTGGTTTTTCCGATTCATACTAAATATTAACAAACAACCGTATTTACGGGAAGTCGGTAGATAACGAACGTTTTTCGGAATATCGGGTAAGTCAGTGAATTCTATATTTAACTTACCTACCTCAACATCAAATAATCATAGTTTGTGTTAGTTGTTTTTTACACCTTAAGTCCAGGGAGTTTTCTCCAATACATACCCTGGAAACACTTTTTAATTTTGTACTGGGGCTGCCGATCGGATGTCTCGCCATGCCAGCCTCAGCGACATCATCTGGCGGGCCTTTGTCACCGCTAACGTACCAGCTATTCTCGAACCAAATGGTCTGGTACGTGGCGATGGTAAGAGGCCTGACTCTAGTCCCATGGGAGATGGGGAAGCCTATTTTGTGGGACGCTACATGCGTCGACACACTCGCGCCTTCTCATCTTCCTAGGACTTCCGTGAGGGCTGGTGCGACGGCAGATGGTACAATGTTTTTTGTTCCTCCTGTAAAATAGGGTCTCAGGAACACGTGGGTTTTCTATACTAATATTATAAATAGGAAAGATTCGTTTGTTTGTTTCATTGAATCGAACAGGCTCCGAAACTACTGAACCGATTTGAAGAATTCTTTCACCATTAGAATTCTTCAATATCCCTGATGAACATAGTCTATAGAATATACCAGTGCGAAGTCGGGTCGGACCGCTAGTCTCAAATAAAAGATAATTTGGTCCGTTCTTGAGTTTTACTCCGAGTTGAAGTCTACCAAGCATAATAAAACACTGTTTACCGGATTGATCTCGTATATTTTAAAGTTGTATAATTGACGGTAGATATGCAAAATTCAAATTACTTGTAAAGACAAATGTCACCTCAGTCTGCCTGTGACCATGGAAGCTGAAAAGCCTCCGAAACGTCAGGTTATAAACAAAATCTCACTAATATTATAAACGTGAAAGTTTAGATGGATAGATGGATGGATGTTTGTTCCTTTATCACGCCAGAACGGCAAAACGGATCTGGATGAAATTTGGCACAGAGATAGATTATAGTCTGGAATAGGACATAGGCTACTTTTTATCCCGAAATTCCTACGGGAACGGGAACTACGCGGGTGAAACCGCGAGGCGCTGCTAGTATAAAATATACGCGATCAATCCGGTAAAAACAGTGTTTTATTATGAGTTCTCGCGAAAATAACCTTAGAATATACCTACTATTTCTACCAAGCATTTCAGAAAAGGGACAACTCGCCGCTGGCGAGTTTTAGGGCGTGCGAGATATCCCTTTACCCAATAATTCTTATTCCTGCAAACCTATAAACCTCAATAACGTACTCCTCGATCGCATAACTCTTATAATAGGCATCATTGTTTAGATGCGTCGGCGCACACAATGGACGGTCACCTTGTCGGTCGATGAACGTATCACGGTTGCATTGAGTGCATTTAGGAGGAAAACAGTGCGTCGGTGGCTGGTTCAAACCAACCCAAAGTGCAGTTATAAAAAAAACGAGCCAGTAGTCTTAACCTACCTGAGGAAGGGCAGGAGCATCCTTGTGTGTTTTTTAACACATCCACAGCAGTCCAATCCGCTTTCCACTATCATAATCCTAGAAAGCATTGAACCTAGAAAAAAAAGACGTTCATCCATAAGTTCACCCAGTTGAACCAAATCTACCGTGCGTAGCACTTAATACATCCAGATGAATTAAATCTACCGGGTCAAATGATTGCTGTTCTAAGCTATGGTCTAGCTCTGGACTTAATTCGATTATTGTAGGTATTATGTATAACGGAGTAGGTACTTTATATGTAAACTTGTATTGTGGTAAAGCCATTTGGAAATAAAGCTCTGAAACACAGACCTAAGGCTTGGGACTTTGACTACACGAATCTCGGGACTGTTTCTACATGGTTACTATGACTTTTCTAGTACAATCTGCTGCGGTAACTGAACTGAGATGATGTAGAAAAAAACGGTTTTCATTGTAAATGCAGATGCCGTTAATTATTTTTTGCTTGCACCGGTTGAAACTGCGCAGATTTTGGAATCTGATATATTCAGGGCTAATGTGAGGTTGTAAACTTTCTGAGATATGAGATGGGATGGTGCAGATGGACGGATGACGTAAACGTTTTTAATAGCTGGTTTCATGGTTTCTGCCAGAAACTAATCTCTTTCTTTGGATTTGGATTTTTAATATACCACTTTATATAGGTAAATTTTTAAAAGCTTGAGCGTTCTATTCTTTATCGTATTCTGAAGGCCTGCATTCGTAACGGCGTCGTCGTCGTCGGCTTAGATAATTGTATGACAAAACATAAGCTGATCGAGACAGCTTTTAAATTATTACCCATATGCTTAAAAGTCAAAAGTTAATAACTTTATTTCTTTCGGCTTACAAAAAAGCACTTAGACAAGTCAAATTTTATACATAAACAACAACTTTATAAATAGAACTAATTATCAAACAAGAAACAAAATGTTATTGATTTTGTTCGCTTCAATTTTTCTTACCCTTCCATACCACACACGAGTAAGGGGCACAAAGAATTGAATTAAAACCAATTAATTCTACTACTATCATTATTAATTCATACGATTTCAGAGAAAAAAAAAAACAATTTGAATCCTTTATCTTCGAAATTAGAAATTATACTCGTAAGAACGTAAAGTAACGGAGGTTACAAAGATTATTGTCACAATAATTTAGTGCTCACATAAAACCCACTCCAATCCTAATAAAGAGCCTTCTTCAAATCAAAGACTTTCGATATCATCATCATCATCAGCCTATGTTAGTCCACTGCTGGACATAGGCCACCCCAGAGCGCCATACCGCCCGTCTTCAGCTTCCAGCATCAGCCTGCAGTCTTTCACTGGTCATCATCCCAAATGGCTGGAGAGCGTCCTACACTACGTTTACCGAGTCGTTGTCCCACTCAAGACCACGTCAACCCCAACGGTTATCGCATATTTCGATGTCTACCAAATGCTTTCTAAGCAAAACCACGGGCATTACCTCAATCATCTTAAAACAGAAGGATGTAGGTAATAGAAAACTTCCATGATTTGAACAATCTAAAGAGCTACCCAGAGTTTATTTTCCAGCTACCACCTTAATGGCCACATAACATCTCTGATTGCAATGAATCACCGCAAATACCCGGCCGGTGATGCAACTTGCGCAAGCGGTTATCGACCTCAAGGTGACCCCTGCAAGGTTATGAACATGAGAATCGAGACCAAAAAACACTTTATTTATATCATCTTCATCTGCCCACTGCTGGGTAAACGGCTTCTCTCCAATGCCATAAGCCTGTGTGTGTCCTGTGTTAGCGATCAACGATCTATTGCCAGATGGTAAATGCAGTATGGTCTTCTTTGAAAAACAAAATACGAAGTTTCGGATGACGGATCGCAAGTTTTCCTCCTAGGAATATACGTTGGATTTGATGACCGATCCGATCTTTTGGTGAGCCTACCTTAAAATGGTCTAAACCCAAGCAGCAACCAAGCGTAATGAACACCTAAAAAGCAGCCAATATAGCACTTAACGCTGTTTTACAGCTGTATAAGAACGTTGAAAAGATATTGTAGTGTTATAATGTCGGTTTAGGAGCAAGTATGCAGCTCTAACTGTATTAAGTCTGTATTAAGGAGTCAAAGTACGCTTAAAGTTCTAAATCAGTGTATGATAACTGTCTTGTACAGCTTTAAGTTTCCTGTAACGCTTTAATCTCATTTTAGTATTAAAGCTGTACAATAGCTGCATTTTGCATACCGTCACTTACTTAATACAGCTTAGAGCTGTATTATGGTGGTCCTCAAATCTTAATGCTGTATTATGAAGTAGGCAAACGCTCTTCTACAGCTTCTTTTTATGGTGTAATTGTACACCGTTTTACAGACTATAGCTGTATAATTTCTGTCTTTGAGAGTAATAAACAGCAATAAAAGTAATTGACGCCTATAGTGACAGAGTCGCCATTTTGAATTATTGTGCATTTTTGTATGCTGTTTTGGACTGCATCACTTTACAATACAATACAATACAAAATTCTTTATTGTACACCACAAAGTAAAGCGTTTTATTTTTAAGTTTTTTTTTTTATTATTTTTTAATTTTTTTAATTTTTTTAATTTTTTTTATTATTATTATTATTTTTTATAATTTTTTTTTAGAAATTTTATTATTATTATTATTATTATTATTTTTATTATTTTTATATAATTTTTTTTTATTTCTATTATTATTATATATTTTTTTATATATATTTTTTTTATTATTTAATCTTATTTCTAGTTAAATTTAATTCTATTTTGTTTGGTTTTATTGTGTAATAATTTTAAGTGACATTTTATAAATTTGTATTTTGTTATGGATTCGATTTGTGATCTAAAATAAATGAGTTAATATAATAATATAAAGCTAAAACAAAACAGATATAAACATTAAACATAATAGTACAATGGGCGGCCTTATCGCTTAGCAGCGATTTCTTCCAGGCAACCTTTGGATGGAAAGAAATTTGAAAATTTAAGAAAGGCAGGGGTGTATACAACATAATACATAGGTAATAATAATTATTAAATATTCATAAGCAAGTAGAAACATAAATTAATATAAAAATACTTCATAAAATAGATAATATACACGGAATAAATAAATACCAAGTACGAAGAAAAAACATAATTTAGTACAAATATTTACTTTATTTATTTCTTTACAAATTCTAGGACGCAAATCTACAATAATTGCTTTGAAATTTCTAGAAAATAACTTTATTACTTACTTTATTTTCGAAAACGTGATGTGATCTCGCAGTGCATTTTGGTTTTTCACTTTATATTACGTATCCCTAAAAAGAGTTACAGGTTATGCTCTAAACACTGCTATGCAGCATTAATAGTAAATTTATTCGTTTATACAGCCCTTCAACAGCTTAAAGCTGAATACTAGTATCCATTACCTACATAGTACAGCTATTAATGCTATAAGTATTAAGAGTTACAGGTTATGTTCTAAACACTGCTATGCAGCATTAATAGTAAATTTATTCGTTTATACAGCCCTTCAACAGCTTAAAGCTGAATACTAGTATCCATTACCTACATAGTACAGCTATTAATGCTATAAGACCATCAAAATAGAATATAAGCTGCTTAGCAAATTGTCGCCATTTTATCAACTACAAATCGAAGATTACGAACATGAATACATAAAAATTAGACTAATGTTTTTATGTTTATCAATATTTTCAGTTTGTCCAATAACCTACTATGCACCAATGAGGCTCTACGTCCATTAATTCAAACATTTTAAAATTCTAACCTATAAAAACCATATTTACTTACCTTATTTAATATCTCTTCCCTGGTTATTTTGCGGGTGCGTTTATTTTTTATCACAAAACATATATATGTCCACAATAAATTTATTTTTGCACGATAATGCACTGTATCCTGCGCCTATCGAATCTCCAAATCTTTAAACACAAAGCGTTTATAATAAAATGTCACTTTGATCAATACAGCTGTTATAATTGAACGCCATCATTAAAATATATCTTCTGTTTCGTTTTAATTCTTTTGTAACTCTGTTCAACAGACTTTTTACAGCGTAAAGCTGCACAAGTGTGTTACAATGTAGTAATTGGAGTGTATTGGTTTCCTCTTACACCATAGTACAGCTGCAAAACAGCTATTATGCAGCCTATTTTATGCTTATACAGCTACTGTACAGCTAATATAACACAAAACGCTGTATAATTTGTGCCCATTTCAGCTGTATAAGAGCTGTACAAGCGCTTATACAGCTTTTATGCAGCATAAATACAGCAGTAATACAGCATTAAGAGTATAAACGAACTTTAATACAGCTGTTATACAGCTTGTGATGCTGCTTGGGAATAGTCTCTTATTTCGGACTTTAAAATGTAATTAACAAAAGTTCGAAACATTGGTCAATGCCATCAAACAGCCAATGCAATTTTGTGCATAAACTGGTTTAAAATAGTAATACTGATATAGGTAGCTAAGAATTATTATTTGGTCAATGCCATCAAGAGAGCCAATGCAATTTTATACATACAACTTGTTAAAAATAACAATACTGATATAAGTAGCTAAGAATTATTAATTGGTCAATGCCATCAAACAGCCAATGCAATTTGATACATACAACTTGTTTAAAATAACAATACTGATATAAGTAGCTAAGAATTATTATTTGGTCAATGCCATCAAACAGCCAATCCAATTTTGTACATAAAACTGGTTTAAAATAGTAATACTGATATAGGTAGCTAAGAATTATTATTCGGTCAATGCCATCAAAGAGCCAATGCAATTTTGTGCACAAAACTTGTTGAAAATAATAATACCTAGATATTAGGTATATCTTAAATGATAATTTGGTCAATGCCATCAAACCTTTGAGTAGGTATAATATTTGTGGATATTATAATCAAACCTTTATAAATCGATAATACCCTATCTAATCAAATTGCCAATCTTGAAACGACTTAGCAATTTTTTGGCCTCACACATTGAATCACAATGACGCAAGAGGTCGTTGACCGCAAGGTGACCGGGACCTTGCAGCCCTTCCAAGGTTGCAGCCAAGGGCGCTTATCGCTTTTGTTTCATTATCATTGTTTACAGTTTATACTGTATTTCCTAGTAGCAGTGGGCGTACTTTGTTTTTCGTAGCAAGTAATTTAAATTAGGTATTCCGCGTTCGTCCCACTCGCATCGGCCCAATGTAATCCGAACACGGATAATCAAAATTATCGCTGAACTCGTTCCGGTTTTGTCCCATTTTAAGATTTATAACAGAAAAATTGCAAAAGTACAGTCATGTCCATTCCACACACTTCTCGTGCAACAATCTTGTGTTGGACTTGGAATAGCATA
Source organism: Eupithecia exiguata (assembly GCA_947086465.1). Classification (NCBI taxonomy): domain Eukaryota; kingdom Metazoa; phylum Arthropoda; class Insecta; order Lepidoptera; family Geometridae; genus Eupithecia; species Eupithecia exiguata. Next base: position 6,095,225 of record OX352251.1, read on the forward strand.
ATAACCTTTTTACTACAAAGCTGCGGACAAAAACTTGTATTTTATAAACAAATAGTTCAAAAACAGTTTATGCGGACTGAAAAGAGCGCTGAGAAGGCGCATTAGCGTGGAATAGATAACGGATCGCATAAACTCATCATAGTTTGACACAGAGAAAGGAAAATCCCTAAGGTTGGATTCGATGTCGGATCCGTTCTTTCGATGAGCGTACCATAAAATTGTCACAAGTGTACAGGAGAGGCTTTATCCGACATGTTTTGTACCGATTACTAGTGCTTTGTTTCTTTTAGTTGGACCTTACAGGACTCTTGAACCCTTGGACACGTCAGAAATTTCAAATCGGTTTAAAGAATCTTTATTTTCTCTAAGAACATTACAGTTCACTTATAAGAGAAAAACAAAAAAAAAAGTGTACTTATTATATAAGTACCTATCTACTTAGTTATTTTAGCTCAAGTGTGTGCTATCTATCAACATAATGTTACTTATCTACTAAGCATAAAACAAAAAAAAGTAAAGAAATGATAGAAAATAGTATAACCTAGGGTGATTGATACAGTTATTGACCACTTAAGGAAAATAATATTTTCTAAGCTCTATGAAAAACAAAACAATAGAGATACAGGTTCCTATGATATACCAATCAAATGGTAATATATCTGAATAATAGAAAATTAAAACAAATATTTTAAAATCAGATATTTATTAAAAAAAAACATTATTTAAATCAAATTAGGCAAAGAATTCAGTAATTAGCCATGAAAACGCAGTAATTATCATACTGAGATACAGTTATTGACCATGCATAATATAAAATTTAAAAATGATCATAACACCAAAACGGCTGAACCGATTTTCATGAAACATAGATTAAAGCACGTTAAAAACCTTCAGGTAGCATTTAAATGAAACTTTAATAAAATAGGGTAAACAAAAATAAAGAATTTTTAAATCAAATTAAAATTTTAGATAGTTCACACTTAATTCTTCCTCTTGATTTTATAAACTTATTAGCCTTCTTTTCTTCCAGTTTTCTCTTCTTGTCTTCCTTTTTACGTTCTCTTTCTATTTTTTTCTGTCATTTTTCTTCTTGTTCTTCTCTGTTTTTCTTTGTTTTTGTTTTCTAGAATCTTTTGATACTCATGTCCGGAAATAGGATAAGGATAAGGTTTCTAGAGGGTATTCTTTCTTTCTTTTCTTCTTCTTTCTTGGAAATCCTCTCCTACCCATATCAAATATCCATTCTTCTATGAGTTTTTCTTCTTCTGTAGTCAGAAAGGGTAATGGTCCAAAGTCGCTTTTGTTGTTCAGGTTTTTTATCTTAAAATGTAATGTCGCTATATGTATGCTATATTTTTTGGCTACTGCCCGAACAGAAAAACCTCGGTTTACGTCTTCTAGAGCCTTTCCAATTGTTCTTTGGTATATTGCGGTACTTTGGGCATGTTGAATCAGTCTGAAAGAAAATAAATAGCGCAATATAGTTATTGACCACCTGAGATTTACTTATTAGCCACCCCGGACAAGAAAATAAATAGAGCAATATAGTTATTGACCACCTGAAACTTACTTATTAGCCACCCCCGGACAATAACTGATCCGATGCAGTTACAATGCTGAGATTTTGAGAAGACTTTAATAATACCACAATAAAGCAGAAAATGCATTCAAAATACCTATTTCAGAAATTCAGTTATTGACCGGGGGTGGTTAATAGCTGGATTTCATACAAATAAGATTTAGTAATTGACCGGGTTTTTTTTTTGAGGTTAGAATTACTTTACGAACTTTGAAATCACACTAAATTAACTACTATTCAATTTCCAACAGATATGCAACAAGTTTAAAATAATAAATCAACAAGTTACATAAAAAATCATGAATTTAAAAAACACTTACCTTATTTTTTTCGTAACGAACACCGCACTTATCACAACTTTTTTGAACTGACCTCACCAATAAAAAATAACGCTATCTAGATCAAATATTATGAACTAATACGAAAGAAGAATGATTATAGGTATAGTTTTTGTTTCTTTCATTCACGTGCGATCTACCATTATCTTATTTCGATCCATTTTGTCTCAAATGGTCAATAACTGTAGGGTGGTCAATAACTGTAGCAATCACGTCTAACACAAGTTGAGGAACAGTATCTATTTGGTATTTGTCCCTGCTCATAGAAAACCAACTATCCATCATTTTCTACAGACCTGGTTACTTAATCTACGTATTGATAGAAAGAATCATTCATTTATGCGCCTAAGAATAAACCAGCAAATAACAGTAAAACTAGGAAATAAAGTTGAATAAGTAAGTAGGAATAAACTTTGATTCATTATACAATTCAAGCTTAAAGCTCTGTTACTTTATAAGTATTATATTAGTAAGTTTATGGTTTTTTAATGTCGCGTGTGTTTTACATATCAAATATCAAAGTGCTTTATTTCCTTTAGACCTTACAGGACTCTTGGACACGTCACAAAATACAAATTACATATGTAAAACTAGGAAATAAAGTGACCAAGTTTGATTTTTTGTTCACTTCAATCTTTTTAAGGTAAAGTAAAGAACAAGAAACATTTACCTTGTCAGAATGTTAGTTTTCGAGTTGGAGCAAAAGTCGTCCCAAGATTTTTTATCGTCTAGATAATCTGATATTTTGTAGTAAGCCTTTATACAAAGGACATGTTTGACAATATGTTTGAATTTATTCATTGATAATTTTTGCAACTCAACTTCAAAATTATGATAGGTATTATTAGGTCTAAGGTTTTTTTTTATGTTTTATACCACCAAGGTGGCAAACCAGCGTCTGATGTAAAGCGGTCACCGCAGCCTATAGACAAAAACAAAATCAACAGATTCAGAGAACTGAATTATCATCTCTGGATTTCCACACTGATTCTGTGACGTCTGCACACCAGTTTTACTTCGATTATCGACTGGTGACTTTATTTCTTAGGAATAATGACATGCATCATTACTTTTATTTAAATGAAGTAGTTCTATTTATGTATAACTAGCAGCGCCTCGCGGTTTCACCCGCGTAGTTCCCGTTCCCGTAGGAATCACGTCACGTCTCATAAAAACGCACTTATGACCAATGTCTCGCGAAAAGTATGCCCAACGTCTCACAAACATCAGAGCGTCTCGTGATTTATAATTATAATCCATAATCATCTATTTGTCTTTTTCAGTAGTGTAGTGACTATCCTTCAAAAGATGAAATTATATTATAGGTACCCAGTGTTATTCAAAGGGCATAAAACCACCAAGCTCCAACGCTGACAAGCAAGATGGTCGACGTGCAAATAGCTAGGCGTAGTCAGCCCTTCGAGGCGTTCAAACTTCGATTTAATGTGTTGTACCATACGGGCGATGTTGGGGTTGGTGGCCATTTTTAAACGGATGTACGAGACGTACATTCCTTCAGTAGGTACGAGTATATCACAATACCATACTAATATTATTAATGGAAAAGTTGGAATGTTTAGATGTTTGGATGGATGTTTGTTACCTCTTGACGGCAAAACTGCTGACCGCATCGGTTTGAAATTTTGCTTACCCGTCGTTCTAGGCCTGGAATATAACATAGGCTACTTTTTATCCCAAAAATTAATACCCAATAATAATAAAGTTTTGGGATAAAAATAACCTTAAACAACGCGTGCGAAGCCATAGGCAGAAATTAGAAATATTGTTTTAGTATGAATTTTCACTTCGGCCCGCGTGATCCAAAATCTTGCGGTCCGAAGTGAGACTTCCTTTTGTGGTCAGTTTGTTCCTCTAACAATATCCTTTGATGATCTATTTTTTTTTAGACTGCTCGATAGAGTAATTTGCGGAAGAATTTTCAAAATTTATATTTGACCGGGGTGCTAGTACTTATAAAATGGCCTGCATCTCCAGCCTTCTGCCACCTGTATACACGTGTGCACACATGCACTACCAGTGCTGCTGTGTGCGTGTCGACCTTGGACGAGGTTAGTGTACCGAACGCAAGGGCGATTTGTGCTATAACTGACAGTTACATGCGTGCGTGGTTGAGGAAAGTGAGATTTTTTTTTGTTGTAATGTTGGTGGAATAATCCTTTAGGAATATTACTAGACGACGACGGTGAAGGCATTCGGCGACAGCTGCTCGCAACTTCAATCTCACTAATATTATAAATGTCAAAGTTTGGATGGATGGATAGATAGATGGATGGATGTTTGTTACTCAATCACGTAAGAACGGCTGATCAGATCTGGATGAAATTTGGCACAGAGATACATTATAATTTGGAATAGAACATAAGCTACTTTTTATTTCGGAATTACCACGGGAACGGGAACTACGCGGGTGAAACCGCGATGCGCTGCTAGTTTGTAATATTATTATGTTCCGTAATACTAAAAATGATGACTGAAAACTTTGTATTTTCCACATAATGTTGTTATTCTGTAACTAGACAATATAAGCTATGTTCTTTATATTTTCGTTTGATGCCGTTTTCAATGAAATAAGCCAAGTTCATCTTTAGTTAATTGTAGTCTCAGTTTGTAGTAAACGAATATTCCAGATATTTTGCGCAGATACCAACTTTTTATGTGTCTGCGTTACGCGCAACGCAAAGTACTTATCTACCTACGCATTCTACGATGGAGGAAGAATATTCCTACAAAACATCCAACAATAGGATTTTTTATCATAGCCTATGCTAGTCCACTGCTGGACATAGGGCGTTATCTTGAGTTTTTAGACGCACAGAGAACTTTGCTTGGTCAGATCATCATCAGCCTATATTAGTCCACAACTGGACATAGGCCTCCCCTAATGAGCGCCATAACGCCCTGTCTTCAGCTTGACGCATCCTGCATCTGCCAGCAGTCTGTCGCAGATTAACCCACCAGGCCCGAGGGCCAGATTTTTTAATACTGCTAAGAAAATAACGATGATTTTACATTATGTAGGTAATCATTGAAAACTGGGCCTAAAATTACTCCACCAACTATTTATACATAGTTTGGACATTGGACGTCGACAATTAGGTACCTGCAATTTGAGTGGTTGCAAAAAGTAGTCGATACCGCAGGTGAAGGAATGGTGTACCAATCTTAGGATATTTTATATCATACGATCTTTCAGCCCTACGATATCAGAGTAACTTGTCGTGTCGAATCGTACACAATTTACTGAACCAAAACATGACGCATTGGGAAATTAAATTAGTTTCTGCAACACCGGGCGCCTACCAATAAAACCTAATTCTCGCAATACCTACCTATTGTCTTCGAATATAGTGTTAATATAATAATAGTATTATTATTATCAGTGTTTATTTTATGATACAGTTTAACATCTGTTGTTGTGGTATCCCTTTTCTTAAAACGAAACACTAGTGGTTTTTTGATACACAGCGGGTCCTTTATTAGGTACCTAACATAAGCTCTGCTTATCTTGGGGCTAGATGATGCTGTGTGAATTGTCCAGTCATAACTTTTTTAGCAATTTAATTTATGTATATTATTATAATCTTAGGTCTTTACCACGGTGAAAAATCTAGAGATTTGTGGACGAAGAGAAATATTTTTTTCCCGTGTTCCACCAGTATGGACGACGCACGCAGGTGGGCCACATGCAATAGATTCTGAGTATCTGTTCTTCTTTAACTAGGAAACAAAATGAACAAAAAAAATTAAGAGAAGAGAAAATTTACAATATGAAATGAAAAAGAAAATAATAAAATCAAATAATGAATTACCATCCACACAACATAATTTATAGCTCCAAGCTAAGTGCAATAACGCCTTATTTCTTTGATAATACTGCATAAGCATAAGCTTGTTTAAGCGCTTTTAATGTAAGTTAAAGAAATAAACTTATTAAAATCTCAAATCTGTAATCGAGTGTCAGAAATCCTGACCTATCCAACCCGACTAATATTCTCGGAACATGTGAAGCGCCCTCCTCAGATTATGCTAGACATAACGGTTCGGCCAGGTGCGGCTCAGGACTGCTATTATTAATAAGCTACCTACCAGCGTGTTTGAGTTACATCTTTTACCTGTGGACTAAAATGTTATACACTTTAGTTCAATCTTCTTTTAGGGTTCCGTACTCAGAGGGTGAAACGGGACCCTATTACTGAGGCTCTGGCTGTCCGTCTGTCACCAGGCTGTATCTCATGAACCGTGATAGTTAAACAGTTGAAATTTTCATACATGATGTATTTCTGTTGCCGCTATAAGAAAAAATACTAAAACACAGAATAAAATAAATATTTAAGGGGGCTCCCATACAAAAAACGTGATTTTTTTGCCGTTTTTAATGAATAATGGTACGGAGCCATTCGTGTGCGAATCGACTCGCATTTGGCTTATTCTATTGTCAGCTAATTTCGTCCTGGCAAAGCTCCCCTGAAAGCTCTTCCATGTGAGTCCCACCCCGAAAAAACTGCATCGTTCTGTAATACCCTATTCTTAGAATTAATTCATGTTTGTGTTTTCTCAGCAACAGTGAAATTGGCACTTTAAGTTTTCACGTGTACCGATCTAAATCCAAACACATTGTTTAGTATCACGCCAAGCTGCGCGTGAGTTTTCCAAACATAACAGTTATATGACCTAACTTGTTCATTTCCATTCAACATCGACCGTTCATTCTGTACAACTACCCCAATGAATCAGTAACAAACTTATTTCAGTATTTTATTTATTGCATTCATACAGTCAGGTCTTAGTAGTTAGGTGAGTGTTCATAAAATGTTCACAGTATGTACCCATTTAGGGTGTTGCAATGGAAGACAGGCCAGGTTTCATGCCTTTCTACTTATGATGTACTTACTTATTATTAATGCATTCAATACCTATTACAAAGATTACGAGTCGCTAAATTTATCATTGAAGAAATCGTCAATTTTGTCAATATTTGTGAGGTAGTGAATACCAACCGCATATGAGATGTTCAGGTAGGAAAAGAATAGAATGAGGATGTAGTTTACAATGTAGTTTTAAAACAGAGATTTACTTTTTACTAGCAGTACCCCGCGGTTTCACCCGCGTTAAATTTGAATTTCACATTTCTAGGAGGATTACCTATTCCCGTAAATCGACGTCACCAAACGGTCTTGTCGGAAGATCAGCGTTGGTTGCAAACGCGACTAACATTATGCTGAGACAAGGACCTTTTTGTGACTCGAGCAAGTTGTTTATTTCTGTGTCTCTTTTATAAATGTTTGACCCTACTTGTACGAGTGACAAATAAAGTTTTTTCTATTCTATTCTAAATCTCCCATGGGAATTTGATGGTTTACCAGGACAAAAAGCTAGCCTTTGTTACTCTCCATCCTTTCAACTAACTCTACTCCAAAAATCAAGTCGATTGGTTGCTTAGTTAGGGCGTGAAGGACAAACCAATAAACAAACAAACAAACTTTTGCATTTATAATATTAGTTACGACTAACGGTCCGCCCCGGCTTCACACGAGTATATTCTATCGCCTATGTTGATCAGGGATAATGTAGGATTCTAAACGGTGAAAGGATTTTTCGAATCGGTCCAGTAGTTTCGGCGCCTATTAAATTCAAACAAACAAACAAATGTTTCCTGTTTATAATATTACTATAGTATAGATATGCTTTACTATTTATGGAACTTTGAGTCATTGGTATGACTATGTCAGTCCCGTTTTTTAACAAACAAACTAAACTACTACATAAAACTGGATAATATCAAAAACGGACCTAAATAGTTTTCTGCCGCATCTTTCAGAGGTGCGGCTAAAATAATTTGGATAACATCAGTATCCATTAGATATTGTAGGTACAAATCACTAATATCTCGAAAGGAGAAGAAACACAAAAAAGATTAAGTCCGGAAAAACTATAATTCGCTAGCGTTGTAAGGGCGATGTGGAATAGAAAAAAAAATATTACCAAGGAATAATTTTTGTTCATTTAATTCATAAATTCATGAAGTCTCTCCTCCAATGTGCAGAGTAGGTTGGCAGTCTTTAGTGTTACCATGTTGTTTTGTAATTGGGGCAATTGGAATATTTTCGTTCGATTTCCGGTTTTAAATTGTTGCAGTGTGACTTTTTGCCGAAGGCCAGAATACTCAGTAAAATGGGAACATTACTTGACCCTTCGATCCCCTTTGTAAAGTTATTTAAGAAAAAATGTTTTTTGTGTTTTCTGCTTTAATAAAATAATAAGCAAGCAAGTTATGTAGTTCAATATTTCAGTATTTTTATTAATTGCATTCATACAGTCTTGGTCTTACTGATTATGTGGGTGTTCATAAAATGTACACAGTATGTTGGGTACATACTGTGTACATTTTATGAATACTTGAGGGTGTTGCAATGGAAGACTGGCCAGGCATCATGCCTTGCTACTTATGATAACTTACTTAATGTTAATGTTATAGATACCTATTACTAAATAGTAAAAGTCTCTAAAATATTTATCATTGAAGAAAAAACTATTTTTTATGAGTATCGCTTTTATTTTGGATTCGAACATGTTATTTTGTTGTACACAATTTATGTGTTTACATTATAGTTTTGCGTACATTGTAAACCATTGACTATAAACCTACGCCAAAACAAACTACGAATCAATATTATTACTGAAATTATCATCATCATACACTCCATAACCATTTGATTCAAAGTTTGTTAAAAGATTCATACCAAATGGCTTACAATGTGAGCAAAACTTCTTATCTGATAATATCTGAATTACTTGTAGAATCCAGAAAAATAGTAAAATATTTTTTTTTTCACTTTTTTTTTACTTTACACGACCTCGCTATTCTAGGCTCGTTCATGATGTAACCACTCCATCATCACGCCTCCTTACGCGTGATATGGGAGACGCGTGACTGGTAAGTTCAATAATATCGTCATAGACTAAAGAAAACTTAGAGGTTGAATCAATAACCCTTCCGTCCGATAATGGGACGTCCAGTCACGCGTCTCCTACATCACGCGTGAGAAGGTGTGATGATGGACTGGTTACATCATGAGACTAAAATAACTGGCTCTAAGGCCTAAAGGTGATTGAATGAATAATGTTGAACTTATGAATTGAATGAAAGAAGAAAAGCTCACGTGTACTGGTATGACGAATGTGTGCTATTGAACTGGGTGTCGTCGTTTGGTTTCGGCCAAAACCGTTCGGCTTTGCAAGGACTGAGTTTGAAGAAACTCAGCCCGTGTTACTTATTAGTTGTTTTAAATAACTAGCTGACCCGTGCCCACTTCGTTGGGCGGTAAACATTTTTACTTTGCCACGAAAAAGTCGTTGCCTTTTTCGGGTTAATATATAGCCTATGACACTCAAAAATAACGTTGCTTTCTATTGGTAAAATAGTTTTCAAAATCAGTTCAGTACATCTAGTAGTGGCAACATCTCTTGTGCGACTCTGCCGTTGTTGCTTGGCCCTCTCAGTGTCAGGGTCCAGTATTGTGGTGTCGATGATGTCTCGTGGAGAGACGAAATTAGTTGACGACTTGCTTCGAAAGATTTTTAATTTCATTTCTTCTTTTACAACCCGGATAACATTTTGCTAGATCGTATCGGAGAAAGTTTTGCGCGTGATTGTTATTAACTACTATTTTCATTCTTGGGATACGTACTTTGATTGATGGATTACCAGTCAATAATATGCGAGCAGCTAATGGAACTATAAGAGTAACTTTCTTACCCTCTTTGTAGATACCTAACAAGACCGGCAGTCTTGTACATTGACCAGTCCAAGCAATGTGTTACTCTGATCTTTATATCTAAGTAGACAAAGTTCAACTGGCATATTTCAGAGACCTAAATCCATGCAAAACCTGTAACTGAAATTTATAAATAGACTTTTTGAAACATTTGTATGCGAGCGATGAACTGCGAAGGTTAGGAGAAAGCGAACATCATATGAATTATTTATGGAACGTGATGGTAAGTTGGATATCGAAAATAGCTTCTGAAAACACAATAAAATTATGAATAAACTGCCTTTTGAACGCACAACATCAACATCATATCAACAGCCTCCATCGGTTCACTGCTAGACATAGGCCTCCCCTAACGATAAGCACCTTTTTGGCTCTTATCGAGTAGGAGTTCCTTAATTAAACCATAATCCCCATGCTGGGCATGTGAGTTGGGAATCACAGTTTCATGATGGATCTGTTCTGCAGTACGTGCTGCTGCCCGTCCCCCGTCGGATATCCTTTAGGGCCGTCTTTTAATCACGTGAGATTGAAAAGGGTGTTGGAAAATATCATATATGTGGGGAGGGGTGTGGTGGGATATCATGGGTATTTGGTATTGTTCAACCTCACCACGTAGTAGGTATCACCAGTAGCGAGGGGAGCCAGAAGTTGCTAAAAACTTCACGTATTAATGGACGATCCCTCAGTCGACTCTTACGACACCCGCGGATGGTATTGTTATATCTGTGCCCGCGAGAAGAAATGGCGTGGTACGGTAAGGCAATGCATAGTTGCTGTTTCCTTTGACAATGATATGGCATCGTTTTGCAGCAAGTTTTTATTCAGAAAAAGTTTTCAGTCTCTCCTGAGTCTCTTCTACTTATTTATTTCCGATCAGATAGTTGCTGAGCCTGTTTTCCTTTTAATTTCTCTCCAATTCTCTGTATCCAACGCCTAGTCTTTGGGAACATCGCTTGGTCTTTCCAGAAAAAAAGTATAACTACACTTTTTAATGTCATTCTTTCTTCCTGTAAGCGAAAGATTCGATTATTATCAGAGTAGAGCATACCACAATTACTGTAGCTATATGTAGGTATATGAATTATTATCTAGGACCGACTAAGATTGTCTAGAACCAGTCCTACCACCTGTCTAGAACAGTTATCCGTAATCCTACTAACATAAAAATGCACGCATTCATGCCACCTGGTGGCGTAATTGATAACTATGCGACCACATTACAGACCTTCTCATTGAACAAAAAATAGGAATTCATAGGTCTTGAAAAACTGGACTAAGATAGCGATTTTTAAAAGCCTAGACTAACTGGTCTATTAGACCAATTTATCACAGATAAATCTATAAGCTTGCGTCTGGAGTTCTTATACCCAGTTCTACAGCGTAAGGGAGGAATTTTGGGCACTTTAGAGTTTTTCCTTTTCTAGGTAAATTGAACGCGTTGCAGTGGCACTACCAGATACTGAGAGAAAATACCTTTTTATCACCCAATGACTAGATGAACTCGATCATAGTTTAAAGGGTCGGCTGCATGCTTGTTTGCCACCTTGGTGGCTGGTACAAAATAAAAATTTGAATAATTTTGAGTGATGCCATTAAGTGTCCAATTTCTTAAGTGGTGCAAATGGTCACGTGCAGAGAGCAATATCTTATAGGTTTGTTTATCTTGTACCTCCATTTGACCACAATCTGACCTGTTGTAAAGAATTAGTGGTTCAATACCGTCTATGACCAAGGGATCGTCAATAATTCTTGAAGTAAAACCATAAATTGTAGGTATATAATAAAAGGGGGTTAAAGCTATGTTAAACTTATTATTAACATGCTAAGATAAGATAACATAAATCAATAACATAACAATTCAAATAATGGTCTAGTCGAAGTTTGACTTTACATTGTAACGGTGGATGCTACGGTGCCTTATCTAATGAGTGAGCTTAGAATAACTGTTGCAATTTCCATACACCCACTTCTTATTTCAATACATACATTCATATCTTACAGCCGAGTCCATACGGAATTGTCATCTATACACAGGGTGATTCATTCAATGGCACAGTCGAAGTGTAACGTGAAGACGATCTCTTAAAACCAGTTCACATAAGTGAGCTTTTCAGAAGACTTTAAAAAAACCATATTTACCTTAGAGCTCAATAGATAACGGGCATATTTTGCGGAGAGAAAAATCGTTGTTAGTATTTGTAGCACTCATCTCCTTTGTTTGTCTATAGATTTCGCTTAATTTGTTAGTGTACTACCTTTTTTCTGTTTAAGTTGGCAAACAAACTATGTTTTCGGTACCCCGCGAAACAGGCCTAGCCTAGTGCGGGGGTCATTGTTAACCTTCAATTATTTTCACCTATTTTCACTATATCTTATATCACCGATAATAAGTAAATATTACGTTATCCCTCGATAGAGCTATTCAATTTCGGGTACTTATTCAATCAAATATTGTACAGTCAGCATTGAACGTTGAAATTGCATTAGATTTCTGAATTTCATGAACGCAGACAACAAAGGGCGTTAAATCAACTGCCAGACGGTCCAAACTTAATGTCTGCTACCTTCGAGTGTCTGTACCTAAACTATTCCTATCCTACCACCCCCTCCCTGATATAATCGAGTTGTCTACCTTGAGTCAAGTCTACGTCAAGTGTGTAAGTAGCTTTTTCATTGCTAATAAGGAACCACATTATTTTCGTTTAGACGTACATTGACTAATACGCATAATGACCAATGAAAAAAAACATCATGAAAACGCCAAATGACTAATCGCAATATAACCATTACGTAAAATGACCAATAGAAATAACATCATGAATACGCAAAATGACCAATCGTAACCTAACCAATACATGAAATGACCAATACGCCAAATGACCATTAAATAAATTAACCATTTGTAAGGATACATAATTTTCTCTCTAGGTAATTTTATAATTTTCTCTTTTGAAAATAAATGATGCGTTAAGAAAATATAACGAGAAATTATGTTTAATTGTTCTGTTATATCAAAGAAAATTACAATAAAATAATAGAATAAATTAGAACTAGTATTTACAATTGAGCTAAATGCAGACTGTTGCAAACAATCTAGAGGTAGCTCAATATATAGATATCAATACCAGTCGAAAGCGTCTCCAAGACGCTGGCATTTTAGGTACCTAGCAATGTAAAAAAGATAATAAAATATATAAATCTGTAGTCACAGAATCGAAAAAAATTCATGCTTTTTAGTATACGAATAAATAACATTCATTCATGGTTTTCAGCATAATGTCTGTAGCGCGGAACCCAATGTACCTAAAGTACCGTATTATTTTTGCGTTTCTGGACGTCAAGCCTGTCCTCCGATGTCGGCTTGACGTTGAGTTTCAGATACATATTACATATTAAATTATTTATAACCCCAGTTAGCACCTAGCCAAGAACAAAGTAGGTAGAGATCACGTCTAAAAAACCAGCTATCAAAAAATGTTCATGTAGGTAACCTGCTATCGGGCAGTAACCTTCTATTTTGGTTCACAACTGATAAAGTGAATTGCGTAATAAAACGAACGAACTCGTTTTGATAATACGGACCTAGAAACATAAATTTTAATGAACAGGCGTTCATGGCTATGAAATTGTTTTAATGACATTATTTTTATTTATATACAGGGTTATTGGTAAATTAGTGACAATACGTGAACTGCAGGTTCAGCCCATCATCACAATCACGTTTGTGAAGACGCCAGGTCTTAATTCTTAATTTTGGTATTGGTAATTAATAATCGTTCGTTAGAGAGGTTTTATTTGAAACTCAACTTAAAAACAGCTCTGCCCTGAATTAACAGAAGATATGAGAGTGAAAGATCGGTCCTAAGTAACTCGTTGGGTTCCAGACAAAGATGGTTTTTGATTTCGTGTCAGAGGTAACTGATATATTTTTTTTTTTATTTAGACTTGGCGCCTTCACGAACGTGTTTGTGATGATGGGCAGGACCTGCAGTTCACGTATTGTCACTAATTTACCAATAACCCTGTATAATCATTAAATGACTTCCATATATTATGTAGTGTAGGACGCCCTCCGACCAGGTGGGATGACGATTTGCGAAAGACTGCTGGCAGATGCTGGATGCGGCAAGCTGAAGACAGGGCGCTATGGCGCTCATTAGGGATTCATTAGGAAGGCCTATGTCCAGCAGTGGACTAATATAGGCTGATGATCATGATGATGACCTCGATATAAAAGTTAAATATTGTGCGTTCATAATTAATGGATAAACTATTGTGTTACCTCGCGTTTAAAATCTTTTTTGTACACAGTTTCTACAAGAAATTTCATTTCATGGTGGGGAAAGCAACGTTTTGAAGTTCAAAATGGTTATAATCGTGGTAAAAAGAGCTGTAACTTCTAAAACGAAAGTAAACGCACACAAATCGACCTACTCCATTTCCATTTAATTCAGATTATAACTTGATAAGGGTAAGTAATTGTTTGATGAATGGAACACCCTGTATAAATAAATATCTTTTGAATAAGCTACTTGACTACTACTGAGAAATAATTCTAACGATTTTTCTGATAAAAATAATGCAAAATGTAATTAATATTTCTTCAAGGCCAGTCGTAATAGTTATGAAAACTACTTTTAAATTTTGTCGCGCGCGTGCCCAAGACTCTGGCTGCATTGTCCCGCTGTATGGTAATGCTGATGCGCTGCGCCAGATACACACCAGCTCTCGGGTCACGCGTCGCTTCGACCAGACGAGAGACGAGAGGATAATTTTTGAAAAACTCGGAGAGCCTGTTTTATCCCATATAAATATATCATTAATTAATGTAACATCAAGTTATTTTCGTAAAACTCTACCTAAATAAATTATCATGACGGAATTCCATTAAAAAAATGAACTCTGACCTCAAACCATGCCAAATCCGAGGTCGCTGACCGATAGCGCTACGACGTACACGTTATCTACGCGCTAACTTCGAGGTCAGTGACCGCGTAGGCGTCTACGAAAGTCTCAGGATTTTTTCCGTTATTAGAACATTAGTGGGTGAAAATGTGTACCAGCGCTGGACAATTCAGATGTATTCGTGTATCACTCATACAATTTTTGCGGCTTATTGGTTGCATTACCCGCACTGCGTAAAGGAAGGTGCTTCAGATTTAAAAACCGCACTAAGCCTCGCTTGCTTGATTTGACGACCTCTGTGGCGCGGTGGGCGAAAGTCCGCTTGCGACGCAGGAGGTTTCGTTCCCGCCTCGGGACAAATGCTTGTACGATCTGAAGACAATTGTTTTGGTCGTTTTCTATGTACAATAAAAAATATCTATCTGTGTATTGTAGACGACCGATGTGACGCGGTGGTCGAAGGTCCGCCTGCGACGCAGGAGGTTGCGCGTTCGATTCCCGCCCTAGGACAAATGTTTGTACGATCTGCAAATATTTGTTGCGGGTGTTCTGGGTATTTTCTATGTATAGTAAAAAATATCTGTATTATTTATATCAGTCATCTAGTACCCATAACACAAGCTCTGCATGGGGCTAGATAATGTCGTGTGAATTGTGGAGCATTATTTATTTATTTTTAGTGTGGACGGGTACAAATTAAATTGGGAACCCGAAAATCTAAATGGATCTCTCGCTCAAAAGACCCTATTACTATAAAAGTGTATGTCGTCTCGTATGTCTGTCCGTCATAGGCCTCTCTCTCTCTGTAATTAGCTTTTAGGACTATAGCGACGACGAATAATTTAAAAAAATTGTTTGAAAAAATGTGGAACCCTTAGAACGTGAGTCCAACTCGTTCTTGTTATTCAAAACAGAATAAAAACTTAATTAGTGATATTTAGTTTATCTGATTCCAACTTACAACTTAAATCATCAGAAATCATAAAACAAATAAACATAATTATGCTCTTTAATCCCGAACTTTGTTTTTATTTGTTGTCATTTAAAACTTTTATGTATTTTCATTGGAATCGCCACATAAAATAAATGAGGATCTTAACCTTAAGGGGTCTATATTAAGGGGGTCATAAAACCTATTCAGTCAGTTTGGGACGAAGGCCACAGAATAAAGAAAACCTCTCTTGGAAGTTTCACTTTGCTGCTTAAAAAACTGTGACGTTGGTGGTGGGTATCCCTGTCATGTAATACATTTATTTATTTATTTATTGATAACCAACATAGTGTAAACTAAAACTAGCTTAGAGTGAGTTTAGTAAAAATCATGTCAAGTGTCAATATAACTATAGATGAAGACAGCATCCAAAAAAATAATCATGAGCGAGTAACTTATGGATAAAACGTAATTATGAACAATTAATTAATGGATTTCATTCAAGGAGAAAAAAGAATACAATTAGTTAATATAAAAATGTCAATAAAATTAACTAACTCAATAAATTAATGAAATAAAGTCACTTAAAAATTAAAATTAGAGATTAATATTTTGAGGAGTAAGAACTACATTGTTGTTGTTCACCGGCCAAGTGCGAGTCGGACTCGCGCACGAAGGGTTCTGTACCATTATCTATAAAAACGGCAAAAAAATTACGTTTGTTATATGCGAGCCCCCTTAAATATTTATTTTATTCTGTTTTTTAGTATTTGTTGTTATAGCGGCAACAGAAACACATCATCTGTGATAATTTCAAATGTCTAACTATCGCGGTTCATGAGATACAGCCTGGTGACAGACGGACAGACGGACAGCGAAGTCTTAGTAATAGGGTTCCGTTTTTACCCTTAGGGTACGGAACCCTAAAAAGACATCGAACTGCCCCAACTGTTTAGTATTTACATTTAGTAGAGTATATTTTGATCACCAATCTTCGTGCCAAAGCCTTGACTTGTTTGGGGGACGCAAATCCAGCAGTGGAAGCATGAGGAAGAGTAAGTCTCTACAGATGTAACAAATTAAGATTAACTAAGGACATAAGAAATTCCTTTAGAATCAGTCCCGGTTTACCTGGTTTTTGCTAGTAACTCTTGGAACAGCCAGATACGATTCATTTTAGTCAAAAGCCTCTATAGAGTGACGTAAGCTTAGAGGGTGCCATTTTGGCAGAAGGTCGATGCACTCGTCTCAAGAAAACTAAATTTTATAGACACAGCCGAAGTTCAAGAACTTTATTTTTCTTTAAAGAAAACCTTACACCAGTTTCAGTTTCAAAGATCTGCATAAGGGATCTCTTTTTTCCATTCCTTGGAAAAGAATTACAATACAATACAATACAATAACACTTTATTGCACACCAAATTAAAAAGATACATAAGACAGGAAAGAACTTAAAATACAGATTTCGTTGTACAATGGGCGGCCTTATCGCTTTGAGCGATCTCTGCCAGACAACCTTTGGATGGACAGGGAGTGGTGTAACAAGTGTAGACGGTGGCGTGTTATAACAGGATAATAACAATTTAATTAAACAAAAAAACACATGAACAGATACCTACTATAAATATTAATACATACATAAATATATAATAAAATAATATATATACATATATAATATAAATATAGTTTACATATATATATTAATTAACAGTTTAATGTTGATGTAAGGAAGTGTTCATAGACCATATTTTTGAAAATAGGGAGGGACTTAGCTAGTCTAATAGAAGTGGGTAGAGTTGACACCGTCTGGAGAGTAACAAATCGGTATCTCAATATGGGTGTTGTTCAGTCTAACGATACAAGAGGCTAAGGAGGTTAGATATTGTGATTAATAATACAGTACCAAGCAGCTAAAGATGACCTCGTGGATTGAGTAAAGAAGAATAAGGAAGAAACTTTTTTTTTTTTTTTGCTTGATTGATAGATGTTATTTAGCCTACGTTTTTTTTACATTTACTATGTACGAGTAGACTGTATTTTACATAAATTGTTAGTAGGTACATACTAGTACATTTTATTAGGTATATCATAGAGACTTACGGACAAACCGAACTACGGTTTAGGTTAGCTTTATTTATATCTCTATTACTCTATATATCTATTGCTGAGTTGGAGCCAATTTTGTAAACGGAGAAAGTAAGTATAAGGCGCTTTTTCTTTGTTTTCTAAATTAAGTTTTGTTATATTGCGTACCTAGTCCTGTTTAGAAAATGAAATATATTTCATTTCATTTCATTTCTTTAAGATAATTTTAGTACTTAATGTGAAACATAAATAAATGAAAAAAAAAAAACTAGGCCCTATACTGATGCTGGAACTAGTTGTACCTTCCTACTTCAAATGAAAGGATTAAAGAGAGAAAGGGAAAAGATTACATTGGATAGGTTTTAAAAGAACTGCCCAAAACAATTAATGTATTTAAGTTTCTTTAAACGACCATGACTTTTAAAATTAATTCAATTCAATAGCTTTATTATTAGACAACAATGGTCTATATAAAAAATTACAGGCTAACACAGTATATTTATTCATTTATTATGTATTTATTTATTTATAAAGGATAGATATAGTAAAATAAAGAAAAATCAAAGTAAGTAGGTGTAAATTTATGTTACAACTAGTTTCACCGAGATAAACAATAAATGCCTGAACATAATAATAATTATTTGGTATCATTAGAATCCACATCATCCAAATTACGCTGGTTTAGATTGTTTTTAAAAATGTATTATCGTTTTTTTTAGGTTTTCTAAAATGTGATTACTACGTTTTCTTCAAAATGTTTTATAAATTTGAAATTGAATAGTCGACAACAAAGACCACACACATAAATTTAAATAACGTAAGTCATTTGAACGTCTGCACATTATGCAAGGCTGCTAATAATTGGCAGGGGCATCGGCCGCCCGCCCTTGGCGAGACCATTCTAGAACACGCAGTTCATTGTCCATGGTTGAATGAACGATGAACATGATCGAATGAACGATGAATATGAGCGAATGAACGACGAATAACAAGGTCTCTTGCGTCGGTTGAACTCATCCTTGAACTTAGTCCGAGTCTTCCTATGATTTTACGCTTAAAGGAGAAAGTTGGTTGTATGTTTGTTGCCAAAATAAATCGGAAAGATCAGGTTGTAACTGTGTTAGTTGAGCACGTGAAAAAAACATTATAATGGGCTTGTTGACTTATGATAGTAATAACAATAACAATTCATTATTAAAGCAACAAAACCCTAAAAATAACTTGGAAATGTATACACATTTATTACACACGAAGTCAATTTGTCTGTCTGTAGTAGTCATCATCATCATTTATCAGCCAACAAACGTCCATAGCTGGACAAAGGCCTCCCCATAAGACGCCTCTAATAGCAGTTCTGAGCCGCCTCCATCGACTCCCTCTCTACATTGGTACCTATAAAATGGTAAAGGAATATACAAGGCGTCCCACGGATATGCGACATGGAGGAAAAGTACCTTGAATATTGTAGATGGAACATTTTATTGAAAGAAGACATTATTTGAAATTAAAAAACAATTTCAACTGGATTCATAGATATTTAAATAATTACATGGTTGAACCGGGAATCGAACCCGTTACACGAGAAAAATAATCATTCTGTAGTTTTATCATAACGATCGAAAGGCTTCATCATAAGGATTATTTTTTGTTAAATAACATAGTGTCAGAAATAAAAGGAAGACCGTGAATTTGCCAACAAATTCCAAAATTGATGTTGACAAAAACAGAATCTGAAACAAGATAAAGTTAAAAACTAAAACCCGACTACGTGAAAGTTATAAAAGTTTGAAACATTTACATTGACAAAATAGAATGACGTATCGGTCATATTTGATAGGCATAGAGTTGAAAATGAAAATAGGTCGTAGGTATTGTAATTTTTCTCTATGGGGCCTGCAGCCTGCGGCTACCTTAACTTTAATACGCGTTTTGAAGGCTTATTCGGGGTCGGAGCCCTAAGTCCTATAGCCTATAACCATCGGGGTATTGAGACGAATCAATCGATACATAATTTGTTGAAATCGAACCAGTAGTTTCAGCGCTACGTGGGAACAAAGAAATCGGCCACATACATACAAACATACAAATATACAAACATAGGGTGCTAACCTCATAACCCTCCCCTGTTGGTAGTCGGGTAAAAATGAAATAAACATCGCATGAACTTCAATAAACGATGACGTAACCTTCTTTGTTGTCTCGTCGATGATTCAATGCAATTTAATGTCCCGATTTTCGGGGACATTTACGAACGGTTTCGCCATAAAATGTAGTTTAAAGCCACTTCGAAACAACGTGAAGGCCTTGAACTTGAGTTGAACTGCATGCAATGAATAAAATATGCATTTTATCATACTTTATGATTCCGTTGCATTCCGTAGCATTGCATTGTAATGGTTGTAAGTCTTATGTCTTGAAGCATAATCATCAGGTGTCGATAACATCGCGATCAGCGATGGCTTGCCAATAGAGTATCGCACTCTACTCTCTCTACTCTATTGGTAAGGTAGTTATTAATTTCTTAGAGTATAGTATAGTTTAGAATACTATACCAACTATAATTGTGATAATTAATTAAGTGTTATGCTAAGCTACCTCTCAAGTTGCATTGCGCCCTAACAGGGCTCCTAATACCTAGCATAAGAGAATTTTGTAAGATCTCTCACATAAAAAAGACTTTATTAACAAAGAAAATTACAATCAAATAATAGAATTAAATTAAAACTAGTATTTACAATTGCAACAATTGAGCTAACTGCAGACTGTTGCAAACAATCTACTAGTAGCTCAACTGATCCATATCAATACCAGTCGGAAGCCCAAGACGCTAGCTGCAATGCCCCGCTGTATAGCAATACTGATGCGCTGCGCCAGATACCCCACCTGCTCTCGGGTCACGCGTCGCTTCGACCAGACAGACGCTCAGATAATTTTTCGAAAACCCGGAGAGCCTCGGTACCCCACGGACCTAGGGTTTCAACTCCAAGGGAACCAAATGCGTATGCTCTATCGAGACCTGCATATTTGCGCCACACATTGTATTAGGTTTGCTAAATAAAATACTTGAAATACTAGAATAAATAATCATTTGCCTGCGAAAGACTGCAGGAAGATGCTGGATGCGTCAAGCTGAAGGTGAAAAATTGTAAGTGAAGACAGCAAGCAAAACTAAACATGAGATATATCGATCGAACGTAAACATAGTTTCTTTTTGGATTCATACTGTCGTACTTTAGCTGAAAGCAGTAAACGTGGTGATTTAACAAAACTTAGAGAAATTATAATAAAATAATAAAAAATCATTTATTGCCTAAAAAACTCTTAATCTAAACAGAATCTCATCTCACTAATATTATAAATGTCAAAGTTTGGATGGATGGATGGATAGATAGATGGATGGATGTTTGTAACTCAATCACGCCAGAACGGCAGAACGGATCTGGATGAAATTTGGCACAGAGATAGATTATAGTCTGGAATAGGACATAATCTACTTTTTATCCCGGAAGTCCCACGGGAACGGGAACTACGCGGGTGAAACCGCGAGGCGCTGCTAGTTATACATAAAGATACAAAGAAATTAAAAATAAATAGGCAATGGGAGTAAATTCAGCTTTGAGCTGCATGCAGGGAGCATGCGGCGCTGATTTCAAATCTACTCCCGTCGGGTAGGTGGTCACCGAGGGATTGGGATAGCGGGTTGTGGGTAAAAAGTAAAAACATTGCAATATAATGGTGAACGGCTCATACATGTTTTAGATGAGCACTTCTAAAACTTATACGCAATCTACAATAACTTTTTCGGTTTATCATGTTCTAAACACCCCCGGGCGGGAGTGCGTTACCCTTTTTCAATATTTTCATGAGGACACTGACTTTTATCCATCCCTTGGGGGTGAGTGTGGTTTGTTGACCTTCAGAGCAAAGACCCCAGGTATGAACTCTGAAATAAGGGCTGAGTGGACTGATTTCGATTATTTTTCAGTTGATACTTCTGTTTAAATGGTAGCTACTTATATACCGCATTGAATCTTTTCAAAGTGCTATTCAAATTTTTATTAAGGTCGTAAATATTCGCAACTCAAAATACCTGGTTAAAGTCTATTTAACTGTCTGCAGTTGCTAAATTGTTTCAAATTGTAAATACTATTTTTAATGTAATTCTATTATTTGATAGTAATTTTCTTGATTTTTATTTTTAACTGAATGGGCTTATAAGAACTAAAAGTTTCGGTGGTTTTAACCGCTTTTACTTTTTCTTTTAATCATACATCGACGTACGAAAATTTAAAATGTTTTTAATAAATTAACAAAAATCAAATACAACAATGATTTTTATTTCTAAACTTGTACATAAGTACATTTTATTTATATTTAAAACATGTGAAAATGTCATGTTTCTTTCATTTAATTCAATAAAAAAAATAGTGCAATATCAAAACGTAGCTTTTATTCTCTCCAATGGCAATTTTTTTTTAAAAAATCCGATTATCCGAATATTTGATTATCCGAATGGGTCCCGGTCCCCATTAATTCGGATAATTGGAGTTCTACTGTATAACATCTCTCTTTTTTACCATATTTCAGCAAGTGGAAGATCAAGTTGAAATTTGATTATTGATCTAACCAGTAAGTATAATAAGTTCTCTAGAAATTCCTTTTATTTAACCGTTATTTCGTTTTCTTATATTATTTTTAATCCGTTAACAAGAAAATTTAAAATCTATGACGATTTTGTTAAAAATTAATAAACTTTTTCGAAGTTAACAAATGACTGGGAATTTTTTACTCGTAGTTATAGGTACCTAGTTAATTCCTCTAAACGATCTGTTAAGTAATCATAAAGTTAAAAACGCATTAAAAAAGACGCATTATAAGCCACTGACGCATAAATAAAACACTAACACACAAGCAGTGTCCTTACAGGACATGTCTGCGCTTGCACGTGTGCGTGCCATTAGCATATTTAGTGTTTTCCCTGAAACTATGCATGTGTGCGTGCGTTAACCGCTTCCTACGACAATAAACTCAAAAACTACTTTCGATTACTGTTTTATTTTTAAATCAGTTATTAGATAAAAAGTCTCAGTAAATATTTACAACGAATTAACTATTCTACTGTCTAGTTCAATGAAAGTTACGACGAACAAAGCTTTCTTTGTGTGGAGCAGCTGGCCAGACATTGCATTCGTCTGGGTTTGCATGTGTGCGTGCACCCTTTCTGTCTCCACCAATGAAGCTTTACTCCGTACAAAATGTTGCTGTACTCTATTGTGTGGTTGGTAAGGTTGGTTTTTGTTTTACTAGGGTTAAGTTAGGGTTGGTATTTATAGGGACGTGTACAGGTTGCATAGGTTTGTATGTGTGCGTTCACCTTGAGTGCCGGCGGTTCTTTGTGCATTGGGTCATTCGGTTAATGGCACCGAGAAAGTCAATGGCGTGGATGCCGGTTGTACGGACAGCAGAGATGTTGGTGGCTTAGTGCTTGTACGTGCATAATATCACAGAAAAGATAAAAGGCAAGCGTGTCTTTTACGTGATAAGATTTTACCTATGTAATTCAATAGAGTCTAATGCATGTGAATTCAAAAAAGCTGTTTATTTTTTTAATTCTCTGTCGATAGAAAAATATATCTCCATATTTATTTTTATATTTTTTGATGTACCTAGGTATTATTGTGAAATTTATACATTAAAAAGTAGATATTTTAAAACTCAATCGCAAATTTTCTTCTTTGATACAGTATCATAATAGAAAGAAAGAAGGAAAATGATTTATTAGACAACACACAAACAACAAAAATGATGGTTTTTATCATTTATTTCTTTCTTATAATTTGATTCAAGGAATAGAAACACTTTGAGTTGACAAACTGAACGGTGACGACACAGAAAAAGGCCATCTTTTTTATGTTTTTTTTTCTACCGATACTCAGTGACTTTATGTTTAGTTTTCGGTCCTAAATAATTTAGTAATTTTAAGTACCTATTAAAAAAAAAATTATAATAAAATTTGTAGGTATGTTTTTTTTTCGGTAATTAAATATTATATAAATAATCGATAAAACAAAATCTATGAATAAACCCTATTGCTATGATGATGATGAAGAACTATTCTTGAGGGGAACTATTCTTCTATTCTATGTGATTGCGAAAAATAATACACCAAAAATTGTTTCATCTGCAACTTTTCATCGATGTAACGGTCCTTGTTTCGATGCTGTAAAACGTTATCATTTGGATGGAACCTTCGTCGCCGACCGTATTTTGTACCGAACATCACCCATAACCATATCTAATATAACATATCAATCGACAACCGCTACCTACCTCTTTATTTTTAGGGAAAATGGGTAATAACAGGTAAAAATGGTTTCCATTGGTACAAAAATGGTTACATTTCAAACAATGACGTAGGTAGGTAAATGTATAATTCGATTATTTTGAAAAAATTAACAACCGATTCGAATCCCTTAGTTTTAAACTGTTTTATATAAGCCTACTTAAACAGAAGTTAATGTTAAGTCTTCCTACAAAGTTTAGGAAAGCAACTATTGGTAATTTTACTAACCGATTTCGTACAAACGAGGAGGTTCTATGATCGGCTGTATGCATGGTTTTTTAATGATCTTCGTCATTTATTGACCACTTTGGGTAATTCTTTTGCAATTGCATAGAGGATGACTCCATGGTTCATTTTTATGCCTGAGAGATTAATGTAGGTATTCCTATAAGTTTGTCTGAGACGGTTTAAAATTCTTTTTACTGTATCGAAAAGAAACTCTTGCGTAAGTTTCAAAAATAAAAATTTTAAAATCCAAATCCAAAATGTATTCTCCACCAGTACCCGTCTCAAAATACTGCGTACATGTATTGCATAGGTACATCTACATACACTAGTGTGTGTGTGTGTTTGAGTGTGTGTAGTTTCTGTGTGTGCCACTTGAGGTAGGTCTCTGTACTAGGGGGTACTATGGTGTCTTCTGTCAGATGTAGGCACAGAATTATAAACAGTTTTGAAGCTTGGTGGCATTTACGAGGACTCGGAATTCTATGTGGATGTGCGTCGTGGGCAATGAAAGTGTTAAAGTAGAATCTGTCATCTATGCTTGGCCAGATATCGTCCAGTTCCGGAAAGAAAATAATCTTAAGCTTAGTTAGTTGTATATGAATATTGACCCTGTATCTAAATCACGTTATATTTAGTTAAGTAGACAATATTTTATTACATATTAAGTTCTAAGGTTTTTATTTATTATAGTACTCTGGGTAATTTCTAAGAAATTAATAAATCCCAAAGAACTAAATGTAAATTTGGTCTTTGAGCAGAATTGGATAACTTCATTGTTTCCTCTGTAGGTGGCGCTGACGGCGTAAGTGCCGAAAGAACTCCCAAAGATTTTCGGGTCGACTAGATAAGATCACGTAGCTTAGTTGGAAAAAGAGCAACCCTGCGCTGAAGGGGAAGGTGCGGGTTCGAATCCCGTCGAGATCGTAAATTTTTGGGATTTATTAATTTCTTACATATTAAGTATTAAAACTTACTAGTGGTTTATTTTTCGCTTCTTCCAATAGTGTAAATTAAAAAAGTAGGTAATAGTAATTTTTTGGCACAAAAGATGATAATGATGATTAAAATTGTATTTTTTTAAATAATGTAGGTCTAAACTCTTAAATATAGGTAATAAGTGTAGGTTAGTCACTTAGGTATGTTCATAGTTTTAATTTTACTATTCAGATAACTACCCGTGAAAACCTTCGATAAGCTTACTGGTAATTATCAATTTGTCACTCTGTGTATAAAAGCTTTTGGTTTTCCATCAAATAAATAAATAAATAGTGGACAAAAAATTTAAGCGAATAAAATCAACAACATTTTGTTTCATAATTGATTAAAATTACTTAAATAAAGCTGTTTATGTATAAAATTTTACATGTCTCTACCCTACTTGGTTTGGAACACACTGGTTTTTCCGGTCAATACAACCTGGGTCTCATAGTATAAACTATTTTTAGACCTAGATACAATAGTATTTATTAAGAAAATTACAACAACAGAATAAAAAAACGAATGACCTAGGTTATCAAAATACTTCTTGATACGATAAAAAAGAATTAACACATAAAACAAAAGCCATTAACACATGTAGGTGAATAATGTAAAGCGATTACAGACGAACAAACACTTTGCGACACTATCGCTAAGTTTGTAATCTTAGTTACGAAAGAAAAACTGGCACAAGGAGACAGAATCTTCAGTGCAGTTGACATAAAGGAGACTTCACATTGAAGTCGGCGACAAAGCCCAGTGGCAGGTTGGTGCGACATTTCAGTTTAAGAATATTGTAGGCAACGATACTAATTCATGTTCATTGACGACCTCTGTGGCGCAGTGGGCGGTCTGCTTGTGATGCAGGAGGTTGCGGGTTCGATTCCCGTCTCGGGACAAATGTTTGTACGATCTGCAAATATTTGTTCAGGGTGTTTTGGTCGTTTTTTATGTTTGGTAAAAAATATCTGTTTATGTATATGCAATTATGTATATCAGTTATCTAGTACCCATAACACAAGCTCTGCTTAGCTTGGGGCTAGATAATTCTGTGTGAATCGTCCTGCATTATTTGTTATTTATTTATTTATGTATTTATTATGCAATATGTGAGAATTCTTAAAAGTTTCACTTTAAGGCTAGGTTTTAGAAGCCTTGTTATGGCGTCAAGCATCTTGAGAGGTAGCGAAGCTAACTTATTAAGTATCACAAAAAAAGTTAACTTAATTGCAAGTTCTAAATGTTTTATTCTGTTAATGTAATTTTCTTAATAATTGCTATAAGTATTCATCATCTTCATCATCATCATCATCAGCCTATTTTAGTCCACAGCTGGACATAGGCCTCAGTCATCTCATCGATCGATCGGTCAGTCGATCTATGTTTAAGTAACGATTTTATATGGCAAAAGCATTACTCAAGCATATACAGGGTTATTGGTAAATTAGTGACAATACGTGAACTGCAGGTCCTGCCCATCATCACAAACACGTTCGTAAAGGCGCCAAGTCTAAATTCTAAAAAAAATATAAGTCACCTCTGATACTAAATGAAAAAACATATTTGTCTGGAACCCGACGAGTTAATTAAGACCGATCTTAACTCTCATATCTTCTGTTAATTCAGGGCAGAGCGGTTTTTTAGTTGAGTTTCAAATAAAACCTCTCTAACGAACGATTATTGAATTGCGGGGGGTACCCATTACCAATACCAAAATTAAGAATTGAGACCTTGCGTCTTCACAAACGTGTTTGTGATGATGGGCTGAACCTGCAGTTCACGTATTGTCACTTATTTAGTACCAATAACCCTGTATTAATTTGATGACTGAGCAAACTTTCATAAAACGGGCCTTACATTCTAACTCATAAAATGTATTTAATTTGTGTATTCCTACCTAACAATAATTACCTCATCTGTGGCAATTGATCATACAAAAAGTAATCTTGCGAATCGAACCCGCAATCTCCTGCGTCTGTACTTAGATCCACACCACCATGCTCACCAGGGGTCTTCATAAATATCAACAACAGGTAAATAAAGTATAATTAAACCTTATTATGAGAGCCATAAGGATACGTTATCAATAAATGCGTTGTATCACTGACCTTGCACAGCGAGTTCCTGAGTATGTCGATAGGCTATCGCATGATGCAATTAACTGAGTAGGTATTGTACCTATCTGTATACCTACTGCAAGCAGGAACATAATAAATGTTAATAACAACAACAAAAAACAACAACAACTGTCGGGACGTAGTCTAGATCGAAGTTTAAAATGAATACCTAGATACCGCCCCGTAGTATGAAGCTTGCTCAGTCATAAAAAGAAGAACTAAAATCAAAGTGATCACTTTATTTCCTAGTTTTACTTATGTAATTTGTATTTTGTGACGTGTCCAAGAGTCCTGTAAGTTCTAAAGGAAATAAAGCACTTTGATTTTTGATATGTGATCATCGATCTATGCTTGAGTAACGTTTTTCTTTGGCATAAACGTTACTCAAGTATCTATGAAAGAGTTAGATTTCAAAATAGAGGCCATAGACACCTGCAAAATGCTGCAGAATCAAATTTATAGGAAGATAATCGCTGAGTTAAAGATTTGGTTCCCAATTATAGCTACATAAGTCAAGGGAGAGTCACTTCATGAGTTTTGTATTGAAATAAATTTAAGATCATCTTTTATCTGCTTATGGATTGATCGAACTATTTGCTTATAAACTCCAATCGAGTAGAAAAGTTAAACTTTAAAAAGGTTGGCTAGGTTAGTAGCAAAATACAAAATGAGGGTAGATCGGTATGTCTGCCAATGAAAACTCACTGGCAGTGACTTCAGTTATTCCGTGATTATAGCGCATAAAACTGTGCCGAAATATTGGAAAACGCAAATAATGAAAAAATGTCGTTGTAAATAACGAAATGAAAACTATTTTCTGATCACAATTTATTCATCAAACTACTTAAGACTTGTCTGGACCCAAATAAGGGGTCGGTTTGTTGACTATGGTCGCTGACTATTATGGTAGACCTCGATCAGGGCTTATGCGAGTCTACCATACTCGAAAAATTGTGATTTGATCATAGAATCCAAACGAGTGAAGGAGTTAAAGTGATTAATGTTTCATGGAATCAGACTTCGACTTTCTAATACTCCACTTTTATAAGTGAGAACTACAACAAATTAATTCTAAACGTTATGAAGGTCTTCTGAAAAGAAACGACCTAAAAAACGGAAAACTTTTACAAAATCAGTTAAATAACGTTACATGTACTTATCACCGACATAATACCTTGAGCAAATCTCCAAAACTCGAGGTCGCGTTATCATGGCTCGGCTTATCAAAACTGGGGTAGTGTGTGAAGGATTTTTCAGTTGAAACTTAAATATTTACTGACCGAGTTTTTGTAATTGCGTTTCGGAGGTTCAATTGTATTGTAAGGACAATACGGATTTAAATTAAATTAAATATACAGAGTAATTCCTTCCTTGACTTTGCACATTGGTATGATGAATATTAAAAATAAGTACTTACAAACGAATGTGACCCCACGTTTTGTTATCAATAGCACTAAGTACGGGTAGTGTGACACTTACCCGTCATCATCGTGATGATGATGATGATGAGGATGGGTATTGTCACACTACCCAACCTAAAAACAGTACCTAAATTAAACCGGCCAAGTGTGAGACTCACGCACGAAGGGTTCCGTACCGTTATCTATGAAAACGTAAAAAAAACACGTTTGTTGTATGGGAGCCTCCCTTAAATATTTGTTTTATTTTAATTTAATTATTTATTTTGAAAGTGAATATGCATGTGTATGTGTATATATATAACTTAATATTCTATGAATATTTCAAGCGTCTACGTTGCCGTTATCAATATCGAGCAGAAAAGAGCAAAAAAATCACGTTTGTTGTATGGGAGCCCCCCTTAAATATTAAGTATAATAAAAAATATCTATCCATGTAATATATTGTATTATGTATATCAGTTATCTAGTACCCATAACACAAGCTCTGCTTAGCTTGGGGCTAGATAATGCTGTGTGAATTGTGCAGCATTATTATTATTATTTGCCGAATTGCAGCGCCTCTATCGGATAGAGAACGATAGAAACAATTTTTCGTAGTTTGACAGTGGTTGAATAGGCAAATGGTTTCGAGAGATTCGACAGGGGCTATTTTCACGGAATAATTTATTTGTGTCATACTTTTTAAGCGTAAATGATAGTTTTTTTTTTTTTTTTTTTTTTTTGATAGATAGAATTTAAAATATCGAGGTCACGAAAACTTCTTCGTGACTCATACTAAGCATACAGAAAGGCGTAGAATAAATACCTTGCACACGAAGAAAGCCGTCTTTCAGGCTCCTTAAAAGATTCAGAAGCTTCAATGTACAAACAAAACTACTTAAAATAAAATCTAACATCAGATTGAAAGCAAAAACTTTTTGTTTGTGTTGTGAATCCTGAAATTCATGGCCACTTCTTTGTTGTCTGCTCCTAAGTACTGTGACTCAAAATGCGCAATAACTCACCTCGTATTTACTGCTTTCTTTGATAAGAATACATAAATGTGTTAGATAAACAAGGAAAAATAACAGAGCACCTTATTACTAGTGTCTATTACTAGTTCTAGGCTAGTTTCTAGTATAGTTGTATTATGTTTGTAAATGTATCTTTTTGTTTTTTTTTTTTTGTTTGTTTGATAATTTTTCGCTAACTGTATTTTTTGAATGTGCTCTACCAACTACATATTTGTCTTATATCTTTTTCTCCGAACCTAGGTTGCCTGGAAGAAATCGCTTTCAGCGATAAGGCCGCCTATTGCACTGGGTATCATAATTTAGATATAAGGATTATTTAAGTTATTATTTTTAAGTGCAATAAAGAATTCATTCATTCATTCATTCATTCATTCTACATGAAACAAGGTCATGTAATACAAAGTGTAGGTGAAACGATGTACATCATGGTCATTACGGAAGACCTGGCCTGGATTCTGATAACTAATCACTTTAATATGAGAATGGTATCGTCTTAAAATCGTCCATTGATGAAAGAAAGTCTAGATGGTGCGTGCGGTACTATTTACTGCTTCCAGTACTCCAGTCATCCCGTGACCACGGCAGTGTGTAAACCTGTCGAAACGTCGGGAAAAATAGGTAAATGAACGCGATTAAAACCCGTTAAATAGTATTAATAATTATTTACTGCTTTCTTTGAAATTGATAGAATGACGAAATCTTATCAAGAAAGCCTTTTACTTCAGAGATGATTACATCAATGATGTTAATGCTTGGCCAGATGTCGTCCATTTCCGCACCGACAATAGTATTTAAGTAATACGAAGATAGAAGATAAAAACAGATACAAAAATGTGTGCCTAAGGCCAAAAAGGTCCTTGTCTCTGCATTACGCCGCTACAAGCCGAAGCTAGTAACGGCGCTGACTTGCAGACGGGTCCTGGTGTGGTGGCACAAAGCTGGATAACATTGCATAAAGAAACGTCTACTTACATAACGACAGGAAAAGAGAGAAAAATAAGGTATATTTTTCTCTTTTCCATATGTCAATAAGGTGTAGGTTATTTTAAGGTAAAGTTAATTAAATTACACAAAAAAATATAAATATAAATAAGTGTCAGAGCCTACGCATTTGCTCCCCTTGGAGTCGAGACCCTAGTCCATGGGATACCAAGGCTCTTCGGGTTTTCAAAAAGTTATCCTCTCGTCTGGTCAAAGCGACGCGTGACCCGAGAGCTGGTGAGTATCTGGCACAGCACATCAGCATTGCCATACAGCGGGGCAATGCAGCTAGCGATATGGATCAGTTGAGCTACCTGTAGATTGTTTGCAACAGTCTGCAGTTAGTTCAATTATTTCAATTGTAAATACTAGTTTTAATTTAGTTCTATTATTTGATGTGGGCCGGCCATATCTCGCAAAGAACCGATAACCGCTGGGTAAACTTGTTCGTGGGAGACCGCGACTCGGCAAATGTAGTGTAGGACGCCCTCCGACCAGGTGGGATGACGATTTGTGAAAGACTGCTGGCAGATACTGGATGCGGCAAGCTGAAGACAGGGCGCTATGGCGCTCTTTAGGGGAGGCCTATGTCCAGCAGTGGACTAATATAGGCTGATGATAATGATGATGATGATTTGATTGTAATGTTCTTTGTAAATAAGTTACATTTATTACGTACGTTATTATAATTTCCATAGCCCTTTGTTCTAAAATCACAGCACATAGATCGACGACCGCCCTCCACTCAAGGGCGGGCGTGCAATCACTCGTAATGCAACTACATCACAGAATCGATAATATGATAAATATGGATTATCTATTTCATTCGCAACGTAAAAAAGTACCTATTTACCTTATAATCAGTCATCTGATTATAATAAAGATAATAAATTACGGTTTACAGGTAGCTCGTAATTTTGCAATGATACGGTGTGGAATAGAAGTCAGAAAATACATCTTGAAGAAGATTATGTATGTGTTATGTTATACCTAATATACCGGGGTGCCACGAAACATGTGAAGGCTGATTCTGGACAAAATCGTTGAACAAAAAATCTATCCTCTCGGGCTTCGATAAAAGTAAAAAAAGAAGATACGGTACGTTCTACCAGCGCTCACTCAAAAACTGTACCGTGTTACAGATGAAATAATGATAAGGTATCGGATAATCAGAAAATTTAAAGTTTGGTATATCTACTTACGCGGGAAAATATGTGATACCTTGAGCTTTTTTTTTGTTTTGGAGGTATTTGTACACCTAGTGAACGAACACGAGGGCATTGTCGTGGTGTTTAAGTCGAAATCACACAAAATTATACGTCGTAGCAAGCAAAACTGCTGGTCCGACTATGACTGAGGTAAGGGGACATAGTTGAACCTAACTTGAGCCATACACTTTCGAGATGGTAATGCCTCATCTCCCTTTTTTACTTTTATCGAAGCTCTCGGGGGATAATTTTTGTTTAACGATTTTTTTTATTTAGGATATTCTTACTTTTTTGGAAAAAATAGCAATTTTTCATCAATTTCGTGTTATTTTATGTGTAAGTTTTTTTACATTATTATTATGGTTCGATCAAAGGATTTACATTTTTTTTGAAGGTATAAGTGCGAAATCGTCATGTTTGCGCACTTGCACTTTATTTGGCACTTCATCTGTCGATGATGATGCTTTTCAAGAAACATTATGAGGAAGTTAACACCAGATTACGATTTGTATGTCTTTGAAAACTTTACAAGCAGATTATTTTGCTTAAGCTTTGTTTCATAAACTAGGGAACAAAGAAATTGCAATATCTCTTGTTTATTTTGACTTATTGTTTACTATTCCTCGTGTTTTCTTTTTTTTATCATCGTCTGTATTTTTTTTATCATCAAACAATAGTCTACGCAAATACGGTAGGTTTTAAGTACACTAACCTACTTTATCAAGTGTAAAAGAAAACAGCCTTATAAATTAATGTCATTATTTATTATTGTGCATATTTTTTGCGATATTACCTATAGGTGCTTTTTATCTTTTTTAGGGCAGTGCTCTAAAGTCAAAAGCCTGATACCTAATAAATAAGTCTACGTTCAGGACATTGCTCCAAAAAGGTAAAAACACCCTGATAAATTACGTTTGTTTCGTGTTATCTGTATTTATGTCTAGAAACTTGTAAGACTACATTTTTTTTTAGGCTAACCGCGAGCGAATACGCGTCAATTGCGAACTAAGCAATATCGCGCATTTGCGTGTTTGGTTTTAATCCGAACATAAAGACAGAATTAATGTAGGATTCAAATAAATAAAAAAAACTAAAAATAAAAAAGTGCGTGTTTTGCAAATAATCAAGTCTCTGCATTATCTCGGGAGGCCTATGTCCAGCAGTGGACTGATATAGGCTGATGATGATGATGATGATGAAGTCTCTGCATTATTCAGAATATTTAAGTTTGTCTTGAAAATATACTGACCTACCTATTTTATGTTTTCCTCTACTTTACCTTCAATCAATCAAGTACTTGTACTGGCAATTGACGTAAACTAAAAAAAAAGTCTACAAAATGTATCGATGGACGCTTCAACCTTGAAACTCCCTCCCGTTTTATGAATGGAAAATTATAACCAATAACAAGCCACAATTCAAAATAAGAATAATAAAATTCCATAATCCCTGTAATGAACGGGATGAGTGATTCACCCGTGGGCGATTTCCGTTGCGCGCGCCCGTTCTAATTTTAAATTCAAACCCCTTTCGAATCTTTCTAAAATGGCGGCGTGTGCGACTGATTTTTATTTTATTGTTTTAGGACAGTTACAACGGAACTGGGTAAGACAAAGGGAAGGAAGGAAGTGAATTGGATATTAAGTTTCATAGAATAAAGACGACAGTGGCGCCTCGCTTTATGTGAGGGCGCTAGTAGTAAAAGTTGGCGCCATTTTTATTTTTAGTCAGATTCATCGGGACTTGTTCTTCATTACTGTCACAAGATTCCTTTAATTTTCAGTTAGATATATTAAAATCAGTTGATAAAATTAAAATTGTAGATAACCAGTTGGTTTCGTGTACATACATCCCAAAATTATACGAAAGAATTTGTAAACAGTCGATGCTATTAATTTTATGGTTTAGTTTATTGGCATTTTGTACGCAACTAAATGTATAGGTTTAGGGTTGTCAGTTTTTCTAAAAACTAGTCCTAGCCTATGATAATTGGTAAGTGATAGACCTCTTTCTGCAAAGTGATACGAAGGTTCTAATTAATACGATCTGGTATCAAAGAGGGAAAAGACACCTAGACCACCTGGTGTCTTTTATATAAGAGGGCGTAATGCACGCCATTTTGTGAAAAGAAAATTGTGCATAGGATTTCGCGTTCAGAGCGGGACACAGCTACGTTTTTGGAACAACGGTGTAAGCGCAAAAATCATGTTTTTTCTTATTTACAAGAAAACTACACTGCTTGAAGAAACTAATTCAAGGAACCAAATAATTAGTAATAAATTACGAATCAAAACAAAAGTCATTTCAATAGATCGCAGGGCTCCTGAGATCTCGATCAAGTTACCTAAGTATGTGCGAGAAAGATTCATGATTTCTACAATTTCATGATTTTTTTATCTTATTTTTTTTCAGTCGTATTTTCACTCTCAAGGAACAGAGACAAAATGTAAAATATTATGTAATTCAAGTTTTTTTTACCACTATATCCCGTGAGTCCGTGATCTAGGCGTAGTTTGTCAACCAAACCGGTAAGAATCATCCCAGGAGTGACTCACCTTTCTCACTAAGCAGAATACCAACAGTAGTTAGTAGTATAGGAGATTTCATTTATTTAGATTTGTCAAGAATAATCGCCAAACAGCGTAATAGAGGTTGACATAAATTTCTTAACCCACAGACTAGTTAGGGCCGTGTATAGAGGATCGGATTATGTATTCGTATTCGTCGGATCGGTTATGTATAGAGCACCAGAGCTCCAATATAAATAAAGAGACAGAGAAAGATACAAATAAAAAAAACAATTAAGAGCTGATTTTCAATGGTAGACCATCAACAGCTCAGAAGTAGTAGAAGTAGTAGTGTATAATTATGTTAATCTATGTCATCCAATAATATTATTTTCGTCATAATCATTAGCGGATTTCTGAATATGTAGTACACGATTACTTATCTTTCTGTAAAATAATACTCTTAACACAAGTTCTGCTTACTCAGGGACTAGATTTATGTTTCTTTTATGATATTAACTTTTTATTTGTTTTTTTCCAGCGCTGGCAACCCTACGCAACGAGGAGTGCAATGCTGCAACAAAAGCAAGATGGCGTCTGCCCGCGCATGTCCCTGAACCTGGCGGGCCGCTAAATTTACCCGCGCCCGTCATCCGGCTACAGAGTACTGTACAGATGAGACAGACCAATAAACAAGCTAATGTTGGTCCTACAAACTTCTGACCACCTCTGTGGCTCGGTGGGCGAAGGCCTGCCTGCGACGCAGGAGATTGCGGGTTCGATTCCCGCCTCGGGACAAATATGTGTACGATCTGCAGACATTTATTCAGGGTGTTCTGGTCGTTTTCTATGTATAATAAAAAATATCTATCTATGACACTTGGGCTGTTGGCGCTCGCTTTGGTAATTCGCTTTTTAAGAACCATCTGGTCCGATGCGTAAACACATACACACTAAAACACGCGATTGTATTAAGCACCCGTTTGGATTTGTACGGATGTATCAGTACCAAAGGTCACCGCTGGATCTTAAAATCAGCCCGTCTTTAGAATTACTAGGCCGATTGCAAAACGAACGCAGATTTATTGGGAAAATCTTATTGATTACACTCGACGAGATGGCTATGTAACGAGAAGCCATATTGTGGAAAGTTGATATTTCAATAATCAGCATCGGCAATTAATTGAATTGCGCCGTTTTGCAATCAACTATCCATTCTACTAAGGGGGCTGATTCTTCAATCCGGCGGTGCCGATACCAATACCAACGCGCGTCGAACGCAATGCCAACGCCCAATGTGTACTCGTTTGTACAGAGCGCGTCAAAATTAAGTATCCCCCTATCTCTCTTAGACAAGGGGGATACTTAATTCTAACGCGCACTATACCAACGAACGTGCACCAACTGTGCATCTGCCTAGTCTATGACCGGTAAAGAGATGAAGCAGTGCGAAGGTCAGCGGCGCAGTGACTCTGCGCGTGAGCAGCCAACGCATCCTCAATCCAATGATATTATGAGGCATTACACTTTAAATAACCGAATGGGCTTATGTTTGCGAAAACAACAGGGCTGTGAATCTTTTAAGCTGAGTATTTTCTCAGCTACTTAAATTCAGCACTAAAATTGTTATTTTTATAAACATTAGAGCCCACAACAGACAGAGCTATAAGATATATATTAATATAATAAGCTATTTATTCCGGTATAGCAGCCGTAGCAGCTTCCAGAGATGGTGGCTATGCTATAATATATATTTTTGCACTCATAAGCTCTGCGGCCAAAATATAGTGTGCTAATAACTGTCGCCATATTTTGATGACGTAATAAAAAATATTATATAGGTACCTACGTTATAGCTGCGTCTGTAGTCACTCGCCGATTACTATAGATAGAAAATATATCGTAATATACCTTGCTATGATTTATATTAATATAAATTATAGCGCCCTCTGTTGTGGGCTTAACTAACCTAAGAAATGAAATAAGTTCCCAAAAATTATCGGTTTCGGCGGGCCTCGAACCCGCGCTCCACCCTCAGTACGGGTGTGCTCTAACCAACTAAGCCACGAAACCCCTAGTCGGTTCAACCGAAAATCTTTGGGACCTCTTACGGACTATAGCGCCGGTGGCTTTCATTTCTTAGAGACCCAAAGTGCGGGTAAGCACTATTTATAAAAATAAAATAAAACCTTTAGTGTGCCTATACGTTTTATATTATCTAGCAGAAATCCTACTCAGTAATGTGTAAAAGGAGTGTCGAGATGAGACTATAGTTAATCCACTCTCCTATTTTCTGTTTGGTAGTTCGACTGACAATCAAATAGTCATTCCATGTCCTAACGCTTTTCCGATGCGATTTTTAGGACAATCGAGAAGTTTGTAATCGATTTTGTTATTTTTGCTCTACATTTTGACAGGCAGCGTCAGGCGTCTCAATGACTTTATTTACAGAATCAGAATATTCTATTGATGTAATTGTGTTATTTTTGTTGTTTTTTTGCTACTTGCTTGCCAGCGGCATTACAAGCGTTTTTCCGTGATAAAAATTAACATAAAGATATATTGAGTTACTGTGGAAAACTATAATTATAATCAATTTGCAATACTTTTTTATAGAAAGATCATGTAGTTATCTTCGTTACTACTTTGTTGGCTTGATAAAAGTCGAAACTTTCGTAAATCCCCATATTTTTCGAGTCGAGAGATTCAGACAGTGGCGGATCATCCCCAAGGCAAAGTAGGCATGTGCCTAGGGGCGCGAGGTTTCAGGGGGCGCGCACGCGGAAAATTTTACACTACTAAATAATTAATATGTAAGGTAATACCTAAGTGTAAAATTAATTATATGAGTAAGCAGGTATCCGCCTACTTACAAAATATAAATCATTATTTAATTCTGTCGAAACTTTTTATTTTTGTTCTATGTCCAGAACAAAAAATTTAGAAAGAAGGAACTTAGCAAAAATCAGATGATTATTGTAATGATGTTGGTTGACGAGCGTCAGAGGCGGCTTTAGCGGCGCACACGGGCGCAGGATCATAGGGGGCGCCATGTAATGCACCCCGGTGGCAGCCGTAGGTCTCCTAACCCAGACCCTTGTCATGCCCGACACCACCGCCGCCGGCATGGCGATAGTGAGGTATATGTTTTAAAAGACATCAACAATCGTGGGCATTAGGCGGCATTAGCATTAAGGGCGGCTTTTGCGGGAGCGTGGCGCACATCCGCTATGAGGATCCAGCGCTCGGTTTTTGTTGAAAAAAAATACTGGTTTGAAATTACGCTTTAATCATTATGCATTAGGCTGGCTGTAAGTTTTAAAATCACATTGCCATAGATTCGCGAGATTTTGAAAGGCACGTGTTTTAATGCCGCATCTTTATCTTTTACTGTTTATCCGCGCCGATCCTAGGGTAAAGCGAGCGGTGCCCAAGTATCCATAACGCGAATTCCTTATTGAAACAATCTATTTAGAGCGAAAAGTAATATAGTATATCGGGGTATGATCGGACGCGGGGGAAGACCGTATAACACTAAATGTAGCCGAATTAAGCCATTATTTTCTAATGCTGCCACTATTTTCTACGACTCCATTTGAGGGCGTCGGCATAAAATGTTGTCAGCTTTAGAAAATATGGCTTAATTCGGCTACAATTAGTGTCATACGGTCTTCCCCCTCGTCCGATCATACCCCGATATACCCTATAGTTTGATGGGTTTATATGGTGACTTCTGAGAGAGGAGTGAACTGCGCAGCTGGGTGGGCGGGGTACGTGCATGCGTACAGCACCGATCGCCACAGTCAAAATTTTTTACGGCTCGCTTCGCTCGCCGTTGTTTTCTATCTGTTGTACTCTAGATGTTAATGACTTTGAAAATTTTCTGTCAAACCACTTGAAAGTGACGAACCTTTTTGCTAGTTCGCTCCGTTGTTGCCGTAATTTCTATTGTGTTTGCTTCCATAAATTCCTAAATAATTTGGGAATAATTTTATTGCCGATAGCCACAAAAGTTTTGCGTTTCACCGTTTACATACCTATCTTATTTAATCTTGAAAAATCACAAAAAAATTGCGGCTCGCTCCGCTCGCCGTTATCTTTATTTCCCTACCTTTCTAGCTAGCCCCGCCAAAACCCATATGGGTTAGCCAAGACCATATGGTCTTGGCTCTAACTTTGACAATTGACAACCTCCTCTATCATGCTAACCAAAAGCATGAAAATAATTGCGGCTCGCTTCGCTCGCCATTACTTCTACTTTTTTACCTGCCTTAAATACTTTTTTGACAACCACTGAGGAACGTCGTTGTTATGTAACTAACACCACCCCCAATACTGAGCTTTGCCGCGGCTCGTTCACAGAGGGGCGCCAATGAGGTGTTTGCCTAGGGCGCTGTCGACAATTAATCCGCCTCTGGATTCAGATCTCTATCTGTAAAAAGTAAAAGAGTGAAATACTTCATTCACTCGGCTGTCAATAATTAGGGAACTTCATAGTCGTGCATGTACTACCAAATCTATACTAATATTATAAATTCGAATGTCACCCTGTCAGTCTGTCTATCTGTCTATTTGTCTGTATATTGTCTGTCTATCTGTCCTACTATCTTCCTGTCGATCTGTCTGTACATCTGTCTATCTATCTGTCTGTCTATCTGTCTGTTACCTTTGCACGCCTAAACGGTGAACGGATCTCAATGAAATTTGGCGGAAAGGTAAGCGGTATCCCGGGGACAGACATAGGGCTTTCAGAAAAGTGCATATGAAGCCACGGGCAGCAGCGAGTAGTAAATAAATGAATGGACGGGCTAAAAGTATAAAATACTGACTGCTTTTGCAATAAAAGTGCTGTAGTGTAAAGGCGTGTCCAAACATAGTGCGGCAATCGTGAGCGGCACGCCCCGCTGCGCGCGTTTGCCATTTTCTTTTAATAATAGTGAATAATTTGATTTTTTTTAAATAAATAATGTCTTCAATCAAAGAGTTTTGTTCTATATTATTACTTTCTATACCTACTTTTTCCTTTGACTGTACTTTATTTGCTTTGAACAATACATTTTTTCGATCGTTTCGAGAGTGGTCCCAGTTGCCGGAAGAAAAATAATAAACTTAAATCTATCCGGCGACTGGGACCGCGGTCCCAATACCTAGCGGTCCCAGTTGACGGAAGCCTCGTTTGAACGGCCACCGCGCACACATTTCTGGGATGTCTGCGCTAGTCGCGCGTCAGGGCTATGTCTCGCGATTGCCGCGTGTTGCAGCCGCGCACTCGCCGCGCTATGTGTGGACACGCCTTAAGCATATACTGATTCGTAACCTGCCAGTGTTAATTTTCGCGGTATTTTCCGCTCCGATGCTGCAGAAGGTTACTAGCTCTCCTATTAAATTCTTGGAAACCAAATTTTATGGGAACGACCGGTTTCTGAATGCCTGCCAAAACTACCGGCGCCATAGCGTCCTGTCTCCAGCTTGTCGCATCCAGCTTCAGACTGCTGAAATATGACTGCTGGACATTAGTGGGCTGAATCAGCTCGCCATCATGGTCGTATCAGCCCACACCCTTCTTCAGCTGGACAGGACTTCTCTATACGACGCCACAATTAGCGTTCATGATCCACCTTCATCCATCGTCTCCATGCGACTTCTTCAGTCATCATATCAGCTCATACACGTCCACCGCTGGACATAGGACTCCTCTATACGACGCCACAATTAGCTTTCCTGAGCTGCCTCTACCCATCGACTCCCTGCGACTGTTACAGTGTCGCATGTCGTCGGTCAATAGAGTGGATGGTCATCCAACACTTTATACAAATCAAAACGAAGTGTTGTTTTCAGATAGTATACGTGACTGCATTTTGGTTTAGCCTTAGTTTCTTGATCACAACGCAGTACGCTGCGGTATGCGGTGCCGGATACTTTAGGTAATCTTATGAAAAACATCGCAGACAGTCGACGTGGCGCTACGCAGCGTATTGTGTCCCGATCAAGAGACCAAAGCTTTACGAATAAACACAAAAGAAATGATCCATTAAGCGACGAAAATAGTACCTACACTCGTGAATCTAAAGCCCGTATTATAAAAACTTGCTCATCGATGCTTAAGTAACGCTTTTCTATAGCATAAACGTGACTCAAACATAGATTCTATGACTGAGTAAGCTTTCATAATACGGGCCAAGGTAAATGAATTGACTGAGAAGGGGTGATTCTGGACCTCGGCCTCGAAGGGATCACTAGTGAATATGTATTTTTTTTCATTTGGAATATTTTTATACACA
This sequence comes from Eupithecia exiguata, assembly GCA_947086465.1. NCBI lineage: Eukaryota > Metazoa > Arthropoda > Insecta > Lepidoptera > Geometridae > Eupithecia > Eupithecia exiguata. The sequence continues at coordinate 6,135,936 of OX352251.1, forward strand.
ATTATTGATGTTTTTTTCAATGTTCCGTACCCAAAGGGTAATAGGACTCTATTACTAAGACTCCGCTGTCTGTTCATCTATGTCTGTCTCTCTTTCTGTCCGTTTATCACCAGGCTGTATCTCATAAACCGTGATAGTCAGACAGTTGAAATTTTCATAGATGATGTATTTCTGTTCCCGCTATAACAACAAATACTAAAAAACAGAATAAAATAAATATTTAAGCAGGCTCCCATACAACAAACGTGATTCTTACTTTTTTTTCCTATAGTAGACCGTTATGTGTACTGTACAGTGTACGTACCATCTATAATCGAAATTAAAAAACTCGTAGAACTAAAGTTCTCGGAACTAACGTCTTCTTCCCACCAGAATCACCCTCTTTCGGCTTAGTGCACATTTTCGTGGCACCCTATATAACTTTCAGCGCATAGAGACGTCAAGTCATAAAAGGCTTTGTTGATGAAGATGATATTTCGAACAGGAAACAACAAAAGTTAAATAAAAGCTTGTAACTGCTGATCATCCTTACGTCATTTCCGCGTTGGTGAGGGTCGTCTTCACTTCCCTGTCTCCAGAAGGCGGAAATCAAAGTAATTTCTGTATTCACTATTCCTGTTTTTGTCTAATAATAATTACCGTTGGGTGGCGTTTGAAGGTTGCTGAAAAACTTACAGAAATAGAGCTTTTTTTTAACACCCATGAGGTGTTAAAAAAAAGATATAGAATATAGAAATGCCGGCAATTTTTTTCGGCTTAGTTTTGTAACTCAGATCATAGTTTTTTCTCTCTCTCTTTAGGCATCTATCTATGATCTAGGATAGAAGAGGCTGACAATTAGCTAGTATAGGAGTTTATTTGAGATTTTATTTTGTTTTTTCATACAATAATCCACGTTGACGTCACAAATCCAGGCCTCCAGTATACGAAAAACAAACAAACTCCTTTTGATTTTGGTTATGCCAGAGTTACTTACTCTAAAATTGTCTCATTTTTCGAAATCACGAACGTTAAGCAAATGCTTGAATTTATAAAATTACTTTATATAGGTCGTATTATATAATTATCATTAAAATACTTCATTCTTCATTGAGTGGAAAACTAAAAAAGTATAGCTTTGAGTTCAATCAAAAAATATTCGTTTTTCAAAATGACGCTGGTTGAAAACATTAGCACATTTAGGCCCGTATTATGAAAGCTTGCTCAGTCATAGATTTATGCGTGAGTGACGTTTATGCTAAATTATAGCGTTACTTAAGTATGGATCTAGGAATGAGTAAGCTTTAATATCACGGGCCTTGGCATTTTTAGTTCAAATACACACACATGAGAATCCTACCTCCCTTACTAAACAAAAATGTAACTGACCTAAGTCAGTAGTAATAAAATTAAATCAAATGTATTCGTAACAGGTATAAATTATGAACATTAAAACAAATAACCCACATTATAAGTCCATGAAACAAGGGCGCCATTCAAAATGGCGCCGAAGCATCGAAAACGTTGAGACGTGCATCTCTGTAAAGGTTAAACATTACGAGAAGGTATGTGAACGAAAAGAGGTTGGTAGGTAATAATGTGGGATCCCAACTCTTGAGGTAGGCACAAGCACAAGTACCTACTGAATGGCAATGAAAAGTTCATTGGTATTTAAATGCACTTCCTGAAGTGCCGAGGCCACCCGCCCGCGGCCATCTTGAATTTTTGACGTTTATTTTTGGCGGGCTTGTTTTTTTTAATACAGATATGGCAAAGTAAGTGAAGACATGGTTGAATGTCAAGATTATGTGCTTCTTTTTCAATTCTTGATAGTTTTTTATTTATACCCGAATGAAGTTGTTTTACCAGTTGCAATAAATTTATTTAAAATCAATAAATGTATTGTATTGAGTAGTCATAGATAAGAGGTACCTACATTGCCTACCAAGGAAGGTAAGTATCTGCTGAGCCTACATACACAGCCAAACAAAAAAATCTATGTAGAGCTTTAATAAGCATAATCTTAAATTCTCTAGAACTAGGTATAAATTTTCTCTCTTAAATTTCATTTTGGATCTGGATGAAATTTGACACGGAAATAGATTATAGTCTGAAATAGCAAATAGTCTACTTTTTATCCCGGAATTCTCATGGGAACGGGAACTATGCGGGGGAAATCGGGAGGCGCTGCTAGTACACGATATAGGTTACATACAAACAATATGGCTTGATATCAGTTTTCTAGTGGTGCCTACCCATAATACGAGCTCTGCTTATTTTGGGGCTAGATGATGCTGCGTAGAATGTCCTGCATTATTTATATAATTTATTACATTAATATTAAAAATTCGAAAGTTTGATGGATGTTACTTGTTCACGCCAAAACTACTGAACGGTTTGTGGCAAGATTTTGCAAACACGTAGATCTAGACCTGGAATAAAACATAGACCACTTATCCCATTAAATCAGTTCCCATGGGACGGAAATAGCCTTTAAACGTTTCTATAGAAAAAAATGCATGCGAAGTCGTAAGCAGAAACTAGCCTATAATATGGTTCCTATGGACTGACGCAACAAAGGCTTCATAGGGCACGGTAGGGCACGGCGAGTGCCAACGGACATCGACGTCCGGCCTTGACGTCCGAATCGTGAGTCGAGTGCGCACACGTTTATTATTTAAGTCTTTTTGTAACAGTGAGATGAATGGAGACATCTTATAGTTAACATTTTGCTGTAGATTAGGTAGGTACTTAGAAAATATGAAGCGAGTAGACCAGCAGAGAATAGTCATAGGTTAACATATTAAAGATTATTTATCGCGTACCTTTTGTTTATTTCGGCGTGATTGAACACAAAAGGTACGCGTTACAGCGATCGTAGTCTAACGTGAGACGTTCTATCACGTTAGAGAAAATGAAAACAAAAAGTATGCGATGAATGCCCGATAAATAATCTTTAATATGTTAACAAATCGCGAAAGCTTAAACAGTTTAATCATAGGTAGTAATTTAAAAAGGTAGGTAGTCGTTTATTAAATTATCAGATTATTTAGAACTACAAAATATCAGATTATTTAGAAGATAAAAAGCTTGGGACGGGTTTTGTTGCAACTCGAAAAATAACAACTAACAGGCTAAAGGTTTCTTAGTCGCTTCTTTACTTTAATGTAAGTACATACCGAAGCGACATAAATCAAAAGTACCACTTTATTTCCGTGTCAGTGTTTTATTTTAAGAATTTGACCTTTTCTAAGTGTACATTTTTGTATTTATGGAAATAAAGAATTTTTGATTTTGATTCACTGAAATATGTGAAGTGCTGGTTCTGCCCATTATCACGATCACGTTTGTGAAGACATTAGAGGTCTTAATTCTTAGATTTTGTATTGGTAGTAGTTGCCCCCTTCACTCAATAATCGTTCTTTATGAAGTAATTACTTGAAATTTAGCATAAACAAGATAAAGTTAAAAACTACAACCCGACTACGTGAAAGTTATAAAAGTTTGAAACATTTACATTGACAAAATAGAATGACGTATCGGTCATATTTGATAGGCATAGAGTTGAAAATGAAAATAGGTCGTAGGTATTGTAATTTTTCTCTATGGGGCCTGCAGCCTGCGGCTACCTAAACATTAATACGCGTTTTGAAGGCTTATTCGGGGTCGGAGCCCTAAATCCTATAGCCTATAACCATCGGGGTATTGAGACGAATCAATCGATACATAATTTGTTGAAATCGAACCAGTAGTTTCAGCGCTACGTGGGAACAAAGAAATCGGCCACATACATACAAACATACAAACATACAAACATACAAATATACAAACATACAAACATAGGGTGCTAACCTCATAACCCTCCCCTGTTGGTAGTCGGGTAAAAACGGCTCTGCCTTGAAATAACAGTGGCTGTGGGAGTAGGAAATTGGTCTTTAGTACTTCATTTTGTGTCGGACAGACATGTTTTTTAATGTTGTATCAGAGGTGATTCACAAACAAAATTAAGAATTAAGATCGCGTCTTGACAATTGTGTTTGTGATACAGAACTTGCAGTTCAGGAAGTGTCAGCGAATTATCAATGATTCTGTATAGTTAAGTTCCTGTAGGGTAATTTTCAACATTCGGTGCTACTTGAAAAGATAGATTATAGTAAGATGACAGTTGTGTTGGGCGTTGGTACAGTTAGGCGAATTCTAGGAACTGTTGAAGAGAACTCAATTGTGTATTTTTATAATATCTGTCAGATTCTTTTGGAAAATAGTTTTTGTGTTTTATTGATTTCTTTATATTTTTAGGGAAGATGATCCATGACACACAAGTTATCACAATTACATAAATAAATGTTAAATTATTTACTTAACTGTCAACTCCATGGTACTTCTGTTCGCGCCCTTGAGCTTGCGGCAGGTCGTACAGTTATAGCAGCCGCTCAACTCGTGATGTAGGTAAATGTTTGTTTGACTGGATGCTTCTGTGCCTACCCTTTGTTTTTCATTGAGAGATTATTTTTCTGACCGAAATGTGTATTAAGTATAACCAAAATCAGTAATAACGGCAGCCGAAGTGTTAACATTGTTTATACCTACGCGCTACGTACTCCAACGTTAAAACTTTTGAAACTATCAGGTATCAGGGCAGATTCGTGGTCACACTGTTTTGCTACACCACTGTGACTACGAGTAATTTCTTTTACTCGTGATAACTATTTTGTGGTGAGAACCTGTGGTGCGAAACAGCGCTACACCGAAAATTTTCTAGGTTTTAATGGAGTAAACGATCACCATAGGTGAGAGATTATACCAAATTTCAGCCGAATCCGTTCAGTAATTTTTACGTGAAGAAGTTACAAACATATATTCATTCATCCAAATTTTGTATTAATAATTATCATCATCATCATCAGCTTACGTTAGTCCACAGTTACGTTACGTTAGTAACACGCACAATGGACCAACCAGAGTCTCAGTGCGGATACAAGAGTACACATACACACACACACACACAGTTAGTCCACAGCTGGACATAGGCCTCCCCTAATGATCGGCGTAGCGCCCTGACTTCTTCTTGACGCTTCCAGCATCTGCCTGTAGTTAAAGACGCCCTCCAACCAGGTGGTATGACCTACGAAAGACTGCAAGCAGATGCTGGATGCGGCAAGAAGACAGGCGATAAGGCCACCCATTGTACTTGTCTCATGTAATAGATAGATAGATAGATAATTCTTTAATCACCTTAAATTAAAAAGAAAAACAGATTGTATAAAATTAAAGATAGCAAAGGATTTGGCGGCCTTATCGCTTAAAGCGATTTCTTCCAGGCAACCAGAACAATTGAGAATATTGTAATGTCTTTTTGTAATATTCTTTTTCTGGTTTACAATAAAGTGTTTTTTTTTGTATTGTATGATGCTAAACGAAATCTTGTATCTGGCTCTGCATAATAAACTATGTTCTTTGAAATCACTTGACTAAAAATTCCATGGTACATTTCCGTTGCATAAAAACATGATTCACGATCTTATTTACTTTGTATGACTAACACAACTATAGAAGCTGTTGGTACTTAGCATATCCTACGTCAAAAGCCACAATGTCAGTAAATATAATGGCCTAGTGTCAGACGTACTACCAAGAAGTACTACTCAAAAATCAAAATCAAAAATTCTTTATTTCCATAAATAGAAAAATGTACTTACACTTAGAAAAGGTCAAATTCTTAAAATAAAACACTGACACGGAAATAAAGTGGTACTTTTGATTTCTGTCGCTTCGGTATGTAGACTAAAGTAAAGAAGCGGCTAAGAAACCTTTAGCCTGTTAGTTGTTTTTAAAGATAATGGTACAGAACCCTTCGTGCGCGAGTCCGACTCGCACTTGGCTGGTTTTATTGTAGTCTGGTGAAGTTCAGTTTGAACTTTGAAGGCAAATTCAAATTTGGAAAAAGCGGCCCAACCAAATCTGATTCGTCTGTCAATTTCGTTATCCTGGTTTCTGCTTTTTTTTATAACAATAGAAACAAATTATCAAAATCTGTCTACAACTAACGGAGTAATCGGGGATAATTTATACAAAAAAACATTCATACAGCCGAACATAGAACTTCCACCTATTTTAAAGTCGGTTACAGTACATTTTATTTCCAGTTATTTGTTTTACACATTATACCATAATTAACACACTTTTCCATGTCAAAACGCTGTTCAAATTAACAGGGGTGAGTAACCGTTCGGCCTAGAAAAATGTTGGTGATGTCAGCGACCTGCAATCTGTGCCGAGGGTTACAGACCCCTGACGATTTGTAAGCGTTAGTTGCTATAAAAAATTCTTAAGTATAAAATTATTTTGAACAGGTTGGGAGAAATAAACAGGTCAGTTTTCTATAGACAGATGTACTCAACTCCTTTTGACAAACGTGAATAAAGTATCAATAAACGTTTATTGATCAAGAACACGTGTTCTTGAGAAGAGACCGCGACTCGGCAAGTGTAGGACGCCCTCCGGCCAGGTGGCATGACGACCTGCGAAGGACTGCAAGTAGATGCTGGATACGGCAAGCTGAAGGCAGTGCGCTAAGGCGCTCATAAGGGGAGGACTAGTCCAGCAGTGGACTATTAGACATCGACTGATGATATACGCACATCCGCCTTGCCCTAGACGATGACAACTGAGCGGGCAGGCGGGTGGCCCATCCCGCCCCACCCCCGTCCAGCGATTCACGCGGGTTTCTTTGCCTAAGCTTTACAATGCGCATAGAGTTAAGAACATCCAAGCGGATATTTCAAATATTATTTATTTTTGTATGGAATAAAAAGTAGCTAATTATCAAAAGTCGTAGAACAAACGTTGTTGCTGATGATGCTAGGAACCTGGTCACCGAAGGTTGCTGGTCAATTAAAAATAACGGTTAAAAATCGGATAGAAATAGCCATACACAACGCGTGCGGAAGCCACGAGCAGAAACTATTGTATATTTTGAATATTAGTGTGATTTGATTCGTGTGATAACAGTTATCAAGTACCCATAACGACCTCTGTGGCGCGTTGGGCGAAGATCTGCCTGCGATGCAGGAGGTTGCGGGTTCGATTCCCGCCTCGGGACAAATGTGTGTACGATCTGTAGACATTTGTTCAGGGTGTTCTGGTCGTTTTCTATCTATGTATAATAAAAAATATCTATCTATGTATTGTATTCTATTATGTACAGTGCGCGTCAGAATTAAGTATCCCCCTTGTCTACAAAATATTTTCTAACTTCTATTCGCTTGTGACTAATTTTCAAAGCAAAAACTTATCAAGCCACTAAGGATCGAACCACCCACCCTTTAATGGAGACTCGAATTCTCGGCATTAGATCAACTGAGCTATTTAGCTGTTGGAACAATGCGTCCAATTTTGTCTATCGGTCTAATTAGTCCCCATTTTTAAAGCCAAGTCTTACTTTTTTTTTATGGATGCATTTGTTTTGACTTTGTCGTTTGTAGCGAACAAAGTAATTGTCACTCGTCTTATTTCGTGTGGTTTGCTTTGTGCATATTTTGCGAGAGATCGAAATATGTAAAAATATTACCAATGTTCTTTCGTTGTAAACAAATTATTTTTGAATAAATTATCACAGTCTATTATAAAAAACCTTTCACTGTTTACAGATATTATTTTTTATTATGGTTTATCAAAACAGTTATGTCGTTATAATATCATAGATTTTTATACGTAGTAGTTATTGTATAATATTGTAGACATTTATAGAATATTATTTTTTGTAATTTTGTTTTTTTTTTCATTAACTTGCAATTAAGCCCATAAAGAATAATATCAATTAAAAATATTACATATTGCAAAGAAAATAGATAACAATTGACAAAAAAAAACGAAACACCGCTCACGAGATTCGAACTCTGTCACTCTTATCTGGTCTTGCATTAATTTGGCGGTTACTCCCGCAAGGCCAAGTTGATACTTAGATGAATCATCGAATTTTAAGTAAGGTTACCAAATGAAAATGAAATTAAAATGAAACAATTTATACAAAAATTACATTTTAATGATACAGAACATACAATTTTTGTTGGAAACGTCAAAAATATGAAAAGAAAATGGAAAATTATAAAAAACATGTAGTTTTGATCACCCAATCTCCAACGATCGCTGACAGGATTTGAACCCATACCCATACATACATTGAGATAGGGGGATACTTAATTGTGACGCGCACTGTACATCAGTGTACCCATAACACAAGCTCTGCTTTAGCTTGGGGCTAGATACTGCTGTGTGAATTGCAGCATTATTTATTTATTCACTAATATTAGTGTGATTTGATTCGTGTGATAACAGTTATCACGTACCCATAACACAAGCTCCGCTTAGCTTGAGAATAGAGCTGTGTGAGTGGTCCAGCATTAATTGTTAATTTTTTCCTAAAATTATACTAATTATTTCTAATGAGTTTCCTCATAAATTATTAGAATGAGAATCAGAGCATCTAAATATGGCCAAATAGGTATGTCAGAGCTAAACTAGCTGGAACTTGGGGTTTTTAGCAATGCTATAAACAACTCGCGCAACACATAAACATTGTCGTTTTGGAGTCGAGTTTGAAGTAGGTATAGTCCAGTCATCAGTCACTATGTTTCACCCAATAATTGGAATGAACCAGCTGGAACCGCGTATACGCCTTCATTTTGGCGACCTTTTATTGAACATTAGGGGAAAAACCCACCAGTTTCATTCAATAAAAAATAATATACACAAGATAAAGTTAAAAACTACAACCCGACTACGTGAAAGTTATAAAATTTTGAAACATTACCATTGACAAAATAGAATGACATATCGGTCATATTTGATAGGCATAGAGTTGAAAATGAAAATAGGTCGTAGGTATTGTAATTTTTCTCTATGGGGCCTGCAGCCTGCGGCTACCTAAACTTTAATACGCGTTTTGAAGGCTTATTCGGGGTCGGAGCCCTAAATCCTATAGCCTATAACCATCGGGGTATTGAGACGAATCAATCGATACATAATTTGTTGTAATCGAACCAGTAGTTTCAGCGCTACGTGGGAACAAAGAAATCGGCCACATACATACAAACATACAAATATACAAACATACAAACATAGGGTGCTAACCTCATAACCCTCCCCTGTTGGTAGTCGGGTAAAAATAGGTAGATGGTTTGTCACATGTACATTTCATCATCATCATCATCTTCTTCAGCGGATATAGTCCACGGCTGGACATAGGCCTCCCCTATAAGCGTTATAGCGCCCTGTCTTCAGCTTGTCGCATCCAGCATCTGCCTGAAGTCTTTCGAAGATCGTCATCCCATATGGCCGGAGGGTGTCCGACACTACGTTTGTCGAGTCGCAGTCTCCAATATTTTACCCCAGTGGTTGTTGGTTTTTCAGATATGGCCTCTGCCACTTCAGCTTGCTAATTCTTAGAGCTTGTCGATAACTTTGGTTCTTCTGTCGGATGTATTCGTTATGAATCATGTACATTTACTAACCTATAACCGGTAATATAATATTATTATATTACCGGTTGGTTATATTATAACCTTCTTTGATATCCTTCCAAGATGTCCGAGTGATGACTAAGTGTTCCATGTGACCCTTTTTTTTTTCTTTTTTTATTGTCCTGAGGGAAATGAAAAAAAAAAAAAAGGTATAAATAAATGAAAAAGAATAAGATGTTTTAATAATGAATAAAAATATAGGTACCTACATAGACGCTTTAGATACCTACTATATACATAGCTATATATATATATATATAGCTTGTCGATAACTTTGGTTCTTCTGTCGGATGTATTCGTTATGAATCATGTACATTTACTAACCTATAACCGGTAATATAATATATTACCGGTTGGTTATATTATAACCTTCTTTGATATCCTTCCAAGATGTCCGAGTGATGACTAAGTGTTCCATGTGACCCTTTTTTTTTCTTCTTTTTTTTTCTTTTTTTATTGTCCTGAGGGAAATGAAAAAAAAAAAAAGGTATAAATAAATGAAAAAGAATAAGATGTTTTAATAATGAATAAAAATATAGGTACCTACATAGACGCTTTAGATACCTACTACTAAGGGGGACGTCCATTAATTACGTGAGGCGTTAAGGGGGGGAGTGGAGGGGGTCGAGCCAAATCTCACCAAATCTCACGTGGAGGAGAGGGGGGTATCGGCAAATACCAAATAATTTTCTTCCACGACTTTTAGCATTTCCTGCATATTTATAATTGGAAATTGTTAACGATTTGCGTCAAATCGCTTTTCCTTTCGTTTTATTCCTTCTAGAACGCAAAAAAAAACACAAATAAATTTGAATCTCGCGCCAACACGAAACGAACAATCTTTGCATTTTATTGTTCGATTTTTACCCGACTATCAACGGAGGTTATGGTGTGGAGGATCTCCGACCAGGTGGGATGACGATTTGCGAAAGACTGCTGGCAGATGCTGGATGCGGCAAGCTGAAGACAGGGCGCTATGACGCTCATTAAATAAAATAAATAATAATATATTCTAAGGTTATTTTCGCGAGAAAATAACAATCCGGTAAAAAGAGTGTTTTATTAAAATAAATAAATAAAATAATTTATTCAAAAATATCTAAGGATCATTAGGGGAGGCCTATGCCCAGCAGTGGACTGATATAGGCTGATGATGATAATGATGATCAACGGAGGAGAGTAATGCGGTTTGCACCAATTGGCACCATATGTAAGGTCCATATTATAAAAGTTTGTATAGTGTGAGTAAGTATTAGCGAGTAACGCTTTTCTACGACATAAATGTTACTCAAGTATAAGTCGATGACTGAGCAGGCATTCATTGTACCGGCTATAGTATGTAGCCGATTTATAAACCAAAAAAAGGTCACGCCAGCGCGAAACGAAAAGTCTTCTATCATCTTTAATTTTATATTAATTTATGTATCTGAAAAATCTCACGTGAGATTAAGGGAGGGTGGAAGGGGGTCGAGCATAATCTCACGACATCTCATCAAGGGGAGAGGGAGAGTTAAAAAATCACTAAAATCACCTTCGATGTCCCCTTACGCTCAGCCACGAGGAGTTCCGTACTGTAGCACTGTGAATTTTCGCCAATGCTTCTATAACCGAACCGCCCGCGAACGTGTTTCTATCATAGTTTTTATACAAAAGTTCAGGAAATCAACACATCTATCAAAACATGACAGTTACATTTCCAACAGATTTATTTTACTGGCAACAATTAATAGTTCCACGTTCAAACGGGGTTAGGTAAGTCTGACGTCACTGCCGCTTTCCTCGCGCTTCCGGCCGCTTTCCCGGACATTGACCGAGAGGTCAAAACTATGTGCGTAGGGCATAGAGTTACTATAATAACTCTATGGCGTAGGGTATAAGAATAAAAATGACGAAACTCTTTTCACACATTTTTATTTACTTATTTATCTTATAAAATGAATGTTAGTAAAAGGCTTTTCCCAATTATATAAAAAGTATATACATTGTACATGCTAAAAACATGGGGATAAAATAGATGCAGTTAATACCTTTAGTTGCGTTAACACCTTTAGTTACGAGTCAATTTTTTTTTGATGTTAACCTCTATTAGATAACGTTTGGCTATTACAGGTACCAGTTTATAGTTACAATTTTTTCAAGGAAAGATCTCAAAGGGTGGTGATTTCGTTCGTCCACGGAAAGATCTCGCTGATCCTTCGATCAAAATTTTTGAGCCGGAAATTTTTGATCGAAGCACTGATCTCGGAAAATCAGATTCGATTTTTTTCGACAGAAAACTATGAATTACTTGTCCATAACGACAACCAGTTCTTTTTTTTAATATGCCGATAAAATAGGTGTTTGGTCTAGCCCCAAGCTAAGCAGAGCTTGTGTTATGGGTACTAGATAACTGATATACATAAAATATAATACAATACATAGATAGATATTTTTTAAATTATACATAGAAAACGACCAGAACACCCTGAATAAATGTCTGCAGATCGTACACACATTTGTCCCGAGGCGGGAATCGAACCCACAGAGGCCACAGAGGTCGTCCAATTGTATTTTGTTCGTCGATTTCTCCGTCACAATCTGAACCGATTTTGAAAATGTTTTCGTTAGTGTATAGAGTATAATCCCGAGGTTTGATGTCTTATAAACAATTTATTCCCGATGGATTAGTATTCGTCCCGCAAAATTTAAAAATAGTGTAAAATTAAGGGACTCGATGTTGGTGTTAGTTTTTTCAAAACCATGAAATTATTTATTTGTCTGTCCATCTTTTTCTCGTAGACATTTTCACTCGCATGTATGAAGACAAATAAGAAACAACTGCAATTTCTTGAAGTTAGGTTTCACAGAATAATGCTAAACCGGTGGTAGTAATTCTTTTCATAATCATCCTAAATTAAACCATCAGTTACAACCTAGATTTACATTCCGGGTTCATAGCGGTCATAACACAATTTTTAGGGGTCAATGTTCTAATGTAAACGCTGAAACTGTAACTGAAAGTTCCGTAGGTGACTGACCTTAGGTAGCACACTTTTTGATAGTTGGAATTAGCTGAAAATGGCGGGGCAACATGGAAGCTTATCCTTTATGATTGACCATTCAGTTTTTGTTTTACAGCTTCGGCCACAAACTTTGACAAGAAATCCAAGTTTAAGGACACAAATCATCACGGGTCAATATCAAGTGATTCTACATTTAGCTTAACTGATTTATACCTTGTTGATTGTCTGAGTTGAGCAACTTGAGTTGAGCAATGGGGAACAAAATAAGTTTGATAAGAAAGGGTCCCGTTGCGCAATTTGCTCCACTGAGTTGCGCAATTGAGTTGCACAAAAGGGAACTCGCGATATAAATAAGTAATTATTGCTTATATAGTTAGTACTTTTGCAAGTAACTTGGTGGCTATTTCAGAAATAGCCGATTCCTAAAACTAGGTATGCATAAAAAGAAGGGCAAATAAAAAACAAAGCATTTTCAAAAGCTTGTCAAAAGGACGATTTGTATTTTTTTTTGCGGACAGTATGCTGCGCGGAATTCAGAAAACTTAAAATAAACATATCGCTGTGAAAAAGTGCTTCATTAAAAACTCTGCATAAAAAGGAAAGCAAATAAAAGTCAAAAGCTTGTCAATAGTTAGAAGTTTCTTTTTTTACATTTTGCTATCAATTTTTTTTACTGATTTTAACAAAGCCGCGTGCTATATTTTCTGTGGACAGCGGGGCTGCGTGGATTTCAGAAAAACAAAAACAGATCGTAATGGAAAAGTGCTTGATTAAAAACTGCCAATAATCCTCTCCCACTTTCCATCAAATATCGCCTTTGTAAACAGAAAAAAGTCATACTACTCCATCCAAAGCTAAAACCAGTTGCACGGTAATATGACCTCAGTCAAGTGGTCCACTTCACATTAATTTGATAACTGCAAAACAACATAATTTACAATCAGCAATAAAAAACCCATTGGTGCCTCCAGAAAGACGTTCACTGACCTATAGTCTTCCAAATGTTATTGATTCAAGACAAACATTGCCAAACAGAATTAGACGTGATCATTGACGTAGGTACATCATCTCACATGTCTTAGTAGAACACAGTTCCGTATTTTCTGGTTCTTATGAAGGCTGGAACCGTAAAATGCTATTATGGTTCTGATGGTTCTCTGGCGTTCAGAATTTTCTGTTATTGTTGTTGTGTATCTGTTTCTGGAACATATTTAGATTAATAGGCTATTTGACTACATGAAAATAAGTTGCAAATTGTTTTCGTCCTAGTCAGTGATAACGTAACAAAGCGTAATAAGTTTTTTTTTAAATAGCCTATTGTAGGTAAAAAACAGGATTAAAATTACACATTTTTTGATATATGATCACGTGACTGATAGATACCATAGGTAACATAGGCTACTTTGTCCTGGTAAAACATCAAATTCCAATGGGAGATTTATGGGAACAATCCTCCTAGAAATGTCAAATTCGCATTTAACGCGGGGAACAGCAAGTGAAATATATTTTGTGGTGGAAAATGATACTAGGACAGCACTATGGTGGTCTGGTTTCGTCCCATCCTTCGCCCAGGGATAGGTTCGGCTCAGATGGGCAGCTCTGCTCTGCAATCACTCATTTTGAGTACCTATAGGACTTAAAAACTTTTTATTTGTATTAATTATAAAGTAAATAATCAGTATTTTGCCTCCTTCAAGACTAAAAGCTACGTTTCACGCCACACGCTGAGTTTAACATAACCTAAAACACATTCACCCTTTACCTACCAGCACCCATCAAAACGTACTAGATGACGAAAGCATTGCCCTCCAATAACCAATCACCCAGACCTTTCAAACTCCACCAAAACCCCCCGTACCCTGCACTGTTAGCCACCTCCAGCGGGGGATGGCAGCTCTAGATACATGGCCGAATTTTCTTTGAAGAAAAACGCCCGAATGTGATGTCATTGACCGGACAAGGTCGAGTGCAAGGTCGACGGCCGCAGCGTTCGACGGCCTCGCGAAAGCATATTGAGATGGGTTACGTCAGTGTCTCCGAAGGGTAGCTAAGTGGTGTGGGAGGAGGTTGGTATCCATTTCTTTTTTTTTTAACTACGACATGAAGGATTACTTTAATTGCGATCCTCAACCCGCATGCTCAGCGTAAGGATTATGGGCATAATCTCCCATGAGATAAAAGTCACTGAGGCGAATTTCATGGTCTAACATTTTTGCAATTATAATATTTTTTTTGATGCTGTGGATCAACGTTACTCGAGCGGCGTACAACGCCCTCCGGGTACAATACAATAACGCGTTCCGGATGCTGGTGGGGCTGCCGCGCTACCGCAGTGCTTCAGGTATGTTCGCGGAGGCACGAGTGGATGATTTCCACGGCATCATGCGCAAGCGTGTCGCCTCCCTGATGCAGCGAGTGCGCGCCAGCCCCAACAGCCTCCTGGTCACCGTGGCTGAGAGGGTGGATGGCCCCATATTCAGGCACTGGACCGAAACGCAGGTGTTGCCCTGTATCGCATTGCGATGTGCAAAATAACGTTTTATTTAGTTAGAATTTTCAATAATGTGATTATAATAATGCAAAGCTTATGATATTGACCTATGGGTTCCCTAACCCTTGAATAACCTGAAATAAATGATTTTATTATTATACATACAGCCGTGCATTAATTGGTCGTGCATTATAGTGACCCATTGTGGCGCTCGCTCTTTGGAGGAGATCGTATGTCCAGACGTCGTCGTTCAGCTGAAATGATGATAACTGAAATGTAGCAATCATGATACCTCATAAACAGCAAGCAATTATTCTAAAACTGTGACAAATTTACCCAATTTTAATTATTTTCATCACCGTGTCATCTCAGGCTGCGCTGCGCAACTGGTTGCATTGCGTGGTTGCTGCAACAGCTTGCGAAATTGCCCACCGTTGCTCAAAGCAGCCTTGACTTGGCTTGGGTAACTTGTACTTGTAGGTACTGTTTCATGTACCAACTAGGTGGGTACAACCTAACTAGTTGTCACTAGTTTATAAATGATTTTACTTAGGTACACAAATTCGATAATTTTGCTTTGAACCGACGACGTAGCATTTGAAAGGGTGCACCGATTTTGTTCAATCATATTTAGTAACGTAACGTCTTCTTGAGTGTAGACCACAAATGGGAAACGTAGTGTAGGAGGCCCTCGCGTTCTAATAGCTTTGCTTTACAATGATTTAAGATAAATAATAGAATCAGGCGTTACTTTGCGGAAATCCATTGCAAAATATAAGGATGAAAATATTTAGTAACAATTCCGCGAAAAAAAAACCTCCGATAAATTCTAACAAAATGTAGTTCACGCGTGGGAGCTAGTCACCTAGGTATGCGTTTTTAAGGTGTTTTTCGCGGAATTGTTACTAAATATTTTCATCCTTATATTTTAAAATGATGTTTCTCTCCTTCAACTTCTTAAATAATGGCTCCATCCCGTTCGTCGGGAGTGCCTCTGTATATTTTGACGATCTTAAATGAATCAGAAGCTACTATACCTATACAAACCCTTATCAATATGTTTTACTGCTGCTAACGCACGTAACCTAATAAAGATCAGCGTATTTTCCTTATTGTTGCCAAAAAATAAATATTCTAAATATTCCGCTGATGTAATTTTAGTGACCACAAATTGGTAGACGTGAGCATAGCCACAGACCGACTGGAAAAACACATTTAAATAGGTCTGACCATGATGTTCAAAACATCGGTAGGTAAACATTTTAACACGTAGATAGATGACCTACGAGAGCATTCAACCTTCAAGGAAAATACCAGTCATTCGACGCGAAAACGGCAATGTTGTGCAACTCATCCTGCCGAAAATCGACGGTCAACGACCCATTGTACTATCTACACACACAGCCAAAACCTATCCCTCGTACAGACAGTTTTTCTACACACGTATTTGCACGCACACTCCTGAAAACCCTGTGGGATTGGCGCGCTTTTTCGTGTGCGAAAATAAAATTCAAATGTACTCTAATGAGGTCGATTAGGTTGGTTCGTTTAATTCACAAGTTGAAGTGATGTGATAATTTTCTGTTTATAAAATTTACATCAGACGTGATATCAATTTGGAACACAAAATTGTTATCCTCATAATTTTATTACCTAACATATTTAATTAGGTGGTTCATCTCGGGTAGGCGCGAGTTTTTTTTTTTGGTGGTTTTTTTTTATGTTCCACGAGCAATTAAACTAGCGAAAAAGCAATTTTCCGCAAATTGTAGACCATTTTCTATGAGCTCTTGATAAAATCAACTTCGATTCACTGGTGTTTTTGGAGCATTTGGGAAAATACAAAATTTTGTGCTAAGTCTTTTTCCCAATAGCTCCCAAAATACCTACAAATGAATCAAAGTTGATTTTATCATAAGTTCATAGAAAATGGCTTACGATTTGCGGCCTATTTAGACGTATTTAGACCTCAGATTAAATCCATTCGTCGAATAGAATTATTAAAGTACGTTTGATTCATATCCCTGTATACTTACACTAGCGGTTCGCCCCGGCTTCGCACGGGTACATTCTATAGCCTATGTGCATCAGGGATAATGTAGGACTCTAATGGTGAAAGAATTTTTCAAATCGGTCCAGTAGCTTCGGAGCCTATTCAATTCAAACAAACAAATCTTTGCTCTTTATAATATAACTAGCTGTTATATATATAATGTTACCCGCAACTTCGTCCACGTGGAATTTGATTTCTCAACCTATCCTTATAAATACTTTGGACTGAGTACATTGTCCCAAAGAGTGATGTGAGGTCACAGGATCTGGACAGCCAACTTAAAGTTTAAATTGTTCTCGCAATAGAGCCATGTTTTCACGTGGTCTGTGGCAAGTGGCGCCACCGTCTTGCTGGTAGGTACTTATATCCTGGAGAACGCGGGCTTTAATTTATGGTAAAAATAGTTCGTTTATCACGGCATGATAACGTTCGTCATTGATAGCTCGGACGCTTTATCGAAAAATGGAACTTAAGAATAGACCATGTTAAGGTTACGAATGTTGAATGTCAAGAATGGTTCTTTTGTGTGACGATAAAGGTAACCCAATAAATTTGTTTTTTCTTTACTTATTGTTTAGTTTTTAAAATGAAATCACCCTAATCAGGGTGTCACGTCACGTCACTAATCCTATGACACTCATGGAATATGAAACATACTAAAATAAAAAAAAAAATTTTTTTGGTGTTTATTTTTTAGGTAAACCGGTGTTTTGTCGTCTGAGGAGTACCTACTTTAGGACTCTGTTTTTTTTTTTGCAGCATACGTGTTTCTTATGCTACTACCGTCAATTTCAGAACACGATGAATGAAATACGTTTTGGTTTAGTTAGAGGTATCGACGTATAAAATTTGCGTAGCGTGTTTCAGTTTTTTTTTGTTGCAATTTGGGTTGCAGTGGACGTTATCATCACATACATTTTCTTGCAAAGCCAAGCTTGACACACGGATTATTTACATTATCTATACTAATATTATAAAGAGGAAAGATTTGTATTTTTGTATATAACGAATAAACTTAAAAACTACTGAACCGATTTCAAAAATTCTTTCACCATTAGAAAGCTTACTTTTCAGGGAGTGACATAGGCTACGTTTTATCCCGGAATTCCCACGGGAACGGGAAATACGCGGGTGTAACCGCGAGGCGCTGCTAGTTAATGATATGTTAGTAACAGAATTGGAATTTTTCTTAGGTTTGGACTAAACATACTTGACTTATGAACAATGCTCATGACCTTACATGACCCTAGATAATCTTCGTCATCATCAGGTGTTGGTATCATAACAAAAAACTATCGATCGAGGAACCAAATCAATCGATTGTTGAAGATCGCATACTTACAATAGATCGTTATGCGTTACGTAAACTAAAGCTTCTAGCACATTTGTTGAACGTGCCGCATATAGGAGATAGATAGATACACAATACTTTTATTCATCACCTTACAAAACATCATCATCCTATACCTATTAGTCCACTGCTGGACATAGGCCTTCCCTAATGAGCACCATAGCGCCCTGTCTTCAACTTGCCGCATTCAGCATCTGCCAGCAGCCTTTTGCAAATCGTCATCCCACCTGGTCGGAGGGCGTCCTACACTACACTTACAAAACAGATTGTATTTATTTAAACATATTTTATAGAGAACAATGGATTTGGCGGCATTAGTGGTTTCTTCCAGGCAACCAGAACGATTGTGAGAAAAATAAAGGATGCCGGTGCTTTACAAGATAAATTAAATCTATTAATTCTAATGCACATAATACCTAATAATGTATTTTACTAATACATACAACAAATTAATAATTATAGTCTTTACTTTTAAAAGAAGATTTTTTGTGGAGTTCTTTGAGAAAAGTTTGTTTAAAACTCGGTAAAGGTGAAAACAGACACGTGACGTGAGCCTTTTAAAAAGGCTATTTGATTGAAAACTTTCTGAGAAGTTTGTAACTTTTACTAAAGAAAATGTTTGGCTTCTTAATGTCAATAAATAAATGCGAAAACAAAATGTTTACAATAGCTTACTCTGTGTTTAGGTATCGTCCATCATTGGACTATATTATTTATTGATTTTTTTCTCTGCATTATACCGTGACGTGACATAGTCCACGCCATTTTTGTTAAAGTCATTGAAGTGACCGCATTAGCGCAACTTTGCAATTTATTTGCGTCGTCCAGTTCTAATGTACGCCAACCTTTATCAGTATGTTTTATTTTGGATCAGGTTCATTGGTCTCAGATGAGCACAGGTCAATGATCTGAATGACATAGATCGTGCTAACGTGTTGGCAAATTGACGTATCTTTTTACTGGAAGAATTTGAAAGCTTCTGGGTACATAGTTACATTTCTAATTAGGTCGGTTTTCTACTGGTTAAGTCGATGATGTCACTCTTTTTAGGGTTCCGTACCCAAAGGGTAAAAACGGGACCCTATTACGAAGACTTCGCTGTCCGTCTGTCCGTCTGTCCGTCTGTCACCAGGCTGTATCTCATGAACCGTGATAGTCAGAGAGTTCTCTTAGTCTTACAAAACTTAAAAAACAGTTTAAAACTAAGGGATTCGAAGTCGGTTTTGTTTTTTTTAAACACAATGAAATTATAATGATTTATATGTGACATTTTGATGTCGATAAATTATTTAACGTCTGTTATTATTTGTTTTTACTCCTAATTGAGGTTATTCGAGGTTATCAATGCATTTTATTATTAAATACTTATTTTATCCTGTTATGACTCTTAGTCGTAGCGAACTCAAATTAAACCTTATCACACCCGTGAGACAGTATATATTTTAAATATATTACTCAATTGGGATGTACTTTTATCTTTTGAATTAATTAATTAGGCAGCAACAATGTCTTATGTATGACTTGTGTCAGTTTTGTGCGTGAATCGTCTCATTCCTACGTCTATTAGTCCTATGTTATCAGTTTGATAGCGCTGTTACTGAGGCGTTATTCAGCGAACTCGCCTAGCACCAAATTTGTAGGTAAACAACACTTTAGTATAATTATCGTCTTAGACACTGCTACAGTTAATCAGTATGTTAACTTATTTTAGACACATTATTTTACTTGTTGTTTTTTTTTCTTTTCTAGTCACCTTACAGGGTAATACTGAAAATCAGTTTGCTCTTCGGGCAAAGCAATGCACTGAGTTATTTCCTTTTTGCTGCTGCACACAATGTATTTATAACCATTTTTAGGGTTCCGTACCCAAAGGGTAAAAACGGGACCCTATTACTAAGACTTCGCTGTCCGTCTGTCCGTCTGTCACCAGGCTGTATCTCATGAACCGTGATAGTTAGACAGTTGGAATCACAGATGATGTATTTCTGTTCCCGCTATAACAACAAATACTAAAAAATAGAATGAAATAAATATTTATGGGGGCTCCCATATTTTCTGCCGTTTTTATAGATAATGGTACGGAGTCCTTTGTGCGTGAGTCCGACTCGCACTTGGCCAGTTTTATTTAAAATGTGCTAAATATTTTCATAAACTGTTATCATATCAATTTTCCACGTGATATATTATGCAGCCTATTTAAAGTCACCTTAGCACAGGGTGGAAAAAATCTATGGGCCTAATATACCTTAAATCCTTAATATTTCTAAGACCAAATGTTTACTAGACAATTTTGATCTTGAAGAATAATCCTACTGATTCGCATAATAAAATAGCGTAGGTTTATTTTTTAATTATTTGTTGTTTCGATTCCCAGGTGAGACAAGCAATTCTTAGATCTTTGAATGCGATTCTTTTCTTTTTTAAAATAAATGAATGTTTCCTTTCAGTAAAATGAGCTAACTAGGATTTAAGGTAGTTCCCCTCCGGGGCCCATAGATTTTTCCACACGGTATACACCTAGTGTATTTTTTTTCTTGTGAAATTCTTCTTTACCTACCCCGTGCATTAGGTACTGTGTGTTGCAGAAGCAAATAAATTTTTATCCTTCTATCTACCTAACTCTTTTGCAGTAGGCATATTAATTTACTCTGAGGTAAAAAGACACTTTACCTACTAGATTTTAGTTCCTAAGTTACTCATTTAGAGTTGCATTTATTTTATTTCGTACGCGTTTAATTACCTTATTTTCCCAACGTTTCGACAGGTTTACACACTGCCGTGGTCACGGGATGACCGTTAAATAGTATTTATAAATATGTGTTCAAATCGCGTAAGTTTAAAAATATTTATTTTATTTCGTACCTACCTATTCATATATTATTATCATTTGATACAGTTATTAACAGTAATTTATTTTTATTGTTTAATTTATAACCATTAATTCTTGTAATTAAAATATTTAGGTTTGACATGATTGATGATGTCAAACCTGCATATTTTAAACACCCAATGTTATATTGTTATGTGGTCTTATGGTATAAATAAAAGAATTGAAAGTATTTTTAACCACTTGTCTGTAAAAAGGTTG
This sequence comes from Eupithecia exiguata, assembly GCA_947086465.1. Classification (NCBI taxonomy): domain Eukaryota; kingdom Metazoa; phylum Arthropoda; class Insecta; order Lepidoptera; family Geometridae; genus Eupithecia; species Eupithecia exiguata. Next base: position 6,157,421 of record OX352251.1, read on the forward strand.
TAAAAATTACTATTACTGATGTCAAATAAAAAGAAAATTAACACGTGTGAACCTTACGGGACCTGATGCCCACATAATTTTAGGCTTTATCCCTAATTTTAAGCGATATCAGAGATAAGCCAAAATCAGTATAAAATAGAACAGTGACACTTTAAATTATTATTGTGTCAAGTAACGATCGAATTTAACCCTATAAGGCTAGCAATTTTTGTTTTGTTGCCCCGATAAATGGATTCTCGGAAAGACATACCATGTAGGTGGAGATAAGCCAAAAACATGTGGGAAGGCGTGTGCGACTAATCAGAGATTACATCAGATCTGTGACATGTTTCTACACGTTCGCTTTCATTATTTAGGTCATTATTTAATACAACTGTAGGTACTAAACCCTAATAATAATAGCCTATATTCAACAATCTTACTAAACAATATTGTAATCTTTACTATGTTTATAATTAATAGTACAGTAACTTATAACTATAGATTTTATTTGACACCGGCCTCTCTTAAAGCTTGCCTCCTGTTATGGATTACCGAGCGACAGCCACCCAACCGACCAGCGGCGGCAGCAATAGTACAATTTATTTAGATTTAAAATCAAAAAATAACTGATACAGTTTGAGTTGTCAAACTGATACAGTTTTTCATAAATAAAGATTGTTAATGTAAGGTTTATGTATACCTATGTATTCTTACAGAACCTATCCCGCAGCTGTTCTGGCAAAAAGTTAAACTATATTTTACTATAAAAGTTTTAGTATATTTTAAAAGTAGGTACTAAAGGTCGTTGTCCATCACACGTTTGCAGCCCAAGTTCGTTCAACATCCGACTAGAGTTGAGTGTCCTACGAAGGACAATTACTATCCTACGCTCATCCAGGCCCGGGCTTTGAACCAGTGACCTTGCACCAGTGGGTAATCACCTTGCGAATTTGATGGTATTGAACTTGACCTCATGTGTTGAGCTCTTAATTTTCCATAAAATAAGACAAGACAAGTATTTTGTGAGCTATCTTGTCGCTTTTTGGTCTCTGATTAGCTAAATAATGAGTACTTACTACAGTTACATAGTCCATTATAATAATTTTGTTTTTTAATAAAAAATACAAAATTTTATTGATAAAAAATATGATTTCGATACCGTAAGTCTTGTTTGTATATTAAGTGTCATGGCGTTCGCTTGAAAATTTAATCAGAATTTTTTTTGAAAAATGTTTTTTTTTCATCAAATATCCCACCATCCCGGGATCATTCTCAATGCTAGTCGACAATTCACGCAAAAATCGGAGATCACACATCAACTAGAACGTCAAGTGCAAATTGGACTCGCCCATCAAGGGTTCCGTACAAACTTGTACTCGTAAGTAATCCAACGTTTTTTTTGTGAATTAATAACAAATTCTATTTTTTTTTAAAGACTTTGCCTCTTGTCAAATTTCATGATTCTAGATCAACGGGAAGTATGCAGAGTGCATGTGATTCCCTTGGAAAATTCAAAAAAATTGGGCTTTAACGGCTGTAACTTTTGATTGCGTTGACTTAGATAGAAGTTTGATTTATAATGCGGCTCCAAGAAATTAAGAACCTGAGTATTATGATGCGAATTTCAACTAGATACCTCCACACGTTTCTGAGAAAAGAGGGTTGACAGACGGACAACAGAGGGATCCTATAAGAGTTCCTTTCTTTCTTTTAGAGGCAAAAATAAAAAAAACATACATGCAGTCGGCCATAGAACCTCAAATGAAAATAGCGGACCTCTCTCGATTTCAGCCACAGTATTATTTTTGTATTTCCTGATACTTTTTGCATAATTGTGGTTTTCCTTTCATAAATTGCAGTGCAAATTCTAGGAAATTCATTCATTCTGGACAATCATGAGGAAAAGTATTGTTTAAAGGATCAAAACGTGGCGCCTTGTTATACTTTTTTTTGTAGTTTTGTATATGGCCTACATACAAAACTACAAAAAAAAATATTGGTTGCCTGTAAAGTCGGTATACGGGCGAAAGTTTTACGTGACAACGACTTTGAGTGGTAAAATAATTTTAATGTGAATATTCATTCGTATAGTAGGAAGAAGGATGAAATAATAGTAACAATTTATTCACTTTTTATGTCTGTCTCTCTCGCTCTTAGGCGGGCTAACCATGCCCGAGTGGAAGGGACGCGTGCCTCTCACTCGCTCTCATTGTGAGCGCATAACGTGAGCGGAGCGTAACGCAGTTTTTTGAAGTGTCACCCGGCAAACCAATTTATAAGACGTTGTCACGTCAAAAGTATATGTTTAGTTATATTATTTGAGTCAACATCTTCACCCTATGTCAGTCAGAGTTTGACTGTCATAAATTTCCTACATCCAGCATCTTCTATGAGTATTATATAGTCAAAGGACTTAGATTAAAAAATAAAACCGGCCAAGGGCCAGTCCGACTCGCACACGAAGGGTTTCGTACCATCTATAAAAACGGGAAAAAAATCACGTTTGTTGTATCGGAGCCCCCTTAAATATTTATTTTATTCTGTTTTTTAGTACCTACTTGTTGTTAAAGCGAAACAGAAATACATAATCTGTGAAAATTTCAACTGTCTAACTATCACGGTTCATGAGTTACAGTCTGGTGACAGACGGACAGCGAAGTCTTAGTAATAATAATCCCGTTTTACCCTTTGGGTACGGAGCCCTAAAAACCCTAAATCATTTAATTGAATCATCATAAATAAGTAATGTATCAATCAAAATTTTGCTTCAAAAATACCTACATATCATACCTAAAAAAAATTTGGTTGTGTAAATCAAATTGTCTTTTTACAATTAGGTACCATTGCTTTTCTTTCATAAAAGTTACGCCAATATACTTTTGACAAAAATGATCATAAAAAAAGCACAAAAATCAACGATCCAAACACAAAAACGTCCTTATTCCTCTATGATACATTGTATTGTATTATCCTCAGACTTTGTTTGTATTCATAATCACAGTTCGCTAACTGCTAAATTATTTTGACTTTGACAAACATTTTTCTAAGGTGATAGGTGCATGGACTGATGTCGTTGAACCCACCAATAGCATATCGTCACGTCGCGTCGTTATCACGTTATCATCACGTCATGCGAACGTAGAATGGAAAGTAAATAGAAGAGAAGGGAATGGGATAAAGGTCGGATAAAAAGCCGGACTTGGTTTCCTAAAAGTAAAAACCGGATGCAAACAAAACGTTGATTTTAATATCGAAAGCAAAAAGTGAGCTTTTTGAGGTAAAGTAATGGTTTATATTTTTGTACAGTAAAGCTATGGCGCGTTTCAGTTATAAATTTCTAAATTTTTTCCCTTTGCTTGTCGAAAAATAAATTATACAATGCATAAAACTCGGATAACGCAAAATGACTCATAAAGACATAACTTAAAAGTCATTTTATTTTTGTGGTTAGATTGTTGTTAAATAACAAGGAAAATTACGTACCATTTAATTGAATGAAATGAGAACATCACTATCATCAGCCTATGCTGGTCCACAGCTGGACATAAACTCCCTTAATTAAAAAAAAATAGAACATCTATCTTAAAATGTTACTTATTATTAAGAAGTAGGTACCCACAGTTTTATAAGGATTGGTTTTAAGAAGGTATTTTCCTAATGTCAAACTAACTGTTCCATTAGATTGAAAAGATGGCGCAGTTTGAAATTGTAACACATTAACTGCCCAGACTCGACCTAAGTGGCGCACCGCCGCCGTCTCAAGGTGGTGTGGTCCCTCCCCAAGATGGAGGGCATGTGCATGATATGCTATGAAAGTTTTAAAGCATAGACCCTGTATAGGTTAACATGACACTCTACCACAACCTATAATCATCCGCGATAGATCCTTGCCATATTAAATTAACATTTTTTTTCTTTTGGAAAACGCCCTACTATATCTGTATTTTACGGCTTGTATTAGCCGAATAAAAACGTGACATCTCAAACCCACTACGTCAAAATTTGCGAGCGACGCGCGAAGGTCGCCCGGCCAATAACACGTTGCGTAATCAGAGTCATTTCGGAGATCAGACTGACGTGGGTTCTATTCCGGAGATCTTTGTAATATTAAATTAATTCTTGGTTTCCGGTTTGCTAATTTGGGAGTTTTATTTACGTGGTTAGGAAGTTGTTGATACGTCAAAGAGACTGTTTTGCGATGGTTTTTGGGAAGTTTTTTTTCTCGAATATTTGCTGGTATTCCCCGAACCAATCAGCTGGTTTCTCTACACATTAGAAAAAACAAATTTAAAATGAATGAATGATTTGATATTACCGAGCATGCTACAACTACACGTAACAACCTAAATAAAACATTATTTTTGTAAGTTTATATTGAAGATTTATTTTTATTTTTCTTTCTAACACAACAGCGTTTAATAACCAACTGCATACCATTTTTTTACAGACACAACCGATCGGGCCTCACCTTAAGGGGCCAGCGTCGCATGAATTGTCCATACAAACGTAATACCAAAATTATTATGTGTTTTTCAAGCATATTTCTTCCATATATTTTTTTGTGTTTGAATTGTATCTATCTATGTCCATAGTTGTCTTTAACTCATGAAGAAATGTAAGGTAATCGCAATTTGCATATTTTTACGTCGAAAATGACATGTTTTCATCCCATTTGTTTTATACTAAAAACAACAATATTTTACATCGAAATATAGCTTAATATATTGTCTAGTTACAGAATTCGGCGATACTAGTGTTGTTATGTGGAAAAGACAAAAGTTTTCAGTCATCATTTTTGGTATTACGGAACATAGGTACCTGATATTGAAGTTGCGAGCAGCTGTCGCCGAATCCATAACATAAGTCAACGCTTTAAGGCGTATAACAAAAACACGAAATTTAGGTGTTTTTGAACCCGTTTTCTGACAAAAATATTGATTGTGGAGTTTTGAAATTTATGTAACCTGTAACACATATCTTGAAGGAGTTCTTGGCGGTCCCAAATGTTTGCCGTTAATTATAGTTTAGTTGTTATACCTAGTGTTAGTTATAGTGTGTGTTTAGTTGCTCCGAACTCACTTTTTATCGGTGTCTCAAATTCGATCAGAACCAAATTTAGTATAGTGATTCACATAGTTCATACCTATTTCTTGGCGGTCCATTATCGTCGAAAAGCAGTCAAAATAACGATAATAAACGTAAAAACGTATTTTTGCTTACAAAATCTGTGATACAAACCTGACCAGTTACACGTCACCTAACCGCAAAGGATCGTCGTTATTTGGTTGATTAGGGCACTACATGAGCTGATGAATCGAAAGCGAGCACTCTTTGCTGCATATAGGCGCGCGGAAATGCCCAAGGTCATTTGCCTTACTACACTATTAAGTATTATAGCCATTTTATTAGAGAGTAGGTAATTAAGTATATGTAATGTAATAAAACACTGTTTTAACCGGATTGATCGCGTATATTTTATATTTTGTTTATAACCTGACGTTTCGGAGGCTTTTCAGCTTCCAAGGTCACAGGCAGACACAGGTTAAAACAGTGTTTTATTATGAGTTCTCGCGAAAATAACCTTAGAATATACTATATGTAATGTGTTATTAAGGTACCTAAATCATGTCTTAACCTGTCGTTATTTCACAACAATTAATCCACAGCAACAATGGATTACTCACGAAAATAGAGGGCATAATATACGTGACGGAAAATGATTTAAAACTTCGTGTCATAGTGATTGTGATGATGAAATAAAGGTGTCAATGATATCCAAATGATGTGTCGATGACGATGCAAAAGTGTTCACACCGTTTCACCCTGAATGAATATGAACCTGGGGCCGAATTATAATAAATAATAGCGATGTACATAATATAAATACTAGAAATAAACGTAAACTCGCTGTGCCCACAACCAGGTTTCACAAGATTAATGTATCTTTTAAATGGTATGTATACGCTTCTACAACAAAACTAGTGAGTTGCAAAATCTATCAGTAAATAAATTCAAACAAATTGTCAAAACCATTCTGTGCAAAAAGGCTTACTACAAAATATCAAATTATTTAGAAGATAAAAAAGCTTGGGACGGGTTTTTCTCCAACTCGAAAAATAACAACAGGCTAAAGGTTTCTCAGTCGCTTCTTTACTTTAGTCTACATACCGAAGCGACAGAAATAAAAAATATCACTTTATTTCCGTATCAGTGTTTTATTTTAAGAATTTGACCTTTTCTAAGTGTACATTTTTGTATATATGAATATAAAAAAATGATTTTGATTTTGGTAACTAACTATAGATTTAATCATTTTGTTGATCGACCATTAATATAACGACCACGACCTACGTCGTAGAGGGTCTACGTCTGCATTGTGGAAGGGTCTACGTCTCGTAGCACATATTGTATTGTGTATACTAATAATATGTTTATGAGGTTAAGGGCAGGATATTCGATCCATTTTGTGAAAAGGACAGGCATAGAATTTTGTGTTCACAAGAGTGAGACAGGACACAGCAACGCAAGCCCAAAAATCAAGTTTTTGCTTATTATCAAAATTAAAAAAGGTTTTGAGATAAACTAACCGTAGAATATTCTTCTAAACGTCTTTGCCTATTTTCTGACATGTTTTTTGAGAGTAAAACGTTGATACACTAGAAGTACAACAACAAGAAACTATCCTTTCTTCGTAATTTTTATCATCAGGTGAAGTGATAAATATCGTTTTTTGAACCGTAGATTAGTCAATAATGTTAATCCAACTACAACATAAATTTTAGTCCAATCAAAACAAAGGATATTTGATCGTTTAAAATTGAATCGAAAATTGTCTAAATTCGAATATCCTGGACTTAAGTTTGTGAGTTTGCGAGGTTGTAGGGTAATCTGCGGATCTACTGAACCGATTTTGAAAATTCTTTTACCAATAGAAAGCCACGTTATTTGTGAGTGTCTTACCCAAAAAATGGGATACATGAACAGCGCGAGCGAAGCCGCAGCTAATTATTATATTAATAAATTGTTTTGAAAAAGCTTAAAATTGACTTCAAACTATTTAGTAATGATAATTACACAGTTCATTAAGTTTTTCCGGACAAATGCTAACTTATTTCTCGAGAATAACATTTTGGGATCACCTCACAATTATTATCCTCTATATACAAAAGTTCATCCAATTCGGCTTACGTCCAACATACAAAAAAAAATACAGCCGAACATAAAACCTCCTTCTTTTTTCGAAGTCGGTTAATAATATTGTGCTCGAAAATGCTTTACCATTTTGTACCTGTAGCAGCAAAGACCTTGGGTAGTTGGAGTGTGGTGTGGAGTCACGTGTGAAGTCTTTAGTGGGAGAATTAGGCCGTAAATTTAATGAAGTGACAGGAGACTCCCGCTCCGGTTCATTCTTGGTGCAAAGGATTGCCATCGCTATTCAGCGAGGCAATGCTGCAAGTATTATGGGCACCTTTGCACTGGGAATGGTCAGGGGCGGGTTATATTTAATATTAAGTACAGTATTTGATGTTTTAAATTCTAAGAATAAATTGTGCTCGTCAAATACATACATTTAAAGACAGAATAGTTTTATTTATTTTTTACCCTAGCTTTTAAATTAAGATATTTATTCCTGCGCAGTGATAGTAACAAAATTTTCCGTTCCTGATAGTTTTTAAGTTGATTTCGTAATCATCAAAACCTTGTGGTCCACTATTGCATCACAATTACCTACGTGATGATAAGTGGCTTAAATAGGTACACAGATGTTGACCAGCTGTTCCGGAAACTGATATTGTTATCTTAATTCTTGGATTCGTAGGAAATAAAATATCTAGCACCTATTTAAATACCTACGATTGTGACTATGTATGTATACTTGGTCGACACATGTATTTTTTTTGACTTAATCAATCAACCGATTTATTTTATTTCGGTTGTTCACCTTAATTGATACTACAACTACCTTTAAACTATGTTTGTTAGAAATTAAATTAATTTAACTAATTTAATTATTATGTTTGTTAGGACCATAAAAGCAGATTTCAATTATTCATGTCACTTATAAACTTCAGAATACATTCAATAAATTATTATTGCAAAGAACAATAGATACATGTAATCAAATAATATAATTAAATTTAAACTAGTATTGACAATTGAACTAGGCTACACAAGATTAATGTATCTTTCAAAGGGCAGTGTATACGCTTCTACAACAAAACTCCAAGTGAGTTGCAAAAATTATCAATGAATAAATTCAAACAAATTGTCAAACATGTCCTTTGTAAAAAGGCTTACTACAAAATATCAGATTATCTAGACGATAAAAAATCTTGGGACGACTTTTGCTCCAACTCGAAAACTAACATTCTAACAAGGTAAAGGTTTCTTGTTCGCTTCTTTACTTTACCTTAAAAAGATTGAAGTGAACAAAAAATCAAAGTGATCACTTTATTTCCTAGTTTTACGTATGTAATTTGTATTTTGTGACGTGTCCAAGAGTCCTGTAAGGTCTAAAGGAAATAAAGCACTTTCATATTTGATATTTGAAACAATTGAGCTAACTGCAGACTGTTGCAAACAATCTACAGGTAGCTCAACTTATCCTGAAACGGAGTGTTGGGAGACCATCAACTCGATGGACCGACGACATCGTAGCGGCAGCAGGGAGTCGATGGATAGAGGCAGCTCAGGACCGCTGTTTGTGGTGGCGTATGGGGCAGTCCTAGGTCCAGCAGTGGACGTACATGGAGTGATATGATGATGATGATGAATTATAATCTAGGTGTTATAAAACAAACATTTGTCCTGTGACAGACACTACCTCCACAACACCAGTGACTCATAAATACCATGACTCATCAACCACCCCACTCGAGTGAGTCAACATTTCACCCGACACGTCACTGTCGACAACACTGCGATACTGCGTCATGACTCGTAATGACATCTCATAATAGTATCAAAGTTGATTGTAGGTTGAAACTTCTTACGTAATCTCTAAACTAAAATTAATATTAATATACTTCGGGAGACCTTGCCTACGTAAGTAATCCTAATTTTCCGTTTGCTGTTATCGATAACTCAGTTACATAATAGGTACCTACTTGCTAGTTAACTAGTAGGTATTCATATATAAGATAAAGAGATCATTATAATATATATATTCATAATATGACGACCTCTGTAGCGCGGTGGGCGAAGGTCCGCCTGCGATACTCGTCTTGGGACAAATGTTTGTACGATCTGCAGGTATTTGTTCCGGGTGTTCTGGTCGTTTTCTATGTATAATAAAAAATATCTATCTATGTAATGTATTGTATGTATATCAGTTATCTTAAGTACCCATAACACAAGCTCTGCTTAGCTTGGGGCTAGATAATGCTGTGTGAATTGTCCAGCAACATTTATTATTATTATTATTTATGTTTAGCCGTGAGGTACCGGTTTATAATTAGCACCACCCCAAATCTTCCCGTTGGTGTCGTTAGAGGCGACTAAGGGACATACACCGGGGGGTGGGCAGCAGCGCCTCTTGCAGAATAGATCTACCACCGAACTGCGATCCCCAACCCGCATGCCCAGCGAGGGGATTATGGGCATTACCCGTCATGAGATAAAAGCCAATAAGGTGATTATCTGGGGAAGGCCTGCGTCCAGCAGTGGATCATTATAGGCTGTTGAGTTTAGTTGATAATTTAATTAGAATCCCACTAATATTATAAATGTCAAAGTTTGGATGGCTGGCTGGATAGATAGATGGATGGATGTTTGTTACCTACTCAATCACGCCAAAACGGCTGAACGGATCTGAATGAAATTTGGCACACAGATAGATTATAGTCTGGAATAGGACATAGGCTACTTTTTATCCCGAAATTCCTACGGGAACGGGAACTACGCGGGTGAAACCGCGAGGCGCTGCTAGTAGTAAATAAATAAATGATGTTGTACAATTCACACAGCATTATCTAGCCCCAAGCTAAGCAGAGCTTGTGTTATGGGTACTAGATAACTGTTATACATCCTACTATCCTACTAATATTAAAAATGTCAAAGTTTGGATGGATGGATAGATAGATGGATGGATGTTTGTTACTCAATCACGCCAGAACGGCTAAACGGATCTGGATGAAATTTGGCACAGAGATAGATGATAGTCCGGAATAGTACATAGGGTACTTTTTATCCCGGAATTCCCACGGGAACGGGAACTACGTGGGTGAAACCGCAAGGCGCTGCTGTTCATAATATAATACAATACATAGATATTTTTACCCGACTTGGTAGTCGTGTAAAAACAAACCCTATAACCTCCCCTGTCCGTACAGGGGAGGGTTATGAGGTTAGCACCGTATGAGGGTATGAGGTTTGTATGTATGTGGCCGATTTCTTTGTTCCCACGTAGCGCTGAAACTACTGGTTCGATTTCAACAAATTATTAGTATACATAGAAAATGACCAAAACATGCTGCAACTGTCTGCAGATCGTACAAAGATATGTCGCGGGGCGGGAATCGAATCCTCAACCTCCTGCGTCGCAGGCAGACCTTCGCCCCCCGCGCGTCAGAGTTCGTCGAAGTAGGTATTCATAGGTTTTTGTTATTGTGTAGTGTGTAAGGTGGGTGCGAAACTCTAAGCCCCTGTCGCCAATTCCTTCAACTATATAGATTGTGACGAATATTTTATGTAGGTAAGAAACATGTAGGTAATGGGTAAGTAAGTAAAAAATGCTGCAACAAGGTCATGCAATAATTCAGTGGTGTTGTCCACCAGGTTATATTGCTAATTCATCTGAAATGTAACGGTTCCATCTGCACTTGAGGACCAGCTATCAAGCTTTGACAGCAGTTCCATTTGTGCTGGGTTTCATTGGGCTATGACGGTTATTCCGCCTGGGCCACATGTCTAGGAGTTATGATGATTATTTCACCTGGACTCCATTCCCTGGGTTATGACAGCTATTCTGTCTGTACCCCCTTCATTGAGCTATGACGGCTATTCCGCCTGTGCCACATGTCTAGGAGTTATGATGATTATTTCACCTGGACTCCATTCCCTGGGTTATGACAGCTATTCTGTCTGTACCCCCTTCATTGAGCTATGACGGCTATTCCGCCTGGGCTCAGTTTCTTAGTGTTACGGGGACGCATCCCATTATGGCCTCCAACCTCCCCTATAGCCATCCCGAGCCTCGCTCTTAAACTGATCGACCTGTCCGCAGACAGACCAACAACTATATTCTGAAACTGGTTCACATATCGGTGTCAAAGGATCTCAATTGCATGCGCAGTAACTCAAAGTGACTCACCGAGATGTCTCTCGCTCGCTGTCTCCACACAGACTGAATGCTTGGTCCGTCGGCGACCGAGAGCGCTGCGCGCGCGCCCGCCTGTCGTCGCCTCGACCGGTATTTTCCATGCGAGCTAGCTAAAATCTTTTTCAACCTACCTTTTACTTAGGTAGGTACTGAGAATATATCTTCGCCTTCGCGACAGCCCCATACAAACGTACTTTCCGTTTCATTAGGAAACTACATATATTCCCGATTTTAATGAAATTTTGCATACATAATCGGATAAGAAATAGCTGTGTCTAAACCGTTTTAGTTTTTCAAAAAACAAAATCATCATGAGAGCGAAAGTAATAAAATCACTTGTTATAAATACTTTCGTTTTTATAATATTTTATTGATTATCCCGCAAAGTCCAGTACATACTTAAAAAAACAGTAAAATGTACTAAAAACTTAAAAAACAGTGTTTTTAAGGAATTTGGAAGTATGTTTTCGGTTTTTTAAATCAATTAAAATATGTACTAGCTTTTGCCCGCGGTTTCTTTCAAGTAGCCTACGTCCATCTTCGGGATATAGTTTGTCTCCCTACCAAATTTTATTAAGATTTGTTCAGCCGTTTAGGCGTGAAAAGGTAACACGGACAGACAGACAGAGTTATTTTCGCTTTTATAACATTAGTATGGAATATTTACCAGTAAAACTAAATAATGTTTTCTTAAGAATGAAGTAATTTAAAATGCTAATTTAAGAGTATTTTTTTTTTCATCCGCCCCATGTCGGAAAGAGTGTTTTTACTCTTCGATATCTGAGTGCAAAAGCCGTTTTTATCCGTTAGAGGATAAACTAAATTGAATTTAGAACACCGTGTGCACGATGTTCTAAATTAATCTTAGGACGAGGGCTATAATACATAGCGGGCTATGTATCTGTATAGCCCTCGTCTTTAGATTATCTCTGTAATCCTATTATTATTATTATTATATTATATAAGTAAGGCTAAACAAAGCTCAAGACAGGATAGATAGATAGATAGATAGATAATTCTTTATTGTACCACACAAACACAGAAAACAGTACAGAAATAAAAAAAGTTACAAGATGAAGTACAAAGGCGGTCTTATCGCTATGAGCGATCTCTTCCAGGCAACCTTGGGATGGACTGGACAAGTTAGAACAAAAAAAGACGGTGGCACTTGAAAAAAGAAATTATAAAATAGTTATATAATACTTAATGTAATATCAACATAACATACAAAAAACAATAAACTAATACGATCATAAAAAATAATTAGCTTAACCCTGTAATGATAGGTAATGCTGATGAAGCAGTTTTTTAAAGATAGGAAGTGATTTGGCGCGTCTGATGTCAAGGGGCAGAGCATTCCATAGACGGGTCGCTTGTACAGTAAAAGATTTGCATTTGTACAGGAAAGCATGGAGTAAAAATGGAGAAGGCCTTCACTCGATGAGAGGTCCTTAATAATACCCATTATTATTTAAATTAAGTGTCATACATTACTATTCTATTTATAATATTTTTTTGTAATTTAATTTTGTTAAGGAAATAATAGGGCTTTATTATTATTATATAAGTACATCATCATTATACGCACGTGTTGTGTGACTTTTAACTTCAACGTAAGATTAATATATTACGTACGAGTGAAAGATTGCATAAAAGCCGTAATTGGTATTTTAAAGTGAAGTGTAACAAAACGTCACGTTCCGGAAACTTTGAGCAACATAACTCAAGTTACGATGTTGCCTTTGATGTTACCAATTTGATATAATAACGTGACGTCTCCAAAAAGCTTACGTTAGTTACGTAGGTACCGAAAAATTATGTGATATTTCACGTAACCTCACGATTATGAAAACTTAAAGTTACAAAAAGAATTGAAAACAACAAGTCCTTATTTGATATTTGCGTCAGATGCCCTTTTAAATGAAATAATCCATGACGCCATTTGATGGTGACGTTCGTGACGTCACCGTGTTTTCCCGTGACGCGAGCTGAAACTGATGCCCGAGTGAGTCACCCACCCACGCCCCTGTGAAATGCAACACCCCTTTTTGATTAAATTGCTAATTCAATTTACATAATGGAGGGAAACCTTCGGCTACATTTTCTTATCATCGGATTTTCGACTGATTTCAGGGCGTGAAAATTCCGTGAAAAGGAAATAATGAATCATCTCTAATTTTGAGTTGCTTCAAAATTAGAGATGTATCGAAAAATAAATGTATTTATTATGGACTCCTAACAAAGAATTTCATAGCATGCGAAGTAACATAATATTAATTTAATATAATACATTGAATGAAGTATAGTTAATATAACCGCACTGGTATACTTTCTGGGTTCTTTCATGGGTCTCTTCAAGACAAGAGTGAACAGATCTTGTAGACCTTTGCGACACATCGTCGGCTATATCGTCACTTAACATCAGTTGAGTTGTGATCAAACGAAGGTCTACTATTATCGGTATTTTTTCCTAAACCCGTAGAATTAACCGGCTGGTACACTTATCCCTACCAAGCTATCCCCACTGATAGGGATAAGTGCACGATTGTGTAGACTTATTTCTACCGGTAGGGATAGGTGCACTGTCCATACCCCCTCGGAGACTATAATATCATTTCGGTTTAGCACACTATTAGCACCGTGAGTAACTAGAGCTGGTGTTAAAAGGATTTAGGCAACAATCCCACAATGCAAAAAAGTTTCCTAATTGGTCACAACAACGCAAAAGCGTCATCATCATCATCAGCGTAAATAAGTCCACTGCTGGACATAGGCCTCCCTAATGAGCGCCATAGCGCCCTGTCTTCAGCTTGCCGCATCCAGCATCTGCCAGCAGTCTTTCGTAAATCGTCATCCCACGTAAAAGCGTAATATGTAGTAAAAGAAGTTTGATAAATGAACTACTTACTTTTTTGTGAACCTGGTTACCTGAAAAATAAATACATGTGGTCTTCACTGAAAAACAGACATCAGTGTGCACCTAGCAAGGTTCTGAGTGAAGGCCATATTTGCCATAAACACTACGCACAAAATAAATTAATTTTGTAACTTAATAAGTAGTTGTAAATATCAAGAATCAAAGTGCTTTATTTCCTTTAGACCTTACAGGACTCTTGGACACGTCTTAAAATTCAAATTATACTAGTTAAACTAGAAAGTAAAGTGATTACTCTGATTTTTTGTCCACAAATAGGTACACGTATAGTAAAGAGCCGGACAAGAAACCCTTACCTTGTTAGGTTGTTAGTTTTCGAATTGGAGCAAAAGTCGTCTTTAGCTATTAGCTATTTTTATTGTCTAGACAAGATAATCTGATATTTTGTTGTAGGTTATCTTTATTACAAAGGATATGTTTGTCGTTTTTTTTAATTGATATTTTTTGCAACTCGTTTTTTTTTTGTAGAGCGTGAACATAGTTTTAAAGCTTGTGTAAAGTATTTTTAAGGATAAAAAGATTTTCTCACTTTCGTTCTTTCTAGATAGAAACAACCAAATCCAAAACTATTATTTTCAGATCGTAATGAAATTTGTCCCGGAAAATCGGATATATCGAAAGGAATCGAACCCATAACCTTCTGCGGTTTAGGTAAAATTGTAACCTAATCATTATTTTCGCCACAAAGGTCGAGTTGTTCGCCGTCATCAAAATCCCGCAAACGAGAGTCACAGGCAAAAATAACTAAATTAAATCAAGGAAAATACTAGAAATCTTAACAAATCTATTAATATTTCCTACGTCATGAATTATTAACTAAATCTATGACGTTATGGGAATTCACTGAATGAAGAATTATCTCGGAATGTTAGGTTACATTGAGAATAACCTAATAGGTAGGTACCAACCTACTTTTTTATAATTTTTCAAATCTTTCTAAGGTTTTTATTTATTATACTCTGGGTAATTTCTTTGGGATTTATTAATTTCTTAGAAATTACCCAGAGTATAATAAATAAAAACCTTAGAATCAAGCAACGGCAAAACCTCTCGTCAAAGAACTAAATGTAAATTTGGTCTTTGAGCAGAATTGGATAACTTCATTGTTTCCTCTGTAGGTGGCGCTGACGGCGTAAGTGCCGAAAGAACTCCCAAAGATTTTCGGGCCGACTAGATAAGATCACGTAGCTTAGTTGGAAAAAGAGCACCCCTGCGCTGAAGGGGAAGGTGCGGGTTCGAATCCCGTCGGGATCGTAAATTTTTGGGATTTTCAAATCTTTCCCATTTTATTTCACTAAACGTACGGGATGTTATGATTTACCAAAAAAGGGTCAAGTTTCAGTACTTGCTCTACCAACCTCAGTGTTGCAAGTATATTTATTTACAAGAAAAATGTGTTTTAAATGTGCATAATTGTTTATAACAAGGTACCCGAAGAATTGAAGGATTTAAATGGAAACTTATATAAGAAAAAGAATAAAAAAAAAAAAAAAAAAAAAAAGTTAGATATTTGGTTGCTTTCAATTTGATGGAAAAAATTGATATAAAAAAGTTGGTTGATAGTGCAAATAACGGAACTAATTTAAGTCCATGTTCATTGTATGTTCTAAGCGAATAAACGACTTGAGATTGACATTTATAGGTTCCTTTTTTTCCGGAAAAACCGAACCCTAAAAGCCAATAATCAACAACCAACTAGTCACGTCCTCAACGCATGTTACTCAATCATGTTTCCGTAGACATTAGCAAGCAATTAGCCAGTTCTTCCGAGGTTCAAGGCCCGCTATAACCGCAGTAGTTACGTAACTTCCTACCTTTGAATATATGAATACTGTTCAACGAAACGACTCGACTAGACTGATTCATAGATAAATTTTATTGCGACCTTAGATTGAGTTGGTATATCGGTGTACTCGAAAAATAACTAACAGGCCTAAATTAGGCCAAGATTTCTTCCTCGCTTCTTTACTTTAGTCTACATAACGAATCGACAATAATAAAACATCATTTTATTTCCGTGTCAGTGATAAATTTTAAAGAATTTGACCTTTTCTAAGTGTAACCAACATAATGTTTTGTTGGAAATAAAAAGATTTAGATTCTTGATTGTTGTCTCTAACCATAATATGTTAAATGTCAAAGTTAAGTCCTATTTTTTGTCTGTACAAAGAATAACTTTGACCTTACATGTTGAAGTAGCCCGTGGCTTAGGTACTTTCTTTTTTGACGTTTGACTGAAAAGATAGCGCTTTTAGTTTGAAATTATAATGAATAATTTCAAACTAAAGCGCCATCTTTTTTGTCTCATAAGAACAAGGGGTGAGTCTATTTGATGTTTAAACGTGGCATGATCTTCGCGTCGCATTTTTGTATGGGATTTTCGTAGTTCCCTGTCCGCTCGATAGAGGTGCTGTACCAAATCTAAGACAAGAAAAGAAAGAGAAAAGAAGGAGAGAAAGAGAAGACCCCACGATCACGTCTAGTAATAAACGTCAAATAGACTCACACCCAGGATAATAAAATCATGGGACAGTTTTTGGTCCAATTCGAAAACTAATAAACTGACAAGGTAGGTAAAGGTTTCTCGTTAACTTTTTCTTCAAAAGATTGAAGTGAACAAAAATGAAAGTGTTTGTTTTCTAGTTTTACTAGTGTTATTTGAAATTTCTGTAATTACGTGTCTAAGTGTCCTGTGAGATCTGTAGGAAATAAAGTACCTACTTTTAGTTTGTGTTAGTAGATCAAAGATGTGAAAATGTGTGTCTGTCACAACTGACTGCTCAGATCGGGCTGAAAACTTGCTAAGATATAGTTCTGGACCTGGTACAACATGTCACAACTGTCAAAATAGCTGAACCTTTTATGAATGAAAAATAAAGTTTTTTTCCACAAACGTGTCTGAAGCTGTAGGTAAAAGCTAGTTTCCCTTTGTCTTCGTTTCAAGCATTTTTTGTACTGAACCAACTGGTACACGATCAGACACTGGTACTTGAATGGATTTTCTTGTAGACCTCAAAAAGTGTGTGCCTCACCGCGACTCAAAATAAATAATCGCCCCGAAAATACCTAATACCAAGTGAAGCCTCGACTGTTCTGCGAAAATACGATGTCAATGAGCCCGTGAGTCATACACTTTCCCCTAAAATTTGCATAGAATAGAAAAGAAGCAACTCCTTACTATTCCAAGTTCAGATAGTTCATTGGCTGGTTACCTAACGTCTAGGCGTATGCCAGCGATACAGTGCTAGCGGATTGAGGTGGTCTTGGCTTGAATCTTAATATTAAGAAGAAACGTACAGTTTTTCCTCTGTTGTGTCTCGGCGAAAGAATAGAGTCCTGCAATGAGATCACCAATGCCACGCGTGGTGATTAGTTTTTAAAGTCGCAGAAGTTCAAATCCTTTGGAACTTTATTATGTCTCACCATGTTTTCATGTTTATTAATTGGTCATTGTGCCTTTCTAATTAAATGTAATAAATTACTACATAAATAGAATATTACACCCATTTACCATAATATGCTACAAACCAGAGTGTTAGAAAAGTAAAATATCCATGTAGGTACAGGTTGACCACGTTTATAAGTTACACCGATGTACCTGGGCAAAAGTCTTAATTTTGGTAGGCGCGAAAAATCCTAGCCAATCTTAAGGCTCTGCCTATGCCCGCGAAACATGTGTGGTTGCTACTGGGTGATGGCTACGCGCATGACGTCAGCGTTCGGCGTCGCTATCTCGACATTCGCGAGTCGTATTGAGTGGGATACATAAGAAAATACGTTGGTCCTTTTTTGTTTTCCCGTGTACATATCGTATGAGCGAGATAACTTGAGCTCTGTTTTTGTGAACGAGATAGCATAAGCCTCGTGTTTTTGTTGACTTAAAAGCTTAACGCAACGCAATAAAGTCTATTTCTATTCAATCGAGTTGAAATGAACTCTTGCGCAGACGAATTTTGCTGATCCGACTTATTAAAGTGGTCGTACTGTACCTACCTTTAATTATGAATGCAATAAATGAAACATGACTGATAGTCGGTAGTTCTTATACTCATGGCTAACGCAGCAGTCCTGGGGCGAGAATCTGCAAACTCTGCTGACTCCACTTCACTAACAAGGTCGTAAAGTTCAACAGCCTATTACTTAAGTATTTGAGTTAAATAATTTTTCTAACCGTATCCGGTCAGAAAGTACGTTTCACTGGGGAGGGCGCTGGGAGCATCGCAAGTGGTTCGCGAAAGTGCGCGCGCGCATGGCATGGCAAGTGGACGGAAGTTATGTTTGTAGAAAAATGGAGGAGAGGATGTAGGGTTAGAAAGTAAACGATGGTTTTGTAATGTTAGATGTAATTTTTAGGTGTAGAAATATAAATAATATTACATGGTCTGCAATTATGCAATGGTTTGTACACATTTTTTGGCTGTGTGCCGTTTGTGGTGGTTGATTAGATTTTGTGATTTTCACGTAAAATTATGTACATTTAGGTAATAAAAAAGGGTTTTTTATATAAATGTATTAGACAACTTGTGCAAACCCAGGTTCACTAAGGCCCGTATTATGAAAGCTTCCTCAGTCATAAATCCATGCTTGAGTGACGCTTTTCTATGGAATTAACGTCTGTCAAGCATAGATCTATGGCTGAGCAGGTTTTCATAATACGGACCTAAGACTCGTACATGTAGGGTAGACGAACCGTAAAAATACCTTTAGTAAGGTACTGAAGTTCAAACGAACTTCTATTCATTTTGGAGCTCTCAAAAATGTTCATTTTTCTTTATTCTTTTACTTTAATCACTTTTAATCTTTTTATTCTCTGCTTTAAACAGGCTTTCTGTTATAATTTTCTATAGACCGTGGTTATAATTATGTTTAGAACGTGATCAACACAAAAAAAAATTAACAATGATAATTACAATCAAATAATACAAACCAATTAGAACTGTATCTACAATTGAAACAGTAATTCATACAAAAGCAATTTTTTTCGTTTGTTAACTACGAACACGATCACAAAAATTCAGCCACGTGGTAATCAACTTTAGGTGTTAGGTATGTACAGTGCGCGTCACAATTAAGTATCTCAATGTATGTGGGTTCAAATCCTGTCAGCGATCGTTGGAGATTGGGTGATCAAAATTACATGTTTTTTTATAATTTTTCATTTTCTTTTCATATTTTTGACGTTTCCAACAAAAATTGCATGTTCTATATCATTAAAATGTAATTTTTGTATAAATTGTTTCATTTTAATTTCATTTAATTTGGTAACCTTACTTAAAATTCGAAAGCTTCTTTAAGTATCAACTTGGCCTTGCGGTAGTAACCGGCAAATTAATGCAAGACAAAATAAGAGTGACATGGTTCGAATCTCGTGAGCGGTGTTTCGTTTTTTTTATTAATTGTTATCTATTTTTTTTGCAATATGTAAGATTTTTAATTGATATTATTCTTTATAGGCTTAATTGCAAGTTAATGAAAAAAAAAAACAAAAATTACAAAAAAGAATATTCTATAATTATGTCTACAATAACAATAACTACTACGTATAAATCTATGATATTATAACGAAATAATTGTTTTGATAAACCATAATAACAAATAATATCTGTAAACAGTGAAAGGTTTTTATAATAGATTGTCGTAATTTAATCAAAAATAATTTGTTTACAACGAAAGAACATTGGTAACAATATTTCGATCTCTCGCTAAATATGCACAAAGCAAACCACACAGAATAAGACGAGTGACAATTACTTCGTTCGCTACAAACGACAAAGTCAAACCCTACCCGCATCCATAAAAAAAAATGTAAGACTTGGCATTAAAATAAGGACTAATTAGACCGATAGACAAAATTGGACTCATTGTTCCAACAGCTAAATAGCTCAGTTGATCTAATGCCGAGAATTCGAGTCTCCATTATAAAGGGTGGGTGGTTCGATCCTTAGCGGCTTGATAAGTTTCTGCATTGAAAATTAGTCACAAGCGAATAGAAGTTAGAAAATATTTTGTAGACAAGGGGGATACTTAATTCTGACGCGCACTGTACATAATTTAAATTTTCTTTGAACTATGTATATTGCCCAACGATTTTCTTCAAATGCGCAGTTACTCATCGATGCAAATAAGAAGACAGCCAAAATACTAATTGTCATCTCGGGTGAGTGACCGTGGTGTACGACAGGGGTCGACGTTCGGACCAATATTGTTCATCCTTCACAAATCTGAGAGTTCGTTAGTTTATGATCTAATAGGAAGCAAACAGATCTGACTTCATACATTATTTTCTTAATGTTTAAAAAGGTTTGAGTTTCTTTTTAGACCATCGGCAGAGAACTTTATTATTAGTTGATTCTAGGCAATATTTTATTAACTAAGAAAATTGCAGTGAAACAATAGAAACCAATTAGAACTTGTATTCACAATTGAAACAATTGAGCTAACTGCAGACTGTTGCAAACCCTCTCTTCTATTAGGTACTTAAAGGTACATAAGTAAGAGGAGGATAAATTTTAAACAATTATTACCAGATTATTGAAATTTGAGCGACGACGAGCCTAAGTCATAGACAAAAGCTAGTGTTTTACTTTGCTTATATTTGCATCAGTAATGTGTTGTTTTCGTAGGCTAAAGACCCAAAATATTTAAATCTATATACTTAGTTCGACTAAATTTCATTCGAAATTGTTTCCAAAACTCGTGACAATGTAATTAAATCTTTTGGATTCTTCCAGGCAACCTACACTACTACGGTGCTAGATGACTGATATTTCTTTATGTATTACCACCTAAATGTCCGTCGTTACAACCCAAACCATTTGCTACTATTCAGGACTCACTTGTACAAACATGAATACTATACAATTACACACAATACACATTACTATTCGATTAGCACATACATAACTGTGAACAGATGCCCAGAATAAATAATAGTATAGGGTGAACGGCCGTTGTGATGATGTAGTGTTTTTGGGTATTCTGCAATCCAAATGTACGAAAAGTTTTGCATTAGGCCTCCTTTGGCGTCTCCAGGCATTTTTGACATTTGTTATCATTTTCCGTAATTTTTAAAGTATCGTGTCATTTCGGACTTCCGAACGTCAACTTTACTAACAACGGTTGAATAAAATTGACGTTTTCTGTCAATTTTAACGTCTCCTGTCATTCTGGACATTTGCTGTCATTTTGACAGTCACTGAATTTCATTGCCCGACATATTTGCAAATATAATAATATTGTTTTGCTGCACAGAACTAAGTATGTATAGTTCTGTGCAGCAAAACGAGAGCGATTTTAGAGCAATTTTTTCCGTACAGGGGAGAGTGAAAATCACAGTTTGATTTATAAAAATACTAGCTTCGGCTTGCGGCTTCGCACGTGTTGTTTTAATTTATTTGATCCCATGGGAACTGCTTTATGGGATAAAAATAATGTTAGGTTTTACCCAGGCTTAGAAATATCGGAATTTCAGCCCGGTCCGTTTAGTAGTTTTAGTGTGAATAGGTAACTAGCATCCATCCAAACTTTCGCATTAACAATATCAGTGTGCAAGCGAATCATAATAATAGTTTAAATGTAATGTAATAGTTTTGAAAAAAAATAAGCTCAATGCATATTTTTTTTAAATTTATAAATTCCTTACACTGTTTTTTTAGATTTGCTGGACTAATACTAATCTCTCGGGAATATTTTTTATGGGACCATTTTAGGATCTATTACTATAGGAAACAAAGGAAACCAGCAGAAAAAATATATACAGCTGAACATAGAAGCTCCTTTTTTTCAAGTCGGTTTAAAAGACAAAAGTTCGTCCGTAAGAACTAACGGAACAACGCAAAGCAAACAGTCAAAAGAAATTGGTTACGTCACTCGGAAGGCAAGTGCAATGCACCTAACGTGATGTAAGGTGAAACGCGAATGTTATGTAAAGAGGGCCTTGAACTGAACCTCGGAACTGCTGCCTGCTGCCAGGAAGGCGTGAGGAAGTGGCTTGAGGAAGGTGGAAGGTGGTATGGGGTTTAACAAGGCAGGGGAAATGTGTTACAATTATTGTTATTAACTTATGAGTTTTATGTTTGAAAAAGGATTCAAGAATCGGAAAGTGATTGCCACATATGTCGTTTTGGATTATGTATCTGCATATGCATTAGAAGTCCCAGATACAATATCTAGGACTTCTGATGCTTAGTAGCTGCTAAAGAATTTTTTTTGAAGTAGGTTCAAGGGCCCATTGCGTAACAAATTGTTTGTCATATTTCTCTCATAACATTAATATTATGATGATAAATGTTGAATCCATGAAATAGGGAAATATCTAAGACTTGCAATGATTCTAGCAAATTTGTAACGCTTAGAAGCTGACAAAGCCAAGCCTGCAATTGGTGTAGGTTCAAAACCCGATTACGTAACAATTCTGTCACTTCTTCCCGTTCCTTACTTTTGAATATTTGACAAAATGCAAACCAAAGATAAGCAAGTGTATACTTGTGATTGCAACAGTCTGCAGTTAGCTCAACTGTAAATACTAGTTCTTGTTTGTTTCTATTGTTTCTTTTTGATTGTAATTTTCTTTATTAGGATGAAAATATTTAGTAACAATTCCACGAAAAAACCTTCTCCGATAAGTTCTAACAAAATGTAGTCCGCGTTGTAGAAGAAAACGACGCCAACTGCAAAATGAAATAGTACCTATCAAAGCAAGACGTCAACTAGTTTCGTCTCTACACGAGACATCATCAGGACACCACAATACTCGACCTTAACACTGAGAGCGCCAAGCAACAACGGCAGAGTCCCACCAGAGATGTTGCCACTCCGAGCTCCGCGCGCCAAGTTCAAAATTTCAATATTTAACGTTTAATTATTTTAACGCCAAGCAACAACGAAGTAATTTTAAGTAATTTTCTTTGTAAATAAAAATCAATCTGATTTCAACAATTAAAGTTACCTACTCGTATCTAGAACTTCTAATGCTTAGTTGCTAAAGCCAAGTCTGCAGTTATATCGGTTCAAGGCCCGATTGCGTAACAATTTCTCTTGCGTAAGCTGCGGGTCGATGGCCGACGATTCGCGATGCATTCACTCAGTTTTGTTCGTGACTTTGTTTGCTTTGCTAATAGAGGCTTGATGGAGAATTTTCTACTTTTGTTATTTACAAATTCTACAATGATTTTGAAAAAATGCTCTTACCCTCTCAACCTGATGTGATCACTGAACATTTCAATTTTAAATCATTCATTGTATGTGGTTTACAGAGTGATATTTATATTAACACACATTTTTAAAATGTCAGTACACGGGCGTATTGAGATAAAGTTATTCTTTTGACCTTTGACTTATATATAGGTATCACCTATAAGTCAAAGGTAAAAAGGAACTTAAACAAAAATCGTTCATGACCAATATTATACAACCAACTTTAAATTAAACCCTGCGCTGAAGGGGAAGGTGCGGGTTCGAATCCCGTCGAGATCGTAAATTTTTGGGATTTATTAATTTCTTAACTTTAAATTAGCTCTATTATCGTGCCAGGAGGCGGGCGAAGAGACAACGCCGCAGTTTTTAACTTTTGTGGTCTCTTCGTTCAACGTATAACCTATACCTATGTACTTGTTCAAATAAACGATTGTGTATTTTTTTGTATTTGTAATGTCCGATAGTCGGCCATGACCGATTTTTGTCTAAGTTCCTTTTGATCTTTGACAAAAGGCCCTGGGATCTCGAAAGCACATGAAATTTAATAAACTAATAATCCTGTATTTATTTTCATCTTTTACTATTTGAAATATTCTTTGATTTTATATTTCATTTATGAATGATCGGTCTTATCGGTCATTGGTCATGAATGATTTTTGTTTAAGTTCCTTTTGACCTTTAACAAAAGGCCCTGGTAGCTTGGCACATAAAATGAAACTAATTAGGTATGCTGTATTTGAAATTTTCTTTGGTTTTTATTACCAAAGATGCTTTCGGGTGACCCGCACGCAATACAAAATCCGCATGCGGGTGGAATCCCCATGACAGTAAAAGAACCCTAACACTTCCCACCAGTTCGCATTGACATTCAGTCCATAGTACAGCGCTCTCGCTTTCGCTTTTCCGGCCACGCCTGTTCCTCTTGCGTAACCGGGGAAGTGCGTGTTACCGTTGCACTTTTGTTATGTGTTATTTATTTTTCTTCGTAACACTCGGAGGGGTTTTGGTAATTGTAAAAGTCTTGTCTATGTATGTTTGCTGCGAGTAGTGCACCGTTCAAAGCAATCAATTTCATGATTACATCTTATCAGTTATCAGACATATTATGACTGCAAAAAATGAAAAAAGTTCACAAAACATTTTGATTTCCACGGGACTTGAACCCGCCACTCGAATCGAAAATTTTTGGGAACTTATTTCATTTCTTAGAGAGTGCAAGGTTAAGCAATATAATAACAAAAACCTTAGAATGTGTCTTCTAAATGTCTCTGAGACAGGGCGCCTTTGTCCAGCAGTGGACTAATGTAGTATAAAATACATAATTATATAGGCTGATGATGATGATGAATACATCTCATAGATGATTAACGACGGGATTCTTCTTGCAATAAATGTTTGAAAGATTAGCTCGTCGAAAAATATTTGCCTCGACTAGTACGTTCTATAGGTCTAAAATCCTAAAAAATTCGAAAAATACAATACAATACAAAACAATACAAAACAATACAAAAATGCTTTATTGTACACCATAAAATAACATTACAAAGAGACATCACATAAGATAAGTACAATGGGCGGCCTTATCGCTAAGAAGCGATCTCTTCCAGGCAACCTTTGGATGGAAAGAATTGTGAATTTAAGAAAGGCAGGGGGTGTACCAAAGATAATCTAAAATACATAAACTACAAAGACCAATGGATACCTACATTAAAGACATCCAATAAAATCAAAATAAATAAATAACTAAAAGTATACATAAATAAATAACATTAATATACTTACTAAAAAAAAAAATCTTTTAGGTCCAATCCTAAAAAAAAGCCAATTCGAAAAGATTTTTTTTACCCTCTGTACACAAAAAATATCCAGGTTTTAGAATCGGAGTACATTAATTAGAATCACTTACGCAATAGGAAACGTAGGAAGCTCAGCAAAGACAGAGTGAAAGTGCGGTCGTCCACCCTGCGCATACGCAGAATGTCAATGCAAGCGAATTGGAGCTTGACCCAAAATGTGCCAGGGGTCATAAGAGGCGGCTAAGCAATAAGGTTACGCGTAGCTTTTACCAGACGTTTAGATAATTTTTAAAAACCCGGAGAGCCTCTGTACCGCTGGACATAGGGTTTCGACTCCAAGGGGACCAAATGCGTGGGCTCTGTCGAAACCTGGGGGCGGACAGCAGTGGAACTGTTCTCCTCTGCAGAACAGATTCACCACCGATGTGATCACTTATCTGCATGAGCATATTATGGCATTACACCTTTACGATAAGAGTCATTAAGACGCTTAGCAGAGAAAGCTTATTTCCCAGCTGTGGACGAGTTTTGGCGCTTACGCCGCGCCGTTCCAAAAACGTATGCTCTGTCCCGCTAGTATGAACTAGAAATCCTATACCTATCCTTTTCTCAAAATGGCGCGCATTGCGTCATCGCTTGCATTAAATCAGCTGTTGCTCGAAAACGAATCAGAAATTTTTGTTCCTTGCATTATTATTTATTTATTAGTTCACAAAACAGACAACGTTTTACGAGTAAGCCCCTGCGCTGAGTTGGAGGGGTAGATTCTAACGTCGCGACAGCCAAGGCCACTCATCAACACTTACGCAATAGGAAACGTTGGAAGCACAGGAAGGACAGAGTGAAAGTGCGGTCGGCCACCCCGCGTCTGCGCAGAATGTCAATGCGAGCGAATTGGGGCATGCGCGTGAGTGTATTCCGTGCGTATTGTGAATGGACGGTTGTTTGGGAAGTGGTGTTTATTTTTAACCGACTTCGATAAAAGGAGGTTCTCTGTTCGGCTTATGTATTACTTTTTTATGTGTTTGTGATTACTCCGTCAATCGTAGAGTGATTTTGATGATTTTTATACTATTGTATAGAGGATGATCCCATTTCATAGCAATACCATGATCAGTCTATATTTATTTATATATCACCAAAGCGAAAAATACCTACATAAAAAATTAAATAAAACCGGCCAAGTGCGAGTCAGACTCGCGCACGAAGGGTTCCATACCATTATCTATAGACATGGTTAACAACATTATCTACAACACAGGTAGACGCTTGAAATATTCACTGAATATGTAGTTATATATTCACTTTAAAAATAAATAATTAAATTAAAATAAAACAAATATTTTTCCCATACAACAAACGTGATTTTTTGCCGTTTTATAGATAATGGTATGGAACCCTTCGTGCGCGAGTTTGACTCGCACTTGGCCGGTTCTATTAAGTTGTTCTATCCTTGTCGCAAACAAGCGATATCTCATCTTAGCCTATCTACAATAAAGGCCTACCATTTTCAACCACTGCTCGTGGGAAGTCACCAGCGCGGGAAGTCTTCCATTTTCACTGTTTCCATCCAATACACTTTCATCGCTCATTGTTTGAGTGTAAAACTATTACACGCCGAGAAACACTCATTTGTAATAACTATAAGTGTTACTACAGTTAGAGCTATGAGGTCGCTTTAAGGCTAGATGAAGCCGTGAGATTGCCTCTGTGTAGGTATCCCTGCCATTCGTCCAGTCAACGTTAAGCATAGTAAGCTAAAACAATATTGACATAACTTAAAAAAGAACAAAAACGCCACAAAGCTGTGAGGCTAAGAAGCTGTGAGATTGTCTGTCCCTTTGTACCTACCATTCTGCCTACTAACATGCCTCCAGCTCCTACCTACGCTAAGACCTATGCTACGATATTATATTGGCATAACTTACAAAACGAACAAAAACGCCACAATTCAGCACAGCTCGGTAGTCTGATCCGTGATAGTAAATTTGCACTACTGCAGTTATTACCACTATGAGACTCTTAACTTTAGAGCTAGATGAAGCTGTGAGATTTACTCTACAGGGGCCCCCCTGTATATATCCCTCCCATTCGTCTAGATCCTACACTAAATTAATGATTGAACTTACAAAACGAACAAAAACGCCACCATTTAGCACAGTTCGGTAGTCTGATCCGTGATAGTAAATTTGTACTACCGCAGTTACCACTATGAGTTTCTTCGCTTTAGGGCTAGATGAAGCTGTGAGATTTACTGTCCCCCTATAGGGTCTTCTAAAGCATTTAAAGGGTCGGCAATGCGCGTGTGATGTCCCTGATGTTACAGGCGTCCATAGGCTGCGGTAACCGCTTCCCATCAGGTGGGCCGCACGCCTGTTTGCACACTAGGTTTAAAAAACAAAATGATTGAACTTACAACGAACAAAAACGCCACAATTTGGAACGGCCCGGTAGTCTGATCCATGATTGTAATTATTTCTGCAGTTACCGCTATGAGGTCGCTTTAAGGCTAAGGCGTAAGATTGACAGAAGAGGAAGACTGTTCGGGACCCAGAAGGTCAGAAGGGTGTTCGGGACAAAGTGCGTAGGATTTATTAAGTCTTGCTTGAGTCACCCGAGTGGCTCATTTCTCATAGTTCCGGTCTTTATGTATAACCGCAGGTTGGCAGGAACATGGGAAGGTGGAGTGATTGTCCTCCTGTCATTCGTCCAGTTGACGTAAATCATAATCATCATCATCATCATCAGCCTATATCAGTCCACTGCTGGACATAGGCCTCCCCTAATGAGCGCCATAGCGCCCTGTCTTCAGCTTGCCGCATCCAACATCTGCCAGCGGTCTTTCGCAAATCGTCATCCCACCTGGTCGGAGGGCGTCCTACACTACGTCTGCCGAGTCGCGGTCTCCACTCAAGAACACGTTTATCCCAAAAAAAAACATCAAACATTAAATCATAATAACGTTAAATTAATATTGGCATAAGTTACAAACAAAACGAACAAGACCTGACAATTTAGCACGGTCCGATAGTCTGATCCGTGATTATAAGTGTTACTGCAGTTACCGCTACGAGGTCGCTTTCACTGGCATCGCGGTCACCTCGTTTCGACTCGTGATCGATGCTTCGATGTTAGTTGTATAAACACTGAAATATTATACATTAGCTTTTTGCTTTATAGTGCGTTACTCGCACTGGCGCCCTCCCACCAGGTGGGATGACGATTTGCGAAAGACTGCTGGCAGATGCTGGATGGGGCAAGCTGAAGACAGGGCGCGATGGCGCTCATTAGGGGAGGCCTATGAACATAGGCCTCCCCTAATGAGCGCCATCGTCAGCCTATATCAGTCCACTGCTGAACAGCAGTGGACTGATATAGGCTGATGATGATGATGACTCGCACTGGGTAAATATTCTACGAAAACTCTATTATATATACATATATATCTCTATTAGGTATACACTAGCTGAGTACTGTGTTATTCCCAGAACTCAGAGTATGGTGCTGTTTGTCCAAAAATGCTATAGTTACTAAGGTTATTAAAAAAATAAAATTAATACCAATTTGCTGTTTTTGAGGGCAACTTTTCACATTCTTACTCCTAAAACATTACTTTTGTCAGAAAATATACAGGGTGCCACGAAACATGTGTACTAAGCCGAAATGGGGTGAATCTGGACCCCGAGGGGATCAATTTGTTTTACGATTTTTTTTAATTTCGATAGATTTTTATACTGTCTTTGTAAAAAAGTAGAGTTATTCTCTTCTTAATTGAGTTCTTTTACGTGTTGGTATTCTTACATTTAAAACTTTAAATAATAAAAGCCTACCATTTCAATTTTCCCGCATTTGCCTAGCTGGCTGGGAGCTTCCCTGAAGGAAAATGCGGGAAAGCCACAGTAAACTAAGACAAGACTTTACCTAGAACTACATCTAGAAACATGAGATTATCTATTAGGTTTTCTAAATCCACATTTTTTCTTTAAAATCCACCCAACATTGATACGAAATCGCCTTACTAAGGTTTGAGCAAAATTATGATTTTTAAGAAAATCTCCTGAAGGAAAATTACGAGAAAATTGAAATGGAAGGCTTTTATTATTAAAAGATTTTAATGTAAGAACTTTTACGTGTAGTAACACGTAAAAGAAATCGAAAATGAAGAAAAAAGTCTCGATTTTTTTTACAAAGAGTATAAAAATAAGGTTCGATGTTCAAAAAATCGTAGAACAAAAGTTGATCCCCCCAGGGTCCAGAATCACCCCTGTACCTGAGTTAGTATAATAAATCAAAATGTCCCATTTGTCATCTTCCTATTTAGTTTTGAACAGAACTACTGGCTTAAGTAAAACTATAGCAACACAAAACCTAAAAAATATACTTTACATTAATTGGCACAACTCTGCTTTGCAAATTGGCGCGCAAAAACCCAAAACATATAGGTCAACAAACTTTTGATCGTGACCTCAGCGTGACACAAGATGGCGCACAAAAAGTGTGACAGAACAGACGTAACGCTTGTAACTGACCTCCTTGCGCTACCTTTCACGGACTTTCTCTGACATACTTGGGTAAAGGTGGATTTACATTGTCTTGACGTGAATTTTGGAGAAATACCACAGAAATGCTGTTATTTTGGAGTACACAAGCTCAGCTTACTAATAAATGAAACTAGCGTTTGCCCCTTTTTTTTTTGAACCACCCGGTGTATCTCCCTTGGTCGCCTTGTACGACACCCACCGGAAGAGTTGGAGTGGTGCAAATTCTAAGCCGAGTTTATAACCTTTTTTTGGATAGGTACGATGTTCCTCTTATAAAAGTGGCGGGCGCTGTTATAGTCATCTTGCCTATAAAGAGGGATTGGTGATCGCATTGAATGGTACATTGATGAATACCTTGGAGAAGAGGTTTGAGGTTCTGTTCCTCCCTTGGTACGATCCATTTGATCAATAGGTAGGTAACTAATATCTATGCATTTCTAGACATACACCAGCTGTGTTTTAAAGGAGGTGATTCATCACCATTATCATTCTTAATTTGGCATAGAGAATCACTCCTTTTAGCTGAAAAGATAAGGCTCAAAAATGCTTACCTATTCTTTCCGCTACAGCTTGCAGGGGTTTGAAAATATTACATGTTATCTAGATGGGTTAGGCAGGTCAATACCCGAAACCCCAGCGTTGCGTAATATCTGGGTGCAAAACGCTCGCTCTACCAACACGTTGTGATCACTGCGCTTTTTACTTGATTTTAGGTCGTTGTCCCGATTCAGTTTTCGTCCTCCTGTTTACCACTAACCTACCTACTTGTATACGAGTGCATCCAACCTATTTTGAGACACTGACCATAATCAAATAGCACCGACCTCATTAAACTTCATTACGTAGCTACAAAGAAATCTATCGCGATAAAAGAAAAAACAATTTAAAAAATGGCTTTGCTCAGGTGTTACCGGGATACGTCTAAGCCTACTCAGGGATAATAAAGCTAGGTACCTACTTTAAAATAAAAATAAAAAATTAAAACTATGTATTTCATTCATAGTTACATTGTCATTCATAGTTACATTGTCGACAATGTCGCGCTTTGCAATTCTATCAGGAAAACAAATTCTCTCTACATTTAGAATCCAACCCCCTGGCATTTTGGCATCCGTTAATGTTTCACGCAATTTACATCCAACACAAAGTGTTGCTTCCGGAATTTCTAGCAGAAAAGAACGAGACTCATATTATATATACCTAGCTAGTGCTTTTTGACACGATTCGGAGAAATCCTCCGACAGAGTAAGCGGATAGAGCGACTTCATCATCATCAGTTCCCTGCTGGACATAAGCCTAATCTAATGACTGCCATAGCACCTTGTCTTCAGCTTGCCACATCCTGCATCTACCTGTACCAGAAGTTTTTTGCAGGCCATCACCACACCTGGCCGGACGGCGGCGTCTAGAATGTACAACTGCCTTAACCGGCATCGTTGTTATCGTACGAACAAGCGCACCTTTCTAACGCTGAACTGACACACATTATCATCGGCATAGATCTAGAACCTTTGGCGAAGATAGTTGCCTAGCTAAACCTGGCTCTATGTCGATGGAATGAAGGTTTATGTTCGTACAAGTTCAAGTTCGCGGCTCAAGAATCGTGCGCCGAGGTATAATGTCTTTAGCAGACCATTCTAGAACTACAGTCTTGTTTGAAGGGCATGGTGGCTGGTGAAATTGAAGGGTCTTAGATGTTTTCATTTTAGGATAGCTTTCGTGATTTGACTAGTAGACCCTGGTCATCACGATAGTATGTGTGTACTTACCTACATGGAATTTGCCCTGTCAGAAGAAATCACTTATATCTGTATTTCAGCGTCTCATCGTATTTCATAAAATGTGTTTATAAATGTCACCTGTAAAAGTAAATAACTACACAGACTGTTGTGAATGCTAGATGCCCGTATAGTTATCATCTGTTGTATCTATTTGTCAATCGTTTCCGTAGGTTATTTATCGTTATATTTTTGATTGTTTTGTGTATAATATATGTGTTATCTTCCGTGACGTCGACCAAACGGCTCTGTCGGAAGACCAGCGTTGGTTGTAAAGTGTTTACAACCAACCCATGCTGAGACAGGGACCGTTTTGTGACTCTTATCGACAGTAGTTTTGTCTCTTGTCTCTAAATTATGTCTGTACCTATATGTTGATGGAGTTACAAATAAATATTATTCTATTCTATTCTATTCTTCTATTCTAATAGTAGCATTTCTAGCTTAAAAACCAAGCTTAATAAGTCTTTCTTTGATACGTATCAGTTGGACCAACAATAAGTGAATGAATACTTACCTATATTTACATGTGTACATACTACCACATACTCTAAAAAATAAGATACCTACAGTAATGTATAGTGAATTTATGTTTGGTAAATGCGAATATTTAGCTTGTTATTATTACTTGTGTTATTTGCAATTGTAATTTGTTTCTATAAGTGGGAACTTATTAATAGCCACCTGTTACCTTTACTTATTTCTAATATGTATTTAAGTGCTGAAAGATCCCCTGAAATAAATAAATAAATTAATAAAATATTATAGATGACGAGACAGCGAGTTTGCCATGAACCTTTATGGTTAAGAAATCGCAGCCACCCTGATGATGTCGGACTAGGCTACTAATTTTCATAAATTATACTTACCTAAAGTATAATTTATGAAAATTTGATGGGGTTCCATAAAACACGCGGTTAGTGGCAAAACTGATTTTACTATGATTAAGAGCTTACCGGTTATAGGATACCTAATGGAAGACCAGAAGGCATTTTGCAGTGTGTCCTAGTCCATTTAGTCTGTCTTGACAGAATAATGGACAGCTAAAGGAGGCCTTTGCAATGCAGCTTTCATAGGAGTCGAATCCTATTAACCTTATATGGCCGTGGGTTTTTAAGAGGTCTGATTATGATGACCAAGTATAAGTCAGCGTTTTCCGAATGTTAAAAAATAGTTCGCCGGACTGAGAAGATGACAATTTTAGTGTGAAATTATATCGCAAAGACCCAGCATAATTTGAAATGACACTACCAAAACCTATAGTCTTCCGCGAAAGATCCCTGCCATGCTGGTACCAGCATGGCAGGGATCTTTATGCATAGGGTGACATACAGTCAGGGCCCCTGACTGTATGTCACCCTATGCAGGGTTTATGACATATAAATTCAAGCTAAAAGTGCCGTCTATTCAGCCTGGTTCAAAAATGTCTTTTACATTCCCAAAATGCCTCATAAATGTAATAAAAATCATCTAAATTTAAGAATGTTAAACCCAATTACCGTTCTTTATATTTAGTAATCGTTTATGTGTTAATAAAGGTACTTATCTGCCTAAACATCAAACATTTTATATACCTACAATAAACATAAAGAAGTAAAACATTTTCAAAAGCAATCTAATTCGACCTACTCTCCCCTCTTTCCCGCCATGTGGGAACGTCCCAGATTACGGTCCCGTTAGTAGAGAAAGTGGTTGCAGTCTCTATGCAAATTATGCAATTATACATAGCTCGTGCCTCTGCATTGCTTGACATGACAGATGGTTTTATTTCGAATGGTTTGACAGTGGCATGAGCTTCCAAAAAGTTTATGAACATCATTTGAATTTAGAATCGAGAATCGATAGTGTTTGCTCTTGGTAGAGCCGCTGTTCGTGTAATGCTTGTAAAACACAATTTTTGAATTAAGATACGCTAAACTGATTTGTCAATGAGAATATTTAAATTCGTATGACGTATCAATGACATTGATACGTCATACATTCTAAATCAGAGTTTATACATTGATTCAATGTATAAACTCTAATTTAGAATCCAACATATTTTATGTCAACACTACGACATATGAATGACTATGAATGAAAACCGATCATAACTGAAAATAATAACAGAAAACAACAAGGTAGGTAACAGCAAGGTAATCACTAATAAACTAAAACATCAACTTAAACAATGCATAATCTCACATGTGAAAAATATTTAAATTTCACATCGAAATGAAAGCTTTATGAACCAAAAATTGTTTCGTGCTTCTGTGCTTTGCTTCCATGTTACCGAGTTCGTTACATATTTCCCACCAATATTCCTTGGGTTTTGTAACCCCTTTGTATACGAAAAATATCCAGGTTTTTGAATTGGAGTAGTATAGACTGGTACCTCTCTCTCTCAAACTTATAAATACAAGTGTACCCACCCACCCGCTAAAACCGTTACAATGTCACTTAGCTACGGTAGGTAATCGGGTTTCGTAATAATCATTGTAAACAACCAGTAGGTAGTGCCTATATTTGCTCATTGAAGTTCCACCTAACATTGACAAAAGCGTAACCTAAATTACATCATCTCCGGTTACAGTTACACGCTGTTTCCATGCTGCTTTCCAATGATCTAACGTGAGCTAAAAATGATGCCATCAGTAATGGCTGCCACAAAAAACTAACGGAATTAAATACTTAACAAACAGCCACAGAGAAAGGCTTTCGATTGTCCTACATAACCGAGCATGCGAATCGGTCACGACAACATAACAGCACAAGGCACAACACTAGCTCATATATCCGTTCATTTGCAACCCTATTTTCTATAACGCAGCTGTCAAAATAACCCGCTCGAGATTTGACGTTCCCGCTACGAAATTCAAACGTCAAATGTGACATTAGTGCGCGCGAACACAGTCGTCTCTTTCTTTTTATCACATAGCCAGTGTTGTTGTTGCATTCTGCCAGCATCGAAAAAGAAAGCATTGGATTTTTTTCCCGGCATTTCGCTATGTAGAAGAAAGCAGCATGTAATAGAAACGGTTGGTACCGGTTGCATTGCGTTCGTTGCATAAGAAAATGCATTTCCCTAACGTTCACTTGACAATGTGGAATTGAATTTTCACCTACTTTTTTAGTTCGAGATGGAAATACTTTTCTTGATTTCTTCAGGCCGGGCAATGTTCTATGAGCATCGCTATATTTTAAGCCCTTTGTTTGAGTGAATGATAAATAGATACATATGTTTCAAAGCTTATATTTAGTTAATAATCTTATTAGCAAGCAGTGGCCTGCTCTTAAGATGTGCTAAAATCTTTGTAGTTTAGAATTTTGAAACCTAACCTACCTAAGCGTGGCGGCCTCGAAGGTGTACCTACTTAACATAATTATTAGCTTATAGCATTAGTTTTAAGAAATTTAGTATCTCTATTTTCATGGAAAATTTTTTGTTTCTATAAAAATAAACACCTTTAAACCGAAACCGAACTAATAAAAACACTTTAGGTAAACTAAAAATGTAAAAAAGAGTTTTTAGACACGTATTTACTAGGATTGGATGTAAT
This sequence comes from Eupithecia exiguata, assembly GCA_947086465.1. NCBI lineage: Eukaryota > Metazoa > Arthropoda > Insecta > Lepidoptera > Geometridae > Eupithecia > Eupithecia exiguata. The sequence continues at coordinate 6,192,507 of OX352251.1, forward strand.
CTTATTTTTACCATATTGTAAGTAGGTAATTCTACTCCATGAAAGAATTTTCTTTATCGTATTTATATCGGTATACTCATTCTAAATTTATCCTCGTAGATACTCAAAAATAATTGTTGTATCTACCTAGAAGCATATGGAATATTGAGTAGTTTATTTCCAGGCGATTATCTATGATTCTGGTGACATGACAGGGACATATTTAAAGCAGAGATAGTCCGGACACTAACGGTGAGAAGATGCCCGCTGGAGTAAAACCGCAACCGAGTGCTAGCCATAAATAAACCGGAGGATACCGCATCGGCCTCTCGCAAGATGGGTTAACGATATCATCAAAGTCACAGGGCATATTTGAATACCAGGAGCACAGGATAGGGAAAGAGATGAGAAAATGGGGCCTTTAGGTACCCAGCAGATAATCAGGGGGGCTGTGTTCAACAGTGGACCATTACAAGCTGTTAAGGAGGAGGAAGTACCTACCCAGCAATGAGAGAGGCTTTAGTTAAATTTAATTAAATTCATTTATTAATTCCGATAACACGAATCCATAGGATACACACGAATTAATGATGAGGAAGAATTGCCCTAATAATAAATATCGAAGTCTAAAACTATATTAAAACCCGGGTACTGACCGTTCGGTGCGTAATGTACAGCGCAGCGAGCATGAACCGTCAAAAATCCATCTCGTTGCTCATGCCTTCTTTCCCCGTAGTGACTGCACGAATGCTCGCCGTGTAACAAGTAACATTACGCACTGTAACGTCGCGTCGGTCAGTATACGTTGTAACAGACCAGGCAGGCTGTTACCACCGCTAGCACGAACTTTCATCGAGTGCCGTTACGTCGAAGTGTACCGTGACCTCGAATCTCGCTCCAGATCGCTGTATCCGCGCGGAGTAGAACCAACAAGAGAGGCTTTATCTTAGACTTTGACTAACAACAACTTAACAACCCACCCAGGTTCCGCCTATTTAGCCGAACAGCTTAATATAGTTTGACAGACAGTTTGACACTTTATGTTTATGTAGTGTCCGCCAGCAAAACATTCAGTGGTCATGATTTTTTCTGTCATTTTCAATAATATACCTACATACTTTCTATCATTATAGAAATCATCTGTATCTTTGCCAAATTTCATCAAGATCCGTTTACCCGTTTATGCCGCTTAACATCAGAGTGACATCGGCTTATTCCTCAAATAGTATTAAAAAATATTATCTACTTAGCTGATCTTTTACAAAAATAATGATGTAAATATGCCAGAGCCCGTTCCATATAAGGGGGGGAGAATTAAGTTTTTAGCATAACGTAGTTTTAGCATTCATAAGTTTTTCTGTTTCTGCTAAAAGAAACTTTCAGCTGAAAGTACTTAACGAAAAGCTGAAAGTAACTTTCAGCAGAAACAGATTACTCTACTTTATTTTATTTATTTATTATTTATAGCCACACTATCCCACAGCTGGACAATGATCTCCCTTTTCTCCTGCCATTCCTTGCGATCCAACGCTGCGATAGGCCACGATGGAAGTTGCCTCGAGCTCTTCATCCTGGGCCTTCTACATCGCCTCTTACGCGTTTTGAGGGTTCTACTCTGTGGTGGTCTTTGCTCATGACTCTGCATTGTTGAAATACTATGTTGATTAAAGAAATCTTTTTACATAATAAGTTTTAAATAATAGTTATTTGTAATCAAATAATATAATTAAATTAAAACTAGTATTTACAATTGACACAATTGAGCTAACTGCAGACTGTTGCAAACAATCTACAAGTAGCTCAACTGATCCATATCAATACCAGTCGGAAGCGTATAATAAATGTAAGTTATTTGTTATACAAGAGTACAATGTTGCTATTTAACCGCGTAACTACTCAATTTTGATGACCGAGCAAGCAAAGGATTCAAAATCCTGAGCGTTAGCGAGGGAATCAAAAGAGCACGAGGTACAAAATCTTTGCACTCGAGTACAACACGTAACTTTTCACCCCACCTCAGCGAGGAAAGAGTATTTTTGCTCTTCGATATCCGAGTGCAAAAGCCGTTTTTATCCGCTAGAGGATAAAGTAAATTGAATTTAGAACATTGTGCACACGATTTTCTAGAGCAAAAATACTCTTTCCGAGATGGGGGGATGAAAAATAAATAAATCATAATTATGTTCTCATCACACGATGAACTTAGGTATTTAAAACTAGTAAAGTAGGTATAATTAATTAAGAAACATTGCATGAAGCTGGTGCCTCCGTGATGTGATGCATGATTTTAAGGTTATATTAAACTAGCCAGTGATTAGTTTGATACCTAAACATATCGGGGAATAACCCTCAAATCCACAACAAAACCACCAAATGTCGACACAATAAAAACATGACATAATGAAAAACAATTGAATCACCGTGACTAAAACGAAATCATTAGTTACAGAGTTACAAAGCGAATAAAACAACTCAAATAACGTAACCGATAAGTATGAACCTGACTTTGAATTTAAAACCGGCATTTTCTCGTCTCAAAATCAGAAAGCGCGGTATCGACCATACACCACGATCTTGACTTTTACCCAGCAGACTCTACAAATCTAGTTTGCTCTACAACCATTGCTGGTTTTTATGTAGAGAAAGAAGAGAAAGTGCGTTTATAGCCAGCGTTGGTTGCCATTGTTGGTGGTACCGACAATAAGGTTATGAACGAGTAAGTAGTCGGCGAATGTCGGCCAAAGTGAGCACAAAATGTGGGCCAAACTAGGTCACTGCCGCGAATAACGGACGGCATCGTTGCCCGCCCGCGTAACGTTACGTGTGGGAAATTATTTGAATTTGGAACGCGTTTTTTTTCTTTTTTATCTGTTGGTGTTGGTATTGCCATCATTGTTTGCATTGTGGTGTGATCTAGTTTTGGCGCGAACCGTTATGCCGGGTCAAATGATTGTTTGTGAGCCTCGGTACCTAGGTACCTAGTATTACAAGTTTTTGTTAGAAGAGCAAAGATGCGGGTAAGAAATTGGTAGAGGTAGGTACTTACGATAGATGCGTAAGAAAGTAGGTACCTACTTTTAAAATTCGGAAGTTAGAGTAAGTAGGTAGGTAAACTTATATTTTTTTGCTTTATAACAGGCTTGTTTAATTTGTAATGTTTTATTTAAACGCATAATTAACTTTAGTATGTACTTAAATATTTTTTTCATGGCTGGCGCGATTCCTTTATGTGTTTTCGTATACTGCAGGCCTGGATTTGTGAGCTTGGATAATTGAATGAAAAAAAAAACTAAAGACAATCGCTCAAGCTATTACAAAATATTTATATGCGTTACGAATAATTTACCTAGATTGCTTTCACGAAAAAAGTTCCTTAGATGCAGCGACCGCGATACTGAATTTCACTTAAAAAAAAATTGTTTCCACTAATTGCTGCGGGACTTCTTTCGTGAAAACCACTGTATCAGCATAATATAATAAGTAATATTATGCCCTATAAAAATTCAGAAGGATATATATTTCTAATACCTTAGAAATAAAAAATAAAATCATTTATTCAGAACATTTTACATAAGGATCATTGATGCTTATTGAAACAAAAAATATTTAATATAGCGTGTAAACCCTCGCACTCTAAGTTCCCGAAAAATTCAATTTCGGTGGGAATCGAACCCGCGCCCCACCCTCAGTACGGGTGTGCTCTAACCAACTAAGACACTAAATCCGTACTCGCCTAGTCGAAAATCTATGGGACCTCTTACGACTCCAGCGCCAGCGCCGTTAGCTCCACCTACAGGGGAAACATAGAAGTTTATCCAAACCTGTTCAAAGACTAAAGAGAGGTGTTGCCGTTGCTTAGTTCTAAGGTTTTTAGGAACTTAATTTCTTAGCTATTATATTTGTTAGGCGAAATTGACCTCAAAATTTTTGCTAGGTTAAGTGCACTCTTGCGCGTGTTACCATCTCATATAACAGGTGTGTGAATAAGCCTGTCTGTTCGTCATTATTCCATTTACTCCGTAGTCCTAGTTAAACAGAAGTGCAGTGAAAGCTGCAGACTGGCGTATTCACTGCATCCGACGGAAAGTCTTGATACTTTCACAATGGGCATTTAAACTGTACTACATAGTGTACGCTAAACTGGTACGCTCTACGGTTAGAATATTGTACATTCAATGTTGTTATGTTTTTACATTACAGCACAAGACTTGAAGAAGAAGCTGTATAAAATATAAATTAGTTACGTGTTTCCTGAAATTAAAAAAATATTTTTAGTATCATCTATCCGTGAGCAGAGCTTTTGCTTACTTTAGGGTTAAAAATCACTGTAATTTTTTTCTTATTGAAAAAATATAGTTATAAAGATGCTAAGAATTTGATAAATTTCTTATATAGTGAGTAGTTAGGGAACCTATCAAGTTGTTTTGTAAGTTGTTTGGGTAAAAAAGCAGCGTAAAGTACCTTAGTCAATAAAATAGTCATCGTATGAATTAACCGGTTGGTAGGTATTTAATTAATCATCAGACTTTGATCCCGTGGGAATTCCAAAATCTTATCCTTGAAGTTTCAAATTTCCAAATACTAAGGTAGGTAAATCAATCAATTGCGTAAATAAATAAGTAGAAAATAATTTAGTGCACACCTCACTTAGAAATAATTTTATCATAGGTAAGAAGGTAAGTAGCGCGGATTATTACACCATGTACTTAACGTACTCTTGAAGCTAAGAATTGTATCCTATAGTATATTAGTTTTTAGTACCCATAACACAAGCTCTGCTTAACTTGGAGCTAGATTAAATAAGTTCCCAATAATTTTCGATTTCGGCAGGACTGAACCTGCGCTCCACCTTCAGTACGGGTATGCTCTCGCCAACTAAGTCACGAAATCCTAGTCGATTTCATCGAAAATCTTTGGGACTTCTTACGGCTCTTGCACCGAGTGCAAAGTGCGTGGCCTTACGCACTATAATATAAAAACTTTGGAGCTAAATGATGCTGCGTCAACAATTTTCCTACGATGATCGTAAAACTTGAAAATATTTTTTTCTGAAAAGTCGTCGTCGGCGACGGTCTCACGAAATAACGTTCGCATTTGGCACTTAAATAGGAATTGGTGGGATGCAGCTGACAGCTGACTGCTGGAAATAGGGGTCTTGGGGAAGATTTGGTTGAGGCTCAGCTTTAGGTAACACTAAATAAAAACGTGAATATTGCACACAACATCATTTAGCCCCAGAGTAACTTAACTAGTCATAATAACAGAAAGGGTAACTAATATCTCTTGTTATTAGTTTTTGTGTATTATTTTACGGATTTTGTCTAATGAAACCACCTTATTTTAAAATAAATAAATAGTTTATACTTTCCGAATATATTTTGTCAAGTATCAAAACCACTACATCCTCACCACTATAAGTCTGAAACCAGGGAAAGTTGGTATTGAGTGCTTAGACAGTACAGAACCGTTAGACTCTACTGGGTTACATTACGTGCCATAACCATAACTAGTATAATAACAATATGACTCATTTGGTTATTTTGAAAAATTTGTACTGTACATAGATTAGCACCCACCTCACCTCAACCGCCTATAATGGTCCACTGCTGGACGCAGGCCTGATAACAATCCTGATAATCACCTTATTGGCTTTTATCTCATGGGGGGGGGTAATGATATAATATGATATAATACACCTACACCTTATTAGATAAAAGTATCATATGAATTAATCGTACATAATTATGGGCAGAGAGAGACCTAATTATTGAAAAATTCCTTTAAATTGTAGTGAACATTATTAACAAGCCATATTCCTTAACTTAAGTTTAAACATATTTCCATCAAGTTGTTTTATTTCCACTGGTATTTAGTTGCGGGATATGGAATAACTTAGTAGAATTTTATCCCATAAATCAGTTCCTATGGGATAGAAATAACCTTTGAACGTATCCATAAAAGTAACGGGTGTGAAGCCGCAAGAAGAAACTAGTACTAAATAAATTTTCAGTTTATATATCTATATAATTAGATCCTTTTCTAGGTTTAATCTCCCTCTCGTAGCGTGAGCTTTACCTAGCTCTATGTACCTAGTTTGAGTCTGTGGATCGCAGTATTTTTACCATATTTTCACATTATTTTTCCCGCCAATCAATGGCTCAAAGTATTTAAGTGTAAAGTGTTAAGTGTGTGTGTAAAGTGGTATTTAAATTAATATTTTTTTTCAATTTAATAGACTGAGTTTGCTAACATTGCACTACCATCTCACTCCGACTCTATCTTACGCTAGTGTGCAAGAAAGAGGGGACTGTATGACGTATTATGTAGGTACTTTCATATCCATGAACGTATCTTTATAACACTTGTGTGCGTTTGCGTCTACGCACGCAACCACAGAATAGATAATAATAAGTACCTCGCAATGCCAATGCCATTTACGAGCACGGAAAGATTTAAAACTGTTGTAAGTATGTATGTAATATTACAAGACCGGAAAATTTCTTTTGAATGAAAGGAAATATTTTTTATGTAGGTAAGTAACCTATATTGGCGGAACTGTAAGTTTAATCATAATTCATTTGCGTTGTGTAATCAGGTGAATGAACTGTTTGGTATTAGAGGTTATTGACTTTTGTCTACACAATACCTATTAGGTGCTATTAGTAACATAAGCGTTAGTAACTGAAAGACGGTAACAACAATAGGCGTGATAGTGTATTCATCCCAAGGTCGCCTGGAAGAGATCGCTCATAGCGATAAGGCCGCCTTTGTACTTCTTCTCGTAGCTTTTATTTCTGTACTATTTTCTGTGTTTGTGTGGTACAATAAAGAATTATCTATCTATCTATTCAAGAACAGTGTAATACTTTTGCATCTTTTTCTAAAATACCTTTATTTAATTTTAATAATCTGGGTATTTAATTATTAATGGATTGGTCAAGTGCGTGCAAATCAAACATACATACCCACACATAAAGAGAGGTTCATCTACGGCTGTCTGTATATATCGTAGGTGAATGTAAACGTGTGTGGGTAAAGAAAGGTGTTTAGTTTGGTAAAATGGGAACATAGACATAGACTGAGTCAGACACCGATTGTAATAGTTGTTAAAATGTAATGTAATTATTGTGATGTACAGTGACGTTTATTAGGTGACCTCCTCTCCCCCTCTGTTAAGTTTAAAGTCAAATTTCTATTGATACAGAAATATTTGTAACCTGTCTACAAATATTTCTGTAGTATCGGTAAATGAAGAGCAAGCTATTTTGTAAAAATAAACAACATATTTTATATCTATTACCAACTATAACACTATACAGGGTTATTGGTAAATTAGTAGACAATACGTGAACTGCAGGTTCAGCCCATCATCACAAACACGTTTGTGAAGACGCCAGGTCCCAATTCTTAATTTTGGTATTGGTAATGGGTACCCCCCGCAATTCAATAATCGTTCGTTAGAGAGGTTTTATTTGAAACTCAACAATTAACAGAAGGAGAGTGAAAGATCGGTCATAAGTAACTCGTTGGGTTCCAGACAAAGATGTTTTTTCATTTAGTATCAGAGGTAACTTATTTTTTTTTTTAGAATTTAGACTTGGCGCCTTCACGAACGTGTTTGTGATGATGGGCAGGACCTGCAGTTCACGTATTGTCACTAATTTACTAATAACCCTGTTTAATTAAAAAATAATAATAACGACACTTCAAAGGTACATTAAAAAGGTCAGTGAGTGAGTCTCTACCATCGATTGAGTAAATAAATAGGTAAGATTTTTAGAAGTAGGTACCTCCATAGGTAATTTTAGTATCAAAATACGGTTTCCTAGTTTCCCTTTGCGAAAGGCGCTCTGGTCCCAAATCTATGCCTGGAATCGAATTAGCACCGAAGTAAATAGGTACCTAGATCGGAGCAGACCAAAGTTTGGTCGAACCTCCTATTTTAGTCTCAGTTATTTATCATTGTTCCACGGGGGTCCCCCATTGGGGGATATACCTACTTATTGGTTTCGTGATGCTATCATGAAGATATACTTAGGTACCTACAGGTAGGTACCTAGATTACCTACCTAACTTCTTTAGGGTTTCGTACCCAAAAAAAACGGACCCTATTACTGAGACTTCGATGTCCGTCTGTCCGTCTGTCACCAGGCTGTATCTCATGAACCGTGACAGTTAGACAGTTGAAATTTTCACAGATGATGTATTTCTGTTGCCACTATAAAACTAAAAAACAGAATAAAATAAAAATTTAAGGCCCTATACAACAAACGTGATTTTTTTGCCGTTTTGATAGATAATGGTACGGAACCCTTCGTGCGACTCGCACCTGGCCGGTTTTATTACATTTTACAGGTTTATCTTTATCTTTTTACCACTTCTCCTCTCAGAGGAAGAAACTCTTAGAGTACCTATAGGCATCAAATCTACCTACCTACAGAGTGTGACCCCAAATTTCTAAAGTACCTACAACATCGACAGAAAAGGGTCTGAAACAAACGAAAATAGTTTTGCTCAAAGTGCAAACCTTCTTAGGTAAACTAGACCTAGTTACCTAGTCCGTCAAAAATCACAGTAAAACCATCATCTGACACAGTTGCATCAGCGCTGCATCCTAGAAAGCGGCCCTAGCTTTCGCTTCACGGCCTAGTTCACGGCTGCACGTGCTGGGCGCATGATCAAGAGACGGCTGATGGCCCTTCAAAAAAAAAATCAAATAATTATCTATATTTCGGAGTTAAATCCTTATTAATCATTTGCAATGCCCCTATTCTACTCTATGCGAATCTCAAGCGTCTGCTGTTTTGACGTTGAATCAATTCTACAGGATGACAGAGAAGAAATGGAAAGAATCAGATAAGTGCCTAGTAGAGTTTCCGTAGCAGATTGGTACGAGAAGGTCATAGAAACCATGTAAAAAGCGGTCTCGCGATTCGTGTAGATAGAAGCCCTAGGCTTGGGTCTGTGTTTCAGAGCTGTATTTCCATAGGCATTACCTAAATAGGTACGCCCGCAGTTAACAATTAATGAACCTAGGTACTCCCTTATAGGTAAATTCTTTAGATCAGTAGATCAGATACGATAGGTACCTATTTGAATTTTTTTATTTTAGTCAAAGAATGTAGGTAACCACTCTACTTAAGTTCCATTTTTATTTGCTCCTAGATTTTATTGAAATAGACGTACCTACCTACGTAGTAGGTAGTTATGTTTAAACTCTTTGAAAGGTAGGAACTCTACATTTACATCGTGTAATCTTTTCAAGGAATGATCAAGTGCCCTCTACATGATGCTGTGAAAACTAGATTAAAAGTAAAATTAGACTGGGGCGTAAAAAGTTTACAGCCTCCCTTTGTGAGATGGCGTTGCCAATAATACCAAAACAGATAATTTTTTATATGAAGTTCGCTAAGTTAATGTTTATATTAATAATACAAATTAGAAGAAGAGAAAGCAGTTTTGATAGAACAAATAAAAATATTAGATGTATTTTAGTCGTGTGAAATCAAAACTTTGAGAAAATTAAGTCTGGCAATGATTTACTGCATTGCAGTATAAGTATTTTTTTTTGGAGCTTACAACCCTAAAATTAGGTCAAGGAAGTGCATCGAAGGAAAGGTTTCGAACAATTTTTATTATTTTTAGATAGTTTAGCACAGAAATTGGTAGATAATTTATTGGGCAAAGCATGGTGACATAATTCCGAGATGGGTTCGTGATGTTCGTCCACAGTGCTCGTGTAAATCGACGGACAGATGAAAATTTGCCAATGACAGCCAAGTGAATACCGCAGTGGTACCTACTTATTTTATTTCAGCATCAAATCCTGAAATAAAATCGCCCCTCAATACAATGCTAATCGTTTTGCCATAATGGCGCCGGTTTTAGCTGAAAGCTTATCTAAAAAACCATAACAGTGCCGTAGTGTCAGCTGTGCAAAACCGATATGAAATATTTGTCTATAACATTTGACCCAGTTACAATAACGTGTGCGTTGACCTATCCGACTGAATGCGGACTAAACGCGATGCTATTTTTACTATCAAGGTTTGCAGATAATTAAATATTTATAAATGTCTATTTCTGTGTCAATACACGAAACAAATCACATGCGAAATTGATAAGACCTCGCCTTTTTCATGCATGGTGAGTATTAGGAGTTCTTTGTTTGAATTTAGTATAGAGATTCATTAAGATTGTTTTGTTTTTATTATCTGTGTCTAGCGCAGTCTTAAATTAGATTTTATTCTACCAGGCTAGATAATATTCTCTACATTTTCAGATGTGTTCAGTAAGAATATAAAAACCTATTGAGAAGAACTGAGTTTACCGAAGAATTTTGAACTAAGTAGGTAGTAACAAACTCTAAAATATCCAAAGCCAAATAAGAAAAATCTTCCAATCCTATACAGGCTGAATACTGAAAACGGTTGCCAAATGATAGTGCCAAGATGAATTCTAAATTCAAACTTTGATATTGAAGCCTCCAACAAACAATGCATTTTTTGCACTCCACAAACAAAAGTGTGGCCAAGGAATTTTCATAGGTGGACTGTTTATAATGACATTTTGAAAGTTATAAAGCTGGAGTTTGCTCGTGGGCCTCCTGCCCTGGTCTTTGGGGCCCGTGGCAGGGATGAAGAAACAGAATGTACGCACTCTATCGTTAATTGTGTGCACATTCACATATTTGCTGGTTGGGGCTGCAGTGTTTGATGCCTTAGAGTCTACTACGGAGAGGAATCGATTTGAAGTTCTGCAAGGTAACTTACCGATAGCCTTTCATCTATTTATCAGCTCTAAGAACTAGCGAATAGACACCCACCTCAATTAGTACCTATACCTGCTAATTTTATGATTTGGTAGTTACATTTCTGGTGAAAAACTGGAATTAATTACTGAGGGACATAAAACTTAGACATCTGAGTCAAACCTCAATTTTTTCCATCTAGTAAATTAAGAATAATTTTCTATAAACCACTACCAACCTTATCCGCAGAAGTGTTTCCATCAACCAAGCTCTGCTAATTTGGTGCTATAATCCAGTCAAATTAGATGTGAAATGTTTGTAAACAAACCTACAAACACCCTACGCCCTACACCTATACCTAACTTATAACACTTTGTTGCCATGTATTTTTATACACAACTTTTATTCCTTGTTAATTTTAGATCTTTTATTCCAATGAATAATGCTAACAATAATGTCTGAAACTGAACATCAGTCATGTGAACTGTAGGTAATTTTGTTTTTGTAATATTTTGTCTTGGTTTGTTTACAAACATTCACATCGAATTTGGCTAGAGTATATAGATGATGTGAAATCTCCAGCATTATTTTAACCTCTTCCTGCCCGTTTCAGCTATTGAAGGAATGATAATAAGGAAGTACAACATCACAGACGAAGACTTCAGAGTGATGGAGACGGTTGTGTTGAAGTCGGAGCCCCACAAAGCCGGCCAGCAATGGAAGTTCACCGGAGCTTTCTACTATGCGACTACTGTGCTTACTACTATTGGTAAATAAATATCAGAAACATCTTCAACAAGCTGATTATTCATCATTCACCACCTGACTTCACCCACTGATAGGTATACCAACATAAAGAGTATTGGTTTTATGTAAGAGTTAAAGGTTGGATGTTCGATACTTAAAAAAATGCTGTACAAGCCTCAAGCTAAGCCGAGTTTGTATTTTGGGTACTAGATAACTGACATACTTAGTAAAATACTTAAATAGACTGTTTCACTAGCTTACTCAACTCAGTACACCTTCATCTCTGCTTAGTTGTACTTAGAAGGTAGCACTTTGGAGCTGAGCAAGAGCTAAGAGACTGAAATACAATAGTTTCTACCTTTATGTATCCATAAAGTTGCATTAAATAACGCCTGGCTATTTTGAATAGCAATCGTGACGCAATTCTTTTAATTTTCTGCCATGGTTCATTCAGTTACTTTCTTTCGGTTCATCGAACGCCTGATGATTGTAAAAAGCAATATCATACTAATGCTATTACTTTTCTTGCAGGATACGGTCATTCAACGCCGGCTACGATAGGCGGGAAGGTTTTCACGATGTTCTACGCAATTGTGGGCATCCCACTAGGGCTCATTATGTTCCAGAGTATTGGTGAACGAGTAAACAGGCTTAGCAGGTAAAATACTACTAATATACAGGGTTATTGGTAAATTAGTAATACTAGGTACGTGAACGTGCAGGTCCTGCCCATCATCACAAACACGTTCGTGAAGACGCCAGGTCTAAATTCTAAAAAAAATATTTAAATTAACTTTGATACTAAATGAGAAAATATCTTTGTCAGGAACCCAGCGAGTTACTTAAGACCGATCTTCCGCTCTCATACCTTCTGTTAATTCAGGGCAGAGCTGTTTTTAAGTTGAGTTTCAAATAAAACCTCTCTAATGAACGATTATTGAATTGGGGGGGGGGGGGGGGGGTACCTATTACCAATACCAAGTTCAAGAATTTAGACCTGGCGTCTTCACAAACGTGTTTGTGATGATGGACAGAACCTGCAGTTCACGAAGTGTTACTAATTTATCAATAACCCTGTATAGTTATTATTAGTCACACTAAACTAAGAAATATAAATGCGAAAGATTAGATATTTAGATGGAAGTCTCAGATGTTTGACACTACGTCACGCCAAAATTACTGAAACGATCAGGCTGAAATTTTGCCTAAATGTAACTCTCACCTTAGAATCAAACATAGGCTACATTTTATCCCATAGAACCACGGAAATCATAAGTAGCCTTATTAGTATGATTTCTGTGCATAGAACAGTTCCCATTAATCAACTTGCAAATATGTAATTACTTTTTAGTGTAATCATCAAAGCCCTCAAGCGAGCCCTAAACTGCAAGCAAGAGAACGCATCAGAGCTGGACCTGATATGCGTGGTCACCACTCTATCATCTCTGACCATCGCTGGCGGCGCCGCTGCCTTCTCCACCTTCGAAGGATGGAGTTATTTCGATAGTGTTTACTACTGTTTCATCACTCTTACAACTATTGGTAAGTCTAAAGTTGTATCTATATTATATTTATTTATTTATTCTTTATTGCACGAAAAAAAAAATACATTATTAAAGCATTAAACTAGAAAAAATATGGCAAAGGCGAGCTTAACCCTAAAAAGAGTTCTCTTCCAGCAAACCTTATTGGGAGAGAGAGAGACAAAGTTATAGAAGTGGGTACATGTGCATAAATAGAAAAGAAAAAATATTAAATTTTAACCTACTTATTAAATAAACTACTACAAGTTAGAGTTCAAGTTTTTTATTTGGTAACAATTAATAAGGTTACATGTCACCTACATTCAATACATAATAAATAATAAAATAAATACATGAAATACTATAACCTATGTTGCTAATAATAAATATTATAATTATATACGCAAATAAACTTAATAAATACATAAATACCTACTTAAGAGTCATGACGATAGATAATGCTCTTTGACTTAGCACTATTTAGCTATACTTTATATCTTGTAGGCGTTGTGACAGCTTAGAGATCTGAGTATCGGTTCAGACGCCACTGCCTTTACTTGACCATTACTGGACAAAAAACCTCCAATTATTGAGCGCTAAATCGCCCTATCTTCATCATCAATCAGTCTTTCGCAGATTTTCATCCCATCTGGCAATGCCCGGACAAACTAGAAGAAACGTACACCGTTGCCCGTTGCTGAAACCTTTTCTATAGTTTTTATTTTTTATCTTATTAGCGTAAACCCGGAGCTTAGCACGCGTTTCTGTTTTTTTATATTTATTTGTCAAAAAATACAGTTATCTTAACTAAGAAAGGAAATACTTGAGTAACTTACACTTAGGCCCGTATTATGAAAGCTTTCTCAGTCATAGATCTATGCTTGAGTGACGTTTATGCCATCGAAAAACGTTACTCAAGCAGAAATCGATGGCTGGTCAAGCTTTCATAATACGGGCCTTAAACCAGCAAATTTTCCTCCATTAAATTACACATTGATAGAGAACAGACAATTCAGAGCGCAATATGCAACTAATTCAATTTTATCAAACAAAGCACAATTAACCTAACAATACATGATAGGCAATAAAAAAAATATAAACATGATATGATAAAAGCTAATCAATTACAGGGTATAGAGACATTAATGGTTGGCAAATGCTTAACATAACATATTTCTGGAACTTATACAATGTAAAAAAGTATTTAAAATATCAATGTCATCGATCACAGGCTCTTGAGAAGAACATAATTTTTTTTTTTTTTCTGTGATTGGTATTAGACGTCGGCGTCCTAAACGTTTTCTTTTTACGAGAAGATAAGTTTCAGTTTCTTTATTCACAAACAAATACTTGTGTCGGAATATTTGGGTACAATAAACAATAATAATATACAATCAAATAATCACATAAACCACCGTAAAGGACTTAATATGGAGTAAAACACATTGGAACTTAGTAAAAATAAGCCAACTGCAGATTGTTGCAAATAATCAAGAGGTAGTTCAATGATCCATACCAATACTCTAGCCGCAAGCGTCCAAGACGCTGGCTGTATTGCTCTGCTGTATGGCAATGCTGATGCACTGCGTCAGATCCTCACCAGCTCTCGGGTCATGAGTCGCTTCGATCAGCCGATAAATATATCTAAATAATTCATCATCTCATTTCCAGGATTCGGCGACATGGTAGCGCTACAAAAGGACAACGCTCTCAACCGAAAGCCGTCTTACGTGATGTTTGCTCTAATCTTCATCCTGTTTGGGTTAGCCATCGTGGCGGCCTGTCTCAACCTGCTCGTGCTAAGATTCGTCACTATGAACACGGAGGACGAGAAGAGAGACCAGGCTCAGGCTGTACAGGTAAATAAGACTTCAGATAGAGACCAATAGACTGAAATCTAGTGTCAGAAAACTAAGAGTGGACAGATGCGATTGGGGCAAAAACAGTCACCACCATTTGTTTGCACATCTTGCGATGACAAGCTGCCTATCTGTCTGTCTTCCTCAACATCAATATCAAGAAATTAGCGTCTCTTGGGCATCGGCGTCCCATGATTAACCATCTTAGGAGGTCCGTCCTTCTATACATGATCCATCCAGCCATGTTACAATATTTCGGTATTTTGACTCCATGCTTGTGTTACAACCCATTGTCTACTCTGTACTTTGGTAAAAAACTGTCTGTCATCATTAACTGAACAAATCAACTAGAGAAAGGGCGTAGGAACGCCATATTATGTCTAGGAAGACATGACGTTCCTATGTCCTTTGGAAGACCTGACCTACTAAACCGCTGCTCCTGCTCACATTAGTCAACATGAACTACGGAGGACGAGAAGATAGACCAGGCTCCAGGCTGTGTAGGTGTAAATCAATTGTAGATCTCAATCAAAACCGATTGACTGGACTTTAGTAGTAGAAAAAAAGAGTGTAAAATGGTCAAGAGAACCGTGAGAGGAGTTGCCCCCAATTAAGTCCACATTTTGTGATCACCAGCTGACTCCTAACCGTCTTTCTAGACCTCGACCATCACGCTTCTAGACGTAACATAGGTACTACTTTTAACTTTGCAGGCCCAGCAAGTTGCAGTACGACTAGAAGGCGACGTGATCACGGCAGACGGCGACGTTCTACGCGGAGTGTCGCGTGGCACCAGGCTACCGGCTGACCCTAACCCGATACACACAGGTAAGATCCTCTGACGTTGAGTTTTGTCAGATGCGAGACGTGGTCGCTGACTATAGCCACGATGCAAAAATAAACGAAGTGGGAATAGGGGACCCGATGGACGATTCGTCGACTATGACCAGTCGATGCGGTACGAAGTTCCTGTAGGTTATTCAAATTCTATTTATATATTTGTTTCCGTAGATACAATAGATGAACAGATGTACTTTCACTACGAAGAAATCAAATTCTTAAATATAAAATAGACGCTGTAACTCTTCACTGAAAAGAACTGTAATTTTTTTATATCTCTTGCATTGGTTTTTGGACAGTCAAAGAACCTTCTTTCAAAGTTAAGCTAAGTTAAGTTATGTTGCCCCAGTAGTAAGTTCTGTCAATTTTGTGGTGAAAACTAGTACTAAGTAAGTGGTATGGTTTCGCCCCAGCCTACCCCCAGGGGGAGGCGCAGTGGTAGGGTGGGTTTTTTGTAAGGAAAATAATAGAATAGAATATTAATTATTTAGCAATGTAAAGAACTTCAAAAAAATTTGACCTTATTTCTGCATAATACCTACAATGCAGTTGTCAGATGAGTTACTACACAAAAGTACAAAAAAAGATTTATTTCAGATATAAATCCATCGTACACTTCGATCAAAAATAAGTACATAGTTCGAGGGGGCCGGCAAAGCCGGAAATTTTTGATCGATGATCGTACATCATAAACACTTATAACTAGATACACACAGCATCAATCAAAAATAAGCAAAAGTATTTAATGCCTTTCTTGTAAAAACCTTA
This sequence comes from Eupithecia exiguata, assembly GCA_947086465.1. Lineage (NCBI taxonomy): Eukaryota > Metazoa > Arthropoda > Insecta > Lepidoptera > Geometridae > Eupithecia > Eupithecia exiguata. The sequence goes on from OX352251.1 coordinate 6,208,973, forward strand.
AATCAATTTTATTAAATGTTGATAACAAAGAGTCAGACCAAACAAAATTAATGTCATATAGATTTGTGTCTTGTGTAATCACTATTCGTCTTAGTGTTTATTGTCTGTGTATAAAAATGACATAATAAAACTTAACAAAAATAATATCAGGGTTTTTATAATCACTATTTGTATTTCGTGTATATTAATTACTTCTTTGTAACGGATATTTATGGCGTTTATTTATTTTAGCTTAGAATTTGCACCACCCATCTTCCTGTGGCTGTCGTAAGAGGCGATTATGGGACATACACCGGGGGGCGGGCAGCAGCGCCTCTTGCAGAATAGATCTACCACCGAACTGCGATCCCCAAACCGCATGCTCAGCGTGAAGATTATGGCCTTTACCTCCCATGAGATAAAAACCAATAAGGCGATTATCATGGGGAGGCCTGCGTCCAGCTTTGGACCAATAGAGGCTGTTGTGTTACCTATGTAAATAAACTTCGTGAAAATCTAAGTAGGTAATATAATAAAACCGTGAGAAACTGTTGATTTCAGGAGATACGTCCCTACTGCCGCTGTACACGGACGAGGACTACGCTCCGAGCGTTTGCAGCTGTTCCTGCAACTGCTTTGGACATAACAAGTAAGACATTTATCTCTGATCTCGAAACCCTAAAGAGGAATCCGAAGATCAAAATCTGAAAGAATAAACGACCGCCGTTTAAAGCTAGAGAAGATAAAAAAATGGCATTAGTGGTTTTTTTAATCAAATATAAAACCAAACAAAATTAGTGTCATAGAGTTTGAGTACAATTTTTTTTCCCTCCGGCTGATACATCCGTACAATACGCAAAATGAGAACAACAAGCACAATGTACAAACAGGCAGAATGTGCAATACGGTAAATGAACAGTAAGCATTTCTATTGTTATTCGTAGTATAGTTATCTCCCTGACATGAATTCAGCCATATTAAAAAGTGCTTGTTTTTAAAAAAAGATCTGGTATAATTGATTGCATACTTATATTGCTAGAGAATATACATTCCAAACTAAACTTTCAGCAAAACCCTTTGTGATGGATTCCACATCACCACAATTTAGTATTGTACATTATGAACAAAGAAAATTACAATCAAATAAAAGAAAAAAAATAGAACTAGTATTTATAACTGAAACAATTGAGCTAACTGCAGAATGTTACTAACAATCTACAGGTAGCTGAACTGATCCATATCAAATCAATACCAGTCGCGCGCGTCCCCAAGACGCTGGCTGCATTGCCCCGCTCTGTATGGCAATGTGGCTGCATTGCCCCGCTGTGTGGCAATGCTGATGTGCTGCGCTAGATACTAACTATATTATGTTCTGTGGTAGATTCGAATAAAATTTGTCTGTTATTCTTACAGGATGCTTACCTAGATAGGTAGGCATCCTGTAAGAATAACAGACAAATTTTATTCGAATTTGAGTAGATACTCAAATTCAATTGTTCTTACAGGATACCTACCTATCTACTCAAGTTCAAGTCACTGTACTTTTCCTACAAATAAAGATTATCTTATCCTCATTTCAGGTTATCACCATACCGTGACCCCCTCTCTCCAGTCCCTCCAACCAACATGAAGCAAATCAAGTCCAAGAACTACCAGCTGGGCGGAATCCCCCGTTTCATCGAGAACTCCTCAACCAAGAACCGCTCCCAATCCCTCCGCCTAAACTCAGCCTCGGGATATCTCTACATGAACGCGAAAACCAACGACTTCCAACTAGAACCCGATGATTTCAAGGAAATGGTTGCGAAACGGCGCGAGCAACTCCGACAGGGAATGATGAACTCAGAACTCATGTGTAACAACAATGAAAACTATCTTAACCCGTATAACAGCATGTGTAACAGACTTGATATGGCATGCGCGTATAGTCCATCACTGTACTCAATGAATATGAGGTCCGTAAACCAAAGCAACGATCCACTAGTCGATGATTACGATTCAGAGAAATCCAGCTACGCTAAGAAAAAGCTAATGAAAAACATAGCAAGAAACACTAAGAAAATGGAGAACTACTTCTACGACGACGCGGTATTGCACTTCGATGAGGAATACGCGTACGACGGGTCCGTTATATTCTCCAAACGGAGAAAATCAGTGGAGAAGAACTGGGATTATGCGTGTCAGATGCCGAAGGAGGTTGAGCCGGTGTCTATTGATGATGATTATGGGTATTATTTACCAGATGAAACGGATATGTATATAACTGATACTATAACTTTGAACTTACCACCGCACCGGGCGAGTATCTAGAACGGTTGGTTTGTGAATCGTGGTCTTGCTTACAAAAAACTAAAAAATAACCTAAAAACAGTTAAAACTTGACTGATCTACGGTTTTGTTCGAAGTAAACATGCTTCGGCGAGTAGCGGGTACTTTATCAGCGTTAGTCGACCGAGAAGGTCTACGGGTCTATGCAGTTTATAATCAGTTAAAAAAATATGGTTATACTAAGATTAAATAATTAATGTTGGACAATTCACACAGCATTATCTAACCTCAAGCTAAGTAGAGCTTGTGTTATGGGTACTAGATAACTGATATACATTAATTACAATACATTAATTACACATAATACATAATACAATACATTAATTACACATAATTATGGTATCTATATACCAACCAAATAACTGCAGATCGTACAAACATTTGTCCCTACATTTAATCTATACTATTCGCGAGATTTGGCAAGAATAATTTTGAGACGCATTGACTAAAAAGAGATACATTGAGATCTTTCGTGCACTGAGCCCAGAGTCGAGAGAGTATTAAGGCCAGCTAGGATGTCAGATTGCATGTTTATTTTATCAAATGAAGTCGATAAAGGGCACTTATTTTTTACATAGACTTGCTGTTTGAAGTTTATCTTTTGTAGAAGAGATAAACTTCTGTTCTTTTGTTTGATGGCACAATCACAAGGTACTTATTTAATCTCACTAATATTATAAACGTGAAAGTTTAGATGGATGGATGGATAGATAGATGGATGGATGTTTGTTCCTTTATCACGCCAGAACGGCAAAACGGATCTGGATGAAATTTGGCACAGAGATAGATTATAGTCTGGAATAGGACATAGGCTACTTTTTATCCCGAAATTCCTACGGGAACGGGAACTACGCGGGTGAAACCGCGAGGCGCTGCTAGTACTTACTAATTATGACGATGATATACTTATCTCAAAACCCGACCAGTGAAATAGTCAAATTTAAATCTTATCTAGGTTATAGAGATCACGATTCGCTAGCCACTGTTGAACCAAGACAAAGCCAGTTAGGTTAGTGGTTGTACGGGCCCATTAAAATTTACAATTTTGCTAGCAGTACCCTAGCTTTTTACCGATGGCGTGTCTGTTCGAACGAGCTTCGCTTTCAGCTGTTGATGATGACTACTTTGCTAATCATTTAGCAATTATATCGGCCCACAAAAGTCCACGGCTGGACATAAGTTTTCCCCTACGATCATCGACTCTATCTGACCGCTACAATGACATTGTTCCATAGAGTGGATGATCTCAATACTCCCACCCAATGAAGTATATTATTATATTATGCTCATTGAATACTTAGTTTTCACTAACAAGTAGGTAATTTATTGAATCTATACTAATATTATAAATTTGAAAGTAACGCTGTCTGTCTGTTACCTTTTCAAGCCACGACTGAACGAATCTTAATGAAATTTGGCAGTTAGGTATAATATGTTGTCCATGGAAAAGTGTTCCCGCTTTTTAAGCAAAAAAGTAATTTATTGAAAACTTATATAAATCTTACAGTGTTCCCGCTTTTTTACTTTTTTTAACAAAACTAACAGGCGGGCTCACGAAATTAAATCGGAATTCAGACGATAATTTTAATGCCACTTTTAATAATAATAATATAAATAATAAATTTATCTATCCGTTTTGATGCTTCTAGTACCCAATTAATCCTCCTGGTTATTCCTGTATGTAAAAGAAGACTCGGTAAAGTGAATAAATACAAGCTCTTTTTATTGTATTGCCCAATAAATAACATTTTCAATGTTAGCATCTTAGGTACTGACAACCTGTTACAAGGATCAAAAAATTTAAACCATTGGTCAGTAACGCCATCTTCATTTTAAATCAAGTTACATTTATTAAAGAGCGGGAACACACAGCAGAAATAAATGTATTGCAATTGATAGCAAAGTGGTCATCCATCTAAATAAAAGTTTGTAGATAATATTGTACCTAAAAACTATTCCATAAGATTTAACAATTTATGCTGATTGCACATAATGTGCAAAAATCCTTGCTTAGTTCATTTCATCTCTAAAATTATTTTAAATAAGTAGTGAACTACCGAGCTTAGATTGTAAATATTTTATTCTCAAAATCGTGCCATATTTAAAGCTATTATCACATGAAACTGCCAAAATGGTATAATGTGTTATATATAATTTATAAAAAAAGTCATTTGGTAAAACCATTCTGTTAATAAACATTACTAGTCATAAATTTTAAACTTGCCAAACATATTTTAAGCTTTTTCGCGCTTCCAAGAATCGTATTGTTTATCTTTTAAAGCGTTTTGAAGTCTAAGAAAGAGAGAAAAATGTTATAATAATTCTAGTCATATAAAATAAGTGATAATGTTAATTAAGGCTTGAACTGACTTGCTTAAGTTTTACTTTAAATTAAAGTTACTTTTTAACCTACAGTGGCCAAAAACAAGGTGACAACTTCGTTTTAACAAATACTAGTTAAGGTACGATCGCATTAATCGGATCTGCATTGCAGCGAAACTGCGCGGCACAACACGGCCAATTATTCTTTGTATGAAATCGTAGGAAACGCACTGCGCGTCAGTAGAACAGCGCGGTTTTCTGGTGAGCTGGTCAAATTCTACGCGCAGTTCCACTGATGCGTAGTGTGTTTGCACATTTAGCTCTAAGATAACAACAGTATTGTTTTATTTTCTGTGATATTTCCTAATATTTTCATTATTATTATTATCATCTTCTAAAATGGGTTGTATAGTAGTACAACTGAATGATAAAAAAAATTCGAGATTTTCGGTTGTTATAAGCTCCATTGATAGGAATAATAAAAATTATCATTCTTAACTGAAAAAAATTGGTAAAAAAAAATCATGGTAGTAATTCAGCATTTTAGAAAAAGGGAACAAAATACAATATTATCTCTTTCATGGAAGGAAAAAATGTCTCATAGTAAATAGGCTATTTGACTACATTGACAATAAGTTGCAAATTGTTTTCATCCTAGTCAGTGACAACGTAACAAAGCATAATCAGGTGATTTTTATAAAAAAATGTGCCTATTTAAGGTAAAAAACGGGATTAAATTTACGCATTCTTTGATATTATGGTCACGTGACCGAAAACGTTCTGTGTTTGGTTGCATCGCTGGTGACGTCAAAATTAGTTTACATCAGGTACTACGACTGGCCTTGAAGAAATATTAGTTACATTTTGAATTATTTTTATCAGACAATACCTTAGAATTATTTCCCGGTAGTAGTCAAGTAGCCTATTCATACATTTTCTTGATGAAGACTGCAAATTCACAACGAAGTTATGTCTTCTCTTCAGTCATTTGATTAAAATAATTAGAGAAACCTAAGATCACCAACTCTAAATCGTACTTTCATTGAATTTTAAATTATAAAATCTTGAAAACTTATCGTTCCGAAGTGTTTTGGGACCATACGATGGTAAAAACTTTATTTCATGATTGAAATTCGCTTTTTTTGTACAAACCTAAGTATCCATTTGTAGTTAGGAATCGCTACTAGTAGGTAATGCCAATACTTCTTTACCATTAATGGTTAAAAATTGTAAAAATGTAAGCTAAGTAACATTTAAATGTTATGATAAGATCATGCGAATTATAATCGAGTTGTTACTTGATGAATAATATCGCAAATAATGTAAATTAAAATTTCTTTAATAAAATTATGAAATTTATTCAAGCGTCTTTGTTGCCTCCGCACTTTAAAAATGTAAACTTGCAGTTGTTGGATGTATTTCCATTCAAAATGTGTGAAACCTACCGAAATTTCAGAACCTGGTTTGAGGTGTACCAATATCTTTCATTTTTGATACCCCACACCCACGTGTACCCCACTCGGGTAGGTTTTCGCGTTGTCTCAAAACAAAAACTTGCTAAAAATCCTCTAACTTGTAGCGCCACCTGTGTGGTGCTTTAAGAACCTGATAAGTCGCCTACAAGTCCACAGCAGCCAAAGCTCATTCGCCAACACAGCACTCAATCATCATCAGTGACAAGTGTTTTGCCAAGTGGGTGTCTAAAAGTTACATATCTATTTAACTAGATGGCGCTTTGCAGAAACGTGTTTTATGTTTGGCTCTGAAATCAAACCTGCTTTCACAGAACAACAAACAAATTAAATTGTCCTCGCATAGTGCACCTAATTTTGAGATAAATGTGTAAAAGAGAGGCCCTCGACATTACTAACATTGTAGGTACCATAAAGTACTATAAAATAATATGAGTAGAGTAGGTACTTTCCTTTATTGAAAAACATCCATTATGTAGGTACCGTACATTTACGTACGAATTTTCATATTTTACGTATTACAAAAGGTATCATAATTAACACTTTCATGGCCCAAGACAGATGTCGTTCTCTGGCCCCGGGTAGCGGCGGCGGCAGACGACGTGGTGCGCCCCTGCGGGTCGTACCGCCAAGTCTGGGCAGTGAATGCGTCAAATAACGTACCTACTGGCGAGCTGGAAGAAGAACATCCATTATGTAGGTACCGTACATTTACGTACGAATTTTCATATTTTACGTATGACAAAAGGTATCATAATTAACACTTTCGTGGCCCAAGACACAGATGTCGTTCTCTGGCCCCAGGTAGCGGTGGCGGCAGGCGACGACGACGTGGCGCGTACCCCTGCGGGTCGTACCGCCAAATCTGGGCAGTGAATGCGTTAAATAACTAACTGGCATGTTGGAAGTACTTTCAGTACTGCCAACATGCGGTACATACATATTCCGTAGGTACCGTACAGTTGAAGAAAGTAGAGGTACTATTAGCCTTGACATACAAACGAAACATACAAACGTGAACTAACAAAAAACAGTTGTTTTTTTTGTATGCTATTATTATCTAGTCCACCATGGTAGGTACTTAGTTACCTAACTAGATGCCTTTTTATGCTAAGCTATAAAAGTAAATGTAAAATAAAGTGCTTCACTACAATGAAATAAAAGCACAAATTATTTCAGCGAAGCGAAACACTTTTCTAGCAATTCATTTCGAATGCTGGATTTAATAAATGCTAGCTTGGAGCAGTGTTATTTCTCTTTGTGAATGGCCAAAGAGAGGAGAAAAATGGGAAACTCCCCCTCCACCCACTGTATAAAGAAAAGTTAAAATTTTCTTAAGCACCCCTTTTAGGGGTGGTCTATCTATCTTCGTAAGTATTGGCAAAAATTACCCCCTTGTTTTTTGTCTCTGTCGCACCTGGTGTCATTGGGGTATTTAAGAAGTTTGGGTCGAATAAACGATTTGCTTTTTAATCTTTGATCGAAGGAAAAGATTTGATTTAACTAAAATAATTAGAAAATAATGTTGGACCAAGATTTAAAAGAATAAATACTTACTACGTTGACCGGTTAATACTTTCAATGCCCACGGTGAGGCTACAATAATACAATAATGTGATCATCTCTAGCGTTTATTATGGTAGGTGTTAACAAGCTAAGAATTAAAAAACTAAATGTCCTGTAAGTTCCATTCACCTATGTCAGATTGACGAGTTTTTCTTGTTACACAAATCGTTGACATGGTTCTTAAGAAGAGATTCGTATGTCTTATAGTTTCAGACTTTCCCATACTGACCGATCTAAATGTGCCACCCTGTATAATATGATATGCGATAATATGTATATGTATGTATACACCTACCTACAGAGTTTAGTAAGTATCTGAAAGTTACTAATTTTAGTACCTAGTTATAATAGTTATTATTCAAGCGAGAAATGAGTCCGTTTTTTAGTGAAATGTAGGTATTTTTCTTCTGTATGTAAAAGAGTTGTTAATTAGGTACCATCAGCAGAAAAAGAGTAAAGATCGTATTTAGGTTTTGAAAATCTGCCGTGCAATAGTCAAACAGAGCCTTTTGAAAATCAGAAATATTCATCTTGCTACGTAATTTATCAATTACTAGGTACTCTATAAACTATCTAGGTATTGTAGACCAAGCACAATGATTGTTATCTAGGGTATAGAATAGACAGAAATGACATCGCGTCATTATAGGACCTTTGATTTATTTATGTCTAAATGTACTGTCAACGCCGTAAAGGCGTAGAAAAAATAGCGACCAACTATTGGCCTCTTAACTTCAACCCGCGCTCGCTAACTTTTTCTTTGAGGATATTTTTGTATACACATGGTAAATAATCAACATTTCTGCGAGTTTCTGTACAACTTGTATAGGTTCGCCAAATAATAATGTTGCGCGAGTTTATAACGTAGCAGTCGCGGCCGTCAGCACACGAATATTGGTTTTTTATGGCTGCTTTGCAGCGCGATGCATCAAAGGTACCTAGGAACATTGCGTAAATTATTCAATTAGAAGGAATTTATTTCATAATTCACGCTTTCAAAGACAATGTGATGTATTTTCCTCTATTCAACTCTAAATAATCCATGTGCTTGGCCTTCTGGTTATTTGTAACATGACGTATTTACTAGACCGTTTTAAGGCCTATTCGGACCTATGCGGTATTTGGTACCCGATTCGGTATCAAAAATCGAGCAAGCGGTACATATGAAAAGCTTGACGGGATGACTAAGCCAGTGAAATTTTTCGCTGCTGCTCTGGGTACCCACTACAGGTCTGAAGGTCTAAATAAGTCTTCGATAAAAGTAAAAAAGGAAGATACGGTACGTTCTACCAGCGCTCACTCAAAAACTGTACCGTTTCACAGATGAAATAATGATAAGGTATCGGATTATCAGAAAATTTAAAGTTTGGTGTGTATCTACTTACGCGGGAAAATATGTGATGCCTTGGGCTTTGTTTTTACAATACAATACAAAAATTCTTTATTGTACACGAGAAAATAACATAACAAAGTAAAAATACTTATCTTATGTGATGTCTACACAAGATAAGTACAATGGGCGGCCTTATCGCTTAGAAGCGATCTCTTCCAGGCAACCTTGGGATGGAAAGAATTGTGCATTTAAGAAAGGCAGGGGGTGTACCTAAGATTATCTAAAATACATGTGTATTTAATACTAAAAAGACCTAACTTAGATAAATAACATAATATACTAACTACTTAAATAAATAGTCAAAGTAAAGTACCATTATTCACTTTTCTGAAAGGCACCAACTCCTTGACACGAGCTTTAAAAACTGGCAAGGATTGGAAGTTTTTGTTTTGGAACTATTTGTACACCTGGTGAACGAACACGAGAGCATTGTTGTGGTGATTTAGTCGAAATCACACAAAATTATACGTCGTAGCAAGCACACGAAAAACAAATGCCACCGCCCGCGCCGCCGCCGGTCCGACTATGACTGAGGTAAGGGAACATAGTTGAACCTAACTTGAGCCATCCACTTTTGAGATGGTAATGCCTCATCTCCTTTTTTTTACTTATATCGAAGAAATAAGTAGTAGTAATATTAGTTGGTACTCACCTATACCAATTTATTAGCGGCCTCTGGTCCGTATTATGAAAGCTTGCTCAGTCATCGATTTATGCTTGAGTAGGTACGTCAGTAATATATAGTTATTCTGTGGCTTGGGCAAAGCTTTTCTATGGAATACACACTCAAGCATAGATCTATGACTGAGCAAGTTTTCATAAAACGGGCCGTAGTCTAAACTGTATATCAATTAAAAATACCACGCTACTTGCACTTAACTCTAAAACGCTTGATTTTGCGAACCGTACAGCACTCCAAACTAAAGTTAACGCGATTTAAGTTGTTCAAAGTGGGAACTTTGACGATTATCACTTACACTCGGTCTCGGGACCTCGAATCTCGATTATGAACACCTAATAATGAAAAACTTTGGTTCGTACCTTACTTTATTTATTTAGGAAACAGAATCCACAGCTCTTAAATCTAAATGATACAAAACCTATATATAATACCGACAGCAAAAAAGGGATTCACATTTTACAGGATTAAACTTAATTTGACTATCACTTATATCTTATATATAACATAGATAATTTTACTATCCTTAGGGAATCGAAACCGCAACCTCCTGCATCGCAGGCAAACCTTCGCCCACCGCGCCACAGAGGTCGTCATTATGTATGTTTTCATTCATATATTTTCCCAAATGCTCCCAAAATAAAAATGAATCAAAGTTGATTTATTTATTTATCTATTATTATTAATTTACATACCTACCTAAGTTCATAGAAAACGGTAGCTAGTCGTGATTTTGCAAAAGATTTATGTTATAAAAACAACATAACTCCTTTGTAAATCATTCTGCTCAGTTTGCAATCAGCTTGACGGTATAAATACTAATCCTCGGGAATAATTTTTTTATAGGACTAATTCAGGATCATTATCTATATCATAGCGAAAGAATTTTCGTAAATCTATCCATAATTGACAGAGCGATCGACGAACATGGGTAGGTACATAAGAAAAATACATACAGCCAAACATAGAACCATAAAGTCGGTAGAAATTGCGTCACATCTTCATCGAATGCGTAAAATATTCAAAAATTGCTACTTCAACTTCAAATTTACGCAATGTATGACATGCGATGTAATTTTTTTCTATTCTACCATAGACAAGATCGCGAGACAAGAGCGCTGAACTACGTACGTTCTTCCAACTTTTTGTCAATTTTAATAACCATTCTATTATTTTTCTGGGTTTTTTTTCAGCTACTAACTAGGTATAATTAGTAGGCTAATATAAAGCTTAACATAAAACCCAAATTTGGCGCCTCTATTCCCTAAACAGAACAAAATAATAACAATTCCTTTAACTTTAAACTCAAAGGAAAGAAAGCAACAAAGGCGAGAATCGTGTGAAAGCAACAAAGGGTCCACCCGTTTATAATTTTATTTTAGCAAAATTGAAACTCGGCCGTCTTGTACAAATTTTAATATTCTCCCGAGATGCCTAGCTATTTATATTTTTCACCCCCGTTTCTTTTGGCGATTATTATTCTGTATTCCAATGGGCCGGGGGCGGAGCCACCCCTTGGACTCTTTCCTTTTTGCTTCTTAAGTCCATCTTGAAACTGGACAGGGGAAACTGTGGAGTAGAGTCTGAATTATATGGCTTCTTGTTCACATCCGACACCTTTTGTATTTATTTATTTCACGTTAATCCATAATACTCTTAAAATGAGTTCCTGCAACTCAGAAATACCTAGTTTTAACTAGCCCTAGCTTTAACCTAGTTTAGGTTATGATGAAAGGATAGAAATAAATAAGAACTAGTAGATGTTATAATTTAAATAGTTTAGCTTACTGAAGAATGTTGCAAACAATCTAGATGACTGCTCAACTGATCCATATCAATAGTCATCGGAATCGTCCCCAAGACGCTGGCTAGATTTAGGTCTTTAATAAACTAATAATGTAATTATACTAGATGCGGCAAACGAAGGACTATGAGATGACAATGGAAAACATTGATGACATTAACTGTGGGAAAGGAAAAGTGGGTTATAATTTTGTATAACGTTATCATGATATCTTCAGATTATTTTCTGATTTTGATAGGTACATTCAAAAACAACAACCGCTGAAGTATACAATAATTCAAAAGCTGAGTCATCATTCCAATAGCGTTTTATGCTCATTCATTACTTACGAAACGTTCATTCGTTCACAAGTTTCTAAAATGGACAATGTTTCAGTAATTTTGACTGTGGAGGTTTTTTACTAGTTATCTCTATACCGTAACTTGTAAAAACCTCTGTACTTACAAAGGTAAAGGTAGTAAATACCTACCTATATGGTCAAAATTTCTGAAATGTTATCGATTTTAGAAACTTTGTGAACGAATGAACGTTTCATTTTTTTGGTAATTATTTGTTTAGCATAAAACGCAAAACAAATAATTTTAGTCCATTTTCCTCTCCACACATCCCTATTCTCTGGTTCTGTCACTTACCCCTTTCACTGGAAAAACCGTGGCACCTACCCGGAAGGGGTTCGATATTTAAATATAAGAAGAACACCCCCTTTTTTCAAGGGAGACCACCCACTACCCCCTGGATTTATGGATCTGCCCTCCTCGAGTAATTACTTATCTTTGAGGATACAAATCAATCGGGGCAAAAAGAGCTGAGTTTTGGAAATCACACTAATATTTGGGAAGATTAAAACGTTTTTGGCAGGTTGATATTTTTTATTCAGATAATTTAGGGCAGATTTTACCAAAGATCAAACTGTTGAGCATCAGCATTCGCACACAATCTCATACCATCCACACGTTTTCTTATGTAGTTTTAAGAGTTTGTTAGTCATTATTACAATAGGCTATTTGACTACATTGAGAATAAGTTGCAAATTGTTTTCATCCTAGTCAGTGACAACGTAACAAAGCGTAATCAGGTGATTTTTATTAAAAAATATGCCTATTTTAGTTAAAAACGGGATTAAAATTACACATTTTTGATATGACCACGTGACAGAAAACGCTCTGCGTTTGGTTGCATCGCTGGTGACGTCACACCTATCACAGATTACAGTGCGTGTTGATGGTGTGTGACGTCATCGAGTCATGTCACCGGAGCCAGAGATAATCGTTTTGGAGCCATGATAGAGATTATCGTTTTGGCGCGCCATGATTTTATTCAAACTTTAAAATTAGTTTTTATAACTACTACGACTGGCCTTTAAGAAATACTAACTACACTTTGCATTGTTTTTATCAGACAATACATAAATGTTAGAATTATTTTCCAGTAGTAGTGAAGTAGAATATTCTGTACTTAGCTAGGTCGATCAGCCAAATATTTTTTTGTAACTAAATACTTCAATGCTTCAAATTAGTCTAAAAAATTTAATACCAAGATTATACGTGCATTGTCCGTGAGTTTAATCAGAATAATTCGACAGTTAGGCTTTAATTGAGTTTATTAGTCAGCAGCATTGATCGCGTCTGGATAGTTTGGTGAAAACCAGCCCCAGATTGGGGTTAATATTAGAAAATAAACGATTGAGGTTTGTATGTTTCAAGTGCAGTGTAAACGTACTTAATAAATTGTAACTTGCAAATTATCAATGTTCAACAATGTTTGATTTACTCATCTCCTTTGGCTACCTATCTAATTGCTTTATGTTCTTGAATTTATTCACAGATCCTGGTTATCTTAGTAGAGATTTATTTTTATCGAGCAGATATAGACCTTCTTTTGACCACGATCTCACCTGGTGACGATTAGACTAACGACGTACGATGTATTACGAAAATCTAGAAGAAACATTCACTCTTGTCTTGAACAGACCCAGGTTGAAGTTGGCTGGAAAAAACCGAGGCAGACAGCGAGTTCCAAATAGCGGTACGAAGGATAGAGGTAGAGGTCAACCGCTTAGTACGAGTGGAAGAAATATCCACAAGATAGGGGTGGTTATGCAGCGTACGTCAGCTTATTCTGAGTGATTAGGATTTGTGCTGTGCGCTAATGCGCACGAAAACGATGGAAGTATTCATAAGATAATTCTTATGAATACTTCCATCATTTAAAAATCGTTCTAAAGGAATACGGATAATTTTATTAATATATATTTTTAAGGCCTGTTTTAATTCTAGGGGGCAAAACGTGGTATAATACTATAGGAAAAATAGTATATATTTCTATAAACTATTTTTTCTTTATATTTAATACTCAGGTTATGCTCTTCCTTTAGTATATAATAATACTAAAGGTAAAGTATAACTTGAGTGTAATTGTTTGCTGTCTTGAATATATATAAATTAAATATAGATGGCAGACAGCTGTTAGAAGCTTGTGAGAAGCCATTTTGTCACTGTAAAATGTATCTAAAGATAACGAGTTTAAGCACATTATTGAATGCACATTTTTGTGCTGTGTGGTAGCGACGTCTGATTTAAGTGAGATAGTAGAGTAGAGATAGGGATGGTAAGTACATAAATGCTCTAAGCTCTAAGTCCATCATACTTATCACCACTTCCCAAAAGGTTTATGTGTCACCTTCACGGTATAAAAAAAAATTGGTGCATTGTTCATTCTCAAAAATATTTATCTTAAGGTAAGCTAGCCACCATTGAGTAAAAACACGCTGCCGTCACAGATTTCTACGGTACGGTATCCACGTTATAAAAATGCTATTTTTCTATGTCCCACGTGAGAAAAGCCACGCGATACAACTAGTCAAACGAAGACGCAGACACACCACTAGTCACAAATAATAAAAATTGATACTTGCAAACTCTAAATTGACACCGACCGACGTTAATGAATATAGAGTTTCCTGTTAATTGAGGCCTCAGTTAATTTCTTTCAAATTAATTTGACAGGTTTAACCAATAGCTATATTTATAAGATAACGTTTTGGGATAAGAATTTTAATGGTCTAAGGGACTCATTTTAAAATTTGTGATCGCATTCTTTTTAATTAATAAAACCTTAACTTGTTTCACTAATATTGTTCACAATATTGCGTTAAATATGCGTTTAATTTGTACACTTAATGGTAGATCACAGTACTCTTAATTTGATATGTGAAGTTCACATATAAAATTAAGAGCAGTTGTTTTTGTTTTTAATTATAAACATCCATGTAATACCTGTGTATCACAAATGAATAAATAAAGTGAAATGGAAAAAAAATCGAAGTATCACTGAAGCGATGAAGTTGAGAAAAACTTACAAGAACTTCGTGCCATCGACTGCAGCCCATGGACTGTAACGGCAAGGGATCGGATAGGGATCGACAGCAGTCGATCCCTATCCGATCGATAAGCAGTAATACCAATTTAAAGTGCCTTCTACTTCAAAATTTGAAATCCTCCATGTTGCTTCGAAAATCAGTTTAATATTATCATCGTCGTAGACATTTCGTAGCATCGTAGCAATCTCGTAGAGCTCTCGTAGCACCGTACCAGACGTAACCGTAGACCCTCTACGGGTCTACGAATTAATGAAAGTTTTTAAGTTTATAAGCGGTTACTGAATTTTAGGGAAAGTATGATGATCATTATACCAGATACCAGGATTTATGACGTCACCCATTACCCCCATTTTTTTCTTTTTTTATAAGGTACATTCAATTGCGTAACCCGCGAAGCTGCGCGAAGTTTTTTACCAAGGCACTTTTCAACTTTTACCATTCTTTTACCAAATAATCTGCTTATTTACCATTTTATTTTCAAACCTCTACAATTTTAAATCCGGAAACTGTATCAATATCTATAGGAGTAGTAAGTCGTTCTATAAGACTTTAAACATCGCATTATTTCAACCGAGAAGAAGGTTTCTAACTGTCGGGAATCCTGGAACCTGTGGAAAGAATATGCCGAAAGTGATGCACGAACCGGGCTACGTTCATATACCGTTAGTGTTGTGTGTGCCGTGATCGAGTTGCGTTCTAAACTCAGTGGTAGTGGCAACGTTCATAGCAAACGACAAAAAATTAGGGTAGATCGGTATATCTGCCAATAAAAAAGTCGCAGTAACTTTAGTTATTTCGTGATCATGGCGCATGAAACTGTGCTGAAATATTGTTAAGCTCAAAACTCAAATAATGATAAATATCCCGTTATAAATGACTTCATCGCATTACTTGTCTGTTTAGTAAATCCAATAGGCCGTCCAATTTTTAAAGATAATCAAAATAAACAAAGCCTTTCTAAGGCCCAGGCTTACTTCAAAGCAATAAAGGTCTCCGGTCACGAGCCAAGACCACTCCTGCGCCGGGCAATTTCCTATCTGACTGACAATTTCCTCTGCGAGCCCGATTTTAATATAAAACGAGAAAAAACACGCCCCGACTTCTGCAGTTTGTGTTGGATTGGAGTGGATATGACATGCCGGTATCATCAGAGCACCCACACAGAGACTTACGGCGTTTTCACACGAGGCACGATACCACATGACAAAATGTGGTGACGGCACCGAGCGTCATACATTTCTATGAATCGCTTACACACGCAACGACACCGCACAGCACGACAGGTTCATAGAAATGTATGACGCCTGGAGTCGTCACCGCATTTTGTCGTGTCGTGTCGTACGTCGTGGGAAAACGCTCTTTCTCTACAAAAATGTTCTTGACATAATACGAAATTGCCCTGACGCCGCGCTTGCGCCTATTTTGCGTAGTAAATAAAGTTATATTTTGAATCAATGTGGGCGTCACGTCTCGTTGCAAGCTGACGGAAACACGATCTTAATGAACAACGTGTTTCACATTGTGGGCTGCAGTGAACACAATTACTAAAGTAGCAAAAGTTAAGCCAATACATTTCTAGTCACGCCTGTTACCGATAGAAACGAAGCCGATTCTTCCAATTCACTTAGTAATTGAGAAGATACTGATAGTAAGATAGTTTTGTTAGCAACTAAGATATTTTTGTTAGTAAGGTAAGAACAGAAAAACTGAAGATACTTTTAGACACTTAGAATTTTTCTTGCAAGAAAAATACCTACTACCTAACAGCCCGGAGTCAGAATGTTGTCGAAGTTATACTCCCGTGCCTCGGAAAACACGTTAAACCGTTGGTCCTGCGCCTGACCTCGCCCATGTCTGCCGCCCCATTCATTCACATTACAAAATAAGACTTGAGATGAAAAAGCGGGCACACAGACATCGTTATACCATGATTTGTTAGACCCCTGTTGTAAGAAGTAAGGAGAAGGTTACTATACAATCAATGTGTATTTTCGAACCTTGATCAAACGAAATGTGCGGATACACGACATAAATTTATCGATAAAAATAGGATAAAAAAAAATAGTTGGCTTTTTAAAAAAAAAAGCCGATTTAATATTTTTTTTTATGAAAACTAATGAATAAATAAAATAAAATATGAATAAAATACACCGTTTACTCAAACAGAAACGAAGAAAAAACCAGATGAAGTAGTTTTGATAAAAAAAAAATTGGCTTTTTTTTAAATAGCCAACATATAATTTTTTTATCCGATATTTATCGATAAATTTATGTCGTGTATCCGCAAATTTCATTTGGTCAAGGTTCGAAAATACACATTGTATAGCAGCTTGAAAAAAATTTTGCTTGAGAATGTCTTATCCACACAAATCCACCAGCTCCTTTGAAAATGGCTTTGGCGAGAGAAAGAAAAGTGGTTCGCGATGTCCCCCCTACCCCATCCCCCCGTTATTTTATATAATGCTGTTTTATTTTCCTCGCCATTGTATTTTTGCTTCCATCTAAGTTAAGCTTTCATTTAAGTTATAGCCCGTCTCGTTTGAAGTGTAATTTATTGTTTTGTTCTCTATCCTTTTTAATCGACTTCATAAAGAGGTTGAGGTTCTATGGTTGGCTAAGTGTATGTTTTATGTTTATTGTCCATCAGTTATGGAATGATTTTGAAAATATATCTCTACTTTATACAGGGTTATTGGTAAATTGGTGACAATACGTGAACTGCAGGTTCAGCCCATCATCACAAACACGTTTGTGAAGACGCTAGGTCTTGATTCTTAATTTTGGTATTGGTAATGGGTACCCCCCGCAATTCAATAATCGTTCGTTAGAGAGGTTTTATTTGAAACTCAATTTAAAAACAGCTCTGCCCTGAATTATCAGAAGATATGAGAGTGAAACATCGGTCTTAAGTAACCCGTTGGGTTCCAGGCAAAGATGTTTTTTCATTTAGTATCAGAGGTGACTTATATTTTTTTTTAGAATTTAGACTTGGCGCCTTCGCGAACGTGTTTGTGATGATGGGCAGGACCTGCAGTTCACGTATTGTCACTAATTTACCAATAACCCTGTATAGAATAGTCCAGAGGTGGTCCCATCAAAGTTTTATGCCCAAGAGATGTGCGTTAACATTTTCTCAGAAATAATTTCGCAAACTTAAAAATGGTTTAATGTTGAGAGGTTCAAAGTTATTTTTTAGTTTTTTTTTTTCAACAAATTATCTATATTATTGTATAACGTTACAGATATAATAATACTATACATAAAGTTATGGAATAGGTAGAAATAACGGATGTCCCGAAACTCAATGTCTCCGAAAACGAAGGACAGGTGGTGTGTTCATGACGACCAACGAAAACAGAACATTTTGTTTTAACTATGGGCATTATGTTATATGTTACTAAAATAATGAATGAGTCACTTGAGTTTGTAATACAAAAATAAAAATATGGACATTTGTAGTCATAGCATAGAGGAGTTTAGCGCCGGACAGAATTTATGATTTTCTGTAAAAAGTTAACTCAGAAACTATTGGAGATAGACCCATGACTCTGTGTTATTTCTGGGTTGTCATGGACCCACCTGTCCTTCGCTTTCGGCTTGATGCTGAGTTTCGAGACACCCTGTACATCTAACTCAACTAAAAAATATGTACCTACAGAGTAATTTTGTTGGTCTTTTTTAAGTTCATGTCGAAAAAAATTCACAAAAAATGTTTAATTTTTAATCTTAACTACAAAAAAGATAAACTAAAGAAAATACTGTGCATCAAAAGTAGGAGACCATTAGCGTTCTAAGAAGGTACTACTTAGCTTACTGACCACTTTATTTAGACCTCTACAAATGTTAATAGATTGAACTTGTAGTACTTTCAACAGTAAATAGACGAACGTCAGAGCTCAAGCCCCACTGGTTCTCTCCACTTCATTTTTGTCTCAGCGTTCTTTCGTTATGGGCTCGGGTTCTCTGAAAATAAATTAAATTTTGTTAATTTATCGCTACAATTTTAAATAAAATGGACAAAAATAATTTATTGGCAAAATTGTAAGAAAAGGTTGTTTTTCAGCTAGTGCTAGTGTTAAGGTTAACAAAAAACGGCAAAAGTTAAGATTATTAAAATATTTAAGGCTTTTTTTACTCAACTTGTAACTAAGTACAGGTTAAACAAGCCCAATCATTATCTGAGATAAATACAATGCAGATAATGCAATAATAATTTAGAATTACAGTGCCAGAAGGACAATAACCTTTTGGTACTTTTGGTAATTCTTAAAAAACAAACACATGATTAGGTACTAATCTAATAATGTGTTTGTTTTTTAGGGTTCCGTACCTCAAAAGGAAAAAAGGAACCCTTATAGGATCACTTTGTTGTCCGTCAGTCCGTCTGTCAACCCTTTTTTATCAGTAACGTATAGACCATCCACACGTTACTGATAAAAAAGTTTGAGTTGAAATTAACATCAAATACATCATCGACTCAAACTAGCGCCGCCACCTACATATGTTATCATATTATAAATTTCAATAATACATCGCACAGTTTTGTGTTACCTATTATAAGATTTTTTCAATGCCTCTGTAATAGTTTCATTCGAAGTTGCCCTTGGTGGCCACCAAAATCTATTTTCGGTTATCTGTCGAAACTAAATAGAAAAAAAATATTACAAAGGCATTAAAAAAGCAGAAATTTCTTTTGTTCAGTAATAAAATAAAATAGATTCGTAATCATAAAATAAAATAAGTGGCGGCGCTAGTGTGCGCCGGGGTACCGCCTTAAGTCTGTAACCTCATCAAGCCGTACTATAATTCAAACTTCTAAATCAACGCAATCAAAAGTTATAGCCGTATAAGTCTAAATTTTCTGAATCTTTCAAGGTAATCCCATGGACACAAAACCTAAGGGTAAGTACCTTATAGGTTTTGTTGACGTTGACCTAGAATCATGAAATGGCAAGAAGAAAGGTCTTATAGCACAAGTAAAAACATCCGAAAATCGAAGATTATGTAGTTTATTCACAAAAAAAAAATATCTCGCCATGGACCAAAACCTATAGGGCACTTCCTGTTGACCTAGAGTCGTATATATTTTAAGAAACCAGGTCTTATAATTACATAAATTTAATACAAGTATTTAATTATTCGGAACACTCGGTGCGCGAATCTGACTCGCACTTGACGTTTTTTTTCACTGGTAATTATGCATTACAAACAATGTCATCTTGTTAATTTGGGATTGGATTAAGACAATGAGCAAAACGCAGGGTTGTTCTTCTTTAGAATTATCATAAACAGTAAGGAGAATTAACTTCGAAAGAAATTAAGATTTGATGGGGTATGTTTTTCTGCTGAGATAATTTTCTCATCGAATATCAATTCGTTTTCTTGCACAAGTTCATCGATTTTTCTTAGATTATTGATTTTACCAGCATTTAAAATGTGCTTAAAAGGTTGAATGATAACGCAATTATCTGCAGATATTTCTTCCGGATGTTCTGGATGTTTTCTATTTAAAGAAAACATCCAGAACATCCGTTTATAATAATTAAAAATATATTTTGATAGGTATTTTTTCAGTAGGTATATCAGCTATCTAGTAGGTAGGTACCCATAACACAAGCTCTGCTTAGCTTGGGGCTAGATAATGCTGTGTGAATTGTCCAGCATTACCTATTTAATTACTAATTCAACGTAAAAACGTCTGCAAAATCCAAAACAACTCCAGCCTTCAAAGTCGAGCTTGTTAAAAATACAGAACAAAAGACGCTGCCAAGCGTCCAGCCTCCTATCTTTTTGCGAGACTTTCAAATAATTGTATAGATAACGGAACAAAGAAATGAACCCCCCACCCGCGCCACAGATTGTTTAGTACTAACCATTGACAATGTCACTGCGCAGCTGCGTAACGAAATAGTACGACAATCTCGAAAAAGAAAGTTCATTTCTATAGCAGTATCCATTCCAGCTTCCAGCTTATCGCAACAATATACAAAACCTGGCTTCTTTACGAACGTGTTTGTGATGATGGGCAGAACCTGCAGTTCACGTAGTGTTACTAATTTACCAATAACCCTGTATATTCGAAAGGATTAGACATATTCGAAATATGACATTCGTTTTGTAGTTGGATTATTCTTAGTTATAATTGCGAACAGGCAAAAAGAATCCCTTGGTTGTTTTTTTTTCATTATCATACGTATCAATAATGTGACTTTTCAATTGGTTCTTATTTTTGTTTGAACCAAACATCGAATTCAAAAAATCAATCAATGAACAGATTTTGCAGTTAGCTCAACTGTTTCAACTGTGAACTGTGAGACTAGTTCTTTCTTTTTTCTTTAATTGTAATTTTCTTCGTTATTATAGTCATACTGAATCTTATATTCTAACCATCAAAGTGCATTTTCCCTCTCTCAATCTTCGAAGTGACTGGTCGTTCTAGGGCGGGCGGGCGGATATTTTTAACGTCTTGAGAGCCCTCTTTGATCAAGCAACATTTTGACGGCGTTGTTTAATTACCCGGGTAAAAAATGCGCTGTTTTGGTCTTGGTTTCGAATTACTTTTACTGTAAATTAAACTGAACGGACTTAAAAGAAAATAGTACATACCGTAAATCTTAAAAATGGTTATTTACAAGATTTACGGTACTTACTATTTGCTTCACCCATTAAAATTATATTCAGACTTAGATAGGCAAATAATATTGTATTACATTTTAAGGATTATACAAACTTACTAGTGGTTTATTTTTCGCTTCTTCCACTAGTGGACAAAAAATTTAAGCGAACAAAATCAATAACATTTTGTTTCTTTTTAAAACAACAGCTTTTTTAGACTAGGTGTCTTTTAGACTTTCGTGATCATCGACCACAACGTTACTTCTACATCATCAGGCGCGATAGTGGTCAAACGAAGGTCCATTCTCGATAAAAAGGATGCTTCATGATATAAAGAAAGGTCAATTGAGTTGAGTCTTCTCGTCATCCATACCGCAATACTTGAAAACGAAACTTTTCAATCATTGTGTCCTACCCGTCGTGACCTACGGAGCTGAGACGTGGACACCCACGGTAGGGCTGATTTACTTGTTTAAAGTCGCCCAGCGAGCTATGGAGAGAGCTATACTCGGAGTTTCTCTGAAGGATTCGTAACGAATACATCCGACAGAGAACCAAGGTTAGTATCGACACAGCTCATAGAATTAGCAATCTGAAGTGGCAGTGGGCTGGCCGTATCTCGCGAAGAACCGACAACCGCTAAAGTAAACGTGTTCTTGAGAGCAGACCGCGACTCAAGAACACGTTTACTCGTAAACGTAGCGAAGGACGCCCTCCGACCAGGTGGGATGACGATCTGCGAAAGACTGCAGGCAGATGCTGGATGCGACAAGGTGAAGACAGGCGCTAGACGCTCATTAAGGGAGGCCTATGTCCAGCTGTGGATGTTAATCCACAGCTGGACATAGGCCTCCCTCATGAAGAAAGGGTTTTCAATGAGTATGGCTCTACGATAAATTATATTCTATCGATATTTCTACGTGACATGCGAAAATACTGCGGTGCTAGCATATACCTACAAGCTCTACAAAAGTTTTCTCAAAGGTCACTTACGCCATAATTGTAACCTAAGTGATAAGCAATTAAAATAGAGGTCTATTTTAATTGCTTAACACGAGATACCAACTTGAGGCAGATGGCATCCAAAAATTAGCTGTCTCTTTTTTCACGAGAAGTCCCTCATGTAGCTTTTTCAAAAATTCAAAGTACTTTATTTCCTTTGAACCCTACCTCTTGGACATGTCAAGAATCTTCAAAAGTAAAGAATATCGCATGTTAATTAACTTCTTGCAAAAATGGAGCTGTATTTTGCGAGACTATTTAATTCCAGCCTAAGAAATATTCCGAGTCCAACCTACTTTCCATGAAATTACTTTCCTCAACAGAATACCTAGTAGTCATTACTATTCCAATACTGTCTTCCCCTTACTTTTTTACTAAAAAGAGACAGAAATACAATACCCCACGGAAATAAAGGGGATAGAAGATTGACCGTTCCTCGAATTTTAATTTTCTTTCTATTTGAATCTTAATTTTTCGCGGGGTGATGTTTTATCCCTTTCTAAATTAAGCTTCTCTTTTCTTTTTGTTTCTTTAGGGGTACGTTTCAAGGTAGTTTTATGTTAATTTGCTACTTTTACTTTGAGCTATCGGAAGGTATAATATGCGCTTAGTAAACAATGCTAATTTTTGAAATGTTCCTCCTTTGACTTGCTTCAAGTAAAGGATTTTAGAAAAATGTTTAATGAAAATAAAAACTACCTTTACGAGTACTATAAACGTGAACACAACAAAAATCCTTTAGGTAGGTGACAAAACTAGTTTAAATATGTATGTACATAAGTCACTTTATTTCATCTAACATTGTTCTGTGAATAAATAAATAATGCTGGACAATTCACACAGCATCATCTAGCCCCAAGCTAAGCAGAGCTTGTGAGTATGTGCATATGCACATACTCACAAGCTCTGCTTAGCTATACTAAGCAAGTAAAGCACGCACGTAAAGTACTTAAGCAAGTTTAAGTATATACTTAATAGAATACAATACATAGATACCTAGATATTTTTAGTAAACATAGAAAATACCCAGAATACTTGTGACAAATATTTGAAGATCGTACAAACATTTGATCCGAGGCGAGAATCGAACCCGCAGCCTCCTACATCACAGACGGACCTTCACCTACCGCGCCACATCGGTCGTCAAAAAATGTAATAGTTACAAAATTTGAAAGTTTTTGTAATTTTTGTAAAGTCAATTGTAGGTTCTTCAATAAACAAAAACAAAGAGAGAAACAAAAAGAAACAAGTCGTAAAGGAAACCCAACAAAACAAGGACAATTTGTAGCAACAATAAAATTACCTGTGTAAACAAGTATTTTTGCTGTAACTCGCTTCACCCTTAAATTAAAAACAATTATGGCGGGGGTGGGTGGTCGAGATGAAAAATTAAGACAATTTTAACGTTCCCGCCTCCTTGAGAAGATTGCCTTCGTAGCTGGACGTAACTGAGTTTTTATCTAAGTTTGATTAATTTATTAAGGACATGATAAAAATAGCCCCAAGAATCTTAAATGAAATATGATTTTTGACTTTCGATTCGAATTTTCTTCAAATAGGGTAATGACACCCGTTTTTAAAACGTCTCTCAATTTGATTCTATAGTTTTAATGAACAACTTAAAAAAAAAACAATATTTTTAATCAAACGATAAGTGCCATTACGTGCAATGAGTGCTATGGCGCTCATTGGGGGAGGCCTATGTCCAGCCGTGGACTGATATAGGCTGATGATGATGATGATAAGTGCCATACAAATGCATTTAAAATTTACATTTTCAAGTTGCGCGCGGAACTTGACGAAAACCTCGACGATCATAGTTTAAGGTAATAGTTGTAACTTTCTTTATTAATAATATTTCAGAAGTGATTATTTTCGAAAAAGCAGCGGTCGGTTATATTTTTGTACCAGGGAATCGACAAATCTTCGCCGCTGGCCGGGTTCCAGAAGACTGGGGCTGTCTCCATCCGTTTCCGCTAAAGCCTGGAAATATTGTCTGAAGACGACCGTAAATGTTTGCTTTTTGTTGTTTTAAATTGTAAAAAGAAATGACAACGTACATAAAATTTAAAACTTGTAAATTTAAATTCGAATACGTACATTAGTTTTATTTTTTGTTTTACTGTTTAATTGATTAAATTTATATTAAGTTTATTTTCTTTCTTTCCGTCTTTTAGCTCATATACTCATTTGGAGCCTGATCAGGACTCGGTTTTTCGAGTAAGGTAGACTTGCATAAGCCCTGATCAGGGTCTACCATAGTCGTAAAGCAATCTTCTCGATGTTTGGTGTCAATAAATGCATCTCTATCTCTAAAACCGAACCCTGATTTGGGTCCAAACGAATCTAGGTTTCGAGATTTTGTCAAATAGTGACAATAAACTTAGATGCCTCAACGCAACTGCGTTAGCAATTCGAAAAAATATAATGACTTAGAAAATATTTTTAATATTTTTTTTCAATCTAAAAAAACTCCAATCTATAGAATTTGGCACTCTGGAATGCTATATGCACGGTTGGCATGATTATGTATATCAATTTGGAACCCAAACCAAACATTTGGTGATATTAGGATCTGAACCAAGATATAAACTGTTCACTCAAGCACCCAGGGCTTAAAAACTGTCCACAATTCCTAACATAAAGACCAACCATCCTCCAAAGAAATTGGAAATAAAATCAACAAAAATATCGTAACATTTTGAATATTTTTATCTTAAAACTGTAATTTCATATAGCTGTCTATGTGATCCGTGAGATAGGGTAGTTACTGAGGGTGGCATTGTGAAGTTAAGGAGTTTTTACAAGGGGTGCCTACCCCATTTTATTTTTTATCGGTGCCAAATAATTGCTGGTACGGCGGCAGAAAGTGTTGCAGAATTGGGAGAAAATTAAATTCAAATCTACGACGACTTTCTTGTTGTCCGGAAATATTTTTAGGATAGCTTGTGCTAGTTAATTGCTAGTATACCATTATTTTTTTATTAAAATTGTTTTGAGATCAGCAAGTCACAGCAGCAATAGTTGAAAAATAACGAAAAAAATGTCTTTTGGTTTTCTATTTGTAAAGCTCTATTATTTTGTACAAGACTATACTACCAGACTATTATTTTCCCGTTTCTTATGACTTTCTTTCTCCTGTACAATGGCCACCCTCTAGGTGGCAGCGAAACTTTCTGTCGGACCCCAGAGGGAGAAAAATAAATCTAAATTGGACCAATCCTCCGAAATCCCCTACTTTTTCTGACGCCATTTTCAAGAATAAATTGCTTAAGACCAAGTTTCTTAACTTAGTATTATTTTCCACCTTTTTCTTTCGAAAATGAACTCTATCTTCGTATATTACAACTCATTTTATAAACTGTGAGCTAGAAAAACTGGATTAAAAGTGTTTTAGAGCGAGCTGATTTCTCGAGTTATTTATTTGGTAGAACTGAATTAAATGGGTTAGTTCTATTAGATTTTCTTTTGAAATACTTATTAATTTTTCTGTTAGATTAATTATTTAAGCTTATTAACATTTAAACTAAGACGTATTGAGAACTTATTTATTTAAAGTTAAAAGCATTCTTCTTTGGAAATGTGAATGTGAAAAATTACCCTAATTGCAAAGTTTCGCGGTGCCGTCGTGTTGGCCGGATGTGACGTAACAGGCAAGTTCCGGCCTCACAGGAAGTACCCGCAAGCGTACGTTAAATTTGTTATTCAATTGACTTCTATTTACGGGAAACTGGGTTTTGTTGCACTTAATTTGAGTTGTAGTAACGAAAATTTTATGCTGTGTGGATGGTGCAGCAATATATCTCGAATATAGACCTGTTTTTGGTTTTTAATTTATTCCGTCCACTATACAGGGTTATTAATAAATTAGTGACAATACGTGAACTGCAGGTCCTGCCCGATCAACACAAACACGTTCGAGAAGGCGCCAAGTCTGCATTAAAAAAAAAATTAAGTCACCTCTGATACTAAATGAAAAAACATCTTTGCCTGGAACCCAACGAGTTAATTAGAACCGATCTTCCACTCTCATATCTTCTGTTAATTCAGGGCAGAGCTGTTTTTAAGTTGAGTTTCAAATAAAACCTCTCTAACGAACGATTATTGAATTGCGTGGGGTACCAGTTACCAATAGCAAAATTAAGAATTAAGACCTGGCGTCTTCCGCCGAAGATGGGCAGGACCTGCAGTTCACGTATTGTCACTAATTTACCAATAACCCTGTATACAATTCGAACAAAAACACAACTTTTCACTTCCCAAACGCGGTTTATCAGCAGCGCGACTATAACACCCTTCTACACCTCAAAACTACAAACTTTTCAATGAAAAATTCGACTTTCAACCCGCGCTCGGTTCGCAAATTAAAAGTTTCCAAAACACTTTCCCTCGCAAAGTTTAAACTATCCCGCCATTTTGGTTGAACGGTTAACTTTTTAATTTCCACGGTTTGAGCTACGGCATTCGGACGTTCAAAAAGTGAATGTCATGGCAGTTGTTTCGGCCATTCGTTTGAAGTTTAATGATTAGGATGATTTAAAAAAGGAAAAGGCAAACGTAGTGTAGGACGCCCTCCGACCAGGTGGGATGACGATTTGCGAAAGATTGCTGGCAGATACTGGATGCGGTAAGCTGAAGACAGGGCGCTATGGCGCTCATTAGGGGAGGCCTATGTCCAGCAGTGGACAAATATAGGCTGATGATGATGAAAACAGGAAAATCAAATTTGCTTTAAATGTAGACTACATTTCACATGTTTTAATTCCGTTTCTATAACTAAAAATAAATAGCTATTGGTTTAAATTTTTGTCTACACCATGTCTACTCCTTTTAAATTCTAAATAATTTTGCAAATAATGTTAAGTACCTAGGTAAAAATTTTGGTATGTTAATAACAAAGAAAATTACAATTAAAGAATAGAAACCAATTAGAACACTAGTTCTAATTAACAATTGGAACAGTTGAGCTAACTGCAGACTGTTGCAAACGATGTAGAGGCAGCTCAACTCTATGGTACAAAGTAAATGAAATATCTACAAGACGTATCTTTATACTTCTAAAAATAATCGACCCTAGCCCTTCATAATACTACCCTTCAATCCACTAACGAATTGTGAATAACATTATCTTTTTCAAATAAGACTCCATTAATCCCCATTATGTTGATTTTCTTTCTTGTTTGACAAAAATAGCAAATGATTTGACGACAAGAAGTATCATTTGAATATTTATAAATTGAATAATGTTATTTTGTCTTCTATTCAACATTATTTTGGAAGAAAAGCTTGGTAAAAACCTCATCGTTGTCTTATGAGTAATATATTCTTAGTGCACAAAACAACTAGGATTTTTTTTCTCCCAGTGGTCTTGTGGACTGAACCACTGGGACAAAAGTTGACCCAGTGGTTCTTTTACAGAACTACAACGCAGGACACCTAGGAATAAGCGGTCTGCCGTACCCAGGTGATACAGAATATATGACCCTGATCGAAAACCTGCTCGCAGCATCTTTGAATTTCACAACTGGACATAAGCCTCCTACATAATATGACGCCACAAATAGCGATATAATATTAATTGAAATTATAACCATTGACTATAAATCGAAATATTCAGCAAATGGTTCAAAACAAAGACGCAAACAAAATCATGGAAGTATAAAATGAAATCTTACAACCAAAAGAAACAACATCAAACAAATTCGGAGTTTCGCAGAAATATCCAAAATTTCTGATAACAAGAAACAAACGGCGGTAAAAATATTAATTCCGAGGGTCTAAGAGGGTAGGGGGTTGCCACCCCATCTTGGAGGCATTTAGCTACTTTTTTGACGCCCACTATAGCCCTTTTTTCGAAGGGGGGAACATTTTGCAATTTAAATTTTATCTCCCAGTAATGAGTTAGACGGTGGATTTCAGTTTGAATGCCAAGTACTTACTGCATTTAATTTTGAGATAAGTACTTATCAAACCCTTTTTTGTGTCTTTGAGATTAAGGGATTTTAAAGTTCTATGTTGTGGCCTTCCATTTTACATTATTTTCGTAAAAGAGAATTGAAACAGTTTTTTTTTATTTGTCACTCATACACGCAGGAACAAACATTAATAAAAGAGACACAGGAATAAACAACTTGCTCGAGTAATGAAATAAGTTCCCAAAAATTTTCGGTTTCGGCGGGACTCGAACCCAAAGTGCGGGTAAGCACTATAACAAAAAAAAACCTTAGAACTTGCTCGAGTCACAAAACGGTCGATGTCTCAGCATAATGTTAGTCACGTTTGCAACCAACGCTGATCTCCAACAAGACCGTTAGGTGACGTCACGGAAGATAAAACAACAAGAATACAATATGGAAAAGAAAAACTGATTTGACTACGGAGCTTGTTATACACACTAAAATGACTTAAACAATGTGAGATTTACAACGGAAGTTTTTCTGTTACAAGTTACGTTACGCTAGTTCTTGTTACGACACACAGTGAGAGAAACTCTTCAAAACACAATTAATTATGAAAGCTATAGGTATCTACTAAAATATCAAGTCTATGCGGGAAAGAGGTTACATTTTCTTTAAAATACGTTAGATCTGTGTACGCTCAGCACAATGCTGAAAACCTATTTCGGCACAGGGTCATGGTGGTAGCTATGAGAGCTGCATGTTCTTTGTTTAGTTTTGTTTTCTATGGATCTGTGGGTGTCAAAATTAATCCATTTCTATGCATAACTACAATGTAGGACAGAAACTCGTCGTGAAGTCGAACCACGGTAATGATGGTTTTGTCTGGTATGACTACTAAATGTCCCGTGGTCGTACTAAGGTCCGATGTCACTGTTATATTGAACGAGTTCACGTTGCTATTAAACTCGATCAATATAAGATAAACTCAGTTTAGCGCTTTAAATAAGCTCAGCGCATTTCAACAATATAAAGTTGTTCCGGTTCAAGCGCTAAACCGAGTTCAATAGCTGTCTTGTCACATAATAATATTACGATTTTGAACTCAATCAAACTGAACTTAGGTACAATTTTACCGGTAGCAACAGCTGTCATGCCGCATAAATGTGAACTCGATCAAGCTCATCAGGTGAGCTCATCTATTGCACTAAGTTTTGGCAGCGATCTGTGAAATTTGACCTAAGTATTAGAAAGAAAATTACAACAAAACAATAGAATTAAATTAAAACTAGTATTTACAATTGAAACAATTGAATCTAATTTTGAAATTGAAACAAGAAATCTGCCGCCGCACCAGCCCACACGGATAAAATATATAGTAAAGTAATTAACTTAACTACAAAATCCATAGACATTTTAAGTATGTAGGTACTTTATACTTGTACTTTTCTTCCGCCTATTTCCGTAATAAAAAGAGATATTTTGTAGAGCAGGGTATTCTATCTATTATTTTATTTGGTATTTTTTATAGTGACTGAGTCACTAAAACAAAAATAATGCACGCAAAAACCTAAGTGTACAATGCGATAGCAAAACCAAAAAAATTAGGTACTTATTTTCCAAATAAAAACCATTAGTAGAGTTTAGTGGAATTTTTCAAGTTGTCGACATTGAGGGGCAAAGTTCTTGGAGCCAATTTACTGCTTAATAGGACTCATTTGTTAAAAACATCGGCTATACCCGAAAGTTAGGGTATTTGTTGTCACTTCAACTTTTGATTAGGACTTTGTTGAGCTATTTTTATGTTGGTAGATATAGGCTGGGATTTGTTGTTGTGAGGGATTTTTGGTTTCGTCTATTTAATGTAAAAGGTAAAATTCGAAATTTATCACAAAAATTTTTTGATTACTTACGAGTACGTTTGTACGGACCCTTGATGCGCGAATCCAATTGGCAATTGATGTTATTTTTGTTAATTGCATTGGCAGTATCTACATAATGTATAGAGTTTACCTGAATATAGTATTCGTAGCGAATACATCTGACAAAGAACAAAGGTATCGACATACAGCTCAAAGAATTAGCAAGCTTATTCTTTGAGCTATCTCGTGAGATATAACCGGCCCACTGCCAATTGCAGTGGGCCGACGACGTATTCTTGTGATTTGGAGACCGCGACTCGGCAAACAGAAGTGTAGTAAGCCCTCCGACCAGGTGGAATGGCGATCTGCGAAAAACTACAGGCAGATGCTGGATGCGGCAAGCTGAAGACAGGATGCTATGGCGCTCATTAGGAGGCCTATGTCGAGCATAGGCTGGTGATGATGATAACGAAAGATTTGTCCACGACTTTGTTTTTACATTAAATCAAACAGCAAACTGACTAACGGTGCGTAATGTAACATGTCTATGCCTATGTCCAGCAGTGGATTATTAATATAGGCTGATGATGATGAAGATATTGTGTTCACTTTTTTTTTTATAGTCTAAGTACCTACTTATTTTCTTTTGTTCTTGCTTTTTGTTTTGGGTAAAATAAATGAAATTATTATTATTATTAAGATTGTACCTACATAATAGGTAGGTCTTTAATAGTTATGTACCAATTAAAGTTTATACTAATAAAATCTTCTTCTAAGAAAAATATTCCTATAAACAAAACTAAGGCCCCCCAAGTCCATCAAAACTTTGGAATCATTATACAAATATAATTACGAAATCCAGAGGTGAATGAAAAGGGGTCTCCGAGAAAAACTTCCCGAAAATTTCCTCAAAATCCGAGGGGTAGAGGATGAATTGATTTTATTTGGAAGACGACACGATTTTTTCGAGGGGAAGGGAAGAAAATTTTAATGACGGAGCCATCTTGGAAATTAAGAAAGGGCTTTTTGTAGAAAGTTTCGGCTCTAAAGAATTTTTGATGTTCTTGTTTTGATCGTAAATGTTTTATTATTGTCGTTAACGTCCATTTTATAAGTAAGTAGGTAAGTATTTATTATTCCTTACTTCAATCAATAATTTACCTTGAGTTTTTTTAATCCCAGTTACTAAGTAGGTACTTTATACCCACCTAGGTACGACTTTGAAAACCTACGAGGTACGCTATCATAAGAGAGATGAAAACTCAAACGTCCAAGTGGTTTATTTCCTTTAGACCTTACAGGGCTTTTGGACGTTGATGCTGGAATTTAATAAAGAATTAATTAAATTACAAAAAACATAACTTGAAAGGGATAATAGCCAATATTCATAACAATAAAGGAAGGTAACAATCAAAGAAAGCAACAAAAACATTATTATAAAGAATCCGTATCAACGCAAAAACAGAAAGACAAGGAAAAAGCACTCAATTGAAATCTTAAAGGACCTCGCTAAATACAAGTCATTATTTTTTAAGCGCCATATTGCTTGCCACCCCAACCCACCCCCTGACGCCTACAAAAGAAAAAGCTTTTGAAATTCGAACAAAAATGCTCGCTTCAACCAATGAGAGCGAAGTACGTGGAATAAAAAAAAATCGATAGTGGAGGCGGGCGGTTGAGTGAGTTAGAAAAAAGGTAGAATACTTTTAAAACTTTTTGGTGACTTGGGGTGGAAGTTTGTGATTAGAATAAAAATGGCACGTCTGTTGCTTTGCGCGGGAAATGTTTGAGAACTTACAAACAATTTTCCAGCTTTTTGCGTCGAGGTTAAAAAATTGGTTAATTTACTTAATGTTCATTTGGCGTATTGGTGATTTCAAGTATTGGTTATTTTGCAATTGGTCATTTTGCGTATTCGTGATGTTATTTCCATTGATCATTTCACGTATTGGTTATTTTGCGATTGGTCATTTTGCGTATTCATGATGTTATTTCCATTGGTCATTTCACGTATTGGTTATTTTGCGTATTCATGATATTTTTTTCATTTTTTTTCATCATTATGCGTATTAGTCGATGTGCGTCTAAACGAAAGTTACTATGGATAAATCTATAAAATAAACATACCTTTTTTTTAGTAGGTAGGTACATACCCAAGCGGTACCTATATATATCGATTTATTATAAAAAAAAATAGGAAGTTCACGAAACTTACCTATGAACTAGCGTACACTGAGATTTTTACCAAACTTCAACACAAGTAGGTATTTAAAAAAGATTAATATTTCAACAAAATCACACGAATTCTGCTCACCTGAACAACTTATCGGTCACAAAGCTTAGCCACAACTGATTTAACCCTACACCGGTACTCGGGGTCAAAAGGTCCACGCGAAAAAAACCCGTCTTACCGGTTATCTTGCTCCGGGCTAAACACAAAAGATAGAAGGGTGCAAAACTGGACATAAAGGAATCTTCAATAGGGTCGGTAATAATGCATTGCATTATAATATTTGGACCTATTTAAGTATCCAGTGGGTACTATTGTGATTTTTGCGAACTGACCTGACCGGTTTTGAGATTTTGTTTGATTAGGGTTGGGAAAGGGTTTTGATGTCGATAGCTTGCTATTGAAGTAAACTTGGATGAATATTGGGCTGGGAGGAATTATTTTATTGAGTTTTGATTAGTGTATGAAAAAAAAGCAAAGGAGATGTAGCATATTTAGAAAAAAGCCCTTTTAATTTATTTTTTTATTTAACTGTAAAAACTAGCCGTTTTAGAAAATACATTCAGTCCATTCACAAAAATAATTCACTCCAACTTTCTGTATAAATCAGTCAAAGATAGTTTTAAGTGATTATAACAGAAAATTGTAAAAGGATCAATTAGTTGCTCAATTTAGCTAATAAAAACTTAATAGGCAAGTATTATTCAAAAATCTAATTTAAGCTAATTGAAATCTCGATTCGTGGTGTATTATTTTCATCGATAGTTACTCAAATCATCGATAACCTTAAATAAAAATCATCGAAACTCTATCGTCCAACTGTTAAAAAAATACAATTAACCCGCCGAGGTCCGGGGCTACAATGGACCTAATTTGCATTCTGGCCGGACCGGTTCTCACGGCCGCACCGGGCCTGGACATGTGTCTTCATCACACCTAGGGTTGAATTGGGAATTATTCAAGTCCAGGATACAAAGATCAGCGTTAGCTATTTCTGCCCGTGGATTCACTTGCAGTTTCCTCGTAATTTATATCATAAAAAAAATACACTTTTAATCATCTGTTTTATCGGTCTGGTCAATTAGTATGCATTGAATACTGGCTCTTCTTTGTAAGTAGTTTTTATAAGGGAATTACATTCTGAATATTTTGCTAAAACCGTCCTAAGTCCGCTTAAAATAATTAAACGTTAAATATTGTAATTTTGAACTTGGCGCGCGGAGCTCGGAGTGGCAACATCTCTGGTGGGACTCTGCCGATGTTGCTTGGCGCTCTCAGTGTTAAGGTCGAGTATTATGGTGTCCTGATGATGTCTCGTGGAGAGACGAAACTAGTTGACGTCTTGCTTTGATAGGTATTTTTTCATTTTGTAGTTGGCGTCGTTTTTCTTCTGCAACGCGGACTAC
Organism: Eupithecia exiguata; assembly: GCA_947086465.1. Classification (NCBI taxonomy): domain Eukaryota; kingdom Metazoa; phylum Arthropoda; class Insecta; order Lepidoptera; family Geometridae; genus Eupithecia; species Eupithecia exiguata. Next base: position 6,242,907 of record OX352251.1, read on the forward strand.
ATTTTGTTAGAACTTATCGGAGAATGTTTTTTCGCGGAATTGTTACTAAATATTTTCATCCTTATATATTGTGATAGTTATTTTAAACCTAGTTGAAATACTACCAAGAAATTTACCAAATTATTCCATCATTCGGTGAGATATCGTCATAATCTTGAATCTACACTGTTGGTTGCATGAAAATCTTGAAACTTATGTATGTCTTTTCAAAGTGACAAAAAAATGACAAAATTGTCCGCTAAGAGATACAATGGACGCTGATTTGCATACTCGCTGGACCGGTTCTCACGATAGGGTTACTTGGACCGCTCATCCGCTTTCGACTCAGAAGGGTTAAAGATAATGACAATGTCAGATGTTATTATAGTTCGACCTTTCAGGGAAATAATCAAGTTTAACCAAGTTGAAATGTTGTGTGTGAAAAAATATATGATAAAGTTAGTTTTCTGATTCTATTTTGTATGCATCGAGATCACAAATAGCCTTTGTTTATTAGATTCATTCATAGTTTTCAATAAATAACTCGAAACTACAAAAATAGTCGGTACTTACCCGGTTTTACGGTTCGAAATAAACGATTTGGCCTGAAACGCATGCCGTTGCGGTAGGCCGCATTTCGATTCTTACATGTAACCGCATGATATCGTCGACTTTGAATTGCGACTAGCCGTCAACCGCTCCGGTTGTCTGGGGCTACAGCGGACCGCACCGGTTGAATGATGCGGCGCGCCGTATCCCCTCCACGCACTAGGTGCGGTTAACCGCAAGTGCCGGTTCAGTCAATCAGTCCATCATGTCCAATATTTTTATGAGCACGGACGATTGCGGCGGACCGCAGCAGAACAGCGATACGGTTATCTGGAATACGGCGGCGTGCTGTTGCGGCAGACCGCATAAGTACCTACACTGCGGCCAACCGCATCACGGCCAGAAAAAATCAAAATCAAAAATTCTTTATTTCCATAAATACAAAAATGTACACTTAGAAAAGGTCAAATTCTTATAATAAAACACTAACACGGAAACAAAGTGGTACTTTTGATTTCTGTCGCTTCGGTATGTAGACTAAAGTAAAGAAGCGACTAAGAAACCTGAAACCTTTAGCCTGTTAGCTGTTATTTTTCGAGTTGGAGCAAAACCCGTCCCAAGCTTTTTTATCTTCTAAATAATCTGACATTTTGTAGTAAGCCTTTTTGCACAGAAAGGTTTTGACAATTTGTTTGAATTTATTTATTGATAGATTTTGTAACTCACTAGGAGTTTTGTTGTAGAAGCGTATACATTGCCCTATTAAAGTTAAGTATCCAATTTATTAATGAAGATATATTATTTTCACCGCTTCGTTTACTGCGATGAGTCTGAATGAAGTAATGAGTCACGAATATACCTATGATCGAATCATCCACTGAATGGCTACAGCTCTGCGCCCATTAATCCAATACCGCTACCACCCAACAAACAAATGTGTGTTTATTACGAATGTAAGCGGGTTAACTACGAACCTTATTTGTGTTGGAAGAACACCAACGTTTCATCCCTTAACGAGGGACTTCTTCAGGGTGAGTGCGGTTGTAGGCGCGCGCGTGTTCTTCCAACACAAATAAGGTTCGTAGTTAACCCGCTTACATCCGTAATGAATTCGTCAAACTACGATAGTTTTTATAGTAAAATGTGTGTTTATTATATTAAAAATAAAATAATGGTCAAAATATTTTTGCATCGTACCTGGAGGTCTACTTTGAAAAACGAATGAAGTTGACGGATGAAGTCTGATCGCACAAAATTAAGGAAAGCCGATCCTCATTCGAAGACGTTACTTTGAAAATGATTCTGTAGTATATTTCTTAGAGATCTGAAACGAAAGGTGTCAGTTTGTGACGGGCCGAAATAACATGAAGGTCGCATGAAACGAACCTTCGTTTCATGTGATCGACGTCACCCGTCAATTCCGTTCGTTTTTTCAAAGAAGACCTACTAACATCTTACAGGGTATCAAATTATTATAAAAATAATAATATGCTGGACATGTCATTTTTATTTTTGTACCTAAACACAATAAAATAAAATACATAATTATTTCAAGATTTAAAAAAAAAATCTTAACGAAAGTCAAAGTTCCCGATGATTAATATAAAAAGGTTCAAACTAATCAAACTTACATTTTCATGTGACTTTGATTAGTTTGAAACCTTTATAAAGTAATAAACTATAGTTATACAAAAAATATGGCATTTGTACGACGTATGACATGATTTTGCTTCAAACTTTATGTAAATAATAAACAAATACATTTTTTACGGCTATCACAATTTTTCAATACAACGGGATTTCTTTATTGCAAACGGAGGAGGAGGGAGGATTTCAGGAGTTTCCGACTCCTACATTAGAGCTTCAGCTGATAGAGAAGTTTTTTACCCTAAAGTCCACGCGAATGAAATCGCAAGGTAAGCTAGCTTATGATAAAAAAGAAGGCATAAGATTTTACATTTCATTTGTAAATTATTCATTAATAAAAGTTTATCACCTAAGTGCAATCGTAATATTTTAATTCGAAAAGCAAATCACGTTGTCAGAACATAAAAAATTTGCATAATCCCATAGTTTCCTCTCACCTGCCAAGATAACCAACGGTCTTACAGACCCCTCATCACTAGCCATTCAAATCTTCAAACAAAAAACTAAACAATTTATGATAATACTTCTCACAGCATCCCCATGTTACAAGACAAACATTATCTTTAGAGTAATTAATTTGAATATGAATGCGGTCTATCTGACCCATAGTTCTTGAGGGGTTAAAATTAATAATAATTAGTTGCCTTGGTCATTATTGTCTGTGGGAAGATCTTAAAGGGTTAAAAATATTTGATTGTTTGTCGAAAGCCCTCAATTAATGATTGAATTATTAAGGTAAACTAGGTTTCTTACGACAAAACGAAGAAAAATACTAGGTACTTAGGTAATGTTCTTAGCATGAGACGTTCGTTACGACAACACAAAATACTTCGTAGCATGAAACGTTTTACACATAAAATATCTACCTACTCAATAATTACCTGTCAAAAACCCAACTAGATTATCGTGCTACGAGTGTTTCCCCGAATGAACCTACAGCTATGTACAAAAAATGTCCCATCCGTGAAGTCGAGAAGCCTCAAGACATAACAAGCAAAGCATCCTACTATAGCGAATCTTTGGCATTTAAAACTAGTATGATAGGGAAGTAGTCAACTAAATAATATAATGTTAGCAGTATCATGTAAGCGACATCTAGGTTGTAGTAGCGACAACTATAATTATTATTGCTATCTGTTGTGGAGTAGAATAATTATGTGAACAGCGACATCTATCGAGTAATAGAAGTACTAAGAGTGTTGACGCCATCTAGCGTTGCATCACCACACTAAATGAAAAGTGACATCTGTTGGGAAGTAGTCAAAACTATTGGGATTCAGTTATATTATAGGAAATTAACACTTCCGTTCACCTACCTAATTTTAGGAATGAAAATATGCAATCGTGGAGGATTCTGGATTTTTTTACGACGGTTAAAATCTTTTAAATCATCATTGAATATTTTACTCACCAGCATTTTTATTCTCAAAACGTAATTAGCTTTGTTCTACTCGATACTAGATGGCGTTGCAAGCCTCCAAAACAGCCACCCCTCATGTTTTTAACCCCATTGTAGTCCAGTCCCTTGATTGAATAAAAGGGATCGGTTTATTGTTTTGCATACCTTTACAAATAGTAGCGACTTGGCACGTGCAGTCATTTTAGGAACTTTGTACAGCCGTTTGTCCAAATCTAGGCAGAATTAAGATGATGGAAATATTTTTCAGGAGTGTAGTGTGATTAATCAAAGCCGACACTACCAAAGAGGCTAACATTATCACATTCGGTTGTTACCTCACTAACGATTCGTATCCGTTTTTGAATGGTGATTTCAGCTTGATATGAGATCAGACTGAAGATCTATTGGTTTGAGTCCACATAAATGGTTTAGGGCGTCTCGTAATCAATACCATTAAATCCATTCGCTACCAAGCCTCGGCGGTGCACAGGGCTGTAAATATGCATGAAAGTGTTAGCCTTTACCTTATCTACCTACACCAAATTTAGACTTAAGGTGGGCCTGAACCTCTAAGCTCCCATACAAACGTACTATTCGATTCATTTGGAAAGCACGTCCCCGATTTTAATGAAATTTTGCATACATAATCGGATAAAAAATAGCTATGTTTGTATCGTTTTAGTTTTTCAAAATACATAATCATCATAAAGCGAGAGCGAAAATTAATTTTTATCAATTTTTAAGCGATATTATTACTTTCGCTCTAATTTAATGATGATTAGGTATTTTGAAAAACTAAAACGATACAAACATAGTTATTTCTTATCCAATTATGTGTGCAAAGTTTCATAAAAATCGATGACGTAGTTTCCAACTGAATCGAATAGTACGTTTGTATGGGAACTTAGAGGTTCAGGCCCACCTCACCTTAACTGCTCTACCTTTCTTTAATACGTGCCCTTCCATCTCGTATACAAGAAAAACTTAAAGAATTTCAAGATGCACTTGATTCAAAAACTAAATCAACAACATATTTTCCTCAAAAAAACCCTAAATTAGCCATAATTATTACAACCAAAGTCTATCCATCTTCTCCGCTTTCAAGAGTATAAAAACGTCCCACACCAGATTGCAGCCACTTCATTCCCCTCGTACCATCTTTTTTCATATCCTGCTACGGGACACCACGAATATAAATGACTTTTTAAGTGTCCAGCGTTTTTTACGGAGAAGGGTGAAATAGGGTAGAGTATGCCCAGGGTAGGCCGGACTTTTGTTAGTCCGGCTAGGATAAACGGCCTTTTCTTTAAAAGTAAATGACTTTCGATGTCATTTATTTGCTAGTTTGGCTCCAGTCAGATAAGCAGTGCCACTGCTTTGTCGTTTAGAATATGAACATTGTGACCTGTCTTAGAATGAACGCTGCAAGATTCATGTGAAGGAAATTAAAAAAGAATGTCAGTTTCTTAAAAAAAATTAAACGTTAAAAGTTTCCCAGTAGGTATTTTCCACTCATGCATAAATTTCAGTTAAAATTTGATTGAGCTTAGAACTAAAAATAACCCTTTTCCAAAATAAGCTACCATTTGTTTCGTTTAGTGTTTTTTTTTTGTGCAAATTGAAGAAAGAAGAAAGAAACTACTCTTTTTTTCTTCCTGTCCGGTCCTATCCAATGCATTCAATATTTTATTCATACCCGTAGCCACAAAAAGTTGGACTTATAAACATCTTGAGATTTATGTTAGTGCTTGTGCATTAAATTAAATTTTGCTTTGTATTAAATTTTGATGAGATAAACAAAATTATAACATGAATGTTGTAATGGCGAGACTATTTCGACGCATTCTGGGTCGATTGCGACCTGGGGGTCTTTGGTTACGGTGAATTAGTATATTTTAGCACAGCGAATGAGAGTACCAATTAGTAAAAAAAAAACTAATAGAAACAATGATAGCGTATTTTGGAGTATTAAGATAGACATCTTAGAACAGTTATGTGGGACACCAAAAGTTATATAAAATTAAAGATTTTTTTTATCTAGTTTTGTTTTAACCCTCAGTCCAAATTTCAGTATTTTCACCATTTCCGGCTGTTTCTCTCCCCACCCTAACTCTACTGGAGTGTTAACAGATTTTTTCCGGATTTCCCAGGGCTATAATGGTTAATTCAGTTGGCATGTTGGAATTTTTACTTTTTTTTCGGGTTAAAAGGCTATTTGTCAGGCAATTTGCCGGTGGTCAGCGTGTTATCGTTGATTTATGGCTTTTACGTTTAAGGTTTTACAGATGAGAATTTTGTTATGGGACTTTTTCATAACAAACCTTTTATGTCTATAACGTGCTATAAAGAAGTACGTACTTAGATAATGATCGCTGTGTTATTAGACATTTTGAACACAGGTAGATATTTTGAACATAGGTAGGTATTTTTTACACACATTACTCTTGGAAACTTTAATACCACATTGTACCTATAACAATTAATAAAATACAATTAGTTTACAAACATTATAATATGGTTCAAACATTCCAAGAAAAGGATGTCGGTTGCCTTCTAATTTTCACGTTTCTTAAGGCGATACCCCGAGCCAAACTAGCGCTGCCACCTATTTTATCTTATTATTTCGTTGAACATAGGTAATTTCAAAACTTTCAATGGGCAGTTTGTGATACCCGCTGTAAGGTTTTTTTAAACCTTTGTAATATTTTTACTTTGTATAGTTTAGGCAGAGATACGAAGTTGCACTTTGCGGCCACCAAACTCTATTTTCGCATCTCTGCCTAAACGAACTTATCTATATAAAAATATTACAAAACCATAAAAAAAACTTATAATAGGTATCACAGACTGCCCATTGAACATTTTGAAATAACCATGACGTATCCAAAAGTGTCCCTGTATGTTCAGGAAAAGGAAAGTTAAAGGAAAACGATATTTTGCATTCTATAGCATTTTGAATTCTGAATTGCCTCACACGACAATTTAAAATAGGTGCCTTACCTACCCAATCACCTTACAAACATCAGCACACATACTATTTTTATTTTATATATACATACTAGTTTCTGCCCGCGGTTTTGCACGCGATGCTTCTATGGAAACGTTCTAAGGTTATTTTTATCCCATGGGAATTCTTTTATGGGATAAAAAGTAGCCTATGTTTTATTCCTGGCTTATGGCGTCTATGCCATAGGTATAATATTTAATATTTAAGTAGCATATCATACAGTTATTTAATTTAGCTTAATTATTCGAAAACAGTAGATACTATCCTTTTAATCCTCAATTCTAATTCTAATTTAACTTTTTTATATGTATAAAGTACATGTCTATTGTTGTCTATTTACTCTTACATTTGATTTTGTACAAAATACCTAAAAGTGGAAACTTGTAATTCAGCCTTCAAGCAGCTGATCATGCATACCAGCATACCTCATGCATGTTAGCATACATAAACAAACACCTAATTGTAAATGCCTAGCTGTAAGTTTTCTTAAAAATTGTAAAATATATAAAAATTGTGGCACCTCGTACTTAAATGAAAACAGACACGTCTACAAACATGGGACATCGCATCACATCGCGATCATGTCGGTTCTCGGTCCCGTCTGGTGATTTTTCCTGCTCCCGAGGGGCAGTCTTGGGTTACAGACACAATGGGAGCAATTTTTTTGAGTTGCTGACGATACGGACAAAATTTATTAGGACACCGTGTCCCAACTGACACTTTTTTTTAGTGTCGATTCGGACACCATGAAATTATTAAGCTGTACAGTCAAGTAAAAACATGTTAAGCAAAATACAATATAATGTGTGCTAATCAAAATGCTTTACGAGCGTTTGATAACTTTCACACGCACTACCAATTCAATAACGACACAATATGTAATAGCATTCCTCTCCCGGTCGTATCGGTCTGCCATCTAATTGGATTACGAGTGTGAGGGAGTAGAGTGCACCTGTGTTTGCACACACACTTGTGCACTATAATATATCCAGTGCACCTGGCTAGTCAACGCTAAAAGTGGCCAGTTCCCGTTCCCGTAGCCTATGTTCTATTCCAAATTATAATCTATCTCTGTGCCAAATTTCATCCAGATCCGTTCAGGCGTTCTTACGTGATTGAGTAACAAACATCCATCCATCTATCTATCCATCCATCCAAACTTTGACATTTTCATTTTTTTCTCTCAGTGTGCCTCCGCCAGACTCAGCTAGTTAACATTCATTGAGGCTTTTTATTTGCGTGTTATTTCGACGCCATTTTTCTTTATTTTTCGCTTTTTAACACCCGACAGGGACGTGTTACAATTTGCAACGAGACTTTTATTTATTTTTGTCTTTAAACCGTTGTTTTTTGTGTAAATTGCCGTTTTTCACTCGTGGGAAATTCATTCGATCTGTTAAAAGGGTCATTTTGTATAACGAAGATATATTTGCAGGTGATTTTTTGTCTTTTTGTGGGTTTCGTTGTGGTTTTATTTAACCGCTGGGTTTTTTGTATCTTTAGCGTTATTTAAAGTCACGAATACGGTATTTTACAGAAATATTTAATTTCTACCATTTAATGTTGTCATCCAAGGAAGATTGGAAGACGCGAGTGTGTCGACGCATGTAGCGTCCCACATAATAAGCCTCCCCAACTCCCATGGAACTAGTCATGCCGTCGGGCCTCTTACCAGCGTCACGCAATAGACCATTCGGTTCGAAAATAGCTGGTACCCGTATAAAAGTATGAAATAGAGTGTGTTAGTAGATTGCATCTTTCACCCCACACTTACACATTTTCTGTAATTATTGACAGTAACTGTCAAAAATGTTATACATGCAGACCCGTAATAGATGTACCTACCTGTGGATCATACAAACATAATATGTCCCGGGGCGGGAATCGAACTACTGCATCAGCATCTCATCGAGAATGTTCCAGTACCTACTTATATAGGTTCCCATCCTACATTATCAGAATCCAATACACAAGTTGTTCCAAGTTATCTAATAATATACATAAGTATTAGGAGGGTCTGGATGATCGTAATCAATTTAATTGGGAATTTCCTTTGATTAAACGCAAAGACGCTGAGAAGTTGACCTAATAAAACAGGGAGGGTCAGCAGAAAAAGTGGTTGATGTTCCTTAAACAATTTACAATAGCAAAAATACTTGACTAAGTATACTTATTATACGAAGGTAAATTTAATTCAGTTAGATACTATCATTTCGCACGTCTCGTAAAGCTCACCAAATATAAACTATTTGGATAATGTTTAAAATTAAGAATTGTTTTACATACATTCATGCAAAAGAAAGATTATGTTTATGATAAAAAAAATAACTGGGCACTACCTCCCTTTCTCGCCATCCACGTGCGGTGTTTACTCGTCCTTGTCTCGCAAACTGACCCCACGTTGCCAATTGTTGGTAAGTGGAAAAATGCGCAATGAATGGTACTAGGCTCAATGAGATCCATGACTCTATAAGACACGATTGCTTCTTGTAAGATTTTTTCTTATAGGGTACATTGTTTAAGAGGCCAAAGTTACAGGTTTGGTTGTCAAACTAGGCCTAGATCTCAGTTCTCACGGGATCCCTGTGGTTAATGAAATAAAATTCAACATTTGTTCTTTAGTTCCATAAACATGAAAACACGAATGAAAAAAAACATACAATAAAAAAAAACATGAAAGACTGCACATAATTTTTTCGAAATCTCAGGAACCCTGCGGTCTATCAGAATGACTTATGTTTCGATTCGTAGGTTATTACTATTGTTTGGTTCCTTGAACCAGTTTCTTCATAAGTTCAATCTGCGGAAACTTGTAATTAGCCGTCGACAAACGTGTACTGGTCTATCCAGGCATGTTATATATTTTAATTTGATTATTTGTAAACCTAGCTGTAAGTTTCTCCAAAATTTTGAAAATAAAATAAAATAAATAAAATAAGTTGTGTAGATTCTTGTAAATAAGCAAAATTTGATTTTTGCGCTTACGGCGTTCCAAAAACGTATGCTATGTCTCTCTCTTTGGCACAAAATGACGCGCATTGTTGTTCACTTTTTTACTATAAAAACTATCGTAATTTGAAGAATTCATTACAAATGTAAGCAGGTTAGCTACGAACCTTATTTGTGTTGGAAGAACGCGCGCGCCTATAGAACCACATTCACCCTGAAGAAGTCCCTCGTTAAGGGATGAAACGTTGGTGTTCTTCCAACACAAATAAGGTTCGTAGTTAACCCGCTTGCATCCGTAATTAATTCATATATTTTTTGCATACCTACTATAAAACTAGGTACCTACATTGCTAATCAAATTTCTCTATATTGGATTTTCCTTGACACTTTTGCGAACGCTACCAAAATTCGTATCTTAAAATTTCAACCCAGTGAATCTTGCGGCCGGCAGATTACCAATAAAATTTATGAAGGACCACCGAGTCGCCGAGCAGTAATAGATGGAGCCACTGGTATGATGTAGATATTGTACTGTGGATATTAGTAGGCTTGTATCTTTAGGAGAGCATAGGAATGCACCTTTAGGGCATTTTTGGTTGACGCGATACTTGATGTAACTTGTAGAAAAAAACAAGAAAACTTCTTTTGTCTTGTTTTACTTAAAGCTTCTTCTCGTCATCCATACCGCAATGATTGAAAACGAAAGTTTTCCATCAGTGCGTCCCGTCATGACATACGGAGCTGAGACGTGGACACTCACGGTAGGGCTGGTGCTATGGAAAGAGCTATGCTCGGAGTTTCTCTGAAGGATAGGATTCCTAACAAATACATCCGGCAGAAAACCAAGGTCATCGACGAATTAGCCAGCTGAAGTGGCAGTGGGCCAGTCATATTTCAAGAACAACCGACAACCGCTGAAGACAACGTGTTCATGAGTGGAAACCATGCGGTGAACGTAAATGTAATGTAGGACGCCCTCCGGCCAGGTGTGATAACGACCTGCTAAAGACTGCAGGAAAATGCTGGATACGTCAAGCTGAAGACAGGACGCTATGGCGCTCATTAGGAGGCCTACGTCCAGTATAGGCTGGTGATGACGATAACGAAAGATTTGTCCACGACTTTGTTTTTACATTAAATCAAACAGCAAACTGAGTAACGGTGCGTAATGTAACATGTTACACAGCTCATGTTCGTGCAGTCAGTACGGCACTCGTAACGTGCAACGACACAGATTTTAGCATACGGTATACCGTATGATGCTCGCTGCGAATGGCACGTTACGCCATGTTACAGGTCAGCGGCGTAACACAGGCACGATAAATTATAAATTGACAGCGGTTTCCCGATTATTCCAATTTTTCGCGAAGACTTTTCCATTTTATTATTTCCTTGAAACTGGAACTTACTATGGTTTAGCTCAAATAAGTTACCTGTAAGTTTTCTTTCCTTCTTTTAACTTCAATCGATGTTTATGAAGTAACTTAATTGATTGTTCTACTATTATTCTTGTTCAACATCAAAAAAACTTAAAGTAATTTATTTTCTTTAGACCTTACAGGACTTTTGGACACGTCATAAAACTCAGATTAAATGTATCTAAAACTACGAAATATAGTGATCACTTAGATTTTTTGTCAAAAGTAAAGAAGCGAACAAGAAACCTTTACCTTGTTAGAATGTGTTTTCTAGTTGGAACAAAACTTGCCAAGTTTTTTGTCCTATAGATAATTTGATATTTTATAGTAAATCTTTTTACAAGGTATGTTTTTTTGTAAGCTAAGACTTTACGAAAACAGAGACCGAGTCCATTTGACGGTTGTATGGAGAAGTGATCGTTACGTCTCATATTTGTATGGTATTTGCGTAGTAGTTCCCTGTTTGCACTACAGAGGCGCTGCACCAAAACCAAAGAAAAAATTTGATGTCACATCTCGTTATTATGGTCAAATAGACTCGGGGCTCAAATAGAACCAAAAATAAATTTCATCTTTAAATATTTGCCCCGAGGAATCAAACCGGCATCAAGTAAACACAACATTCACACGTCCAAACAGTTATAACCGCGATTTACCGCGCAAACTGCGCCAAGATTTGTGGCACTGCCTGCTTTGATAATTCTAGAAGTTTCGCTGTTTGGCAATTTATTAGTTAGCAAGGCTGTTCTGGCTTAGCGGAAGTAAAGTCTTTCTAAGTATTTGTTTTCTTTTAAATTAAATACTAACCTTCTTATTCATAATGGTGCTAACTTAAATTAAAACAGTTGCTAAAAAGCGTTATTTCTCACTCTGACTTTTGTCAATAAAAGACTAACAGCCGGTTTTTCTAACACTTGGTGCCAAAATAACAAGCGTCAGCTGGGTGTTTTTTTATGATAAATACATTTCTCATAAAAAAAAACATTTAAAACAAGCTATTATAATCATGTAGCAAAGTGCTTGGGAAGACAAACCCAAGGAACCCAAACACGACGGGGTTGAGTCGTTTCGTTTAGGAATTCCTATGGCCACCTTCTGCCTCCATCATCAGACCAACTCGATGGTACCATGACATTGCATTGTCACTAAACTTAGGTACATAAGTATGCCGAATTTCAGCTCAATCGGTCGAGACTAACTGGTCTAAAATTTAGTTGCAGGATTTGTACCACACAAACTAACATTATCATCAATCATCATCCTGACGCGATGAGCCGCGGGTGGGCCTTGGTCTGGTCGAGTAAATTTCTCCATTCGATCCTATTCTTGGCTTTTTCCTGCCAGCCGGTCACTCCAATAGCCGAGTAAATTTCTCCATTCGATCCTATTCTTGGCTTTTTCCTGCCAGCCGGTCACTCCAATAGCCTTTAAGTCTTGTTGCATACCATCGAGCCATCTGAGTTTCGGTCTTCCAGGGGGTCTCCGGCCATCAGGTTTGCCACGAAGAAGACGTTTTGGTGCTCTGTCGTCTTGCATTCGCTCCACGTGACCAGCCCATCGGAGACGGCCTACTTTAATAAACTTCACGACATTTGGCTCTTGGTACTTGGTACACATACTAACAGGGCTAGTATAAAGCTTGTAAAATATAATGTAATATTTTATGTACATCAGTTATCTAGTACCCAACCATAACTCTGCTTAGCTTGGGGCTAGATGATGCTATGTGTATACCTAGTCCAGCATTATTTATTTATGGAAACATACATAGTTATTTTAAGAAAAGCTAGTGATAATGATAAGTCGACATCTTCTCAAAATTACGTGCTTCTACAATGAAATCTGAAATAGTTCGCTTCAAAGGATTGTATTGGTTCAACAGATCGCTTCAGTAGGTTTCTGCTGATGAGTTCTGGACCAAGAATGTATGTACGGAGTAATAGTTTTATAACTATATGCTATGTTAGCTTCGATCAAACATAAGGAGTTCGCGGCCTCCCCCGTAGATACCTAGAGCCTTACAAAAATGTCACTCAAAATTGGGTTCGTTTTGTTTTGACGCAGACAGTTTGCGCAGAGCCTGACAAGTTTTTTCCATACGGAACAAGAGATTGGTGGAGTCGAATTCATTTTATTTTATTTTGTAAGTAGGTACTAGGTACCTACCTGAGAATTATATACCTACCTACTCAGTTTATTTTCTATAAGGATTAATTAACAGAATTCAGGTAAAGATAACGAATCATTTATTGATGAAACTATAAATTGGTGTCTCAACAGTAGGTATTTATACAAAAGGGTCATTTCAGACATACAATAATTTAAACTTACAATACAATTTCAGGCAGGCACTCTAGATTAAAAAGAACTGGTTCCTGTCTGCGGCTTTGCACGAGTTTTTTTTACGGGAAAAAAATAAACGTTTTATAAATTCATACTTCTGGTAGGTAGGTAAGAACCTAGTCTTTCTTTTATTAGAGAGTCTACGCAAATGAAATTTTAGGGCGGGCCAACTAATTATTTTAAAAATCATCAACTAGTAATATTAAACTTATTTTTATGAAAAATATATTAATACATACTATAAATGAAAAAAAATTTTAGAAGAAATAGCCTCTCCATTTATCAATTTAGAACAAAATTAATATTTTAACATAGGCAAACCAAACAACAATATTTTATGCTGATTTCACAAGTATATGACTCACATCTCAATATACGGGTAAAAAATATATATAAACTTACTGAAAATAAGAAATTCCATCCTTTTTCAGCACTTTGGACGAGTGATTCTTGCATTTTTTGTACCCATGCTTTTTGTCTGAACGCTAAAATGACACTAGTTGAAAAGCTTTCCTAACATGTCAAAATGTCTCTCTTTTGCTACTGAAGGTTGTGGCGTGCGCATTGTGAATCTAAGGGGGGCCGGCAAAGCCGGACATTTTTGATCGATGTATGTTAGTCTATATTGGGCGAGTTTTTGAACTACAGCTTCGTACGTGTTGACGAATTATGATTATGATTTGGTGTGGCTAAATTAGATTCATTACAGATGTAAGTGGGTTAACTACGAACCTTTTTTGTGTTGGAAGAACACCAACGATTCATCCCTTAACTCCTCCAGGGTGAGTCTGGTTCTAGAAGCGCGCCTACCGTATTCCTCCGAGCATAGAATTTTTTTATAGGTTTTTTTTGAGATGAAACGGATAGTGGTCGGATACCGGATACTGAATATTCGGCAAGCTATCAGACCGGAGCGCCGGATATTTGGCCTTTTATTGCAATACATGATGCATGAAGTGGCAAAGGTTATAGATATATTTGGTGGTCAGTTAATTTGATTTTGTTGTTCACCTAATTACAGAGGCCACAGACGACGCTTTTAAAAAAAAACAAAACTTTTAAACTATGTATTATATTAACTTTTACAAAGTTCGTAAATCAAATTAAAAGTAATGAAGCTACGCTTGGTCGATGTAAGTGCCAAAGGTAGAATGACGGGACCGCGCTCGCAGGCCGAGCACGCTGAAGGAAAGACGTCATTGCAGGGGTGCGTTCACAACCTACACTCGAGCGCGCTCGGAGTGCACCTAGGTCGTTCATGACCTCAGGGTAAAACGCTTGGTTGCTGCTAACTAATGCGTTCCCTACCATCGACGGTTGCAACTTTTTACCGATCTAATTTGATCGACGAAAAACACTCTGACATTGACAGTTGTCTCATTTCCGGTATTTATTTTCCCACATGCGGTTTTTTCAAATTTGATTGTTAGAAATAGTAAAAGTTTTCTAGTAAAAGCTATAAATCAGCTAGCTTAGGTAGTTTAATCCTTGCAGAACGCAAAAAATATTAGAAACCGACAAAATATTTGAATTTCTCGCGGAGATTTTTTAGATTCCGAGTCGTGATTTCATTTCGATCAGCCCGACTCGTTCCGTACCTTTGGACAAACAACCGCACCCTTTGGTTCGGTGTGAATTTCTGGATAAGTATGGGTGGTTTTTTTTATAAAACGTCTACAGCGAATTTGGCTAAGGTAACGTGAAACATCCTGCGCTAAATTTCAGGGAAAAATCTATAATTTTTTCTTTAGTTGTTATTTCTTTTTAGTTACCTGCCTACTGTTTTGCGCTTCATTCATCTTCAAACCAAGCGAAAATTCTCAGATATTAACCATACTCTGTAAAGTTTCTCAATTCAAACGTATAACGTACAAAGCACACACACAAACACTGGAACACACACACACATCATCAACATAAAACTGTATCATACAAGCGCTTCCCAAGACGATATTAATATTAAGATTACCAGGCGTAACTTCAGCTTGCTACTCGAAACTATCCCTTATCCCCAGCGACTAAAGTTGAAGTTGCAGTGAAGCGGTGTTGGGTGGTACAGGGTGGCAAGAGTGTGGGTGTACTTGGGCGAATGTAAAAACCACCCTCGATCGACTTATATGCTGTATCAAGACGGTGCCGCGCGGGAGGTATAGGGTGGTAACTGCAAAATGCTTTCTTGGGCGTTTTCGTGACCTGAATTTGAAGTAGTAAGTACATTAATACAATATAGCCACATTTTCATTTGTACACACAACATTAGTAAAATAATTTAATTGCTAATTTATTACAAAGGTTGCTTGAACGAGTTCACTTCTAAGCGATAAGGCCGCCCATTGTACATGTCTCATGTAATGTTCAATGAAGTACAATAGATAAATAAATAATATATATAGATAAAATATCAATCGGTTCCCTAAAAATAGCGATATACATAAATTTAATACTAGAAATAAGAATAAACTCGCTGTGCCCACAACTAGGTTACACAAGATTAACGTATCTTTTAAAGGGCAATGTATACGCTTCTACAACAAAACTCCAAGTGAGTTGCAAAAATTGTCAATAAATAAATTCAAACAAACTGTTAAACACATCCTTTGTAAAAAGGCCTACTATAAAATATCAGATTATCTAGAGGATAAAAAAGCTTGGGACGACTTTTGCTCCAACTCGAAAACTAACGTTCTAACAAGGTAAAGGTTTCTTGTTCGCTTCTTTACTTTACCTTAAAAAGATTGAAGTGGACAAAAAATCAAAGTGATCACTTTATTTCCTAGTTTTACTTATGTAATCTGAGTTTTGTGACGTGTCCAAGAGTCCTGTAAGGTCTAAAGGAAATAAAGCACTTTGAATTTTGAATTTTGAATAAAGTATTTATTTTTTGTATTGCATTGTATTGAATGTATTTGAAACATTTTACGCATTCGATGACGATGCGACTTAATTTTTATCTATTTAATGACAAATTCATTATATTTCGTGTGCATTCCAATCGAAATAATCTCGTGATAGTCTCGATGGATAATTTGGAAAATGATCGCGTTTGTTGTACCTGCATTGGTGGGTGCATCAATGGGTTACCTAGGACCCACCCCATGAAACAAGTTTTGACGTTTAGGTGTGAAAACGTAACAGATAGACAGATCTGTCTAATGAGTTGTTAATTGTGCTTAGTATAATATATTATTAATGTTAGTTTTCTTAATTGTTATTGTGCTCACTTTTTATTTTTATAGTCTAAGTACCTACTTGTTTTCTTTTTGTTTTGGGTAAAATAAATGAAATTATTATTATTATTAATAAATAAAATAAAAGTAGGTACTAATAATATCAATTCGAAAGAAACTCTGTCGACAGAGTTTCTTTCGAATTGAACTCTGTCGACAGAGTTTCTTTCGAATTGATATTATTATTAGTATGGATGTGCATAGATTACTATTGTGTATTTCAAAAAAACTTAGCCTAAAATCCGCCAAAGCGCACATACGACCCTATCCCCTGGAGCATCAGACGCGCACCCCCTTAGATTTTACCTCTTGTTCCTCGCGAGCGCCGCACCTACATATTTATTATGTACTTATGTAGTTATATACTCCTTATGTAGTTATATACCTACTTAATATGCTGAGTTTCTGAGACGCCGGAGATATTAAATGTGGGTACGCGGTTCTCATTACTGACGCTGCTAAGATGGCTGATTTTGCCACATTTTGTGTCATGAGTTGACATATTCTAACTTATAGTGAGCGGCGTTGAATCAACGAACCGTTTTTAGGGTTCCGTACCCAAACGGTAAAACGGGACCCTATTACTAAGAATTCGCTGTCCGTCTGTCCGTCTGTCACCAGGCTGTATCTCATTTACCGTGATAGTTAGACAATTGAAATTTTCACAGATGATGTGTTTCTGTTGCTGCTATAACAACAAATACTAAAACATAGAATAAAATAAATACCTATTTAAGGGGGCTCCCATACAACAAACATGTTTTTTTGCCTTTTTTGTATACGGAACCCTTCCTGCACGACTCCGACTCGCACTTGGCCGGTTTTATTTTTAAACAATTTCTCTACAAAGTAGTTGATTCTATAAAATACTTCTTATTTCATTCAACGACATACGCAAAAGAAACACACGGATCGTTTATCTAAGGAACGACATTTTACTGTCTAGATTCATCTCACTAATATTATAAAAGTGAATGTTTAGATGGATGGATAGATGGATGGATGTTTGTTCCTTTATCACGCCAGAACGGCAAAACGGATCTGGATGAAATTTGGCACAGAGATAGATTATAGTCTGGAATAGGACATAGGCTACTTTTTATCGCGAAATTCCTACGGGAACGGGAACTACGCGGGTGAAACCGCGAGGCGCTGCTAGTAATTAATATATTAGTAAAAATATTCAGCTGGTCAATCAAATAAACTAAATTAAAAAAACAATGTCGTGTTCCGGAATAAAACATAGCCTATGTCACTCCCTGAAAAGAAAGCTTTCTAATCTTCGATAAAAGTAAAAAAAAGGTTTTACTTTTTTACTTTTATCCAGTCGAACATCGGTTCGGCTGGGCGTTCAAGAGGTTATCGAAGGTAAATACATACCTACGAAATAAACAAATACGATGGTAACTACGGTACAGAGCTGAATCCGGTCGGTGGATTAACTTGACAGGATGTTAGCCCGTCTCAACACACTTCAGCTGCATTGCCCCGCTGTATGGCAATGCTGATGCGCTGCACCAGATACTCACCAGCTCCCGGGTCACGCGTCGCTTCGACCAGACGCTCAGATAATCTTTAAAACCCGGAAAGCCTCAGTATCGGTCTCCTAGACCTCCAAAGAGAGGAAATCCATAGCTATATAACACTTTTTAGAAATATATTAAAACTTCATCTTTCGGAAAAAGAATTGCCGGTTCAAGTTGTTCTAAACTAGGTATTGTAATGACCTATAAAGGATACCTCAAAGAATCAATTATTATGAGTACATATAAGCAAAATTTTACACAGATCTGTTTAGCAGTTTCAGCTTGAAGTGCTAACAAAAATTTAAGATACTCTTTTTATTGTGACGTGATTTCATGTTATTTCATCATCATCGGCTTATATCAGTCCACTGCTGGACATACCCTCCCCTAATGAGCGCCATAGCGTCCAGTCTTCAGCTTGCCGCATCCAGTATCTGCCAGCAGTCTTTCGCAAATCGTCATCCCACCTGGTCGGAGGGCGTCCTACACTACGTTTGCCGAGTCGCGGTCTCCACTCAAGAACACGTTTGATCCATCATGTTATTTGTACCTACAATACAATAAAGAGGGTTTTTCAATTGATTATCTGTGTGTTAACATTTGCTCCAGTAATTAACTCTCTTGCTACCTAAATCTAACTTCTTGAGATTGAGTAGTTGAATACTCATACTCAGTTTTACTCACCAAGCTTGCTCAGTCATAGATCTATGCGTGAGTTACGACTTTCTATGGCATAAACGTCACTCAAGCGTTGATCTATGACTTCGCAAGCTTTTACAATACGGGCCTTAGAGTTCAAGCAAGATACAAGATACAATATTTTATTCGTAAATATAATACATTTACAAGTCATTTAGAATTTCAGTCGGTTCATATATTAACTATTATTATTATATTTAATTACTTACTTATTATCTATGCTTAAATTGAATTGATGTTTAATCTCACTAATATTATAAACGTGAAAGTTTAGATGGATGGATAGATGGATGGATGTTTGTTCCTTTATCACGCCAGAGCGGCTGAACGGATCTGGATGAAATTTGGCACAGAGATAGATTATAGTCTGGAATCTCTCTGAACATAGGCTACTTTTTATCCCGCAATTCCCACGGGAACGGGAACTACGCGGGTGAAACCGCAAGGCGCTGCTAGTTATTAATATTCTAAATTATTTCCCTAATTTTTATTCGAGACCGACAATGATTTTTGTTCATACAGGTAACACACCTTATTTCTTATGATAATAATTACTATTGATGAGGCTGTTTATAATATTAAATTTGACTTGTCTAAGGCCCGTATTATGAAAGTTCGCTCAGTCACCGATCTATGCTTGAGTGACGTTTATGCCATAGAAAAGCGTTACTCAAGCATCGATTGATAACTGAGGAAGCTTTTATAATACGGGCCTAAGTGCTTATCGAAAGACACATGGCTATCTTATAAATATTCGTAATAGTTACACCGGAAGCGTCGCCATATTTTCACCTTTATTAAGGTCACGCCAGTTAAAATGCAGCCCGCATCGTCAAAAGTACCGAAAACAAAAACATACGCCATTTTCCCTAAAATCCCACCAAATTAAAACTAAATCGCGCGACCCGAATCCGAAATTCGAACCCCTCACAACTACAAGCGCAAAAACACCAATGAGCAACGCGCATTTAAATTAAGAACGCAACTATAAAGCTGGCCAGGTATCGTCAACCCTTGGTAAGAATTTTTGCAAAAATACACGAGTAGTTATAATGGGGTGGGAGGCGAAGGATGGGGTGAACAGGAAGTGGGGTGAAGTAGAAACACCCCGCCGTTTCTGCGGGTGGGGTGTCTCCTAAAAACGGTTAAGTAGCTCCCCCTACCCTCTATAACTATTTTATGCGGTCCCCTTAGAAAGACAGCGAGATGGGGCCCCGCGATATGGTATAAACATAGGCATAGTAACGCGAAGGGAAGTGAAATTTTAATACGTCTAGTCGGTTAAGAATTCATGGTGGATTTATAATTAAATGCCTAATTAGGGTATGGCGTTGTTTTCGTGTATGAGTCGCGCATGAATTTTAATGTTATAGCTAATCTCGATGTTTTCGTGGGGAGTTTTCGTTGGAATCAGGCCTTTGTTTCTCCGGTTTTTTGATAATGTAGTAGTTCTAAACCTACTATTTAAAAACTGTCTCGACCTAACTATTGAAAGGTTGTTTAAAAAAACTAAAATATATCTCTATTTTTACTATTTTTAGCTTCAAATTTTATAGGTTTGTCGCAATTCAAAAACAAAAAAACACATTTTACACACACCAAAATCACATTAAAATATCTGAATGTAGAGATGAGTTTTTTACTAAATAAAATAGGCAAGTTATTTAGTGACTCACCGAATATGAACATTACAATTGAACAGATACATCTACACTGACGATTAAAACAGATTATTTATTTGAAGTAAGTACCTGTTAATATTTTATCACCCTTCGTTTAAAACGAAAACAGGTCCTTTCAAGCTTTATTGTGGGACAAAAAGATGGACGTCTTATAAAAACTTCTGTGGCTTATTCGTGACTCTTCGTGGGAATGTAGGTCAAAAAACAAAACAGGTTTTGCATTTTGATTTCAATAAAATGAGTTTTTTATTTGATTTTTGAATAGATAATTTTTCGATAGATAAGTTTGCAAAGTGGTACATTTTCAGGTTCTAAAAAATATAGTTTTTAAGAAGATTTTCTCACTGATACAAATTGTGAAATTTTAATCGGGTGTTTTACTAAAAAAATAGAAATACTTTATTAAGTCATCTTATAAAAACCATGTAAAGGTACTTAATTAAAACTAAAGGTACTTATACAGAAAAAACAAAAAATTGACAAAAATACACAATTATTTGGAAATAAATTAACGTATTAAATTATCATTAAGACGATTTATTTACCATCGTTAGAATTGTTTAGTTTTATTATAGTTTAGTAAATCTAAACTCGATTGAAAAAGTATTTGATCACTCAGATCTCTGCAAACCTTAGTATCAGCTATAAAATGCTTTGTAAACGTCAATTTTATTATAATCACTCCCATGTCTATGATCAGCAGTCAATCTGGTCTTTTTTGTATCAAAGTTCACATTACAAAGAAATAAGTAGACATGGGACTTTTTCGATAACCAAATTCTCACGACCTAAGAATGACCTAGAATCAAAACTGGTATTCCATAAAACGATACATTCTCCCATAGTAAGGAAAAATCAAGATAAAGTACAAAACTTGTTTCAAACCACCCCAAGAATCGAATTTGAACAGGTTGTTATAAATAAAGAATATAAAAATTTACGAGAAACTCATGGCCTCTATTTGAAAAAATAAAACTTGTTTTTTTAAACCTGTCGTCTAAGGGACTTCTTCGGACAAGATACAAAATAAGATCACAATTGAAAACTGGTTATGCAAAAAGGGTGAAATATAAACTTTTTTTTTCTAAAAACAACTATGAACTAAGACACCGGTTTTTATACAAAATCGAATGTTATTGTTGCAAAAAGCGTCTTGGAGACTATTCACATGTATTTTTTGGATGTTATTTGCGGTACCTAAGTTGCACTGTCATTTTGTTTTTGAATAAAAAAAATTTGGCTCATTTAATATAAAGTACTAGTTCAATTATTTTAAATTGCAGTTTGCAGTAGGTCCCTACAATTTTTTAAAATCTTTTCAAAAATTTTGTAAACTATGACTATAAAAATTGATTTGACACATCTATCCGTCAACGTATGGTGTAGAATACAATAAAAAACCCCCTGAGTTTCGCAAGCCAAAGGTTGCGAACTCGCGCCAGGCTGCTTATACTCATGTAAAAAGCCAACGTCTAAGGCGCGGCGTGGGTGGAGGGGGGCTCACCTGACCTACGTCTGTGTGAGTGCCTGTAAGAGCTTATATTTTCGTTTGAATAGTTTTTGTGCAGCGGTGTGCGTGCGTGTGTGTGCGTTAATGCCGTATTGATTCGCCGAGGAGACGCAAGTTTATGGGTCTTGAACAAGAAGCATATTTTCAAGTAGGTAATTTATATCCTACGCGGAGTAGGTAATAATAATAAGGGTCTGAATTATTTGAGTTCGAGTAATTTTATCGTTATTATTTCATAATAAGGTAGGAACTTACATACAGTTAATAAACAAAAACTCGTACAGGGCTATTAACAAAAAATTACGTCCATACATACTGCAAAAAAGATACCAGAAATCCCTTCTCATTTGTGCAATTTTTGATCGGAGTCGAAAGTAATGAATGAAGGTACTTTTAGTGTAAATGAACCATTTTTACAACCAGTTACAATAAGTTACCTACTTAGTTCACTGAACCTTAACCTTATATTTAGCGCTTCAACTCTAGCTTCTTGCCTACTTTGCGAGAGACTCCTTTGATGCTTGCTTTCCTTGGTCTATGTTTAAATTTAATGCGTAAACAAAAAAGGTTTTGTTTCATGTTCTGTTTTTATTTATGAAACAAACAGTAATAATAATAAAGATAACAATTGTGACTTTGAGATAAATGCACAAACCAATAAGTGTTTCCACGGTTAAATTGGTTACTTTACAGTTGTAGTTAACGATTAAAGTTGATTACGTGTCCACTCTAGTTGCGTGCTATGTCTTTGGAGCAAAAAGCAATAATATACGTTATATTGATTTGAAAAATTGCGAACCAAATGTTGCTGCCCCCGCACCGCAGTTTGAAAAAGCAGCGTCTCGAGGCGGGGAGGGGCTCTTATATTTTAAGATGGCTTCCGCGTGAATATCGACGTCGCTGCCTCCCTGCGCGCCGCGCACCGCAGTTTTAGCGCTGATTTAATGTCTCAGGAAAATGTTGGCAACGCCTGTTTTGCGATTTAAGTTGATTTAAATCGAAATTTTATTTTCACGTTCCTAATCTTAATAGTTTGTACAGATATATTGCAAACTGTAAAGATAGAAATACTTTGATAGATATACCATAAGTACTTAGGTACTTACATTGGCATAAAAACTCATGTGCCTACATGACGTGTATTTCCTCCACATATGATGATGTCCCCTCCTGGCCGAATTTCGGCCACGGCGGCCATTCAACGGAGACTAGCTAGGTGCGCAGGACATTATTATAGTGCACAAGTGTACGCGCAAACACAGGTGCACTCTATTTCCTCACTTTTGTAATCCGATGCAACTATGGGACGGCAGACTGACGCGACCGGCGCGAGGTCAAGCGCAGGACCAACGGCTTAAGGTTGGCCTGAACCTCTAAACTCCCATACAAAGCTACTATTCGATTCATTTTGAAACTGCGTTCCCGATTTTAATGAAATTTATTTATTCATTATTATAATTATTTGAAATAGAGTGCACAATCAATCATAATGGGTATTTTTAAACACTTAGATTTATGGTAACGAACGTAAATGTTCAGATAAAAAAAATACGATAGGTAGTGGAGCCACCGGTGCTATAGTCCGTAAGATGTCCCAAAGATTTTCAGTTTCGTGGCTTAGTTGGTTAGAGCACACCCATACTGAGGGTGGGGCGCGGGTTCGAGTCCCGCCGAAACCGAAAATTTTTGGGAACTTATCCATTTCTTAGAGATACCCAACGTGCAGGTAAGCACTATAACAAAAAAACCTTAGAATACGATAGGTAGGGACAAAAATTCAAAATTCAATAACTTTATTTCTTCGGAACGGTTTATAATCGACATGCTCTAATTTATTAGCGATAAGTCTTCCCGAGGCACGGGGGTGTAACATCGCCATCTTCCTGACCCTTTGGGAGCTGCTGTTGTGATTATTTCTCACTAGAAAAACCCCTATGCCAACTATTGGCCCGACCCGGGATTTGAACCCGGGACCTCATTATCAGCAATTATTAGAACGGGATATTTACCACGATCAATTCAATTTTTGAATCAAAAATTGAATCATGGTAAATATCCCGTTCTAAATGGTTTCTATAGTAATAATATTCTATAATAACCATGATAGTTTCAAAATTTTTATCATTATCAGCAGTTGAACAAGACGAATGACCGCTAGGCCAACGAGGCAGTCATAGAAAGCTATGCTTTGCCTGTTAGTAGTAGGTAGGTACCCTATGGTAGTATGTGTGCAAATGACGACCTCTGTGGCGCGGTGGGCGAAGGTCCGCCTGCGACGCAGGAGGTTCCGGGTTCGATTCCCGCCTTGGGACAAATGTTTAAACGATCTGCAGATATTTGTTCCGGGTGTTCTGGTCGTTTTCTATGTATAATAAAAACATATCTTTCTCGCAAATTGGTAAGTGCCTATCTGATTGATAATGCAGTGTTTATTAAAATGTTAATAAATTTATTTAAATTATCATAAACTAGTTCAGTTACAATCATACAAATAACTAATAAACTAGGTACATTGAGTAACAATCACACAAATAACTAACAATCATAGGTACAAATAACTAAGAAATACACAAATAATTAACAATCATAGGTACAAATAGCTAAGAATCACACAAATAACTAACAATCATAGGCACAAATAGCTAAGAATCACACGAATAATTAACAATCATAGGCACAAATAGCTAAAAATCACACAAATCATTAACAATCATAGGTACAAATAATTAAGAATCACACAAATCATTAACAATCTACAAATAACCAAGAATCATACAAATAACATTAGGTATACAAACTAAAGTTTAAACCTAAGTACTTATTTAGAAGACATTATTGTTATTATTGTGAATAAAAAATTAAAATAAAAATGAAATTATCTAGTTCCTTGTCCGCACGATAGGAGACGCTACCATCTATGGAAAAATGAGACATCCCAACTCGATACTATCGTCAAATGGATGGCTCTGATAAGGCAAAAAATAAATTACTTGACTGCTGCTTTTTTCTTAGCCACAGGTTGATGAAAGTCTAAAGAAGAGTGCAATAGGTCAGTGATATTAGTGTACTCCTCGCATATTATTGGTAAGTAGTTACCTTCCATTCTCACCCTGAATAGACCTCTCGGCTTTTCCATGATGTTCTTTTGATAATTTAAAACGTTATGCAATTTATGCAAGGAAGCGTAGCTCAAATTGTTATACGACAAATTTAAGGAAGCCAAGACAGTGTTTCCAATGCAGAAAGATTTTCCATTACTTACAAATGAAGCCGGACTTTGAAAGGGGTCCTTATATTCACCGAGTGTTGTTGTTGCTAGACTCTGTGCTTTTTCTATATATTTCAGATCCGAACTTGCTGTGGTTTTTGTATCCCGCGTTCCTACTGCTATAGATTTTTTCTTGGAGCTCTTCATGTCTTCTGCGATTTTGAGTTCTGTCACAAATCGCTTAATAAGAGCCGTCTTCTGAGTAATGTATTTCAAACGTCTGAATTTGGATTGTATCATCTCTTCTTCAGTTATAGGGAATTGCAGCAAGATATCAAAAATATAACATGCACCAATGTCGTTGATGTGGTTGTCTGTTAAGTTAAGACATGCCAGTTTTCTATTAGTCCTCAGCGCCTCGGCTAAATACGCAACCCCTTTATTTGAGATCCTGTTCGATGATAAGTTTAGATATGTCAAGGTTTTTGATGCAGGAAGTGGGAAGGCAAGAAGATCGGTGATGTGCTTCAGAACTTCATCGCCAATGTGGCACCTAGCTAGCGAGAGAAAAGTCAAATTATTCGCCTTTTCTAGTAAAATATGGTAGTTTGGGTTTTTTATACACGTTCCGTCAAGATATATTTCTCTTATCGTAGATTTTGGTAAGAATTTGGTTATTTCGTATATGCTGTACGTGTTTATCCCCGAGTTCACAGTCAGCGTGGTCAGAGCTCGATAGAATTCGACAATTAGGGATAAGATTATAAACACAGTTCTGGGTACTTCTTTGTTGTCAGGTAGGTTTATTTTTATGAGGTTGTGGTGAGGATCGTATGTGGCTATGATGCGAACTGCTTTATAGCTGGTATAGATGCCTGATCCCATAAAAACTGCTGATGATGTCTTCACGCTCTTGTCTTTTGCACCGGTCAAAATTGCGGCGGCGGCATCTTCATCACCAATATTTGTGTCGCTTTTCTTGCGTTTTTTATGTTTCATTGAATCCATTGCGGTGTCTGAAAAAGATATTTTCTTTTATTTATAGGTTGCACAGGACTGGTGAAAACAAAGTTCGAAGTTATAGAGAGGAAGCTTACTACTCAGCAGTGGCTGCGCACAGGCTGAGCCACAAGCCACAACACTGGAACCAGTGGAAATACGTTATATAATTATGACTTCCATGCGGATTCCACCGCACTTATCCCACTAATCCCACTAATATTATAAATGTCAAAGTTTGGATGGATGGATAGATAGATGGATGTTGGCACTACCACACAGTTTTTTAAGCTTCGGTAGTGTCATCGTTTCAATAAGCATCAATGATCCATATGTAAAATGTTCTGAATAAATGATTTTTATTATTATTATTATTATGGATGGATGTTTGTTACTCAATCACGCCAGAACGGCAAAACGGATCTGGATGAAATTTGGCACAGAGATAGATTATAGTCTAGAATAGTACATAGGCTTTTTATCCCGGGATTCTCACGGGAACGGGAACTTCGCGGGTGAAACCGCAAGGCGCTGCTAGTATACTATAGTTATAACAGGTAGGACGGTGGTCGCTAAGCAAGAGTCTCTTTAGAAACTGGTAGGATAGGTCGCAATATTTTTAAAGGTGTAGGTACTAAAGCAGTGTAAAGATATCCTATTTTCTTTGAAACTCACGTATTTGAGCCTGGATATCGGCTTTTATAACAACGTCCTCCTGGAACTGCCTGCAGGCCCACGGCATGAATGTATCAAAGTTAAGCGGATTCGGCTTGTTCGAAGTATGCCATGAGTCCGTTTCCATCTTTGGTGTTGATGATGTGGGCTTATGGACAATACTCATTGCTGATTTTTCTCGCATCCCGTCCGAGGATTTTGGTTTTTTAGTTAATGATTCCTCCTTTTCCATGATTGTGTTAGCGACACAGAATTAGATGCCTACAAATTTGTTGTTACAGATTAATCTTGTATGAAATTAAAAATTTGTCACGTGTGTACGATTATCAGAAAATGATAAAAGTAAAAAGAGGAAGATACGGTACGTTCTCCCAGCGCTCTCTCAAAAACTGTACCGTGTCACAGATGAATTAATGATAAGGTATCGAATTATCAGAAAATTTAAAGTTTGAAGTATCTACTTACGCGTGAAAATATGAATAAGGCATTGGGCTTGTTTTTGAGCTATTTGTGCACCTGGTGAACGAACACGAGGGCATTGTCGTGGTGTCTTAGTTGAAATCACACAAAAGTAGGTATAAGTAATGTAGCAAGCACGCGACACACAAACGCCACCGCCCGCGCCGCCGCGCCGCGCCGGTCCGAAAAAGACCGAGGTGAGGGAACACAGTTGGACCTGACTTGAGCCATACACTTTCAAGGTGGTAGTACCTCATCTCCCTTTTTTTACTTTTATCTTAGTCTATTAGGCAACTTGAACAAAGAGAATACAATAACCTTATAAAGAGGAATAAGTCAAAAAGTATACAATAAGTACATAAATACTCCTTAGCATAACCAGTCTGTTGCCAGCAGGAATAGACACAGTTTCTATGGCCATTCGGTGCTTTACCGAAGGATCACCAGGTGCACAAATTCTTTGGATTTATGGGGCCTTTTACGTACAACAAACTTAATAAATTACTAAATACTAGCAGCGCCTCGCGGTTTCACCCGCGTAGTTCCCGTTCCCGTAGTAATTCCGAGATAAAAAGTAGCCTATGTTCTATTCCAAATTATAATCTATCTCTGTGCCAAATTTCATCCAGGTCCGTTCAGCCGTTCGTACGTGATTGAGTAACAAACATCCATCCATCTATCTATCCATCCATCCATCCAAACTTTGACATTTATAATATTAGTGGGATATACCATCTCCCCAAATATAGAGTTAAAAAAATCGTAACAGACTGGTTAAAAAAGCAAGACTATAACGTTACTAAAGCCTTCCTTAAACCCTTAGGGTAATTACATTCATATTACAATACAATACAATACAATACAAAACACTTTATTGTACACCACAAAAAGAACATTACAAAAAGACATTACATATCACAAGTACAATGTACTAATATTAAATTACTTCACTAATCTTCTTCATTCTTACCCATACAAATCATCAAGTTATATGTCAGGCTTAGGTGCTCGTTTTACTACCAGTTGTTTCTTATTCACATTTACATCTAGGTATTATATCCAGGTCGCCCGTTGCCCAGACTCTTTTGAGGCTGGTGTCCTCGGGTGACCCAGGACCACTATACTCTTAAATACATTCAGATCTCTATAACTACATTTATTTAAGCTCAAAAAAAGTACATGGACAAGTCAGAAGTATATATATATATATATATATAAATTAACAAATTTTGTAAAATGGAATTTAATATTAAATAGTAAATAAAGTGTTATTGATATTCTCTTAATTTTTTCATGTGTTGGCTTGTTGTAGGGTAATGTTTGTACCAAATTAGGATTAATATTAGATAATAAATCAGTTAGTTTGCTTTTCTTACCTGTTCACTGATATATATAACTATGTACTATATGTGTGTTGCTATACATATAATTATAGACTTAGATACCTACCTTGTAGTTCCGTTGCCTAAATCCGTCAAGTGAATACCTGGTGACCTGTAATACAGGTTCTTCGAACCTACTCCAGGCACCACTCTGCACAAAACAGGTTTTGCCAACACCTACCTATTATAGTACCTATTAATCCTGTAACCATACCAGTGGACAAACCTTTTGTGAAGATAAATAAATAAACATTTTATTATTATTATTATTATCTCTTTTTTCATTGCTTTACTCACTATGGAAAAAGATCCCCTTCAGTATAGACCAATGAAAAAAGAGATCCCCTTTCGACTTTAGATCAATTTTGAATTTTGTTGAACAAAAAGGTCAAACTTTTAAAAAGTTCAAATTGGATCTTCCGTGGTCCGGTCAACCGGACTATGGAAAAAAATACTTTCTTCCGTAGTCCGATCCGTAGTTCTATGGAAAATATTATTTTTCCGCAGTCCGTTTGACCGGACAACTGTACTACGGACAATGAGTGGGCGAATGTTAATTGAAAATGAATTTCATCCTTGATTTCATCTTAGTATTGTATTCTCTTTGAGGCAATCATGGGTCATCATCATCATCAGCCTATATCAGTCCGCTGCTGGACATAGGCCCCCCCTAATGAGCGCCATAGCACCCTGTCTTCAGATTGCCGCATCCAGCTCCACTCAAGAACACGGCGGTTGTCGGTTGTTCTCGAGATATGACCAGCGTTAAAGTATATTTTTACAATATATTTTTTTATTCAGGGAACTCAGAACAAAAAGGGTTGTTATAAGACGAGTAGATCTATGTGTGTATCTATCTGTGGGTTGTTGGAGCATCATAGCTCCCAAATAGATGATTTTGATTGTTTATTTTGTCAAAAGCAGACTTCTAAGGTTTTTATTTATTATACTCTGGGTAATTTCTAAGAAACCTTAGAAAACCTTAGAATCAAGCAACGGCAAAACCTCTCGTCAAAGAACTAAATGTAAATTTGGTCTTTGAGCAGAATTGGATAACTTCATTGTTTCCTCTGTAGGTGGCGCTGACGGCGTAAGTGCCGAAAGAACTCCCAAAGATTTTCGGGCCGACTAGATAAGATCACGTAGCTTAGTTGGAAAAAAGAGCACCCCTGCGCTGAAGGGGAAGGTGCGGGTTCGAATCCCGTCGGGATCGTAAATTTTTGGGATTTATTAATTTCTTAGAAATTACCCAGAGTATAATAAATAAAAACCTTAGAATCAAGCAACGGCAAAACCTCTCGTCAAAGAACTAAATGTAAATTTGGTCTTTGAGCAGAATTGGATAACTTCATTGTTTCCTCTGTAGGTGGCGCTGACGGCGTAAGTGCCGAAAGAACTCCCAAAGATTTTCGGGCCGACTAGATAAGATCACGTAGCTTAGTTGGAAAAAAGAGCACCCCTGCGCTGAAGGGGAAGGTGCGGGTTCGAATCCCGTCGGGATCGTAAATTTTTGGGATTTATTAATTTCTTAGAAATTACCCAGAGTATAATAAATAAAAACCTTAGAATCAAGCAACGGCAAAACCTCTCGTCAAAGAACTAAATGTAAATTTGGTCTTTGAGCAGAATTGGATAACTTCATTGTTTCCTCTGTAGGTGGCGCTGACGGCGTAAGTGCCGAAAGAACTCCCAAAGATTTTCGGGCCGACTAGATAAGATCACGTAGCTTAGTTGGAAAAAAGAGCACCCCTGCGCTGAAGGGGAAGGTGCGGGTTCGAATCCCGTCGGGATCGTAAATTTTTGGGATTTATTAATTTCTTAAAAGCAGACTTGATCAAGTGTTCTAAGCATGGAAAGCTGTCAAGAGTGTGACAAAATGTATAACTTTGTTTTTTTTTTGTTAAACACCTCTATCTACCCGTGCGAAGCCGGGGTGGGCCGCTAGTTATAACATAAAATCATTCATTCAGATTCAAGAAAATTGGCGATTGCTCAGTTGTAAAATTTATCATTACCACCTGTATAAGCTTGTAAATTAAAGAGATATATTTGTACTTCAGTCATCTTCTCGTTTATATATGAAAAGTCTTACCGTCGTCATGTACTGTCCAAGGTTATAGATGCAATGGAGCTTATTAGGTTTTGAACTACGATTTTTTGTATTATTCTTCTCTGTCGTACACTTAATGGCTGAATGTCGCGCCCTTCCTGGAAAGATTTTACGGAGACGCTGACAAACCGCTTCTACACAACTGTCTTCGGTCTGTCACAGAGCTCTCTAATGGGTTATACACATGCTGTACAGCAGAGGGAATGTTATTCAACTATTTTCTTGATTTCGTAGCCAAAAACGAACCTATATGTGAGTCGACAAGCATATAACTTCAGTACTTTCACGCACACAAGCACACGTATACGAATAGGAAACTAAGAGAAATTAGTCGCAGTTTTTCGGCGAAACCTCGTTTTGCGTCTTCTATCATTCTAAGCCTTTTTCTATGGTCGTATCCTTAATTTCTGAATGTCGCGCCCTTCCTGGAAAGCTTTTACGGAGACGCTGATAAACCGCTTCCTCTCAACTCTGTCTTCGGCCTGTCACAGAGCTCTATAATAGGTAATAACTTGCTAGGTTATGTATTTTATTTATAATATGATACTTAAAGGTTTTATACTTTAAAAAAAACGGTCCTTGCCCGTGGTTCACCTACATAGTACACCTGGCTGTACCAGGGGTATTTTTTTCTTTCCGTGGTCCACTTCAAGATAACTGGGTGTTCCAGGGGAAATTTTTTCTTTCCATGGTCCACCTTAGTTCAGCTGGCTGTACCAGGGGCATTTTTTTCAAAAATACACTTACCTACTACAGAATAATAATAAAGATTAAGAATTTATCATTCAGATTCAAGAAGCTTATATCCTTGGTAGCGTGTTTTTCCGCTATGTCCTTGGTGTAACAAGGTATAAGGTTATTGACCTAATTGCATACTGAAGGTCATGAAATTCCTAACACAACGTTCATTGTTTGATATATTGTATAATAATAATAATAAATAATAATAAAACATTTATTTCAGGCAACGTTAGTCTAGTACAGGATGTAAAATACTTAAAAACTACGGCCCATATAAAATACTAGCAGCGCCTCGCGGTTTCACCCACGTAGTTCCCGTTCCCGTAGGAATTTCGGGATAAAAAGTAGCCTATGTCCTATTCCAGACTATAATCTATCTCTGTGCCAAATTTCATCCAGATCCGTTTTGCCGTTCTGGCGTGATAAAGGAACAAACATCCATCCATCCATCTAAACTTTCACGTTATATTAGTGAGAAGTGAGATAGTGAGATTAGTGAGATATACCTTATTCTAACATACATAAAATATATACCTATTTACTACCACGTAGAGTCGGCGACGTGTGACACGCGATATGTGCTGCGACCGGTAATCGTCCGCGAAAACGCCGGAACAGCACATTCTTCGGCCAGAATTCTTCCTTAGTATAAAGATTTTGAAACACTTTAACTAAATGTTTTAGAAAATAAAACCGACTAAGCAAGCCAGCTTGAATCCGGCCAGAGTTAGGTACCTCATATTACGAAATAGAATAGGTGGACCATGGAAAGAAAATTTTTCCCCTGGAACACCCAGTTATCTTGAGGTGGACTACGGAAAGAAAAAAATGCCCCTGGTACAGCCAGGTGTACTATGTAGGTGGACCACGGGCAAGGACCGAACTAGGCAGTAGGTATTAGGCCGTAAACTGAACTGCATGGAACTTGGATGGTCAATAAAAAGTTTGTATTAGGTCCCCCTGACCATGTAATATGAATTTTTCGCTCCATACCAA
This sequence comes from Eupithecia exiguata, assembly GCA_947086465.1. Lineage (NCBI taxonomy): Eukaryota > Metazoa > Arthropoda > Insecta > Lepidoptera > Geometridae > Eupithecia > Eupithecia exiguata. The sequence continues at coordinate 6,275,412 of OX352251.1, forward strand.
CTCTTACTTAGTGGGATCTCTTTTTTCATTGACTTTTACCTTCGATCAAAAATTTCCGGCTTTGCCCGCGAACTCCTTTTGTTTGATCGAAGACTTTTACACATACTTTTAACTTTGAATGCTCGTAACATTATTTTCAAGTGAATTGTAACAATATAAAATTTATTTTAAATACATATTATCCTCATCATCGCCCTATTATTAGTCCACAGCTGGACAAAGGCCTTTCCTAATAATAATAATAATCATTTATTTCAGACTATTTCTATAGTCTAAGTTACTAGACGTAGACTAAGATAAAATAAGATCTGTTACTGATCTTATTTTAACTTAGTAAATAAATATAAATAATAAATAATGCTGGACAATTCACACAGCATTATCTAGCCCCAAGCTAAGCAGAGCTTGTGTTATGGGTACTAGATAACTGATATACATAATACAATACATTACATAGATAGATATTTTTTATTATACATAGAAAACGACCAGAGCACCCGGAACAAATACCTGCAGATCGTACAAATATTTGTCCCAAGGCGGGAATCGAACCCGCAACCTCTTGCGTCGCAGGCGGACCTTCGCCCACCGCTCCACAGAGGTCGTCATAGTCTACGGCCCATAGTAATATATACCTTAAAACTAACATAGGTACATACAATATTAAAAAGTTAAAGACACGTTATTGTACGACGAGACGTGACGCAATCAATCCTAATGAGCGCCATAGCGCCCTGACTTGCCGCATCCAGCATCGACCTGCAGTCTTTCGCAGAATGTCATCCCACCTGGTTGAAGGGCGTCCTACGCTACGTTTGCCGAGTCGCGGTCTCCAAGTCTCAAGAACACTTTTACCCTGGTGGTTGTCGGTTCTTCGCGAGATATAACCGGCCCATTGCCAAGTTATCGACATAGCTCAAAGAATAAGCTTGCTAATTCTGTCGGCTATGTCGATAACTTAATTGGTTCTCTGTCGGATGTATGCGTTACGAATCCAATCCTTTAGAGAAACTCCAAGCATAGCTCTTTCCATAGCTCGCTGAGCGACTTTGAACTGGTGGACCAGCCCTACCGTGAGTGTCCACGTCTCAGCTCCGTAGGTTTTGACGAGTAGGACGCACCGATTGAAAACTTTCGTTTTCAAGCATTGCGGCATGGATGCGATTAAACAAAACACATGCTAAAATATTTTTTCCCAGAAAAGACCATAAAACATTTGTTTATAATGCCTAACGGTTTTCACAAAAAAATCAGATGTTTTCTAAGAAAGTTGCTCTGTAACAACTCCTATGGTTATACACCGTGTGGGACAGTATGGGGCACACCCCGACAACCCCCGTCCTAGTTCAAAAAACACTATTTTGTACGATCAGTCATCGCGTCACAGCTCACGTGTATTATACGATGCCTTTGCACTCCTGTAGATGGTCCTAAACTCTAAATAAATCAGATTAACCACACTTCTAGTTTCAACAAAACGAGGGTTGGGAATAAAAATGAATAATGACTAGGTTGCCACGGGTAAATGTTTATTTAAGTACAATATTAAAACTAAAACAAATAGAAATAACATTACTATATCAAACTAAATTCGGTATAACTAAAAACTTGCACCAGTTGGCAGATACCCACATACTGGATTGTGCTAATCGTATTATTTTAAGGATTTTATTTCAATTATGCTACCATTTTCAAAAAAAAATCATTAAAAATAAACACAAATAATACCCAAAATACTTATAACTTCTGAAACCAAAATAACATCAGCACAACTAATCAAAATAGACAATATTAGAATTCAAAATGTAGAAAGTTTTAAATATTTAGTTAGTATATAAAACAAGTGACACAAGATACACACCGGATATTAAGGCCAGCATAGCTATGGTAAAACAAAAAACATTTCATCTGCACCTAAAACATGAAACGTTTTATTGATGGAAGTAGAATTTTTGATTCCTATTTCTTGAAACAAAGTATGGTATCATTACTAGTCTGTTCAAAGCGTACTGTCAAACCTTCTACACGAGTAGCCTTTGGACCACTTACACTCAAAGAGCAGTGAGCGCCCTCCAAGTCCAATACAACAATGCGTTTAGGCTGTTGCTGCGGCTCCCGCGGTTCTGCAGTGCCTCCGGCATGTTTACCGAGCCGCGCACCGACGGCTTCCACGCCTGCATGCGAAAGAAAACCACCTCACTACTGCGTAGGTGGCGCGCGAGCTCCAACAGCATCCTCAGCACATGGTCTGATAAATGGGACAGTCCAATTTTAGGGCACTGCATTCCAACAATGCTGTGATAGCATGCGAATTGCAGGGTCAAATTTCTGACTGTACCTATTTAATATCAATTACATACCTATAAGTTGTACCTACTAACATAGTATAAGTTGTTACTAAACGTGATATGGATCTGTGTCTGAAATAAAAACATTTTTTTTTATTTCACCGACGAGAGCTCTTTCATTGATAATAGCATAATAAACAATCTCAAATCTGTCTACTTTGTCTTTTTACTTTCAACTGCTTCTTATTCGAAGCATCTAAAGCTAAATCCAATAACTCATTTATTTCGGTGTATTCCTCACAGCTTGATGGTAAATAGTTGCCTTCTAGTCTAACCCTAAAAAGACCTCTTGGCGTTTGTTGATTATCTTTTTGATAATTTAAAACTTGAATCAATTTCTGCAAGGAGTTAAAGCTGAGATTATTATAGGCCAAATTTAAACAAGTCAGGGTATTGTTCCCTATACAGAACGTTAAATCATCTTTTACATATGAGTTCGCATACGGGTCTTCGAATGGACCGATTGCTTGCGTTGCTAAATTTTCCGCTTTATCAAAAAACTTCACGTCCAAACTTGAAAGTTTTACTCCTGCTAGCGACTTCAGTGACGATATTTTCTCCATCGGCAAATCCTCAGCCTTTTTGCCTGGTTTTTTGATTTGATTGGTTTTTGATTTACTATTCCCTTTCCGTTTCACCGATTTTGTTTCGTCTGAGTTTTTGAGTTCCACCACATATTTATGAAACAGTTTATTTTTATCATCTAAGTATTTTTTGCGTTTGATTTTTATCCGTTCTAAATCTTCGTTCAAAAGAGGAAATCCTAGCATGATATCAAAAATGTGTGATGCGCCAGTATCGGTGATAAGATTGTCTGCCAAGTTGAGATACGCAAGGTTTCTGTTGGTCTTCAGAGCATCAGCCAAATGTGCAGCTCCAGTATCTGTGATTCGGTTCGATGATACGTTGAGAAACGTCAAAGTTCTTGCAGAGGGGCGCGGGAGTGCTAGGGCTTCCGCAATTTTTTCTATCATTGCGTCGTTTAACTGACACTTGGCTAGCGAAAGACAGTTTAGATTACTCTCAATTTCCAGTAATATGTAGTAGTTTGGGTTTTTTAAAAGTGTTCCGTCTAAACAGATATCAGTTATTGATGATATTTCTAAGATTTTGGTTATTTCATAGATGCAGTACGCGTCCAGTCCTCGATTTGCGCTGAATGAGGTAAGTGATGGATATAATTCTATTATAAGAGCTATCACTAGGAAAACTTTTCTAGGAATTTCTACGTTATTATTCATTTTTATACCTAAGAGGGTGCGTGCATAATCGAAGATTACCGTGATTTCTACTTTATCATGGTCGTATATGAATTCTTCTAAAAAGTTAAAAGACGAGGAAGAGCTGCTCTTTTCATCTTTAACCACAACTGATTTGATACTTCGTGACTTGCTCCTTCTGTTCAGATTCATTTTACCTTTTTTCGTACTAGAGGATGTTTCTGAAAACAAAATTTCTAAATGTAGACACAGACATAGATATAGACATTCATTTATTTGCTGCTGCAGTACAAAACATAAGTAGGTACATGAAAATATAGTTTGAGAAAAAAAAGTAACAGTTTAAAACATCGAGAACATAAACAATTTCACAAAACATTTTTCAAAAAGACTGACTGTGCTGTGTTACAGCAGCAAAAAGGTCTCGACTCAGCATAAATGCCTTACCACTCAGTAGATAGGCGCTGATATAAATGTGTCGATACGGTACCCTAAACAGAGTGTAGTGAATAAAATTAGGAACATGTCTGACCTATGCCTACGAAGCCATCCATACACTTTAATTATTTTCACCTTTGATTTCAAGGTACTATCTATTAACATATACAATGAACCGCTCGAGCAGTTTCATAATTGATTACGGAGTGGTTTGTTCTAATCTGAATCTTAGAGCAAAATACTCTGAGTAGAGAAGGTTCACAACACAATTTGTCATGGGAGCAAATCGTCTTCTATTGAAAAAGTGCTTTGTAAAGGCAACAAAGCGAAGTGACTCTGCTGTCAAACGTCCACTGTTTATTATGGTCACAGAAGCAAAACACCTAAATTTAAAACGCGTTTCTAAGCAAAGACGTATAATATAATTAGTAAATATAATACATCATTTCATGTATATTGGTAATTATCATCAAAAATTCAAATTCGTTTCGCTCCTACCTTTTTTTTCTTGCGTGTACCGAATTTCAAATTTAATTACTATGGTATTTCTTGAAATCACTGCTTTGAAATACTAAATTTTTATGGTTTCAAAATCGGTTTCGAAACCCTTATGGTCTCGCTCTGTCCGTCCCCGTTCTTTCTTGAATATCTCAGTAACTACTGCAGCTATAAACTTGAAATTTGAAATAATAATACATTTGGTGTGCCATTACTGATTTACAGAAAAAAAAAGAAAAACAGTCTCCAGTATACAGAGTCCAATGAGGCTTCTAAACGTGCAATATTTTTCTGCAACACAGTGGCCGGCAACATTGCAAGCGATTCCGGCCAGACTCGCAATATTGCAGTAATGTCCCGGCCATCTAGCCTATGTATGGCCAATGTTGTTTATATAGGTCGCTGGACGATCGCTGAACGATCGCTGAGCGATATTCACTGCAGTATTGCTCAGCAAGTTCTGTTGTTTTAGTCGTTCTCTATTGTTTGTTATGGTATAGTGTATCCCTTTTTACGCAACATCAAGTTTTATGTGATTTACGCCGTGATTACTTGCTATTTTAAGGTGTCTTGCAGGTTGTCAATGTTGTCATGTTGTAGTGTAATTTCGTCAGCCACTGTTACCCGATTGTGTAGCCCGTTTATAAGTCTGAATTGTTGACCATACATCGATACAAACATGGCCCAACCATAGCTGCAATATGATGGCCGGCCAATGTGTTGCAGCCACATAATGCAGAAAAATATTGCCTATCGAGAAGCCCCCTTTCCAAATTATTATAAAATTATACTTACTCGCTTCAACAATGGTACGGACAGAAACATAGATCTCATACTGTTTACATGCCCATGGAATAAACTCGACAAAGTCATATGGACTAGGCCTATTGTAGCTTAAAGACTGCTTCACTGAAGCGGCTAGGACACTTTTCACGGATTTAGATCGTTCCATTGTCCTAAATATGAATTTAAATTCTAACGAAAATAACAATTCGAAATCGTAAAGGAAGCTAAATAAATTTCTAAAAACTTCTAGGTATAATTATATTAAAAAATCGTACAGAAAACAAAGAGTATACAATAACTACGTGACAGAAAACTGTTTTTCAAATCTCTCCAAAGAGAATAAAACCACGTGTCAGAAAATTGTCAGAGAATAGATATTTTTATGAAGAATTTACTCGGTCAAGGTTTTATCAAAATTTAGCGAAACTATTTGACACCGGTATTTTACTCCATAAGAGAAAAAACTATAAATAAGAAATAGTCGGAAAATTTTGGGTTTATTTGATACTTTACAAAAATAGATGATTTTTGTAATAAGTTATCGAAATAAACATTTATTTAATAAGTAGTGAGTTGGTTAGTATCTGACGCAGCGCTGACGTTGCGCAGACGCTGACTGCATTGCCCCGTTTTATGGCGATCCATACAACAACGGGGCAATGCAGCCAGCGTCTTGGGAACGCGCGCGACTGGTATTGATATGGATCAGTTAAGCTACCTGTAGATTGTTTGCAACAGTCTGCAGTTAGCTCAATTCTTTCCATGTAAATACTAGTTTTAATTGAATTTTAATAATATTTTTTTTATATATTTATATTGGGCATGGATCCCATTGGCCGTAATTAACCCATACATTTCAGCTCATCGATGTCAAAAAACCAGGTTAAGCGAACCCACCAAAAGTAAGTCAGCCACTGCCTGTGTGAATATGAACAACTCGACTGCAATACCGCTGGGGTAAACGTGTTCTTGAATTGAGACCGCGACTCGGCAAACGTAGTGTAAGACGCCCTCCGACCAGGTGGGGTGACGCGAAAAACTGCTGGCAGATGCTGGATTCGTCAAGCTGAAGACAGGGCGCTATGGCGCTCATTAGGGGAGGCCTATGTCCAGCTGTGGACTAATATAGGCTGATGATGATGATGATGACTGCAATACCAGATTCACCAGATTTTCATAATCACAGGACTGGACAATCGGATTGGAGTAGTGGTACTGTGTCGAAATATACAGATGGAAAGTGCTGGCCTTCCTCAGGTGTTGGGATGATCGATTCTTACGCCACAAGCGTCACGCCTTTGCCAAACTCCATATCGTTCAGTTTAGAATATTCCAAGTAATAACCAAGAAACGATATGTGATTATGTAAATAAGTAAGACTAGGAACGCGCGCCCCCTGTGGGGAGGCGCGAAAACTACAAGGGATATTATAACTTAGTCTTGCCGGCTTCGTAGTATGGAGATGGACTTGCAATGTCGCAGTTTATGGAGAAACTAGATCGCGCCCGTTGCTTTAAACGAGTGTTTACAGGATAAAAAAAACTATGTTCTATGTCCTTAACCGGGATACCAACTAATCTCACTATCTCATCTCACTAATATTATAAACGTGAAAGTTTAGATGGATGGATAGATGGATTGATGTTTGTTCCTTTATCACGCCAGAACGGCTGAACGGATCTGGATGAAATTTGGCACAGAGATAAATAATAGTCTGGAATAGAACATAGGCACATACTTTTTATCCCGGAATTCCCACGGGAACGGGAACTACGCGGGTGAAACCGCAAGGCGCTGCTAGTTAATAATAATACTGGACAATTCACACAGCATTATCTAGCCCCAAGCTAAGTAAAGCTTGTGTTATGGGTACTAGTCATACGACACATAAAGCTTGTGTTATAGTTCACGGTTGTCTGGTGCACTTGAGCGATAAGACCGCCTATTGTCACATATTTTTACATCTTTTATCTTTGTCTGTAATATTAATTTATGTGTGCAATAAAGAATTTTCTATCTATCTATCTAAAATGAAAATGAAATGAAATATATTTTTATTTTCTAAACAGAACTAGGTACGCAATATAACAAAACTTAATTTAGAAAACAAAGAAAAAGCGCCTTATACTTATACTTAGCTCCGTTTATAAAATTGGCTCCAACTCAGCATGAGTTGGATGAATAGCAAGCTAGCATCCAACGCTGATCTTCCGCCGGAGCCACTTGTTGGCGTCTAGATAACTGATATACACAATACCATAGATACCATAGATAGATATTTTTTATTATACATAGAAAACGACCAGAACACCCGGAACAAATAGTTACATAACTTATAGTTATCTAAGGTACTTATGACCTTGCCAAATTTCATTAAGATCAGCCCCCCTAGCACGGGGATTGTTGTCTAGGGTTGAATAGACCAGGGTTGCCAACCATAGAATTTTTTTCCTCGTACTAAGCAGCTAAAAATCTCGTATTATGGCTTTCGAACCTCGTACTTGCCTCTAAAAGGTGACTAAACCAAAATTAATGCATATCAAACTGTTGAGTTTAGGACGTTTTACACAACGAAATAAACTATTGCAAGTTTCTACTAAATAAAACATCACTTTGTATTAAAATAATCCTTAATATTACTATCGTAAATAACTAATGAACGAGATTTGTTTGTAGGTTGAAAACTT